>OY728137.1:1899493032-1901993032 GCA_963277665.1 Viscum album
AAAATCGAGATGTCTTGGTGTTAGGTTCAGTTTGATATTTTTTTATGTAGATTTTTTTATCTTGCTACAGTATTTTTGGATGTTGTGTAAATGATGAAAATTTTGAAATCCATATTTAGTATGTTTTTTCTTTTAATTATTTATTATCATTCTTTATTTTATAGGAAAAACCAATTACAATTGGCTGTAATGATTCCCTTGGTTATTGTTCCTAACCAGGGAGGATCGAGAATGCCTCACGTTCCTTTCCAAGGATCAAATCAAGTGTCCAGTTTAGAATTGACCCATATATGTTCATGACATCAGTGGATTGTAGATTTTAGACTCTGATATTGTTATGTTTATAATTTGGGAAGTTTTGTCAGAAATTGTCTTATTATTGGATTAACAAGTCATGATTGTCATGTTATAATATAATGACTACTGCCGATTTTATTAAGAGTTCTGTAAAATTCTATTACTTGGGATGTGCTGATAGACATGACATATTTTTTTCGAGACATTTTTTAGCGACAACTGATTGTGATTCACTAAGAATACTTAAATAATATTTTGATTTTAATTTTAGGTAAACTAGAAAAAAATATTCCCACCAGATTTCTTTGAATCATTGGAACATTGAATATTACATTTTTCACATGAAGAAAAATATATACATCTAGTAAAGTTCTGATTGATGTTCCTACTCAAAAGATGCATGTAGAAATTTTAGTAATGTGTGTGTAACAATGCACCAGTTGAAGGATCAATTGTAGAAGATTATTTGCAGGAGGAAATATCTTTTTTCTACACTCATTATATTCAATTTAAATATCCATTAAAAAAACCTCATGGGACATAATGAGTGAAATGTTTATGTCTAAATGAGAAATCAATTATTAGGTTTAAATCGTCCAAAACATGGCTTTGGTGGAGTTCATGAACAATGGATTTCAGATTATAAACATAATAGATATCGAACATATGTTATTATCAATTTTAATGAAATGATACAATTTTTATTGTGAGTGATTCCATAATTTAATCTATAATCTTTGTTACAATAAGTTAATATGATGTTATTTTTAGGTTATGTGGTAACCATATACAAAATCAACTTCCAAAAATTACAACATATTCTCTTGAAAAACGCCGACAAAATAAATTTTCTTAATGGTTTAAAAAAATGGTAACTTAAATTATTTGTGCCTTAACATTTAAAATTACTTTATTGCTTATTATATTCACATTTGGTTTAAAATTTTTTAGGTATCTAAACATCTTGAAAAAGTTGATAATCGATTGTGTGCAAAGAGTAACCCACCTTCCAAAAGGGGTAAATTTTATAATACATATGTGGGGAATGGTTTTGGATTTCATACATGTGCATATGGGGAATCAAAAAATAATGAAAAGTTTGTGTTTTCTTGAAAGGATTTCATTATATATAAATTGAAGTTGACTTTTATGGCATGATGAAAGTAATTATTGAACTGAGTTATCTATGATAGAATTACATAACAATGTTTAAATGTGAGTGGTTGGATACAGAGGGATGTTTTCCTGTTCATCCGAGCCACATAATCATTAATATTAAATATAAAATCATTCTTTCAGTAAATGAATCTTTTTTACTAGCTCATCAGGCACATACAAGTTTTTCTATAAATTACTCTACTACATCAAGAGAGTTGGGTGATTAGTAGAGCATAATAAAAATGAAATCATTGGAAAATCAGTTTATTCAAAGTGAATATGGTTCTGTAGACGTTTGAGGAATTGAAAATTTTCAAGAGACCACTCCAAATACATATTTTCGATGAAGTGACGAGAATATCTATGGTGACACCCAATAGTTAAGGGTCGATGATGATGATGTTGTTATTGATGTAACAAATTAATTTTAAATGAAAAGAGATGAGGAAATAGAAACTCTTATCAGAATTGATGATATTGAGGAGGAATATGAGGATATTTACACCGTCATATATGAAGATGATGATGGAGATGAATATTAACATAGTTAAATGTTGGTTATAATCATAATATATATATATATATATATAATAGTTATTTTAACTATTTTATAAAAAAATTCCTTCCGGGATTCAGATGGACTTGGATCTATTCCATGAGTTGGAGGGTGCTGATCTTCCTAGTGACGAGCATGATGTTGGATTATTTGACCCCCAAACTTTTGGTGGTGTAGTAAGGACTCAGAGTAGTTGCAATATTGTAAGATTTATGATTCATGACACTATCCATGAGTGACGCCCACATATTTGCTTCGATCCACACATATAGAGGTATGTTTACTTATGTATTTTATTTAGTTTTCAATAATTATAATTAATTTAATTATATACTAATTTTTTGATTATTTTAACTTTTCTTCACTGCTTTCCACATATATCTATTAGACACAGGGGTGCTATATTGAAAAATTATTTTTTTGTTGCATGAATTATATGGGATCAAATTCCCATAAATTTTCATTGGATGGTACATAAATAAATAATATTTATTTTTAAATTTATTTAATTAATAACATGATATTATTAATTAATTTTATGGTTTATTGTATCCCATAGAAGATATAATGTGTGACTATATCTTCCCAGCATGGGAGGGTTGTATGCATGATCATTTCCATTAGTGTTTTTACAATTTGAGGAAGAAAACAATGAGGAATTCCAGATTCATGGAGTGTAATGAGTCTTGTTGTGCCAAATGACCTGATTACATTTCTTCTCAGGGATGGGATAGATTATGTACACACAAGATGGGTGGTAGTTTTCAAAGGAGTTCATTAGTATTTTGAAATAACAATGGGAGATAGGAGGTGAAACATTGAATTGGAAGTCATATATTCTATATTCATTTAGAGAATATGGTATGTACGTTTTTAAATTCATTTATATAACATTAAATGTAAAATTTTTATTTTATATTCATTTAGGTATTCAATCAACCAAATATTAAGGAGTTAGAAGTTTATTGGAGGATGTACAATGATCGTGTCACTAGAGGGATTAGAAGTGACCAATGATATTAGATTATGGTAAGTATAATTTCTTTTTGAGTTTAAAAATTAACTTAAAATAATATTTTTAACTATTTTAATTTTAAAATACAATTGAAGGAGTCAACTGAGGTTGTGAAGTATCATATATAGACTGAGTGCCTGGACGAGACTGAGAATCATACCAGTGCATCAGGATTTGATGGGGTAACATAGACGCAGGTGACTGAGTATGACTTCGAAAAAGGACGATTTGTAGGTATTTGCTCTCAATTGATGCATAGTAGTTTTTGTGGTACAACTGCAATATCGGCGTGCAGCTCGAGAGGATCTCATGGAGAGTCATCATCATATGCTATATAGTATCACGAGTAGAAGCGATCTCGAGGTGATTTTAAAGAAAGTATTCTTAGGGAGCGGGAAGAGCTTCCTCACTAGCAACAACAATAGTATCATGAGATGTGTTAATGAGAAAAAAAACATCATGAGTAAATGATGATGTACATCTGATGTTTGACTCATAGTTTAGGGATAAAGTTCCTTCCACCATATCCTCCAGCTTCACCATACGACCTTCCCCCTCAGCGATATATTTACTTTTTATGATGAAAATTTGAATGTATTTTTTTAATGTTATATATTTACATTTCTATATTGTGAATTTTTTATATTGTTGTAAATAATTTGTTTTTTATTATTTTATTATTTGTTTAATTTTTTATTATTTTATTACTTCATTATTTATTTATTATTTATTTTTTAATTATTATTTATATTATTATTATTGTTATTATCATTTTCTTTATAATTTTTCAAATATCAACATTTTTATTATTTTATTATTATTATTATTAATTTTATTCATATTATGGTACTAATATTAATATTAATATTTTTATTTTATTATTATTATTTATATTATTAATGTTAATATTTAATATTTTTAATATTATCTTATTAATATTATTTTATTTTTGTTAATATTAATTTATTAAATTTTTTCAATATTACAATTTTTACAAAATGAATTTGCAATGGGCCTGTCGCAACATGGTTTTTAAAAAACATGAAAAAACTATTTGTGGTACGAAAATTTTCCATTGTAAAAATACTAGTTGTGACGAAAAAATTTCCGATCGCAAATAAATCTATTTGTGACCCAATTTTCTAGTACGTGGCATTTGTGATGAGGTCCCGTCGCAAATGCCCCGTCCTTAATAAATAATTTTATAGTATTGTGTACATGCATCCCCTATTATGGTGCAATAATTTTCGAAAATGATTATTCTTCTATATAGGAATTCCTTTAATTCTATTTATGTGTATCATGCTGGTTGGGATTATTAATGTTGTCTTTGGGGATTATAATTACATCTTACTAGACAATGATAATAAACCAGTTTAAACAAAATGGTAAGTGTCATGGGAATGCTTCACATGATTTTCTATCTTTCTTTTTTAAAATTTGATATTGAGGTTATCTTTAATTGTTGTGTCGATAAAAGTCATGGATTTTGGCATCCACTTTTGTGGTTTTTATATATTCTACAATTCACCTGTTGTTGTGATTGTTGTGACACAACCAAAAATAAACACTTAACCACTAATATTTGGTTAATTAAATAGATTGTATAGGATCCTATGGACTCTGTGATAACACCAATAAATAAAGAAGTGAAATCAAATAATAGACACCTTTTCTGAATCATAAAATATGTTGTTCTGTGGTATGTGATGTGATGTCTAGAATGGTTATAGTTTGTGTGTGTGGGAATGATGTGAAATGAATTGGATATTTTGTGATGTGTGTGGGGGAATTGGATGGTATTTGGTTTTGTAATGGGGGTGTAATGGTTTTTTTGTTGCAGTGGTGCATCACAGTTGTAATGGTGCTTGTAGTGTGGTTGTACAGTGGGGCAGAAAAAGTGGATGTGGTGGTTAGGGTGTGGTGTTGTTCTTTTTCATTGTGGTTGATATTTTTATATACACCCAAGTAGTAATGGACAAAATTTCATGACAATGATTTGAAATTGTCATGTTTAATGAGTGAATTGAGATGGGTCATGTGGTTTCAACAAATAATGTTTATATACAAACAAATGGGATAGAAATATTAAAAAAACATTCTTCCTAAATGAAAAGGGATGATGATTAATCTTAAATATATAAATTAAATTGGAATTTAAAGTGGTTTTTATTGATAAACAAAGTCTCTAGAAAATGGCGCAAAGACTAAAATATGAATTATAGATTGCGTAATCTTTGTGTAATTTTATGTATTTAGAGGTGGTAGAGATTGTGTAGATTTAGTGATATGGTTATTAAATTATGTAAACCCATAGAATGTGATTGATTTTTGTTGATACATATATATATACCCTTTATATTATTATGATTTCTATAATCACCCCACCATCATTGATAAATATGTGTAGACACCTGCATAATCATGTGGGTGTGTTTTTCCCAACATCCAAGTGGGTGGATAGATTGATTTCTACCATCTCTTCCTTGATTCCTATTTTAGAAGATTAAATGTACATGAGTGGGATATTATGGTAAGAAGTAAAAAGTTCCATATTCATGTTCTTATGTGATGAGATGTGATTTTTGAGATTTGTTCAGATGAGATGTGGTCAGATGGATTCTAGTGGAGGGTTGTGCGTGGTATGAGGAAGGAATGAAGTTAATTTAATTCATGTTTATGATAACATTCTATGCCAGTTATTAGATTTTATGTATTGTGATGGCCTAGGTGTATATGGTACACATATTATGTGATGTTTTTCCATGTTATTCAAAAGACATGAGAATGTGGGAAAGTATGATGTTGGGGTGAGAAAGTAAAAAAATAGTGGGAAAGTGGTGTGAGGTACACTATCATAGTTATGATTAATATTATATTATTATACATGTATTATTTATTTGGTGAGTGAGAAATGGTGAGGATGGATTTCATTATTATACCTATGTAGGTGTTATTTAGTTCTACTATTTTCTAAAGGGGAATTAATATTCAATTTTCACATGTCCATAAGGGACTTTTATTTTCCTACTGATTATACATGTATTCTCACCCTACATATATAAATTTCCATATAATTGTTAGTTTGACTACTTGGATTGTGCAATACATTACTAGCTTGGAACTATTGGAGTTGTTTGTGGGTCGATGCCTTAGCTTTTATTTGGGGCTTCCTTTTAGAGTCTTTTATCTATATTTTCTTCATTTTAAAATGCATTGTGGGATATTTTTTTGTTTTCCTTTTTGTTATTCTATATATTTATTTTTATTTGATTCATCTTATCTACCAATTTTGTTTTCTTATAGGGGTAATGCCTCCCATATTGTGAGATTTTGTACTCCTGATGGTAGTCGCTAACACGGAGCCTACTAGAGCTGTGACTCGAGGGTTATTATCTCCCTTTATTGATTTTCGGCCTAAGAGGGGTAAATTTGGATGGAGGTGGTTGTGATATAAGGGTATCAGTAGATGATTATTGAGAGATAGGATAGAGTTTAGAGTTATGAATTGTAGGGATTTCATGGGTTGGTAGGGAAATAGTGTCAAAAGAACATGGTGTGTGACATAGGCAAGTGAAGAATAGGCTGGACATGGGATTTTGGGGCCCCCTTGATCAAGGTCACAGAAACAAATCTCATTAAATGACCAAGTTATGTGTACCTATTTACAGATTAGATTCCTTGGAGAGATACATACTATACAATTGATTGTGCTTATGATTGAACAAAGTGGTTTTGGAAAATTTATAAAATTTATCAAATAAATCATAAAATGTTATTTTTATTACTCCAGCTATGTATTTTATATGGCTTATAATAAACTATTATTGTTTGATAAATTAATATTTTAACTTAAAAGGAATGCTTAAAATTATGGTTCACTTAATAAAGAATTTTTTTAAAACCATTTTTATTCTTGAATGTGTCATTTCCTTTCCTATTATTTCATTATTCGTAAGGAACTGCATTTTTTTCCTTTGATAAAATGTATAACATTCCCTCTATTTTCTTGTTTTTTGAAATATTTAAAGGATCTTGCTTAGTGTATTTTATTGTAAATAACTATTTTATTTTTAAAATCCTTATGAATCATGTTATATTAATTTTATTTAACACTATAATTATAAAATAAGTTATTTTAAAACCATGATTAGAAGTGTTATGGTTCCCATGCGAGTTAATATGCCTTGAGTAACGTTCCATTTGTAATTTATCATCATTATGTGTTATGAACTTGTTGTAAAACTTCATTTAAGAATTTTAAATTTGAAGGTTTTTAAACAATGGTCATCATTATTATCAATAATTACTCTCAAATAGAAAAATCTTATATGAATAACTTTCTCCTTATTTTGGTTTGATTTTAGTTATGTTGTATTGATATAACCATATATTTTAAGCATGTGTTAGGGTATAAATTCTTTTGAAATTTATTTTTAAATTTAGTAAAATGATATTCATTATTTATGGTAACTTCTTGAGACTTAATCATTTTTTAATTATTAAACATATTATTTTATTACTAATAAGATTAACCTTGCCTCACATTTTGATTCACGAGTTTTATTTATGGGAATCATGGATCATTTTAAATCATTAGTCTAGTAACTGGGGAAGTTATAGTATATAAGTCTTATGCATATAGAATGTTTAATAAGATGAATTTCAATATGGAGTTAGAATCATATTGTTTTTATTTCAATTTATAGGTATATTTTTATGAAAAGTGAAATTATTAAATAATGATTAGTTCAATAATGATAAAGCATGGGATATAGTAATAAAACATGTGTAGTTTAAATTTAATATCCTAACAACATGTTTTATTTTGATGATTATAAAAGAATGTTGTGTATGTAATGGATTGTTTGAATTGAACACATAAACCTATCATGTAGAAAGTTTCAAATAAATTCGGAAGTTTATTTCATTGATAATAAGATAAACCAAGATTTTTCTTATTTTATCATATGAAATATGGTGTGTGGCATAATTTTTGTGCAGTTTATTCTTTAACATGGATGAATGTTATAACTATATAAATGAAAGGCATGCCGTTTCACGTAAAATGAATTGGGAAATCTGATTTTTGATTGTGTTTTCATTGATATCATTGTATTAAAGTGTTGAAACCCCACATTGAAAATAATAGTTGTTGGAAAACTTTCTTGTGTTATGATTGTTGTGGATTATGAGACCCTTGATATGGATTCTTGTTTGTGTTCACCATAAATTAAATGGATAATAACTCACACACACACACACACACATATATATATATATTTGATGAACCAATTCCCTATAGAAAATATAAAATTTTGTGTAGGTACCCATGTAAAATATTTATGTTAAATAATGTAAGAACCTAAATTAATTTGGATGTTGGAATATGTTTCTACTATTTGTAGTTGTTTATGTTTTTTTCGTTGTGTAATTTTTTTAAAAAAATTTCAATCATATGAAGTGATGTAAAATGGAACATAATTGATACATATTATGCTTTTATATGATAAAAATTGTGTGAGGAAAATCAGTTTCACCCAAAGTGGACAATATATTAACATGGGATAGAGAATTCATTGATTTGTGTTCATTGGGATTTTAGGTGTGATGATAGTGGTGATCATTGGTTAGAGTAGTGTGGGAGATGTTATAGAGATGGAATTAATGTGAAAATGGTTGTTTCTTGTGGATGGTATGTGTTAATGTGATATGGTTGTGTAAAATTCTAATTGGATTTTTTTGTTGGAATGTTTGGATAGTGGCAGTGTTATGTAGTGGTGGTCTTGTCTAGTTGATGAGTCATGTGGTTGTTTCGGCATTGTGGCTTATTAAAAGGACCTAGACTTATTACATTAAAAAATCATTAATTTAGTCAAGAAATAAATTACCTTTACTTTGAGGATCTTTTCATGTTTATAGAATTAGAGAAAAGGGACACAACACATTCATGACATTACACATTAATACAGATCAGATACCATAAAAAACATTCATTTCTTCCAAAAAAGAAAACTTTTCAAATATAACATGATTTTGTTTGAAAATTCTTCAATAATTTAAGTTTCCTTAATTATTTTTCCTACACATTCTTATAACCGGTGAAAAACATTTTAAAAAATTGGGATGATCACAAAAAGCTCAGTAAGGGATATGAAAAGAAGGAAAGAACATATGAATACTTGTAACATATGAAATCATATTCGAATGACGTAATTTTCACCCACATATAATTAATTTGTGAAACATGAGATTTAAAAAATATCCACAAAATAATAAGACCATTAATTGAACTATAAAGGTATATTGGGGCATTACTTACATAATATTGTAACCCTCACAGCTGCCTTATAATTTGTAACCCTCACGGCTACCTTACACTTTATGTAACCATCACAGTTACACATGGAGTAACCATACAGCTGACCTCAAACTTACACATACCCAATTCATTGGAGGGAGATATTGGTCCCACCCTTTATCATAAATAATTCACAAGAACCAGAACATAATCATACAACATGAATAATTTCATAAAAAAATTGCTTTTGAATTTTGTAAAAGATATTTTTAAGAGGATATTAAAAGAAAATACCCTTATAAATATCATAAAACTAAATAGAGACTTAATATAGTGGATGGAATATCTATTTACAATGTAAATACAAATAATAAAACATAATATAAATATAACCCATCGCACAACAAATTCTAATACCACATAAATAACGAAGTAAAAGGTTGACCTAAAGAATGGAAATCAGGTTAAAAATTCCCTTACCTCAAGTTTTTATTACTTAAAACTCATTTAAACCTCATGTATAATGGTTAAAAGGTTGTTATTAATATCTTATAGGGACTTATCCATCTTTATAATACCTTATATAATCATTTCATTATGTCATTTCACCCTTTAATTGTTAGTATTTTGTTCATTGCACTGTTTTTGGGTGAGTTCTTCACATGATATCCATGATTGGTTCATAATTGCTGTTATTGTTATAAAATTATTCTTTTTTAATTCTTACATGAGGATTATTCATGAGTTAAAACATTATTTATATTTCTTTATGTTATTTTGGTGATTCTTCGATCGTAAAGATCTCATTTTGTTTCATAAATTAAAAACATGCGTGAAAAAAGATTCGATGACCTTATATAAGTTATAATATAGAAATTATAATATTTTTGAAGAATAAAAATGGTTTCATTACTAGTCTTGAATGAAATAAAAGCATTTTAAATCCCATAGTCCATGATGTTAGTAAATCGACACATCACGAATGGTGTTTTAATTCCTTGAATAACTGGGAGAGGAGAAGAAATATAATGGTGAGTATTCCAAAAACATGATGAAATCAAGAATATTTAAGATACTAGATCATTAATTTCTATTGTATATGGGAAGGTGAGGAAATAAAATGAAAAGAAAAGAAAGGAATCGTGAATTAAAAGTAAATTTGAGGAATACCTTACAAAAATTAGGCAGCCTATCGATGTCGCTTAAAATTTCATAAAATATTTTGATGGGAGAAAAGGGATCTCTCATCATTCATTCATAATATTGGAAGTAAGGGGGGTATGAAATTTCATATCCCAACATTATCTAATGGTATTGAAAAAGGATAACATAAAATGAAAGAAAAGAATGAAAATAAAAGAGGAAGTTTACCTCTAGATATCTTCTCCTTGAGATCCTTCTTAAGGCCTTCTGTTTTGGTCTTTTGGTGAGACCAGTAGCTCTAAGACAATGGGAAAAGTCTTGGGAGGAGTATTGGGTAGAACATAGGTAAGGCTCAAGGCTTGAGAGGTGTGGTATGAAGAGGGGAATGAGGGTTGTATTTATAAAGGAGGAGATGAGGTTTTTTACATTATTTTAATCATTATTATAATATTTTTGATGAATACTATGAATAGTCTTAGTTCTTATGACCCCAAATATGAATAATTGGATATGAGTTAGAACCAAGTGGTATTATATCAATTATGATGTCATAAATAGTATATTTATCTGATAATTTGAATATATAATGTTTTATCATATTTCACTATTCATAAAAAATTCTAGAATTTGAAAAAATTGCCCAAAATTTACCCTTACCATTTTTCGATGTGTTGAATTCAAAAATTAACTCCATTTTTTTTGAAAATAATTTTCTAAATATTATAAATTTACTTTTTAAATAAAATAATACCTTATTCAAAAATTAACAATTGTAAAACTATAACTGTTTTTATATAACATTGAAGAATTAACCAAAATGTCATTACCTTAAAGCCTTAAGAAAATAAAATAATAATACAATTTACTATTCAATAGGTTCATTAATATTAATATTGCTATTTATAAGGTTATGTTACTATTCACCAAAAATTAATTTCATTCCATTAGATTCCAAATAACTTACCGATCACAATTCTAGATGCCTGTTTTTTGAAATTCAAAACATAGAAGATGAAAATTTATTTTTAAAGGATGGGTATAAATATCAACTTAAAACAAAGTTTCAGGAATTTTAATTTTTTTTAGAAAATCTTGGGGTCTTACATTACCCCCACCTTTTGGAAATTGCATCCTTGTAATTTTATTTACTTATTAAACAAGTGAGGGTAACTTTCCTTAATAACATTTTCAGACTACAATGTTTCTTCTTCAACCATGTGGTTTCTCCAAAAAAAAATTTTAACTGGTGGGTTACCTTATTCCACAATACTTGTTCCCTTCGATCAAGAATATTGACTAGTTTCTCCTCATAAGAAAGGTTCTCATCAAGCCTTACTACTTATGGGTTCAAAAGATGATCTGAATCTGGTACATACTTCCTCAACATCAAAACATAAAAGTCCTTATGTACCCGAGACAAACTCGGAGGAAAAGTTACTCGGTATGCAATTGGTTCCAATTTCTCCAAGATTTCAGAAGGACTGGTGAATACCGAACATATCTTCCCTTTCTTACCAAAACGCTTCATGCATTTCCAGGGAGCGATTTTAAGAAAAAAATGATCACCTACCTCGTGAGAGAACTCTTTCCTTATATTACCTGCATAACTTTTCTGCCTTCTCTGAGCTACCCTCATGTGTTGCTAGATCATCTTCACTTTCTCAGCCACTTCCTCTACTAATTCTGGCCCCATCAACTTTCTTTCATCGAATTCATCCGAAAAAGCTAATGTCTGACACCGCTTCCCATACAATTCTTCTAAAGGTTCTATCTATATAATGGAATGAAAACTGTTATTATAAGAAAACTCAACTAAAGAAATATGTTGATCCCAACTTCTCAGGTAGTCCATTGAACATGCTCGAAGCATATCCTCCAAGGTCTGAATAGTTTGTTCTGATATCCCATCTGATTGAGGATGAAAAGCTATACTGAAATTTAATTCTGTTCCCAACGATTTCTATAGACCCTTCCAGAAAATATAAGTGAACCTGTGATCCTTTTCAGATACAATGGAAAGAGTAACTCCATGTATCATGACAATCTCTTTGAGGTACAATCGAGAAAGATGATCCAAATACATTGTATCTCGAATAGAAAAAAAATGTGCAGATTTTTTTAATTGATCAACAACAACAGAAATTGCCTTGTTACCTCGAGATGTCTTAGGTAGTCCCACCACAAATTCCATGGATACATTCTCCCATTTTAACTCTATCACTGGAAATGGCTGAAGCATCCCCTTTGGTAATAGCCACTCTTCCTTAACCTATTAACATGTTAAGAATTTCACAGTAAAATCAGCAATATCTATTTTCATTCCATCCCACTAATAATACTCCCGAAGGTCTCCATATATCTTAGTACTTCCAGGATGAACTTAAAAAAGGAGAACTATGAGCTTCACAGAACAAATCTTTCTTCACTTGATAATCACAAGCAACATACAACCTTTTTCAAAATCTTAAAACACAATATTTATCAACGTTAAATTCTGGAAACTTACCCATTTTAAACAATTATACCTTTTTTGTAGCTCATGGTCTTCCTTCTGCGATTGCTTGATTCTGTCTGATAATGATGAATTCACTGATACCTAAAACAAAAAAGATATATTCCCTGCACCAAAAACTTCTATGCCAAAAATCATCAAATCATTATTCTAGGGATCATGTTCCAAATATAACTTGGTAAATCATTCATGATGTTTTAGACTCATGGAATCCCCCAATTTTCTTTCTTTTCCTGGATGGTACATTATCATACAATCATAATCCTTTATCAGTTCAATCCATCTTCTCTACTTCATGTTTTATTCCTTCTGAGTGAATATATAGTTCCTAATTTTATGGTCAGTATATATTTGTCATTTGGCTTCATATACATGATGCCTAAACTTTTTCACAGAAAAAACCACATATTCCGATTCAAAATCATGTGTAGGATAATTTAACTCATGAAATTTTAGTTCTCTTAAAGAATAAGAAATTGCCAAATCAATTTGCATCCGAACACAACCAAGTCACTTCAATGAAGCATCACTGTAGATGACAAACTCACTATTTCTGGAAGGAAATGCCAAAACTGAAGCATTAACCAATTTCTTCTTCAGTTCCTAAAAGAAAACATCATATTCTTCTGTCTAAACATATTTAACCCATTTTTGTGTTTACTTAGTTATTGGGATAGATAACCGTGGAAATTTCTTAACAAATCATCAGTAATAACCTGTTAATATAAGAAAACTACGAATCTCTATAACATTTATAGGTCTTGGACATTCATCAACCACTTTCGTTTTGGCAGGATGAACTGTTATTCCATCCTTATTTATATTTTTCCAAAGAAAGGAAATATGTTGCAACCAAAAATCACATTTGATGAATTTTTCATACAGTTTCTTTTTATTTCAAGGCTTGTAAAACAAAATTTATATGTTTTTCATGCTCTTATTTACTCTTAGATAATAATAGAATGTCTTTAATAAACACAACCACAAACTTATCCAAGAACTCATGAAATACTCTATTCATAAGGTCTCTGAATACATAAGGTGCATTAGTTAACCAAAACGACAAAACAACAAATTTAGAATGTCTATATCTAGTACAAAAGGATGTTTTAGGGATTTCATCATCCTTCACCTTCAGATGATGGTATCCAGATCTCATATAAATCTTGGAAAATTACTGAGATCCTTGGATCTGATAAAACAAGTCATCGATATGAGGAAAAGAATACTTGTATTTAATAGTCATGTTATTCAAAGCTCTATAATCAATTCATAATCTCATGTAACCATATTTATTTTTAGCAAACTAAACAGAAGCCCCCCATGGTGATGTGCTAGGACGAATGAAGCCTTTAACAAGAAAATCCTACAACTGATTTTTCAATTCAAGAAGTTCTATTTGAGCCATATGATTCGAGGGTTTTGAAATTGTCTTAGCATCAGGAACGAAGTCAATTTTTAATTCGACTTCCTGATCATGTATTTCACTGAGTAACTAATCAGGAAAAACATCAAGGTATTCATTTACTAATGACACATTATTAAGTTGAACAGTTCCATTTTTTTCAACAATATGAGCAAGATAAATATCATTTCCATCTGTAAATAGTTTCTCATCTTGCTGATATGTTATCAATTGTATGGGTTTGTTCTTATATAAAAACTAAAACTATTTTTGAAAAATAACGTATTTATCTATACAGTCAATATTAGCATAATAAATAGAAATCCGATCCATTCCCATAATAATATCAAAATCGACTAATGAAAAAATAGTAAGGTTCGCAGGTAAATTCTTTCTAAAAACCAAAATAAAAAAATTCTTATAATTCCTCTTTGCTATAATATTTCCCATGGTGTTTTAACAATAAGTTCCGATCTCATTTTTTGAGGTTATATTTCCAATTTACATGAAAATTTCTCAAAAATGAAGGAATGTGTAGACCCCATATTGAAAAAACATTAGCAAAATCTGATTAAACAAAAAAAGTACCTGATACAACTCGATTGGATGGCTCGACATCTGCTGATGTAGTTGCAAAGGATCTCACTACACCTTCCTTCTTATTTTCTTTCTTTTGGATCATTAAGATATCTCTTTGGACATGCCTTTGCATAATAACCCATCTCACCACATTTAAAAAACATTATAGATTTATTATTAGGAGTATTATTATGATCATTTTCATTACAATCTTGGGCAATATGTCAAAAATTACCACATCAAAAACACTTCCCAGTTTTGGTAAGACATTCCCCAAGGTGCTTCTTTCCACACTTTTCACTAATTGGAAACTGGATTTTCTTACCATCAGATTTCTTTAGTTGATTCTTACCCATAGCTTTCCATCTGGACCTCTTCTTCTCCTTATTTACAAAATGCACGTGATCATTATAAAAAAACCTTCTCTACCCTCTCATCACATCAGACATGTTTCTCATAACTTTTGAATTCATGGGAGGACAACAACCTAAGATACCTTGTCTTTAATCCTTAGTAAAAGCGATTGATTTTTCTATCAAGATCCAGAATAATATTTGGAGCATACCTCACTAGTCAGGTGAAGTTTTCTTCTTGCACAAACACTGAGTCCTCCTCCTTCATATTCATTTCAAGGAATTTTTTCTCCATCTTAAGTCGCACCACCATTGGTAAATATTTTTCAAGGAAAATAATTTTAAATTCATCTGACTCTATGGAATCAATATCCTCTCTATCCCTTATATTCGATGCCATTGACCATCACTGATCAACTTCACCTTCAAAATGATAAATGTTAAGACTTAACTTTTTATTTTTTGATGATACCAAAACATCGAATATATTTTCATGGGATTTAATCCATCCTTCAGTTGATACTGGTTCATATGATTCATTGAAAGAAGAAGGGTGTTGCCACATAAAATGTTCCACTGTTGTCATGTTCAGTTGTGGTACCTCTGGCTATTCTCTTGCATGAATTCCACCACTATTTATTTTCTACATTAACTGATCCATTACTTTCTCAAACTTCTTGGTTCCAATCGCCACCATTCTGGGTTGTATATTCGAAAGGATGTTATTCTCTCGGTGCCTCTCCACTTCATCTTCCCTGTTTATTCTACTGAAAACCATTTTGAACAAACATATCTTCGTCGAGGAAAAACGGTAATCTTTAAATTCCATAAAATTTCATATTAACCATATAGTTAAAAAAAATTATGGTATTATATAAACATCAACCAAACCCCCAATGTTATCTAAACCATCCTCTGATACCAACTATAAGGACCCAGGATTATTACATTACATAATCTTGAATTTAGTCAAGAATTAAATTCTCTTCACATTGATGATATTTTCATGTTTAGAGATTTAGAGAAAAATTACATAACACATTCAAGACATTACACATTAATATAGAGTGGATACCATAAAAACGACATTCATTTTTTCCAAAAATATCAAACTTTTCAAATATAACATGATTTTCATTGACAATTCTTCAATCATTTAACTTGACTTTACTATTTTTCCTTCACATATTTATAACCTGTGATTTTTTTTAGAAACTTGGGATGAGCACAAAATTTTTATTAAGGGATATGAAAATACAGAAATAACATATTAGTCCATGAATACATGTAACATATGAAATCATTTTAAAATAACATACTTGTGACCCACAAATACTTACTTTTTGAAACAAGATATTTCCACAAGATCCACAGAAAACATAAGAACATAAATGGAACCATAAAGTTATATTGTATAATTACTTATATAATATTTTAACCCTCACGACTACCTTATAATTTGTAACCCTCACGACTACCTTACAATTTGTGTAATCGTCATAGTTACACATGGTGTAACCATACAGATGGCCTCTAACTTACACATACCCAATAAATTGGAGGAAGGTATAGGTCTCACACTTCAACATAATCAATTCTCAATAACCATAACATAATAATAATAAATGAATAATTTCATAAAAAAATTACTTTTTAATTTTTCAAAATAGTTTTTTAAAAGAAGATTTTAAAATAAAAGGACCTTATAAATATCATAAAATTGAAGAGATATTTAATTGAGTGGATGGAATATGTATCTATAATGTAAATAAACATAATAAAAAATAATAAAAATATAACCCACCAGAAAAAAATTCTAGTACAACCTAAATAACGAAGTAGAATGTTAACCCAAAGAATGGAAATCAGGTTAAGAATTCCCTTACCACCGGGTTGTATTACTTACAACTAATTTAAAACTCATATATAATGGGTAAAAGAGTGTTATTAATATCATAAAGATTCATATCCATATTTATAATACCTTACATGATCATTTTATTACATCATTTCTACCTTTAATTGTTAGTATTTTGTTCCTTGCACTGATTTGGGTGTGTTCTTTACATGATTTCCATGATTGGTTCATGATGGTTGTTCGGTCAATTGGAAGTGAAACTCTAGAATTGGAATGGAATGGTATTTACATATTTCCAGTACAATAAATTATACCATTTAACATTTTTAATTTTTAAATTAGGATTATTCTTGGATTAAAACACTATTGATATTTGTTTAGGTTATTTTAGCGATTCTTTGATCGTGAAGATTTGATTTTGTTTCATAAATTCCGAACATTTGTGAAAAAAGATTCCAGAACCTTATATAAGTATTAATAAATAAATTATAATCTTGTTCAACCACAAAAATTGTTTCACGACCAGTCTTTAAGGAAGTAAAATAATTTGAAATCGCATCGTTCGCAATGTCGGTAAATCGACACATCATAGAAAGTGTTTTAATTTCATGAATAAGTGAGAGAGAATAATAAATATAATGGTGAGTATTCCAAGAACATGAATAAATCCATAATATGTAGGATACTTTTTCATTCATTCCTCTTGGATAAGGGAAGGAGAGATAATTAAAGTAAAATAAAGTAATATTGAATTAAAAGAAAATTTGAGAAATCTCTTACCAAAATTCGGCAGCCTAACGACGTCGCTTAAAATTTTATAAAATATTTTGATGAGATAAAATGGATCCTTAATAATTATTGTTCAATACGGGAATTAAGGGGTATATTGAATGGAATATCCCAACATAAGCCAAATTTAATGAAAAATAATAACATAAATTAAATGAAAAGAAAGAAAACAAAAGAGGATGTTTACCACTTGATCACTTTTCCTTGAGATCCTTCCTAAGGCCTTTGGTTTTTCCATTTTTGTGAAACCAAAAGTTCTAATAAAGTGGTCTTACATCACTTATTATTTTCTATATAGTGTATTTAATTGATAATTTTAATATATAATACTTTACCGTTTTTTCGCTATTCATAAAAAATTCTAGAATTTTAGAAAATTCCCAAAAATTAACCCTTACCATTTTTTGATGTGTAGAATTCAAAAATGAAATCCATTTTTTTGAAGATAATTTTCTAAATATTATTAATTAAATTTTTAAATAAAATCATTTTTATTCGAAAATTAACAATTTTAAAACTATAACTATTTTTATATCACATACTAGATTTAACCAAAATGTCAATATCTTAAAGCCTTAAGAAAATAAAATTGTAATCCAATTTACTATTCATTAGGGTAATATTACTATTCAAATAGTATGTTACTATTCACCAAAAATCTAGTTGGTTCTATTAACTCAAAATAACTTACCGATCACAATTCTAGATGACTGTTTTTTGAAATTCAAAACATAGAAGATGATAAATTATGTTTAAAGGATAAATATAAATATCAACTTAAAACAATGTTTCATGCATTTAAATTTATTTTTAAGAAACCATGGGGTGTTAAACTTATGTGGTGATGTGTTGTGTTTGTGTTGATGAAATCCCTCAACTTCTCTAAAATGGTTAATCACATAAAGTCAGTAATAAAAGAATATGTTTCTCTCTAAAATATTGAAATTGATGAAAATGGGCACCCCCTAACATAATATTTTATAAATGATCTGATGGGACTTTTTAACTAATATATTGTTGTTTGGTTTTGATTTTTTATCATATTTTCATGGAACATTTTACATTATCAAATATATAATGAGAAGGAAACATTTTTCCATATCAAGAGTTGTTTTATTATAAAAAGATTTAAAAAAATATGGGAGAGTGAGTGCCACCCAAATAGGATTATGTCATGGTGAGATGTATGATTTCCTTTGACTTTTTTTCTTTCTATAGCTCTATCTATGTTGATATTAATGATTTTTTAGTTGACAAATGCAATGTGATATTTTTCAATGAGTGTTCTTCAAGTAAATAATTATTTGTTAGAAAGCTTGAAAAAAAGTTTTAAAAGATGTATGTTTAGAACCTGATGTTTTTTTTCTAGTTTTCATGTCATATTTCAAATGTGGGACTCCTAAAAAAATATTTCAAATTAGTGGTATGGGTTTTAAGAGAATCGTTTATTGTTTTTTTAAATACAAGGTCATTAATTGTGAAATAAAACATTTTAAAAGGCTTTGAAAACGTTGGAAAAAAAAATTAACATAAAATGAGAAGATATTTTATGAAGTGTTCTTCTTACAGATTTAAAAAAATTTCTTTATGTGAAGGGTAATTTTTAAATGAATGTACTTTTTTGAAATTGTGAATGATAAATTTAGTGAAAAGGAATGTGTTTCTCATAATTAGTTAACATGTTTTTCTTAATGTGTTCTTTATGACAATATATGTGGCCATGTTATATTTGAGAGGTGTCTCACCTAGATATTTTTTCAATGTAATATGTAGATTTACACTTCTTTTCCCCAATTTTTGTTCTATTCCCAATTAATCAAAGAAACATCAGAGGTAACACATGGGTTTGTTGTTCGAACCCCCATTCCCTTTTATTCTTAGTTATTTTTGATTCATGGGGATGAACCATTCCAATGTTTCATGTGTCCTGGAAGCATGGTTTCCTAGAGGATAGTACCAGGGAGCATGAGACAAATATGTTCTCCTAGTACCTGGAGTTGTTTTTTGTTTTTTCCTTTCTATATATTTCTTTGTGATTTGTATTTTTGGCCTTAATTTTTTCAATGATATGTTGTTTTCCACTAAATGTTTATGTGATTTGTGATGTGTGACAAAGTTATAACATATGAAAAATTTAATACCTGATTCCTAAACAAGAATTATTATACTATGATTTAATTAAACTCATGAGGGTGAGTTAGTGCATCCTAGAGTGGATAGTATTTTAACACGGAGGATGTAATTCCCTAATTTTTATATTTGTGGTTGTAGGATTTTTTTCAGATTTTGTGGGTGTTTAGGTTAGTAGGTTCGATTGAAAGATGGGTTTTTAATGTATTGAGATCCTTGAGAGGTATCTTAGGGTATGACTGTTCAGAAAATTTCTCAGCGTCATTCTTGGTTTGTTTTGAAAACTATTGGGAGCAAATAGTTCGATAGGTGTATGATGTAATGATTCAGACATTGTGGACCCCCACATTGCCAAAAAAATATGATTTTTGAGGGGTCATGGGGAATTATAGTGTGTTTTTGTGACATTTGATACATGTTTTGGTGTGTTAATCTAGAGGTAGGTTATTCTATTGGTGAGTCAGTTCTAGATGTGAGTTAATATAGTAGAATCTCAATCTAGCGGTGTGTCATTTATGGAGGTGTGTCATTTAGGTGGTAGGAATTTTTTTTACGTGATTCATTTTTGGAAATAATTCATTTTAGAGACATGTATTTTTGGAATTGATTCATTTATTATAATGATTCATTCTGGTGGAAGGCCATTTTGGAATTCAGTCATTTCTTGTAGAGATTCATTCTGGTAGTAGATCATTTTGGTGATAGGTGCTTTCTGGCGGTGAGTCATTCTAGAATTTTGTCATTATGACGGAGGGTCATTTCTGGCAGTGATTCATTCTAGTGGTAGTTCATTCTGGTGGTGGGTCATTTTTGTTGGTAGGTTATTCGGGTGTTAGTTCATTTCTGGTGGTGAATCATTCTACTGGTAGGTCATTCTGGCAGTGATTCATTTCTAGTGGTGACTAGTCCTATGGTAGCCAATTTTGGCAATCATTCATTTCTAGTGGGAATTGATGATAGTGTAAGGTAATTATGGCAATGATTCATTTCAATCGGTGAGTCATTATAGGGGTTGTTCATTCTGATGGTGATTTATTTTTGAATGTGATTTATTCTTGTGGTAGTTCATTCTAACAGTTGGTAATTTCTAGTGGTGATTCATTCAGGTAGTAGGCTATTCTGGAGGTTTTTCATTTTTGATGGTGAGTCATTCTGGTGGCAGTTTATTCTGGTGGTAGGTAATTTTTGATGGTGGGTCATTCTAGTAGTGATTCATAAATATTATTTGTAGTTTTTTCAGTAATTATTGAATTTCCATTTTCACATATTTTAAGATGAATAAAGGGTTTAATGGCTTTATTAAAGATTTTAAACTAGTTTCAAATGATATTAATCATATATTCATTTTTTTAAAATTTCTTGATAACTATTATATTTTTTAAACATGTTGTCCTTATGGGATCTACCATAAATAGGCTATCTAAACTATATCTAATCCAGTAGGTCTCAGATCTAATCATTCAATTATGTAGAAATTTCCCTTTTTATTTTATTCTTGATTTCCCTTGAGACAGTTGATTCAAAATTATTCATCCCCTTGAGTTGTATATCCTTATCACTTGAGTTGGTTTGAGTTCCCCCAAATAGGTTTCCTCTAATACACACACCCCCTGTTTTGGTGCACAATGTTTGTAAAAAATATTCTTCTACGAGGTAGGAATTACTTAATTTATCTTCTTGTGTATAATGAGGTATGGTCTTATCATTAAATAAATAATGAAATGTAATATTTGTTTATCTAGTTGTCTCAATGTTTTGTTTTCTTATATACTGTTATTATTTTATGAATTATTCATATAACCTAAAAGGCAACTAGAAAATTGTGGTTAACTAACATATGATTGGGTTTTGAAACCATTTTGAGCCTTGAATGTGTTATCACCTTTCTCTTATATAATTATTCTTAATTAATTTAATGTTTTTCCTTCAATAAAATGTATAACATTCCATATAGTTTCCAAATTTTTGTTATTGTTAGAGGAGAATGATTACTGTGTTTTCTTGTGAGGAGCTATTTGAATTTGTGATTCTTTATAAATTAAGTTATCTTGAGTAGATTTTACACTTTTATGATAAAATAAATAATTTTATCCCATTATTATAATTATTTGGTTCCCATGATTCTTAATATACCATGTGTTTCATTTTATTTGTAATTTACCATGAGTATTATTTCTTAACTTATTGTAAAACTTTTTTTTGGACATTTTAAATATGGAAATTCTGAAAATAGTCATCTTAATTATTGATAATGCATTTTAAATTGTAAAATTTGATAGGATTAAATTGATCTTAATTTTGAATTTATTTTAATTATATAGTATTGAAGTAACCATATTCGGTAAGCAGGTGTTGGGGTAGAAATTATTGTGGCATTTATTTTTAAATTCTTTAAAATGATAAGTATTATTTTTGGAAACTTTTTTTGACTTAAAAATGTTTAAATAATTAATCTTATTATTTTATAACTGATAAAAATAATCATGCCTCACATATTATGTAATGAGTAGTTTTTTTATGGGAATCATGCCTAAATTTGAAATCATTTGTGTGGTAACTAGGTAAATTATAGAATGTGAAACAAGTTCATGTAGCATGTTTTATATGATTCATTTAAATATGGATGTAGAATCATGTTATACATATTTTAGTACATAGTCATGTTTTCATGATAAATTAAATGATTAATGATTATTTAGTTCAATCATGATAAATAATGAAATATCGTAATACAACATGTGAAGTTTTAATTTCATGGTCTGAAAGCGTGTTTTATTTTGATGATTTTAAAATAGTGTTTTGTATGTAATGGAGTATTTTAATTTATCACAACAACCTAGATTATACAAAAACATTCAAATTAAGTTGTAATTGTATTCCCTTGATAATAATGTGATCCTATATTGTCCTATTTAAGTATATTAAACATGGTGTATGAGATAATGTGTGTGTAATTTCATCTTTAACATTGACTCGTAATAGAGCTATTTAATTAAATATGTGGTGTTTAACCTTAAATGAATTGGGAAAATGGATTTTTTTTAATACATTGATATCATTGTATTAGTGTGTTGATATTCCATGATGAAAATAATGATTGTTAGAAATCCTTCTTGTTCTGTGATTGTTGTGGATTATGAGATCCTTCATATTACTTCTTGTTTAAGATCACCATGCATTAAAGGTTTTATCACATACATATGGATAGTGAACCAATTCCCCATAAAAAATATAAAATTATGTGATAGTACCCATGAAAAATAATGACGTAAAATAATATACTAACCCAAATAATTTTGTATGCTGTAATACGTTTCTACTATGTTTAGTTGTTCTTATTGTGTTAGCCATTATAATTTGTGAAAAAAACATCAAACCTACTATGTGGGGGGAACCTAATCCCTAATCGATATGAATTATAATTTTACATGATTAAAACCATGTAGATTACTCCATTCTACCCGAAGAGGATAATATCATTAAATGGGAGAGGTAATTACTTGATTTTTTTATTATAGGTTTTTTGTCTAATGGTTTTGATGATTGTTGGTTGGGGTGTTTTAAAGGATGAGGTAGATCAATTGGTTATTCAAAAATGGTGGTTTCTTATGGATTGAATGTATTAATGTAATGTTGTAGTGTAAATTTCATGGTGGTTTTTTGTTGGTTGGTGAGTTTGGATAGTGGTTGTGTTGTGAAGTGGAGGTGATGTTTGGTGGATGATATAAGCTGTTGTTGTGGTAGTGTAGCTTTTATGGTGCTATGATGTTCTTGGTTTGATGGAATTCACTGTCTCCTGTAAAATGGTTAATCACAAAAAGCCAGTAACAAAAGGAAATTGTTGTTTGGAAAAATTTGAATTGATGAAAATGAGAATGCCTCCAACGCCAAAATATTTTATGAAGTATGTGATAGGAATTTTTAACTACTACCTTTTTGGTTGGGTATTTTGTTTGATCTTATATTAATGAAACATGATATGGTCTCAAAAAAATAAATTAGGGGAAACATATTACCACATCAAGATGCATTATATAATTTCAATTTTTAAATCCATGAAATGGAGTCAATTCCACCAAACCATATAATATTGTGGTGTGATGGATTAGTTTGTTTGATTTTTGTTCTTTTGAAAACTCTATCTATGTTGATATCAATGCTTGTTTTGGTAGAGAAATTCTCTGTGAAATTTTTTCATTATTTTGCATCAAATAAATAATTATTTGTTTGTAAACATAATTTTTTTATAAAATATGGATTTTTCAAAAATTATGTTTAATTTTTTTTACATTCCATGTCATAGGTTAAATGTGGGAATCTTAAAAATATGATTTGAAATAAGATGCATGGGTTTCAAAAAAATATTTTTTGTTTGTTTTTGAAATAAAATGTGAATAATTATAAAATAATTTTTTTAAAGGCTTTGAAAATATTTTTTTACAAATAATAATAATAATAGTAATAATAATAATAATTTAAAATAAGAAGTGATTTGATGAATTTTTTCCCTTGGAGATTTAAAAAATGGATTTATGTGAAGGGCGATTTTGGAAGGCATATACTTTTTTAAAATTTTAAATGATAAATAGATTTAAAAATATATATTTTTATTATAATTGGTTAATATTTTTTTCTTAATGTGTTTTTATGACCATCTATGTGGCCTTTTTCTTTTTGAGAGGTAGCTACCCTAATTTTTTTTTAAATTAATGCATAGATCTAAAATTATTTTCCCTAGTGGGTTTTGTATTCCAAATTAATCAAAAAAAACCTGAGAGGTATCTAATATGTTGGTTGTTCATAACACCATTATTTTTTCTTCCATTTTCTTGATTCGTGATGATAAATAATTCTATTGGATATTGTGTTGTGGAGGCATGGTGGGTTAGAGGAGAGTACCAAAGAGTGTAAGACACATATGTGTTCCCAATACCTAGAGTTGGTTTTAGATTTTCCTTACACTATTTTTCTATTTGATGGGTTATTTTGACCATGTTTTTTATGATATATGTTGTTTTCCCATTTACGTGATGCATGATGTGTGATGTTTGATAATGTTCTAGTATGTAAAAAATGGGACACCTGATTCCAAATCAAGACGCCTTATACTATGATGTGATTAAACTCATTTGGGAGAGTTATTGTCACCTATAATTGATAGTATATTGACAGGTAGGATATAGTTATCCATTTCTTATGATTAGGGAAGTATGGTTTTGTTCATCATTTTTTTGATTTTGGGTTAGAAGGTTCGGTTGGTGGAAGGGTTTTTTATGTAATGAGATCCTTGAGATGTATCATGATGGTTGGTTGTTCAGAATCATTATCTCTTTAATTCTAGGATTGTTTTTGAATTCTCGTGGGAAATAATAGTTTGAGAGGTTTCTAATGTAACAACCCAGACCATCTAGCCCATTACTTTTGCAAAAGAGCATATGATTGAGGTGTCTGGGGGATGTCTTGGGTATTTTTCAAACATATCATTCATTTCTGGCTGTTATTAATTATAGCATTAGTTCATTATAGTGATGATTCATTTCTACAAGAAATTTAGTCTTGAGGTAGTTAATTCTTGTAGTTTTTTATTTCTAGCAATGATTGTTTCTGGTGGATGCTGATTTTGGCGGTGACTCATTTCTGGTGGTGATTCATTCTAGTGTTATTTCATTTTGGTGGTTATTCATTTCTTTTGGGGATTAATTTTGGATTTAGGTCATTTTTGTGTGAGTCATTTATTATAGTGATTCACTCTAATAGTAGGTCATTCTGGTAGGGAGTCATTTCTAGCAGTGAGTCATTCTATCAGTATTTCATTCTGGAAGTGAGTCATTTATGAAGGTAAGTTATTTTTTGTAGTGAGTCATTCTGGAGTAGGTCATTCTCGTAGTGAGTCATTTCTGTAGGAGAGACATTCTAGTGGGGATTCATTTATAGTAGTGAGTTATTATTGCGTTTGGTTATTCTGTAAGTGAGTCATTTCCTTTTTTTGTGTCATTCTAGAGATAAGTCATTGTATTAGTGAGTCATTATAGTTATAGATCATTTTGTTGGACATATATTTCTGATGGTGATTCATTCTTATGATGGTTCGTTCTAGTGGTATGTTTTTTTGATAGCAGATCATTCTGGAAATAATTCATGCAATGTATTTTCAATTTTAACAAAAATTTCAGAATTTCCATTTTGATGTTTTTATGAATATAAATGGGTTTAATGCCATAATTTTGGGGTTTAAAATTAGTTTCAAAGGATATTAATCATATCTTTAATTTCTAAAATGTTTAAAACAAGTAGTTTTGATAGGATTCAACTTTAATGAAAAATCTAAGCCAAATTTAATCTCAAAGGTCTCAGATATAATATTTTAAAATAGGATAACCTTACTTTGTTATTTCTATCATTATTTCTCATGATACGGATAGTTCCAAATCCTTCTTCCCTTGGAGTCATAGATACCTATCATTGGAGTTGGTTCGAGTTTCCCCATAAATGATTCCTCCTGTATGTGCACCCCCTGTTTTGGTGAAACAAGTTTTGGAAAAGCATATTCTTCTAGGTAATAATTTCTTTGTTTCTCTTTATGTGTATCATACGCGGTGGGATTATTATTTTTATCTATTGCGAAGATAGTTGCGTATGACCTTACAACAAAAATTAACCAGTTTAAACAAAATTATAAGGAGTCGGGGAATGCTTCACATGCTTTTATACCTTTTTATTTTATATTGTGATATTGAGTTTATCTATGATTTTTGTATCATTGAAAGTCATTACATTTGATACCAATGTTTTTGAATATTATATATGATGTGATTCCCTTGTTTGAGAAATTTTTTCATAGAACCCTTAATAATGGATAAACACTAATATTTGGTTAATTAAATGGATACCCACGGATCTTATGTCTTCTATGATAACACCATTAAATAAATAAGTGAAGTTGATTAAGATACCCCTTTTCTAAATTATAAAATCGGTTGTGATGTGTCTTGTGATGTATAGTGTGGTATATTTTTAATTTGGGTTCTTAGGACTGATGTAATTTGTAGTGTCTATTTTGTTATGTGGGTGGGGTAGTGGATGAGTTGTGGTTGTTAAGAGGGGTTGTGATGGTTTTTTTGGTACAATGGTGCAACATTATTATGATTGTGGTTGTGGTGTGGTTGTGAAATACGGTTTTAAAAGTGAATGTGGATGAAAAATGATGTGGATGTGGATTTTGGGATGTGGTTTTGTGCTTATATTTTGTGGGTCATTTTTTTTCTACTTACCAAATTTTTAATGGAATTAAATTCATTATATTGATTTCAAATGGTCATGTTTAATGTGTGAATTGATTATGGGCTATGTGGTTTAACAGGATAATGATTATATAAAACTTAATGGCATAGAAATATTGGATAAGGCGGCTTCTTAAATGAAATGGGATACTAATGATTGTGCATACATAAATTAAAGGGCATGTTAGAGGGGAATTTATTGATAAACCGAGACTCTAGAAAATATCTTAAAGACTAAAATAAGAACAATTAATTCTTTTTTGTTTGTGTGATTTTATGCATTTAGAGGTGGTAGTGACTATGTTGATTTTTTTGTGATGGTTAGTTATTTTAATGAACCAATAGGTAGGTCTTGTGTATTTTAACTATATGTGTATATACCTTGTATATTCTGGTGATTCCCAAACATACCCTACCCTCAATGATCAATATGTTCTGACACCAGCCTAGTCACGGACCCCAACATCCTCGTGGTCGGATAGATGGATTGCTACCACACTTCTCCACTCCATCTTCCATGATATGAGAAGGAAATGCATGGGTTGTGATGATCAGAAGTTATAAGTGTCGCTATGGATTTTTGATGTGATGAGATGTGATGGACCAGGTGTGTTCTAGATATAATAGGTGAGATATCTTATGGTTGGGGTCATGCACGGTTGGTGGAAGGTACGAGGATGATTTCCTTCATGTACAAAACCCCACTACCCAGGTTAGTAGATGTGATGGATCAAGTTCTTATTGGTGGGATGTGATTTGATGTTCTATGATGTTATTTTGAAGATATGGGATCTCCAGGGAAAACCACCTTAGGGCGATAGATGGAAAAATAAGTGTTAAAGTGGTGTCAAGTACCCTATCATAGACACTCTATATTTTATAATGTTATACATTGAATTATTATTTAGTGTGTGATCCATGGTGAGAATGGGTTTTTTAGTATACCTATGTAAGTGTTTTTTGGTTCTATTATTTTCTCATGGGTTCATTATTATACACTTTTCATATTTTCATGGGAGACTTTGGTTTTCTTATTGAGTATACTGACATGCTCACCCTATACATAGAAAACTACTTTTAGGTTACCAAGAGGACTACATGGGTCATTTTGGAGATTAATGGATTAGACCTTTGGGAGTTATTCATGTATAAATGCCTTATCTTTTATTTGGGGTTTCCTTTTTGAGTATTTTATCTATATTTTATTCATTTACACATGCATTTTTGGATATATTTTGGGTTTTCATTTTTTAATTCTATAGAGTGATTTTCAGTTGACTCATTCTATCTATCATTCCTGTTTTATTATAGAGAGTAATGTCTCCCATATTTTGATATTTTTATACCCATAATGGAAGTTTCTAGCATGGGACCTATTGAAGATGGTCCTCAGTGGGCCATTATCTCCATTTTATGATTGTTGGCCTAGGAGGGGTACATTTAGAGGGTGGGGTCATAAAAGTTTGTATAAATCTACAAGTTCCCATTATCCTTATTGGAGAAAAAATTGATGCAGCCCATGGGGAAGCACTAAGTATGATGAAAAATTTATTAATAAGTTCCTCCAAAAATAACTTCATATCTTCAATGTTATTTATGTCGATTTGATAAGATCTAAAATATATGAAAGATATTGTTAAGTGGATAATGATTCAAAATACAGTTTTTTAATGAGCAGGTAACCGTACCACATCCTCAAGGAAATAATATATGTACTATTCAAAAACTATAGGAAACTAATCATCTAGGGTGTCCACCACATACAAATAAAAAATCTATAACTGATATATGATTGATTATTACTTATGTATACATGATCTTCTCATCCCGAATAATGGTCCCACTCACCCAAGATGGTGAATCTTGATCTATCACCTCAGAAGCACACTTCATTCCAAACATATTGGTCCATCTAATAGTATCAAGAATATTGTCAAATAATACCATAGATGAAATAATATATATTACTTATAGACATACTAACATCCCATGAAAACTTCTCTTTGCTGAGTGTAACATTTCATTGTCAATAGTTGTGGGTGACAGTGTGATTTACTCAATTTTGTGTTCTTAGCCACATTGGTTATGCTGGAGGCTCTATCAAAATCTTTATCCCACAAATTAGGGATGTAGAAACAAATAACTTTATAGTGTTGGTTTCTATGATTATGGGATAAAATTTAGAATATATATAGATCACTTTTAAAAATTATCTTGAACTCTTACTGGTTATAGTCCTCTAGTTCCTGTATATGATCATATTCATAACAACCACAATCCTTATTACACACACATAAAAAATATTTATTACATAAAATATTCACTTGATACAACATAGAGGATCTATAGGCCTAGTGCCTTTGGCACTTAGTAACATTACACAACAAATTAAAACATCAAATACACATCTTTATTGAAAACTTATTTTACATATTCACACACATTACTTCATACTTATCATTCCATGGGATAACCTAAGGACATGAATATGAAAAGGGTGAGACATAAATCACTGTAAGGGAGTAAAAAAGTAATAACATGAATAATACAATACATGTTAGGAAATAGGCATATCAATGGAGAATAAAAGAAACGTGAACCTAAAGTCATGATATAGAATAATTATCATAACGTAGAAACGTGGAAAAAACATTTAACAAGGTCTTATCATGATCCAAGGATCATTGCACATAGAGCATGAGTAAACCATCATTTAACATTAATTAGAATGATTAAACCCTAATTTCACTTGATTTATAATGATACTAATCTTTACCCAATGCATTAGAGCGCTATCAGGGCGCAGCCTTCTTAATCAGTTCGTTTAATAAAAAAGTTTCCCACATGGATCAGATAACATAAATTCATTCAACATAATCATTTATTCCATGATAAATGAATGTTTAATAAATACATGAAACTATATAATCAATAATTAAATGTTTGTAAAGGTGATTACCCTGGATAGAGAAATGGACATGGTATTCACTACAAAACCAGTTTGGCTTGGAAAAGTGTGGTGTAATTTCGTTAGTATAACGATGCGAAATAAGAATTCATAAAAATGGTTTATGAGATAGAAAGGGGTGTATCATCATATGTACCTAAAATTTATATTAAGGGGTTTATATAGATACATGTACCAACAAATGTAATAAAATTTAGATGCATAATATAAAATAATTGATTGAATGTAAATAAGGAGAGAGAAATCCCTTATGGAATTTTGGTATGGTAATAGATTTATGTGGGTGGAATTAATGAGAGAGAAAGAGGTATATCATCATTAAAAAATTAGTAGGGCATTATGGGGGAGGTGAAAAATCATACAACAGCATTTTTAATTGAAAAGAAAAGGGTACATCAACATAAAGAAACTTGGAAAAAATGAGAGAGGAAGAAATAACATAAGGAATTTCCGCATGGTAACAGGTGTACATTGGAGGAATTAATTAGAGAGAAAAGGGCCTCTAATCATTCAAAAATAATTATGGAATTATATTGTAGATGAAAAATCATACCCCAATATTATTAAGTTAATATATAAGGGCATAACAATATAAGGAAATTTGGACAAAAATGAGAAATGAAGAAATCCCTTACTTGGAAGTATGATCCCAAAGAACTGGTAGAGTCTTGAGAGAGGATTACTGGGAGATTGTGGAATTATGGGAGGATTCTAGAGAGAGGAGTTCAGAGTTAGGTCGATATACAAAGATTATGAGTGAAGAGTAAGTGAGATCTTGGGTGGTTTTATATATGAAAATAGAGGGAATTCTTTATTATTTAGGTTTTGGACACCACACATTAAAATAATCAAAACCACAAACCAACCCATGATTTTTGCCAATGGAGTTTTCCAAAGGCGTGTGGAAAACATTATTTATAAGTACAATGGACGAAATTCATAAAATATTAGGCTTGTTTATGTCTAGTTTAGTCACACTATCAATGAAATTAATTTAAAAAGATAAATTGTTTTATATACCTTGAAGCGTCCACTAAGGCACCATAAAATTAATCAAAAAAATAAAATAAAATAACATAATTTAAATATAAAACATATATTTTCCAAAAAAATCATTTATATTATTTTATTACATTACTTTTGGGTCATTATGATGTCATAAAACTCATTAAATATTTAAACAGTATTAAATTTTTAACCAAAAATTTGACTATCTTAGAAAATTATGAAAAATTCACTATTGGATAATTACAATATCCTGATTCCAAAAATAACATTCATTTTATATAAATACTTTTCTATATAGGTTAATTTTAAATTTTAAAATATTACCAACATTTATCGAAAATTCATAGGTTTTGAAAAAAATGGATTTCAAACATTAAAAAAATTAAAATTTTATTCATAAAAATTATACAATCATTAAAATTTAATGAAATGTAATTTAATAATAATATTTCCTTAAAATATTATCTAATTGAAAAAATCCACTAATTTATCAAAATATATTTCTTAATTGAATATCAACTAAAACTACTATTTTTTGCTTTAAAAAATATTTTCCAAGTGATAACAAAATGAATGGATATTCTCTATAAATAATAATATACATAATCATAGTACTAAAGTCTTGTTACATAACCCCTTATAACAACTGCATAAGATTGAGGGGTTAGGCGTGCGATGGTGATAGACTCTTAGGGAAGATCAGATAAAATCGCTTTGGTGGTAATCTCTATTAGCTTCCACTTTACCGTAGGCAGTTCTGATTAAGATTAGCGTGTTGAGGCTTGGTTTGGTCTTGGTCAATAGAGTAGCCTAGTGATTCCACCTTCTTTATGAGCTCACACAAATGGGATTCGTATGGAGAAATTCTACTGGATGAGGTCCTCACTTCCTTTGACTGAGTAAATTTTATTTGTTAAAGCCCTATATTTATTCTAATCATGTGATCACTATTTAATGACTATATTTGTAATGATAACAATTCATAATGGTAATTTAAAATCTAAAAACATAAAACCAAGGAAGTTCATATTTTATATAACCATTTTACATAATATGACATTTAATTAGATCATGAATAATTTTAATTAATAAAATTTTGGGTCATTACAATATTCCCCGCTTAAAAAATTTCTCCCTAAAAATTATCTTTTCCCACACTAAAATAGATATGGGAAAAACTGATTTATCACTACCTCTGATTCCCACATTACCTCTTCAAACTTGTGGTTTCTCCACAATAGTTTCACGAGGGGAATTGTTTCATTTCTAAGATCTTTTTCCACTTGATCTACAATCTTCACTGACTTCTCTTCATAGAAGAGTTCATTCTCCAATGGTACCACCTCTGGGTTGAATACTTGCGATGGGGAAGGTGTGTAATTACTCAAGAGTGATACATGGAATACATCATGTACTTTAGATAGGTTAAGTGGGAGTTTTAGTTGATATTCCACTACTCCAATGCGACTAAGGATATAAAAAAGGCCGATGTTCCTTGGAAAAAGATTTCCCTTATTATAAAATTTCATAACTCTCTTCCATGGTAATATGTAGAGGAATATTATGTCTCTGACATCAAAATCCAGGTCTCATCGATGATTATCAATACATCTCTTTTGCCGACTCTAAGCAGATTTAATGTGCTATTGGATGTTCTTAACCTTCTCAACTATTTCATTGACCATTTTTGGACCTAGGAGTTTTCTCTCCCCAACATCATCCCAACATGCCGGTGTTCTACACCTCTTCCCATATAGGGCTTCATAAGGATCCATTTGGATTCTTGAGTGGTGTAACACCCCAAGCTTCCACGGTACGCTTCTCTTTGAATAATACAGTAGCATGTGTTGTACGCAACTTCGAGTTCTAACACACACCACAACCAATCAAACTAGCCATTATGAATAGTAATACCTACTTTTTGAAATTTTATCTCTCAAAATGGACTTAATTTTTGGATTTTGAGTATCGAATTTAGCCTAAGGTGAACTTTGGTACTTTTCGGATAACTTTTTTATTTTGATGAATAGTGAAAATTACTAAATTTTAATTAAAAAAAACTTTTTTAATCAAAATAATTAATAGTGATAAATTATGAATTTGAGTGGTTTTAAAGTATATTAGGAATATATTTTTACCATTTAATACAATTTTGGTCGTTGGACATAATTTCATAATTAAACCGGACATAAACAAGTATTAATCTTTTGATAGTAATTATATCTTAAAAACACGTTTTTTTTACAGTGGGAATTAATTTTAAATTAATTTCTGCCACTTCTGTGTTTTGAATTTGGAAAAATGGATTCCTTACTAGGAATCAGGATTTATAAATTGTGTATGTAGGTAACTTTTATTTTTAGAAATTTTGAATAATTATTTCGGTAAATATTTTATTTTCCATGGTTAAAGGGTAAATCCGGTAAATAAGGGTTAAAAAATAATATTATAAGAATACTAAATTACCCTAAAATATGTCCTAACCTTATTGGTGGATACATTTCCGACCATTGGAATCTTTGGGTCGATTTTGGGACCCCATGGAGCAACTTGTAGGTGATAGGGACACTTTATTTTAATTAAGTTAAAATAAATAGAAAAATGACATAAGCATATATCTTTTAGAAAAACAATTTGTACATGGGGTTATATTTGTTGGATTTTTGACTATAATTATTCATTAAAAAGATAACAAGATTTCCTACATAATTGTATTTTATTTATAATTTTTAGACATTAAATATTTTAATTTATTTATGACACAATGGTGATGCATTAATTACCTAATTAATGAATGATTAGAATAATTGATATTATAAATAACCAAATAAATGTAATTTGAGACTTTTTATAAATATAAATAATTTTCTAGGTTAGTATGATATGATATTATTGATTTAATTAACTTCTTTCTAAGTAATAATTCTATTATGATTTTTACAAAAATCAATTATTAAATAGTGTCAAAATTGACATAAAAGTGTTTTGAAAACAAATATTATATTATTAATTGTTATTAAGTTCCTAAAAATCTAATGTTCAGACAAGAGACTTATATCATGATAGGTTAATCATTAATGGACCACTTGGGGGTCTCTTGGATGTATATAGTAAGTTTATTAACCATATAATATAAAAATACAAAGAGACATTGTAAAAGTGAAACTAATTAACTAAGAGTTAATACTTAGAGATAAGGTTAATATAGTAAACCAAACCTGTCTAAATCCTATTTTTAAGTGGTTTTTGACCTTTCCCCACCTTAAAATTTAAATAATACACTTTTGAGCCATTACAAACCGAATATAAATTTATTATAGAATAATATTTCTAGCTTTTCTAAAGGTACCCCTCACCCCTCTTATAAAAGGGCACTCCCCCTTCTCATTAATTCGCACCTTCAAAGCCTTTTGGTTCGGCAAAACCTTAACCAAATACTTTGTAAACTTCCCTCACTTAATCCTAGAGGCCTTCCTTTCGTTATAAAGCCATCCTAAAGAGTCCTTTTGATCAAATCAAAAGGAAGAACCTGAAGAAGAGGTAATGTTTTCACCACCCTCTTTCAAGTTCCTTTCTTCTTCCACTTCTTCTTTATTTTTTATTACCATTATAAAATAATAACTCCAGTTTATTATATATAAATTTATGTTATTATAAACATGGTATAACCATATTTTAGTATTCTATCCATCTTTTGAATGACATGTCACCATACGTGTGTACGTACGACTTACCATCTCCACGTCGTGGTGTAATTGTTATTCAAAACATTATTATTTGGATGGGTATAATAATGATGTGTAATTAATTTAAATAATAAATATAACATGATAATGATTATGTATATATGATATACTATCAAATTAAATATTATTTTAATATCAAAAGAATGATATTGTCGCTTGTGCATACGTACGGACTACCGTCTCCACGAATGTGATGAGATTCATTCCCCATCGTATCCATTCAAGTATAATTCTCATTTGATGATTAATAATAATGTTTAAGGACATAATATAATTCTTTATATGGATAATATACAACCTATCCATAACAAACATGGCGTATGTAACAAAACATATAAAAGAAAATGAGTAATTTAACACCCGAAACGACAATAATATTAAGATATTATTAACAAAGCAATGTTAAAAGATCATATATGATATCATATTAATTTATATGATTCTTGTATAATTTAATAACAATTATTTAACCATTATATAGGGAGTTAACCTACCCCCAACCAAGGTAAAGTACAAGGTAAGGGTTTATTTCGCAGTCTCTTCATTATCCGAGGTTATTTATACGTAATAATCTACTGGAACTTCTTTATCATCCACATCCATGTTTCTTAAAAATGTATTTCAAAACATTTTTAATATTTACTTGAATATGAGTTAAAGTCATTTATGCCCTTGTTTGAATTTTTATAATAGGTTTATAAAGGAATCTTTCCATCATTTTCCAAACAAGGTCCCTTTTAACCTTTTCGACAGAATTAAGGTAAGAATGTTTTTTTAACTTATACGGCGGGTGCGGCTATTTTCCACCGTTATAAAATCTTCGAAGCTTCCATTACAAGATCATAAGAAAATTTTCAAAGTAAATGTTTTATTTTATAATTATTTGACATTTAAGTGATTTAAAAAAAGAGATATTTCTCTCAAATAGTTTTGATTTTATCTATGTCAAAATGCTTTGAAGGATTTTAAGGTTATTTGATGTTTATTTATTATGTTACAAAACTTCCATATTTTATTGAAGGTTTTGTGATTTGTTTGAATGTGTATGTGTTATTTTTATACCATTCATGGTTTATGGAGAAGGTATTGACATTTCGTATGCTACTTTTAATACGAATGTTTATGTTATGTTTAAACTTGTTCATATGAGGAATGAATTGGACTTCATATGTGATGGGTGGAGCCCGATATAGCTCCTCGATGCATCAGTAGGTCTAATGAGACAAACTAGTGTCTTGGCACAAGGCCTTGACAAAATCTTATTTTTAGTCTTGGCACGATGCCTTGACTACGTGGTTATGATAGTCTGGAATTATGCATTCCATCATTATGAAAGTGGTTATTGATATTGCATGTGATTATTCGATTAGTAGAATGTCTATGTGAATAAGTAAATGGCATTATTTCATTTTATTTCTGCCATATTATGTTGATGTTTAAGTTTAAAAGGCTTTTTTTCGTTATAAATTGCCTTAAATGTTTATTCTTATTTATGAAAGTTTCCTCTATATTTTTATCCTTACTGGGCATTTGAGCTCACCCCTTTCAATGTTTTATTTTTCCCGAGGATGTGAAGAAGTAATTTATGAATGACCTGCTGGGATAGTATGTGGGGATATGAGTGTGGAATATGGAGACTATGTTGATGTTGTTTTCATTTTATGATGTAATGTAAACTTTATTAATGTATCTAGTTATTCCAAGGCTACTAAACTAATCGGTCTTTCGAGACATGATCTTTCCTTTGATCATGCCAATGTTATGTAATAATGCATCGACTCTGGGTAACTAGGGTCGGGGCGTTACAGTTGGTATCAGAGAAAGTTGAGTACAAACCTTGGATGCTAGATTTAGATAAACTCTGATTAGAGCACATAGACCTAAGATGGAATTTGAGGATTAGTTTAGAAGAACTTCCTAGAATTTTGGTATTCTAGATATTTTGTGAGTTTTCCGAGCAATACATCCCTATATGGATACGAGCAGGTAGAGGCAGCTCTAGGACAGATGTACCTAGGGGTAAAACCCAAAAACACTGCTTTGAGCTAGACTTGAACGGGAACTGGTGCACGACAACAGGCCTTGCTGCATTCTTGGTTACGACACTCCTGGGGTATATTCTTAGGATAACTCTCATTTTATTTACAAATAATTATGAAGGGTTTATGAGTATATACTTCCTCAAAGAAAACATTTTTATAATTATGTATTATATCCATAAATAGTTCAATTTAGGTTAAGTGTTTTATAAGTATGGAATTATGTATTTTGATTCATAAACTGATCTAGTTTATGACATTGTTTAAAAATGGTGCCTAGTGGAAGAAATTAAAACCGTATCAATGCACTCTCTCCATGTAGGTATTGACCTCTTGATAAAGATAATTATAGTGGAGCTGGTGATGCAACTGGTGCTGATTAGCTAATCACCATACTGGGAAAACTCACTCAGGTTATGAACAATAACCTTACCCGTATGGAGCACCCTGATCCGCAGCATGGAGGATCAATGTTAGATCACTTCATGAGGAAACAACCACTAACGTTCAATGGGAGTAAAAATCCTTAGTAGCTGAGCAATGGATAGATTCCCTAGAGAAAATATTTCAGGCTTTGGGGTGTAGTGAATGGGAAAAAGTTATCATGGCAGTTTACCGCCTCACTGGAGATGCTGATCAATGGTGTTCATTGATTCAAAACACAAAAGAAGATGATGAAGTATTAAATATGGAATGGAGGGAGTTCAAATATCTATTTTTAGAAAAATACTTTCCTCGTGACCATCAAGCAGATATGGAAAGGCAATTTCTGAGTCTAAGACAAAAAGTTGATGAGAATGTCTCAAAGTATGAGGCTAACTTTACAAGGTTATCAAGGTATGATGGAGATTATATACATAACCCAAGAAGTAATATTGACCATTTCTTTGATGGGTTAACACCATTTCTCTGTCGAGCATTAGTCTCACAATCCTTCTCGTCGTACGAAGACATTGTCTCGTGTGCTATCAAGATAGAGAAGGAATTCTATAAGTCTTATGACTTTAAAGAAAATCAAGAGAAGAAGAGATCTATTGATCAATCTGGGAATGGAAATAAAGGGAGGAATGGAAAAGGTGAATATCCATCCTGCAGTAAATGTGGGAAGAAACACCCCGGTACTTGCTTAAAAGGAATGGGTGTCTGTTACAAGTGTGGTGAAAAAGGCCACCAAGCTCGTGATTGCAAGGGGAAGAAGGAAGCTACTGATGTCCAATGATACAATTTCAAGGAGATGGTACATTATGCAAATGAATATCCTAAGTGTCAGGAGAAATTACCTTAGAAAAGGCCAAGGGATCATGACCAATCTTATGATATCACTACTACTGAGGTAGAAGCTCCGAAAGACGTGGTGGCAGGTAATTTAATGGTTTCCTCAAGTTTAGAAAATGCATTATTTGATTCTGGATCATCACATTGTTTTATATCTTCCCAGTTTTCTATGAAAATTCGATATTTCTAATTTGATTTAACAAGGGAGTTGTCAGTTAAAACTCCTAAGGGAAGTATCATTGCAATAAATTTTTTTGAATCAGTCCCCATTAGAGCACATAAATGTTCCTTATCCGCTGATCTCATCGTCATACCTATGATTGAGCTTGATATAATCCTCGGTATGGATTGGCTTTTGGACCATGATGCAAAGAATTTTTGTAAGAATAAAGAGGTTATGATTTTTGATGATGATGATAAGGAACAACTTATCTTTAGAGAAGAATCGTCACCACCTAATTCTTATCTATATCTACCCCCAGTAGCTCAACTAAATTCAATTATTGGGGAGGAATAGATTGAAATGACTTTGGGTTAGGAAAGGAATGATCAAATAGAGGATGTACCTATTGTGAAAGAATATGTAGATGTGTTTCCGGAAGATTTACCTGGACATCCTCCAGAACAAGAAGTTGAGTTTTCCATTGATTTAATTCCTGGACCAAGGCCTATATTGAAGACCCCTTATAGAATAACCACTGTAGAATTAGTTGAACTGAATAAACAACTAGAGGAATTGAGTAATAAGGGATTTATTCTCCCAAGTGTTTCTCCATGGGGAGCCCCTATCCTTTTTGTTAAGAATAAATATGGATCTATGAGGTTGTGCGTTTACTACAGGGAGATCAATGCTATAACAATACGGAAAAAGTATCCCCTACCTCTCATTGATGATTTATTTGACCAACTACATGGATCCCAATAATTTTCAAATATAGAACTTCAATCTAGATACCATCAGTTGTGTGTGAAGAAGGAAGACATTCCGAAGACAACATTTCGAACATGGTATGGGCATTACGAGTTTATAGTAATGCCTTCTGGATTGACTAATTCTCCCACTGTTTTTATGGATCTAATGAACGGAGTTTTCAAGGAATATCTTCATGACTTTATAGTGGTATTTATTGATGATATCTTTTTATACTCTAAAATCTAAGAAGATTATGAAAATCACTTGCGCATTATATTGAAGACTCTTAGAAGACATGAATTATATGTGAAGTTTAACAAGTGTGAATTATGGCTTCAGGAGATTTCTTTTCTTGGCCATATTGTCTCTAAAGATGGAATCTCTGTTGATCCTTCTAAGACCAAGGAAATCCAAGAATGGCATGCACCGATGAGTATAACTGAGGTACGCAGTTTTATTGGTTTGGCAGGTTAATATCGACATTTCATCCAGAATTTTGCCTGATTGGCTAACCCATTAACAAAGCTCACACGTAAAGGGGTTAAATTTTTTTAGACAAAAGAGTGTGAAGAATTTTTCGAAGAACTGAAGAGAAGATTAGTCAATGATCCTATATTGACTGTACCATCGGGATATGATGGGTTCGTTATTTATAGTGATGCATCAAAGAAAGAACTTGGTTGTGTCCTTTTACAGAATGATAGAGTTATTGCCTATGCATCACGACCGTTGAAAATTCATGAGAAAAACTATCCTACTAATTATCTTGAGTTAGTAGCTATGATATTTACTTTGAAGATATTGAGACACTACCTCTATGTTGAAAAATGTCAGATTTATACTAATCACAAGAGTTTTAAGTATATTTTCTCACAAAAGAACTCAACATGCGGAAAAGGAGATGGCTAGAACTACTCAAGGATTATGATTGCACAATACACTACCACCCGGGGAAGGCAAATAAGGTGGTAGATGATTTGAGTAGAAAATATCATGGAGTTTTGAACATGATGAGAATTGAAAGGGATCGTATTTTAATGGACCTAGTAAAGTTGGATATGGAAATCACCATGGAAGGTGAAACATCAATGCTTTTTCAAATGGTTGCCAAACCATCTTTACTAGAAAGGATAAAGAGTTCTCAAACTGATGATGAAGAATTTCAAAAGAAGATTAAAGCTGTGAATTATGGGAGATTGAGAGACTTTGTGTATGAAGAAGGAATTTTAAAATTTGGGAAGAGACTTTGTGTTCTCAATATACCTAATCTAAAAAGGGAATTGTTGGATGATGCTCATAGTTCCAATTTCTCTATACAACCTGGGAGCACCAAAATGTATAGATATTTGAAAGAACATTTTTGGTGGGGCAACATGAAGAGGGAGATTGCTGATTTTGTGTCGAGATGTATGATTTTTCAACAAGTGAAAGCTAGAAGGCAATAGCCTGGAAGAGTCATGCAACCTCTTCCTGTATTGGAGTGTAAATGGGACAATATTACGATGGACTTTATCATGGGGATACCAAAGACTCCTAGAAGGAATGATGCAATATGGGTTATTGTTGATCGTCTTAACAAATCAGCAAATATTCTTTCTATAAGAGAAGATATACCACTGGAACGTCTAGCAAGACTATATATTAATGAAGTGGTGAGACTTCATGGAGTACCCCTATCGACTATTTCCTATCGTGATCCCTGTTTTACTTCAAGATTCTGGAAAAGTCTTCATAAATCCCTTGATATTAAACTTCATTTGAGCACTGCCTACCACCCTCAAATATATGGACAACCAGAACAAACTATTCAAACCTTAGATGACATGTTGAGATAATTCTCACTTGACATTCAGGGTATGTGGGATCAAAATTTACCTCTGGTAGAATTTTCCTATAACAATAGCTTCTATTAAAGTATTCAGATGGCACCATATGAAGCGTTATATGGAAAGAGATGTCTCACACAAACCTGTTGGGATGACATTGGTGAAAGAAAACTCGTAGGTCCAGAACAGGTGGAGGAAACAATGAAAAAAGTAAAGGTAATCCAAAACCACATCAAAGAAGCTCAAAGTAGGCAGAAGAGCTATGCTGATAACCGAAGGAAGGATTTGGAAGTTTAGGTGGGAGATCATGTTTTCTTGAAGGTGTCACCAGGGAAGGGAGTTACACATTTTGGTAAAAAGGGTAAATTGGGTCCCAGATACATCGGACCCTTCGAAATTCTAGAAAGAATTGGGGTTGTAGCGTACCGTTTGGCAATGCCGCCAAGTATCTCCAAAGTTCACGATGTGTTCCACATATCACTGTTGAGGAAATACATGCCTGACCCAACACATGTACTCACCTATGAGAAATTAGAACTGGAACTTGATATGTCTTATTGTGAAGATCTCCTCAGGATTCTTTATACGAGAGAACAAGTGCCGAGAAACCGGACGACTCATCTGGTAAAAGTTCTATGGAGAAACCATAAAATGGAAGAGGCAACATGGGAACTCGAGGAACTTATGATGAACAACCACCCGAGTCTTTTTATGCAGTAATATTCTAGAAATTTAGAGGACGAAATTATTTGAAGGAGGGGAGAATGTAACACCCCAAGATTCCACGATATGCTTCTCTTTGAATAATACAGTAGCGTGTGTTGTACCCAACTTCGAGTTCTAACACACACCAAAACCAATCAAACTAGCCGTTATGAATAGTAATACCTACTTTTTAAAATTTTATCCCTCAAAATGGACTTCATTTTTTGATTTGAAGTATAGAATTTATCCTAAGGTGAAATTTTGGTACTTTTCAGATAACTTTTATATTTTGATGAATAGTAAAAATTACTAAATGTTAATTAAAAACAACATTTTTAATCAAAATAATTAATAGTGATAAATTATGAATTTGAGTGGTTTTAAATTATATTTAGAATATATTTTTACCATTTAATACAATGTTGTTCACTAGACATAATTTCAGAATTAAACCGGAAATAAACAATTATCAATCTGTTGATAGTTATTATATCTTAAAAACACGCTTTTTGTTTTGACAGTGGGAATTAATTTTAAATTAATTTCTGCCACTTCTGTGTTTTGAATTTGGAAAAATGGATTCTATATTTGGAATCAGGACGTCGAAATTGTGTAAGTAGGAAACTTTTATTTTTAAACATTTTGAATAATTACTTCGGTAAATATTTTATTTACCATGGTTAAAGGGTAAATCCGGTAAATAATGATTAAAAAATAATATTATAATAATACTAAATTACCCTAAAACGTGTCATAAACGTATTGGTGGATACATGTACGACCATGGGCATCTTTGGGTCTATGACAACCCTGCATTTATTACAAACTTAAACCTGATTTATTACATAAAACTTCACTTGATACAACAATGAATATTGAGAGGTTTAGTGTCTTTGGGGCTTAGGAACATTACATAAAAACTTAAAACATGAAATAAAACATCTTTATTGAAAACTTCTTTTACATGACCACTAAATTCCCTCGTACTTAGCATTGCATGGGATAACCTGAGGACATGCATAAGAAAAGGGTGAGCGATATAGCCCAGTAAGGGAGTACACATGGAATAACATGAGGAGTACAATACATTTTAGACAATAGTCATATCAATAGAGTATATAAGAAACATGAACATAATGTCATGATAAAGCATGATAATCATAACATGGAAATGTGGCAACAACACTTAACATGGAAGTAGCATGAGCCAAGGCTCATTGCACATGGAGCATGAGTAAATCCTCATTGCACATAAAGCACGAGTAAACCCTCGTTGCACTTGAATTAGCATGAGTCAACACTCATTTCACATGACATATCATGATACTATAATTTACCCAATGCATTGGAGCTCTATAAGGGCACACCCTTCTTAAACATTTCATTTCATGCATAAGTGTGCCACATGGATCATAAAACATGGATTCATAAAACATAATCATTTATTCCATGATAAAGGAATGTGGATTTCATACATGAAACTTTATAATCAATAATTAAATGTGCATAAAGTTGAATACCCTTGATGGAGAAATGAGCATGGTATTCACTACACAATGTCATTGGCTTAGAAAATCGGTGCGATTTCGGCAGCGTAACGGCGTGACATAAAAATTCATAAAAAGGTTGATGAGAAAGAAAGGGGTTCCTCATCATATTTACATGTAATGGAAAGTAAGTAGGTCATATAGATACATGTCCCAAAAATTGTAATGGAATTTAGATTCATGATACAAAATTATTTGCCTGAATGTAAAAGAAGAGAGAGAAGTTCCTTTCGGAAATTCGGCATAGTAACAGGTGTACATGGGAGGTATTTAATGAGAGAGAAAGGGGTCTCCCATCATTCAAACAATAAGAGGGTAGTATGGGGGAGGTGCTAAACCATACCCCAACATTCATAATTGAAATTAAAAGGGAAATACAACTTAAAGAAAATTGACAAAAATGAGAAAGGATGAAAAAACCCTTACTTGGAAGTGTGATTCCAAAGGCTAGAGAGAGGCTTGTGAGAGGCTTCTTGGGAGCTTGGGGAACCTTGGGAGGATAATAGATAGAGTAGAGAAGAGGTTGTGCAAACTCCAAGGGATTTTAGTGGGGAGGAACTGGGATCTTGGGTGGGTTTATATAGGAAAGGTGAGGGAATTCTTTATTATTTAGGTTTGGGTCCCCTTACATTAAATTAATCCAAACCACAAACCATCCCATGGTTTTTGCCCATGGTTTTTAGAAAAGGGAAGAAAAAAAATATTTTATAAGGCCAAAGTCCTAACTTATTAAAATATTAGGGTTGCTTATGTGGAGGTGAGTCACACGCCCATGGAAATTAATTTAAAAGGGCAAAGTGTTGAATAAGTCTTGAGGGGTCCATTAATGCTTTGAGAAGTAAGCCAAATAAACCGAAAATCACATTATTTTAATGTTAAAATATATATTGGCAGAACATAAATATTATGTTATTTTATTACATCACCATTGGGTCATTATTATGTCATAAAACACATTATATATTTAAACGGTATTTAATTTTTACCCAAAAATTTGACTATCTCGGAAAATTATGAAAAAGTCACCGTTGGATAATTTCAATGTCCTGATTCCAGAAATGACATTTATTTTATCTAAAAAAAATTCTAAATAAGTTAATTTTCACTTTTAAAATAAAAACCAACATTTATTGAAAATTCACGGGTTTTGACAAAAATAGCTTTCAAACCTTAATAAAAAAATTTAATTGCATTCATAAAATTTTAAGATCATTTATATTTAATAAAAAGTTAATTTAATAAAAATAATATTATTTTATTAAAATATTATTTAAATCAAATATACCTTAATTTAATAAAATAGATTTCTTAATTAAATAATAACTAAAAACTCCATTTGTACTTTTTAAAAACAATTTACAATGTATCAAAAATGACTAGAAATTATATTAATTATTATATTCAAAAATAATGTACATGAACATAGTACTACTTATTTGTTACATAACGCCTTAAAACAGCTGCATAAGTCCTAAGGGTAAGGTGTGCGTTGGTGACAGACTCTTGGGGTGGCTCGGATAGCATCACTCGAGTGGTAATTTCAATCAACTTCCACTTTTCCCATAGACGGTCATGTTTGAGCTTGACAAGATGATGCTCAGCTTGGGATTGGTCAAGGGCGAAGCCCAAAGATGCCACCACTTTTCCGTGATCTGACAAATGGGCTTCGTACAGAGCAATTCTACTGGATGAGGCCATCACTTCTTTTGTCTAAGTAAAATTGGATGTGTAAAAGTCCTATATTTATACTAATCATGTGATCACTATTCAACGGATATAATAGCAACGATCAAAATTCATAACATAAAACTAAGGAAGTTGAAATTTTATATAAACATAAAAAGAAAATTAATTAGATCATGAGGGATTTCCATTAATGAAACTTTGGGTCGTTACAATATTCCCCCTTAAGAAATTTCACCCTCGAAATTTTTTTTCCCACACTAAAACAAATGTGGGTAACTCAGCTTCATCAAACCCTCCGATTCCCAAGTCGCTTCTTCAAACTTGTGGTTTCTCCACAACACCTTGACGAGGGGCATTGTCTTATTTCGTATAACTTTTTCTCTACGATCTAAGAACTTCACTGGTTTCTCTTCATAAGAATGATCATCTTCCAATTGTACCACCTCAGAAGAGAGTACATGTCAAGGGTCCGGTATGTACTTCCTTAAGAAGGATACGTGAAAGACATCATGTACTTTGGCCATAGTAGGTGGAAGTGCTAGTCGATAGGCCATAGCCCCGACAAGATCAAGAATCTCGAAGGGGCCGTTGTACCTTGGAAATTACTTCCCTTTCTTTCCAAACCTCATGACCTTCTTCCACGGAGATATGCATAGAAAAACCATGTGTCCAACTTTAAACTCAAGGTCTCATCGATGATTATCTGCATAACTCTTATGTCAACTCCGGGCTGCCTTGATATGCTGCTGAATGGTTTTCACATTCTCCACCATTTCTTCGACCATTTCTGGTCTAAGTAGCTTACGTTCACTGACCTCATCCCAACATGCCAGTGTTCTGCACCTTTTCCCATATAGGGCTTCATATGGTGCCATTTGGATGCTTGAGTGGAAACTGTTATTATAAGATAACTCAACCAGAGGAAGATGTTGATCCCATCCCCCTTTAAAGTACATTGAGCACTCTCTCAACATATCCTCAAGTGTTTGGATAGTCTGCTTGTATTGGCCATCAGTTTGAGGATGATAGGCCGTACTAAAATTCAGTTCAGTATTCAGAGCATGTTGAAGACTCTTCCAAAACATAGAGGTGAATATTGGATCTCGATCAGACAAAATAGATAGTGGTACTCTATGTAACCTTACCACTTCTCTGATATATATCCGTGCTATTTGATCCAAAGAGAAATCCTCCAGAATAGCAATGAAGTGTGCAGTCTTTGTAAGACGATCCAAAAAAACCCAGATTTCATTGTTGCCTTTGGATGTCCTTGGAAGTCCGGTGACAAATTCCATGGAGATGTTCTCCCATTTCTATTCTGGTATGGGCAATGGTTGCATCATCCCCTTAAACTTCTGCCTCGCTGCTTTCACTTGCTGACACACCAGACACTTTGATGTATATTCAGCGATCTCTTTCTTCATATTATCCCACCAAAAGTTTTCTCGGAGATCTCGATACATCTTTGTGCTCCCTGGGTTAATAGGGAAATTTACACTATGTTCATCATCCAAAAGTTCCTTTTTCAGCTCCGGAATTGATGGAACATATAGTCTTTTCCCAAACCGCACAATTCCTTCTTCATTAACATTAAACTCTGAGGATTTCCCCTTTTTGATAGTTTCCACTTTTTCTTGAATTCCCACATCATCCTTTTGAGAATCCTTTAACCTATCCAAAATAGATGGTTGAGTAGTAATTTGTGAAAGGATTGATGATGTTCCCTTCTTTATGATTCCCATGTCCATCTTCATCAAGTCTAAGAAGATTGGATCCTTCTTAATTCTCATCATTGATAGAATCGCTGGATCCTTTCTACATAGGGCATCTGCCACCTTGTTCGCTTTCCTAGGGTGGTAATGTATTAAACAGTCATAATACTTGATGAGCTCTATCCATCTTCTCCTCGCATATTATGCTCAAACTGTGTGAATATATATTTAAGACTCTTGTGGTCAGTATATATCTCACATTTCTCTCCATAGAGATAATGCCACCTAATTTTCAAGGAAAAGATCACAAACGCCGACACCAGATCATGCGTTGGATAGTTTCGCTCATGGATTTTCAACTGCCTTGTGGCATAGGATATCACTTTATCATTCTGCATCATCACACATCCTAATCCCTTCTTCGAAGCATCACTGAATACCACAAAAAGTTCCCCACTTGTGGGTAAAGTGAGCACGAGTGCAGTGATAAGCCTCCTTTTCAACTCCTTGAAGCATTATTCACATTCATCACTCTAAGAAAAATTTAATCCCTTCCCAGTTAGCTTGGTAAGAGGGTTGGACAATCGTGAGAAATTTCTCACAAATCGTCGATAATATCCAGCTACCCCAAGAAGCTACGAATATCCATTACCGATGTTGGCCTCGACCATCCCTCAATTGCATCTGTTTTAGAGGGGTCCATAGATATCCCATTGATTATGATAATATGGCCCAAGAATGAGACCTCCTTTAACCAAAACTCACACTTGCTGAACTTTTCATAGAGATTATCCTTGCACAAAGTCTCTAGTACAGTTTTTAAATGCTCATCATGATCCTCCTTGGTTTTGGAGTATATTAGAATATCATCTATAAAGACTACCACAAATTTGTCAAGGTAATCTCTAAAGACACTATTCATCATGTCCATGAATCTTTCTAGAGCATTGCTGAGTTCAAAAGGCATTACTATGAATTCATAGTGCCCGAATCCCGTATAAAAACCAGTCTTGGGGACATCTTCCTTCTTCACCCCTACTGGATAGTATTCCGACCACAAATCCACCTTGGAGAAGTATTGTGCTCCATGCAGCTTATCAAAAAAGTCATCAATTCTTGGGAGAGGATACTTTTTATTTATTGTGATTTTGTTAATTTCATGATAATCGATGAAGAGCCGCATTGACCCATCCTTCTTCTTGAAGAAGAGGACTGGTGCACCCCACGGTGAAGCACTTGGGCATATAAACCCTTTATCCAGATTCTCCTATAGTTGTTTCTTCAGCTCTTCAACCTCAACAAAATCCATTCTATATGGAGTCTTGGATATTGGTAGCGCCCCAGGTATAAATTCAATTGAGAACTCAACATCTCTTCTAAAGGAAGACCAGACAGTTCCTCGGGAAACACTACAGCAAATTCCCTCACAATAGGCATTTCTTCAAGGATGGTTTCTTCCTTGGACTCAATCATCTGAGCCAGATACGTGTGATCATAAGGCAGTAATATCCATGCTTGAGATGATGGATCTAAAGAAGATTCATCTTCCTCCTGACACTTTTAAAGAATCAGGGGTCGCTTCTCCATATGGAGTGTGATTTCCCTCTCCCGACAATTTATATTGGCTCTATATAAGGAAATACGATCCATGCCAAGAATTGCATCAAATTTCACAAGAGGGAGTATGACAAGGTTCGCTGGGAAATTGAATCCACATATTATAACAGGGGAGGACTTATATTCATGGGATGCAATGATTCCCCCATTTTCTGTACTCACTGACATCTTTACTTCCATGATTTTTGGTGGTGCTGGGATTGTTCTACTAAACTTTCGAGATATAAAAGAATGCGTAGAACCTGAATCAAAAACTATGTTCACTATTCTTTAATGAATAACTAGCGCACCTATCACCAATTCTTTTTCGGGGTTCACTTCGGCAGATGTGATGGAAAAAGCTCTTCCTTGCTGTCTTGGAGGTTGATGGTTGCCTCCGATAACCCTTGGATTAGGGCACTGATTTGAAAAATGACCCGGTTCATTGCATTTGTAGCATTGAACAATGTGTTGACGTTCGAACGGAGCGTTCCTCTCCTCTTCCATAGCTACGGGTCCTTATTTCCGACAGTTAACAGCTTGGTGCCCTTCTCTTCCACACCTGAAGCATTTTCTCGTCCCCTTAAGGCAAATTCTAGGGTGCTTCATTCCACACGTTTGGAAAGTGGGGTATTGTATTATCTTAGCACCGTTGGATTTATCCATCGACCACCAGCATTTAAGTCCAACTTACGCTTCTTGTCCCCATGATACCCCTGTGATTCCCCGATCTCTATTTTGACCCTGAGGGAACATTGGACAATTTCCTCATAGTTGTCAATGTCACGGATCGCTAATGCTTTCCGCAAGCTAGGCTTCAGCCCACCAAAGTAGCGGCCAACCTTGCATTCAGGGGTAAAAACAAATCCGGAAGCATATCATGCAAGCCTTGTGAAGTTTGCCTCATACGCTCCAACAGATTCTTCATCTTTTTTCTTGAGGGAAAGGAAGTCCCTTTCCATCTTATGCCGGAGGGTGCGCGGAAAATATTTATAAAAAAAACATCTTTCGCAAATCCTTCCATTACAATGCCTCGATCTCCTCATCAGGCTTCGTATTTTTGTTCAATGTCTACCATTGATAAGCTTCACCCTCCATACAATAAGCCTCCAAGAGAACCTTCTCTTGTTCAGAACATTGGAGGATGAAGAATATCTTTTCAATGGAGTTGATCCATTGTTCAGCGATCGTGGGATCGGATGATCCACTAAAATTAGGAGGCCTTTGCCTCATGAAGCTATCGATATCGACTTGTTCTTTCTTAGGGGGGGTTGAATGTTCCTCTTGACCCATGTTTCTATTCAAAACTTGAGTTATCTGAGAGAGAAGCATGACAATGTTTGTGATTCCCACTCCCATTGGATTTGGCATCTCATTAGTACAGTCATCACACTGATCTTCACAATGTTTTTTAGCCCGAGTCCTCATATTATCGGACATTGGATGGAATAAAGGGAAAGTTAGGGATAACACATAAAGGATAATCTAAATACAATGGTTTATGACTTATAAACAAACTTTTATTTCCTTAACTCATGAGTCTATAGGCTTCAATTGAGGCTTTTCATGATCTACTTTCTTTTATATATTCTTAGGGGAATTTTTTTTAATTCCCTTAATAAGAGTTCATACTAAGCTTGTGAATTTATCAAAATATATCCCTTGGGAGTGTCGTAACCAAGAGTGCAGCAAGGCCCATTGTCGTGCACCAGTTCCCATTCGAGTGTAGCTCAAAGCGGTGTTTTCGGGTTTTACCCCTAGGATACATCTGTGCCAGAGCCACCTCTACCTGATCGTATCCAGACAGGGATGTATTTTCTTGATAACCCACTTATTCAATACTCACCAAAACTTAGGGACGTTTTTATTATACTTAGTCTTATATCTAAGGCTTTACTAGGGTCTCCTAATCCAAAAAATAACTAAACCTATCCTCTGATACCAACTATGACAACCCTTCTTTTATTATAAACTTAAACATGATTTATTACATAAAACATCACTTGATGAAACAAAGAAGATCGAGAGGTTTAGTGTATTTGGGGATTAGAACCATTAAATAAAAATTTAAAACATGAAATACAACATCTTTATTGAAAACTTCCTTTACATGACCACTACATTCCCTCGTACTTAGCATTGCATGGGATAACCTGAGGACATGCATAAGAAAAGGGTGAGCTATAAAGCCCATTAAGGGAGTACACATGGAATAACATGAGGAGTACAATTCATGTTAGACAATAGGCATATCAATAGATAATATATGAAACATGAACATAAAGGCATGATATATCATGCTAATCATAACATGGAAATGTGGCAACAACACTTAACATGGAATTAGCATGAGCCAAGGCTCATTGCACATGGAGCATGAGTAAATCCTCATTGCACATAAAGCAAGAGTAAACCCTCGTTTCACTTTAATTAGCATGAGTCAACACTCATTTCACATGAAGTATCATGATACTACACTTTACCCAATGCATTGGAGCTCTATAATGGCAAACCCTTCTTAAACATTTCATTTCATGCATAAGTGTGCCACATGGATCATAAAACATGAATTCATAAAACATAATCATTTATTCCAAGATAAAGGAATGTGGAATTCATACATGATACTTTATAATCAATAAGTAAATTTTCGTAAAGTTGAATACCCATGATGGAGAAATGGGCATGGTATTCACTACACAATGACATTGGCTTAGAAAATCGGAGCGATTTCGGCAGCGTAACGACGTGACATAAGAATTCATAAAAATGTTGATGAGAGAGAAAGGGGTTACTCATCATATTTACATGTAATGGAAAGAAAATAGGTCATATAGATACATGTCCCAACAATTTTAATGGAATTTATATTCATGATACAAAATTATTTGCTTGAATGTAAAAGAAGAGAGAGAAGTTCCTTTCAGAATTTCGGCATAGTAACGGGTGTACATGGGAGGTATTTAATGAGAGAGAAAGGGTTATCCCATCATTCAAACAATAATATGGAAGTATTTGGGAGGTGATAAACCATACCCCAACGTTCATAATTTAAATTAAAAGGGCAATAAAACATAAAGAAAATTGACAAAAATGAGAAAGGAAGAAAAAACCCTTACTTGGAAATGTTCATCCAAAGTCTAGAGAGAGGCTTGTGAGAGGCTTCTTGGGAGCTTGGGGCACCTTTGGAGGATACTAGATAGAGTAGAGAAGAGTTTGGGCGAACTCCAAGGGATTTTAGTGGGGAGGAACTGGGATCTTGGGTGGGTTTATATAGGAAAGGTGAGGGAATTCTTTATTATTTAGGTTTGGGTCCCCTTACATTAAATTAATCCAAACCACAAACCATCCCATGGTTTTTGCCCATGGTTTTTGGAAAAGGGAAGAGGAAAACAATATTTTATAAGGCCCAAGTCCGAACTTCTTAAAATATTAGGTTTTCTTATGTGGAGGTGAGTCACACTCCCATGGAAATTAATTTAAAAAGGAAAAGTGTTGAATAAGTCTTGAGGGGTCCATTAATGCTTTGAAAAGCAAGTCAATCAAACCCAAAATAAAATTATTTTAATGTTAGAACATATATTGGCCGAAAATAAAGATTATGGTATTTTATTACATCACCATTGGGTCATTATGAAGTCATAAAACACATTATATATTTAAACGGTATTTAATTTTTACCCAAAAATTTGACTGTCTCAGAAAATTATGAAAAACTAACTGTTGGATAATTTCGACATCCTGATTCCAGAAATGATATTTATTTTAGCTAAAAAAATTTCTAAATATGTCAATTTTCACTTTTAAAATAAAAACCGACATTTCTTGAAAATTCATGGGTTTTGACAAAAATGGTTTTCAAACCTTAATAAAAAAATTTAATTGCATTCATAAAATTATAAGATCATTTATATTTAATAAAAAATTAATTTAATAATAATAATAATATTATTTTATTAAAATATTATTTAATTAAAAAATCTCTTAATTTAATAAAATAGATTTCTTAATTAAATAATAACTAAAAACTCCATTTGTACTTTTTAAAAACTATTTACAATGTATAAAAAATGACTAGAAATTATATTCATTATTATATAAAAATATAATGTACATGAATATAGTACTACTTATTTGTTACATAACCCTTAAAAACAGCTGCAAAAGACCTAAGGGCAGGGTGTGCGATGGTGAAAGACTCTTGGGGTGGCTCGGATAGTATCGATCGAGTGGTAATTTCAATCAAATTCCACTTTTCCCGTAGACGGTGACGTTTGAGCTTGACAAGATGAAGCTCAGGTTGGGCTTGGTCAGGGGCGAAGCCCAAATACGCCACCTCTTTTCCGAGCTCCGACAAATGGGATTCATACAGAGCAATTCTACTGGATGAGACCATCGCTTCTTTTGTCTATGTAAAATTGGATGTGTTAAAGCCCTATATTTATACTAATCATGTGATCAATGTTCAACGACTATAATAGCAACGGTCAAACTTCTTAACATAAAACCAATGAAGTTGACATTTTATATAAACATAAGGAGACATTTAATTAGATCTAGAGGGATTTCCATTAATGAAAATTTGGGTCGTTATAGGGTCGATTTTGGGACCCCATGGAGCCACTTGTTGGTGATAGGGACACTTTATTTTAATTAAGTTAAAATAAATACAAAAATGACATAAGCATATATCTTTTAGAAAAACAATTTTTACATAGGGTTATATTTGATTTATTTTCGACTATAAATATTCAATAGAAATATAAAAAGATTTCCAACATAATGTTATTTTATTTATAATTTTTAGACATTAAATAATTTAATTTATTTATGACACAATAGTGATGCAGTAATTACCTAATTAATGAAAAATTAAAATAATTGATATTATAAATACCAAAATAAATGTAATTTGAGACTTTTTATAAATACCAATAATTTTATAGGTTAATATGACATGTTAGGATTTATGTAATTAACTTTTTTAGAAGTAATAATTCGGTTATGAGTTTTACAAAATTCAATTATTGAATAGTTTCAAAATTGACATAAAAGAGTTTTGAAAAAAATATAATATTATTAATTGATATTAAATTCCTAAAAATCAAAGGTTTGGAAAAGAGACTTATATCATGATATATGTATCATTAATGGACCACTTGGGGGTCTCTTGGATGTATATAGTAAGTTTATTAACTATATAATATAAAAATACAAAGAGACATTGTAAAAGTGAAACTAATTAACTAAGAATTAATACTTAATGATAAGGTTAATATAGTAACCCAAACCTGTCTAAATCATATTGGTTGGGTGGTTTTCAACCTATCCCCACATTAAACTTTAAATAATCCACTTTGGAGCCATTAGAAACCGAATATGAATTTATTATAAAATAATATTTCTAGCTTTTCCAAAGGTGCCTCTCAGCCCTCTTATAAAAGGGCACTCCCCCTTCTCATTAATTCACACCTTCAAAGCCTTTTCATTCTGAAAAAACCTACCCAAAGGAAACTTCTCATGTTCTGAACATTTAAGGATGGAGAATATCTTTTCAATGGAGTTGATCTATTTTTCAGCAATTGAGGGATCATATGATCCATTAAAAGTAACTGGCCTTTATCTCATGAAGCTCTCGATTACAACTTGTTCTTTATTAGGGGTGGGGGGGTGGGGGTTTAAAGTTATTCTTGACCCATGTTTCTATTAGAAACTTGAGTTAATTGAGAGAGTATCATGAAAAAGTTTTCAATTACAGCTTCTATCGGATTGGGTATCTCATTAGAACTGTCATCACATATATCTTTACATCGGTTGTTATCCCGAGTCCCCCTATTACTAGCCATTGGCTAGAATAAAAGAAAATTAAGGGGTAACACATAAAGGTTAATCCAAATACAAAAAAATGTCACTTTTAAATTACTTTTATCTCCTTACTTATTTTTTTATAGGCATCAATCTATGTTACCCATGATCTACTTCCTAACATATATTCTTTGGGAAATTTTTTTATTATCTGAATAATGGTTCATAATAAGATTATGAATTTACCAAAGAATATCCACTAACAGTGTCGTAAGTAAAAGTGCAGTAAAGCCCCTTGTCATGCACTAGTTCCTGATCGAGTCTAGATCGAAGTGGTGTTTTCAGGTTCTATCCCTAGATACATATGTGCCAGAGCCGACTCTACCTAATCGTATCCTGACATGGATGTATTTTCTTGATAAAATTCTTTCTCAATACTCACCAAAATTTAGGGATTTTGTATTATACTTAGTCCTATCCCTAAGGCATTCTCTAGGGTTTTCTATTCCTAATCCCAAAAATAACTAAAACTATCCTCTGATACCAACTATAAAAACCCTTATCTTTATTAAACACACTAAAACATGATTTATTACATAAACTATTCAGTTGATAAAACATACAAGATAGAGTGGTATAGTGTATTTGGGGATTAGGAAAATTACATAGCAACTTATAACATGAAATACACATCTTTTTTGAAAACTTCTTTTATATGATCAAACACATTTTTTTCATAGTTAGCATCACATAGGATAACGTGAGGACATGTATAAGAAAAGGGTAAGCTATAAGGGTATTAAGTAATTAAATAAGGAATAACATAAATAATATATAACATTTTAGGCAATATGTATATTAATGAAGCATAAGAGAAACATGAACAAAAAGGAATGATATATCATGATTATCATAACATGGAAATGTGGAAACAACATTTAACATGATATTAGCATGATCCAAGGATCATTGCTCATGAATCATGATTAAACCCTCATTGCACATGAATTATAATGATTAAAACCTCATTTCACTTGACTTATCATTATACTAATCTTTACCCAATACATTGGAGCGCTGTCAGATCACACCCTTCTTAATCATTTCATTTCCTCCATAAGTGTGCCACATGGATCATATAACATGGAATCAGTCAACATAATAATTTATTCCACAATAAAAGAATATGAAATATATACATTAACCTATATAATCAATATGTAAATGTGTGTAAAGGTTAATACCCTTGATAGGGAAATGGGAATGGTATTCACTACACAATGACTTTGCCTTGAAAAATGGTAGTTCAATTTCCGCAGCATAACGACGTGACATACGAATTCATAAAAATGGTGAATGAGAGATAAATGTGTGTCTCATAATATGTACATTAAATGGACATTAAGAGGGTCATATTGATACATGTACCAACAGATGTAATGGAATTTAGAAGCATAATATAAAATAATTTCTTGAATGTAAATGAGGAGAGAGAAATTCCTTATGGAATTTGGCATGGTAATTAATGTAAATGGGAGGAATTAACGAGAGATAAAGAATTATATAATCATTAAGAAATATTAAGAAAAGTATGGGGGATGCATGAAATCATACCCAAAAAGTTTTAATTGAAAATACTAGGTTATAGCAACATAAAATTTTTGGACAAAATGAGAGAGACAAAAACCCCTTATGGAATTTTGGCATGGTAACGAGTGTTCATGGGAGGAATTAATATGAGATAATGGGGTATATAAGCATTAAATAATAATTAGGGAAGTATATGGGAGGTGTTAACATTATAATCCAACATTTTTAATTGAATATATAAGGGTGTAACAATATAAGAAAATTTGTACAAAAAATGACAAAGGAAGAAATCCCTTACATGGTAGTATGATACCAAATGATTGGGAGAGGCTTATTGGGAGCTTGGGGTTCCTTGTTAGGATTTTAAAGATATGACAACATAGGTTGTTTGAGCTCCAAAGGTTTTTAGTGATGATTAAGTGTGATCTTTGGTGGGTTTATATTGGAAAAGAGATGGAATTCTTTATTATTTAGGTTTTGGACACCACACATTAAAGTAATGCAAACCACAAACCAAATCTCGGTTTTTGACCATGGTTATCTCCAAATGGGAGTGTAAAACAATATTTTATAAGGCCAATGGCCTAAATTATTAAAATATTTGGCTTTATTACATGGACGTGAGTCGCACCTTCAAGGAAATCAATTTAAAAAGACAGAATGTTTTATAAGTCTTGAAGGGTCCACTAAGTCACCATAAAATAAATCAAAAAATCTTAAAACACATTTTTTAATGATAAAACACATATTTTTAGAACATATAATTTATATTATTTTATTAAATCACTATTGGGTCATTATGATATCACAAAAAACATTATATATTTTAAAGGTATTTATTTTTACCAAAAAATTCATTTGTCTTAGAAAATTATGAAAAATTAACTATTGGATAATTTCTATATCATGATTCAAAAAGTAATATTTATTTTATCTAAATAATTTTCTAAATATGTGAATTATTTCAATTAATAAAACCAACATTTATCGAAAATTCATTGGTTTTGATAAAAATGACTTTGAAACCTTAATAAAAATTACGATTTTATTTATAACAATTATACGATCATTTATATTTAATAAAAAGTAATTTAGTAATAATATTTCATTAAAATAACATTTAATTCAAAAATCCATTAATTCATCTAAATATATTTCATAATTAAATATTAATTAAATATAATATTTTTGCTTGAAAATTTATTTATAAAGTAGAAATAAATTGAATGTATATTCTTTATAAAAAATGTACATAATAATAGTGCTAAGGTCTTATTACATAACCCCTTATAATGCCCAAAAAATAACAAAGGGTAAGGTGTGCGATGGTGATAGACTCTTGGAGAGGCTTAAATAACATCGCTCGGGTGATAATCTCAATAACATCCACTTCTCCTGTAGGAGGTTCTACTCAAGCTTAACGTGTTCAAGCTCAGCTAGGGATTGGTCCAGAGAGAATCCATGTGATGCCACCACCTTTTAGAGCTCCAAAAAATGGGATTCATAAAATACAATTCTAATATATGATCCCATAACTTACATTTTCTGAGTAAATTGGATTTGTTAAAGAACTATATTTATACTAATCATCTGATTACTATTCAATGTCTATATTAGCAATGATCACAATTCTTAATAGTATTTTAAAATCCAAAAATCATAAAACCAAGGAAGTTCATATTTTATATAACAATATTACATAATAAGTCATTTAATTATACTAAGAAGAATTTTCATTAATAAAGGTTTGGGTTCTTACAATATTCAAAACAAAATGCTCTTCGATATTGGAATGGTTTGCCTTGGAGTTGGGGTGGTGGATATGGATTGTATCATTATCCTCCTCCAGTTTCTCCTCCTAGTAAACTATAAGCCCTATTTTGAAATCCACCTCCCGAAGGAAGTGCATGAACACCAATGGGAGGTCACAGTTCATGTTACTACCTCAAAAATAACAGTTAATCTACAATATTACTACCCTCTAATGCATTATGGGTTTGTTAGTCATGAACCAAATAGCATCATGCAATATAGTCATAAAAAATCATGTATGATGGATGTATGGACCTTCAATATGAATCATGAGTGGTTGATCCTCTCATATGAGATATTTTATTTGAATGACACCAATATCATGACCCTCATTCCATACAATAGTCCTCCATAGCTATCTACTCTAGTTCTAGATGACTTCAAAAAACATCTTCCACCTACTGTCCCCTTCCTAAGAATCTATACATTACCAATTCTTACTCTGAAACCACAACATAGGTGAAAAACATATTGGATCAATGATGTCTCTGATTTATCTATGGAGGAAATACTAAAATAGCGATTATCAAAAGAATAAATCATGAATTATGTCAATAGAATATCTTATGAGGTCAATGAATAACAAAACATAATCAGAAACATACATATTTTTCTACTAAGACTCTAATAGATCCATGATACGAATAGATATAATCATCACCAGGTAGAAGCCCCTATGTAAATGATTTATGAACTCTATCCATGGAAGATTATCCTTGTCACCTACTATAGAAAGTTGAACAGTTAGTTGAAGAAAATCTTCCTTCACTATGGGGGTGGGCATACTCACTACACAACATGAAATTTTATTACTCAATACATGAAGAATGTAAACACCTCATAAACTTGGATGAAATCTCAACTTAAGGCCCCATAACAACATTTCCCTAAATTTTAAAAGCAGCCCTCACTCGAAAACTAACTATAAAAACCATATCTAAGAAAACCATACGTTGATGGAACTATAAAACGATATAGTCCACCAGGACTCATCTAAGGTTGTGGTGTCATGAGTTTCCCAAAACATTCCCACCTCCAAAAGTCTAGAGACAAGTGACTGGAACTAGGTAGTAATATAATGCATAATGGGATGCTTTAGCCCAATGCTCTTATATGATTCCCACACCCCCAAAAAGGTTATAATGATACGTAATAAAAACATAAATCTAACTCTAAAATATTTAATGCCTGAGAAAAATATTAATATATGAAATTTTAAAATAATGATTAACTATAATAAAAGGGGAATGATATATTCCAGACGATCCAATGGAAAAAACCAACATAAATAATTGTGATGAAGAGGAACCTGTAACAATCCAACTCTAAGGAAGAGCATCACTCTCTACTACCACCCCCCAAGTACCACTAAGATCTACGAAAAATCTATCCACTAAGATCACCATGAAACTGCCTATCATATATTTAAGACATGACATATAACAGATACAATTACCATGCTATGATGAGTTTATATATACCCATTTTGAAACCCCCCAAATTATGAAAAAAAAATATGACTAATAAACTTTAACCACAAGACCACATATCGAAACCCATACCATTTATACATTGATATCACATCTTAATATATGTACATTCATTAAATAACTTATTAACCCATGAAATAATAATTTAAGTCTAGAATCTTTAGAAATAATGGTACATATTAAAATGGTTCATAATTGAACTACATCATCTCCCACTAATTTCTTCATTACTATTACCCTTCATAAAATATCATAGTTAATTCCTTTCTTAATAATATGGGGAATGGAAGCACAAGAAAACATGAGATCATATGCACAATAAGGGTAAACCAAAGAGATATAAATGTTAATGTTAACATAATAGCAGCATATAGGTATGATAAAATGAGCATAAAATTTAAAAATCAGACCCTTCATACTATAGATCATAATATTGAGTCATTGAATATTTCTCGGTAGTTCATAAAACATGGATCCTAAAGGAATCAGTGAACACAATATCTGAGAGCATAACATTTTCATAATACATATGGTTATGGATTAAACAAAAGAATATCAAATAATTATGTTAGTGTTAAATTCTTGTTTCCAAGATTATAATTTTGGATTGGGTTCACTCCCCAACCATCAAAGTAGTCATGGTTCACTCACAATATTATCATTTTTGATATAATCCTATACAAAATTGGGTTCACTCCCTATTCTCATCCAGTTTATATCATGGGATGTCCATCTTTACTGAATTCAATGGAAGGATATATAATTTCTCTCCCAACATTCACATAATAAAAATCACATGGATGTGTTCCCCCAAGATCAAAAATATTCATCATTTCATAACCTTTGAAAAAGAAATTGGATTCATAAATATTCATTAGGGAATAACCCATTAAAAAAAAATGGGTTTCATAAATATTTCTTCATCACAATCATAAACCATACATATAAAAAATTGATATGGAATAATTGGAAAATATCCCCAGTAAATAATAATTGAAACCAAATGATGTAATCTTAGATGAATGTTCCCATCAAAGATCACTTGTAATATTTATTGATAAAATACCATTTTAACATAGAAATCACTTCCATAAAACCGAAAATATTTCCAAATATTAAAGAAATAATTTTATTTTAAAATTCACAAGGAAGCTTGTAAATGATTCATAAAATTATTGAGTGGTTTTGAAAGTGGTAAATTCGTTTCATTATTTATAAGGTAAAAGACAACATTTCTTCCATTCCTTAGTGAAAAAGATAAACAAGTACCTCTTCGGGAAAATGTTAAGATGGTTCAATTTTAAAAAAATTATAAAAATAAAATGATGGGTAAAAATTAATTTAAAAATTCATTAAGGAATATTATAAAAATTATTCAAAATTTTTTTATAAAACTTTTATATAAAAGAAAAAGGATTTTCAACCAAATAAGGGAAAAATGTTTTATTTCCATTAGATTATTTATTTAGTATCATGGGTTAATAAAGAGATTAAAATGAAATGAAAACAAGTATTCTAATGAAATTAGAAGATGTGAATAAAATTAATGAGTTCTTTAATAGCTACATCATTATGCTTCATCATTAAAAAAATGATCATAAACATTCATGAAAAAAATAGATTGTAACATAAAACACTTACCATGAGTTCCACAAGAATTGATAGTGATCTTAACTCCTGTATAATAGATTAAAATTTATTATAATTATTCTATAGAATCATGTTCAAAATTATAATATCATATAGTATACCATTAAAAAAATTTAAGACCTATTTATAAATAATCCATTACTAAAATAATCATTTTTTGGTATTTACTATTTAACTTTTCATACGAATTTTGATATGGTTACTCTGGTCCTTATACAATGATCATGGTAAAATAATGTAAATAATTAAAAAAATGATATAAATATTATTTCTGTTCATTATATATATATATATATATATCATTTTCTATAAAAGTTATAGATAGAGAAATGAACAAAAAATTTCATGGAGGTGTTAGGTCGTACGTATGAACGAACTATGCTTCCATTTTTTTAATGGATGGAACAAATGAAATTTAAATATTATTTCACCGTAACAAATGTATTTTTATACCATATAGATCATATATATTCATTAAATCCATCCTTATTATCATCCATTTAAAAATAAATATCAAAGTGAATAATGTCACTTCTTGAAGGTGGTAGTCCACAGGTAAGAACAAGAAACATTATCATTTTCCAACAGAATGGAAGGTAAGAATGCAGATTATATGTTATAATTCTTGACGTATAATTTTTTTATAGGACCAATCAATTTTTTTTCATTTTCAGAAGCCGGTTTAAGGGTTCCCGGTACCCCGCTACATGAGACCAGAACATCCACATTCATCAAAACAAAATAACACCAAAAACCACAAACCAAGATTAATAAACTACGAACCAATGTACAAGAACATCAGAAAGGCTGACCAAATCCACCATGAATTACCTTGAGCGTCCCCTGGTGTGACCATCGACACCGACCCAAATCCTCCCGTTGGAAAACTCCAATAGAATTCACCTAGCCTTAAAGCAATGAAATGGACCACTAGGATCCACTCCCAAGGACTTCAATGAAAACCAGAATGAAGAAGACCAGAACCTGACGTCCTTAGCACCCTGACCCGCAGACAACCCAAAAGTCCTACTAAAACTCTTTATAAGAAACGTGAGAAACAGACCCAATCAGGCCGGAGGTGAAGCCTCCTATGAAAATAAAAGCTACCAAATAATAGCCTTATCCTATTAGTTCCTTCCTCCCTATACAGATTCCAATTCACTAGCCATACCTTAGCATCTAGATCTTCCCCAATAACGTCTTAAAATCAGTCCACCATTTTGTCCCATGTTCGGATATATTCTTCTTTTCTGATTTTTCAATCATTGAAGCCTCTCATTAGGATCAAATCCTGTTTTTCAATCCACTTAGCCTGCTCACTGTTAAACTTACCTTTGATAGGTTTTCCCATCATATCAGCCTCTTCCTGAGGGATGTTAACATACAAACATTTCTCAACCATGTCCTCCTCAGAGCAAATGATAGGTTCTTTTATGTTATTTTCCATTTTTGTAGCTCTTCCCATTTCATTAATGATCTCCTTGGCCAAAACCTGAGAATCCTCTTGCCTAACTACCATGGAATATGACATTTCCTTCTCACTTGGATTAGTTTTTTAACCGATCGTGTTTCCATCGGCTTCGGTAAAAATGAGTAGTCCTTGCGTTCTCTCCCTTTATTATTCTTAAGTAACTTCCCCTCCTCATGGACCTTTTCAACTCCCAAACCCACCTCAATCTACCCAACCCCTCCAACTTGAGTAGACTCATTGGTGTCCAGACACGCAATAGAGTTGTATGCCATAACACTATCCTGGATCAAACTCTTCCCTGTTGGTGTCTTGGTGCCCCCCGAAGAAGCAACATACTAGTCGGAGGAGGGTTGTGGTGCCTCCACCCCTCTAGTACAAACCACTATTTCCTTCTGCGACTGTGAAGTAGACTCCTCAAACAATTTGACCACAGATTTCCCCATTTCCTGATCCCTCAGATCATCCTTGGTCCGAGAAAACACCTTCTCCACAGATGGTTTAGCCGCCTTCATTGAACCTACATTACTCTGCACCTCCCTCCTCACACCCTGAAGACCAGCATCAACCATACCCTCCTACATTGAGACATTTCTCTATTGAGCACCTCTTCTGCAATCTGCAGCCGTGTGACCCAGTCGGCAACAAGCTGAATAGAACTCCACCCAGTGCTCGAAAACCACCGGTTGCTTCCACCGAACCTCTTCCCCAGCTTCAATCCATACCAACTCAACCGGAGCATTCGACACATCAACCTCCATGCACATATGTGGGTTTATCGAGTGACTCACAGAGGCAGTACGCACATCAACACAGAGAAATAGACCCACTAAATTACCGAGGATATGCATAATCGCAGGGTTTTGAAAATGAAGAGGTAATTGAGGAAGACATACCCAAACTAGAATTATTGTAGAATCACGATTCAGATAAATATCAAAGATCCAACTAAAAAGAATGAATCCACATCCTCCGCACTTCCTGGGCGCACTCGATAAATATCAATTTAGATCCTTCGGTGTAGCACATCTCACCATCAACTGTCTTCTATCCAAAAGACCGACAACTGCCCATTCTCGAAGCCCACAAGAATCAAAGATGAATCTGTCAAATTCATCCACTAAATGACTTTTATTTCAAAATTATGCAACCAAATTAAGATTAAGAAGCCCCTCGGCCTCTATAAACTTTAAACCAGACAACGCAAACCCAGGCTCGCCATCCCGAAGGTCAGGGACCTTCGATCCAAGGTCACACTCCTGGAAAGACGGAATGGAACCAGGATCAATGAAGGGTTAAAAATCATGCATCCGGTCGTTACGAGGGAACCATGAATCCTCCCCCATCCCGCCGACTAGCGCCTGAGGGGGGAAAGTTTCCGAAGACATTAGGGTAACGCCATCGTTAGGGTTACACCATCACCGAAATCTAGCTCAACCTCTCTCTACCCTAAATTTTTTTATATATATTATATATTTATATACATAAATTAATTATATTATTATATCTATACTTGAGAGGTGATGATGGAAAACAAAATACATAGGTGCGTGAGACTGTAGTCATCCATACACATGATCAATGTTCTTGTTTCCAATTTGATAGAATAGAAGATGAATATAGGTTTTTAAATTAACATTATAAAATATATAAATATATATATTAAAGATACCAATGTTATTGTTTTTTCATATTTGAATAATATTTTAAGGAGGTAGAATAAGAAACAAAATGAAATTCATGGTTAAGAACTAGACCTCTTCTTCGAACAACATCTTTAGGTTTCTACATGATGCCTTCCATGGATGATTTTTTAACTAAATTAGGGGATCTAAGTCATTTTTAGATATCTATTTATTATTTTATTAATGTTATTTTCATATTCAAATGTATTTTTAGGTGTGGATAGGGGAGGAGAGTTGTGTTATTTTATAAGTGGGATATGTGACCCTCTTGTAATTTTTTCAAAGAGTAAAATATATTAATATATTAATCACAAAATATTGCTCCAAAATTGACAATTACCAAATATTATATTATATAGGTTATAAATATGGATTTTAAAAATTCTTTATATATTTTTTACATCATTTTAACCCTTATATCTTCAGTATACCCCCCCCCCCCCAATGGTAAACCAATTTTAACCTTAACTGTGGTGACATATTTGTTCTGTTTTCACTATTCATTATGATATGAAATTAAGTCTAACATATTACATAATATTAATAATGTTAATTATAGATATAAAATCCATTTTATCAAATTAAATTCATAAATTTTGATGAATTTAATTTAAAATTAATCCCACAAATGTGGTGAAAACCAGTTTTCCAAAGTAAACATTTACTTAAGTATAACAAGTTTCTATATCAAAATTCAACATAAAAATGGTTATTTTGACCTAAAGTGGTTTAATAATAAAATATTTTAACTAATATATTGTTTTTAACAATTTTCATGATAAATTTTAACTTTGAAAATTCTTTAAATGAAAAGTTAATTTAAAATAAAAATTAATGTTTTTCACATTTCATCGAAAAATTAATTTTGCAGAAAATTATCAAAAATCCAGTTGACGAAAATTTTGAAATGTTTATTTCAAAATATTTGTTCATTTTTTAAAATATTTTTCTTAAAAAGTGTAATAAATTAATTATATTTTTCTCCCACAACAAGATATAAAGCACATTTAAAGAAAAATTATTTTTTTGAAACATATAATGACTTTACTAAAAAAATATTTTCATTATGTAAAACCAATATATATATATCAATGATTTTGTTATTCATATTCATAATTTCAATTTAATGGCTAGGTTATATTGGTATACTATATTACTGTTCACTTAGACATAAGGTTGTGTGTATCGTAAGTTATCTAATTGATTAAAATTCTTTATAAATATATATTTCACAAAATATAACGGTGTCAAACTATACCCCACATAAAATGAATTTCACCATTAAAATCATGCCACTCTGATAAAAAAATGAGGGAATCTCAGTTTCATTAATTCCATAGTTTCCCAAGTATATTTTTTTGAATTTCAAATTTATCCAGATAAATTTAACAAGTTGAGAAGTCCTATTTTATAGCACTTAATTTCTGTAGTCTAATATTTCAACCAATTATTCTTAAAATAAAATATCATGCTCTTATAGTATGAACTATGTGAAGGATCAAGCATGCACCTCCTAAATAGAGATATATGGAACACAAAGTTAAATTAGGGTGGTTTAGTGGAAGTGCCAAGTGATAAGCTATCATACCTACTCAATAAAAAATCATGAGGTGGTCAATATATATAGGTATGAGCTTTTCATTATTACTAAATATCATAACATTATTCCATGGATTAATTTTTAAAGACACATTCTCAATAACTTCTAACTCAAAATCTCATTGACGATTATTATTATGATTTTTTTTTCAAATATAAGATGCCCTATTTTTTTTGAATGGTTCCGACTATCACTACCATTTCTAAAGATAGCTTATGTCCCAATGAATTTGTTTCTCCTCTCAATCCTAGTATGTTGGAGTTGTACAATTATCTATATATAGGGGTTCATAAGTATTCAGTTGAATTCTCTAGTGAAAGATAATGTTGTTAGAAAACTGGACTGGAGGAAGGTTTTGATCCGAAACACCTTTGAAATCCTTGGAATAAGATCTCAAAATATCCTTTAGGGTATGTATGGTCCTATTTGGCTCACCATCTATCTAAGGCTAATACAATGCACTGAAAAGAATCTCATTATCATGATGTAATTGAAGAATTCTCGAACACTTCATGGTAAACCATAGATACTAATAAGATATGATATAATTTTGTTCTCTATACAACCTATTGGAACCATGATAGATAGATGAGTTGTTTGAATGATTTTTGTTGGGCATTTTTTTTGCCATTTTGAGAAATAACTATACTTTTTATGATTTTGTTTTTGGATTAAAGAGAATCAGAAATAGATAATAGGACATAGATTTATTAAGAATGATCATAAATTATTTTTTTCTCATATGAATGTTATTTTCTAGGTGAAATTGTTTAAGGAATCATATTTTTGGAATGGACTAGAGAAATATACTTGATTATGAATATTGTAAGTGATGTTTGGCATAAAAAATATGATGATGCTATGCCAATCTCAATGTTTTATAAATTCTGAAGAAGCCATGATACAAGTGGGAGTTTATAGGAGAAAATAGATATGTGAATTTCTAGTGGATCTAGAAAGATTAAGTATTTTGGACCCAAAAAATTAGATAGGAGAACACCATATGTAGAAGTTATTAAAAGTCTAGGAATACGAATTTGATGTGGTTCAAATAATTTTCAATGTTTCTTGTTGAGTGGATATTATCAAATAAAATTAATCAGAAACACCTAATTCGATATGAAACATTAGATGAAACTTTTATTGAAAAGTATTGATTTAGAGTTGCTGAGTTATTGAATGTAAGAAGTCATTGTTGATACCTATTAATCAAATGAGATATACAAGCTGATATATCAAACAATTTTCATCCACTAATATGTCATAAAATATTTTTTTGACCAACCCATAAGAGAATATATTGACACCAATCAATTAAGAGAGATGAAAAGAATTATCATTTGGATAATATTTAGATATTATTCCATTGAACTTGAAATTCACATGGATTACCAATTGGATACTAAGTTTCATCTTACACAAGTTCATCAGTCTTAGGAGATGTTGAAGAGATGACATGTTGTAGTTGTTATTGAACTATTTTTTAGGTTTATGAAGTCTTTTGAATATTCAATGATGTTGTCATATAGTTTCCAATGGTTTAGAACATCAGATTGAAAGTTAACTTGTTTTAGTTTCTGGTGTTTCGGTCAAGAGAATGAAAATGAAAATAGATTTTCATATTGAGAGGATATGTACTATCATTTTTCTAATAGAGAACTTATGAAATTCTTATTCAAGTTAATTTGAGTTTTAAGAAGCTCTAGATAATTCATGAAGATTAGAGAAGACTATATAACAATTTATAATAATTTAAAAGTTGTCAAATGAAGTTATAATTAATGAAAATATTAGAGATCTAGAATTTTTTTAAGAAAAGAAATTTTTTCGAGTTCCGACCTTTGTTGATTTGGGTGAACCTATATAAAGGGTTGGAAGTACAACATAAATTTACATTGTTCACATGTAGAAAAAAGAATTTATAGATTTATGGTTTTAAAATAGTTTCAATAAAAAAGTTATGATCTGAGTTGTTATGTTAAAATATGATTTTATTACAATACTGGAAGTCAAGATTCACCAATTTGGACCGAACAATTGGACTAATGAATCCAAATTATTTTCAGACTGATGAATCAGAAAGACATATTTGAATGAGTGGTTAGGCTATGTTTTGTAGAAATTCTTGAAAATTTGTTCCTACCTACTACTCGGTAAGAAATTGAATAATTTTTTAATATATTCACAAAAGAGATAGTTTTTGAAGCAAAATAGTAACAATTTCTAAACCTACAGGTGATGGTTTATAAACATTCTAGAACATCTTATATACATATATTATGATAGAAAAAGTACATGAAATTTTGTATGTATCATAGTTAAATACAATTGTAATGGTATTTACTACTTGTTTTATCTAAACAAAAATTATTATTTTCTAGTTTATTTTGTTTTATTAGATTATTTATAAACCATATCAATGATTAGATACTTCTATTAATTAGTATACCCTTTAAATTCTTATGTTCCTAGAATGTATTTAAAATTATTTTTTAGAAATTTTTTTTATCTTTAATATTAGGTGAAATTAGTTATGAAACTGAATAAAAATAATATCACAGATTCACACTCTCCCCCTTTCAGTGACTACATTAATCCTACACGGGCCTTCTCAATTGTTATCGGAGTGGAGGCCCCTTTATTAACAACTCGTTGAAGTTTGAAGATATGTTGTTATGGATAATTTTAATTGTGTGAATAGTAATATAATTCCCGTTTATTTATGGAAATAACTATCATATCTATTAAGATATAATTTTGTCATGTATAATATCCCTTAGTTATTATGTTCTTGAGGTTTCTACTAATGGATTTCCACCACGAGCTAAAAATTATCCTCTTACAACTATTGATAAGAAAAATCATGAGAATAAATTATGTGATAAAATTTATTTCCATTCTTCATGCTCTGAAAGTGATATTCCTAAAGTAAAGGGAGTTGGAACTTCTAAAGGTTGTTTTGAATAGTTAAAAAATATCTATGAATCCATTATAAAGGTAAAAAAAGAAAAATTAAAAACCAATAGGCTAATGTATGATGATATTAAAATGGGTGTGTATGAATCTATTGGTGACTTATTTAAAAGGATGAATGATATTTTAAGAATTATATAATATCTTGGTGAGAATTTTTAAGATACTAATATTGTTGAAAATATCTTATGAATTATTCCTGAAACGTTTTATGCAAAATTTTCTTCGTTGGAAGATAGATACCCTGAAACTATATCATTGGATGACTTTCATAGCACACATATTACATATGAAATGAAAAGATAGAATGTTATGAAAATTTTAAAAATATTTGAGAAATTTAATTCAATGGTTTCAAGAAAATAATATCTAGAAATATTATAAAAGATGAAGAAATTGGTGATTCTGATTTTGAAAATGATAATAATAACAATTTTGATGATTTTTTCCTTGTTTTCTAAAAATATAAAAATAAAAACACGGAATTATATAGTGAAGTTTCCCTTAAATGTAATTGGATGTGGAGCTATTGGGTATTTTTCTAGAAAGTTCTATTGAATAAATAATGAAAGAGAAAGTGATAAATATTATAGAAAGTCAAGAAGACGCTTTAAAAAATGAGTTGAAAAATTAAATTATTATTCCAAGAAAAAAAGGTATTTAAATTAAAAAGGAAAATATTATCAATCTAAGGATGATGAATAATATTATTGTGAATTTGAAGATGAAAAAATAATCAAAATTTATGGATAAAACACGTTTATTATTAAATTAATTGATGAAGATTTTGGTGAAAGTAGTTTTTAAGAATAAACTAAGTTAAGATATTCATTGAGAAGAGAGTTGAAATAATTTCTTTGAACGATTTTATGACATGAACGATAAATAGAGAAATTAAAAATGGAAATTTCTATAGAAAGAGATCAATAATATTTTCTTGAATATAAATCTACATTGTTGTATAAATTGATCATTTGATGAAATATCTTGAAGAAGAAAATAATTCGAATAAACATATTAAATTAATGATAAAATTAAAGGAGTACTAGTTATAACATGTTCAATAAATTTTTCTTATAATTTTAAGGGATTTACAAGTTTTAAAAATTCGTTTTCTAAAATTGGTGAGAGTTATGAGAGGTGAGAACGTGAAAATGTTCAATAAAATTTATCTTTAAAGTTTTAAAAGAACAATAAATATGTTTATAATATTTAGAAAATTAAATTTTCATGTATGTATCTAAAACCAACAAAGCTGAAAATTCATACGTGTTTAAAATTTTAAATTTTGAGTCAAATATTTATACTACTTTTTATTTTGTTAAATAAGTTAAGAGATCCATGTTGAATAAGAATATTTCAAAAGTGAGAAGATGTTTAAGGGATAAAAAAATTCATAATTTGAAGAGTAGGAATGTTGTTGAAAAACAAGTTCAAAAAACCAAGAAATATGGATGTTATAGAAGAAAATATTATTTCTATGGATACTAATGGTATTCTAGAAGAATTTATATACATAAAATATATGTTAGTTCAATAAAAAAATCAGTAATCCCATGAGAATCTTGAAGCAATGTTTAAGGGGGAGAAAATCCTCTGAAATACGGAACCCTGAGAAATATTTAATGAAAATTGAAAATTGATTCCATCCATCAGAACTATTTGTGAAATATGTGAACACCATGTAAATATTGTAAAAGGATCTATTATTTTTTTATCAACATAAAAAATTCTTATAACAATTATAAAAATCTATATTTGAATAAAGATAGAGGAAAATAAAAATCACTTATTATGGAAAATAATATAAAAGATAAAAAAGTATAATGAAACTATATTTTCTATAGTGGGTTCTCTTCATACATGACAGTAGATAAGATGATTTTTAATAATTTGAAAGACTATAAATAAATAATATTGGCTTTTAGAAATGGTTAATCTATCAGAATCAAAGGTGTTGGATCTATTGTTATTGGTGAAGAAAAATTGAAATCCAAAAAAAAATTTACAGGTTGAAACACAAATTTTTATTTTTTTTAAATAATCCGTGATGAATGTAATAATGTTTTTAAGAAAAGATGTTTTTATGTGAAAAAGAGCCGATGATGGTAAAGTTGTTACAAAAGGATAATGTACATATGTGAACTTGTTTCATGTTGCTGATGTAAAAAATCATGTTATAAATTCATGATGTAAGAAAATAAATTATGGAATAAAATTTTGGGACATGTTTGTTAGGGGAATATGGTCATGTTACTAGGCAGAGACGGTGTTTGTAATATTCTTGATATGATTATAATAAGATATTGTGGTTGTTCCATCTATAAGAAAGGGAAAATTAAAAACTAAGTGAATAAGAAAGTTAATATTAAATCAAATCATCCAATGGAGTTCATTCATTTTGATATTGGGGGAACAATGAGAAATAAATAAACTTTCAATGATAAGTACATTATTTCTTGAATTTATGATTTTACTTTCATTACATGTATTATGTATATGAAACATAAATCAGAAGCTCTAAAAATAATTAAGATTTTCAAGATAAGTGATGAAATGTAATGTGTATATGACATGAAAAATTGAAAATATTTAATGGTGGCGATTAAAAAAATTAATTATTTAGACTTTATTATGAAAAACTTCTTAGTCTCTATGTGTTCAATGCACCATACACACCATAGAAAAATAGTGCTACTGAAATAAAGAATAGATGTTTAGTGGAGACGAGATTTACTAGGTTATTTGACCCAGGTATTTCTCCCTACTTCTAGAGGAATTTTATGGGTGTAGAAATTTATATCCCGAACAAATTTTTCAATAGACTATGTTTTGATACGACTCCTTATAAAATGTTCTACAATGAAATTCCGAGGTTGAAATTATTATGGGTTTTTGGTATTCCCTACATTATAAAAGAATTATATCATATAAAATTTGATCAAATAAGAGGATATTTAATTGTTCTTTGATGTGATTTAATTGTAGTGGACATAAATTATTCAAAATAGAAACAATTAAGATATTTTATTTTTCAGATGGAAAGGTTAATGAAAATTCTAAACGAAGTGTTTCAAAAACACATAAAGATAGTGGATATGAGTAATATTAGATAGTTATGAAACATGAAAATAATTCTAATAGTTGGGATTTTATAAAAATAAAAGATTTCTACATCTCTATTTCTAGTGATGAGGAATAACTTTGTACATCTCATATTAGGATGAGGAAGTAGGCGGACAATCCAAAAATTGTTGGTTATCAACATCAAATGGTTCAAATGATGAGGTCATAAAATCTTATTTCACAAACTAATTTTTAATAAAAAGTTGATCCAAAAGTTGATAATTAATATTTTCAACATTCAGAGTGGACTGATTCTTTGAATGAAGAGTTTGAACAGATTAAGAATAATGATAAATGGGAACTTATACCCAAACAAGATAATAAAAATTTTATTGTTACAAATTGAATGTTTTAAAGAAAATTGAATAAAGATGGTGAAGTTATAAGAAAATAATCATTATTTTGTTGCAAAGGATACTGCAAAATTGAAGGAATTAATTTTGATGAGACCATTTCTCCATTATAATGGTTAGAGAAAATTTGAATCATTATTTTAATAGATACACAATGAGGTTATAAATTCATTCAAAAGGTTTTCAAATCATATTTTCTCAATAGGGAAATTAATAAAGAAGTTTATATTGAACAAATATCTACCTTCTTAATTGGAAAAGATTAAAGTCATGTGGGTGAGGGGAAAATATCAATGTATGGGTTAAAGAATGATCTGAGTGATTTGTAATCCAAATTGGATATCTGCTTTAGGATGTAAAAAATCATGAAAAGATGAGTTGATAGTAATCTATAAATAAAAGAAAATCACTAGGCTTCACTCATAGAAATTTTTTATGTTGATGATATTATCTTTGTTAAGAATGATGAAATAAATTTTCAATTTTTTTAAAGATATGAAGAAGGTTTTTATAATTCCCATTCTCGGTGAATTAAAATATTTTCAATGATTAAAAATATTACAAAGGAAGATATATATTTTTCTATATCAAGAGATGTATGATAAAGAACTTCCTATGAAATTTGGAATGGAAAATTGAAAATATATTTCCAAAAAACATAAATAGAAAATATTTTTTCTAATTATGGAGAAGGAATGTATGTGGATTCCAAATAATTTTGAAATTTTATTAGAAGTTTGTTATTTATAAATGATTTAACACCAAATATTGTTTATATAGTTACTTTATTTTAAATATTAAAAAGTGATCCAAAAGAATATCAAATCCTATAAGGAAAATGAATTATTAGATACATCAGGGGAAAACCATATTTCAGTATCAAATATGACATCTTTAGGAGAATTTATTTGTTTAGATATACAACTGCTTATTGGGAAGGTTGTGTGGATGATATAAGGTATAAATATATTGGAGTTTTCTTTCTGGGTAAATTTCTACAAGTTGTTATAATAAAAATTTTATAACTATTGTCTTCGAGGAATTTTAAAAAATTTATACACCCAACCTGAAAGACATGTTATATGGATGAATACATAGTTGGAATATTTTATAGTTGAAGTAAAGTTACCTCTTTTCTTGGTCTGTGATAATAAAATTTATATAAATAAAACTATAAATCATGTACAAAATTATCATTCAATGAATAGTTATATATAACAATACTTCATCAAAGAACATGTGGAGAAGTATTAACTCATGTTGGAATATGTAAAACATCAGGTGTTTGAACAAGCTATTTTCTGAGTAAATTTTAATTTTGTCTTTGGGGTGCATGACAATTTAATTTTTGATCTTTAGAATATAATTATAGTATTTTTATTGACCAATATATTTTTTTTATATGGGTTTTAAGGATCTAAATTTTCTTTAAGGTTTCAGATGTTTTTTGCGTATACCAGAGCCCAAAATATCATTTTTTGGAAAGTGCTAATAGAGGTGACTGGTATGGAAAAACTATGAGGCCTCCTTGGAGTAACTATGCATCCTACCTGAAGCACTAGACACAGTTTATAAAACTATTCAGGAAAGTATGGATTGATATGTGAAACCAATTTTGTTTTTATTTGAGGTAACTCACTCAATTTTCAGATGTTTTGGAGATCATGAACCTTTTCTATGTGTGTGTGGGGTTTAGGAAGAGAGAAATGAACTATTGAAATATTGTTACCCAAACTTTTTGGGTCACTTAATGGGTGAAATTAATTTTTTACCACTCCTTATATTTTATTTATTTGTTCTATTTTTCATCAAAATCCACACCCACAGAATATGGAGATCCTCTTTGGCCCTCTTTAAAGAATTTTGGGAAAATCCATCATTTGGGCACCATTATTTAGTCAGTTGGTGGATATAGATTTATCTAGGTAATTCATTTAATCCATTATCATATTTTCTTCATTTATCTTTCCATATATAAATATAATTGTGTGTGATCCATTTTTTCTAATTTCTAGTGCATCTATCTATAACTTCATTTTCATATTATTCAACTAAATTTTGACACTGATATCAGATTAAAACACACATAATAGTTTGGGTTTGGTATTTCTATGTTTTCTTATTGATTATCTATGTGTTTATATAGTGAATTATATATCTTTCATGTGGTTAGACTGAGTGAGACCATAATAAATTAATGTTTTATTTGAATATCATTTATTTGATGATGTGATATGCTTATGGGAATTCCCCAACTACACTATAAATGGTCATGTCAGGTATGAGGCCTGCACCAACCTGGGAAGTTTTGGTTGTGTGGGTTTACTTAATTGAATTGAATTTTTGAGTTCCATGGGAATTTTTTAGGGGACTAACATGATAATTGAGGTGATGTTGATCACTTGTAATGAGGAAACATAGTTCACCAGGTTGGTAATGGTTGAGGTTACTTTGGTTGATATTGATTAGCTTGTTAGTTGACATGGTCAATAGAATATGGTTTTGAGGTTATCAGGATGGGTACTTGGCCCGTGTGACTTGAGATGACATTGACTATCAAGATTTAATGAAATGTTCACATGGGAACAAGGTACCAGATAATGGATCCTAGGAAGTTTGGTAATTTTTAGTCACTATTTGTAGTCCAGCGCACCATTGGAGTCTTGTGAACATAGATAATGTTTGTATGAAGGTGTTTCTCACCACCCATGATGGTGGTAGCCCCTATAGACTATGAATATTAGGATATGGTGTTGACCATCATGAATGTTTAGGGGTTCTAATCGTAGAATTCCATATGGATAGTGATGGACCATCAGATGGTGGTGATTATACCATCAGTTGAAGGATGAGGCTCACTATGATACTTGAGGCTTTTGATCTAGAATACTGGGGGGGGGGGACAAACATCATTGTTCTTCAAGACATAGCGGTTCGAGCTGATGGAGATTCTTATTTGAAATATAGACAGCTCTGTGCCTTGGGATATTGGGCTTCAAGATGATGTGAGATTGCAAGGAGGGTTTTGAGGGAGTAGGTAATCATTATTTGGGCATTCCCTTTTGGAATTGAACTCTTGATTGATATAATGATGCATCAGTTGACACTTATATATGTGGAAATAGAGGGTTCACCTAGATAAATATTGATTAAGGGTTCCTTGTGCATATGTCAGGGATTCTCTCCATTAAAATTACACACACACACACATATATAGATGTTGTCTATCATATATACAATTTGGGACACATGTTAATAATTATATTGAATATCGATTATGTAGGTAAAATGAACACTTTTTTGTTGAGCGCAAGTGGAACTGGAATCATATTAAATGGGATTGTTTTAATATATTATTTTTATTCATTATACAACTTCATAATAATGGATATAAGAAAGGAACATGTGGGTGGTGGAATACTAATATTTATTCTCATACTTCATATAGGACCCCCAAAACATGTGTAAAATTTATGTCTCTATGATCAGGTAAGGGACTAAGCTCAGAAGATGGACCATAGTGGTCAACTTGGACATTTTCATGGGATGGATGGCCATGGACAATAGAGGTTCTTGCATCAGTTGTAGTTTATCCTTTAGTTTCTCTTTTTCATATATGTACATTCTAAGGCCGTCATCCATGGGTGACCCAGTCATCTATTTCTATGTATGACCTTTTACCCTATTACATGATTATTATTATAAAAATGATTTTTTTGGTATTATTATTCCACTAGTGTTGTATTATGATTCTATTAGTTTTTTTATTAATTAATATTTTATTAAGGTCCTTAAGTTACCATATTTATATAAATACCATTATTATCATCACTTCCTAAGGGTATAATATCCCCACTATCACCTCTTCACACCATCGTTTCTAGTCTGCATCCTTTAGAATACGAGGATGCAGTACTATGCCCCAGCGAAACTCTATCCCAAAGAACAATTTTAAGTGGGTCCATATTCCTGACAATAAAAATGGTATTAGAGTAGGTTCTTCTTAGTGTTATTTTGAACCAACAGAATAGATTTATAATAAATGGTAACTATGTTTGGCTGGTAAAAAATGATATCAAATTATTAGTTTTCATTTCGATTAACTATATAGGATATGGTATATAAGATACTAGTATATTGTCAAAACTAGGTACATGGAACATGCTCAGGTGCCTATATCCCCATGCATGCGGGACCTTCAAAGATACCAGGGGTGGAAAATTTATTTTCTGCTTTTCTCTTTTAGAGGTGATTTGATTTACACAGTAGGTGGAACACTTGGGTGTGATCTTGAATTTTTATGTCACTTTTGACCCTTATCTAGGTATAAAAAAGAAGGTTTATTTTACATCATTATAGAAACTTAGGCTCATATGATGTTTTTTTATTATGATTTTCATTAGGAACCTAGAATGAATTAGGAATGATTGGGTTTTTTAAAACATCATAAAAGGAATCTAAATTGTATTTTCCTATTTAAAATCCCTTTTGTTGAAACTCTATATATCAAACCAAGGAATGTGTTTTAACGAAATCTATGTTTGATTCTATGTGTTGTGACACATGGGTCTGACCATCATATGGGTAGGTAGATATGATGATTGGGGTAATATTTTTAAATTTTCAATAAAGAATCTAAACATCATTTTCCTACATAGCCTCTTTGGTGACATTCCACTCAGCTTCTTCAAATTGGTATATGATATGCGATGTATATCCCTATTATGGGAAGGAAAGGGGCCATGAGGCTGAATGATACTTGACATGTGACTTTGATAAGGTTATGTGAGGGTCCATGAGGCTAAAATTTCTATGAGATGGAGCTATAGGGGATAGTAAGGATGGTGAGATGTGTTTACTATTACAACATTCTCTATATATATATATTGTCATGGATATTTGACTATTATGTTGTTATTCAGTGGGATGTTTCCTAGAAGGATTCTGATGGGGTTTCAGGTGTGTGGTGATGTTGTGTCATATGATTTTGCATGGGATAAGGCCTAGGAGGGTTGGGATGAGGATCCAGAGAGTTGGTATGAGGTCCTAGAGGTTTGGTATGATCATGAGCCATAGGTAAAGGCTCTGGTATAACTATGAAATCCACATATGGAATAATTTTGTCTCTGGATTGATGATAATCTCATTGTGATCTTGGTTCATGTCATACATATCATTGACAAGGGATCTCATTGAGCTAATCCATATATGGAATATTTGACTCGTGAGATCTAGTCTCAGCACCCACCTTTGATCTAGGGTTTGGGTAGACCAATGGTGGTAAAGAACTTTATCCTATTCGACCCAGAATATATTTTACAATATCAGTTAACCCCTAGTTTAGAGGGTGAATCTAGAGATGTTCATTCTTAGAGGAACAGAAAAAAAGTAGAGGGAGATATAGGTTCGGGCTGGAATAGACAAGGGAATAACTTGAAAGGAATTCGAGATGAGGTTCTGCAATCAGTTCTTCCTTTAGATTTTGATGCTGGATGAATCTTATGAGTTCATAAATATTCATCATTGGGATACTTTTTATAGGGATTATGTGGAAAATTTCATAGATCTATCCTTTTTTTTCACCAGCTATGGTGGGAGACAAAATCACATGGGTTTGGTGATTTAGGGATGTTATATGGCATGACATCAAAGTGAAATTGAAAATATTTTGGCTGCTTTATTTTTCATAGGGGTTCAACAAGGTTCCGATATAAATGTGAAATCTAACTAACCCCCCATATTCAATTCAGGGGACGATGTTATGTTATTTGTGTGGTGATACATTAGGGAGCAATAAGTAGGGTAAAAATAATTATCAATAAGGAAACCATGAAAAATATTTTGGTAGACCACTAAGGAGTGGGGATTCAGTTGTGTGATTCTAGTTTGGATATTCGGGGAATTTTTGGGACCAATGTTATTGGTTTTGGAAGGAGTGGTGGGTGTGTTTCTAGATAGGCCATTAGGAGAGGTTCTATAGAAATTCTTCCGAGATATATAGAAGACAGGGACCTGAGTATACTCATGGATTAGAGATTGGACCAAGAGTGATACCGGTAGTAGGTGGCTAAGACTCGGCTATATGTGGAGGTCTTGTCGAAGACATTGGTATCCTACGGTTGGGTTAGTGGTTGGTATCTGGTATAGATCTGTAGGGAGGGTAGGCCTTGGGTAGTTAGACTTCAAGCGAGGTGCACACATTGTATCTATTAGGTTAGAAGCACACCAAGAAAATTATAATAGTTATAGGTATGTTGTAGGCATGGGAGGTTCCTTTTCATTTTAGATTTGGCTAATTTTGCTGCATGAGCTGCTTGGAAGATATTTTGGACTAACCAGGCACTGGTTAGTTGGTTAGAATCAGTTATGATTCGGGTTATATATATATATATGAGGTGCATGGAATAAGAATATATTGTGGTAATTGATGTGATTCAAGTTTTATATGAGGTGTGAATGCATCATGATTTTCATGGGAATGGATATGTCAATATGATGTAGGATGATTTTGGGCATCTGATGAGATTCATGAATTTTGGAGTTTTAAGTATGTCACAAGTACAAATGGGCATCTAATGAGATGCAATACATGACTAGTGTCAGATATAAAAAAGGCATGAATTGATCACATAATGAGGTGCAGAAATGAAAATACATAATGGGTGGAATTTTGGGTCCATGGATGGTCAATGGAACCATCAGATGATTATTTTCGATCGAGAATTGTTTGGATAAGTAATAGCTTGGGTGGGTTGTGTCACTAGGGTAATTGAACTATGAAAAATAAGGGTACACTAAAGTTATATAGATGATAATAGTATGTTTGGTACCATATTTGGGTAAGACTAGATTGTTTAAGGATGTGATATTTTTAAAATATTGTATTATAACCTCCTAGGTTTTCAAACATTCTATTTTTTTTTGAAAAAATCAGAATTTTGTTTTTAGTGGGTGGCCCAATTTACTTTTTGATCATTTGAACCTAATTTCACGAGTTTTAATTATAGAAGGTATTTTTTTAGATTATTTTTAGGACCTATAAGTACCTTGGTTTTTTTAGTCTTGAGTAAATAATTTATCTAAAAATCGGTTTTAAGAAAGTGCTGATAGAGGAACATGGTTTGGAAGAACCATGTAGCCTCCAAGGAGTAATTGTGTGGCCTACCTGTATCATTGGTCAGGGTTTTTCCAATCACGCGGGTGAGGGTACATGGTCATTTTATACCTCTATGGTATTTAATATTGTTTATTACATGTTATTTTCATGTATTGGAAAACTGTGTGCCAATCCTATGCATGTGGGGGGATTAGGTGGAGACCCCCACATGATTAGTGCACATTTAGCCAAATTGTGCCGCCAAACCATGCGATATGTTTTCCTTATTTTAAGGGTGTTCGTTTAGAATTCCATTTTCTTCTGATACCAATAGAGGTAGAGACAAATACCAAACGAGAGAGATCCTACTCATACGATGTTGATGGTTCCTAGATTTCTTATTTCTTTTTTGACTTTGGGGGTGGGGGTACATTCTCTAGAAACTATGTAAAAAATGGGCCCCACTAATATCTTAGGAACCCCCCTTAACATGGTTATCATGTCCTAGCCCACAAGGTACCACAGGTTTCCCCCAGACATGTGGTCATCTCTATTGGCCCCACCCAAATTCCCAAATGGGTTATCCGACTAATGAATTTCCCCACAAGAGAACACATGTTCTTTCAAGTGTAAGTTTTCCTCAAATTCACATGCCAAGAGAAACATCCAAAAATGTCACCAATATAGATCACCACTCTAGGATAATAACACATAACTATTGAGTTCTAATCAGATAGGCTCTTGAAAATAAATGTGTATCTTATTCACTTGAGTCATATCATTTAGTTTATTAACCCTTTATCATATTAGGGTATCACATTCACCCCCTAGATAACCAAGTCGTCATTTTGGACCCTAAATCTCAACCCAAGAAATACATCACACTTAATGATGGGTTTCTTCTCTGATACTAATGTAATAACTAGGCCCATCTAAAATCACATACACCTATACTTAACATGATCATTGGTGATTGTCCTAATAGATACCACTAATTTCCACAAAGACATGAGGTCCCCACGATAGCCCCTCCCCCCCAAAATTCTTGAATGGGTCATCAGAGTAATGGTTGTCCCAACATGACAACTCATATTTATTCTAGTGTACAATTTCCTCACTCACACACACTATGGGATACTTCATATATGTTCACCCATCTTGATCACCACTCCAATTCAAGAATGCTTAACTATGAAGTTAAATTAGGTAGGATCATAAAAATAAATATGTACCTTGTTTTCATGATTCATATAACTGTTCTTTTAACCCTTGATCATGTTGGGGTGTTACATGATATCTAGGTATACTGAGAGAGAACCTAATAAATTAATGTATGATTTCAATTTGATTAAATTAATGATGTGATCTAATTTTGGGCATGATCTTTCTACACTTAAAATTTTCAAGCTGGGTAAGGGCCTTGGACCAACCAAGGAATTATAGGTTCGGTTTGTTTAATTAATTAAATTAAATTGTTTAAATATATTACATGATTTTAATAGGAATGTAATGGGAATGTCCTGAGGATTGAAGTTACTTTGATCACCGAGACCAAGGTGATGTAATTCCTCAGGCTGGTCATGGATTGGGTTATATGGGATGATATTGATCACCCAGCTGAGAAAACATGGTCATGGAAATAAGGTGATAAGCCCCTCATTGGGGGGGGGGGGGGTCTTGGCCCGTGTGACCTGACATGGTGTTGACCATAGAGATGTAGAGACATGTTCATAGGGGAACATGGTGCCAGAAAATTTATAATAGGATGTTTATGGATTTATTCTCACCATATTTATGGTTTACGCACCACTAGAGTTGTGTGCACACAGATATGACTCAGATCTAGGTGGTATTTACCATTCATATGGGTGGAGGCCCCCATATACAATGTTTCATGGGTGATGGTGTTCACCATTGATTTTTTGGGGGTTCTCACAATAGAATCCCATGAAGATATTGATGGACAATCAGTTGACCATGATGAGACCATTGGTTGGGGGATGAAGCTTTCAATGATACTTGAGTCCATTATGTCTCGATATTAGGGGGATATAGATAACTGTTTCTAAGGAAATCATGCTTTGAGATGAAGATTATTATTATTTTGAGAACAAACATCACTGTACCTCAAGATGTCAAGATTCAAAATGGAAAATAGATTTTAAGTAGGAGTATAATGGGCCAGGTACTTGTTATTTGGTCATGCCTTTTTTTGGATGTTGGTGTATGATTCATTGAATGAGGTGTGGAGTGACACATTTATGGGTGGAACCTGAGGGTTTACATGGTTTGACTTTCATTGGGGGATGCCTTGGTCTTATTCCCTGGATCCTTACCACTACAATTATATATATCATGACATATGTTATATGCCTTTTATATAATTAGAGGATCATATTCAGACATATACAAGAAATGGACAAAGGATCTAAAATGATCAATTGTGGATATTGAGCACAAGTGGAGATGAGATGATATTAAATGGTTATATTTTACTATTTTATTTATATTCATGATACACCTGCATAATCTTTGATGTAAGATAAGAACATGTTTGTGGTGGCCAACATTGATTTATTCTCACACCCGGCATGGACCTCTCAAGATGCATGTAGACTTTATGACTATGTGATCATGTATGATATTAAGCTAACGATTAGGGCCTTACTTTTCAAGTCAGAATTTTTTTATAGGATGGATGTCAAGGGATATTCGAGGTTCATACATGAGATGAAGTTTCAATTATTCTATCAAGATGTTTAATGTTTACGTATAGATGTGGTTGGCCATGGGAGACCTAATTATCTTTTATTATGATATGTAACATTTATTATTCTATAAATGGTTTGATTTGGTATTATTATTTCATTGTTATTTTATTATTCATTCACTAGATTTTATTTCTTCTATTGTGTTATAGTCTTTCTACTACTATATTTATATACCGACCTTTATTATCCTCAGAACCTGAGGGTATAGTCTCGCCACTATCACCTATTTACACCCTTGCTTCATGTCTACATCCATTGGTAGTTAAGGAGGAATTCCAAAGAACTAGTGTTAGTCTATCTCGGAGCATGGTTTTATGTGTCTCATCAGTCGGGGCATTACAGAAGATAATCCTAACATATAATAAGTTTCTAATATATTCATAAACCCTTTATAGAATGAAGTTTATTATAAACTGAGGTTGATCATGGTCATCCAACCAATTTCTCTCCAAGTTTGAGATATGTGTTGTTATCCCCTATCTCATATTATCTTTGGATATTGTTTTCAGGGGGGAGAAAAATTATGTTTAAAAAATCTATCCATTGGTAGGTGATAGACCTTTTAATGAAATATTGTATTTTGGGGGACTTTTAAATATGGTATGTTTTTATATCATAATGTGAATGTGTGAACAATTTTAATTGCATTTTGATGTGATTGCAGGGAATTTTTTTTATAGGAAATGTAACATGTTGTAAAAATAGGATAAGTTGAAAAGCTGGGAAGTGATGATAAAAGACTTAAAATTCAAAAATATGTTTCACGAAGTTGTTTCCTAAGTCACTGCATATGGATAGAATGGTTTTTCAGTTAAATAGTTCTTATTTCATACACATTGTTTTCAAAATTAATATTATAATTATTGATAATAGATCCATATCTTGATTTTATAAAGTTTCAGTGATTAATGAATATTGGTTGACAACAAAATCCAAATAGATATATTGTTTTGAATAAGTTGGCTGAAGGTGTTTTTTGAATGAAGTTTTTTGTAAATATAATCTTTTTTTGTCACTAAAAGAAATATCCTTACTTTGTTTGTTTTGATGATTAGATGAAGGAGTATCAGAGACAGATGACCAGACATAGATTTCTTTATAATGTCCATCAATTAAAGTTTTCTATTCTCAGTCTTGTTTTCTATTGGAACTTTTTTGTAGACTTATCTTTTCAGAATGGATATTTTCATAATAGACCAGGTAGAAGTACCTAATTGAAAATTTTGTAAGAGGCGTTTGAAAAAAAAATCTGACATTGATCATCCAATCTCAATGTTTTATAAATCAAGAAGAATTTATGATACAAGTGGGAGTTTTTTTAGAGAAATTAGATAACTTAATTTAATATTTTCCATGAATTTGACATATTTTATACACCAAAAATTTAATAAAGGAACACCAATTGAATAAGTTTTTTTATGACTAGGAATTTGAAATTGATGAATTAAAAAAAATCATTTTTTAGATATAGTTTATCTTATGAAGGTCATAATATGAACCTGACTGTACATGAATCATCTAATACTATTTTTATTGAATATTTTGGAAATAAATTTACCAAGGTTTTGAAAGTAGGAAGTGTTTGTTGATACAGATCAATCATTAAACATGTACATGTCGATCTGTTGAACAATTTGTAGAAACTAATCTATAAAATAATAATCTTGACACTGATCCATCATAGAATTTGTTGGAACTTATTAATCTGGATAGCTGATAAGAGTAATCAATCAAGAGAGCTTGAGAGACAAATCAATCAGACATCACGTTGACAATGATTATCCATCAAATGATGAATTTCATAAACACCAGTTCATCGTATTGAGGATAAATTGAATATATAAATAAGTGATATATATATTTGTATATATGTGTTTATAATGAACTATTTTCTAGGGTTTTGTATACTTTAGATGTTTATAATATGTTTTAAAACAATTTCAGTTGGTTTGGAACATCAGTGTGAGAAGTCTCTTGTTTTACTTGTTGGTATTTGTAAAAAGATAACCGAAATAAAAAAATAGTTACATAATGAGAAGTTTCAGACTATAATTTTCCTGAAAAAGAATTTGTACAGTTCATATTCAATTGATGTTGGGCTTTAATACATTATTGAGAAATAAATAAGATTCAAGAAGACTTTATAATAATTGAGTAGAATTGATTAGTGGTAAAATGAAGTTAAAATTTATGTAAATATTTGAGATCTGAGATTTAATTAAGTTGGAAAATTATTTTGTGTTCTTGCCTTACCTATTTTTGGTGCACCTATATAAATGGGTTCAATTACAATGTTATTTTACAATTTTTTACATTCACAAAATGTAGAGCTCTAGAATTTTGTTTAAATATTGTCTTCAAAAATAATTTGTGATCAGAGATGTTGTGGTCATAGAATTTGTGATCATAGAAGAGGTAGTCAAGTTTCACTAGATTAGAATGATTAATTGGAATATCGAATTAGACTTGTTTCCAGAATCATTAATTAGATAGAGGAATGAGAGTGAGTGATTAGACCAAGTTTTATACGAATTCTAGAGAATTGTTTCCTACCTATTGTTGGGTAATAATGTGAATAATCATTTTTGAATGATTTGAAAAAGAGAATTTTTTTTGTGAAGAATAATGAAAACACCTTATAAACCTATTGGTGAATATTTATAAATTTTTTATGACATCTTATTTAAATATTTCATGATATAATAAGCACATGAACAGATATATTGATCATATTTCTATACAAATATAAAGTTATTTCCTATCAATTTTATCCACATGAAAAGGCTTTTTTTTTCTGGTGGATTGTGTGGTTTTGGATTATTTACAAACCATGTTGAGGACTAGGTACTCATAGGGAGTAGTGATCCATGTCAATTATGGAGTTCACTTGGATGTGTTAGAAAGTTTTTGTTTCAGAAAACCTTTTCCTCCTGAAAATGAGGTGAAGGTTTTTTAGAAAGATAACAAAAAAAGACAAAGATATCACTTATTCACCCTCCACCTATTAGTGATTACATTGATCATGTGGGGAATTTAAACAAACATACAAATTCCTTAATGTATAACCAAAAATATTATCCAATGATAAATTCTCTGCCACAACAATGAAGTTTTCTAACTTCATAAATTGATTGATTACAAACCAAATATCATTATGTACTTTATATGTTTTGCGTATTTTAAATACAAAATCCATAGTGATGTTTTCCAATGTAAATTTTGTTATGGGTAATGGTTGTAACTATTCTTTGAATTTTTTCTCTCAAATATAACTTGATGACATACCCAGTACCATGATAAATACTCTACCATATCTTCCGTTATGTTGTCATGACACAACTACTCTTTAAAAAATCTTTACATCTTCATTATTCTATGATAAATAAAGAATTAAGAACTATGAGCCACCTATAACTGCTCCTTCTTAAAATATTTTATAGAAGGAAAAAATACATGGTTACTAAACCATATTATTCCATCATAATCAAAATTTAATTTTGGAACATTTATGAATTTTTTTTGGAGGTTAACATATCACTTCAATTCCTCATAAATTATCACATGGATAGAAGGTTTAAGAATAATTTGAGAAACATATTATTTACCCCCCTCAATCATGATTTCAAAATACATCATTTCAAAATCAATAAATATTGGATATTTTGTGACCCTTATCATAGATATCCTAGAAAGATCCTTTTAACTCATAGAATCTTCCACTGTGGTCTCTTTCCTAGGGTGGTAATGTATTGGTAATTTATAATATTTAATTAACTCTCACCATATTACTTGGTATATATTTAACTTTTTATGATTTAATATTTACTTTAAACTATTATGATATATGTATATATATCATATCTTTCTCCATTAAGATAATTACTCCATATCATTAAAGAAAAAATACCACATCTAACTCCAAATCATGAGTTGGTTAATTTTGATCGAAAACCTTCAATTGTCACGAGGAATAAGACAGTACCATATCATTTTTCAGGAGGAATCATCATTTTCCATTCCTTAATTAATTATTAAATATAAAAAACCTATATTCATTTTTAGTTAGCATAAGGAAAGTTCTGCTGACTATAATTCTCTTCAGTTCCTTGAAATTTCCTCAAATTCATTTGTCTATAAGAACATAGCTCCATTTTGTGTTAACTTCGTCTGTGTATTAGATAATGGTGATAAATATTCAATTAATCATCAACAGTATACTTCCATCCCATGTAGACAATATATCCATGTCACCGTGGTTGTTCTTGGATAATGTTTAATAACATCTATCTTTTATAGATCCACTGATATATCCTCTCCTGAGATTATATGACCAAAGAAGGAATCCATTTGTATCCAAAAGTCATACTTTTTAAAATTTTCACCCATCTTGTATTTCCTTACATACTTTATTAAAAACCTCAAGTGATATTCATGCCTTTTCTATATCATTGAATATATAATAACTTCACATTTAGAAATTACCCCAAACAAAATAAGGTAATCTCTAAATATTTTATTCATTAAACATATTAATATAGTGGGGGTGTAAGTTAAAAAAATTAAATCACTATATATTCACAGTTCCTCTAACATGAATGGAATATTTTGTTTTTTATAACTTAATTCTTGAAACACAATTGATGGTATCCAGAATATGGATAAATCTTGGAAAAGTATTAATCTCTATGAAGTAGATCAAGAAATCATCAATATAGGGTATACAATACTTATTATTTATTTGTATGTTGTCATGTTCTTTATAATCATGGTTTAGTTGTGTTGATCAACATTTCCTCATAAAAAAAATAACTGGTGCACTTGGCCGAATAAATCCCTCATCAAGATCCTATTTGAGTTGCTTCTTTAATTCCTAGAACCCAATCTGGGTCATTCTATATAGATACATTGAAATAAATGTGTCACCAGGTAGGTGTTTTATTTTAAATTAAATTTCATTATTTGGTGTAAGAATAAGAAACTATTCTTAAAATACATCAATATACTCCTACACAATATACATATAATCTATGTTGACTTTCTCCCCAAGCATCTGAGATAAACACCCAATTTTAATAGGAGTGAAGACCCATACAATGGTTTTGATTTCCATCAGAAGTTTATATTTATCATCTCAGTAATAGATAATTATATTTTGGTTTATAATATCAAATTTTACATCCATTACTTAGAAATTGATGTGGTATTTTTTTAGAGAAAGTTAATCCATGCCTAATATAACATCAAATTCATGAAAAGGGAGTCAAAAAAGAATTATTGGAATCAAATTCCTACAAAATTAAATTGGATAATAATAATAGACTTATTGTGAAATCATTGATCCATTTGAAGTCTTCCCTGATAAAACAAAAGAAAATCATTAAGTTGGTACTCTGATACTCTTATAAAATCATTTAGATGTAAAAGACTGTGTATATCCATAATCAAATAAGTCACTAATATTTAGAGTGTGGATTATATGTGTACCTTACAAAATTTCATTATCAAACACCTCTTCAAATATATTGATAATGTGATATTTACATTTTTATTTTGGATTAAGAGGTTACTGATGTCAATAATCATCATTAACCTTCATATTTGAGCACAAGTTACCATAATTCACATACTCATTGCATTTACAATACTTGAGTGAGGTTTGTTCATTATATGGATAATTATATCTATTCACATCATTTGATAACATCATCACATAATATCGAGATTCAAATACCCAATGAGATTTCTTTCCATATTTAAATCATTTACAAGTACCTATAAGATAATTTTCTCTATGTTTCCTTATGCACTTTGATCATAATGGAATGCTCATCTTTTTCTCTCTTTGGTTTTTATAATATTTTTGAATTTTTATTTTTATTTTTTATCAAAATTGTGATATTGGTGGGTAAACACAGTCTCCATTTCCACCTTGATAGCACATTGAATAATTTCGTCAGGTTAGATGATAATACCAAAAGAATACCTCAGATGTCTTGTAAACTTTTCCTCAAAGGAACCAATGAATTAATTATTATTATTAATTAACTCAATGAATTAATTCTTCATTATTAATTGAGGAATATGAGGAAAGTATATATTGAAAACTCTTCTCTTAAACACATCTTACTTCATGGAGTCAATTTCTTCATGTTGAATGATATTATTGATTCGATTTTACCATATATCAACATCAAATTTCAAACTATAGACACCTAAATAAAATATTTCATGATTCAAAAAATGGAGTGTGGGAAATATAGTTCCAATCTTACTGATCCATTACTCAATAACTATTGTATTATCATAACCAATAAAATGAGGGGGTTTCCATATGTAGTACTTAACAAAAAATTGGTCCCACCTTTTATCATTTGTATGTTATGATTTTTTTATTTCTTGATAATTTTGATTAAGTATTGAAAAAAAAATTCAATATAGCTTCCATAACATTTGGTTTCTCAAGAAAAAAATCATTACATTTTTTGTCACATTCATCATTAACATGGTTCCTTCAGGTTCTATACTTTGACTAAAACCAAAAATCATAGTTTTAGAAACAATAATCATAGTGGAAAACCACATAATAATGAAAAATATTTTACTGTATATATGAATAAATATACCTTTTTTTACAATACTTATCACCTTATGATTATCCTAGGTCATCCATGATCATCATATTTTTAAATTATTCATAATGGTTTGTAATGAAAATTTGAATTAACCTATGGATATCCACCACAAGTGTAAGATGAGGTTCCCATTAAGGGAACACTCAACATGAAATGGATTGATAGATAACATAAACTTGACCAAAGATTTTTAGTGTTATTAACCTCAAATGCATATATGGATCAATAAAATCTACTTTTAGTATCCAGAAATTTATTTTTTTTCTAGGAAACCCATTCTTAATTTTTTTAACAAAAATTATGATGTTCTAATATTTATATGATTATCCAAAGGGATATTACTTATGTTTTCACATCCAATTTTTTAAAGGTAACAAAACCCTGCAATGATACCAACTATAGAGACCCATACTTTTCATACATAGATATCACATATTAAAAGATGAATATTCTTTGTATAATATAATGATTCATGCCAAAATAATATAGTTCTAGTATATAAATAAACAGGGGTATATAAACCACTAATTAATAAGTGGACTATATCATATCCCAATAAGTTATTCATAACTATCACCCTTTATAGACATATCATACATGATACCTTTTTTATAACCTATAGAAAGGAAACATAAATGTAGGATATCAGATTCTCAATAAGGGAAAACAAGGTAGATATCAATGATATCATAAACATAACATGAGCATAAGGGTTTCAGAACAAGATAGTAACATTATAAAATAATAACCTACATATTATAGATCACAATATTGACTAATTTCATAAATTTTTACAGTTCATAAGACTTGAATCGTAAATTAATAAAAGAACATAAGACATGAGAGGATAACATTGGAATAATACATAAGTTTTTGGCACACACATAAGAATATAGATTCATTTCCATAGTATAAAAGTTTCATTTCAAAGAGTACCATAGTGTAATGATTTAAATCCTTAAACTGTCATAGTTTTTGAGGATCAATCCGAAGACTATCAAACTGTAAAGAGTCCCTTACTAAAGTCGGTTCACTTTATATTATGGTTCTTATTATCTTATGATATATCTATCTATACCCAATGAATTTTAGGGGTATATAATTATATTCACACCCATAAAATAATTAAACCAATACATATGTGTTCCATGAGATCATAAAACATTCATCATATAATAACCCATGAAAAAGAAATGGGTTTCGTAAAGATTTCATCAGGTTATAACTCATGGAAAAGAAATAGTTTCATTAACACTTCATCATCATAATAATATACCATACATAGAAACAATTAATATTGAATAATTGGATCATATCCATGGTAAATCATAATAAATATATAATTATTCCATATTATATGAAAATAATATTGAAATATCACTTGGAATATTTCATGAGAAAATACCACGTTCACATCGAAATAACTTATTTAAAATATGAAAATGTGCAACACATTATGGAATGTTTTTCCTTAAATTTAAATTTAGAAACATGTAAAATATTATTTAAATAATTAAGTGTTCACTATTGTGGTTACATTCATTTGTGTAATATAAGTTAAAAGAAAACATTCGTTTCAGGCTTTTGTAAAAAATGTCAAAAAGTACCACATTTAGAAAATGAGAAAGTTATTCAATTTAAAACATTTTTTTAAAAGTAAATAATTGGTAAAAAATAATTTAAAAATTAATAAAATAAAATTGAAAACATTATTAAAAACGTTTTTTGAAAACCTGTATATGGAAGAAAATGTAATTTTGACTGAAAAAAATAAATTGAAAATTGCATAAAAATATTCTTCTAGACTCTTGAGTAATATAAGAGAGAAAAATTAATAGAAATAATTTATTATATAAAAATAATAGTGGTGGAATAAAATAATGAGTTTCATGATAGGTATATAATGAAATTTCATCATCATAAACATAATCATAAATAATCCCAACAATTATTGAGATTGAAACCTAAAAGCCTTACCTTGAATTATGATTTATTAAAAATCACTCTAACCAGCTATATAATAAATTTATATTCATTATAATTATATAAAAAATCATTAACATAATTATAATATCATTTATTATCCATTTATAAAATATAAACAACCAGTAATTAACAATACCTTATTAAAATTATCATTTCTATGTGTTAACAATTTTGTTTTTTTAAGAATTTTGGTTTGGTGGTTATAATAATTGTACATTGATCATGGTTCTGTCATTTATTGAATTATAAAAATATATATAATTTTTATTCTTTATATATATATATATTAATCCATAAATTTTATTAATAAATAAATGAATTTCACCATTCATGGAGATGGTAGTTCGTACACACACAATAACATTGATTCTATTTTTTTAATGGATGGAATGAAAGATAGGTAAATAATATTTAAACATTATAGAATTATTTTTGCATAATTTATATAATATATATTAACTAATTTTTTCCTTATAACCATCTATGTGAGAAATAAATGAAAAATGAATCACATTTCTTTGTGGAGGAGGTAATCGACACTTATTCATGGGAAATGTTATCATTTTCAAATGCATTATAAATTTTGAATGTATAAGTTATATTAGAATTAATAAAATATAATTGTTTCATAATTATCATATATACACATTAAAACCAAAAATTTTTCCAACCTTGAGAGGTGGTGATGGAAAATGAATTGTTTGGTTCCACAAGGTTGTAGTCCTCCGTATACACCGTTGAGAGTTTGGTTTCCAATTTGATAAAAGAAGAGATGGATATAGATTATTTTATAAAAAAATAGTATATGTATAATATTTTTTATATTATTACAAAATATTTTAATAATATTTTAATGAGTTATATGACTAAATAAACAAAAATAGATTATTAAGCACTATTCCTCTTCTTTGGACAACCTCATTATCATTATACCTAATGCCTTCCTATTATGGTTGTATGGTATAAATAGGAACTCTAGGTCATTTTAATGGATCAATGGAAGTATTTTTAGAAGCTATTGGACTGAAAAGTTCCTTTTTATGTGTGTATATGGGAGGATAGTGGGTATCCTTTTATAAGTGGAAGAGAGGACCAACTTGGAGTCATTGAATAGAATAAAATATATTAATGTATTATTCATAAAAAATGGATCCAAAATGAATAATTATCAAATATTATATGAGATATTTTGGAAATAAGATATATTTTAAAATATAGATATGTTTTTAGATAATTTTAACCCTTATCTCTTTAGTTTAATCCCCCTATGATAATATTTTATTGACCTTAGTTGTGGTAACATAGTTTCACTATTTTTACTACTCAATGTGAAAAAATTAAGTTTAAAATTTTACCTAATATTAATTATACAGATTCAAAATATGGAATATATTTTATCAATTTCAATTCAAATAAGTAGAATAAATTAAACTAATAATTAACCCACAAATGTGGTTAACAGAAAATTTCCAAAGGCAATGTTTTTTAATTTATAACAATATTTTTATATCAAAATTCCTTATAAAATTTATTTCAATGAACTATATTAGATTAATAAATAAATAATTTAAATAATTTTAGTTTTAAAAGAATTATTAAAAAATAAATAATATTAAATTCTTTAAATGAAATGAATTTTTTTTAACAAAAATCAGTATTTCCACTATACACCCGAAAAACAATCTATTCAGAAAATTTGAAAAAATAAACTCAAATATAATTTTAAAAATATTTATATAAAAACTTATATTTATTTTTTAAACTAAATATTATAAAATTGGATAAAATTAATTTTATTATTTTCTCAAAAAATAGGAAAAACACAATTTAACGGAAAAGTGTCGTTTTGAAGCATTTTATGTCTTTAAATATATATATATATATGTAAGAACCCATATCTTCTTTTCACTTATATTATCCTTTTATAGTTGTTTTTGAGAAAAAGATGACTTTTTGAAAATTTTCAAAGAACACGTCGTGTACTTTATGAGTACAAACTGTGTACTTGGTTATCGCTGGTAGCTGTGTGTTGGGTGTGTAGTGGCCGTGCACACGACCATGTGGGGGTGACCTAGAGTCCACATAAAGCAGAGTAAGGAAACATCAAGTACAATCCGTGTACTTCAAAAGTATACACCATGTATTTTCTTTTTTTATTAAAAGCACTGGGGTCGTGCCTGACGGACAAAATGCTCTTCTTCTAGGGTTCGTTCGGCCTAGAGCTCCTATATGACCACAATCTCCCTCCGAACCCTCGATCCTCCATTTTATATCAGATTAGACAGCCTTTGATTGCGTTGGGATCGCCTCAGTAATCTCTCCCTTCTTCTTGAGCTTCATTTCTTAATTCCACCTCTTTTTCATGTTAACGCGGGTTTATCATTTTAGACGTTTTTATAGATCTATCACGTTTTAGGTCGATCCAAGGGCCTTCTCTGGATTATATCGATCTCCATACACCATGGTAGGTTGTTTGTTCCTTTCCATTGAAAGTATTCATGTTATATGTGCAATTTTGGCCAATACCCTTAATCGGTGTATTGTGTGTCTACCGTTTTACCCCTATTAATTTTCCTACCATGATTTTATGCTTGAGTATAGGTTATTTGGATATGATTAGGGTGAGTTACTATGCTTTGGATGTTTTTCCCATGCGTGTTTGTTTATGACCATTTTCTTCTATCCTCGCCTGTTAAGCTGTAGTTTATTTTCCCATGCCTAGTATTATAGGATGGTATGATTACCTATTCTGATATACTGATATGTTGGAGACCGATTAGACAAGTATTTCTTAAGGTTTAATTTGGAAATATTGAATTTCTATGCTCGTTGACTTACATGGGGCTGTAAGAACCTGGTGTAGTAGACTATAAGGGAATTGACTGAGTGAGCTTCCTCCAAGAGTCTTTGAACCATTTTAGGTTATAAGGGGAATTGACCAAGTGAGATTCCTCAGAGAGTCTTTGAACCATTTTAGACTATAATGGGAATTGAATGAGTGAGCTTCCTTAGAGAGTCTTTGACCACTTGGGGCTATAAGAGTAATTTACCATGTGATCTTCCTCAAAGAGTCCTTGACTACTTTAAACTATAAGGGGAATTGACCATGTGAGCTTCCTCAGAGAGTCTTGAATCACTTTTTAATATAAGTGGAATTGACTATGAGTTCTTACTCATAGATTATTTATATATTATTATGACTGAACCAGAGGGGATAGGCTAAGTGTACTTCCCATAGGGTTACCTTACATGATCAGCTACTTATGTGATGTGTGGAACTATTTATTGCAGAGTACTTTCTTGTTTACTGCATCTTTGCTTATTACCTTCCATATATATTCTCAGACTGTTAGGAACAGATCTTTGGGTGGTTTCCTATTGGGATTTAGTATCACACCATATTTGGGTGATGCTTTTGGGCCTAAATAGACTATATTTTTTATAGTTATAGATAAGGGAAAAAGCCCTTATAATTTAGTACTTGATTTGCTGTGGGGCCGGAGAGCATGGGACCAAGCTGAGGCTTGCAATGCTGAGGAGATATTTTTTGTTTTCTTTTGTACTTTGGTTTAGTATAGTTTTTATTCCAACATTGTGATTTGTTTGGATTCTTTCTTAGACATATGTATCATGCATCATTATATATATGTTCCAACTGTTTATTTCTTCTCGTTTTTCAGTTCACTTTTGTATGGGTTATTACTATTTTTGTTGTTGCTATTATTTTCTTCCACTGTGTTACTCTTATAACGAGGGCATAATTTTCCAACTATCACACCCAAGGCCCTCGATTCTAGTCAGAAGCCTCTAGCGTTTGGGGAAATGCGCTTGAGGCCATGTGACCAACCAGGTATGGGGCGCCTTTGGGTGGCTTCCGGAACCAAGAGGTTACAAAGTGGAATCAGAGGGGTTCTTTTCCTCCTGACTTACTCTTTTGAGCCAATATTCTGGGATAGGATGGAATAGGTACATGGTAATAAGCTGTGCCTGGGAGTAGCTAACCCATGTACAAGGAAAATCCAATCTACCACGTTTGTTAAAATTTTTATGGTTGTGCAATTTTAAAGTTGATTTGATTTCATCTTTAGGAGATTCACATGTTTTTTGCTATTAGTGTTGATGTTATTGAGGTTCTATTTCTGTCAAAACCTGATGAGATAAGGTTATTACATCTCATGCATCATATTGGCACTTACTAGAAATCACATGTCATGCTTTCTTTCCATGCCATTTAGGGTGTGTTATAAATTGTATGTTGCTGTGATAGTTGTTGTGTAGAACATGCATATTGTTGTGATAGATTCTTTGATAAATATATTATATTTGAGAGGGTATTGTTTGTGTTAGGTTTTGTCTGAATGAACACCAAACATGGGTTTTGAGGTGTTATGGGCCCTCATTGACCAGAATTTGGTGGATCTTTGACCTGTTTACCTTGTTATAACATGTATAAGATGAAATGCTTTGATTCACGGGGAGTATAGGCCATCACGGATCAGAATCTGGCACCATCAATGCTCATTTCAGTGTTTTTCTGGGTTTTGGAGTAGTTTCTGGGGATTACTATTCCGAAAAACCCAGAATAACCGTCTTGTAGTTTTGAATACACACCATGTGTTCTTCTGTTTAGGAAGAAACTGATTTTCTAATGCACATGTCATGTACCGTATGTACACGCTATGTTGTCTCTAAACGTTTCGTAGGCTATGTGGGTAGAGACATGGGATAGGGAAATTCTTATGAGAGCACGCTGTGTACTGGTTGAACACGCCGTGTAGTGTAATCCTAGGAACCTGGTTGTGTAGGTAACAACACGGGTTGGTTGAGGCTTCTTAGTACACGCTGTGTCCATTTTGAACACTTCGTGTGGTGTAACTCGTGTACCCGACCGTGTGATGAACAACATGGGTTGGAAAAATCTTCCCAGTACATGCCATGTCCATCTGGAAAATGCCGTGTAGTATGAGCCATGTATCCGGCTGTTTTCCTAACAACACGGTTCGATGAAGATCATCTAGTACATGTCATGTTTCCCTTGAACACACCATGTAGTCTTGTCTTAGGAGAGCCGTGTGGCTTAACCGTGGAGAAGGACTCAGGAAAGGGAAGAGGATTCAGGTACATGCAGTGTGTTAAGACAACACGCCGTGTGTTTGGGGTGTTACACTACCTAGGTTGGAAAAAGTACACGCCCATGTGAATGACATAAGTGAACACGCCATGTATTCATGTTTTTTAAGAAATTAATTATTTATTTATATTTGTCCCTTCTTAAACTTCTGTGATTCAGTCCCTATTAATCTTGATCTAAGGTGTGTGTTTTATTTTGCAGAGTCATTCCACCGAGACCTCCTCCTCTTATTCACCAGTCACAAGGCTGTGATCAGACGTCGAATATGGCTGATCAGGGACTTCCAACAGATCCTCCAGTTGTGCGCGTCTTGGCACCAGCTGTTATACCTGACACAGGAGATGATGCTCAGTTCAGAGAGGGATTTATGAGGATGAAGCATACTTTTCAAGGAGTGCCGCCTCCTTCCCCATCGATGGAAGAATTGATGCGGGTTTTTCAGCAGCAGCATCTTCCCACCTTCTCAGGGGATGGAGGACCCCAGGCTGCAGAGTCATGGATAGAATCCACACTGACAATCTTCGAGAATCTGGAGATACCTCTAGAGAGGTGGGTGATGTTCGCTACCTACATGCTACGAGATTCCTCCAAATGGTGGTCGGATGTGATCTCACAGGCAGGACACCAATAGAATATGTCTTGGGATGAGTTTCTATGCATATTCCATGATTAATTCTATCTGATGACCTTAAGGGCCGATCTAGCCTAAGAGTTCATGAGTATGGAGATGGGTAATCTTTTTGTTATGGAGTATTCCTCTCGATTCATAGAGCTGCAACATTTTAGGCCTATTCTAGGAGGCGATGAGTTGTTCCATACAAGGAAGATTGAGGATGGTATAAGGCAAGACATCTGATCTTAGGTGAACATCTTTAGGTTGAATTCTATATCCTCTATTGTCAACCAGGAACTGATCACATAGAGAAATCTGAGGTATTCTGGAGCAGTGGTCCTGGGCAGTTCAGCATCCAGGGTTAGTGCTTCGCCGGCTGATAGCAGTAAGCACCATAGGGAGTTTTGATGAGAAGATTAGAGAAGGAGGGATAATTTTTTGGTAGCCAGGTGGTGTGATACCAGTGCGGGAAGAGTAGGTATACAAGAACACATTGCCCAAGGGACCCAGTGGAGTGCGAATCTTGTGGAAAGATGGGTCACATTCAGAATTTATGTCAGGTTTTCTCACCATCAACTGGCGACAGGGGTTCATTTATGACTCCTCATACAGGAGCACCTCCACCAGTTTGTCACCAGTCTGGGAACTGGAGTTCTTCTGGACATTCGGTCCTAGGTGGAGGTCATGGCCATGGTGGTCAGTCACCAGTCTTTCAGTGATAGCAGGGTGGATCAGCTCAGAGTGGCCAGGCAGGGTCACAGGGTCGTGGAGTAGGCTAAAATTTGTAGTGAAGCTGACCCAGCAAGAGTAGGAACCCGACCCCTCTACAGTTTGAGGTACGATCCTAGTTTCCTCAGTTTTATCTTTAACACTTTTCTATACAGGGGAATCCCATAGCTTTATATCTATTGCTGTTGCGGAGAGCCATGGGATCTTCATCTTTTCTTCTACTGATATCTTGACGCTAGACACTCCGTTGGGGACAAGAACATCTAGTGTACATCAATACAAGGAGTGCCCTATTGAGTTTGGTGGATGTAACTTCTTTTGGGAACACTATGTCCTAGAGATGACATGCTATGATGTCATTCTCGGAATGGACTGGTTAGTTCCCTTCCATGCAGTCATTGATTTCTGTCACTGTAGGGTGAGTTTCATATCACCAGAGGGTGGATGACTTTTTCATAAGGGAGAATGGGATGTCCAGACGAGCAGAGCGGGTCTAGAGCATCATGGATTAAGAGGAGTTACAACCCAGATTTCTAGTTTTTATCTGGATGACTAGGTGATTTCACAGATGGAATTTCCTCCAATGGTGGATTTTTTAAGAGATGTCTTTCTAGAGGGATTTTCTGGTTTACCTCATGAGTATGTTGTGTATGTTTCGATTGATCTTTTTCTAGAGTTATAGGAGCTCAAGAAGTAGTTGGAGGAGTTACAAGCAAAGGGTTTCATCCGACCCATTACTTCTCCTTGGGGTTCACCTATCCTTTTTGCGAAGAAGGAAGACAACACCCTTAGTCTTTTTTTGGACTATCGAAAGTTGAACCAATTGACGTCCAAGAACCAATATCCCTTGATAAGGATTGATTATCTCTTTGATCATCTTAGTGGAGCCCATTTGTTCTTGAAGATTGACCTGTGGTCCGGCTTTCATCAGTTGTGCATTAGACCATCAGATATACATTTTTCAGCCTTCCTAAGGAGGTATGGTATATATGATTATATGGTTCTTCCATTCGGTCTCACGAATGCACCTAAAATTTTTATGAAACTGATGAACCGAGTGATCCATCCGTACGTGGATTCTTTCATTGTTGTCTTTTTGGATGACATATTTGTGTACTCTCACACTTGACATGACCATGCTACACATCTTGAGATTGTTCTGATTTTACTGAGAGAGAATCAATTATATGTTATGCTCTCGAAGTTCCACTTTGGGATGGATCAGATTCACTTCTTGGGTCATGTTATCTTAGAGACAAGAGTATCAGTAGACCCAGAGAAAGTGAGAGAAGTAGTTTCCTAGGATCAGCTGAAGAACGTATTTGAGGTTCAGAGTTTTCCAGGGATGTTTGGATACTACAGACATTTCATTAAGGACTTTTTGCGCTTAGTAGCACCACTGATGAGTCGAACAAATAAGGGTGCAAAGTTCTTGTGGTTAGATTCTTGTGAGTCAGCCTTTGAAGAGCTAAAAGGGAGGTTGAATTCAACACTGATACTAGTATTCCCACGGCCTGGAAAGATCAATATCATTTATTGTGATTCTTGATGTATCAGGCTATGAGCTGTTCTTATGCAGGGTGAAGGAGTCGTCGTGTACGAGTCTCAAAAGTTGAGGCCACATAAGAATAATTACCTGATGCACGATGTCAAGTTGGTGGCAGTTCTTCATGCCTTACGCTGTTGGAGACATTATCTTCTGGGAGATAATTTTTTTTGGTTTTAACCAACCACAAGAGTCTAAATTACATCTTCACTTAGCATGATCTGAATTTGAGGTAGCAAAGGTGGGTTGAGTACCTTCAGTCCTTTGACTTTGAGCTTGCCTACATGGCTGGGAAGGGAAATGTAGTGGCTGATGCGTTGAGCAGGAGGACTCAGATACATGAAGTTCAGGAGGCCAACAGTGAGCGGTATCTTATAGCTATGTTCTCCGGGATGCATTTGATGGTGCAAAATAGATAGGGGTAGACCTTCCTTTCTTTTGAAGTTGTTAACTCTACCCTTCTTGATCGGGTACAAATGAGGTAGCTATCAGATTCTGAAGTCCTAGTACCGCGAGAAAGTGTGTCAGGAAAGGACCCTTTTCATGGATAGACCATAGGCGAGGATAAGATCTTACATTTCCAGGGGTGCATATGGGTGCCATCAGACATACATGAGGAGCTGATGTGAAACTTTCATTCCTATGTTTGGGAAGTTAATCCTGGCATCACCAAGATGTATCATGATCAACACCATCAATATTGGTGGCTAGTAATGAATAGAGATGTTGTAGGTTTTTTCATGAGGTGTTCCACCTGTCAGCAGGTGAAGGAAGAGCATCAATGACCATCAGGGATTTTTCATTAGTTACCCATTATCGAGAAGAAATGGAATGATGTCACATTGGAATTCATGACTGGTTTTCCGAGGTCGCCTTGAGGGAATGATGAATTATGGGTTTTCATTGATAGACTCATGAAGGTCTCTCACTTCTTACCGATCAAGGAGACCATCAGTGTGGATGAGCTGGTACGATTGTACATCTTCATGGAGTTTCACACTCTATTGTTTCAAAAAGGGATGCATGTTTTTCTTCTCGGGTCTGGAAGGGGCTTTAGAATGCTTTGGTCATGCAGGTACTTTTCAGTATAGCTTACCAACCCCAAACTGATGGCCAGTCCGAGCGTATGATTCAGGTGCTTGAGAATATGCTTCGTGCATGCATTCTATATTTTGGAGGTTCTTGGGAGAAGCATATACCTCTTGTGGAGTTTTCCAACAACAATAGTTTCCAAGTAACTATTCGGATGGCACCTTATGAGTCTTTGTACAGTAGGCCATGCCGATCACCCTTATATTGGTTGGAGGCATGAGAGGTAGCTATGCTGGGATCTCATCTTGTTCAAGATATTAGAGAGTAGATAGAGTTTATTTTGAAGAGGATGGCTACTACATAGTCTTGACAGAAGTCTTATTCTGATCAACGGAGATGACCTCTGGAGTTTGAGGTCAGGGGTCAGGTTTTTCTACGTTTCATACCAAGGTTGGGGAACAGAAAGATCAGGAGATAGGGTAAGCTTTCACTGAGGTATTCCAATACATTTGAGGTGTTGGAGAGAGTTGGTCCTATTGCCTATCAGTTGTAGTTACCTCAGAGGTACCGGGCTATGCACGACATCTTCCATATTTCTCAGCTTCGACGTTACCTTTCAGACCCATCTCTTGTTTTCCAACCCAATGAGGTTGAGTTGGAAGAGGACGCATACCTTGAGGAGCATCCTATCCGGATTTTCAATAATAGTAAAAAGGTTCTTAGTGGCTAGTATGATCCTTTGGTACAAGTTCTATGGCAGCACGGGCGAGTACAGGACGTGACATGGGAGGGGGAGGCTGATGTACAAGTTGAGTGGTCGGAGTTGTTATGGGTTTCTTCTTCTACACCGCCTTTCTAGGGTAATTTAGGGATGAATTTCTTTACCGGGGAAATTTTGTAAGAACTTGGATCTTCTTTTCAGGTATGTTTTTTTTTCTGTTCATTTATCAGAAAAATAGGTTTTTCTGGAATTTTTTGAAGTACACATCATGTTTTTATGAGTACACACCATTTACAAGGTTACCGTATGTAGCAGTGTGCTATCCATGTAGCAGCCTTGTACATAGCCATGTGGGGGTGACCTAGAGGCCACTTAAAGATGAGTATGAAATCAGAAATTACACACAGTGTACTTAAAAAGTACACATCGTGTATTTTCTTTCTTTTTCATTAAACACACTAGGGTTGTGTCTGATGGACAAAACAATCATATTCTAGGGTTCGTTTGGCTTAGAGCTCTCATATGGCCATGGTCTCCCTTTGAGCCCCCGAGCCTCTATCTAATATCTGATTATACTACCATCAATTTCATTGTGATCACGTCAGAAAGCTCTCCCTTCTACTTGAGCTTCGTTTCTTGATTCCACCTCCTTTTCAACTTATCGTAGGTTGAACATTTTAGATGTTTTTTTAGATCTATCATGTTCTTGGTCGATCCAAGGGATGATGCTAGAGTATATCAATCTAACAACACTGAGGTAGGTGTTTTGTGCCTTTTCGTTGAAGGTATTTGAGTTATATGTGCAATTTTGGCCAATACCCTTATTCGGGGTATTGTGTGTTTAGCGTTTTACCCCCGTTAATTTTCCTTCCATGCTTGTATTCCTGAGTAGATGTTATTTGGATATGAGTAGGGTGAGTTACTATGAATTGGATTTTTTCCCATGCATGTTTGTTTAGGAACGTTTTGGTCTAGCCTTGGTCGTTAGGCTGCAGTTTATTCTCCCATGCCTTGTATTGTAGGATAATGTGATTACCTATTCTGATATGCTGATATGCTATAGATCGATTAGAGAAGTAGTTCTTGAGGTTTACTTTGGCCTTATTTCATTTCAATTATCGTTGACTTATATAGGGTTGTGACAACCTAGTGTAGTAGACTATAAGGGGAATTGACTGAGTGAGCTTTCTCTGAGAGTCTTTGAACCACTTTAGGTAGTAAGGGGAATTGATTGAATGTGCTTCCTCAGAGAGTCTTTGAACCATTTTAGACTATAAAGGGAATTGATCGAGTGAGCTTCCTCAGAGAGTCTTTGACCACTTGGGGATATAAGGGGAATTGACCATGTGAGCTTCCTCAGAGGGTCCTTGACTACCTTAGACTATAAGGGGAATTGACCGTGTGAGCTTCCTCAGAGAGTCTTGAATCAAATTTGACTATAAGAGGAATTGACTATGAGTGCTTCTTCAGAGAGACTTTATATATTCTTATGACTGAACCAATAGGGATAGGCTGAGTGTACTTCCTAGAGGGTTCGATTGCTTGATCAGCTTCTTATTTTATGTGTGGAACTGTTTATTATTGAGTACTTTCTTGTTTACTGTATCTTTTCTTATTTCCTACCATATATATTCACTGACTGTCAGGCACAGATCATAGGGTGGTTGCCTTCAGGGATTTAGTCTCACACTATGTTTGGGTCATGATTTTTGGCCCAAATATATTATATTGGTGTAGGTATAGATAAGGGCAAGAGCCCTTCTACTTCAGGTACTTCATTTGTTGTGGAGATGGATAGCATGGGACCAAGATGAGGCTTGCGAAGCTGGGGATATTTTTATTTGTTTTATTTTGTACTTTGGTTTAGTATTGTTTGTATTCCACCATTATAATTTGTTTTAATTTTTTCCTAGACATATGTATCATGCATCATTATATATATATTCCAGATGTTTATTTCTTTTAGTTCCACTATTCACTTTTGTATGGGTTATTACTGTTTCTATTGTTTCTTTTATTTTCTTCTACTGTGTTACTCTACCAATGAGGGCATATATTCCCCACTATCACACCCAAGGCCCTTGCTGCTAGTCAGTAGACTCTGGCGTTTGGGGAAATGCGCTTGAGGCTATGTGACCAACTAGATACGGGGTGCCTCTGGGTGGCTTCTGGAACCAGGATGTTACAATATTCATATTGTACAAAACCATTATAGATATTTTTAAAAGGTTTTTATAAAAATTAATACTCACAATTTAATTTCTAGAATATAACATTATACTATATTATGGTTTATTTCGAAATGGGGTTGCGTTTATTGAAAGCTATCAAAGAGGTTAAATTTATTTAAAAATAAATATATCATAAAATATCAGGGTGTTACACCAAAAGGAAAGAAAAAACCATAAAATATTGATACCAATTAAATTCTATATATTAGGTCACAAAAAGATATATTCCTTATTTCATATCTAGCTATAAGAGTAATCCACCCACAAACTAAATTTTCTAAACAACCCAAATAAAGAAACCTGTGTCTCCTCTCTTGAATTGAAATTGAGGAAATGTATCTAATCATGTAACAAGAAGAATATGAGAGAAGCGCACCATATATAAGAGTTTTAAAAAATAGATAAAACCAATTAATACTAGATGACAGAGAGGTAATTGAACCCTGAATTCAATGATTTACATTATCATGAACTAGCCCGAGTACCCTAGTAACTCGATAGCCGAGTCGGTTTAGACATGGAAAAAAGGCATTCCTGATCCGCACATATTGGAAAATAGCACTTCGAAGTATAAAAAATGAAATAGGGAATATATTTTCCACTAACAATGTAGAATCAATATTAAATATAAATATCAACACAAAAGAAACTCTACTTGGAGATGTGTAACAAAAGTCAAACAAGTATGAAAAACGAAAGTACTACAGAAAAGTACCATAAAATACGAAGACAAAGAGACAAAGTCCCAATGTACACAACTATCCATGTCCACTGATCAATAGCTAGAACCACCTCAAAGTGGTTCCTTACCCCTGCTCAAACATGGAATGAGATAATCTATAAATATCTGAACGCACTGGTAGGGTATGAGCAAAAAATACCAGAAAGGTCTCACCAAGGATTCCGTAAAAAGATTCTAATATAAAATTAACCAAATAACTACTTCCAATTTTTAAATAAATAGGTTTATTATTTCAAAAGAATATTTAAAAAATTCATACTTTACATTTAAAATTAGGGAAATGCATTTCAAAATGACGGAACTAATTTTCCGAAAATGTTGATTTACATAAATGGAATTAATTAGCACTTTTTTATATAATAGTTCATATAAAATAGAATTCATGAAAAATATTTTTTTAAAAAATGGAATATATATTAATTTCTAAAAAATGTGAGCAACATGGTCATATTCCTAAGAAGGTACGGTAGTTCTAGGAAAAGGGACTCTTCACACTCAAGGTGACATGGAAACATGTGTGTACATTGGCCCCTTTAGTACGACTAAAGGTGACGTCATCATCATCCCTTCAAATATGTGATGTGTTGAATTTTTATTTCATAACAATGTAAATTATGGATTTCTTCCAATAAATCGCTAACTACGTAAATATTTTATGATCTCTATTAATAAATCAATGATGATCATTTTATTTTAAACTATCTTAAAAAACAATTAAATCCCATTCTCCATTTAAAATATTAAAATATTCCACCTAAAAATCAAAATGGTTTTTAAATAAAAAACATGCCTTTTCGTCAATATAAAACCCAAAGGTTTCTATCAAAACCATTTTAATCCATTTTTCATAAAAAGGAATTTCAAATAAATTCACAATTCAATTTCATAATTCAATTTCAAATTTAAATTAAATAATATATATTCAATTTTTTTTATTAATTTCACAAAGAACCCAAATGCAATGCAATTGGGGTTTTTTAAGTGTATCTATCAAATATATTTTACAATTTAAATTCTAACTAATTCCTATAAATGATTCTCAATTTAATTGAATTGGGGGGGTTTTCTAATTTCAAGACAAAAAGTCATTTTTAAATCCTAATTCAGTGGAATTGATTTTATCCTAATAACCAATTGAACTCCATTTAATAAAAAAAATATCATTTAATTCCAATAATTGAAATTAAACAATTCAATTTAGTGATAATATAAATTGGGCATCAAGATGGAACCACATACCTCGGGATCGGTGGATCTCAATTAGACAAACCCTAATCGGGATTTATTAATGAAGAATGAAGATCATGAAAACTGGGAAATGATGATAAAACCTAGGTTTAAGATCCAAAAATAGAGGGATTTATATCCACAATGTATCAAGAATATCCACATAACCCTATAGGAGATAAGAGAGATCATAGGAAATGGAGATCTGTGTGTGGAAACTAATTGGGAATAGAAGAAATGGTGTTCCTCAATCCTTGAATCACTTATAGGAGAAGAGTCCCAGAGGAAAAGAATAAATCATGCATATTTCTGAGGAATAAGAACCTTTATGGGTTCATACTAGGCCTATCCGACACCAAAAATGGGGGGTTAATGATTTTTAGATTCGATTTTCAGATTAAAGAAATATTTTGAACAATTTCATGGGTAGAGCCACACAGTTTGACGAACTGTGTAGACTAACCATGCAACCATTTGGTTTATCCAAATAGGATTCACATATTGAATAATTTTTTCACCAACCATGAAAAATCCCAATTCCTTGAGTTTCACTATTTTCTCTTAGAGGGTGCAATGTTTGGGAAAACCGTGTGCCAACTGTTCCCCAGCCCAAAATTTTCATAACTCTTAAAATTTAAACAAAAAAGAACCCCACACAAAACCCAACCAAATATTGGTAAAAGGGTGGGTTTAAGAAAAACATAAAAATAGTAACACAATGTTACATCCTGTCCACCATATAAACTTTTAATCCCTAGAAAGACAACTCAAAATCATCCAAGCCAAAAAGATGAGGTCACTAGTATATCATCAGTGACTTCCTCTACCGCATCTTATTATTATCAAAACCATGTTTCCATAGATGGAAAACCAAAGGTATCATCCTCCCAAAAATTACTATGGTTTCAAAATCAACTATCTTGACTGGTCACTCAGTCATAGATAAATCTGGTTTGACTTCAAGATCATGCCAACAATGAACATGAGATTGATTATATAGATACAATCATAAATGAGATACATTGAACACATTATATACCACTACTGGCTGCAGTGGATGTTATAAATGATAAGAAACCATTTCCCACTTTCTAAATAAACTCATATGGTCCCCAAAAATGTGGAACATGTTTCCCTTGCCTCTCAACTCATTGAAGACCCAACATGGCAGAAAATTTCAAGAACACATGGTCACTAACTATGAACTCCAACGGAATGCAATGACGATCATCATAATACATATATCAACAGTGTGTTGTCACCAATCTATTAAAAATAATTTTAATATATTATGTCATCTCTTGAAACAAACATGGTCCAGCCAAGGAACGTTCACTAATCTCTTACCAACAAAATAGATATCCACATGTACTCCCATACAAGGTCTGAAAATAATCTACTGTGATTGTGAATTCATAACAATTATTATAATAATAATCAACCATCCCCAAGATGATCATCACAAGATCCACCAAATTCATGAAGAAAAGTGTGAAGGATTATGGTGCTCGACCATAAAATGTTGGCACATATTATAATGGGAAGAAAAATGAGCAATTCTCCATCTCATATATGGACTCCAGAATTAAAACCACATTCCATAGAACATCTTGGTGCTACTAGGGTGAACATCTTTCTTGGAATTTTAGAAATCTCCGATCAAGCATTTACTTTCAACTAATGGGACAAAAAAAGTTTCTTAAAGCATACAATTCCTTCTTTATAGAATTACCTCCCATCAACTATTTACCCATCATAAATATGTTATATAGTTCTATAGAACTCCTCATCAATATTCCCCTCTTTGATAATCTCATTAGGAAGAGAGGATGTTATACGAACACTACCAAAATAAATCTCAACCCTTGATTCCTTGATTCCAATATGAAATTATGAAAAAAATATACACCAAGTTCAAATATTCAGAAGATTATTTCATTCCATGGGTCAATATTTTCCTACCCAAGTCATTTGTGATGACATTCCCTTTCGTCAACTTATAGATGACGTAAAAGTTAAATGATTTCAAGTATTCCATCAAATTCCTCTAGAGGATATTCAAATCTACTTGAGATAATATATAACTCAATAACTTGTAGACAGAAAACATAGCTTACCTTTCTCCATAATGGTAATGCCTCCAGATAATAATTACATGAATCACTGCTGAAAGTTAATGGACATGGGTCTAATAATTATTCTTATGTGGTTGAATCTAAAAAGAATCATAAGGAACAACATGATCACCCCATATGAGAATACAACCCAAACTTGAACCTGTTTCATCACAAAATAAAAGATAGCCCTACTTGGCCACTAGAAGAGTCAACATTGGTGAAATAGTAGAAAGATGATTTAGATTAAAAAAATAACTCCAAAATTTTTCATTCTAATAAAACCTTACTCACTTATCATCCACAATAGTCATCAGAGAATTCATATTTTAGATGTTCTTCATAAAACAATGGTAATACCCAGATAGACCAAACAAGCTCCGAATCTTGAAAAAAATTGGGGTTGATTCCATGTTATATCAGCTTTCAACATATCAAGTTCAACTGAGATTCCATGTTCCAACACCATGTGTCCCAATAACATCCCTTCTTGAGTCCAGAAATAAGATTTCAAAATCATGACATAAAGATTTGTATTTCTCAGCAAACATAGAAATTTTATCAGATGATGCACTTGATCCTCCTCGTACATAGAGTATAACTAGATTTCATCCACCAAGACTACCATAATGTTTTCTATATACTTATGGAAAATCATGTTTATTAAATCCATAAAGATAGTAGGGGAATTGGTAAGGCCAAAGGAAATATCAAGGTAATAATAATTGTCATTCATGATCCCAAATGTTGTTTTTAGAATTTCATATTCATTTATCCAAAACAAATGGTAACCGGATTAAAGATCAATATTTGAGAACCAATTTCCCCTTTAAAATAATCAAATATATCATCAATCTATGGCAAAAAATAATTTTTCATTATCTTCACTTGATTGAGATTTCATAAATCAATAAAAATATATATTTTACCATAATCCTTCTTTACAAAGTGAATTAGAGCCACCCAAGGTGAAAAAGTAAGGAATATAAATCATTTATCTAAAATGTCAACCAAATAAGTCTTCAACTATTTCAGATCACCTAGTTGAATGCCGTAAGAAGGAATAAAAACTGGTTGAGTAGCAAAAACTAAATCAATAGAAAAAACTACCTCTCTTACCAGTTAGAAACCATAGAAGTAAGAAGGAAACTTTTTGAAAAACATGATGAAAACTAGAGGGAGTTCATAGCTTATGTATTCTCACTCCAGATAAAAAAAATCACTGATATTACTTTCTCCAATTCTGGATAAGAATATTTGTCCCTACTTGACCATATGTCTCATTCTCCTTGAAAAATATGACACACACCATTGGGTGTAGTCATGAAGACCCATAAAAGATGAAAATAAATTGTGAATTTATTGGAAATTTTCCAATCCATCCTAAATATCACATCAAGTAGCTTCATACTGAGAACCATAAAACAATATGAAATCTTAACATCTGATAGATAGAAGACACATGCGGGACTATGGAGACCCTTATCACTCATTATACTAAGGGGTGTAGTAATATTCATAACATAAGATAAAATCATTGTATGAAGATTAATAAAATTAACAACATAGGTTAAAATAAATGAATGAGATGAACCAGTCTCAAATTAATAATTTTTTGGTGATAAACCTATAGTAATGGCACCTCTCACAGTTTTTGGACCCATATCTTCTTTTTCCAGAGACTCTTCCACTTCCCGAAGAAGCTTTATTCTGGATGCCTCAGGATAGAACCCTTTTACTCATGATGAATCTAATTGTTACATAGTTTTAGAATGATTACTTGATCCCATGACACTATTAATATTGAGATAAACATGGAATAATATATGTAAGTGATCTGAGCATACACAAGAACTACATACCTTGGGTTCATTAGGGAAAATCCTCTTATACTTCCCTAGATTTACACCCTGGTAGTAAATCAGAAAGCCTATTATAGGTACTATAGGATTTATAGAATGAAACTAGTGACAAGAACCACAATAAGAATCATCACACTTCCAATTTTCCTTGAAGGAACTGATTCTACCATTGGGAGAGAAAAAACTCCCGATAAACCTAACTTACCAGTGCGGTTCATTACAAACTTTAGTTCTATATCCAGTACCTCAACATAATAAGGTATCTTTAGTAATAAAATATAATAAGGAATATCCTAAGGAAGACCCAACTCAAACCTGTGATCCTTTTTCTTCTCTGTCGTTGCAATCTCTGGTGTGAAATGCACAAGATCAGCAAACCATTTTCATATTATGTCATGGTCTTGTTTGAAAAACACTTAATCCTTGACCAACAACACTAACTCTAGATATAACTAGTTGGTGAAAATAAATTTGATTTCATGCCACTCTAAACCCTCATACTTCTTTTCCATCACCATAGTATCCAATCATCTCATGCTCGGTCCTTCCATCAAGAAGGTGGCGCACATTACAATGATTTCGTCAAGTGTATCCAAGTACTAAAGAAACATTCTATTAGGATCAAACTCTCCTAATAATATTGAGAGTAATTTGAGCGTTTTAGTGATTCATTATTTTCGTTAAGGTTCTACTGAGAAAAAATATTCAGAATGTACCTTTGAGGTTCCTTAGCTGGAGCCTGGATGGGAGCTGGTGGTGGTGCATGTCCCAGATCTTGGATAATAACCCAATCACCCCATCAAAATTTGGGTTCATAAGAGGATTTTCTCACTATGGTTCAGAAACATCATCCTCATAGATTTTATGTGATGGTCTTCTTGGAGGGATGATGTAACACAACATCAATAGAAAACAATAATAACATCATATTACACTCAAATAGAGAAACTTGGAAAATTTTAATCCCAATAGATATACAATTAAGATTTGGATTTCAATCTATCCAAATAAGAGTAGGGAAACACTAGAAATAATCATTAATATGTATTTCCCTAACCACCATTGGAAAATTAATGTTTTTTGTAATGAGAGATAGTTCGACACTCAATCACAATTACATTCTATATCCTGATAAGAAAACACAACTGCATAATGACATTAAGGAAAAATGAAAATCATGACCCTTTGATACCAAATTGTCTTGAACCATCTAGGGTACCATGGTAACCCAATAGCTGAGTCGATCCTAAAAATTCTTGAAGGGTATTCCCAATCCTCATAGGTTTTCAACTAGCACCTGGCATCAAAAAATGTAATTGGGAACAAATTTTCCACTAACTGTGCCAAATAATGATAAAAAATTAGTATTAATACAATTAAGACTCCACAAGGAGATGTGTACTCAAAGTCAAACATATATGAAACCCAAATATACTACCAAAATGTACCAGAAAATATGAATACAAACAACCCATGTCCAAAATAACACAACTCCCTAAGTCCATGATCAATATCTAGAACCACCTCAAAGTGGTTCCTTACCCCTACTTGAACCAAGAATGAAATAATATTCAAACACCCAAAGGCACAGGTGTGGTGTGAGATAAAAATCCCCATAGGGTCTCACTAAGGATTCAATAATAAGATTCCAATATAAAATTTTCCAAATAAAGTGATTTTAAATTTAAAATAAATATGGTTGGTATTTCAAGAACATATTTTAACTAATACTGATTTATATGTCAAATGGTGGAACTAATTTTAATAATATAGAGCATTATACAAATGGATTAAATAAAAACTTTCGTATAAAATAATTTATATAAATCATAAGAAATGTAAAATAATTTTACAATAATGGAATATATTCATTTCAAATAAAAACAAGCAGGAAACATGTTCATATGCATAAGATGGTATGATAGTTCTTGGATAAGGGAAACCACAAAATAAAGGTGACACGACAATATGTTTATACACATTTCCCTTTCGTATGGACAAAGGACACTTCATCACCATCCCATTGGGGATGTGACATGCTACATTATTTTCTTAGAATGGTTAAAATAGAAGAGTGTCGTACAATAACTCACTAACTTACTAAGGATTTAAGGCTATCTAATTTTGAATCAATTATTGAAAATATATTTTAAGAAACATTAAAATATAATTAGATTCCATTATCCATTTCAAATATTCCAATTTTCCATTTAAAACCCAAAATGGGTATTAATTTAAAACATTATCTTTTCACCATGATAAAACCCTATGTTTCTATCAAAACCTTTTTAATCCATTTTTCAAAAATTGGAATATGATAACCATTTTATAGGATTTCATTTATCTGGAACATGAAGCATTATAAAATCTAGATAGTTTAAGTCTTTGGGTAGAAACCCGTATTATTCTATTTGGACACAAACACAAAGGGTGTGTCACCAACTGTTTTGTCTCATTAGACTTGTCAATGGATCGAGTTGCTATAGAAGGCCCCAACCACAACATCAATTCCAAATAATTCTTCCTACATAGATTTAATTCAAGAAAAATATGACTGATAAATATACATATTGATTAGAGGATATGTATTCATCAATATTTTCTAGTTAAAACAACATTCAAAATAAACATTGTATGTAAAATGGTATATGAATAAGAAAATATTTTTATCCATGATATATGATATGGATATTTAATATAAATATAATTTAAAACAAAAAATGATCTAAAATAGGAATTACAAACTCCACATAAGAATTATTTGGTGCACAATACCATGTAAGTCTTAATGAAATTGTAATTGAGACAAAGTGCCTTACCTTAATAACTGCATAAATTTATCGTGTTTGTGGCTCCTGAACAAAAAAAATTACATTTATTTAAAAAATTATCTCGAATTATATTATATTAATTTATATAAATATTTATAATTGTTTTATATTTCATTGTTTTTATTGATGAAAATTTAAGCGTTTGATATCATGTTTTACTTAAAAATTTCTAGTTTTCCAACACGTTTTCATTTTTATATAAATCTAACTTATAAATTAGGATAATTAATTACATAAATATATAATGAATATAATTATATTATTATATATTATATACAGTTTATAACATCCACCCTTGAGTATGTTTTCATGTGTTGTCATAGAAATGTATATATTAGTGGTAGACCGACCCTTGACGGGACATTAACACGTGAGTGAGAGGAAGATATTTTTAAATTTTATATATAATATTACGAAACTTATATTAGGTTAAAATAATTAATATAAAGTTATCATATAGAATAATTAATTATTTTAATGATTGTTTTTGGAATGGTTAGTGTAAAAATGAAGAGGAAGTGTAGCCCGAAGGAAAAATGGGTGTTCAGGAGCATTCATTTCTTTGGTTTTAATGATCAGTTAGCTTATTTATACCTAATGAAGATCTAGTAAAATGGGTATACATCTATATAATTGGAATTATAAAATAAAATAGATATGTTTAAGTGGTTATATATATCATTTTGTTAAATAGTATGAGGATAACTCATTAGATAATCATTTAGTGATAATTGCTTAAATTATTTTTGGTGCTTTCAATAATTACGCACTAGTTGTGTTTAATAAATTAATACTATGTATATATAATAGTTCCAAAAAATTAAATAATATTTGGTACATATTTTATAATCATTTTCAACCATTAAAAAGTCTTCATGACCATATTTTAAATATAAATTGATGAATGAAAATTCATTGTCCACGAAGAAGTAAATCGACACCTCATGGACAATGGTTTCATTTTTCAAAAGGAGAGATAAATTAAAATCATGAAAGATATTACGTTAAAATGATATAATTATAGTATGTAGATGATACTAGAGCTATCATGATAATTTGTAGATATGAGTTTATGAGAGGATAATAAATGAAAAAGAAAAGATATATGGTTTTCCTCTTGAATTCTCCTCTTTTAGTACCCCCTTAAGGGGCCATGGTTTGGCCTTTCTTCTGAAAAAGAGCTCATAGATGTGTGGGGAGGGGGGATTGTAAATAGGTTTTGGGAATAATTTGTACAAGCATCAAGTCTAATAGGTGTGAAGATAAGTGGTGGTGAGGGGTGATATTTATAGTGGGGGAGTGGGGTGTTTTGTGAATACTTTATTCCTTATTTTATTATTTTGTCTCAAGACAAGAAATAGATATGATGCCTGTAAATAAATATAGCAATTATTACATGTGAGATCAAAACAATGTTTCTTACATTATCCATGAATAAATGAATTGTTTATTTGACTTATAATGTATATATACCGTAAATTGATGTATTTTACTATTCAATAAAAAATTAATCATTTCAAAAAAACCCCAAAAAATCACCCTCACCACTTTTTTATATGTAAAATCTAATAATAAAATCTATTTTACGGAAATAATTTTCTAAATATGAGAAATCTAATTTTTTCTTGAAATAATCATTTACTCTAAAAATATTGATTTTAAATTTATAACTCATTATATATCACTCTATAAATTTACTAAGGTCCCATAAAATTATCCTAAAATCATTATCCAACAAAATATTAATTTATGAATAGATTTTATGCTAATAAATTTTCTTTTAAATCAATTTATTAATTGTAAAATTTTAATTAAATAATTATGCCTTATAAAAATACCAACACTTAAAAAATGTTTTTTTAAAATATTTATTTACTTATACAATGATATAATGGTATCATACTTTAATTTATAAGACACCTATTTTTTTACTTTCATGGGCATGGTTACATTTCATTTGGTCGGGTTACTATTCATGAGGTTCATTTTACAATTCAAAAGGGTAACATTACTATTCAAAAGCATTAGGTTACTATTCACAAAAACATTAAGTTATCCTTATAAGACTCTAGATATCTTACTGATCGAAACCGTGTATGTCCATTTTTTAAAATTCAGTTCAGTAGAGTGGAGAAATTAAGTATAATGTATAGGATTTGACAATATGTTTACATAATTATAATAATAGAGTGTTGTTTCACAATAACTCATTATTGTGTGTAATATAAGAAATATAATGAATTGAAATTATTTATGAACAATCATACAATAAAATATTGGGGTGTTATATATTTCCCTCCTTTATAAATTTCATCCTTAGATTATTTCATGTATATTTACCCCTAAAAATATGTGGGTGGTTATTCTTCATAATATCCTTTGGTTCCTACATTGCTTCCTCCATTATGTGGTTTCTCCAAATAACCTTTACTAGTAGAGTCATACAATTTCTCAATACATTCTCTCTAGTGTCAAGAATATTGATAGGATTTTCATAGTATGTCAATTTAGGTTCCATTTCTATTTCTTCATAGGTGAGAACATGTGTTGGTTCTGGTATGTATTTCATTAACAATGAAACATGGAACACATAGTGAACTTTAGAGAGATTTGGTGGCATTTTTAAATGGTACACTAGAACTCCAATTCATTCCATAATTTCAAATTGTCTGATGTACTTGGTGCTCAGTTTCCCTTTCTTATCGAAGCTTAAGTAACCCTTCCATGGATATACTTTTAGAAAACATGACATCCCACTAGAAATTTTAATATTTTCCTTTTTATCAGTATAACTCTTTTTCCTATGTTGGGATGGTTTAATATAGGCCTGAATTGTATTTACCTTTGTCATTTCCTCTTCAATAAGTTATGGGAATATAAGTTTCATCTCACTAACTTTATCCCAACAAGCTAGAGTTTGGCACTTCAATCTATACAATTCTTAATTCGGTGTAATTTCAATACAAGAATGGAAACTATATTTGTAGGAAAATTTCACCAAAGGAAAGTACTGATCCTATATACCTTGAAAATTAGGTTATCATGATCTCAACATGTCTTACAATGTTTTAACAGTCCTTTTAGACTGTCTATCTGTTTGAGGGTGATAAGTAGTACTCATATGAAGCTCAGTATCCAAATCCCTCTGAAGAAACATCACGAATTTTGATGTAAATTATGGATCTTGATCAGACACAACTGATAGAGGTTCACCATGAAGTTTTACAACTTCATTGATGTAGATTTTTTATAAGTACTATATTAGACAATATTCCCTTATTGGGAATAAATATGAAGATTTTTTATGTTGATAAACGATAACCCATATTGTATCCGTTCTTATTGGAGTCCTTGGTAGTCCTATGACAATGTCCATTGTAATATCATCCCAGTTCCACACATGTATAGGAAGAGGTTACATGAAACATTTAGGGTGGTGCCTTTAATCCATCAACTATTAAAAAACTAGGCATCTTGACACATAGTCAACAATTATTTACTTCACATTATCCCACAAATAATGTTGCTTTTGATCACTATACATCTAGGTACTACCAGGGTGTATGAATAAATTTGAGCTATGAGAATAATATAATAGTTCCCTTTTTATCTCTAGTATTTATGGAACACATAACCTTTTTAAAAATTTCATAATTCCATTCTAATACATTAAGCCTTCAAATCTCCCATCCTTACTGAAATTAATTTTTTTTTTGAAAATTCTCATCATCTGATTGAGATCTTTTTATCATCTCTATATAAAGATTTTTTGTCAATAATTTAAAAAAGAAAAGACGATTCCTCTTCCTTAACAATTCTTGTATCCATATTTTCTATATCCATGAACATATTATCTCTCTCAATCCTCATTCAGGTTATAAGTCTGTTATATTTCCTTCTTAATGCATCTTCTACATTATTTTCCTTTCCTTGGTGGTAGTGTATTGAATAATAATAATCTTTGAGAAATTTGACCCATGTAGTTTTTCTCATATTGAGTTAATTCTATATAAAATATATTTCAAAATATTTTGATCTATATATATCTCACATCATTCACCGTAGAGATAGTGTCTCTATATATTCAGAGAAAATATTTCGGTTTCTAAATCAAGATAATGAGTTGGATAATTTTAGTCACATGACCTTGACTACCTTGAAACATAAGCAATTACTTTGTCAATTTTCATATGGAAGCAATATAGTCCATTATTTGATTCATCCCTGTATATCAGAAACCCATCATTTTTAGAGGGAAGAGTGAAAATTGGAGCCTTGACCAATATTCTCTTCAAATCATCAATGCATTATGTATATTATTTTTTCTATATAAACACAACCCCTTTACGGGTGATATTGGATAGTAGGTTAGCCTATCGAGAAAAATTCTGAATAAAAATTCTATAGTAACATTAAAATCTGATAAAAATATGTACCTTGGTTATTTTACTTAGATTAGACCATTCTTGGATTGATATTGTTTTTGAAGGATCAACTAATATTCCATTATTAAAGACAATATCGCCTAGAAAAGAAACTATTTGAATCTAGAATTCAAACTTTCTAAAATTTTCATATAACCCATTTCTTGTAAGAGTATATAAAACTACCTACAATAGGTTCACATATTCCTCATATGTTTTGTAATATATAAAGATATCATCAATAAATTCCACAAAAATGATCATGATATTCCTTGAAGACTATGTTAATTAGATCCATGAAAATAGAGGGTCCATTATTTAGTCCAAATGGAATTAATATATACTCAGAATGTCCATACCTATTTTGAAATGTTGTATTTGGAAGATATTCTTTTGTCACATGCAATTTATGATATTCGGATTAGAGGTAAATCCTAAAAAATATTGTGATCTGTGATGTTTCTAAAATAAATCTGCAATGTGAGGTAGATGGTATTTTTTATTTATTTTAATAGAATTTATTTCTCTATATACAGTGAAAAACCTCATGGATCCATCTTTCTTCTTGATAAATAGAGAAGTGTCTCCCCACATAGAAACACTAGGGAGAATAAATCCCTTGTCACTCATTTCCTCTAGTTGTTTCTATAGCTCCTATAATTCCACAGTGGCTATTATATAGGGAGTCTTTGATATAGCTCTACCACCATAAATTAAATCAATAGAGAACTCATATACCTACTTAAGAGGATGTCTAGGTAAATCGTCTAGGAATACATCAATGTATTTTTTTCACAATAGTTACACCTTCAATTTTAACATCCATAGATGATTTTTTCTCTTCATCCCCAAGATTTTCATTCAACAGAGCTACTAGGTGTGGGTCTAGATAAGAATTAGATGATGAGTTTTAAACATTAAAGATAAGGGATGTTATATCTTCCTCACAAATTTAAACTTTATTCATCTTGCAATAAATATTTTTATCGTAGTTTAAAATACATTTTATATCGATTATTATATCAAATTAAATCATAGGTATAATGATAAGTTTAGAAACTAAAGTACGTTTATGTGTCAGAAAGGGGATTTAATGACACATCTTTGTTTCTGTGATACATCCCTTATGATTTTTGACTGAAAACTTCATTAATAAATAAAAAGGAAAATGTATGATTTTCTTGGAAAACTAAGACTATATAAAAGAATGTGACGATCCTGAATCAGATAAAGCATTGTATAATGTTGATGAAATTATTAATGCACCTACCACCACATCATTAGAAACTTCAACATCAAGAGTTGTGATTGAATAATCTTGGCCTTTCTCTCTTGGCCTTTTCGAAGCCAAATATCCATGACTCTTAGGAAAATAATTTACATAGTGTCCCATATATGTAAAATTGTCACATTGAACATCATTGATTTTTCTCTACCCCTTGTATTCATTATCTCAGTGACCCTTTTCTTCACACTTATCAAAAAATATATTCCCTTAAAGCATTTTCTAGGATGATTATTTTCACATTTTTTATAATTGGAATTGATTCATTCACTTATTATTATTTGGTTCTCTAATGTTTCTATGGTTATTACAATACCTCTTCATATCTTTATTTCCTTTGAACAAATTCGATCTAGAAATTTCCTTCTATGTTTTGATGGAACATAACACTATATCATCATATAATGAAAATATTTGAGAAGTCATTTCCTTTAATAATATTTTCATAATACCTTTCAATAAATGATCAATTTTTTATTATGAATTATGTATGTATTCTATAGAATACCTTGCTATTCTTGTGAAGGTTTCCTCATAATCTGTAACACTCTCTTCTTCCCTTTTCTTTAAGCAATGAAATTTTTTCATCATTTTAGTTTTTTTCTCATGGGGGAACTAATGTTTTAACAATTATTAATTAAAATTAATCTAATATATGTTCTTCATTTATTATTCCTACTTATTATCTTGGATAAATAACCACCATTGGTCAACATAACCCTTATAAAAATATACTTCCATTTCTACATTTTTTCTTTCATTGCACCCCAATGCTAGAATTAAATTTTCTAGGGACTAAATCTACTTCTCAAATAATAATAGATTAGTAGTCCCACGAAAATATTAGGTCATATATAGCATAAAACAATCCAATATTGGTGTATTATGGTTATTCATCATAACCTGATTACGTCTTTCTAATATGGTCTTGATGTAATTAGCTCCAACACTAACTGTGTTTACATTCATAGTTGGGAAATACTTACATCATCTGTAGATAATGATTCCATTTATTCCATTAGGCTCTATCACTTAACAATGGAATACACAGAATTTGATTATGAATCATAATTCATAATTTTAATCTATAAAAACACTAAATATAAATTGAAAATTTATGAATAGCTAATCTCATATTAGTAAACATGGTTTCTTTGAGCGCATATTTAATTTTAAACCCTTTATACTGGTTTCTAATGGAAATGTGAATTACTCTAAGTATATCCTTAATGAGTGTTAAACTAGGTGTGTAGTAAGACCCATTTTGTGTACTAGGTTAACCCGAGTAAAACCCAAAACACCTTTTCGGAGTTGTTACTCTTAGGTACATCTTTGCAAAAACCAGGTCTACTTGTAGTATCTAGACAGGGTTGTATTGTTTCAAAGAACCGAATAATATCTACATTACCAAAATTCTTGGATGTTATTATATGATTATCCTCAAATTATATATTATGTTTATAATCCCTAAACTATGTCTTCTAAATCTTGTTTCCATAGTTACTTCTAAACGTCATTCGATAGCAACTATAATGTCCCAACCCCAAAAAACCAAATCCATTCATTATTTTATTACATTACCATGATTACAAAGAATAAATCCTAAAGGAACCAATGGTTTTCCAATTTGGGAAGACCAGATTAAATATATTATACTAATAGTTCATTGGTAAAGAAAGAAAAATACAACATGATACATAAAAAAATGAAATAAACTACACCATGGAAACTCATTCATATGAGGCCTTTTCATAACCTGGGGAATGGAAACATAGTAAGTGTGAGATAAAGTGTTCAGTAAGGGTTACATGAAACAATAATAAGTGAATTAAAGTCAACAAGGAACAAACATTATAGAAAGGTAAATAATATGAAAAACACAATCCATCAATAAACTGGGAATGAAAATGCATCCACGGATTTTGTCATATTAAAACTATCAAGGAAAGTAATAACTGAGAACTAATTGAAGAAAATGATTATTAATTGGATATCATATATCTGGAACATAAACCATTATATCATCAAGATGGTTTATGTCTGTGGTTAGAAACCCATCTGATTATGTTTGGAAAAAAACATGAAGTGTTTTTTTCCAACTGTTTTTTCTCATGAGACCTATAGATGCATCAAGGGGATATATCTAGCCCTACCATTCACAAAATGTCCAAATAATTCTATATATAATGATTTAACTCAAGAAAAATATTCCTTATAAATATCCATGTTTACTTGAGATAGGGATTAAATAATCTTTACCCATTTAAAACAATATTAAAAATAAATACCGTATGTAAAATTGTTTATAGATAAATAAATAATTATATCCATGATAAAATAATACGGATATTTAATATAAATATAATTTCAAATTAAAAATTATCTCAAATTTCAATTAGATACACCACATAATAATTATTAGGTGCACAATACCGTGTAAGTCTTAATGAAATTATAATTGAGACAAAGTCCCTTATCTTAAATTCCAGCTTACATTTTTTGTGTTTGCGTATCATGAAAAAAAACTTATTTTTATAAATATTATAAAATAGAATATATTATAGTCATTTATATAATTTTTTATCATTGGTTCATATTTCTTAATTTCATTTGGTGAAAATTGAAGTGTTTGATATCATGTTTTACTTAAAAATTTCCATTCTTGCAACACTTTTTCTATTTTATCTAAATGTAAATTATATATTAATATAATTAATTACATAAGTATATAATTCATATAATTATATGTTTATATATTATATATAGTTTATAATATCCATCATTGAGGATGTTTTTATTTGTTGACATGGAAATGTCAACATTGGTGTTTGACCAACTCTTGACGAGACATTGATGAGATAGTGGGAAGAAGATGTTTTATATTATATATATATATATAGTATGACACTTATAGTAAGTTAAAATAATTAATATATATCTAAAATAATTCCAAACTAATTCCTTTACTAATTGGTTGGGTAATTGTTGGTTGATAAAGAAATAGAAAGCAAAACCTAAAGGAAAAATTGGGGGTTCGAGAGCGGTCGTTTCCTTGGTTTTAATGACCGGTTCACTTATCTATAACTAATGAAGTTAAATTAAAATGGCTATAATTATATATAATTGGAATTATTAGTGAATATATAGAATTTTAAATGGTTATTTATATCCTTTTTTTAAATGGTATGAAGAAGAATCATTAGATAATCTTTTGGTGATAATTTCATAGAATATTCTGGACATTTTTTCGATCATTACACAATAGTTTTGTATAATAAATTATTAATATGTATACCTAATGGTTAAAAACATTAAATAGGATGTAATACATACTTAATAATCTTTTTAAATGATAAAAAATGTTTCAATACTAGCCATGATAAATGAATTTTTGAATGAAAATCTATTATCTATGAAGGTTGTAAATCAGCACCTCACAGACGATGATTTTGTTTTTAAACTAAAAGAGAGATAGAAATGAATTTCATGAAGGATATTCTAGTAAAATGATATAATTATAGTATATAGATTATAATATACTTACCATGATCATTTTTATATAGGAGTTTAGTAGAGGATAATAAATGAAAAGTGAAATTGGAAGGAAATTAAAAGAAAAGAATGAGGGTTTAACTCTTGCATTCTCCTCTTTGAGTACCTCCTTAAGGGACCATGCTTTGGTCTTTTTTTGAGAAAAATATCTCCTAGATGAGATAAAAGGTCTAATAAAGAATAATTTTGATAAAGTTGGTCAATATTAAAGACATAGAGGTGCGAGGGGAAGTGGTGGTGAGGAATGGTACTTATAGTTGAGGAGTGGGGTGTTTTGTGAATATTTTATTCATTGTTTTATTGTTTTGGCTCATGAAAAGAAATAATGATGATTACTTGGACTAAAAAATAAATTGGTACATTTTATTTAGAACCAATGGTCCTAACATCTTCCATGACTCAATGAATATTTCATTTAACTTATAATGTATATATACCGTAAATTACCATATTTTACTATTCGACCAAAATTCAAGTATTTTAGTAAAAACCCAAAAATTCACCATATGCATTTTTTGGTGCGTAGAATATGAAAATGAACTAAATTTTTAAAGAAATAATTTTATAAGTATGAGAAATTTAATTTTTAATTAAAATCATCATTTACTCAAAAAATACGGATTTTAAATTTATAACTAGTTTTATATCACTATGAAAAATTAACTAAGGTCTCAAAAAATTATCCTAAAATCGTAAGAAAAAATATATTAATTTATGAATAAATTTTATGAAAATAATATTTATTTCAAGTCATTTTATTAATCATAAAATTGTATTTTAATTTTTATGACTTATAAAAATACCAGCACTTAAACAATAAATTTTGAAAATATTTATTCAATTATATTATTATATAATTGTATCAAACATTCATTTATAAAATTCCTAAATTTTATTTATACTTTCATGGTGGTGGTTACTATTTATTTTCACGGGTTATTATTCATGAGGGTTGTATTACTATTCATAAGGATAACATTACTATTAAAAGGGGTCAAGTTACTATTCACCAAAAATTATGTTGATCCAATCTGACCTTAAATATATTACTGATCACAACAGTGTATGTCTATTTTTTGAAAATTCAATTCACAAAAGTGAAAAAATTATTTGAAATGTCTAGGTTATATATTGTTTACAAAATTATAATAGAAAAGTGTTGTTTCACAGTGACTCAGCATTGTGTGCAATATAAGATATCTAATGAATTGAAATTATTTATGAAGAATAAAACCATAAAATATTTGGGGTGTATAATTAGACCCTAGAAATCAGTTATTGAAGAATGGTTAAGTGATGTAGGAAATGGGGCTCCTCATAATTTTTTGGAAATTGTTGGAAAAAGTGATCCTCATTATTTATTATAATATTTTGGACATGGTTTTTCTCATTATATTTTTGGAAATTGTTGGAAATTTAACTCCATATCATTTATCAGTGTTTTTTGGAGACGATGCTCTGTGTTACCTTGGTATAGGATATTGGACATGAAACTGCACATCATTGGTTGGGTTTGACTTTTGACATTTAACATCCCATGTTCGAATGCTTGGACTGATTCCCCTTATTTAATAAATTAAACACTTATGATATGTAGTTCATATATTTGGATTAGGTCTAAGAAGGTATGGTGCACCAAGGATCCTACAAGGATCTTGAGCTCGACAGAGGTTATATTTATTTTTTGATTTGTATTAATTATACCTACATAATATTCATTTTATAACTATAAGCTGTATAGTATTAGATTCCATTGGTGGTGGAATGTTTAGTTTTACTCACACCATATTCCTGCCACTGATTGGTACTGTGACATACATCATGGATGTGGAAAAGGACAAGGGGATTCACCCATCTATAGATTCTTTATTTTCTACACTAGGATAGACTACAGGAGAAATGGACTTAGCTAGTTCTCATGATTTTATTAGAGTTTATATTGTAGAGTTTTATATATTTTTTGAATAGCATGTATTATTTCATTTATTTTACCCATATTGTGTAGACATGGAATGATATTATTTGTATATGATAATTTTCAGTGTTATATTGTTATTTAGTATCTTTATAATTTACTTCCACTGTAAATTATATTGTTTCTATTATTTTACCTATTAATCTCTATTGTTATCAACTCTATTAAAATTGGGTAATGTCTACACCCCATATAATTGTAGACCCTCACCTCTAGTCAGTAGCCTTTGGAATATAGGGAGTTGTGTTTAAGGGTATATGGGCAGCTGGGTTTGGTTACATATAATTGAATTGGGTCTGGGATGTCACAATGTGGTATATGAGGTTTTTTTCATTACCTTACTATTTCATGTTGGTAGAAAGGATACTAGGATGTGTCAAAAATTGGTAATGAGCCTGTACCTAGGAATATATAACCCACGTATTGGGAAAAGACCATGTTGTCATGTATGTGACTTGATGTTATCATATTCATCTATTGTAGTTATATTTTTCTCACCATTGGGTTACAAAAATGATTTATGGAATTTTTTTCATAATATATTCTTACCCCTATCCTGATATAGAAAGTATGTATTGTATCATGAATCATTATAGTCACCAGAGGATTTATATGTCATGCATATGCTATGCTATGGTTATTTTATTGCACACATTTCCTGAAAAATGTTGTAGTTCCTTGATTGATATGAAGTTAATTTTAATAATGTTTCATGTTGTAAATGGGGATAATAATTGGTTAATTAATGTTACTACATCATCCTAAATGGAATTTTACCACATAGCTTTATGGAAGAACCTTAACTAACCAATTAGTTTATGTTTGATCTGTGTTGTTGTGGTGGTGTGAGATGAAACATTAGTTTATTGAAATTAAATAGAATTTAATTGTAATATATATATTTATATATTGTCTTTATAAACCAGTAATGTGATCTATATAATCATATAATCAAATTTGGCTTCTCACATCCTAAGACCAGTTGTAGAACTTTTTGTTTTTGTTACATGAAGTAGCAGTTGTAACCTGTAATGATTAGGAAATTATAACATGGGAACAATGGCTCATCCAAATAGAACATTTTTTAAGTATTAAAGTAATGAGATGTCTTCATTCACATTAGTGGTCATTATGTTATTGAATATTGTTTGAGACGTGTGATTCGAATAATAGATATATGCCTCTATGATGGAATTAAGATGATTTCTTGGTTGGTAGTGACAACCATGATCTAATGGTTGTTGGAACTTAACCACTTGTGTTTCCTCTAGTAGATTCACATATGACTCCTCCTATTATACCTGAACTAGGAAATTATGCCCAGATTAAATTGTTTTTTCTATTGTTATTTTAGTCTATGAAGTGAGTTCCACATCCTTCACTAACTCTGTCAGTACTAACTTTAGAATTAAAATAGTACCATCCACCAACTCTCTTGGGGGGTGGTGTCCCTTAGATTGTTAAGCTATGGATAAGGGATATATTATCCATTATCAGTCAACTAGATATGCCTATAGAATATAGGGTCAACCTTTCTATTTATTTTCTTTGTGGATCCACCTAGCATGGTGCATTGTTCTTAATAAAGAATACAAGCATCAGAGTACAGTTTGTAGGGACATTCTTAACTAGTTTCTATGATTACTTATAACCATAGATTTTGATATCCATATGAGCTGTTGAATTTATACATATTGAGTAGGGTACTCTATCTTTTGTGCACTACTTAAATCTCTTCACAGAGCCCCAAAGTTTTATTCTTAATTTTGTTGGTGATGAATTGATCAGACTGAGGTTATTTGAGGATGGTCTTAGGTAGGCCATCCAATATCAGATGAATGTTTTCTATTTGAATATCTTTTAAAAAATAATGAACTATGAGTTCACCTTTGAGGATAACCTAAGAAAATTTCAGGGTGTGGGTTATGGTGGCTCAGTTCATCAATGGGGAGGTAGTTCATCCTATGGTAGAAAAAATCACATTAAGGTTTCTCATAGGGGTAGTAATAGTTATAGTATATGCATAAAAAAATTATGTGGTATTCCATCAGTGAGGGAATCTAGTTTACACAATTCCTTATTTTTCTAGAGGCCTAATTGAGTGTCGATCCAATAGTATAGTATACCAGATTTAGATATTTTTCAAACACTTCACACCTATTCGTAGTGGGAAAGTATCTTCACTAGCTCCATCTTATGAAGAAGGATCAATAGCTCTTCATTGGGCTTGAAGATTGGGTTCCACCAATAATACAAGTCGAGGAGGCAGACAAGGATGATGAAGCTAGAATTCTGATGTGTATGACCTACAAAACAAACCACATCAAGGATACCAATTTTTATCATAGGGACATGGATCAGGAAAAATATATTGAGTACAACATGAACCCTTTGATATGAGTTTTGTTCCATCTATAGTTTGATTAGTGATTTTAGTTTCCTCAGATTAACTACTTGATTTATTTGACACAAGAACATTAGACTCATTTATATATAAAGATATAATCAATGTTCTTGGGAATGATATTGATTTATTCTATGAATTTAAGGATCATTATTCCTTATTGGTAGTGTTTTTAGGGAGTTTACACTAATGCAAGGAGTTCCCCATTGATATTGTAAGATATAATTTCTTATGTCACGACCCGTCCTCGGGGCCCGTGCCGTGACTACCCCAAGCCCGCCTTCCATAGGCCAGGGGCTGGCGACTAGCACCAAGGCGTAAAATCCCAGTAAACAGGGAAGGCATTGCCTTTATAAGTAACAACCACACAGAGTCAGCAAGCGGAAAGTAAAGTACAGAAAAGTAAAGGGGCCGGAAATACAAGCCCAACTGTAAAGTACAACTGAAAGGTAAAGTACAGCAACTGAAGAAAAGACGGCGGCCTCGTGTCGTCCACTGGCAATCCCACCTGAAGGGTGGGTACTGATAGCCTCCAGGCTCCTCGGGTCCCACGTCCGCTCCGAGCACGTCCCGCCCAGTGGTCCATCTCCAGGTACCGTCCTGCTCCACGCCCCAACCGTGATCAGCGCTGTCCGTCGTCTGCAACCAACACAACAAGGTGCGGGCATAGCCCGTGCAGGGGTGAGTACAACTACTCAGTAAGGACCCCGAGACCCCCGAAGGTCTCCCGAAATCCACAAAGGATATAGCACAAAAGAAAGATGCAATCACGAAGTAACATCTGACTCGACTTAGGTATATGCCCATACATATACCTAAGTCCCCAATTCTAGCTCTTCTCACGAGCTCAAGAACAACTCAATCCACAAAGGAAAGCAAGACTCAAATCCACAAGGAGAGTAAACAGTAAATCCACAAAGGATGGTTCAACACAATCCACAAAGGAGAGTAACATAAGATTCAGCTCAACCAGGTATACTTTTTCAGATGACGTCAAAGACGATCACTGATCCGTCTAAGTCGTCGGACCCACGAAGGATCGATAGGTACTAACCCCCGCAGAAGACCCACATAGGATCGGGCTCACACAGAACCTGTAGGTAGTGGCTCACACAGAACCGGTAGTAGGACCCACACAGGATCGGCACTGATCCGCATAGGATCGCTGAGTGCAGTAGTCGACGCAGTCCACGGAGGATCTCTGCACAGTCGTCGTCGCAGTCCACGGAGGATCTCTGCTCTGCCGTCGTCGCAGTCCACGAAGGATCTCTGCTCTGCCGTCGTCGCAGTCCACGGAGGATCTCTGCTCTGCCGTCGTCGCAGTCCACGGAGGATCTCTGCTCTGCCGTCGTCGCAGTCCACGGAGGATCTCTGTTCTGCCGTCGTCGCAGTCCACGGAGGATCTCTGTTCTGCCGTCGAGGTCACAGCCAGCGCTAGGGTTCCCGCACAAAGCGAGCTCGTTTAGGAGGGTCCGCTCCACGAGCCGAGAGGCTGATACGTCAACTGACACGTAGTCCGAAGTTGATGTATCCAAAAGTTCCGTATCGACAACAGGATCTCAACGCAACAGACGGCGCGTCAATCGGACGCCCGGTCTGAGAGTTATTGGCATTTTCGTCCCAGGGGCCCGGTTGGTTTTTAGGGCAAAACCAACCCGACCGTACTCCGCCTGTATCCGATCCTCGGGCGGAGTATGCCAAAAGTTCCGTCTCACTTAGAGGAAACTACCACAGCTGACGGTACGTCGTTCGGACGTCCGTAGCTCAAGTTATGAGCGTTTCCGCTCCGAGGGCCCGGTTGGTTTCGTGTACGAACCAACCCGGCCGAACCCAAAGTCTTCCGAAACCTTGAGTATAATATACCGAAACGACCGTCTCGATCCAAGGATCGCGTAGCCGCTGACGGTTCGTCAATCGGAGGTCCCAGGCCCAAGATATGGGTGATGGACCGAAGAGGGCCCGAAACGGGGGTACTGGGCCCGGGGCGACCCGGCCCGAACCCCCCCTGGGGTCGGCCGAACCGGGTCGGCCCGAACCGGGTCGGCCCGACCCGGCCCGAACCGGCTCGGCCGGGTCCGGTCCGGCCTGGGCGCGGCCCGGCCGACCGGACCGGCCGGCTCGGCTTCGGCCGGGCGGCTGGAGAGAATCGCGGCCCCGCGGGGGGGCCGCCTGCCACGCGGACGCGGCCGGGCCGCCGCGTCCGTCCCGGTTCCGCGCGGCCGTGGAACCGGCCGCCGTTGCCGCCGCGGCTTCAGCCGCGGCGGGCTTTCTCCACGGCGGCGCGCCGGGCGCCGCCGCCTCCGGTCGCCGGCGCCGCCGCCGCCTTCCGCGGGCCGCCGAAGATGCTCTGGTGGCCCGATTTCTTTCCCGTCTGCGCCGATGCTCCTCCCGGGGGACGATCTTCACTGCGGAGCCAACAAATTGCCCTTGCCGCACGGTTCGTCGTCGTCCGCCAAATCCGCACAAAAAGAGAAGATCGGCGGAGGGTTGCCGGGTCTTGTTCGTTAGACCCGCACCCTCTGCGTTAGTCATAATCCACGGGAGGAACAATAAAACAATCAACAACAATTTTAAATGTTAAAATTGTTCGAAGATCAAGTTCTTTACTTTAAAAGAAATAAAATCACGGGAAGGAAAATATTCCAATCAACCCTTACCTTGTCGTCGTCGTCGGACGAGAGGTCGTCGCGGAATCGCTCGTCGCGGAGGAAGGAGATCGTCGCGTCGTCGCGGTATCCGGCGTCGCGTCGCCAATCTCCGGATCAAGATCAAACGGATTTAATTAGTTTAAATCCGTTGATATTGAAATTAAAAAAAAAAGGGAGAAGAAAAGATCCGATTCTCACCTTAGTTGCCGAACGAGGATCGGCCGCGGAAGAAGAGGCGTCGCCGAAGAATGTCGCGGGTAGATCTCGTCGACGTCGCAGATCTTGGTGTGCGTCGTCGAATTCCGGTCGCCGGCGTTCTTCGCGTTCTTCGCGTTCTTCGCGTTCTTCGCGTTCTTCGCGGAGAGGGTGGAGGAACGAAGATTCTTTCAAATCCTTTCCAAGGATTTTGGGGTTGGTCTTATTTTATAAACATGCCAACACACGAAACTGGTTAAGAAACGATCCATCAATTCGTTGAATTAATTCAACGAAAGAAACGACCCATTTAATTCACGAAGAAACAGTCCATTTAATTCACGAAATAAACCGCCCAATTAAATGGTCTGTTAAGAATTTAAGAAAACGCGTCGGTTGACTTTTCAGTTACTTTGACGGGTTTTCGCGGGTGCGTTACTTAGCGAAAGAAACGGCGTGGCTCGTGCGGGTCCCACCGCACAAATATCCTACCAAGGGGTAGGATATTTCTGGATAGCATCCTATCCAGTTCAACTCAGTTCAAGCCGTCTTTAAGTGACTTCAAGTGGCTTCCAAGCAGCTTAAGTGAAATAAAATAAAGTTGTCGCACAAACTTTATTTTATTTCTGACTTAAGCCGTAAAATTTAAAAAAACCACGTCTGAGCAAACGCAACTCCGGAAGAGGCGTTTCTAAGCAAATACCGGCGCTGCGATTTCATCGGTGCCCTCAGAATTCGATTCCGGGCACCGGTTCAAAAGATAGAAAAACCCGCTCGTCCGTTCACTGAACGTACCCGAGCCAAACTTCGGAAATTGATTCCGGGCACACCGGGCCTCGGAATCAGGTGCCGTCTGAAGCTGCGCTCTTGTAAAATTCCAAAGAAAATTAAGAAAAAAATTTCCTTGAAATTTGCGGGTCTTTACATTACTCCCACCTCAGGGCTTTACGTCCCCGTAAAGATACATCAAAAACTAGGGAAACAAATGGGGGTACTGAGCACGCATCTGAGCCTCCTGCTCCCAAGTGCTCTCCTGGAGGTTCCCGTGCTGCCATCTGACGCGCACAAGAGGAATCGATCGCCCACGTAGGACCCGCTCCTGTCGATCCTCGATCTCCACTGGAACCTCCGCAAAAGTCGCCCCATCGTCCACGTCCAGCTCCCCAAAGTCGATGATGTGCGTCGGGTCGTGCACGTATCTCCTCAGCTGAGACACGTGGAAGACGTCGTGCACCCGGTGCAACTGAGGTGGTAGAGCCAGGCGATAAGCCACCTCTCCTATCCTGCTGAGGACCTGGAAAGGCCCGATGAAGCGTGGAGACAACTTGCCGCCTCGGCCAAATCTCCGTAAACCACGTCGAGGTGAGACACGCAAAAAGACGTGGTCGCCATCCTCGAACTCTAGTGGCCTCCGCCTCCTGTCAGCATATGACTTCTGCCGGCTCTGAGCTGTCCTCATCCTCTCCTGGATGATCTGGACCTTCTCTGTCGTGGCTCGGACCATCTCTGGTCCCACGAGTGCTGACTCCCCAGGGTCTGTCCAGCACAACGGGGATCTGCAGGGTCTGCCGTACAACGCCTCGTATGGTGCCACCCCGATGGTGGAGTGGTAGCTGTTGTTGTACGCGAACTCCACCAAGGGTAGGTGGTCCTCCCAGCTGCGACCAAAGTCGAGAACACATGCACGGAGCATGTCCTCGAGTGTCTGTATGGTCCTCTCCGTCTGTCCATCCGTCTGAGGGTGGAAGGCTGTGCTCAGATGGAGCCGCGTCCCGAACGCCTCCTGCAACCCCTTCCAAAGCCGGGAAGTGAAACGAGAATCTCGATCGGAGACGATAGACGATGGCACACCGTGAAGCCGTACGATCTCCTGGACATAAAGACGTCCCAAGCTCTCCACTGAGCCCTGCTCTCTGATGGGTAAGAAGTGTGCCGACTTGGTGAGTCGGTCGACAATCACCCAAATGGAGTCGTGACCTCTGGAAGTACGTGGAAGTCCAGTCACGAAGTCCATAGATATGCCGTCCCACTTCCACTCCGGGACCTCCAAGGGCTGTACCAAGCCTGCTGGTACCTGGTGCTCTGCCTTCACCTGCTGGCAGGTGAGGCATCGTGAAACGAACTCTGCCACAGCTTTCTTCATGCCCGGCCACCAGTGCTGTCGTCTGAGATCCTGGTACATCTTCGCCACTCCGGGATGTACCGCCAAGGGAGAAGTGTGAAACTCTCTCAGCACCTCCTCTCGTAAAGCAACTGGTACGAAGGTACGCCCTCTGAAAAGGATGTCGTGCTCTGCTCCAAGGGAGAAACCATCAGGCGCCTGACCTGAGGATATCAGTGCACGCCGGGTCTCACAGTCAGCGTCCCCACGCTGAGCCTCTCTGACCCGCTGTAGAAGTGGAGGAGAGACTGTGAGAGACTGAAGAAAGGCTGTTCCGTCTCTATCCACGAAGGATATCTGCAAGGAGTCTAGCTGCTCCGTCGCCTCCTCAAGTAGCTGAATGCCCGTCCTCCTGCTGAGGGCATCGGCTACTACTTTCCCCTTCCCAGGAGTATAGACTATCTCAAAGTCATAGTCCTGGAGGAACTCAAGCCATCTCCGCTGTCTCAGGTTCAGGTCCTTCTGAGAGAAGATATACCTGAGACTCTGGTGGTCAGAAAAGACCGTGAAGCGCTCGCCCATCAGATAGTGCCGCCACGTCTTCAGAGCGAAGACCACTGCTGCTAACTCCAGGTCATGAGTGGCGTAGTTCTGCTCATGCGGCCTCAACTGACGTGATCCGTAGGCGATCACGGCCCGCTCCTGCATCAGGACGCACCCGAGTCCAGTCCCTGATGCATCGCAGTAAACTACGTACCCAACTCCCTCCTCAGGCAACCTCAAGATAGGTGCGCTGGTCAATCTCTGTCTCAGCTCCTGGAAGCTCTGCTGACATCTGTCTGACCACACAAAGGGTTTCCCCTTCTTTGTCAAGGCTGAGAGTGGTGCCGCAACTCTGGAGAAGTCTGGCACGAATCTCCGATAGTATCCCGCTAGGCCCAAGAAGCTCCGCACCTCTGTCACGCTCTTGGGTGGCTCCCAAGATAGCACCGCCTCGATCTTCGCGGGATCCACTGCAACTCCCGCCTCAGAAATGACGTGCCCCAAGAAATGGACCTCACGTAACCAGAACTGGCATTTTGAGAGCTTGCCATAAAGCTGGTGCTCTCGGAGTGTGTCTAGCACAACTCGCAGGTGGTAGGCATGCTCCTCCTCAGTCGTCGAGTATACCAAAATGTCGTCAATGAAGACAACGACAAATCGGTCGAGGTATGGCTGGAAGATCCTGTTCATGAGGCTCATGAACACTGCTGGAGCATTGGTTACGCCGAATGGCATAACCAAGAACTCATAATGGCCATACCGACACCTGAAGGCCGTCTTCTGCACGTCCTCGTCTCGAACTCTGAGCTGATGATAGCCTGACCGGAGGTCTATCTTCGAGAACCACCGCGCTCCCTTGAGCTGATCGAAGAGGTCATCAATCCGTGGCAGCGGATACTTGTTCCTCACTGTCACCTGGTTCAGGCGACGATAGTCGACACAAAGTCGCAAGCTCCCGTCCGCCTTCTTGGCGAACAAAATCGGGGAAGCCCAGGGTGAAACACTGGGTCGGATAAACCCCTTGCTCTGCAAGTCCTCCAACTGTACCCGCAGCTCTCGAAGCTCGGCGGGGGCCATCCGATATGCTGGAGTAGATATCGGGGCTGTCCCGGGGTACAAGTCGATGTAAAAGTCTACCTATCTACGAGGAGGTAGCCCTGGAACGTCGTCGGGAAAGACGTTCACGTACTGGTCCACCACTGCAGGAAAAGCCGGACTCCGCACATCCACTGCTCCTAGGATGAGGCTAGCCAACTGATGAGAGATAGGCTGCACTCTCCTCCGCGGAAGTCCATCCTGTGCTGCAAAGGTTCCCTTCTCGCCGGTGAAGGTAAACCTGCTCCCGTCGGTACGAACACATCGCACCTTGCGCCTAAAACAGTCGATCTGGGCATGAACCGTGGATAGCCAATCCATGCCCAAGATGACGTCGTAAGGCCTCGACGCCGCTACAAGGAGATCCCAGCCGAAGCTCTCGCCTCCTAGAGTAAGCTCACACTGCCGGCACCAGTGCGTAATCGTCGAGTCTGCTCCCGTAGGAGTCTCTAGCCGTAAGGATCGAGCCAACGGCTCAGTCGGAATCTCCGAGCTCCGAACAAGGGCAGAGGCTATGAAAGAGTGACTCGCTCCTGTGTCTATAAGTACTGCAGCAAGGGTGGAATAGACACAGATCGTACCTCGAATCATCTCTGGCATGTCGGGGTCGTAGGCCTCCACTGCCTGGAGCTGGGCCTGTCTCTGCCCGCCAGCTCCCTGTGGTCGAGGTGGCCCTCCTGGTGGTGGGGGGGGGGGGGTAGAGCCTGGAAGCGTCGCCCACCACCCGCTGCTCGGCCAGCTCCTCTGCCTCGTCCGCCTCCTCCCTGCGGACCGCCACGGTCGACCCTCTGCCTCTGCCTGGGTGGCCCCTCCACCGTCTGCTGCTCCTCTGATCGGCGAGTCGGGCAGTCACGAGCCATGTGACCCTGCCCGCCGCAAGAGTAGCACAGCCTGCCTCTCGAAAGGCTGGCACTCTGCTGTGTGCCCCGCACCGCTGAGCCGGTGTCCTGAGGCCGTCTGCGAGGGGGTCTGGTCTGCCTGGACCCGTGAGTCATCCGTCGGCTACCAGCTGCCGATGACTCAGCTACCTGCCGCCCTGCGCTAGGTCTCGCCGCTGAAGAAGGCTCTGCCAGGAAGCTCTCGATCAGGAGGGCTCGCTCCAGCACTCCCGCCTGGGTCGGAATGCTGAGAGAGATCAGCGACGCCCGAATCTCCTGTCGCAAGCCCTGCTCGAAGGTCCGGGCCCGGAAGAAGGGGTCCCGTACCATGTCGGTCGAGTAGCGAGATAGGTCTGTGAACCTCGCCGCGTACTGAGCGACCGTCATGCTGCCCTGGCGCAGCTGGAGAAGCTCCTGGATGCGCACCGCTCGGAGGGTGGCCGGGACGAACTCAGAGCGGAAGAGGCTCTCGAAGTCCGCCCAGAGCAAGGATGCCTCATCGTGAACCTGGAGCACCAGGCTCCACCATCGTCCTGCCGCCGCATGCAGGAGGCTCGCTGCGAGGATCACCATGAGATCCGCTGGTGTCCTCACTAGCCTGAAGATCCGTACCACCGCCTCTAGCCAGTCCTCGGCGGCCTGGGGGTCCGCCTCACCGCGAAACCTGGGCGGTCGCTGGCTCTGAAACTCGTGCAGTGCCCTGAGGCGACGTGCATCGTCAGCGTCTGGTACTGGCAGCATCGGCGGCTCGGCGGGTAAAGCTACCGCCGGTGCCACTGCTGGCAAAGGGCCCTGCACCGAGGCCTCGTCGCTCGGTGGGCTGCCGTCGCGCCCTACACTCGGAACCCTAGCTGGCTGTCGTCGCGGGGCCATCCTGAAAAGGAGAACAAGAGCACCATAGTCAGAACAGTATACCTGGTGAGCTGGCACAAGTAATCACAAGGAAAACTTGAGACTTTCATAAAGCAGATCAGTATACCCGGTGAGCTGACACAAGAAATCACAAAGAAAAACTTGAACACACACGCAATCAATGTTTTCATGCATTAAGTCGGAAATCAGGAGTCAGGGTCCTGGTGTACGGATACGTCGGCCGCCGCACCAACACTGGGCTCCCTGAACTGATAACCACACTCAATACACTAAACACTATTGCTTCACATAGAAAGAAAGGACGATCAGAGTCCGCGGTAGAACCGACCACCTCTGATACCAATTTGTCACGACCCGTCCTCGGGGCCCGTGCCGTGACTACCCCAAGCCCGCCTTCCATAGGCCAGGGGCTGGCGACTAGCACCAAGGCGTAAAATCCCAGTAAACAGGGAAGGCATTGCCTTTATAAGTAACAACCACACAGAGTCAGCAAGCGGAAAGTAAAGTACAGAAAAGTAAAGGGGCCGGAAATACAAGCCCAACTGTAAAGTACAACTGAAAGGTAAAGTACAGCAACTGAAGAAAAGACGGCGGCCTCGTGTCGTCCACTGGCAATCCCACCTGAAGGGTGGGTACTGATAGCCTCCAGGCTCCTCGGGTCCCACGTCCGCTCCGAGCACGTCCCGCCCAGTGGTCCACCTCCAGGTACCGTCCTGCTCCACGCCCCAACCGTGATCAGCGCTGTCCGTCGTCTGCAACCAACACAACAAGGTGCGGGCATAGCCCGTGCAGGGGTGAGTACAACTACTCAGTAAGGACCCCGAGACCCCCGAAGGTCTCCCGAAATCCACAAAGGATATAGCACAAAAGAAAGATGCAATCACGAAGTAACATCTGACTCGACTTAGGTATATGCCCATACATATACCTAAGTCCCCAATTCTAGCTCTGCTCACGAGCTCAAGAACAACTCAATCCACAAAGGAAAGCAAGACTCAAATCCACAAGGAGAGTAAACAGTAAATCCACAAAGGATGGTTCAACACAATCCACAAAGGAGAGTAACATAAGATTCAGCTCAACCAGGTATACTTTTTCAGATGACGTCAAAGACGATCACTGATCCGTCTAAGTCGTCGGACCCACGAAGGATCGATAGGTACTAACCCCCGCAGAAGACCCACACAGGATCGGGCTCACACAGAACCTGTAGGCAGTGGCTCACACAGAACCGGTAGTAGGACCCACACAGGATCGGCACTGATCCGCATAGGATCGCTGAGTGCAGTAGTCGACGCAGTCCACGGAGGATCTCTGCACAGTCGTCGTCGCAGTCCACGGAGGATCTCTGCTCTGCCGTCGTCGCAGTCCACGAATGATCTCTGCTCTGCCGTCGTCGCAGTCCACGGAGGATCTCTGCTCTGCCGTCGTCGCAGTCCACGGAGGATCTCTGCTCTGCCGTCGTCGCAGTCCACGGAGGATCTCTGTTCTGCCGTCGTCGCAGTCCACGGAGGATCTCTGTTCTGCCGTCGAGGTCACAGCCAGCGCTAGGGTTCCCGCACAAAGCGAGCTCGTTTAGGAGGGTCCGCTCCACGAGCCGAGAGGCTGATACGTCAACTGACACGTAGTCCGAAGTTGATGTATCCAAAAGTTCCGTATCGACAACAGGATCTCAACGCAACAGACGGCGCGTCAATCGGACGCCCGGTCTGAGAGTTATTGGCATTTTCGTCCCAGGGGCCCGGTTGGTTTTTAGGGCAAAACCAACCCGACCGTACTCCGCCTGTATCCGATCCTCGGGCGGAGTATGCCAAAAGTTCCGTCTCACTTAGAGGAAACTACCACAGCTGACGGTACGTCGTTCGGACGTCCGTAGCTCAAGTTATGAGCGTTTCCGCTCCGAGGGCCCGGTTGGTTTCGTGTACGAACCAACCCGGCCGAACCCAAAGTCTTCCGAAACCTTGAGTATAATATACCGAAACGACCGTCTCGATCCAAGGATCGCGTAGCCACTGACGGTTCGTCAATCGGAGGTCCCAGGCCCAAGATATGGGTGATGGACCGAAGAGGGCCCGAAACGGGGGTACTGGGCCCGGGGCGACCCGGCCCGAACCCCCCCCTGGGGTCGGCCGAACCGGGTCGGCCCGAACCGGGTCGGCCCGACCCGGCCCGAACCGGCTCGGCCGGGTCCGGTCCGGCCTGGGCGCGGCCCGGCCGACCGGACCGGCCGGCTCGGCTTCGGCCGCGCGGCCGAAGATTGCCGCGGGCTCGACCCGCGGCTGGAGAGAATCGCGGCCCCGCGGGGGGGCCGCCTGCCACGCGGACGCGGCCGGGCCGCCGCGTCCGTCCCGGTTCCGCGCGGCCGCGGAACCGGCCGCCGTTGCCGCCGCGGCTTCAGCCGCGGCGGGCTTTCTCCACGGCGGCGCGCCGGGCGCCGCCGCCTCCGGTCGCCGGCGCCGCCGCGCCGGCGACCCGCGCCGCCGCCGCCTTCCGCGGGCCGCCGGAGATGCTCCGGTGGCCCGATTTCTTTCCCGTCTGCGCCGATGCTCCTCCCGGGGGACGATCTTCACTGCGGAGCCAACAAATTGCCCTTGCCGCACGGTTCGTCGTCGTCCGCCAAATCCGCACAAAAAGAGAAGATCGGCGGAGGGTTGCCGGGTCTTGTTCGTTAGACCCGCACCCTCTGCGTTAGTCATAATCCACGGGAGGAACAATAAAACAATCAACAACAATTTTAAATGTTAAAATTGTTCGAAGATCAAGTTCTTTACTTTAAAAGAAATAAAATCACGGGAAGGAAAATATTCCAATCAACCCTTACCTTGTCGTCGTCGTCGGACGAGAGGTCGTCGCGGAATCGCTCGTCGCGGAGGAAGGAGATCGTCGCGTCGTCGCGGTATCCGGCGTCGCGTCGCCAATCTCCGGATCAAGATCAAACGGATTTAATTAGTTTAAATCCGTTGATATTGAAATTAAAAAAAAAAGGAGAAGAAAAGATCTGATTCTCACCTTAGTTGCCGAACGAGGATCGGCCGCGGAAGAAGAGGCATCGCCGAAGAATGTCGCGGGTAGATCTCGTCGACGTCGCAGATCTTGGTGTGCGTCGTCGAATTCCGGTCGCCGGCGTTCTTCGCGTTCTTCGCGTTCTTCGCGTTCTTCGCGTTCTTCGCGGAGAGGGTGGAGGAACGAAGATTCTTTCAAATCCTTTCCAAGGATTTTTGGGTTGGTCTTATTTTATAAACATGCCAACACACGAAACTGGTTAAGAAACGATCCATCAATTCGTTGAATTAATTCAACGAAAGAAACGACCCATTTAATTCATGAAGAAACAGTCCATTTAATTAACGAAATAAACCGCCCAATTAAATGGTCTGTTAAGAATTTAAGAAAACGCGTCGGTTGACTTTTCAGTTACTTTGACGGGTTTTCGCGGGTGCGTTACTTAGCGAAAGAAACGGCGTGGCTCGTGCGGGTCCCACCGCACAAATATCCTACCAAGGGGTAGGATATTTCTGGATAGCATCCTATCCAGTTCAACTCAGTTCAAGCCGTCTTTAAGTGACTTCAAGTGGCTTCCAAGCAGCTTAAGTGAAATAAAATAAAGTTGTCGCACAAACTTTATTTTATTTCTGACTTAAGCCGTAAAATTTAAAAAAACCACGTCTGAGCAAACGCAACTCCGGAAGAGGCGTTTCTAAGCAAATACCGGCGCTGCGATTTCATCGGTGCCCTCAGAATTCGATTCCGGGCACCGGTTCAAAAGATAGAAAAACCCGCTCGTCCGTTCACTGAACGTACCCGAGCCAAACTTCGGAAATTGATTCCGGGCACACCGGGCCTCGGAATCAGGTGCCGTCTGAAGCTGCGCTCTTGTAAAATTCCAAAGAAAATTAAGAAAAAAATTTCCTTGAAATTTGCGGGTCTTTACATCTTATGGAATATTTTCAGCCATGAGATGATATGATTTGAACTAATTATTAGGATGGATTTATTAGTACCTTATCCTATAAATAATTATTATTATCATTAGAGGGTGAATTTTATATCATTTTTGGTGTCATCTATATTTATATGGGTTAATGGGATGTCAAAAAATGTTTAGCTGGACCTGAGAATTGTGTGCTGGATGGGGTGGCATCCCAGATTGTTTGTATTTTTCTAAAAGACTAGGGAACACATCAGACATATTTACCTCTTTTGGTGTATAATTCCATGTATTTATTCCCTAATAACTTTACAAAACTACATGTAGAGAGAGTTAGTATTCAGTATTGATCCTATTCTAGTAGGAGCACTATAATCTATTTCTCCTTGTAAGATGGATCATACTGAGCTTTAAGAACTTTAAAAAAAATTTGATGACCTGGAATGAAAATGGTATATATGTCCCAATACATTACCTTGGGTCTCACACATGCTTTTTCCCAAGAATTTGAATGTGAATCTCATGATTTTTTTGGATTACTGGAAGCTAAAATATCTTACCATGAAGAACCAGTATAAACTACCACATATAGATAATCACATTTACTAACTCTAAAAAGATAATGGTTTCATGAATTTTTTTTGAGTTGAGATATCATTTGGTAAGGGTAAGAACCTCAAATATAACATATAAATCTTTCCAATGTAGTTATGGCCTTTAATATTATTTGGTAATTTCATTAGGTGTCACAAACATGCCATTAATCCTTATGGCCTTGACGAATCTATTCCCCAACCCGTTATTAGACACTATTGTGGGAATTTTCATGGATAACATCTAAGTGTATTATTAAGTTTAAAATAATCATTACAAACTCCTTGAAACTATAATTAGTACACTGATATAGAATAGTATATATTCTAATATCATAATATTCCACTTATAGATTAATAAATTTCATCTATTGTGTCACATTATATTGGAATTAGGGGTATCTATGGATGCAGATAATGTGAGAGTCGTTGTTTCCTCAGAGAACCCAATAATGTTTTTTGACATATGGAGTTTCTTGGGGATATACTAATAATATAGGCATTGTTTACAAAATTTTAATTCCATAAAGCACCACTAATAGTATTTAATAATAAGAATGTTGTGTTCTACTGGACTGAATATTGTTAAAATACCTTTCAGGATTTGATAGGAAGGTTAAGATCAGCATCAATCATGATTTTTTCTGAGCTTGTAAGTGGAGTTACCATCTACTGTGATGCATTTGGTATCATGGTAGGAGCCATTTTTATGAAATTTGAATGAATCATAGTGTTTGATTCTCATCAGCTGAGACCTCATGAGTGAAATTACAAAACTCATTACCCAATATAGTAGTAGGTGTACATTCTTCATGTTGATGGGGACATTACTTTTTGTGGGAATGGTTAATTGTATACATGTACCATAATAGCCTCAACTACATATTCACCCAGTATTAACTGAATCTTTGAAAATGAAAATTGGTTTAATACCTTCATTATTTTTATTATTTCCTTGTTATATTCTTAGGAATGGAAATTTAATGGCAGGTTTTTTGATATGGGAGAATCATTCACAAGCAGTTCAGGAAGATATTAGTGAATTGTAGTTGATGAATCTATTTTCTTAGAAGCATATTGAGATTAAAGAGTTTCATGGGATTCCTATTCATATAAATTTATAAATTACCCCATCACTTCTATATAGAGTACATATTTGATATTTTTCATAATCCTAAAGGATTAGTCCTTAGGGGAAGTGTTTTTGGTGGAGGCCCACCACCTGGTTAGGTCATTGATGAGGATGAGATCTTGTGTATATATAGATTTTTTCGGTTATTGTAGATGTGTGAGAGGAACTAATGTGATAATATAATTCTTCTATTAGGGTAGTAAATCCAAGACTCACCATGATATACCATGACTTACATCACCAGTATTGGAGGTTGGGGATGAAAATGGAGATTGTTGGTTTTGTTACTCAGAGTTTGACCTGTTAGTAGGTGATGGCAGAGCATGGATGAATTGTGGTCATATTACATCTATTTCCCATTCTGGATTATAAATGGGATTAATTAACTATAATTTTTTTGATAGTTTTAACTTGGCTACAAAATGGTATTGATGTTGTATGGGTGATTTTGGTCCAACTAAAAAAGGGATCTTGTTTCTTATCTATTAAGGAGACATCTAAGTTTAATATCATAGAATACTATATACATTTGATATTATATGTCTTCAAGGAGTTACATGTACCATTTTTTCAGATGGTGATTATTTTTTTAAGTCATAATCAAGGAAAGGGTTGTATAATGATCTTGGTTCATAGGTTCTTAAGACAACAATATACCACCCTTAGACTAATGGTTAGTCTGAGCATACTATACATGTATTAGTGTACATTCATCGGTAATGTTTCCTTAAAATTATAGGTTCTCAGAAATAACACATACCTATAGATGGTTTCACTTATAAAAAATTATTTTAGGTGACTATACAGATGGATCCTTACATGGAAATATATGGCAAGCCATGTCATTCATCCATTTACTGCTTATAAGAAAGAGTAGAAGTGCTATTTGGGCGATGACTCATTTGAGAAACATCAGAGCAGGTAAAGATGATAAAAAACAATATGGACATGGATTATTCTAAGTATAATTCTTATGTCAATCATTTTCATTGGACATTGGCATTTATAGTAGGGGATCTAGTCTTCTTGTTTGTTTTTTCCTTATTTTGGTACATCGATGAATCAAGAGGCAAGGAAGATATCACCTAGACTCATTTAAGCTTTTTAGATTATAGAGAGGGTCATAATAGTGGATTATCAGATATTCGTTCCATATAGATATAAGGATATTCATAATTTAATTAATTTTTTTTCATTTATGTCTTCATTATTTAGACTAATCCCATATCCTTCTGTTAGATATGGTTGAGTTTGAATTTAATGATTCTTTTGATGATTAAATGATTTTTATTGTAGATTTTATCATGATGGCTCTTTGAAAAAGTGATGATCTTTTAGTTTTGGAGTTATGGAAGCCCTGTAATTTATTTTCAAGGGCTCATTTCCTCTTTCCCTGAAAGAGGAAGTCTGTGGGAACAGGTGGACAGGAGATATTCCCCCAATTCAATTAGAGCCTAGATAGATGGAGGTCTCGGAAGGCAATTCGGTGGTGGTGATCGCTGATAGAGATTTGGAGCATGCTGCAGAGGTGCATAACCTTACTCTGGTGGCAAGGTTTTTTATGGTGAAACCATCCTTGGAGGATTTTCATCGGTTTTTGAGCTCCTGGGGTATTCATGGTCCGTCGGATATGTCGGAACATTCCAAGGTCGCCTTCTATATTCACATCCATTAAAGGGATAATTTCTTTCATGCTTGGTCAAGGACAAAGAGATGGTGTGGTACCTTCCGTTTTACTTTGGCCTGGTGGGCGTGGGACTGCCACTATGGTAGAGATTCTCATATGGGTGTGGTGTGGATTAAATTATAGGGACTACCCCTTCCTATTCAGAACCCCTCGATCCTAGCAGCAGTGGGGGATTTTTTGGGTAATTTTCTTTGTGTGGACGAGAGTAATGAGATGTTTTATTAATGCAACTAACCCTAGAATCTATGTTGAGATGAACTTAGCAGTGAGGTTTCTGTCTCGAATTCTGATTTGATCCCCTGAGGGGTTGAACAGGTGGCAACATTTGGTGTATTAGGCTCCTCCTAGGTTTTTCAATTTATACGCAATTCAAGGTCATGATATGGATTCCTATAGGAAGGGCAGGAAAGGCCTTCCCCATCGGGGGTCCTCAAAACCTCTGGTTAATCCGATGAATTATTTGACTTCTGGTTTGAAGGAGAATGCTCTTGGTTCATTGGAAGGGCCTAGGGACTCTGGTTCATTGCCACTTGTGGAACCCATTACTTCACCTTCCTCAAAGGTGATGGTGAACTCCATTGACCCAGATAATTCTTTTGATGTTACATCTAATGCTGGAATTGGATCTCAATGTGGCTTAATGTTTTATTGCATGTTTCTGGCAGATCTGTTCTCACTTGCGGGTCTTGTGCCTCCTTTGCTGTTTTCGTTGAAGTTGTGGTCTTCTGGTAGTCCCATCTTGGATAAAACTTTGTTGAAGAATACGAAAGTGCTTCCTTCTACTCAAACCTTGAAAGGGAAAGGTGAAATGGTTTATACATCAATTTAAGGTCCTTCAGGCTCTTCCTATTCGGTGGGTAATATTTGGGCTCCTAATGCTTCTTCTGTGGAGTTGGAAAAGCGGTCTTTGTTGACGGCAGAGTCTGGGCTTTTGCATACGATTTAGGGATCTTCATCTAGGGGTTCTCTAGAGGGGATGACCAAGGAGATTTCATTTTCTAAGCATTTCAGGGCTCAACTACTTATGGTCGCTTTGTTTCATGAATAAGCGAGTCCAATGTCATCTGCAGAGGACAAGGGGAACATGTTCTCACTATTGGAGGAAACCAATAGTCCTATGAAAAAGAAGATTCGTACATCGAAGAAAGTGTGTTCCTCGGAGAGCTCTTCTAGACCAGTGACTCAGTCAATAGAGAGGGAGGAGTGTGGTAAGATGCTTTTCAAACCCCATATAGGTAGCACTGGCCAAAAGGCCAAGAGTTTCTTCAGTTAATGACTTCAGTGCTTATATGGAATGCTCGTCGCTTAGGGGGACAATCTAAATGTGCCTTTTTTGCATATGAGTGTCATATAAATAGGATCCCAATGGTGTTTATTTGAGAACCAAAGTAGAATTCTTACAGGATGGGTTTTTTCACCAGGAAAATGGGTTTTGGTCACTTTATGCATGGCCATCCATGTAACAATAATATTTGGATTTTTAAGAAGAATTCACTTAAGGTGGATTTGGAGAAGGTGCCTGAAAAATGTATCATGGTGAAGCTGGGATTAAAAGGTTCTTATATTCTATTTACCTATGTCTTTGCTAGCTGTGATGTTTTAATCAGAAGGGGGCTATGGGATCACCTTGGATCCTTTGCTGTGTTGGATTTACCCTAGTTAGTGGGTGAAGACTTTAATGCTTTATCTGACATTTTAGAGAAGCGGGGAGGGTCGCCATTGTTTAACAATAGTATGCTTGATTTTAACTGCTTTATTTCTTACAAGGGTTTGTTAGATTTGGGCTTCAATGGGAGTACATTTACCTAGTGAAACAACCATAAAAGGGGAAACCAGATATGGTGTAGACTGGATAGATGCTTATCTAATATTCAGGGGATGGATTTTTTCTTAGGGACCTCAGTTGTTCATCTTTCCCGGGGCCTTTCGGACCACTCTCCAATTCTTGTGAAGCTCGTGCAGGAGAACCAGGATTACAGAGGGTTATCATATTTGGTGGATTGGCATAATAGGGAAGGTTTCACTCAAATGATGCGAGAATCTTGGATTCTAGAAACAGATGGAAGGGCTTGGGTTGGTTTGTTCAGACGACTCAAAATATTGAAAGATGATATTTTCAAATGTTTTATGGATCATCCACCATTAAATGACCCTATCAAGATGCGTCAAAGAGATATTGAAGGTTTGGAAGACTTGATGCTTCAAAGGTGGGAGGATACATCCTTCATTCTATTATGCGATAAGCGGAGGATGTTAACTCAAATTTTTTTGGAGGTAGAGATGGGTTACAGGAAGCATGAAAGAATCAGGTGGCTCAAAGAAGGGGACATAAATACAAGATTCTTCCGTGCCTGTTTGAAATAAAGGCAGAATTCTAAAATCAACATTAGGTTGGAGGATGAGTCCTTCTCCTCTAACATCAATGTTGCTGGAATTCTGGATTTCGACAACTTCGAATGGCTGTTGAATGGCGAGAACCAAAAAAATTCAGGAGATGAGGAGTTATTGCTTGATCACGAAGTTTTTATGGAGAAAATTTCAAGGAGGGTTAACTCCAGGGATAATGATGTTTTGACATCCCTACCATCTGAGAGTGAGATAAGGGATGCGGTTCGTAATTTTACCTTGGATACTGCTCCAGGCCCAGATGGATTCCCTACTGTTTTTTATGTGACAAACTGGGAGTTTGTGGGTCCTTGTGTGATTGAGGTCGTGATTGACTTCTTTAAGGAGGTTCCGTCAATAGGGGCTCATGTGCGTCTAGAGTGGTAAATATTCCTAAGGTGAAATACCCTTGCTCTATCAGTTAGTATAGGCCCATATGCCTTTGCAATGTCTCCTATAAAATCTCGGCGTCCATTATTTCTAGGAGATTAAGTAATCTGCTCCCGAGGATCATTTCCCATGAACAACATGGCTTTATCCAGGGAATAGGTATTCAAGGGGCAGTGGGAGTGGCCCATGATTTATTAACTAACATTGATAGAAAGGCGTTTGGTTACAATGTTATTATTTAGGTGGACATGGATAAAGCATATGACAAGTTGGAATGGAGATTCATTCTCCGGGTGATGAGAAAGTTGGGTTTTCAGGAAGGGGTTTGTGATTTGTGATTTAGATGCTTTTCTTCCCCTTGGTTGCCCATATCCCTATTGGGGAAATGATTTGGTTTCTTCAAAAGTATGAGAGTTGTTAGTCAAAGAGATCCACTTTTCCCCCTCCTTATTCATCCTTGCTCATGAAGCTCTATCGCAGAATTTATAGAATTTTTTCCGGAACATTAAGACCAGACATTATTGATCTAATGTTTCATATATTGGTTCCCATATTTTGTTTTCTGGTGATATTCTTATATTTGTGAATGGCTGGAGATCTTCCTTGGCTAATTTCATGCATCTCATGTTAAATTAATGATTTGAGATACTTATGTGTATTCTCCTCCAACACAACCAATGGCCAATCTAGGTAAGGGACTTAGACCAACCAAGGAAGTTTACAGTGAGTGTGTTTATTTAATTAAATTTAATTGTTTAATTTTATTGAATGGGTTCCACGGGAACAATATGGGAATCAACCTAGGAATGTTGTGGTGTTGATCACCTAGAAATATGCGATGTAGTTCATTAGGTTAAGCATGTGCTGGGTTATATGGGTTGATATTGATTACCCAATTGAGGCGACATGTTACTCATACATAGGTGGTGAGTTTATCATGATGGGGTCCTAGCTCGCGTGAGTCTAGATGGTATTGACCATCAATATTTATCTACATTGTCATAGGGGCATGAGGTTCTGAAGAATTTTTATTAAATTTTTTGTGATTGTATCTCACCATTTGTTGTTCAACGCATTGATGGAGTTGTTTTCACACATATAAAACTCATATTGAGGTGGTATTGACCACTCGTGTGGGTGGAGGCCCCCATAGACTATGTGTCTTAGGTGATGTTTTTAACCATAGAACATGTTTGGGGTTCTCACCATAAAAAACCATTTGAATAGACATGTAATATCTATTTATAGTGATGGGGTAATCAGTTGGGTATGAGTCTCACCATGATACTTTAGTTCATTGGGTTGGGATATTGGGGGGAGATACATCACTATGCCTCAGGACAATAAGATTTGAGCTTATATTGGTTATTATTTGGCAGAAAAACATTGTTGTACCTCATGATCTCATGCTTTTATCCAACATGAGATTTTAAGCAGGGGTATATGGGGCCAGATTCTAAATATTTTGGTGTTTTTTTTTGGATGATGGTGCATGATTTAGGGAAAGAGGAGTTGGGTGACACTTTTATAGGTGGAACCTAAGGGTTCACCTTGTTTGACATTCATTAGAGGATTCATTGGGATTATTCCATCAATCCTCACCACTATAATTATATATATTTTAAAAAACATTATATACAATGTATATAATTAGGGGAACATGTTCAGACTTTTACTAAAAAATGCTGAAGTATGTAAAATGATCACCTATGGATGTTGAGAATAAGTGGGTATGAGATGATATTAAATTATTATATTTTAATATGTTATTTATTTTAATAATATAAATACGAAGTCATGGATATAAGGAAAGAACATGGTTATGGTAGAATACTAGGATTTATTCTCACACCCTATATGGGACCATTGGTATTCATGTAGAATTTATTACTCTAGGATTAGGAAAGATACCGATCTCATAGGATAGAACATAGTTGTTGAGTTGTAAATTTTTATGGTATGTATGGCCATGTACATTGGAGGTTATTACATCAGCTAAAGTTTACCTTTTTTCAACATTATTTATTATTTCCTACCATTTTTATTCACATGAAAATGATTTTTTGGTGGATTTTTTGGTATCCAATTATTTTCAAACCATTCCAAGGACATGATACTCATAATTATTAGTATAACTTATAAATTATTATGATCTTATGGATGTGTTTTACTGTTTTTCGTTTTAGAAAAGTTGTTTCTCATTTATATGAGGTAATAGTTATTTAGAAAGTTAATATAAAAAGTTAATGATATCATATATTCACCCCTCCCCCTCTCAGTGATTAAATTGATCCTATGGGGGCTTTTTAATAGACTCACCACTTCATTAATTCACATCCAATAAATCAAATCCAATTAAAAATTCTCTTTAATGTAAATAATGTGTGAGAAATTCAGAAGGTGATCCATTACAACCCAAATATCTTTATGGTCTTTAGATGTTTTCAGTATTTCAGTGATAAAATCTATGGTTATGTTTTCCTATTACCATTATAATATTGGTAATGGTTTCAACAACCCCTTTTACTTCTATCTCTTAACCATAACTTACTGTTATACCAAGAAAAATGATACATACTCTCTTGTATATCTTTTCATATTGTCAGACTATTAATACCCTTTAAAACCTCTATAAATCTTCACAATTATGGTACAAATAGAGAAATAAGAACTATGATACACCTATAAAAAATCCTTATTCAAATATGGTATTGAGGGAACACATACATGGTTCATTAACCTCATAATTCTATTATAATAATCATTGAATTCTAGAACATTTATGACTTTTTTTTGTAGTTTCATGTCTTCCTTATACACATATTTAATTATCACTTTGATATATGGTTGAACACACATTTGGGAATGATATGATTTATCCCCCTACTTAAAGATTTCCATTTCTTTCCTTTTCAAATCTACAAATACTAGAACTTTTGTTACCCTTATCATAGATAACCTAGAATGATCCTTTAGAATTAGAGAATCTTCCACCATTCTCACATTCCTAGGGTGGTAATTAAATCAAAATTCAAATTATATAATCAACTCTAACCATCTTATTTAATTCATATTCAACTCTTTTTCATTGAATATATACATTAAATGTTTATGATCAATATATATATATATATATCACATCTTTTTCCACATTGATAATACATCCAAATATTTATTTCAAAAACTACCACAACTAACACCAAATCATAATTTTGTTAATTTTTATTTAAAACCTTTAATTTTAATGATGAATATGATATAACCATATAATTTTTCATGAGAAATCATTTATTCCCTTAATTTATTCATTAATAAAGATCAAAACCCCTCTCCACTATAGGTTAGACTAAGTACTGGTGTGTTGAGGATACTTCTCTTCAGTTCCTTGAAATTTTCAGCACATTTATCTATCTATAAAAATTTATATCCCTTTTGAGTTAACTTGGTGTGTGGATTAAAGAGTCATGGGAAATTTTCTAATAATCATAGATAATATCCATCCAAACTATATAGACAACAGATCTCAATCACAGTGTTTCATCTGGTCCAATGTTCCACTACATCCAACATTGATGGGTCTACTGATATACCCTGTCTTGAGATTATATGACCTGAGAAAGAAACCCTTTCTATAAAAAATTAAGACTTTGTAAAATTTTCACGCATCTTTTACTTCCTTAGGGTATTATTATAATCCTTAAATGATCTTAATGATTTAATTTTCTCTTTGAATATATAATAATTTCATCTATAAATATTACCAAAATCTAAACAAGGTAATCTCTAAATATTCCATTCAATAAATTCATAAATCTAGTGGGGGTGTTAGTAAGATGAAATTGCATCACATTATATTATCAGTTCCTAGACCTTGAATGGAATGTTTTCATGTGTATATCCAAATTCTTGAAACATAATTTATGATGTCTAGAATTATGATCAATCAAGAAGAAGTATTTATTTGTTTGTATTTGATTAAAGAAGTCTTTAATAAATTTTAGAGGATACTTATTCTGGATTTTTATCTTATAAATTTCATGATAATCATGGTAGACTCATGTTGATCAACATTTATTAATTAAAACCCACCAGTTCTCCCAAGGTGATGTACTTAGATGAATAAATCCTATATCAATATTGTACTTGATTTACTTCATTAATTTTTGCAACTCTATCAAGATCATTCTATATAAAATTTTTGAAAAAGATGTACCCCATATATGTGTTCTATTTAGAATTAAACTTCATGATATAGAGTAATAATAGGATAATATTCCTAGAAGACATAAATAAAATCCTAAACCATATGTTTATCATATACGTTGAGTTTCTACCCAACCGTCTGAGACAAACTTACCATTTGAATAGGATTCAAGACCCATACAATAGATGTGATTTTCATAGGATGTTCACATTTTTTCATCGTATTAGTAGACAATAATATTTTGGTTTAGAATATCAAACATGAATTCCATTCATTTTAAATTTATGTGGAATTTTTTAGAGAAATAAAATCCATTCCTAAGATGACATCAAATTCCGAAAAGGGAATAAAATATGATTTATATGATTCACATTCATAAAAAATTCAATAGTATAATATTAATGGACTATGATACCATGATTTTAAAAATTTGGGTCTTCCATGATAATTCATCATAAAATAGTTAAGGTGGTATTATGAAACCCATAGAAAATTGTTTTGATATAATATATTGAGTATGTCCATAATCAAATAAGACACTCGCAGTTCTAGAGTTAACGATAATGGTACCTTTCGTCATTTCATTATCATACCCCTATTTAAAAAAAGTGAACTCATGAGATTTATATTTTTATTTGGGATAAAGAGGTTAATAATATTGATCATCATCATTAACCTTCTTATTTGAGCACTGGATACGGTAATTCCAACACTATTTTCGTTTAAAACACTAGAGTGAGGCTGGTTAATTCTATGGAGATTTATCTCTATTGAAGTAATTAGCTAATGTCTTCTATTAAATTTGTAATTAAATTACCTAATGAAATTACTTTCCACATTTTATGTATTTAACAATACCCTTATGATAATTTCCTCTAGGTTTCCATCCACCCATCAATCATAAACGATGGATCATCTTGCACTATCTATGGTTTATAGAATTTCCATTTAATTTAATATTTATTTTCTAATAAAAAACATGATATTGGGGGTATATCCAATGCCCATTTCCATCTTGATAGCACAATTAATGATTTATTCAAAGCTACTAATGTCTCTTATGTATAATTCACTTTATAAACATATTTTAACAAATTGATGAATTGAAAAACCTTACATTTAGGTTGGATGATAATATCAAAATTGTACCTTGGAAGTCTTGTAAAAGTTTCCTCAGTGGTACCATTGGATTCATCATTCTTCAAATTTAACTCAACGAATTGTTTCTCAATTTTCAATTTAATAATATAAGTAAATTACTTAAAAAAATAATCACACAAACTCATCACCATAAATGGAGTCAATTTAATCATGTTTCCTCGTATTATCGATATGATTCTACCAAGAATCTTATTCACCTTCCAAATTATAGGCCACACAAATGAATTTTTCTTGCTTCAGGTAATAGAGAGTGGAAAATATTTTTTCAATTGAAATAATCCATTACTCAATAACTAGTGGATCACCAGGCCCAACAATAGAATGTGGGGGCTTCTATATATAGAACTCAATTAAATGGTTTTCCCACATTTTCTCATTTGAAGTTGTGAATGATTTATAGATTGCGAATTTTTATTAAGTATAACAATAATATTTTTCATTCCATATCCCATTACATTTTTTTTATTAGTAGTGAAATCATTTCTTTATTGGTCACATTAATAATTAACATGGATCCCCAATCTTACATCTATTCACTAGAATAATCATAGTTTTGAGAAATAATAATCATAGTGGAAAACCAAGTAATCATGGAAAATTAGTTTTTGGATGTATAAAACATGAAATCATATTTTGAATATCTAACACCTTAGGTTTAACATTGGTCATCCTTGATCATTATATGTTTAAATCCTTTATAATGGTTTGTAACAAAAATTTTAATTAACCTAATAATTTTCCCTATTAATGATAGACCAGATGTGAAGAAAGGTAACACTCACCATGTACTTTAAGTATGGACAACATAATCTTGAAATACTCATTTCCGAGTTTTTACCCTTATATTCATCTGTAGATATTCTATATCTATTTATAGTATCCAGAAAGTAATTTTTTCTTGTAAAATCACACTATATTATTTAATATAACTTATGATGTTCTCTTATACATAGGATTATCATAAGGGTTCTTACTAAAGTGTTCTCATCCTATTTTCCAAAGGTAAATAAATCTTTCCATGATATCAACTATAGAGGCCTGTACATTTGATAAATAGATATCACATCTTAATAGATGAATATTAAATATATAAAATATGGATCCATGTGAGAATAATATAGTTCTAGTGTCTTCTGGATGTTTTATATATAAACAACTACTTCATTAGTGAAGTACATCATCTCCAACTAAGTTATTCTTAACTATAACCCTTATTAGACATATACTGCTTAATTACTTTTTTTATAACCCAGTGAAAGGAATCATAAAAAGTATGAGATTAGATACTCAATCAGGGTAAACAAGGTAGATATCAATAATATCTTAGACATGACATGAGCATAAGGGTATGATAACAAGATCACAACATATAAAAACCATAAAAAACATTTAGTAGATCATAATTTTGATTTATGGAATAAATTTTGGTAGTACATAAGACATGAATCATAATGGAATCAAATAACATAATCCATGAGGGCATTACATTGGCATAAGATATATGTTTTTGGAATACACGTGAGAATATAAAATTATTACATTAGTTGTCAAGGTTCATTTACAAGAGTATCATAGTGTATTGGGTTCACTCCTCAAACAATAATAGTATTCAAGGTTCAATCCAAAGACTAACATAGTGGATAGAGTCCCTTACTAAACCTGGTTCACCCTCTATTATAGTCTATTTTATGTCATGAGATATCCTTCTCTACCCAATGAATTTGAGGGATAAAGAATTTTTGGCCCACCAATAACTTAATAAAAATAATAAATATTTTTCAATGAGGTCATAAAATATTCATCATATAACGACCCATGAAAAATAAATGGGTTTCTTAAGTATTTCATCAGGTAATAACCCATGTGTAATAAAAAGGTTTTATAAATATTTCATCGTCATAACAATATACCATCTAGAGAAAGAACAAATATGGATGAATTGGAACATATCCATAATAAATCATAATTTATCTAAAAGGATATCATGTTACATGAACATTAACATTATGAGTCAGTTGGAATATTTCTTTGTAAAATGCCCTTTTTTACTTAGAAATACCTTCTTTAAAATATTAAAATTTACAAAATATTATTGAATTTTTTCTTTGAAACAATACCTGGAAACATGTAAGGTAATCATCGGTGTATTAATTGTTAATAATGTTTGGAATTTTCATTCATGTTATATAAGTTAAAATAAATATTTACATTTACACTTTTGTAAAAAATTATTTAAAAATTACCTCATTTAGAAAATGATAAAATAGATCAACTTAAACCATTTTTAAAATTTAAATCATTGGTAAAAATGAATTTAAACATTTAGTTGATAATATTAAAAACTTTATTAAGTATATTTTTATTAAACATGGATATTGAAGAAATATGATTCTTTAATGAAAAAAAATTCATATTTCCTTATAAATATTATTTTCCTCATAAGCAATCCAAATAAATAATGGGGTTGAGACATAAAACCCTTACCTTAAGTTCCACATTCTTAAAAATAACACTAACCTAATATATAATAATTTTTTATTTATTATATTTATATAAAAGAATAATTTAAATAATTATAATATCTTTTATTATCCATTTATGACATTTAAACCTCTTTATATTAACAATAACTTATTAATATCATCATTTTTGAGTGTTACCAATTTTGTATTTCTGAAGGATTTTGGTTTGGTGGTTCTGGTCCTTGTACTTTAATCATGGTTCTATTATCCCTTGAATGATAATCATGATATAAATAAAATTTATATTAATTAATTATATAAATACGTTTAAATTTATCCATAATTGTTATATATAAATAAATGAATTACAAACTTCATCAAGATGGTAGGTTGTACGTAAACAATAACATTTTTTTCCAATTTTTATCAAATGAAAATAAAGAAAGGAAAAAAATATTTCACTATTATATAATCCTTTAATATCATATATATAATATATATTCATTAAATTTATACTTATTACCATTCATGTCTGAATAAAATGAAAAATTAATCACATCATTTTATGGTGGTGGTAATCCACACATACACTTGAGAAATGTTATTGTTTTCAAATAGATTAGAAGGTGAGAATATAGATGTGATATTATAATTCCTAAAATATAATTATTTTCTAATTATAATATATATTCATTAAATCCATAATTATATCCAATCGTTTGATGTTGTGATGTAAAATGAACTGCATCGGTATACGAGGCGATAGTCCTCCATACACATGACCGACGGTTTCATTCCCCATTTGATGGAAGAGGAGATGGATATATAAGATATATCATTAAAATAATAAAAAACTATCATATGTAAGATAATATTTCTCTTAATTAATTATGTTTAAATAATATTTGGAAGATATTTAAGAATAAACAAAAAAAATTCTCTTGCACTTCTAGAATTCTAGGTATTTGCGACTGGTTATTAGCAACGGGGTCTCGTCACAGACAGCCCGTTGTAGAAAACATCGTCGCAAAAAATATTATTTGTGATGGGCCTGTCACAAATAATATTTTTTGTGACAGGAAACTTCACCATTGCAAATAAGCCTCCAATTATGTACATTATATATATATAAACTATTTTTTCGTCGGGCCCTTCGAAAAAAGTATTTGCGATGGGCCCGTAATCCCGTCACAAATAATTTTTTGAAAATATTTATTTATACTATTTGTGATGGGCCCGTCACAAATACTTTTTGCGACGAGCCCCTAATGCCGTCGCCAATATTTTTTTTAAAAAAAAATTATTTACGCTATTTGCGATGGGAACCCGTCGCAACGGATCCCGTCACAAATAAGAAATAAATTTTTTTAAAAAATAAATTTAATAAAATTATGATTATTGAAAAATGTGTTTTAATATTATTAAAATAATAAAAATAATAAAAATATTAAAAATCTCAGTATTCACAAAAAAATATAAAAAAATCATAAAATATTATTAATATTATTATTAGAAAAAAACATTAAAAAATATAATAATGAATAAATTTATTTAATAAAATTATGATTAATGAAACAAAAATGGTAATATTATTAAAATAATAAAAAAATAAAAATTATTAAAATTCTCAATATTCACAAAAAAAATCATAAAATTTTAAAAATTAAATTATGTAATATTCGCACTTATATAAAAGACAGAAATTTTAAATAGTTCATATTACAAAAAATGTTAATTTCAAATGTTTTTAATATAAAAACATCACTGGGGGGTCATCTTCTGGAAGAGGTGGAGCAGCTGAAGGAGATGGTGGAAGAAACTTCATCCCTAAACTACTAGTCATACGACGCATGTACTCCATCTGCTCGGGATACTACTGCTACCATCGACGCATCCCCTCCTCATGCTGCTACTTCTACTACTGCTGCTACTGACGCATCTCTTCATGCTGCTTCTGCAAACCCTCTATAAGGTCATTTTGAGTTCGGAACTACTCCTGATACTGTGAGGTAGAAGATGATGACTCTACATGAGCTCCTCTCAACATGGACACCGACATCGTTGTAGTACCATAATAAGTACCTGAAGTCACATGAGAGCTGATACCAACTACTCAGCCCTTCTCAAAGCCATACTGGGTAGCTTGCATCCATGCTACCTCGTTGAAATGGTGGGAAATAGTCTGATCAGTCACCTCTTCCTGACCCTCAGCCTGTGTCTGAGAGGTCACAACCTCATACGACTCCATCAATTCTAATTTGAAATTAAAATTGTGAATATATTATATGCAATTAATTATCAATCTGAAAAAATAAGACTAACAACAATCTGATGCGGGCAATCACCTCTAATCTCTCTGGTTGCTGGATCAATGTACATCATCTGATAAACATCGTACACTGTAATATCGGGATGCTCCACTGCCTATAAGAATATAAAATAAATTGTTAATAATTGTTGTTATATAAAATATTTAAAAAAATACTTACCAAATTCTCTCTATGAGTACTAAATGTATGACTACCAGCTCGATGTGTCACATCCTGTCTATCCTGGTTCTTCCGTCCCAATGAAGACCTCCTTTGAAATCCACCACCCAACCAATTTGCACATAATCAATCCCAAACTTGAGATTTAATGTACTCTGGTCGGTGGGCTCTATAAGACTCATCAAATACTGTCACTCCAACTTTCATAATGGTGGTATTTCTCAAATTGTGAAAAACCGGATGCAAATGCTCATGCATAGCCACCTCATTGTTGCATGGATAGTGTCACGCATGCTATCATCGATGGGATACCATAAAACCAAGAAATAATTTATAATATAAAGTTATTAATAAAATAAATTTGAAAATAAATATTATTTCATTACATATGAGGTAGTGATTGTGCATGCCGAGCTGCACATCAACAGGAATCTGTTCCCATGTGATCCATGGATGAGAAAAATAATTGCGCAATATAGCTCTCCCCTGTCCAACAACTACATGCGCAAAACTGTGAAAAAAAGAATAAATAATCAAAGGATTAGTATATATATAAATAAATAAATTAAAGCTAACATAAATATACAGGTTACCATACCACTGTGTGCATGGATCGAAGCCAAGTTGTGGACGTCGCTGAAGGATAGGTTTAGGAATCATCAATCACGAAAGACAACGCCCCCTCCGCATACCTCCTGAACCACCAATAGGTTAAGGGTCAGATGATCCCACATCCCCCTCATCCAAAGGTAGCTTAGCCTCCTCTAACTCATGAAATAGATCAGATTCCATCTGAAACACAAAATGATTTTTGTTAGTAGATAGTTAAAAATAACTATTATATACAGATATTTATTAGTTATGATCATAACTAGCATTTAACAGTGTCAATGTTCACCTTCATCATAATCTTCTTATCTGACGATGTCAATGTCTTCATATTCCTCCTCGGCATCATCAATATCCATACGAGTTTCACTTTCACCATCCCTTGTCATTTCAAATTCATTTTTAACATCATTAACATCTTCATCACCATCGACTGTTAGTTGTGTTGTGTCATCATTTATATTCATGTTTCTTTGTGAAAAAGATGGAGTTTGAGTAGTCTCTTGAAAATTTCACTTCCTTCCACTTCGGCGGAACCACATTCAGTTTGAGTAAATTGATTTTCCTGAGATTTCATTTTTATTATGATCCACCAATCAGTCAGCTCTCTTAATGTTGCACAGTACTTTACATAATAAATTTGATGTGCCTGTTGAGCTAGTAAAAATGGTTCATTTACTGCAAGAAGAATTTAATATTTAATATTGATGATTCCATGAGTCAGATGAACATGCAAGCCTCTCTCAGTATCCAACCACTGACATTTAAACATCGTTATGTACCTCTATCCAAGATAACATCGCTCAATAATATCATCCAGAATGCTGTAAAAGTCAACTTCAGTTTCTCTATGATGTGATCCTCTCTAACAAACTCCACTGTTCATTGTTTTTTTGATTCCCCATATGCGCGTGTATGAAATCGAAAACCATTCACAACATATGCATTATAAGATTTAACCATTTTTGATGGTGGGTTACTCAATATAAGTAGTCTCTTATCAATTTTATCAGCATGTTGAGAAACCTAAAAATTTGTAATTTTTTTTAAATATAATAAATAGTAAACTGAACTAATATGAAACCATCAATAATTTATGTTACATGTTTTTGAAACCATTGAGAATTTTTTTCTGCGTTCTTCAAGAGCAGCTGCTGTAATTTGTGGAAGTTGTTTCTTAATATGATTATCATATAACCTATAAATAAAATAAGTTTACATACTGTAATAGAAATTATAGAATAAGTGATTGGAGCACTCACAATACAAATGCTGTCATTTCTTCAAAGTTGAGTAGAACATATGTATGAGCTCTATGATGTTCATCGTCTGAAAGCCATCATTCTTTAACTCCACCGAAGCTAAGTTTTTGATGATTAAAAACTGATAATTGATTGTCCATTTCAACCTTAAAATTTCCATCATTCTGTCCCATGTGGTTTTGTTTTGAGGGATATTCATATTCAAAATAGTGAGAGCATAAAAAAAGAAATTTCCTCTTGTAAATAAGCTTTAGTAATTATTCCTTCAATTGATGCTTTGTTACATACTTTTTTCTTCAATTTCTACATGCATCTCTTGAATGGGTACATCCATCAAAACTTTATTGGACCTCCACATTTAGCTTCATGTGGAAAATATAATATCAGATTTTCCATTGATTCAAATAAAGCAGGCGGAAAGATTTTTTCCAGTTTACATATAATTACAACAACTTCTTTTTCCAGTTTTCTTAGCACATCATAGTCTTTCTTCACTGTACAAATGTCTTGAAAAAAATATGATATGTATGTTATCGAATCCCAAATCAAAGAATTAAACAAACCTCTGAATCCAATCACCATAAGTCTTTACATTATAACATGAAAATCATGACCTTTTAATTTGGTAATATGACCATTCTTAACACATCTGCCCAAATTGGAAGCATATCCATTTGGAAGTCTCAATTCTTCAATCCATAGAAAAAATAATAAGCGACTCTCTTTGGACAGTGTATAATCTTTTTTTGGCTTCCTTAACCTCTGTGATCTTTCCTTTTCAAATAGTCAAGTTCTGGTCGCCTGTAAATTTGGGAATGATCTAATAATGCTTTTACAGTATCATTGCTATTACTTGGTGTATCCAAAAATGTATGAAATAAATTATCAATTTTTTTTCTCAATATGCATGACATAAAACATGTGGCAGACCAAAAAATCAAACCAATATGGTAGATCCCAAAAAATTCTTTATTTTATCCAATTATGTTCTTTCCCAAAGCCATGAATTTTCTATTGCTTTACTGTTTGCCCAAATTTGATGGGAGGTAATGAAAATACAATAGATTTTAACTCTGTACCTAAGATAATTTTTGGAGCTTCATCCCTTTCAATTGTGCCTATTCTGAAATGAGATTTGTTCCTTCGAAAAGGATGATCGCTTGGAAGAAATCTATGATGATAATCAAAATAGCAAGGATTTTTTTTCTAATGAAGAGCATAAAAGCTTTGTTACATTTTATACTGTAAGGACATGATTTCAGACCATGTGTACTACATCCAGATAACATGAAATATACCAGAAAGTCACTAATCATCCACATCAGTGCATCTTTTAATGTGAAATTTTGTTTTGCAGCAACATCATATGTACTAAAACCATTACTCCACAATGCATTTAACCCATCAATCTATGGTTTTAAATAAACATCTATATTCTTTTTTGGATGTCTTGGGATTAATAAAGTCAAAAAGATATAGGGATCCTTCATCAACATCCATGGAGGTATATTGTACGGAGTTATAAAGATAGGACAACATGAATACTGACTACCATAAGAACCAAATAGACAAAAATCATCAGTAGAAAGACCCAATCACACATTTTAGGATTCTAAATAAAAAACGGATACATATGATCAAAATGTTTACATGAATCACCATCAGATGGACGATTCAAACTTTTACCATTTGAAATATTGGTTTTGGGCCGTGAAATCATTGATGTTATGTTATGAGACATAAATAAATGTTGTAGCCTGGGTGTAAGGGGGAAATATCTCAAAAGTTTTACAGGAATTGATCCAGAAATCCTTGGTTGAGTTTATTTATTCCTTGATTGTCCACATGTGGGACAACTATCCAACAACTCATTTTCATGAGAATATAAGATGCAATCATTTTCACATTATGACAACCCTGCTTTTATTGCAAACTTAAACATGATTTATTACATAAAAAATCACTTGATACAACAAATAATATCGAGATGTTTAGTGTCTTTGGGGCTTAGGACCATTATATAAAAACTTAAAACATGAAATACAACATCTTTATTGAAATCTTCATTTACATGACAACTACATTCCCTCATACTTAGCATTGCATGGGATAACCTGAGGACATGCATAAGAAAAGGCTGAGCTATAAAGCCCAGTAAGGGAGTACACATGGAATAACATGAGGAGTACAATACAAGTTAGACAACAGGAATTTCAATATATCATATAAGAAACATGAACATAAAGGCATGATAAAGCATGATAATCATAACATGGAAATGTGGTAACAACACTAAACAAGGAATTCGCATGAGCCAAGGCTCATTGCACATGGAGCATGAGTAAATCCTCATTGCACATAAAGTACGAGTAAACCCTCGTTGCACTTGAATTAGCATGAGTCAACACTCATTGCACATGACGTATCATGATACAATACTTTACCCAATGCATTGGATCCCTATAAGGGCGCACCCTTCATAAACATTTCATTTCATGCATAAGTGTGCCACATGGATCATAAAACATAGATTCATACAACACAATCTTTTATTACACGATAAAGAAATGTGTAATTAATACATGAAACATTATAATAAATAAGTAAATGTGCATAAAGGTGAATACCCTTGATGGAGAAATGGGCATGGTATTCACTACACAATGACATTGGCTTAGAAAATCTGTGTGATTTCGGCAGCGTAACGACGTGACATAAGAATTCATAAAAATGGTTGATGAGAGATAAAGGGGTTAATAATCATATTTACATGTAATGGACAGTAAGGAGGTCATATAGATACTTGTCCCAACAACTGTAATGGAAATTAGATTCATGATACAAAAATATTGCTTGAATGTAAAAGAGGAGAGAGAAGTTCCTCTCAGAATTTCGGCATAGTAACAGGTGTATATGGGAGGCATTTAATGAGAGAGAAATGGGTATCCCATCATTCAAACAATAATAGGGCAGTATGAGGAGGTGCAAAACTATACCCCAACATTCATAATTGAAATTAAAAGGGAAATACAACTTAAAGAAAATTGAAAAATATGAGAATGGAAGAAAAGACCCTTACTTGGAAGTGTGCTTACAAAGGCTAGAGAGAGGATTGTGAGAGGCTTCTTGGGAGCTTGGGGCACCTTGGAAGGATTCTAGAGAGAGTAGGGCAGAGGTTGGACGAACTCTAAAGGATTTGAATGAGGAGGAAGTGGGATCTTGGGTGGGTTTATATAGGAAAGGTGAGGGAATTCTTTATTATTTAGGTTTGGGACCCCTTATATTAAATTAATCCCAACCACAATCCATCCCATGGTTTTTTCCCATTGTTTTTAGAAAAGGGAAGAGTAATACAATATTTTATAAGGACAAAGTCCGAAATTCTTAAAATATTTGGGTTGCTTATGTGGAGGTGAGTCACACTCCCATGGAAATTAATTTAAAATGGCAAGGTGTTGAATAAGTATTGAGGGGTCCATTAATGCTTTGAAAAGTAAGTTAAACAAACCCAATATCACATTATTTTAATGTTAAAACATATAATGGCCGAAAATAAATATTATTGTATTTTATTACATCACTATTGGGTCATTATGATGTCATAAAGCACATTATATATTTAAACGGTATTTAATTTTTACTAAAAAATTTGACTGTCTCAGAAAATTATGAAAAATTCACCGTTGGATAATTTTGAAATCCTGATTCCAAAAATGAAATTTATTTTATATAAATAATTTTCTAAATATGTTAATTTTTACTATTAAAATAAAACCGACATTTATCGAAAATTCATAGGTTTGGACAGAAATGGCTTTCAATCCTTAATAAAAATTATAATTGCATTAATAAAATTATAAGATCATTCATATTTAATAAAAATTAATTTAATAATAATAATAATATTTTATTAAAATATTATTTAATTAAAAATCCCTTAATTTAATAAAATAGAATTCTTAGTTAAATAATAACTAAAAACACTATTTTTACTTTAAAAACTATTTACAATGTATCAAAAATGACTAGAAATTATATTCATTATTATATAAAAAAATTAAGGCACATGAACATAATACTACTTATTTGTTACATAACCCCTTAAAACAGCTGCATAAGACCTAAGGGTAAGGTGTGTGATGGTGACAGACTCTTGGGGTGGCTCGGATAGCATCGCTCGAGTGGTAATTTCAATCAACTTCCACTTTTCCCGTAGACGGTCATGTTCGAGCATGAAAAGATGAAGCTTTGCTTGGGCTTGGTCTAGGGAAAAGCCCAAAGACACCACCTCTTTTCCGAGCTCTGACAAATGGGCTTCGTATGGTGCAATTCTATTGGATGAGGCCATAACTTATTTTTTCTAAGTAAAATTGGATGTGTTAAATCCCTATATTTATACTAATCATGTGATCACTGTTCAATGGCTATATTAGCAACGGTCAAAATTCATAACATACAACCAATAATGTTTACATTTTATATAAACATAAAGAGACATTTAATTAGATCAAGATGGATTTCCATTAATGAAACTTTGGGTCGTTACAATATTCCCCCCTTAAGAAATTTCTCCCTCGAAATTTTCCTTTTCCCACACTAAAAAAATGTGGGTAACTCAGCTTCATCATATCCTATGTTTCCCAAGTTGCTTCTTCAAACTTGTGGTTCCTCCACAACACCTTGATGAGGGGCATTGTATTATTTCGTAGAACTTTTTCTCTACGATCTAAGATATTCACTGGTTTCTCCTCATAAGAAATATCATCTTCTAATTTTACCACCTCAGAAGAGAGTAGATGTGAAATGTCCGGTATGTACTTCCTTAAGAGGGATACATGAAAGACATCATGTACTTTGGTCATAGTAGGTGGAAGTGCTAGTCAATATGCCACAGCCCTGACACAATCAAGAATCTCGAAGGGGCCGATGTACGTTGGACTTAACATCCATTTCTATACAAACCTCATGACCTTTTTCCATGGAGATATGCGTAGAAAAACCATGTCTCCAACTTTAAACTCAAGGTCTCGTTGACGGTTATCTGCATAACTCTTCTGTCGACTCTGGGCTTCCTTGATATGCTACTGAATGGTTTTCACCTTCTCTACAATTTCCTCAACCATTTTTGGTCCAAGCAACTTACGTTCACCAACCTCATCCCAACATGCTGATGTTTTTCACCTTTTCCCATATAGGGCTTCATATGGTGCCATTTGGATGCTCGAGTGGAAACTTTTATTATAAGAGGGCTCAACAAGAGGAAGATGTTGATCCCATCCTCCTTTAAAGTCCATTGAGCAGGATCTCAACATATCCTCAAAAGTTTGGATAGTCTGCTCGGATTGGCCATCAGTTTGAGGATGATAGGCCGTACTGAAGTTCAGTTCAGTATTCAGAGCATGTTGAAGACTCTTCCAAAACATAGAGGTGAATCTTGGATCTCGGTGAGACACAATATATTGTGGTGCTCCATGAAACCTTACAACTTCCCTGATATATATCCGTGCCAGTTGATCCAATGAGAAATCCTCCCGAATAGCAATGAAGTGTGCAGTCTTTGTAAGACGATCCACAATAACCCAGATTGCATTGTTGCCTTTGGATGTCCTTGGATGTCCGATGACAAATTCCATGGTGATGTTCTCCCATTTCCATTCTGGTATGGGCAATGGTTGCATCATCCCCTTAGACTTCTGCCTCTCTACCTTCACTTGCTGACACACCAGGCACTTTGATGTATATTCCGTGATCTCCTTCTTCATATTATCCCACCAAACTTTTTCTCGGAGATCTCGATACATCTTTGTGCTCCCTGGGTGAATAGAGAAATTTGAACTATGTGCATCATCCAAAAGTTCCTTCTTTAGCTCCGGACTTGATGTAATGCATAGTCTTTTCCCAAACCGCACAATTCCTTCCTCATTAACATTAAACTCTGAGGATTTCCCCTTTTTGATAGCTTACACTTTTTCCTGATTTCTCAGATCATCCTTTTGAGCATCCTTTAACCTTTCCAAAAGAGATGGTTGAGAAATCATTTGTGAAAGGATTGATGATGTTCCCTTCTCTATGATTCCGATTTCCATCTTCATCAAGTCTAAGAAAATTGGATCCTTATCAATTCTCATCATTGATTGAATCGCTGGATCTTTTTTACATAGGGCATCTGCCACCTTGTTCGCTTTCCCAGGGTGGTAATGTATTGAACAGTCATAATCCTTGATGAGCTCTATCCATCTTCTCTGGCGCATATTAATCTCTTTCTACGTGAATATATATTTAAGACTCTTGTGGTTAGTATATATCTCATATTTCCCTACATAGAGATAATGCCGCTAGATTTTCAAGGCAAAGATCACAGCCGCCAACTCCAGATCATGTGTTGGATAGTTTCGCTCTTGGATTTTCAACTTCCTTGAGGCATAGGATATCACTTTATCATTTTGCATCTGCACACAGCCTAATCCCTTCTTTGAAGCATCACTAAATACCACAAAAAGATCCCCACTTGTGGGTAAAGTGAGCACGGACGTAGTGATATGCCTCCTTTTCAATTCTATGAAGCATTCTTCACATTAATCACTCCAAGAACACTTTAATCCCTTCCAGGTTATCTTGGTAAGAGGGTTGGACAAGCATGATAAATTTATCACAAATCGTCGATAATATCCAGTTAACCCCAAGAACTATTGATATCCGTTACCAATGTTGGCCTCGGCCATCCCTCAATTGCATATGTTTTGGAGGGATCCATAGATATCCCATTGCTTGTGATGATATGGACCAAGAATGAGACTTCCTTTAACCATAACTCACACTTTCTGTACTTTTCATAGAGCTTCTCCTTGCGCAAAGTCTCCAGTATAGTTCTTAAATGCTCATCATGATCCCCCTTAGTTTTGGTGTATATTAGAATATCATCTATAAAGACTACCACAAATTTTTCTAGATAATCTCTAAAGAATCTATTCATTATGTCCATGAAAATTTCAGGAGCATTGGTGGGTCCTAAAGGCATTACTATGAATTCATAGTGCCCATATATTGTACGAAAATCAGTATTGGGGACATCTTCCTTCTTCACCCTTACTTCATAATATCCCGACCGCAAGTCCACCTTGGAGAAGTATTGTGCTCCATGAAGCTAATCAAATAAGTCATCGATTCTTGGGAGAGGATACTTGTTCTTTATCGTGATTTTTTTAGGTTCACGATAATTGATGCAGAGCCGCATTGACCCATCCTTCCTCTTGACGAAGAGGACTGGTGCACCCCATGGTGAAGCACTTGGGCATATAAACCCTTTACCCAGATTCTCCTGTAGTTGTTTCTTCAGCTCTTCAAACTCAACAACAACCATTCTATATGGAGTCTTGGATATTGGTAGTGCCCCAGGTATAAGTTCAATTGAGAACTCAACATATCTTATAGGAGGAAGACCAGGCAGTTCCTCGGTAAACACTTCAGCGAATTCCCTCACAATAGGCATTTCTTCAAGGATGGTTTCTTCCTTGGACTCAATCATTTGAGCCAGATACGCATTCTCATAAGGCAGTAATATCCATGATTGAGATGATGGAGCTAAAAGAGATTCATATTCCTCCTGACACTTGTAAAGAATCAGGGGTCAATTCTCCATATGGAGTGTGAGTTCCCTCTCCCGACAATTTATATTGGCTCTAAATAAGGAAAGCCAATCCATGCCATGAATTGCATCAAATTCCACCAGAGGGAGTATGACGAGGTTCTATGGGAAATTCAATCAACAGATTATAACAGGGAGGCCTTATATTCATGGGATGCAATGATTTCCCCATTTGTCATACTCACCGACATCTTTACTTCGATGATTTGTGGTGGTGCTGGGATTGTTTTACTAAACATTCGAGATATAAAAGAATGCGTAGAACCTGAATGAAAAAGTACATTCACTATTCTTGAATGAATAACTATCATACCTATCACCACTTTGTTTTCGGGGTTCACTTCGGAAGAAGTGATGGCAAAAGCTCTTCCTTGCTACCTTAGAGGTTGTTGGTCGCCTCCGAAAACCCTTGGATTAGGGCACTGATTTGCAAAATGAACCAGTTCTTTGAATTTGTAGCGTTGAACAACGCGTTGAGGTTCAAATGGAGCATTCCTCTCCTCTATCGCAACTATGGGTCTATCTTTCCAACAGTTAACAACTATGTTCCCTTCTCTTCCACACCTGAATTATTTTCTCGTCCCCTTAAGGCAATTTCCAGGGTGCTTGTTTCCGCACTTTTGGCAAGTGGGGTACTGGATCTTCTTAGCACTGTTGGATTTATCCATCGGACCACCAGTATTGAAGTCCACCTGATCCTTATTTTCCCCATGATACCCCTGTGATTCCCTGATCTCCATTTCGACCTTGAGGGAACATCAGATAATTTCCTCATAGCTGTCGAAGTCATGGATCGCTAATGCTTTTCGCAAGCTAGGCTTCAGCCCACCAAAAAAGCAGTCAACCTTGCATCCCGGGGTAATGAAAAAGCCGGAAGTGTATCGTTCAAGCCTTTTGAAGTTTTCCTTGTACGCTCCAATAGATTCATCATCTTTTTTCTTGAGGGAAAGGGATTCCCTTTCCATCTTAAGCCAGAGGGTGCACGAAAAATATTTATCGAAAAAAATCTTCCAAAAATCCTTCCATTCAACCCTTCGATCTCCTCCTCAGGCTTCGTATTTTTGATCAACATCCACCATTGATCAGCTTCACCCTCCATACGATAGGCATCCATGAGAACCTTCTATTTTTCAAAACATTGAAGGATGGAGAAGATCTTTTCAATGGAGTTGATCCATTTTTCAGCGATCGTGGGATCAGATGATCCACTAAAGGTAGGAGGCCTTTGTCTCATGAAGCTAATGATAACGACTTGTTATTTATTAGGGGGGGGGTTGGACGTTCCTCTTGACTCGTGTTTCTATTCAATACTTGAGTTAGCTGAGAGAGAAGCGTGAGAAAGTTCGCGATTCTCGCTCCCATTGGATTGGGCATCTCATTAGTACAGTCATCACACTGATCTTCACAACGATTGTTAGCCCGAGTCCTCCTATTACCAGCCATTAGATGGAATAAAAGGAATGTTAGGGGTAACACATAAAGAGTAATCCAAAGACAAAAGTTGATGACTTATAAATAAACTTTCATTTCCTTTACTCATGAGTCTATAGGCTTCAATCTAGGCTTTTCATGATCTACTTTCTAACATATATTCTTAGGGGAATTTTTTCCTTAATAAGGGTTCATACTAAGATTGTGAATTTATCAAAACATATCCCCTGGGAGTGTCGTAACCAAGAGTACAACAAGGCCTGTTTTTGTGCACCAGTTCCCGTTCGAGTCTAGCCCAAAGCAATGTTTTTGGGTTTTACCCCTAGGATGGATCTGTGCCAGAGCCGCCTCTACCTGCTCCTACCCAGACAGGGATGTATTTGTATGATAAACCACTTACTCAGTACTTAAAAAAACATAGGGATGTTTTTATTATACTGACTTCTGTCTCTAAGGCTTTACAAGGGTTTCCTAATCCCAAAAATAACTAAACCTATCCTCTGATACCAACTATGACAACCCTGCTTTTATTACAAACGTAAACATGATTTATTACATAAAACTTCACTTGATACAACAAAGAAGACCGAGGTGTTTAGTGTATTTGGGGAATAGGACCATTACATAAAAGCTTAAAACATTAAATACAACATCTTTATTGAAAACTTCCTTTACATGACCACTACATTCCCTCATACTTAGCATTGCATGGGATACCCTGAGGACATTCATAAGAAAAGGGTGAGCTATAAAGCCCAGTAAGGGAGTACACATGGAATAACATGAGGAGTACAATACATGTAATAAAATAGGCATATCAATAGAGCATATAAGAAACATGAACATAAAGGCATGATAAAGAATGATAATCATAACATGGAAATGTGGCAACAACACTTAAATGGAATTAGCATAATCCAAGGCTCATTGCACATGGAGCATGAGTAAATCCTAATTAAACATAAATCACGAGTAAATCCTCAATGAACTTGAATTAGAATGAGTCAACACTCATTTCACATGATGTATCATGATACTATACTTTACCCAATGCATTGGAGCGCTATATGGGCGCACCCTTCATAAACATTTCATTTAATGCATAAGTGTGCCACATGGATCATAAAACATGGATTCATAAATCATAATCATTTATTCTACGATAAAGGAATGTAGAATTCGTACATGAAACTTTATAATCAATAAGTAAATGTGCATAAATTTGAATACCCTTGATGGGGAAATGAGCATGGTATTCACTACACAATGACATTGGCTTAGAAAATCGGTGTGATTTCGGCAGCGTAACGGCGTGACATAAGAATTAATAAAAATGGTTGATGAGAGAGAAAGGGGTTCCTAATCATATTTACATGTAATGTACACTAAGGAGGTCATATAGATACATGTCCCAACAATTTTAATGGATATTAGTTTCATGAAACAAAAATATTACTTGAATGTAAAAGAGGAGAGAGATGTTCCTTTCAGAATTTCGGCATAGTAACGGGTGTATATGGGAGGCATTTAATGAGAGAGAAAGGGGTCTCCCCTAATTAAAACAATAATAGGAAAGTATGGTGGAGTTTCGAAACCATACCCCAACATTCAGAATTGAAATTAAAAGGGCAATACAACTTAAAGAAAATTGACAAAAATGAGAAAGGAAGAAAAAACCCTTACTTGGAAGTGTGCTTCCAAAGGCTAGAGAGAGGTTTGTGAGAGGCTTCTTGGGAGCTTGGGGCACCTTGGGAGAATTCTATTGAGAGTAGGGCAGAGGTTGGACGAACTCCAAAGGCTTTGAGTGAGGAGGAAGTGGGAGCTTGGGTGGGTTTATATAGGAAAGGTGATGGAATTCTTTATTATTTAGGTTTGGGACCACTTATATTAAATTAATCCAAACCACAAAACATCCCGTGGTTTTTTCCCATGGTTTTTGGAAAAGGGAAGAGTAAAACAATATTTTATATGTCCAAATTCCTAACTTCTTAAAATATTTGGGTTGCTTATGTGGAGGTGAGTCAAACTCCCATGGAAATTAATTTAAAAAGGAAAGGTGTTGAATAAGTCTTGAGGGGTCCATTAATGCTTTGAAAAGTTAGTTAAACAAACCCAAAATCACATTCTTTTAATGTTAAAACATATATTGGCCGAAAATAAATATTATTGTATTTTATTACATCACTATTTGGTCATTATGATGTCATAAAACACATTATATATTTAAATGATATTTAATTTTTACTCAAAAATTTGACTGTCTCAGCAAATTATGAAAAATTCAAAGTTGGATAATTTCAATGTTCTGATTCCAAAAATAAAATTTATATTATCTAAATAATTTTACAAATATGTTAATTTTCACATTTAAAATAAAAACCGACATTTATCGAAAATTCACAGGTTTGGACAGAAATGGCTTTCAAACCTTAAAAAAATTATAATTGTATTCATAAAATTATAAGATCATCTATATTTAATAAAAATTAATTTAATTACAATAATAATGTTTTATTAAAATATTATTTAATTCAAAAATCCCTTAATTTAAGAAAATAGAATTCTTATTTAAATAATTACTAAAAACACTATTTGTACTTTAAAAACTATTTACAATGTATCAAAAATGGATAGAAATTATATTCATTATTATATACAAAAAAATATGTAAATGAACATAGTACTACTTATTTGTTACATAACCCCTTAAAATAGCTGCATAAGACCGAAGGGTAAGGTGTGCGATGGTGACAGACTCTTGGGGTGGCTCGGATATCATAGATCGAGTGGTAATTTCAATCAACTTCCACTTTTCCCGTAGATGGTCACATTCGAGCTTGAAAAGATGAAGCTCAGCTTGGGCTTGGTCTAGGTCAAAGACCAAAGACGCCACCTCTTTTCCGAGCTCCGACAAATGGGCATCGTGTTGTTCAATTCTACTGGATGAGGCCATCGCTTCTTTTGTCTATGTAAAATTGGATGTGTTAAAGCCCTATATTTATACTAATCATGTGATCACTGTTCAATGACTATATTAGAAACGGTCAAAATTTTTAACATAAAACTAATGAAGTTGACATTTTATATAAACATAAAGAGACATTTAATTAGATCAAAAGGGATTTCCATTAATGAAACTTTGGGTTGTTACACACATGCATGAATCTTCCGATAACTATGGCCTAAATTACAAACCAACCTCTTGATCTCATAGTAATTTACAGAAAACACATTTCTTTCAGGTAATAGTGTTTTAACCAAAGAAAATATCTGATCAAATAGTTGTTTGACATTACATTATCTTATTTAATAGCCATAACTTTTTCAACCGCTTCTAATTTTCTTATCTTGCAACTAGGATATAATGTTTTCTCAGCAGACCGTAACAAATCATAAAATTTGAATGGTACCAACTCAGTATTTAAATCAATATCATCATGAGTTTCAGTTTGTTGAACAGATAGACCTGTAACATCATGTACTAAATTTTGGAACCGTGATGGATTAGGAATCAAGTTATTATTATCTTCTCTAAAAATGCGTTAACTGTGTTGATACCAAAAAAAATAATCTGGTTGAAAACCAAACCGTAAGAGATATCCCCCAACCTTTTTAAATGTGTCAATTGTTCTCAGAGCACATTTTTTACAAGGACACATAATTGTGAATTCTAAAACATATTCTAGTTTTGATGATGAAAATGTGAAGAAAGATTCAACACCCTCAATATATACAGGATTTAAACCAGAACCATTGGTATTTCTGTGCTGATTTATCCAAGCGCGGTCATCTAATAATGACTGATGTCAACTTCCTTATTCCATATTTCTCTACAAAATATAAAATCATCACTGTTTTTGAATAATTTTAAATTATAAAAACACTATTTAAAAAAAAGAGAAATAATTACTACTAATTCTTAATAATTACCATTAATTAAGGGCGACACAATTTCTAATGGATTGATGACTACTCTTTTGTCAGATGGCTCTTTTACTTGCATGTTTTATACACTGAAATCATAATGATGAATCTGGTCAGAGGGACACATATTTATTCTCATATGTAAGAGAATAAATATGCGTGACTCCAACCAGATTCTTCATTGTGATTTGAGTGTGAGAAAGATGCCAGTAAATGAGCCGTCAGACAAAAGAGCACCCTTTTCATCGACAAATCATCTTCTTCCAACTGTCACTGCCTGAAAACATTATAAAAAATATGATCCTAAGAATGCATATCCAATCTCTAGAATACGAGATTGAATATGCCTATGTGGCAACAAATTTTTCATAATGGTTTGAGTCGGTGAGAGTTGAAAGGAGGAAAGTCATCGAGCAAAATGAGTGTCGTCAATCCACTAGAAATTGTGCCAAGTTCATAAAATTTATTAAAATTTATTAAAATTTCTTTTTAACTGTTTCTAACTGTTCCTAAATAGTTATTACTATTTATTACTAATTATTCTTATTTATTACTAATTATTCCTATTTATTACTAATTATTCCTATTCATTACTTACTATTCCTATTTACTACTAACTATTACTATTTATTACTAACTATTTCTATTTATTACTAATTATTAATCTTTGTTACTAATTATTACAATTTATTACTAATTATTCCTATTTATTACTAAGTATTCATATTTATTTCTAATTATTCATATTTATTACTAACTATTCATATTTATTACTAACTATTACTATTTATTCCTAACTATTCCTATTTAATCCTAACTATTACTATATATTACTAACTATTACTATTTATTCCTATTTATTACAATTTATTCCTAATTATTACTAATTATTACTAATTATTACTAATTATTACTAATTATTACTAATTATTCCTATTTATTACTAATTATTCTTGATTATTCCTAATTATTACTGATTATTTATAATTATTACTAATTTTTCCAAATTATTCTTAATTATTACTAATTATTCTTATTTATATCTATTTATTTCTATTTATTACTAAATATTGCTATTTATTACTAATTATTGTTATTTATTCCTAATTATTCCTAATTATTTCTAATTACTGCTATTTATTTTTAATTATTACTAATTATTACTATTTATTCCTATTTAATATTAATAATTACTAATTATTCCTAATTTTAACTAATTTTTCCTAATTATTCCTAATTATTAATAAATATTCATATTTATTCCTATTTATTGCTATTTATTACGAATTATTGCTATTTATTACTAATTGTTGCTAATTATATCTAATTATTGCTAATTATTACTAAGTATTAATAATTATTACTAATTATTGCTAATTATTGCTAATTATTGCTAATTATGTCTAATTATTGCTAATTATTTATAATTATTTTTAATTATTTCTAATTATTTCTAATTATTAATATTTATTAGTAATTATTAGTATTTATTAGTATTTATTACTAATTATTACAATTTACTACTAATTATTATTAATTATTACTAATTATTATGAATTATTCTAATTTATTACTAATTATTTCTAATTATTCCTAATTATTACTAATTATTACAAATTATTCCTATTTATTACTAATTATTTCTATTTATTACTAATTATTTCTATTTATTACTAATTATTGCTATTTATTAATAATTATTGCTATTTATTGCTATTTATTACTAATTATTGCTAATTATTCCTAATCATTGTTAATTATTGCTAATTTTTAGTAACTATTACTGTAAAGACCCGTAAAATTCAAGGGAAATTTTTTTTCTTAATTTTCTTTAGAATTTTACAAGAGCGTGGTTTCAGACGGCACCTGATTCCGAGGCCCGGAGTGTCCGGAATTAATTTCCGAAGTTTGGCTCGGGTACGTTCAGTGAACGAACGAGCGGGAATTCCTAACTTTTGATCCGGTGCTCGGAATTGAAATCCGAGGGCACCGATGAACTCGCAGCACCGATTTTCGCTTAAAGAGACTTTTTCGGAAGTTGCATTTGTTGCGGGTTGAAAGTTAGTTTTGGGGTTTTTAGTTTGAGTTAAATAAAATTTGTGAAGAACAAATTTTATTATAACTTGATAAAACCTACCAAAGGGGGTTGGAAGTGGGACCCACACCCACTTAACCTCCCTTGGTAGGATTAAGTGTGGTGGGGCCCACACGAACCCCTAAACCTTTCAAATTCTCCCAACTCCCTTAACGCCTCATTAAATGACTTAAGTTACTTATTTAATTATGGGAGTTAATCCTTTTGAATTTCAAACATTTGAAATTCTAGTGTGTTATGTGTTAATAAAATAAGATGTTGTCTTATTTTATTTTGGTTAATTGTTTGTCTTCTTGAGAGGTGGAGAGCTTTTCCTTTCTCTTCTTCATCTCTGACGAAGAACTCGAAGAACGTTCATCTTGACGAAGAACGCTCAAGCTCCGACGAAGAACGCCGCACCTTCCTTCTTCGTTTACCGTGTCAACGAAAGGGGACGCCACTTCTTCCTCGGACAACCTTCGGCGGCGTACAAGTATTCGCCAACGACGTGTCTCTTCGGACGCTTTTCCTTCGTCATCGGATTTGACGAACGGCTACCGCGACGCCCGACCTCCGCGACGTCGTCTTCCGCGGAACGTTGAAAAACTTCGAACCTTTTACCCGAGGTAGGGGTTGTTGATTTCTTTTTGGTTTCATTATTTTATTCTTGATCGTGAATTTAGCAAGTCTAACGTGTGGATTGAATTATTTAAAGTTGCGTTATTATTTTAACGTGAGGGAGCCGGACCGCACGAACACGGCCGAACCCCTCCATCGTTCTTGTTTATTCTTGCGGGTGGAAGCAAGTGGCGTGGTGCCGTCGCACCACGCGGATAATCGTGCAAATATTTTACGCGGCGCCGTCGCGCCACGCCGAGGAAGAATCTTCAAGAACGCGACGCCGTCGCGCCGCGTTGAAAGGAATCAAGGCACGGGAAGGGGCGCGGTGCCGTCGCACCGCGCCGGATGACGAACACCGCGGCCGGTTCCGGGCCGCGGCGGGACGAGGAGACCGCGGCCGGATCCGGGCCGCGGCGGGAAGAGAAGACCGGCGGCCGGGCCGCCGGCGTCGGAAGCCGAAGGGGGGACCAGAATTTCCGGTCCCGTTGGAGAAAACTGGCCGGCCAGCTGGCCGGCCGGAATGCATTAAACCGGGGGAATTAATTCCCCCGGCCATCACTCAAAACCCCCCTCTTTATGAGGGGGCGGTTCTTTGAAAAGAGGGGGGGCAGCCGGCCCCCCGGTTCGTTTCCAGCCGGCCCCCACGTGCGGGGGCCGTTTTTTGTAAATGGCGCGGCACAAAGGCCGCGCCGCTTCCCAATCAGCGGGGGCTTGCCCCCCGCGTGCCGACCATGTGCGGCGCCAGCCGCCGCGGCTCCCCGCGCCGCCGCGCCGTTGGACCGCCCCGAGGGGGGGGGGGGGGTCGGGCCGGGTCGGCCCGGACCCGGTCCCCCCGTTTCAAACCTGTTCCGGTCTTTTGGCCATATCTTGAGCCTCGGACCTCCGAATGACGAACCGTCTACGGCAACGCGATCCTTGGATCGAGACGGTCGTTTCGGTATATCTCACTCAAGGTTTCGGTCTACTTTGAGTTAGGCCGGGTTGGTTCATTCACGAAACCAACCGGGCCTTCGGAGCGGAAACGCTCATATCTTGAGCTACGGACGTCCGATTGACGTGCCGTCAGCTGTGTTGTGTTCCTCTTAGTGAGACGGATCTTTTGGCATACTCCGCCCGAGGTTCGGACGCAGGTGGAGTACGGTCGGGTTGGTTTTGCCTTAAAAACCAACCGGGCCCCGGAGACGAAAATGCCAATAACTCTCAGACCGGGCGTCCGATTGACGCGCCGTCTGTTGCGTTGAGGTCCTTTTGACGATACGGAACTTTTGGATACATCAACTCTGGTCTTTGTGACAGTTGATGTATCAGCCTCTCGGCTCGTGGAGCGGACCCTCCGAACGAGCTTGCAGTGTGCGGGAACCCTAGTGCTGGCTGTGACTACTACTGCTACTGTGACTGCGACGACGACAGTACAGAGATCCTGTGTGGATTCGACGATGACGACTACAGCACTCAGTGATCCTACGTGGAACAGTGCTACCGAACCTGTGTGAGCTGAATCTTCTGTTTACCTTGGGCGGTGGAGCGCTTGGTTGTAGCAGCATATCCTTGGCAGTGGAGCGCTCGGTTGTAGCGGCAGACCTGCGATACTGGAGACGAGCGTACAGAGTACGGAGACCGTGAAACCGGCTGAGACCTAAAGACTGCTCGACCGACTCAACTTGGAGTGAGTCGACTAGCTCAGTGGACAGAGCGCCTGGTATTCGGCGGAAGACCCACGGCGGACGGAGCGCCTGGTAGTTGGCAGCAGACCCGCGGTACTCGACAGGAGGAGTACCTCTGTAGGCTATCTGGGTGAGCGCCCGGTATTTGGCAGCAGACCCTCAGCGGACGGAGCGCCCGGTAGTTGGCAGCAGACCCGCGGTACTCGACAGGAGGAGTACTTCAGCAGTCTTAGGTTAGTGAGCAGTACCTCGGAGTCGTGACAGGACCACTGTACACTCTAGAGACGGAGCTCCTCAGTAGTTACGGTTTCGATAATGAAAATCCTGGTTTGAGCTGAGACTTTTGACCTTTGTGTTTCCTCATGATTGAGATGGGTTACTTGATAACTTAGGTATATGTATGGGCATATACCTGGGTAGTGGTTATCCGTTGATCTCATGATCCTTGTGTTTCCTCATGATTGAGATGGGTTACTTGATAACTTAGGTATATGTATGGGCATATACCTAAGTAGAGTTTATCTGTTGAGATCTTCTTGTGGTTATCCTTGTTGGTTTTAGTGAGACCTTGAGGGTCTCGGGGTCCCTACTGAGTATCGTTATACTCACCCCTGCACGAGCTATGCCCGCACCTCGTTGTGTTGGTTGCAGACGACGGCCAGTACTGACAGAGGCCGAGTGTTTGAGGACTGGACGGTACCTGGAGGTGGACTATACGACGAGGCGGTACCCGGAGGTGGACCACTGGGCGGGACATACTCGGAGCGGACGGTGGGACCCGAGGAGCAGAGGAGCTATCTGTACCCACCCTTCAGGTGGGATTTCCAGTGGACAACTCGGCGTAGCAGCTTTACTTTTCAGTCGCTGTTTTCCCTTTCGAGTTGTACTTTACAGTTGGGCTTGTATTTCCGGACCCTTTTTACTTTTCAGTACTTCTTTTTGTACTTAGTGTTTTACTTCCGCTTGTACTCTGTGGTGCTTGTTTTCTTTTATAAAGGCAATGCCTTCCCAGTTATCGGGATTTTACGCCTTTGGTGCTAGTCGCCAGCCCCTGGCCTATGGAAGGCGGGCTTGGGGTAGTCACGGCACGGGCCCCGAGGATGGGTCGTGACAAATTGGTATCAGAGGAGTTCGGTTCTACCGTGAACTCTGATCTTTTCTATGTGAAGCAATAATGTTTAGCGTATTGAGTGTGGTTATCAGTCCAGGGAGTCCAGTGTTGGTGCAGCGGCCGACGTATCCGTACACCAGGACCCTGACTTCTGATTTCCGACTTAATGCACGAAAACATTGATTGCGTTTGTGTTTCAAAGTTTTCTTTGTGATTACTTATATCAGCTCACCAGGTATACTATTCTAACCGTGGCACACCTGTTTCCTTTTCAGGATGGCCCCATGACGACAGCCAGCTAGGGTTCCGAGAGTCGAGCGAGACGACAGCCCACCGAGAGACGAGGCCTCGGTGCAGGGACCTTTGCCAGTAGTAGCACCGGCGGTAGCTTTACTCGCCGATCCCCCGATGCTTCCAGCAGCAGCCGCTGACGATGCACGTCGCCTCAGTGCACTGCATGAGTTTTAGCGCCAGCGACCGCCCAGGTTTCGCGGGGAGACGGATCCCCAGGCAGCAGAGGACTGGCTGGAGGCAGTGGTTCGAGTGTTTAGGCTAGTGAGGACACCAGCAGACCTCATGGTGATCCTTGCTGCGAGCCTACTACACGCAGCAGCAGGACGATGGTGGAGCTTGATGCTCCAGGTGCACGTTGAGGCATCTCTACTTTGGACGGACTTTGAGAGCCTCTTCCGCTCGGAGTTCGTCCCAGCCACCCTTCCTGCGGTGCGTATCCAGGAGCTTCTACAGCTACGGCAGGGCAACATGACGGTCGCTCAGTACTCGGTGAGATTTACCGATCTCTCGCGCTACTCGACCGACATGGTACGGGACCCATTCTTCCGGGCCCGGACCTTCGAGCAGGGTTTGAGACACGAGATCAGGGCATCGCTGATCTCCCTCAGCATACCGACTCAGACAGGAGTACTGGAGCGGGCCCTTCTGATCGAGAGTTTCCTTGCTGAGTCTACACCAGCACAGCGACCCACCGCAGGGCGGCACGTGGCAGAGTCATCTGCAGCAGATAGCCGACGGATGACTCAGGGTTCCAGGCAGACCAGACCTACCAGTGGCCGACTGCACGACTCAGGCTCAGTTGTACGGGGAAGCCGGGGTGGAGTCAGAGCCAGGCGTGCCGAGAGTGGGCAGTGTTACTCCAGTGGTGGAATTGGTCACATGGCTCGTGACTGTCCGACCCACCATGCTGATGATCAGCAGTTAAGTGAAGAACCTCCCAGGCAGAGGCAGAGGTTCGACCGTGGTGGTCCGCAGGGAGGAGGCGGACGAGGAAGAGGAGCTGGACGAGCAGCCGGTGGTGGGCGACGCTTTGAGGCTTTGCCACCACCACCACCAGGAGGTCCACCCCGACCACAGGGAGTAGGTGAGCATGCGAGAGCTCAGCTTCCGGTAACCGAGGCCTTCGATCATAGAGCTCTGGGAGCTGATGGACAGGAGCAGAACTAGTGGATACGTCCTTTGTACTTCTGGTTCCTTGTTGCTTTTATGTAGCGTCTTGTATTATGAGCTGCAATAATAAAAGACGCATACCCTTGTGATATTTCGTTCCTGTCCTCTTTCGTGATGTTACTAAGAGGTTCCAGTTTTGGCTGTTGACTTGACCCTCACTTGTGAGACATCTACTGGAGGATACCCAGTTACCACACACTGATGCCGACAGTGTGACTCAACCCTTAGAGGCGAGAGTAACGGTTGAATCTCTTAGTAGTAGCGTCGAGGCCTTACGACATCATCCTTGGTGTGGATTAGTATCATCCATGTTAGGATCGACTGTTTTAGGCAAAGAATGTGGTTCATCCAGGGGATGAGACCAGATTTCTCTTATCGGCAAAGAAGGAATCTTGCAGCACTTGTGGAACCTGAGGTGGTCCAGGTCATCCAGGGGCGGATGAGTACAGCTCAGAGCCGGCAGAAGTTATATGCTGACAGGAGGCGGAGGCCACTAGAGTTCGAGGATGGCGACCACGTCTTCTTGCGGGTCTCACCTCGACGTGGTATTCGGAGATTTGGCCGAGGCGGCAAGTTATCTCCGCGCTTCATCGGACCCTTCCAGATTCTCAGTAGGATTGGTGAGGTATCTTATCACCTGGCTCTACCACCTCAGTTGCACCGGGTGCACGACGTCTTCCACGTATCCCAGCTGAGGAGATACGTGCACGATCCGACGCACATCATTGACCATGAGGAGCTTGACGTTGACGATGGGGCGACTTTTACGGAGGTCCCGGTGGAGATAGAGGATCGACAGGAGCGGGTCCTGCGTGGACGATCGATTCCTCTTGTGCGCATCAGATGGCAGCACGGGAATCTCCAGGAGAGCACATGGGAGCGGGAGGCTCAGATGCGTGCTCAGTATCCTCATTTGTTTCCCTAGTTTTTGATGTAACTTTACGGGGACGTAAAGCCCTGAGGTGGGAGTAATGTAAAGACCCATAAAATTCAAGGGAAATTTTTTTTCTTAATTTTCTTTAGAATTTTACAAGAGCGCGGTTTCAAACGGCACCTGATTCCGAGGCCCGGAGTGCCCGGAATTAATTTCCGAAGTTTGGCTCGGGTACGTTCAGTGAACGAACGAGCGGGAATTCCTAACTTTTGATCCGGTGCTTGGAATTGAAATCCGAGGGCACCGATGAACTCGTAGCACCGATTTTCGCTTAAAAAGACCTTTTCGGAAGTTGCGTTTGTTGCGGGTTGAAAGTTAGTTTTGGGGTTTTTAGTTTGAGTTAAATAAAATTTGTGAAGAACAAATTTTATTATAACTTGATAAAACCTACCAAAGGGGGTTGGAAGTGGGACCCACACCCACTTAACCTCCCTTGGGAGGATTAAGTGTGGTGGGGCCCACACGAACCCCTAAACCTTTCAAATTCTCCCAACTCCCTTAACGCCTCATTAAATGACTTAAGTTACTTATTTAATTATGGGAGTTAATCCCTTTGAATTTCAAACATTTGAAATTCTAGTGTGTTATGTGTTAATAAAATAAGATGTTGTCTTATTTTATTTTGGTTAATTGTTTGTCTTCTTGAGAGGTGGAGAGCTTTTCCTTTCTCTTCTTCATCTCTGACGAAGAACTCGAAGAACGTTCATCTTGACGAAGAACGCTCAAGCTCCGACGAAGAACGCCGCACCTTCTTTCTTCGTTTACCGTGTCAACGAAAGGGGACGCCACTTCTTCCTCGGACAACCTTCGGCGGCGTACAAGTATTCGCCAACGACGTGTCTCTTCGGACGCTTTTCCTTCGTCATCGGATTTGACGAACGGCTACCACGACGCCCGACCTCCGCGACGTCGTCTTCCGCGGAACGTTGACAAACTTCGAACCTTTTACCCGAGGTAGGGGTTGTTGATTTCTTTTTGGTTTCATTATTTTATTCTTGATCGTGAATTTAGCAAGTCTAACGTGTGGCTTGAATTATTTAAAGTTGCGTTATTATTTTAACGTGAGGGAGCCGGACCGCACGAACACGGCCGAACCCCTCCATCGTTCTTGTTTATTCTTGCGGGTGGAAGCAAGTGGCGTGGTGCCGTCGCACCACGCAGATAATCGTGCAAATATTTTACGTGGCGCCGTCGCGCCACGCCGAGGAAGAATCTTCAAGAACGCGACGCCGTCGCGCCGTGTTGAAAGGAATCAAGGCACGGGAAGGGGCGCGGTGCCGTCGCAACGCGCCGGATGACGAACACCGCGGCCGGTTCCGGGCCGCGGCGGGACGAGGAGACCGCGGCCGGATCCGGGCCGCGGCGGGAAGAGAAGACCGGCGGCCGGGCCGCCGGCGTCGGAAGCCGAAGGGGGGACCGGAATTTCCGGTCCCGTTGGAGAAAACCGGTCGGCCAGCTGGCCGGCCGGATGGCATTAAACCGGGGGAATTAATTCCCCCGGCCATCACTCAAAACCCCCCTCTTTATGAGGGGGGCGGTTCTTTGAAGAGAGGGGGGGCAGCCAACCCCCCGGTTCGTTTCCAGCCGGCCCCCACGTGCGGGGGCCGTTTTTTGTAAATGGCGCGGCACAAAGGCCGCGCCGCTTCCCAATCAGCGGGGGCTTGCCCCCCGCGTGCCGACCATGTGCGGCGCCAGCCGCCGCGGCTCCCCGCGCCGCCGCGCTGCCACGGCTCCCCGCGCCGCCGCCGCGCCGCCGGACCGCCCCGGGGGGGGGGGGGGGGGGTCGGGCCGGGTCGGCCCGGACCCGGTCCCCCCGTTTCGAACCTGTTCTGGTATTTTGGCCATATCTTGAGCCTCAGACCTCCGAATGACGAACCGTCTACGGAAACGCGATCCTTGGATCGAGACGGTCGTTTCGGTATATCGCACTCAAGGTTTCGGTTTACTTTGAGTTAGGCCGGGTTGGTTCGTTCACGAAACCAACCGGGCCTTCGGAGCGGAAACGCTCATATCTTGAGCTACGGACGTCCGATTGACGTGTCGTCAGCTGTGTTGTGTTCCTCTTAGTGAGACGGATCTTTTGGCATACTCCGCCTGAGGTTTGGACGCAGGTGGAGTACGGTCGGGTTGGTTTTGCCTTAAAAACCAACCGGGCCCCGGAGACGAAAATGCCAATAACTCTCAGACCGGGCGTCCGATTGACGCGCCGTCTATTGCGTTGAGTTCCTTTTGACGATACGGAACTTTTGGATACATCAACTCTGGTCTTTGTGACAGTTGATGTATCAGCCTCTCGGCTCGTGGAGCGGACCCTCCGAACGAGCTTGCTGTGTGCGGGAACCCTAGTGCTGGCTGTGACTACTACTGCTACTGTGACTGCGACGACGACAGTACAGAGATCCTGTGTGGATTCGACGACGACGACTACAGCACTCAGCGATCCTACGTGGAACAGTGCTACCGAACCTGTGTGAGATGAATCTTCTGTTTACCTTGGGCGGTGGAGCGCTTGGTTGTAGCAGCATATCCTTGGCAGTGGAGCGCTCGGTTGTAGCGGCAGACCTGCGATACTGGAGACGAGCGTACAGAGTACGGAGACCGTGAAACCGGCTGAGACCTGAAGACTGCTCGACCGACTCAACTTGGAGTGAGTCGACTAGCTCAGTGGACGGAGCGCCCGGTATTCGGCGGCAGACCCACGGCGGACGGAGCGCCTGGTAGTTGGCAGCAGACCCGCGGTACTCGACAGGAGGAGTACCTCTGTAGGCTATCTGGGTGAGCGCCCGGTATTTGGCAGCAGACCCTCAGCGGACGGAGCGCCCGGTAGTTGGCAGCAGACCCGCGGTACTCGACAGGAGGAGTACTTCAGCAGTCTTAGGTTAGTGAGCAGTACCTCGGAGTCGTGACAGGACCACTGTACACTCTAGAGACGGAGCTCCTCAGTAGTTACGGTTTCGATAATGAAAATCCTGGTTTGAGCTGAGACTTTTGACCTTTGTGTTTCCTCATGATTGAGATGGGTTACTTGATAACTTAGGTATATGTATGGGCATATACCTGGGTAGTGGTTATCCGTTGATCTCATGATCCTTGTGTTTCCTCATGATTGAGATGGGTTACTTGATAACTTAGGTATATGTATGGGCATATACCTAAGTAGAGTTTATCTGTTGAGATCTTCTTGTGGTTATCCTTGTTGGTTTTAGTGAGACCTTGAGGGTCTCGAGGTCCCTACTGAGTATCGTTATACTCACCCCTGCACGGGCTATGCCCGCACCTCGTTGTGTTGGTTGCAGACGACGGCCAGTACTGACAGAGGCCGAGTGTTCGAGGACTGGACGGTACCTGGAGGTGGACTATACGACGAGGCGGTACCCGGAGGTGGACCACTGGGCGGGACATACTCGGAGCGGACGACGGGACCCGAGGAGCAGAGGAGCTATTTGTACCCACCCTTCAGGTGGGATTTCCAGTGGACAACTCGGCGTAGCAGCTTTACTTTTCAGTCGCTGTTTTCCCTTTCGAGTTGTACTTTACAGTTGGGCTTGTATTTCCGGCCCCTTTTTACTTTTCAGTACTTCTTTTTGTACTTAGTGTTTTACTTCCGCTTGTACTCTGTGGTGCTTGTTTTCTTTTATAAAGGCAATGCCTTCCCAGTTATCGGGATTTTACGCCTTTGGTGCTAGTCGCCAGCCCCTGGCCTATGGAAGGCGGGCTTGGGGTAGTCACGGCACGGGCCCCGAGGATGGGTCGTGACAATTACTAATTATTAGTATTTATTACTAATTGTTACAATTGATTACTAATTATTGCAATATTAGTAATTATTACTAATTATTACTAATTATTACAATTTATTACTAATTGTTACATTTTATTACTAATTCTTACAATTTATTACTAATTATTACAATTTATTACTAATTCTTACCATTAATTACTAATTATTACAATTTATTACTAATTATTACAATTTATTACTAATTATTACAATTTATTACTAATTATTAAAATTTATTATTAATTATTACTAATTATTACTAATTATTACTAATTATTACAAATTATTACTAATTATTTCTAATTATCTGTATTTACTACTTATTATCTGTATTTATAACTAATTATTACAAATTATTACTAATTATTAGTATTTATTATTAAATATTACTATTTATTACTAATTATAACAAATTATTAGTAATTATTACAGTTTATTAATAATTGTTATAGTTTATTTGTAATTACTACAATTTATTACTAATTATTACAATTTATTACTAATTATTACAATTTATTACTAATTATTAGTAATTATTACAATTTTTTAGTAATTATTACAATTTATTACTAAATATAACTATTTATTACAATTTATTAGTAATTATTACAATTTATTGCTAATTATTTCTATTTATTACTTATTATTACAATTTATTACTTATTATTACAATTTATTACTAATTAATACAATTTATTACAATTTGTTACTCATTATTAGTATTTACTACTAATTATTACAATTTATTACTAATTATTTAATTTATTACTAATTATTACAATTTATTACTAATTATTACGACTTATTACTAATTATTACAAATTAAAACTAATTATTATAATTAATTTCTAATTATTACAATTTATTACCAATTAATACAATTTATTACTATTTATTACAATTTTTACTATTTATTACTCATTATTACTATTTATTACTCATTATTACTATTTATTACTATTTATTAATAATTATTAATATTTATTACTAATTATTAGTATTTATTATTATTTATTACCAATTATTATTCATTAGTACAAATTAATTATATACATTACTAATTATCGTTAATAATTATTAATTACTACTATTTATTAAAAATTAGTACTAAAAATTTAAATTTATTAGTCCAAATAAATACTCATGACAAAAAAATATAAATTTAATTTAATTACATCTAATAAAATATAATATATAGGTTAGATTATTTGCGGCAAGACTATTTGTGACGGGTATCCCGTCGCAAATAGTATCTTTCTCGACAGGACCCGTCGCAAATACCTACGCCCACATTAATTAATGTTGGCGGTTAAAAAGTTATTTGAGACAGGTCCCATCGCAAATAGTCCCTACCGACACACCTTTTGCGATGGGACGACATCCCGTTGCAAAAAGCTATTAACCACCGTCAGGTATTTGCGACGGGGCCCGTCGCAAAAACATCACTATTTGCTACGGTGGGATCCCATCGTAGCAAATAACCTTCGGGCGGTATGGTGTTCTACCCATGCCAAACCTTTTGCGGCGGGAGATGAAATCCCGTTGCAAATAATTGGTTATTTGTGATGGGTCGTTACCCCACCAAAAATAACCTCTTGGATGGACTTTTTGTGACAAGATTTATTCCCGTCACAAAAAGTCCTTTTTCCCGTAGTGATGGTTAAAAACTATACATTTTCTTCGGAAAACCTCATTTGATTTATACCTAAAGCCTTCTTAGTATGAGTTTTTTATCTAAGCAGCGGTTGTGGGTCATGTTTATGGATAAAATGAAGTGGTTTTGGAGGGTATTGGCCTAAAAAAATTCATTTTTATGTTTGGTGATGTGATGATAAGGGGTTTCCTTTTCTCTGTGGAAGAGAGGATCCACTTTCAATCTTTGAGAAGAATAAAATATATTAATGTATTATTCACAAACAAAGGTTCCAAAATGCACAATTATAAAATATTAGATTATATATTGTTTAAATAATATATATAGTTTAACTAAAAAATGTTTTTTGGTAATTATAACCCTTATCTCTGTAGTTTAACACCTTGATAATCCTGTTTAAACGTTAATCGTGGTAACATATTTTTGCAATTTTTACTACACATTTTGAAAAAATTAAGTTATAAATAATAAATAATATAAATCATACAAATTCCAATTATTGAATCCTTTTTATCAAATTCAAATAATAAATTTAGATGAAATTAAATTAATAATTTACAATAAAATGTGATGAAAACAAATTTTCAAATGATAATGTATTTTTTGAGTATAATTTTTTTATATCAAAATTCATCATAAAATTGATTCTTATGAACTAAATTGGATTAATAATAGTATTATTGAAATAATTTTAGTTTGAAACCAATTTTATGACAAAATATAATATTTTAAATTCTATTAATGAAAATATAGTTTTTAATAAAAATCAGTATTTCCACTATTCTTGAAAAAAATAAGCTTTTCCAAAAATTCTAAAAATTTCATTGAAAGATAATTTTCAAATTTTTATTTAAAAAATAAAGTTCGTTATTTGAAATAGGATTTATAAAATTAGATAAAATTTATTATTTTATTTTCTCACAAAATTCAGTAAAAATCATTTTACGGCAAAATTATCTTCTTGAATCAATTAATGACTTTGAATATATATATATATCTATTTGTTTTATCGAAAACCTGTATACATATTTTTAAAAAGCAGTTATTCCAATTAATACTACCAATTTAATGGATAGTATATAAATTTATACTATATTACGGTTCATTTTTATATGGGGTTTCATGTATCGCAAACAATCAACGATGTCAAATTTATTTAAAAATAAATATAGAAAAAAATCTTCTGGTGTTACACAAGAAGGAATGAAAACCAATTAAAAGAAAATATATTCATTAATGGAAAGATCTTAGTATATAGAAAAGGGATATTTCTACATTCATGGCTAGGAATAGAAGAAATCAGTACACATCTTGAATAATCAAAACTCTCCAAATTAAGGAACTTATGCGACATCTCTTGAATTGAAATTGTGGAAATGAATCTCGTAAATTACCACATTGTATATCATAGTATCACACCATAGTCAAGAGATTTAAAAATAGATGAGATCAGTTCATAGTATATTAGATAGAGGTACTTGACCCGTGAACACAACGATCGCCATGCAAGATCCCTATCATTAACAAGAAATAGCTAAATCTTTAAACAACAAATGACACCACATAAATATCCATATATGACAAAATATTCCCCAATATCTTTTTTTACATGGAAAAAACATATGATAAGACATTCATTTTCCTAAAGCAACCACATAGTGACAATTTCTTTAAAAACAACCCACATAGGAGGAGATTGGAAACATGTTTTCTCTTAGGTGTGCCACTTAGCATGTTGGGAGGGGGAGGGGGAACCCTAGTGGGGTGTATTATGCCTCAAAAATCGATGGATTATGGCTGCATAGAACCCATTCCTCTGAACGTCTTCCCCCTTCAGCAGTTTGGGTCGGGTTAACCCAACCTAGTCCTATCTCCCAATAAACCAATTAGACCCATGGTCTTGGGTAGTTGCACTATGGAAACCTATTCCTAGGATATATGTGTCTAGTCCAACCCATACCACCTAGCCTAAAAGAGGGATAGGCTAGGCCTATATCCCATGTCATTCCAATTTCCATGTAGCGGTTGGTTTGTAAACTGAACATGGCCTATCAAACCAATGTGGGAACTATGCTAGTAAGAACATAATGATGTGACTTTATTCCACTAGTTTTTTCAATGTAAACTTATTCTTCACCATGGTTGTCCAACGCACCCAATTGGTTGATTTTCCTTCTTAACACTATCATTGCGCACCCCCTTCATAGACTACCTAGCCAAGCCGTAGTGTCATCATTGTATAAGTTCCTGAATTTTTAATGACGTATGAATCATTTTAATTGCTGTTTAAACCTTCCTTTTATATGAAAAAAATATACTTTGTGTTTAAGAATGGATTCAGGAGAGTATGGTCTTATTCTGTTCCTATATTTCTACTTTTTCTAGGCACATTCAAGGAAGAATGGGTAGTAGAAATCACATAGATCATCCATGAAAACCAAAAATTAAAGAACATAGTTAGTATTAATTATGAAATGGGGGAAACATAGCCATTAAAAACCTGAAATTTATTGTTGAGTTAAAATGCATGGGTTGCATAAAGTTAGTATTAACCATGTGCCTAGCCATGCATGGTGTGTACCTTGAGAAAGTTCTATTCAGAATGGGTGCACATAATTTTTCAAACCCTACGCATGGACCTTGAAATGTACTTGTGAATATATTATTTTCAATACATGTTTGACACAATGTTTTGTCAAGCGTGGGTCCAAACCATTCGCTCACTTAAAAAAATGTGAAATTCCAGTTTCCCCCCTCATTCCCCTTAAATATAAATTACTTTATCCTCCCTTAAAAGAACAATAATCTAGCCATGTGAGATCTCCAACTCTTCTACTCCCTAGAATTTATTATATCTTCACCATTCGAGATTTGATTTGATATCTTTGGATTATGCTGGGTCAGTATTGTTATATATATGACCCCACTTCCTTCTTTTCTCATTTTCTTACTTCATATTGAATGTTATCTTTTAAGAGCTAATATGCCTTTTTTCAGGAAATTTTTCTAGTTTCTTTTATATTCCTAATTGAAGCCTGAATCAGAGGATAAAATTGGATGAGGATCGCTCTAAATGTATAAGGTTGGTGGTTTAATACTTTTACCAAAAAAATCTGTTGTTTGTATCATGTTTCATCGTGTCACACCTCAAACATTCCACGTGTTTCCTCTAAAATTAAAAAATCTTAAATTTGTTAACTAGTCATCAACCTATATGTTCTACAAGACCTTTTTCCATAGTTTGATGAAAATTAAGTCAACATGAACTACACCTTTTGGGTGGGTTTGATTACATGTTATTAGATTACATTATTTTCTAGTAATTTTAGCACTCCTAAGGTGTGTTGAGATTTCCACATGATAGTGGAATTTGTAGATGAATTAAAAAAAACATTAAATTGTTCGAATACCATCCCTTTGATCATAGATGGGTTTTAACATAAATAAACTATTTAATTGAAAAAATTAAGTGGATACACTCTATTGGGCCCCTATTTATCACTTTAAGAGGTTGAAAAATGAAATGTATTGAATTTTTAAATGGAAAGGATATAAAAACCGGAACTTCTTAACACTTCTAAATTAAATAATTAAAGTTATAGTTTGATTGAATCCAATTTGAATATTCCCCTTATCTTATGTTTAATTATTAAATTTAATACTTGATTATTATTGTTATAATACCCTTGAAATTTGTTTTTGATGAATGGTAAAAGAATGTATGACATAGGGATCCTCATCATTTATTAGAAATTATTGGACTTGGTTCTCCTTATAAATTATTATAAATATTTTGATATGGTGATCCTTATTATATATTTGAAATTCGTGGAAATAGAAATCCATATCATTTATCAAGAATTTTTGGACATGATTCTCTACATTTACTAGGTTTATGTTGTTGGACATGGAACTCCACATCATTGGTTGGGTTTGTCTAATTTGACATTTCCAATCTCCTGTTGGGATGTTTGGACTGATTCCCCTTACTTAAAATATGAGACCCTTAAGATATACAGTTCATATATTTGGATTTGGTTAAAGAAGGTATGGTTGGTAAAGTATCATATTATGAGCCTGATCTCGATAGGAATTAAATTTATTTTGATTCATTATATTTGTTATACCTACACACTATTAATTTTATATTCATAGAATAATTAGTATTAAATTCCATTACTGGTGGCCGATTGCATTTTTCTCAAACCCTATGTAGGCCACTCATAGGCACCCAAAGAGACTTCATGGATATATGTAGGGACAAGGGAAAGTACCCAGTTTTGGATGATTGATTTTCCATAATAGGATAGAATAAGAGAGAAATGGACTGATATAGTGACCATGATGATATTAGATTTTTTCATTTTTTTCATTTTTTCAGTTTGGTATTTTAGGCAATGTGGTTAGCTAGGTTTAGTTATATATAAGTGAATTAATTCTGGGAAGTCACATGGTAGTATCATAGTTTTTATTATTTCTATAATATTTTATGATGGTATAATGGAGACTAGGATGTTTTATAATTTGGTAATGAGAATGTACATTTTTATAGCTAACCCACATATGAGGAAAAAGAAAAATTTTTAGGGATATGATATAATGTTTTGCTATCCACCTATTTTAATTGTTCTATTTTTTACATGGGGTTACACAAATTATTTATGTTATTTTTTTATCATGATGTTTTTTACCCTTGGTACGATATTGAAAAGATGTTTTGTCTCATGCATCATTACAGTCACCTAAGGATTTATTTTCGTGCATCTTACATGCCATGATTATTTTATCGTTCCCATTTCCTGCAACATGTTGTAGTGTCATTATTTCTATGATGGTAATTTATAAAATGTTTCTTGTAAGAAATGGGGATAATAACGGGTTAAAAAAAGTTACTATATCAACTTAAATGGGATCTTTCCACATAGTTTTATGGTGGCACCTTAACATTCAAATTATTTAGTATTGGATATATGTTGTAGTGATTTCATGAGCTGAAATGATACATGATTGTAATTAAATATATGGAAATGTTAATATATTGTGTTTGCGATTCTATAAATTTGTATTGTGTTATATATATATATATAATCATATAATCTTATATGTCTTCTTATATCCTGATACCAGTGGTAAAAAAATCTAGTTATTTTACATGATGTTGAAATTGAAACTTATACATATTAGGAAATTATAAAATGGTAACTATGACTCAACTAATTATACTATTTCATAAGTATAATAGTGACGAATACTAACTCATAAATGAAATGGTTACTATTAAATGGGGATTCAAATTATACCTTAAATGGTGTTTTCCTCTATAACATGCAATTGAGAAACCATATAACATAACCTATACAATTGAAACTAAGAATCATACCAACACCCATGTTGTGGTAGTGTGTATTTGGGTTAGTGTTTCATGGGTAGTGAGCTATTGTGCAAATATTGTTATCATAAGTGAATCTCATCAGTCTTGTTTTCATGTATAGAGGATTTGGGTCATATTGATTCCCATTAGTTATCTTTTAGTTTTTGAATATTTTTTGAGGTATCCACATGAAAATATAGATATACACCTCCATGTTGGCATTAGTTTATTATCTAGTAAGGTAGTGAAAACCTTGATCTAAAGGTGGTGGGACATTAAACACATGGGTTTCCTCTAATAGTTCCACCTACGTAACCTCCTCTTATACGCAAACATGGAAATGATGCTCATATTAAAGAGGATTTTATACTAATAGTGCATTATATATAGTGAGTTACGCATCCTAAAAAAATGATGTCAAATAGGAATAGGGAATTCCAACAATAGAATCAATGTAATATATTGGGGGATGGTGGCCCCATACTATAGATTTGTGGATAGGTGATATATTTTCCATCTTCAAGCATGTGAAGATTCCTATATATGGGAGGTCCAACACTCCTATTTATATACTTCTCGATCCACCTAACATTGGTGGGATGGTCTAAATCTGTAATATAAGAATTGAGGAATGGTCTGAAGGGACAACCATACTAGTTTCTAGGATTATTTTTTCCCATATATGTTGAGATCTAAATGAGCTATGGAATATATACATATTGAATAGGGTATATTATCTATTATGAACAACTCCAAAAACTCCAAAATTTAATTCCTACTCTTTTCAGTGATGAATTTAACAAATTAAAGAAATTTGAGGTTGGTCTTAGGAAGGCTATCCAATCTTAGGTGATTTTTTTGTTTAACTATAATTTATAAAATTGTGAATAAGAACACCTTCTCTGAGTATAACATATGGGAATCTGAGGGTGTGGGCCATGGTGGGTTAGTTTCTAAATAGGCAGGCAATTTATGAAATGGCAGAAATAATTTATTAGAGGTTTCCCATAGGCGTAATATAGTTATAGTATATGAATGTGAAATTATGTGGTATTCCATTGGTATAGAAATCAGGTTTACATAAAGACAAAGTGTGTGAGTGGCCCAATTGAGTGTTGATCCTGTAGAAAATTGGGACATGTTTAGTGATTTTTCCCAAACTTCCCACATGTTCACAGTGAAAAAGGATCTACACTGGATCCACTATATAAGGAATTATCAATAGATCTACACTAAGCTAAAAGATAGAGTACCACTAGCCATACAGGCCACAGAGTCAAACAAGGTTGATGAAGCCATACTTATAATGTGCAGTACCTGAAAAATGGAATTTCTCAAATAATCCATGTTGTAGATTAGTGACATAAATTGGATCAAATATATTGAGTAAAGCTTACACCTGAGGAGAAGAGTGTCAGTGCATCTATAGTCTGAGGTATTATTTAAGTTTCCTTTTTCTTACTCATGATTTATTTGATATATGGCCTTCAGACTAGTTTATATATATGGATATAATGAATGTTATTGGGATTTATTTTGAGTTATTTTACAAAGTGAAGTCACCAAGTACTCTATTGGGAGTGTGTTTAGAGATTTTACACCAATATAAGTAGTTCCACATTGATATTTTTAGTTATCATTTTCTATGGAACCTATTAATCCTTGAGATGATAATATTTTACAAAATTTGTGGTATGTATTGACTTGTAACATATCACACACATAATTATTTTAATCATTTGAGGGTGTATTTTATATCCCTAATGTGGTAAATATATTTACAAGGTTAAATGTGATGTCTATGAAAGTTAAGTTAGATCTGTGCGTTGCGTGCTGGGTGGGGTCTCATCAAAGTTTTTTAGTCTTTTTCTAATTGTACATGGAACAAATCAAGTAGATATTCCTCTAGTGGTTGATCATTTAATGGATGTCTTCCCTAAGGAATTTACCAGATCACCTTCTGAGATAGAGGTAGAGTTCACTATTTATCTTGTTCTAGTGGAATCAAAAGTGTTTATTCCACCTTACATGATGTCTCATTATAATATTTAGGGACTTTTGAGGTAATTAGAGGACCTGGAATCCAAAGGGTTTATATAACCCAATACATTACCATGGGGATCACTTATGCATTTTATCATGAATATGGATATGAACCCTAGGATTTGTGTGGATTACCGATGGTTGAATTATATTACAATGAACAAGAAGTATCCTCTACCTCTTATAGATGGTCTCTTCGACGAGCTTTAAGGAGATAGCGTTTCCATGAAAAATTATTTGAGGTTAGGATATCATTAGGTAATGTTCGAACCCTCAGATATATCACATACATATTTTTAAAGTATTTATGGCCTTAATAAGTATTTTGTAATGTTGTTAGGTCTCACGAACATTTTATAAGTCCTTATGGAATTGATGAATCATTTTTTCCACCCGTTATTAGATTTCATTGTAGTAGTTTTCATGGATAACATCCTGGTGTATTCTTAGTCTTGAAACAATCATTCCAAACTATTTGAAATCATATTGAGTACACTAATAGAGAATTTGATATATTCTAATCTCAAAATGTTCAACTTTTCAATTCGTAAATATCATTTCCTTGGTCACATTATGTTAGAATCAATTGTATCTATGGATCTAAATAATGTTAGATTCATTATTTCTTATGAGAACCCAATAATTGTTTTTAATACTTGGGGTTTATTGGAGGTATTTGGATATTATGGGAATTTTATTCATAATTTTCCTTCATTGTAGTACCAAAAATAAGATTTAATAATAAGTGAGTTATTTTCTCATGGACTGAATCTTTTGAGAAGGCCATTTAGAATATTAAATGAAGGTTAAGCTCAACATCGAACCAGATTATTCTTGATCCAGGTAGAGGCTACACCTTTTATTGTGATGCATTAGTAATTGGGATAAGAGCCATTTTTAGCCGTGTGAAATGAATAATAGTGTGTATGTCTCATAATTTGAGACATCCTGAGGGAAATTAACCATCTCATTACCTCGAGATAGCAGCAGATGTGTAGGCTTCACAGTGATGCAGAAATTATTTGATTAGGGAACAATTATGTGTATAAATAGACCGTAATAGCCTCAAATACATATTCACTCGGCATTACAGGAATAACTGACAGTTAATATGGGTTTTATACCTTTAGTATTTTGATTTTTTGATTTCATATATTCCTAGGAAAGGAAATATAGTGTAAGGTTTGCTGAGATGGTAGAATCATACATAGGATGTTCGGAATGCTAGCAGTTAATGGAAGTTGATGGAACTATTTTATGAGAAGAATATTGAGACTTAGAAGTGTCGTGCATATCATATTCCATAAGTTTTATCATTGAACTCATCACTTTTAGATTGAGTAAATATTTTTTAGGTTTACAATCCTAAAGGCTTAGTCTAAAGGGAATTTTTTTTGGTGGAGACACACCAGATGGTTATATCATTGATGAGGATACGATCTTGTCTATATGTGGAGGTTTATAGATTCATATAGATATTTGAGAGGAATATATGTGTTAATACCAGGATTCTAGTTAGGATGTACATCTTAGTGTCACCATGATTTTCCAGGACAAATGTCACCATTATTGGAGGCTGAGGATGAAATGGGAGATTCTGAGTTTTGTTACCCATTGTTCTACCTTTCAATAGGTGAAGATAGAACACCAGTTAAGAGTCAGAATATTAAATATATTGAACATTATTTATTATAAATGGTATGAATTCATTATAATATTCGTGATGGTTTTACCTAGGTTACCTAATTATAGTGACATTGTATGGGTGATTGTGGATAGAATTAAAATGGTTGCCCATTTTGTTCCAATCAAAGAGGACTCCTTTGTAGAAAGACATGGAAGGATATATATCTTTTATATTATATGCATTGATGGAGTTAACTATACCAAATTATCAGATGGGGATTATTTTTTACATCATAGTTCTGGATTGGTTTTTAGAATTCTCTTGGTTCATCGGTGCTTCGAAGCATAGCCTACCACCATCAGGTGGACAATTAGTCTGAGCATACTCTACAAGTATTAGAGTAAATTTTTAGGGAATATTTCCATGAAATTCAATGTTCTTGGTAGAAAAACATACCAATATACTTGTTCCCTTATAAATATCTTTCAAGGGACTATATAGATGGATCCATATGAGTCCATATGTGTTATTCAATGTTGTTAATCCTTGTGCTACATAGGGGCAAGAGAGGCAGTGCTACGAGATTATGACTCATTTGGGATATATGAGAGTAGGTATAGATGATAAAAAATATAATAGATATGGCTTAGTCTAAGTATATTTCTTATAATTATCATTTTCATTGATTTTAGAGATAATGGTATGGGATATGGTATTCTTTCATGTTTGACCTATATTGGGTCATTGATGAATCAAGAGGAAAGGAAAGCTATCAACTAGATTTTTTAGACCTTTTAGGATTATAGATAGGGTCAGACCAATGGTTTATCTGATATCTCTTCCATAGAGATACAAGGATATTCATGATTTCTTTTATGTTTCATATTTTTCTCCTTATTATTTAGATCTATCCAATATCTTTTAGTTATATGAGGTTGAGTTAGAAGTGTAGTGATTCCATTGATGATCACCAAATTAGTATTGTTGATTGTAGCTTGATGGGTCTTAAAAAGTTTAGTTACTCTAGTTTGGGAGTTATAAAATCATGTTCATGTATAGTTTGAGACCTGAGGGATAAATTGAGTTTTACATATGTTATCTGCAAAAAAAATATTATCTTACAATTCCCAACCACCCCAAAAAGGGAAACATGGAGATTATTTGTTTTATGGAGTGTAGGATTTAAAATAATTGTTTTTTTGATGAGTTATGAATTTTTTAAATATCATTATAAACAATTTTTATCACAATTAAATTTCCTCAGGGATTAATGAAGGATTCTGGATAGTTAATTCCTTCTCGAAGCACAAAGTTCTAATTTTTAGAGGAATAAGTAGAGGCACATGGTATGTACATGGTCCAATGTAACCATGTAGATTAACTAGGAATCCCAAAATTAAAGGATCTCAATTAATTTCAACTATGCAATAGAGGTCCCACACCGACTAAAAACATAAAATTTATTGTATGGTTAAAACACATGGATTTTTAAGGTTTGTATTAACTGTGTGCCTATTCATGTGGGGTGTGTTCATTGAGATAGTTTTGAGCACATAATGTGTGAATACTTTTTCAAATATTGTTCATGGTCCCTATAAGGGACTTTCCCATAGATAGTTACCAATGCACAGTTAGAACTCAGTTTTTTGACCTTGCAAACAAACCATAAGAAACCTTAAAAATATGTGAAATTTCGTTTTTCACCAACTTACCCTTAAATATAAATTGCCTTCTCCTCCCTAAAATTAAATGTATGACACCTTAAATTATACATCCTTATTTTATCCTCCATAAGATTTGAGATATCTAGTACATCCGATATCATATTTGAACAGTTTTCATTTTGTTTCGTCACTCTCAGTATGTCTACGACCTTCTACCTTCTTTTATTATTTTCTATATCTGTATTGAGTGTTATTTTAGTAAAAGATAATACACTATATTTTCCATGAATTTTTCTAGTTTATTTTATTTTTCTCATTCCATCCCAAATTAGAGGACGATAATAGATGAGAAATATTCTTGGTTTATAAGGTATATGGTCTTGTACTTTTCCATTTGATTATATTTGTTTATATCATATGATCCAATGTCTCATATCTAACCTTACACACGTTGTGTTGAAAATTAATATCCTTTAAATGTTTTAACTCTTAATATACCTAGAATTTTTATGAGACCTTTCTACATGGTTAGAGGATAAGTAACTCATCCCAAACCACAAACTTTTGGTGGGTATACTTAATTTATATTGTTTACCATTCATTCTTTGTAAAATGATGTCCATACACTCTAATTGGCCACTATTTATCACTTGAAGGGGGGGGGGGGGGGGGTTGGCTAATGAAATGTTCAGAATTGTTAAGTGGGAAAGATACAAAATTTAGACCTTGTTAACATTTATAAATGAAATAATTAATAGAATTGTTTTTCCAAAATAGAGATGGATATTCCTTATCATGTTCAAGTATGAAATGTAATACTTTGTTGTTGTTATTATTATTATTAGACCTTGGAAATTTATTTTTGTGGAATGGTTAAGTGATCTTGGACAAGGTGATCCATACCGTTTATTGTATTTTTTTGGCTTGGAAATCCTCACTAATTATTGAAAAATAATGGGCATGGATATAATCATTATTCATTATAAATTTTTGAACTTGGGGCTCCATGTTATTTATCAAGAATTTTTACACATGAAACCTCACACTCCCTTTGTTCAGGATATTGGACTTGGTACTCCACATCCTTGGCTGTGTTTTTCTTTTATGAATTTCTATATCCCTTGATATGATTCTAGGAATAATTCCCCTAATTTAATTTATAATAACATTATGATATATGGTTCATATATAAATCATTTCCTGAAGCGGGTATGGTCGGATAGAGTTCCTATAAGAAGCATGATCTCGATAAGGATTATATTTATTTGTTTTTTAGAATTTATTATACCTACACACTGTTCATTTTATATTCACATAATGGATAGTAATAGTTGTCATTTTTGGTGGCCTAATAGGTTTTACTGACATCATGTTTGGGTTAGTGATTGGTACCCAAACAAACTACAGGGATGTAGGTAGAGGAAATAAGAATCTCCCAGCCATGGACTATTGATTGTCTGTACAAATATGGATAAATGAGACTAGAGGAATGAGCATTATATTTTAACAATATTGGATTTTAGATTTTGGTATTTTATATATTTTTTATAGAATGTATTGTTTTATATCTACCCCCTTATTTGTATAGAAATGAAACATCATTTTTTATATGATAATGTCAAATTTAATTTCAATATTTATAATCTATATAATTTACTTCTATTGTTCATTGTACAGATTCTAGTAATTTATATATTATTCATTTATGTAATAAACTATGATAAAATGGGGTATACATTCCCCATCAGTCTATCATAGATCCTCACTACTATTTTTTATCCTCTAGAGTAAGGAAATGAATCCTTGAGGCCACCTAGAAAACTGGGTTTAGTTAATTATGAGTGAACCAGTTCCAAGGTGCCACACATACCCTTCCTCTTAAAATATCCACAATCATACATGGAGCATGTATTCCTGTCACTATACATGAATTTTAATTCCTTTATCATGATCAATTGAGAGAGAGAGAGATATGGGAGAGGGAGAGGGATTGGATGGCCTGGTGTTCGACCACCCCTGAAGTGTCATTGTCTGTGGTTAATGTCCTTGTTTCATACTGGGATACACATAACATAGTTAGGGTGAGGTGGGAATTTTATGTTCATATTATATCCAACCAAATAAATTCAATATTTAATATCCCCTATTATTTACTAAAAATCTAATGAAATTAGTCCTAAAACCTATATAAAATCAATGAAATAATGACCATGAAATCGAGAAAATGATCCAAAAGATTAATATAGTGATTAAGTGAAATTAGTAACAGACCAATATGAAATAGAAAATCCATACATCATTATTGGATTTATCACTAGTGAAAAATAAATTAATATCTATTTCTGTTGTTTATCCCCATTGAAGAATGCATTCATTGGATCCTCCAGTCACTCATAACCCCCCTTTAATTATTAGGATTATTTTTATGACTTCCCATACGTTGTCTAGTGTGATATGATTAAAATTATGGGCATTATGGTATCTAGAAAATAAAACCCATTGATTATTTCATTGAATAATCCAATTCAATTAGTTAATTTTATTATTCAGTTCTACCAACTATCGCTCAAATCTAAGGAGCAATATATAATGTGAAATTACACAACTACTGGGTTATTATTTTTTTCTAGAATCAATAAATATCTTAAAATTATCATCAAATTAATAGATTTTAATATAAATAATAATTACTATAAATATCAATGCGTGGAAAAAATACAATATATTATTTTGATATATACTATAGCTGATGCCGCATAACACAGATATAAAAGAACTAGCTCAACAATAAAACCCCAAAATTTCATTTAAAATATTTTAACGACTCATATAGGACAAAAATTGGTCCCTATAAAAATAAAAAACGTATTTAATGTTGTAAGAACCCTTTTTAAAATTATATAGAGAATTGTTTTTAAAAGTTATGTGTAGCTAACTCTCAAATAGTAATGACAAGGAATACAAAGTGTAAAAATAATGTTTTAATGAATTATATGTTGATATTTTATTATTTAGTATTATTATGGATTTATTAGTTCCTATTAGAGTCTTAATAACATAATCATTCATTTAAAATTGTTTTATAATAATAGATTACCTCTTAGTTATATTTAACTGAAAAATAGGGTGACATAAAATCTTTTTCACTTGAGTAAATATTACAAGAAGCATTTTTAATATTATATTACTTCGATGTAAAGTTTTTCTTATGTAAAATATGACCATTAAAAATTAATCATTAAACTCATCCTCAGGTAATCATAAAGTCTAAATTGGTCTTCTAATAAGTTCATATTGATTAATTACATTAAAATTTATGTTAGTGACTATAGAAAATGATATACTTTAAAAATGTATCTCTATGTATTAAAATTATTTCTTGTATATTTTTTATATAATACAAGAAAACCTTTATTCATCATTCATATTTTAATAAATACTTAATAAATTTTCATAAGTTTCAAATAATTATGTTAAATTGAATATTACAATATAGTAACTTTTATAGGAACCTCAACATTTTGGATATTTTGTAAACAATTGTAATAACATTCCTGAGAAATTATGATAATTTATATACATACCTTCATGGTTTCCTTAATTTATTACTTCATTGTAGACATAATATTTATAAAATTAAAGAAAATATTTTCATTGTTCCCAAGATAACACTGTAGAGTCATCTCACTGAACTACATTGTTAATCATGAAAATATAAAAATATTTCAAAAGCATCTCATGGTCACCTAAGCTATATAAAATGTTTCACTATTATTGTTTGTACTCCAAAATTTCACTAAGTATATGAATAAGGTTAATGAGGTATTTTAGGATAAAAAAATACATTCATATTAAAAAACCACATTACACATTTAAAAAAAAAATTGTATGTTTTTTTAGATAATATTATTAGATATGCCCCACTAATAAATTTTCAATAAGTATTTTCAAACAAAATCTTCATAACCAAAAATGGAATTTAACTTTCACAATTCAAATTTTCCCAATTTTTAGGTGATATTTATTTTCTTTCAATGCATAAAAACATAGTGAGTTTACTTTTAACTATGACTTTTTATTATTTATTTTTTTCCAACCAATTTTATGTTTTTCTGTTATATATAGTATCTTCAATTCCAAATCTCACATCTTTCCTAGAAATGTTTTTTATAATGTTTGAATAAATTATTGATTCATTTTTAAGGATTTAATCATAGGTACTATTTATATAATCCATTTTTCTCAAACATGAGCATGTTTTTTGCATATTTTTTAGAATTACATTTAAAATTTATTTTAATGTAAAAATTATTCTTAGAAATAAATATTTTTTTCAAGAATATCATCTATTATACTTTTTATCATCTATAATTTTTTTATCTATAATGCTTCTCAAACAAGAAAAAATTGTTAACTTATACTTTAATATAAAAAATTAATTAAAAAACTAATAAAAGTGATAAGATTATCGATTTTTTTATGTATTCTCCCTATTCGAAAAGAATACACATCTATAAATTAAAATAACAAGAATACCACTTTTAATAATAAATTTAGAAACATTTATAAATAAACATATATTACATGATACATGTTAAAATAAATTATTTTAAGGGTTATAAAATAGATTCGTTCTGTTTTCCTCTTTTTTTATTTTAGTTTTTCATTATGAAATTTTTGTTCCACTAGTTTTAAAAATAAAAAAATGTTTCTTTAAAGCAACTTATTAATAGTGATGAGTGTTATAATTTTATATTTGATATAATATATTGAATAAAACTTTGGTACATTGGAGATTACTAATTGAAAACTACTCATGAAAAAACATTTCACATAGTAAGTGATTGGTGTATAAAAATAAACAAATGAATAAATATAATTGTTATTATAATTCATTAACATTTCAATGTAACCTAACCGTATCATGTCTAAGGTATGCACCAATTTGTTTCCATAAAATCATTACCTCCAGTTTCATAGGGTACACCATTCGATTTAAATTTTAAAACTATGGAATCTAATGATAAATGGTGAGCAGATGGAGGGAGTGTTAATATTATGGAAACTAAACTTACACCCATAGATTAGGTATATCCATCTATAACACTAGATTACTATATTGAAACAACAAATTTAACATGTTGACAAATTTTGATATTTTTTTGGGAAATTATAGGCCTTGTAATATTTAGTGGCTCAACATTATGTGTTAATGTATTTTTAGGTATTATTTATTTATTTATATTTTATTAGTTTCATATATCACAATAATTAATGATATTTATATTATATAAATTATTTGAATATATTTACAAAATAAATATTATTATGTATTATTCCATCATAAATGATTTTTTTATATGGGATGGATATCTCTCTATTGGTGAAAATTTTCTTAGTAGTTGTTTTTATGACAGTTCCTTAAAGTGTAAGAAAATATTAAATTTGTACAACAATAGAATTTTATAAATTATTTGGTAGATGTTCTTAAAAACATTGAATAATTTATTTAATTATATATATATATATATATTTTTAAAATACTAATAAAAATGAATTAAAGTAATTTCTACAAGCACACACCCCACATCATAATGTTAACTGTCTCACTTAGTTATGTAAATTTATGACCCAAACCTAGCCAATATCCCTCCTAAGTCAATGTTGAGATAAGAATTTACCCAAGAATCCTAACCCTAACAGGTCATGGGTTAGTGACGAGCACAAAGGGTATATAAAATGAAATATGGGTGGCATTTCCCTCTATAATCCAAGAGATAAAAATGATTGCACCAATAAATATCAAAACCCACAAGTAAATAAATCCAAACCATGAAAATAAATATTTAAATATATTTATTTTCACACAAAACAAAAAAAATAAATAGTGTATCTAAAATAGTTCCCTGAAATAATCATCTCTTAAAGACATTAATGACACCTATAACACCAACCATTTAGAAAATAGAGGGCTATTAAATCCCATCACAATCTCGAATACCACCCTAAAATTCTATAATATATATATATATATATATATTTGTGTGTTTGTGTGTGAGTGGATAATATATAGTTAGTATCAATAGTTTTTCTTAACTGCAATATATATTTATTCTATGTTGTGGATTAAGTATCTCTAATTTGTGAGAAGTTGTGGTTAGGAGGAATAATTATGGGGAATCTACTAGATGTCATAAGGAGTGTAACTATATTAGGATTTTATTCACCATGATGTAGTTTGTGGAAAAATGTTATGGTTTCTTAGTGGACAAAAGATGTATTTTAGTGGTTATATTACCAAAAACATGATGAAACTATATAATGGTTTATCATCACAGTTCACATATTATGTCATAGTTTAAAAGGCGGTGTCATGGATTTTTATCGTGTATTCATATGATTCAAAGAAGAAAAATATGGTGGAATAATCCTTGTCATGGTTGTAGTAAAATATGTGATATTTAATAGGAAATTTCTAGTAAATAATAGGGATTGCGATTTTTGTTTTCTTGGATTTAAGATATTGGTTGTTCGACCCAAACTACATATTGGTTTAAGGTATCTTGTTATGTTTGGGTCAACCCTCTTCTAATTTTAAATTTTAAAAAATATCTCTCCCCCATTTTCAATTGTTTTCTTGACATCCATATCATCCCTATATAGAAGATAGTGTAGCTTGATTTATTGTGAATGACCCTTTCAGTGGAATTTTTATTCCATCATTTAAAATAATTGATCCTTATGAATCAAGGTAGTATTTTGATAGATTATTTCCATCCACTCAAAATTATATCATGATAGGGATAAATAAGTGGTTGAAGTTTTAATGTAATAGAATATTGATATGAGGGTGATGAATTATATATTCAATTGAATTACTTTTAAATAACAAGAGTGTTGGGTCATTGAATTTTTTTTTCAATGGCATTATGACTCAAGAACTTGATCATGGAAGGAGATTTTGGGACTCTCTTTCTATAACAACCCATCCTGAATAACCCAATCCAGGTTGGAGGGCCACATGACCTCAGGTTACCCCCCCCCCCTATTCAAGATGAATTAAACTAATAATGAGGGTATAATTAGAACCACGGGAAGACTATACCCTTGGTAACCGATAAAAACTAGAGTATACAATAACGGAAAAAATAATCCGAGTGAATGAAAAAAATATAAATTAAATAAAATTAATAATATAAACCCATTTTATAAAAATATGACATACAATACCATATAAAAATATTCCCTACACACCACATGTACTATATATATAGATATAAATTTATTATGTAAAAATTAATAAATGGGAATCTCTATAATGGATCATTGATCCTATGCCTAAAGCACCTTGACCAACCTTATCTTTTGGGATGACAACCCAAAGTAGGGCCTCTGTCATTTTCTAAAATCTAGGTTAATGGATTCTACATGCACATCTATATTCTAAAATAGTGTCTGAATAAAACGTAGTTTGATACCACCAATTCAAACTTATAACAAGAAAAAAAATTATATTATAGCGTATTAAATTATAGGAATGTAAATGAATAAGTAAACAATCACATGCGATGTCATTATGGGCTCATTGAGCTACCATGAACCACATCCCCACCTACATCAGCTTCATTATATATGAGAAATTATGATTGGCTTCCTTGAATATTATAACAACCATAAGATAGACCTAAGTATTTGGATAGACTATAAGTCTATCATGAATCAAGTCAGTCCATAAGGTTGTTATACCCCACCAACTATCTTAGGTCGGGCCAAAAAGTCATCATCTCCCAAAAGTACTCTTAAGTCATGAATCAATGACTCCACATAATAATTTATTTAATTCAAGACCCTATAATTATCATCACATATGATCTCCACTAACATATTAACCAATCTATAAAGGGTCTATCATTCACTATGATACCATTTGTTGAGACCCAAACTTCCTGGTTTATAAACCTTATCATCTATCCCCATGTGTCACCTATAATACATTTGTTACCCAATCAACACACCATAAATAATTAGTCACCAACATTACAATTAAAAAAAATGAATATCAACATTTTCTAACAATTTTTATTTTAGTGTGGTTTTCACCCACTCATGCACAACCTTAGGGACTTCTTGGGAGGTCACCCAATCCTTACACTAATCCAGGACAAATATTCTTAACTATGCAGTTATAATTAGGTGTTACATTGAAAATAAATTTTAACCTAATTAACATTAGTAGAAACATTTAATCTATTTAAATCAAAATTTCCAGCACATTATAATCACCCCCATTAAAGAGAAACACCCTCAATATGGACCCCACACCTTGAACTTATCCAATGACACTATACTTTTGGATGGGTATTGACTCTAATAAATTTGTGTCAAATTGACCTTCTGGTATCATGAACATTAGCATTTGACCGCATGGGTATCCTATTTTACCTTGGTTTAATTCTTGGAACACAACATGATATCAGCCACTAAGGTCGCTTATCAGAATAATTACTATCCCACCAGACCAACACTTATTCTTTTAATGAATATTTTCAGTAAAAAAACACACCCTACGAGTCTTCCCTAGTGGTTTTCTGTCTAGAAACTACTATAGGAAAATCACATATGATATTGGAATTCTAATCAAGTAGGCTCCCAAACAATAAGTTTAAACTTGTTAACATTAGTAGAAACATTTATTAATTTTTTGTCTGAATTTTCCATGGGTGTTACACTTTATCTAACTATTATTGATGTAAAATTATCTTTATTTATGTTCATTGATTAGAATGATGGGAATAATTTAATTATAAAAATTAAATTATATCTAGAATGGATGTGTACATTTTGTATTATTTTTGATATATTAAAATTATTGTTTAATTATTTCTATAACACAGTGTTTTATAATAGTGGTGCAGTGACATTAAATATATGATAATATATAATTTATCTTGTAGAGTAGTTAGGTATTGTGACTATTTTGATAAGGAATTGTGATCCCTATATTTTTAAAGGACAATATACTAAATATGAATGACATGTAATGTATGTTATGAATTAATTGATAAACATGGGGATTAAATTCATTAATGTTGTAAATAAACGATATTGTAGTTTTTTAATGATTATGAGATATAATAAATTATATGGTAAATTTTTAATTTGACAAAGTTTTATTTATCAATATATTTATATTTTTTATTTCTTGTAGAAGTGGAACTTTATAACAGTGATGTTGTGTGTAATGGGATGGGTGAAAGAAGTGTTTAATAAGATATGGACCTTTGAATCGGATATATAAGTTGCAATATACCATTATATGATATTTTTATTTCAGTAGTGGTTGATTTATAATATACTATAATTGAATAATTTTCATTTATTTTTAATGATATTTTATGTTCTTAGTTATTAAAAAAATCCAAGGTTAATGAATTTTCCAAATTAAACCTAATTTCTCACCATAAGAGAAATTATTATTTTAAATCATTAATAATGGATCATTTAAACATAACCATATGGGACACTCTCTACTATTTATTTGAGTTCTAAATTTTAGGATCAATTTATTCAGGTTTTGGGGGATATTTTATCCATTAAGAGAAATGTATGATTCAAAATTTGATATTGACATGTTGGGACTTGAATCCATAAAAAATCCTTGCAATGAAAATTTCATATTAAGTGACTAACAATAATTTTTTTCACACAATTAACCTAAAATAATGTGTATATTATAATTAAAAATGATACAATTAGTGAGAAACATTTCATTAAACTATGGATCAATGCAATTTAGTTGTTTTTGAAGTCGTTTAGGGGGATCAAATTGAGGATAAAATTATTGTCTAAATTTCAAGACCAAAAAAGTCATCTCTCTATTTCAAGAATAATTTCATCAGGTGAAATATAATTTAGATGTAATGTTATTTGAAATTGTAATAAAACATAGTATACATTTAGTCTATGAATAATCCACTATAATATCTCCATAATCAATATTATTAGTGAACAATAATTTTATATTGAAAATTCTTTCTTAGAATCATGGGAATGGTGTAAAATATATTATCCAACCACTTTCTAACTCAATTTGGTCATCCATAATTAATGTGATTAATTCCACGACCACTTTATTTAACAAATGGACTCTAATAATCTATTTAAGTAATATTTTAGGAGGTAAATGAATGTATTTTGTTTCATATTCTTATTTTAGTTTTTTGATTTCATGAAGTTGTTGTAATCTTCTTCTTCAAATGAAATTAATCCAAAACTACTCTTGTTTTCTTTCTAAATATATTCATTTTCATAAATATTCATTTTATATCATTATATATGTGATGATATATGTTATAATCTATTAAACTATTCATACAATGGTGTAGTTTTCCTTCTTTTATTATTTATCTTTCTTCAATCCTTCTTTTATGAGTCAATTTATATCTTCTGTCAAGAGCTTTCCATCAGTGGAGAGTTAACCCACTTTTGTGTTAATTTATTGGCGTTTCATGGGATATATTGGGAATTATTTTATGTGCATTAAAAATATAATTAATTATTAATTTATATACCTACATTTGTAATATAATTAGTCTTCAACTTACTATATTTAATAACTATAGATTTTGAGTGTTAACATGATCTAATACTCTAGAGTGATTATGAATATGGTTCTATAATTTTTTAGTTGATAAGACTTTTGTATTAAATCAATGAATGATGGGGAAATAGTTATCTTTTTTAATATATTCTTCATTAATTAATTAATCAGATTAAATCTTTAAGTATGTCCACCAAATCTATACGTTGAAAAAACATAAAAATTGACTCATATTCTTTAATTTTTATAATTTAAATCATCATATACTTCAAACATCTAAATAAAAAAAATCCTAAAAATTAATAACTTTATAGAGAAATACATAGTCAAGGACATGATTTATAGTTAAATTATTATGTCTCTATAGAATAGACATCGTACCTATGTTTTACTTGACAGCTTTATCTCATAAGGAAAATTTTACGTTACCAAATTTTGGCAATGTTTTCAGGGATACAAGTATGTAATATAGACACCCTAATTATATTCTCACCCCATTCCTCTATTCTAAACCCTATTTCTTGTATCCTTTCCAATTTCTATATAAAAATGTCCTTTTATATTCAAGAACATTCAAACTTCTTAGTTACGGTTGATAATCCAATAGTAGGGGAATCAAGTGAACTTTGGGGGTCCTCTTATGTTATATCAAAATTTGATGTCAATTCTGATCCAAAACCTGAGTAAAATCCTTTATAGGTTTATCCAAGTATCCCCATATTAAAACCAAAATATAATATAATGGAAAATACAAATAAGTAATCTCCTAACATGGGTAATGACTAAGATTAATCAATCAATTACTACATCACTTGTACTTAGACTTATTCCCCTATTGGATCAGGCATATTAACCACTTTCTTAGATTTTATGAGATGCATTTAGAGATTATATGCCATTCTATCAAGGAGTTTAGTGTTGTTTTTGAGACCATATGTCCCCCTTATCAAATCAAGTTAGTGAATTTGAAACTAATCCCTGTATCCATAAAATATAACACTTTTATTTGGTTAGATTAATACCAAAATACACATGATTAGGGGCCTAATTTGAAAGTAAATTTTATGTAACATTCTTTCCCCGCCACAATAAAATTTAATTTAAAATTTTAATTTAAGAAATTATTGAAAATATCAGATATAATATTAATAAAATATTGGGAATGTTTCAATATACCCTATAGATATTTCCTCACCATGTTTTCTAATCCTAGAGTAAATTATAATATTTCAGAATTACATAGGTCTAAGAAACAAAAAGTTTATGGAAAATATGTGTAATGTGACCTTCAAAACCAAATACCACAATGATGAAAATGAGTATTGAGAAGTTATTGTTGAATAAAACAAAACATTGAGAACCACTCCCTATTATGATAATCCTCCCAAATATAGTGGGATTCACACACTTAGGTATGATTAAAGCCCTTAGGATTAACTTGCATCCCTCTCTAGGAACATCATGTCGGTAGATTTTTAAAAAGTTCAAGAAGTTCAATATACTGACCCTATTTTAACAAATTAGGGGAAATTTACTTTTTGAATGATTATTTCTTAAAAATCACATTAATAAAGGATGTTCTTCGGGGAGGAATATTTGTGGAGATTAATACTCTAAATTTTCAAAATACCTAGTATCAAAAGTTTTTCAATATTAGGAAAAATGTCAATCCAATTTTCTATTTTCAATATAATACAAAATCCCCTTAATTGAAGGTACATAATACCTACCACCTATATAATTTTCCAAACCATAACTTATTTCAGTAAAAAATTGTCCAATTCCAAAATCCCTCTATTTAATTCTAGTATTCCATCAATTATCCTAAATATCTTATTTGGATAAATAAATACAATCAAACCCCAATCAAATATATTCATTTTCTATTACATGATTATCTATGTAAGATATTGTAGATAATGAATTATGCACCTTCATCCCGAAAATTAAAATTGAAAACCATTAAAATTATTAAGGAACAAATTCCAACACAATCTATCACATCCTCAACCATAAAATCTAAATCTTGTGGAATATAATCCTATTTTAAGAAACACAAATTTTTTATTCTTTTGATAAGTGGAAAATTCATTGAGAAACCTAAAACAACCACTCCTAAAAAATTTAATACTTATCTATATAATATTCATACTGAATAACAACCCTTATAAAACAAAATACTAAAGAGAAATTAGATGAACCACAATCTAAAAAAACAAAGAAGATTTTATATTGGATAAAATAATGACGGGGATCCTACTATGAGTTGAGGGAACATTTTAGGAAATATTCTATCTATTTAAACTCAATACCCCTAAAATTTATGCAATATAAAACATACTTTTATACTCCAATAACCTTAATCAACATTATGCTTTCATTAGAAATCATTCTATTAAAAACAATTCCCTTTTTATCTATTAAAGTTAGCACCCTCATCTAAAGAACCATGCCACCTAATTTAATGGACCCTCATTTTCATTGCAACAATATTTAGAGAATTGTTTTAATAAAATATCTATGTGATCAAGGATAAAGTGTGAACAACATTCACTTTTCCATGTATTATATGTTATAGATTTACAAGCTCAAACCCATATATTTTACTCCCCAAATTATTGAGCACAATGTTTTGGTATTCTTGGGTATCTTAAAGGATATTACATTAGAAGTTAAAATTTCAATTTACCCAAAAAAATTCAATATCCTTGAAAATAATCCAATATTAGTACAAGGGGAAACCCCCAATCATTTGTGGTCATCCATTCCTTGTAATTATAAACTCAATCATTTAATTTAGTAATGGGATAATCTCATGACCTTTGGAAACATAAACGTAAATCTAAATATCTACAAATCAAACTCACAGGTTTTTAAGGATAAAGTGGTTTAAGAGGTAAATTTTATAGGTAATATTTTAACTGAACATGAGAGAAATAAATGAATATTTTGAGGTTGTTTCTGTCATAATGATATCTATTTAATTTTTTACAGGAGGTAAATTTTTATTATAAGATTGAATATCCAAAATATGGCACATTTTATTATTTTTCATGATCACCAGTTAGTAAAACCTTTATAGAAATCATATAATTCAAGCATATACAAACTCCCATCACTAATCTAGCTATTTTGGAGGATTAAAAATCTTTTATAAAGAATATATTTTTATTTATAATTCTATAAAAGTAATAAATGTTTTATTCGAACTCCCATACTATTTTGGATGATTCAAAATAACATGATCATGAACTTAAAGCACCAAATTTCTTATTTTAGTCTGAATTATTTGGTTATAAAAAAATCCTTCATGTTTTAATTTCATCTTATATTAAATATAACAAAGTGAGAATATTTATTGAGGTCTTAGTAATGTATAATAAATCGATTTGATGAACCGATTCAAATATTATTAGGGTGATACCAGTCATCAGGATACATGGAATTCTTATTGAATCAGATTCTAAACATTCTCACAACCCCAATTGAAGACTCAATCCTAATATAATATAATTTTATCAGGGATTTCCTCAAGAAATTAAAAGTTGGTATTATCTACCTCATTGTTGAGAGTGAGTTGGTAAGCCTAATTATTATAGTTTCAAAAAAGGCTATAATCAATGTAATAACGAATTAGGATGGGAAGCAGATCCATAAAAGTTTTATATATGGACAAATAGTGTTTACATGTTATATAATTTTGAACTCATAGGCTAATAATTATCATTTTACTTTTAAATTCATTTACCAAGTCCTTGAGAAAGTGTCAAGACATGAGTTTTGTAGCTTTATATATTGGTATTCTGGTTATAATAAAATAAACCATTCTATTGAATAATAATAATAAAAATAATCTTTTAATGTTAAATTTTCACCATTTCCATCAAATACATTCCGTTTGCGGTTATGAAATTCTCTTCGTACATTCCATCAGTGAATAATTGCAATTTTATATGAAATAGTGCTGAAGTGTCTATAATAATTTCTAAATTAATTATCAAATTTTATGTATAATTTTATATATGTTTGAGTAATTTTGAGTGTGTCTTTTCAATATATAATTATGAAAATCATGCCCTAAACATGAGGAAATTACATTACATTAAATTTTGGATTATTTATTATAAGTATTTTCTTTAGTAAAGTGATGAAGGTTGATAAATCCATTGTAGATATTATCCATCACCTTCCAGCTCCAAAAACTATAAAATAATTACATTAATTACTATGAAATACTAGTTTCCATTAATTTTTTATTTAGAACTTTAGATCAAATACATGACCCATTTGGTCTTTTCTTGTGAATGAATACCTTTTTATGGAAAAATATATAAATAATCCTTTATGACTCTTAAGTAATATCTTATCTCTCTACCAGTAATGAAATAACCTAATGAATATCATTATTTTTAAATCATACATGACGATATTTAACTTTAGGTATGATCATTTTTAGGAAAAATATATGGAAAACTCCATTCATAATTTCATGTGAGAAAAAATTGAATTAGGCACAAATAAACTACATCGTTACTGATTAAGAATTGGTTATTGATATCTTTTTCATAGATAATTTTTAGAAACTTTCTCTTAGGATCCCCCATAATTTTAATCATCGACCTTTAATAATTAATATACATCTTAAAAAATAAGGATATATTAAACAGGTGTGGACTTATATTATAATAATTATATATAATTATAATGGGAAAATGGTATTAAAAATGTTGTTGAAAATTACCTTATGATGTTAGAAATCAAAAACATGCCATGCCTACTTTATTTTACTAGATAACTTATGGATGAAAATCGATATCATATGATTTATTTCTTATAGAATTTATATATATAGAGATACATAGTAATTGGATTAATTCTATAATTATTTATAAACCAATTCTATAGGGGATATTCATTTATATGTCAAACACTACGTGTTCTACAATCCCTATATCTATAAGTTTATCCCTTTTTAATTCATTAGTAGATTTTAGCTACAATTAGTGAAAGAGGCATTTATAAATTTTTTTCACGTGGAGGCATGTGGATGCCAATTTTCTAAAAAAACAAAAATAATTTTTTTCAAAAAGTTTTATTTTGGTCGAAACTCTCTAGTTATTCTCATACATTTTTAAAAAAATTATCCATGGTGTCAAAAACAAAAAAAAATCACTAAGAGTAATCAAATTCCATTTAATACCATTCTAATTATTGTAATTATTATTGTTGGATAATTGATTTTTATAAGACCTTCCCAAACTATAAGTGATATCTCTATATCCACCTAATTATTTATTGTGCGGCCAAATGGGTTTAACAAATTCTAACTAAATCAATTTATCATTGCCCTATGACGCAATTATTTCATGAAAACAAATTTTCATGATTATAAATTTATAGATATCCCATTAGTGACTATGAAAAACATTTTTATAATCTTTCCATAATTTAACTCATGTGCATGTATATATTATCTAATAAATTTTCAATGAACTACAACCCCCTAAACAATATCCAAGTTGAGTTGGTGAATAGGTGAATAAGATAAATTTTTAAAGAATTTATCAACACGACTATGAATGTTTATTCCATGAAGTTCTAGGATTCCATTTGGTCTTATTGAATAGTATACTGAACTATCCTAGGAATGTCACAATATTAGATGGTTTATGAAATATAATTCCATCAGTTAATCAAAAGGGTGTAGGAATCCTTTTCGTCATCAATAAAAATGAAATTTCACCATTATTTAGTCAGAAGAAAGAGTAAATTATAAATTAAGGATCTTGAGCAGCTTATGATATAGGTTTTAAAAAATAAAGGGTTAATAAATATAGATTTCAAGACAACCTATATAGTAATATTAACTCCAAAAAGTTTAAACTATGAAATTTTGTGCTCTTTTATACTTCTAATGTTTATTTTCACCTACAGAAGTTCAGTTTGAGGTAGTCGAGCTCCTATATTATTTCTCATCACTAACCTAATGTGGTAATTGAGATTTATGATCTCATTAGAAGAATAATATTTTATTTCAATGGTTATAGGATAAATTTATTTGTAAAATAATACTATGAACATAATACTGAGGATAAGTTTAATGAGATAATCTATAATGGAGAAAGTAATAGTTTGGTGTCTATATCAAGTATAAAACCTCAAAATAAGATATTTATAGAGGGAAACCCAAGTTATTTTTAGATTTTTCTTTATTTATTTTATTTTCTTATCTGCATCTAATGAAAATGAAAAAATGAGTTCTTTTTTAATTGTTATTTTTTATTTTGGTTTTTTTACTTAAGCGAAACCCATGAGGTTTTCAATGTTCAATAATGTTATTTTTTTTGTTTATTTAAGAGTGTAATAATTAGAATTATTTTAAATTTAACCACATAGAATTCATATTAAAAATAAGTGATTTGGTTCAATGAATTTCTTTAAAATTTCATTATAAAACATTTAACTTCCTCTTTTTTGGGATTATTAAATTGTATTTTCTTATATTTTTCAATATTGAGGGAAATTATATTCAATTTTAGGAGATTAAAATGTTGATATTTTGTGAAAAAAATAAGAATGAGAAGAAAACATAATTTCTTTATCCTTTTTTATTATAACAGACTTGTAAAACAATAAAAAACAATATGAAATTACCTTTCATACCATTATTATAATCATTAGGAATGTTTATGTTCACTGGAATTATTTTTTTTAATAATGGTGGTCCGATGTGATTCACAACTATTAAAATTTTCATCCATTTTTATCAAAAGTTTACAATGAATACCCATTGAGTTATAAGGTGTAAGTTTATACTCATGGTGTCTAAAAATTTATTGATTTTTTTGGTATCACATTATGTTAAATTTGAGTATTTGATAAAAAAAGATTTTTTATAGAAAATATCAAAATTGATTGTATAATGAAATGGATTGACCTACTGTATGTCATATGACACATGGGGATAGTGACATCATATCATTATTTCCCAATTTTAGTCTTTACATCTCAATTATAGAGAATTTAATTAATGAAATGTGTAAAAAAATTTCTTTGGGATTGTAATTATAAATATCTATTTCCTAAAGTTAGTCATTTAATCAATACAATGAGGTGTTTTTTATAGACACCACATCTTTATAAAAATTGGAATTGGTTAAAAGGTGGAAGTGAATTCGTTTAATAGAATAATATTTGGCTTGGGATATTCTTATATAGTGGGATTATTTTAAACAATATTTATGTGATTTAGGATTGTTTCACATTTCTTATTCATGGTAAATATTTTTTATTTAAATAAGTTTTGAAATGGGAAATTAATTTTAAACATTATATGATATAAATTTCTTAAGTACTAGAAAATATCTTGTTGGGTAGTGTGATTAGAAACATAAACTGGAATGTTTTCATTTAATTATTAATAATGTTCATGTGCTTCAATATTTATAAATCCTCAGTTAATAAATTTTTTAGTTTTAACATTATTTCTAATAATATGTAAAATTTTTGTTTAAAATTCGATAATCTCATCCCATTTAGATATCTATTTGTGGAACACTCATAGATTCTGAATTGATTAAGAAATTTTAGGATAATGTTTTTCAGATTATGGGGAATATTTTTTTATTCTTGATAAATGGAAGACTCGTAATGAAGGATATACATTATGTTCCCATAATACAAAAAAAATTGGCCAAAGAGAATTAGGAATCATACCACTAAAATGGATGTGTATACCATAATTAATTCCCAATGAAGATGAAATTTTAACTGAAGAAGGAATCATTCATTGACAAGACATTATTAAACTATGGACCAATCTAATTTCGTTATCTTGATTGTGATCTAGTGACCCATTTGAAAGATAAAATTTTGGGTCATATTTCATGGTCTAAAATTTTATCCAAAAATTTATAGAGTATTATAACTTTAAAAACTCCAATTGAAATTTCAATAATGAAAAAACCTTAAGAAATATTTTATTTTTGAATCAAACACAAAATTTATTCCATATAAATTTTGTTTCTATAAAATTATTTTGAGATAGAACAATATTTCATGGAATCATGGGAATGATGGAAATTCAAATCTCAACTAACTTCCCACCTCACATTGGCCTATAATAATTACTTTTATGAATTCTATATCACATTTCTACAATATTTTGACTCAAAAAATCAACTTAACATAATTTTGAGGGGGGGGGGGATAACAGGATTTTGTTTCGTGTTCTTATTATAATAATATGGTTTAATTTTGTTGTCATAAGCTACTTATTTATTTTTTAGTTATCCAAACATACTTTAGATTTTTAGTAATGATTTACTTATTATTAATTATTTTTATAATATAATTATATCTATGATATCATTTTTTCTATGCTGTAAAAATCTCTACACAATTGTGGAGTTTTTATTACTTCATTGGTTTTCTTTCTTTAAAAACATGTGTGTGAGTTAAATTTCATCTTCCATTGAGAGATCTGGATCAATAAAAGGATTATGAATTTATAGTTTTATTTTAGGGAGTTTAATTTAATTTTTTATGTAATTTTTTTCAAAAAATATCCAATTCATTAGTTTATTTTATACATTAATTTGAAAACAAAATTTTATTTCATCATTACAAAATTAAAAAACTATATATGAAAATAAACTCTTACCTTATAGTTATTATAATAAGAATACTATGTTTTTAGGTGATTAGATTTTTAATTTTTCTAGTGATTAAATAAGGTAATTATGAGGTATTATTTATCTTATTGAGTTGGTAAGTATTAAATTAATGCACCAAAACTTTTCTATAAGAAATTCCTCCCAAACTAGCCGAGGGAAAAACCTATGATCGGAAAAACTTCAGTAATTGTTTTAATTAAAATATTTTCTTGTTTAATCTGGACCAATCAACACATATAAAAATATTTATAATTTATAGATATATACCACAATAAATATGCGTGTGTTAGTTCACTTCTTAGGTCTATGTGGAATCAATAGATTATCTATAATATAAGTGGCTACTTTATCCGATAGGGTAAATTTAATTGAAATAATGATTTAGAATTAACCATTTATACACAAAAAGTATTTCATTAAGTAACATAACCGATGCCTATAAAAAATTATCTATTGGGAAAAACCCAAATATTTATGAACTCATTGGAATGGATGGTTTCCAACTCCTTTCTAGTACCCTCCCATCACCCATGGATGTGGTTTTAGATATATTTGTGGTAGTTATTATGGATGTGTTTATGGTTATGTGGATATAATATTAGGAGTATTTGGATGTAATTTTTTTATGGTGAGGTTTTGGGTGTGGAAAGTGGAGGAATACAAAATAAGAAGGGATATATTCTATAGGACATATATTGTTTAGAAGTGAGGGAAACTAGTTTTGTGGGGAAGTGGGTGTGAGGTTCCTACATTATTATATTTTCTCATTTTCATTTTAATTATACCAATTTTTTATTTAGATAAATTTATTATAGTCATATGGGTAAAATATATACATGGGAAGGGGTGAAAAATCTAGTTCAATATTTATCTTTTAAATGTTCAGTATGATTTCTCAAAATTAGCACAATATTTTTTTGGGAGGAACCTATTGAATATATATTGTTCTAACACTTAATACTACTTAATATTGTTCATATCATAATTTAACTTGTTTACTTCTTTATTATTTTATTATTTTATGGTCATTAGTATTTTCCTCTATTTTTGGTTGAATTGTTCAAAATATTAATGTTTAGGGATTTTTGTGTAGGGGAACTGTTAGACTGAATGTTTAGTACTAAATGTTAAGAATGATTAAAAATGACTATAATCACTAGAAATTTAATTTTTCATAGATAGAACATAGATTTTTAACTAGTTGGTCATTACATATGGTCTGCAAGTGCTCTCCAATGAAGGGTTCATGGTTAGAAGATAGTTTGGAAGAAAATATAGACCAACCATAAATATTACTCAGTTTTCCTAAAAAAAGAATTTCCTTAACATTACTCTAAATAATAAAACCTCATTCAACACGCACTCCCTCACCAATCATTCGAGATTCGTGAATGGGATTCCAAGACACCTCTCCTTTTATAATCCTTTAATTTTTTAGGCTTTTCTTTCGAATTTTTGTCAGTTCTTCCAAAGTTATTACTTCTTTCTCCTATATTCTTTGTCACTTACTTATTTACTCATATCGATTTTTTGGACTCATGTTAAATAAACACTATAGAGTGGTTATGACATAATATAATGTTTCTCTTGATGTTAGTGTGTTCATCCGGTTCATTTGTCCTTGTTCATTCTATCATTACGGCCTTCATTTCATCTACACATGTCTAAGGTATGTAGTTATATCCATTTCCATCACAATTCACACCCTGATATGATTTAGGTTTTCTATATTAAATTTTAATTGAATTTATATTGATGTAAAAATGTGTAAAGTTTTTTAAAAATATTTATGAGTTTGAGGTTTGATTTTAAAAAGATATTTCTTCATGGATTTTGATGTTTATTTTTTTATAAATGTATAAATATGTTATGTGTCTTTCAAAATTACTAAGATTAATTTTCTAAATAATTTAGGTCTTTTAAATTATCATTGTTCCTTCATATTTTAACGTGAGTTGGTTCTTGATATTGAAATTGTATTTTTTAGGTTTTGGTGGATTTTCTTGAGAGACTTTATGTTTGGTTGAGTGGATTGAGTTATGTTTCATTATTTTTCTATTGGTTTCCCCTATAAATATTTTTTTATATAAGCATGTAGACATGTACACATATATATATTTATGTGAAATTATATATATATATATATGTTTGCGTTTGAATATATAAAAATAATTTCATATGATGCCTACATTAAAACATAGATTTTAAAATTTCTTTTTTTTAAAAAAATTGATTTATAAAATTTTATTTTAAGAATGTTATTATAAAAAATGGATTTTAGGACCATTTTTAAAAATTGAGAAAATGTTTTTAGCTTAATTTGGGATTTGGAATGTAATTTTAAAGAAGGTTATTTTTCTATAAAAAATTATTTCTAGTATTAAATATTAAATCCTAATTGGTAACTTGAAATGGTTTTTGGAATGGGAAACTCACCTCCATGGATGTCCCCACTTATTGTAATATTAGGATGTGATTTTTCATTGTTAAATACATGTGCTTAATTTGAGTGAGTGTGGGGATGTGGATTGTGAATTTTGATTGGATTGTCTTGATTTGAGATTTTTTTCTTTTACAAATAATATCCCTCAACATCCTTGCTTATTTCTATCATGTAATCTGATGAGTAATAGTGATGGTTGAGATACATTTTTATCTATTCTTAATTATACAGAGTAGATACCCATTTGTATGAAATTTCTATTGGGGATTTCACCACTTATGGTTATTGAGGGAAGTAAGTTGGTTATAAATATAGGAATACATTGATAAGCCTGTAGAAGCATCCAATCTGACTATAAATAGGAACTCCTCATGGGATGTTTAGGAATTTCCCATGATTACCTATATTTTACTATTTACTACATATTGTGATTAGTTTTCTTACTAATTATTTATATATTGTTATGACATTTCATTATTATTATTTAATTTTACCTTCTCTACTTTTCGTTAATAATTTACTAATTTGTTTTTGTTATATAATTATTGCTTTTGTTTTGATTATTTTCAGATTCTCTCTTCTATGGTTTGAAGGTTATTTTGAGTGTGGCTTATTCAAAGACATGTTTTAAAATAAAGAGAAAATTTCTAAATGTTTCTTTAAATTTTTATGGGTTTTATGGTTGGTTTCTCAGAAAGATCATGGTTTTTCATTAAAATATAAAATCCTATTTTATACTTATATATTGAAACTAATGTTTATGGTATAATTTGGTAAAGGAAATTCATGGACTCTATGGAACATTACTAATGAGAAATTTTATTTTCAAACTCTACTTGTATCTCCTAGGATTGGTAGAACTGATATATTTTTTTGGTTAGGTTTAGTCTTGGATCATGATTGTTTTTTGAATGGATGGAGATAGTGATGTCACTTGGATATTGATTTGGGTGTCTTTTTTTAATTATTTTATATTAAGGTTATTCAGGCCAAGTTTTCCATATATATCTAGATGTCCTATATTTCTATTGAAATTTTGTGTTTTATTTACAGTTATTTTTTTATTCGGTTTGTGCTCTATTATATTAAATTCTATTCTATTTATGTGTATGTATATTTTATTTTGTTATAACAAACAACTAAAATGTATGGAGGGTTCATGTGGGATTTTTTTGATAGTGTTTTGTTTCTTGGTTTATATGATTTATCAGGGAGAAATAATTCTCAATGATTACATTTGATTCCCTAGAACAACTTTATAGCCTAGGGGGAACAAGGATGTTCCTTAGGTATGTCGTGAGGTGGATCAAGTGCCTATTTTAGGGTTTATCACATTTTTATTAATTAAAAAATTCTATCAAACCCTTGGTTATTAGTAGGGACTAGGTTTTATTGAACCATTTTTTAATTTGTGGTGTCTAGTATATTGAAGTAGGACTATTGGAAATAAATCAAGATGTATTGGAAGATTCTAAATAACTATTGACTATACTAAACTCTAATATACCATCTCATGTTGGGCTTTGAATCATTGTTTTTTATTTCTGCTATTTTTTATTTTTCAATAAATTTATTTATTTTAACAGATGTCAAATGGTTTTGACTAGCATCATGTGGTCATCTCACATGACTATGAAAAGCTTGTGGGTCCTAGGTGAATGGTTTGAAATTCCTTTTAGTGTACTTTTTGAAATTATAACATGGTATACTAAATAATTTGTAGAAATAATGTACAACCACTAGTCCCTTATATTGAAAATTTTGCTATAGTGTGATGTTATTTATTGTGTTTTCAAAATTAGAAAATGGATTTTACAGTGGTAAATTGATTATAAACATAAAAATTTAAAATTCTGGTAGAGATTTTTTAAATTATAATTTATTAAATGAAAGGTTGAATTTTAAAATGGGTTTAATGTTTTAAAGTGGGTGAATAGTATTATTAATGTTTTTATGGGATTTTAAAATGGAATTCAAGTAGAATTTCTTGGATTTGAAAAATAAATGGGAAATTTTGAAATGGTTTTGAATAAAGGATTTTTATTTATTTCATATTATAGTCATTTGGATTATGAATGGGGTTTACCCTATTGAATTTGTGTTTTATGTTGAAATATTATTTCAACTAGGATATGATTTATGATTTATTGATCATAGATTGGGATTTATGTTCAATTTTTAATCATGATTATTTTATATTAAGGACAAAATGAGAGGTATATATTCAGTATTTATGCGGTCTTACCCCCATTTAATTTGATTGATTATTTTTTGGTGTGTTTTATTATTTATATTCTAAGTTATTATCATGTATTTATATTGTTTGAGTTGTGTTTTTTCATGGTCAATATTTATGGTTCATTTGGGGGTTTTGTATAGTTATAGTCTCATGAATATTTATCTCGAGTTCATTTGGAATGGGGTAAACCATGGGTGTGTTTCTCTAGGTGATTAGGATAAGAGTGAACAATTAAATGTTATATACTATATGATAAAAGCTTGATTTTTTTTATAACCACCCTGAACGGTTTTCCTAACATGGTTTCCTATGTGACCCTTCTTGTTCTTTAACCCAATTCTAGAGCCGAAGATAATTTTTGTAAGAACCCTTTTTTATATGAGGTATTAATATTTTAATTTTATGTATAATTATTTTTTTGACCTAATATGGATAACTACTGAGGATAAATAAGAATCTAATGTGTGTGAGGAAAAATAGGGGGAATTGTTTTCCATAACTGTGTTCCCAGGTCCACATTCTCATGTAGATTCTCTGATGATTTTAGTGGAGGAATATTTCCACAGTTTTTTCACTTCTTTCTGAACCATAAAAATGAACATTTTAGGTACCCTCTTCTGATAGTGAATCTAGAATGGTAGCCACATGGTTTGGAAAACTATGCAGCCAAACTGTGTGACCTAGAAATTTTGGGTAAAATTTTAATTTTTTGGTAAATATATTTTAGATAAACCCACCTATCCAATTTCTTATTTCCATGGATAGGAAGCTCATTTTTCCTTTATTAAATCCCTTAAACTTCTCAAACTACGTTCTTGGATAACATTTCCAAATATACTATAATTCAACATTAATTCATCTAATTATATGTGTGAGGGTTAGATATTCATTCATTTTAAACCATTCAGAATTTTTCTTTCACTTGATGGAATTATATTGGTGTAGGATCATATAACCTTTTTTAGGGTGTTTTTATATTTTACCATTTTATTATAAACTAGACCAAACCTGAGGCTGATACTGGATGATTGTTCATGTGTAAGAATAAGGTCAGTGATCTATTTATTATCCCTAAATGTTTATATGTTTTATAATATTTTTTTTGTTGCTTGTCGATTTCACTTTGTGTTTCCCCAAAAATTGAATCTATCTATAATTGGTTGTTTATTTTAGAATCTAATGATTCTCTTACATCCCCTTTAGTTATTTCTAACCCTTGAGGTGTTCTGTTCAATTTTCCTTTACTGTTATTAATTTATAAATAGACAAACCATCATTTATATGGTTTTGCAGTGTCTTTTAATTTTGATATTATAAATGAAGTGGATAATTGTTGTGTTGTATAATTTCTAACACAATTATATATCTATAATTAAATGAATGGATTTGAGTTGTATGACCACATCACCTATTTAAAATTGAACAATTTGCACACACTTATTAATGAATAATGTCATTGTATTATAAACTACATATTGTATCGTAATGAAGTCGTTGGATATTTATCACTTATATAATAGTGGGCATGGATAGACATATCTTTAAATATAATTGGTCATGTAATCACTTCTACTAATAATATATATGGACATGGAGAACCTTATTAGTTATAATAAACAGGCATAAAGACCCTCATTTAATGTGATATATGGGCCTGGAGGCCCCCATTAATTATTATATATAGGCATACATACCCTAATTAAAAATGATATATGGTCATAGATACCCTCATTAGATATGATACATGTGCATGAAGACCCATATTTTTATGATTTCGGAATGGAAACCCTAGTGACATGATTTGAGCACATAGACCATATTGATATGATGCCAGACATGATGATTGTTGTTAATATACATGGTTACGATGACCATTACTATTAAAAATAGGCATGATGATCCTTATATTATTGATTTGTTCATGATGAAACTACTATAATGATTCGGTAATTATGACCCTACTACTGTGATATTGGGCATGGTGTCTTTTATTCTTATGATACCGGGAATTGCATCCCTCATGAGACTTATGATACAGCTTATAGACACATGAGTTGTGCCTGGGGTCTATAATAGTGTTAGAATACATGATGTGGATGTGTAAATCACTATGTATATAGTTGATATATTTGTATACATGTGGTTACATGTTTGTATACTTTTCAGCTTTGTTCAAGGTAGGTACTATAAGCCTGGTGTACTTCTTGAACTAGATCTGACCGTTTACCATTTTTTTACTAATTACCATTATTATCTTCACACTACCACATTATACAAACTTCATGGATATTTATAAACATTATTGGTGGTGGCCAACTGAAATTAAATAACACCCTATTTGGGCCACTGATGGTATCCATGAAAATTATGTGGATGTATTTAGTGATAGGGGAAAGTGCCCAGTGGTTGATCCATGAGTTACTTATATCATGGTTGTGAGGTAGCGGAGGACTAGGTTATTTCTCGTGATGTTGGGGGAGATACTCTTTTTTTATTTTTCTATTTTCATACTCATATTTTATTCTATACCTACTTCTATTTCTACCTAGTTAATTTGATTAACATATAATGTATAATCATTTTGTATATGATACTGGATATTAGTTAATTATTACTATTAGATTCTTTACCTTCCCTATCATTTATTTGTTATGATTCCACTTTTAATATATCTATTTATCCATTGTGAACATTTGATCATGAGGGTATAGTCTCCCCACCAAACTACCTTATACCCTCTCTGATGGTTAGAAGTGACTAACAAAAGAGTAGGAATGCTTTAGTCCTTGTATCCCACTTGATTGTAGCTCTGTGAAGTGGCATCTAGGTCAAGACATAACAAAGTGGAATCATAGAAATTTATTTTCTTTTGTCTTATCATTTAGGAATATTTTTCTGGTGATTATGAATGTCTTGGTACTTGGTAATGATTTGTGATTTAGAGAAGTTATCCCACATATAGAGAAAATCCAAATTACTTTGGCTGGAACATGTTTTTCATTATTATGTTTATTACAATAAATTTAATTCCACCATTGGGTGACTCACATGATGTCTGGTATTTATTATTAGAGTTTATGTTTTTATTTTTTCCTTGTCCTGATACAAAAATTAATCATTGATCCAATTTTTTTGGAACCATACAACATTTATATGTCATGAATTATAACATTCCACATTTACAATGACTTGTTAATTTCATCTAATATGTTTTGGTGCTTATTTTTATATCAGTTATTTTGTATAAAACTTCATGATGGATCTTGAAAAGTGAGTGATTCTAATTTAATGGATTCCACACTTCTTTTTATATGGTTTATAGGCCCATATAAATTGGAATTTGTGATCGATATAGTTCAACCTTAATAATGTTAAATACTATATAAATGATAATGAAATTAATTGAAAGTAAATTATAAATGAATTGGTCTCCATTAAATTGGGATGCCAATATTTTTTTAAATGGAGTCTTCTTCTATAAATTTCAATTGACACTCAATAGACCAGAACCTATATAGAAAAAAACATAGCCTGGCCAAGTCCCGACCTTAGTAGTGGGTAGTAGGTAGCATGTGTTGTGTTATATATAGTCTCTTATAATACCCAGACATGGATAGATAAACTGAAAAAGGGGTGTGACTATTACATAGGAAGGTTTTTCCCTATAATATTAATGTATATGTTATATTATTCACTATAAATCATATATAAGGTGTGAATTTTATATTTTTAGAGTAATGTCACCACAAAATCAACTATCTTTTTACAAGGAGGGTGGTGGCGACTATTCTCTAAAGGGGGTGGAACCTAATCCACCAACCATTCCTATTTTATTTCCACATGTTTCACCTATTGTTGTCCCTAAATTGGGATATGATTTAAATTTTTTAGTGGAGTTTTTGTGGGTTTTTTATATCATTCAAGGAGTTATGAAACCAACCCATTCTATCAAAGAGCTTACACTAGAGTTGTAACAACATCATCCACATACGGTTTCAAGGGATGGTGTCCCAAAAATTAAAATTTATTGATTGATCTGGTCATATCTATATTTTATAACCTTGAGACACCAATTGAATGGATAGTTAAGTTCACTACATATATGCTTCACTGATCCACCAAACACTATTGGGATATTCTGAACTAGGAAGGTTCGTATAAAGAAGTGACTTTTAGGGACTTCCAGTATAGATTTTTTTTGAATATTTATTCTCTAATACTTGGAGGGAAAATCATTTTAAGGATTTCATGAACTTATAGTGGTGTTATATGTCGGTTATGGACTACTCAAATCATTTTATATATATTTTGTTATTTGTGCCTGTCTGTACTATATATGAGATAGTAAAAGCAATACAATTTAAGGACGCCCATAGGAATCCTATTTATTCTCAAGTGAATATTTTTTTTGTTGAATACCATGTTTGATATAGTCAAATAGGGTCTCAACACTAAGGAGAACCTACTATAAGATTATGGTGTGGGCTAGGGGGTACAAAACGATGAATGGTTACCGGTTCGACTAGTGTTAAGAAGTAATTATTTGAGACTAATTTTGCGACCAACAACATCGAGGTGACATCCTCTGATCTTTATGTTGTTTTTCACTAGTGTGGGAAGCCTATGCATTATAATCCCTAGTTTCCCAAAATATTTATTTAGTGTCTAGTATATGGATGTTTGGGTCATTTTCATCCCTTTTAAATAATTTCTCATCAGTTCTGAATGAGAGATGATCCCTAGAAACTCCAACTTCATAAGAAGGATCAGGGTCACCTCACCAAGTTGTAAGATTTAGTACTACTAGTTTTACTAGAAGAGGATGAGGTTATGGTCATGGTAGCAAGGCATCCGATAAAAGATTCTAGTAGATATGAAGGACTAAGGGAAGTTAGGTTGTAACACAATGCTATGGATTAGGTCGTATTAATTCAAAGAAGCCAATACCAGATGAGAAAATTTTGAATCCATATATTATTTCAGGTACTATTCTAGTAACCTCTAATATAGTGTCTTCTTTATTTTATATGTGTAAATCTCATTCCACTATCCTTGGGCTATTATGAAAAGCCTTAGGCTAGACATTCAGTCCTCATGTGGCATTATTCTACATGAAACCCCTTTTGGTTTATGATTGGAGGGATTATTCTAGTGAATCAAATGGCCCCTTGAGGTAGGTAGCCATAAATTCTTAAGGATCCTCTTCTTCCTCAAGATAATGGGATTTTATTTCATTATCAGGATAGGGTTGTTGGTTCCCTATCATTTCCTATGTGTACTTCTATTTCTAGAGGCTATTGTGCATATAACTAGAGGTTGTTACTTATACTCACAAAGGTCAGTGGGATGTCCATGTAAGTAAAGCTAGACTGGGGAATCTTAGGCTAGGTGGTGTGAAAGCCTAGATCGCTAATGTTTTTATGGATGATCTGGGATTATATTAGGCTGATTTATCTTAATTTGTCCATTGTTTCTGGGCTGTTTTCCATAATGAATTTTACAGGCAACCTCTGGAAAGATAGGTAGAGTTTACAAATTATCAATTTCATAGAGATACATTTTTATCCATTCATACTTATAGGATGTCTACTAAATAGATTTTTGATATCAAGATGTAGCTGTAGGATTTACAGGCCTATGATTTTATATGGAACAGAACATTACTTCTCCATAGGGTTTGTTGGTCCTTTTTGTCAACAAGGAAGACAGAACCTGCAGGATTTCTGTGGATTAAAAAAATTAAATCATCATATTTTGATGAATTGATATCCATTAAGTCATATAGGTGATATTTTTGACCAACTCATAAGAGGGAGGATATTCTCAAAGATTTATCTCAGATCAAGTTACCAACAGGTGCATGTTCAGCCTATAGATATATCATCCACAACTTCCCATAGTTGGAACGATTGATATGAGAATCTCGTTAGGTCATTCAATCTCACGAACACACCTTTGGTCTTCATGGATTTGAGGAATAGGTTTTTCCTGCAATATTTGGATTCCTTCATAACTGTCATCATAGATGACATCTCGGGGTATTCTCATACTCAAAGTGATCATTCCACACATCTTGAGATCAATTAGATTTAACTATGATATAACCATATATATTCTATGATCAATAAATTACACTTCTAGATCAACATGGTTCACTTATTGGGTCATATTATCTCATAGATATGAGTATCAGTTGACCCAGAGAAGTTGAGAGATATGGCTTACATGGAGAAACCTAAGAACTTTTTTGACATATGAGGTTTCTTGGGGATAGATGGTTACTAAATTACACTCATACAATACTTCTCACTATTATAAGAACAAATTATGGGATTGACTAAGAATGGTTTGAATTTTAAATGGTCATATCTTATGAGACATCATTTCAAGAGCTAAAAGGGAGACCAACTGTAGCACCGATCATAATTCATCCAAGGTCAGGAAGAAGTTGTATAGTGTATTGTGAGGAATTAGTTATTGGGATATAAGTAATTTTAATGTAGGAAGATCAAGGAATTTCATATGAGTCTTATCATTTGTGGCCTCATGTGTGTAATTACCCAATGCATGGACTTGATCTACTAGATGTTTTCCATGCCCTAGATTGTTAGAGACACAATCTGATGGGAGAAATTTTTTGGTGCAAAAAGACCATAATATCTTCAAATATCTATTTAAATATCATAAATTTAATCTTGGATAGTGAATATGGCATGAATACCTTCATTATTTTTACTCTGAGCTTTCCAATATACCTTGAAAGGGAAATGCTGTGGCTAATTCACTGAGCCTAAAAAATCCAGCATTGACCATATAAGAAGCCGGCGATGAATGGAAATTGATTAAAATTATTTTTGATATATATCTATTATTTCATTATATTCAGAAGAAGACTTTTCTTACACCCTTATAAGTGACATCTTCGATCTTCGATAGGGTAAATGGAAGATAGTTCTCATGCTTAGAGGGGTTGGTCTTATGAGAGATTATTTCATGTGAGGACCCAACTATATATTGGTCTATAGATATAGATTAAAATCTATCTGTACATATTAATATCAATATTATTATAGAAACGAGAGATTGGGGATGATGTGTGACTCACATGCATCTCAATGGGATGTTCACCTAGGTATCTCCAAGATGTGATGTAATATGCGCTGTCAGTGTTGGTGATACGAATTGAAATATCAAATAGTAGATTTTAACAATAGGTGTTCCATATTTCAGAAGGTGAAGGCATAACACCAATGAACTAATGGATTTTAAAATCTATTACCCATGCTTAAATGGAAATGATAATATGTTCCAATTGATTTTTTGGTTGGATTACTAATGTTTCCTTGAGGAAGTGATGCAGTTTGGGCAGTGTTAGAGTGATTGAAAAAGTAGGCCACTTCGTTACTATCTAAGAAAATTTCTTAGTCGATGAGATAGAAATATTTTATGTTCATGATAACATATGGATACACAGGGTCCCTCTTATTGTATTTTCATATATGGATTCTCATTTCACATTAAGGTTCTTGAAGGGAATAAAAAGAGCTATGAGTACAAATGTGCTTCTAAGGACATGTTTCACCTGTAGAACGTTGGCCTATTGGAATAAATGATACCCGTATTGGAGAATTTATTTTGAGAATTTGTCCTTTATTTTAGAAATTACTAGGAATATAATATCCCTCTCACAAAGTTCCCTGACAATAACATCTTTTAGTTCATGATACAGATGGATACTTTTATGTTTCTATAAGGTAGGTTGTGTTGTTCAACCTTGTTCTAGATAGAGGTTGGAGACATAATGCTATTGAAAGCACATATCATGTAAGAGACTTCATAGTATGTATAGTTGATCAGAAAGAGGATGTATAATATTCATTATGAACATAAATCTTATGTCAATCATCATTTCCAACCTCTGGAGTTCGACTTTGGGGATTGCATTTTCTTATTGGAAGTACCCGGACATGGGAATAGAAAAATATAGAGGAAAGATAAGATATCAACTTCTTATGTTGGTATATTAGATATCTTAGAGAGATTTGGGATGAAAACCTATAGGATTCTACTACAAAAGAGGTATCATTATATGCACAACATCTTCCATATATCACAGATTCATTATTTTCATGCCAACCCATATCATACTTTTGATCATGAGAATTATGAGTTGGATGATGATTCTTATTTTGATTATTATCCAATATGAATCTTTGATCACAACATGAAGGTTATATAAAGGTGGTATATCCGTTTAGTATGGGTTTTACTGTAGTATGGCTATGTACAGGAGGAGACATGGGAGAGGGAGGCCAGCATTCATACTCAGTGGCCAGAGTTGTTCTCAGACAACTTGTTACCACCCTTGAATGGGTAACTCGAGGACGAGTTCTCTAAAGCGGAAAAATGTAAGAACCTGATTGTTCTATGTGTTTGTAATCCCATAAAGTTAGTCTAATTATTTTATATTTAACTAATATTGATTAATAGTTATGATAAGAAAGAAACATGGGTGTCCAGGGCGCTTTCGGATCCCAAACCTCATTCGGTGGAATAAAGAATTGGACCTCATGGTTTGTAGAAATTTTGCCACACATCCCGTATAGTTTCTCATAACAGTTTAGGTCTTTTAAAATAGAATGATAGGGTGAATGGTTTCCCCTAACAATGTTTTTAGGGTCGTACACTCTTACATACTCTCTATAATTTTTGGTAGATGTATATTTCAAGGTTTTAACATGGTTTTCCAAATTGTGTTCATGAACCGTGTGACTACCCTCCTTAGGTAGTGAAGGGTGAATGGTTGGAAGAAAATTTTTCCATTTGTGCGGCCAAATTGTGTGACCCATTAATTTTGGGTAAAATTTCCATTTTCTCTAAATCTAGTTTAGTTCAACGTACGTCTCCAATTTCTTATTTTTAGCGATTTGTGGCTCATTTATTATCCCTTGATTCTATGAAGCTCCTCAATCTAGGTTCTTGGATAACATTCCAATTCAGAATATGATTTGAGCTCTATTCATCACATTTGATTTGAGTGGTTAAGATCTTCCTTCATCATCATGTTTCCTTCACTCGATGGAGTAATTTAAGTGCAATATCATATGCCCTATTTTGAGTGTGTTTTTCTATTTCTCTATTTTCTTCTGATCTATACCAAACCATAGGATGATACTGGATGGATGTTTTTCTAAAGGCATAAGGTAGGTGGTCTAGTTATTATCCCTTAAGGTTGAGATACATTATAATATTTTTCATTTTTTTGCATGCCTGTTTGAGCATGTGTTCCCCAACAAATTTAATTTTTCTGTAATTGTTAGTCTATTTTAGAACCTAATGATTATCTTAGGTCCCCTTATTTTTTTCACCCTGTTATGTGTTCTGATTAATATTCTATTTCTGTTATAAATGTCTAAATGTCCAAACCCTAATCTATATGTTTTTGGAGTGACTTTTAATTGTGATATTTTAAATTTATTAGATCACTGTTATGGTGTATCATGGATAAAAACATATCAATTTATAATTAAATGAATAGATGTTAGTGGTAGAACCATGTCACCATTTTAAAATTGAAAAATGGAAACACACTTAATAAGGAATAATTCAATTTAATTATTCATAACCTATTTGATCTTATTAAGGCCATTGGATATTAGTCACTGATATTATAGTGAGAATGATAAACATTATACTTAATTGTTATTAGGCAAGGTATTACTTCTATTAAAAAGATATATGGTCATAGATAATCTCATTAATTGTTATAAACTGGTATAGAAACCCTAATTAAATATGATATATGGAAATGGAAACCCTCATTAAATATGATATATGGGCATGGTTAGCCTCATCAAATATGATATTTGGGCATTGAGACAATCATTAGATATCATACATGAGCATGGAGAACCCAATTGTTATGATTTGGGCATGGTGACCCTAGTTATATGATTCGAGAATAGAGAACCTTTTGAAATGATAATGAGCATGATGACAGTTAATATTATTAATAGGAATGACAAACCTTCTTTATTTGATTTGAGTGTGATGACCCTTACAGTTATGATATGGCCATGAAGACCTTTCTATTTTGATTCAGACATGGGGACCCGACTACCATGTTACTGAACACAAGGTCCTCTATTTTGGTGATATGGGGAATTTTATCCCTTGATACCCATGAGACTCATGCTATAGCTTATGGACACATGAGTTAAGCATGAAGTACTTAATTTTATTAGTATCCACATATATGGTTTTAAACATCAGTATACATAACTTCCATATATGTGTATACTTATAGTTACTTGTTTAGAGACAATATATCTTAGTCCAAAGAAGATATTGTTAGCCTGGTGTCCTTCTAGAACCAATTATGATTCTTTTCTTATTTATTAATTCTTACCATTATTATTTGTGCACTTCTATATTGTACACATTGACTTGAAATTTGTAGATGCCATTGGTAGTTCCCTAATGAGTTTACCTCACACTCTATCTGGGTTTTCGATGGTACCTTGGTTGATTATATGGATTTATTTAGGGAAAGGGGAAAGAACCCAATGGTTGGTACTTGAGTTACATATAGTACGGGATCAGAGAATCACAAGACCAAGTTATGGCTCCTGATACAATTATAGATTGTATATTTCTCTTTTTTTGGTTTTGATACAAGCATTTTATTTTATTTATTCTTGTATATATTCCTTCTTACATTGACGAACATATAACAAATCATCATTTTTATGAGATACTAGATGATAATTATTTATTATTTTTAGATGATTTACCTTCCTCTATTATTTATTTATTTCGATTAAACTATTTATCTATATGTTTTAAAATTTTAATACTATTATCACAAGGTTATAGTTTCTTTATTGTATCACATTGGACCCAAGATATTATTTGTAAGCCTCTATAATATGGGGATGTGTACTTGAAGCCACATGGATCACTGACATGGAGTATTTTTAAGTAGAATCCAGGTTGAGACATTTCAATTTTTTGATGGGGAAAACTCACAGTTGGTTCCCCTTCACTTTTCAGTACATGCTTAGAAGGATGTCAATGATTGGATGGATTGTTCTAGTATAATAATTTTGGGGTCTTTTATATCATTTTTTATATCTGGATGTTGATTTCCTTTTGTTCATTTTTTGAGTAAATAATTATTTTAATATATTTAGGATGTTCATTTTAGTGAGGTTTCTATTTAAGTATCATTGTTGAAGGCTCAAGTTCTTTCCTATTATAATGATTTTATCTTATTGATTGGTTCGTTGAAATACTTTGGTGATTTCACATATTATGCATGTTTAATGAGACAGATGATTTAGGTAATTATGAATCATATTTTTATTTTTTTGTTCTTGTTATTTGTTTTGGTTGGAGGATTTTCATTATCTTTGGTAACGGTTTTGATGAATTATTATTCTTATTGAACCACCATGTTCGAGGAATCATTAAATGTTAGGGAGACCCATTATGTGTTTCATCATTATTGTTCTTCCTCAGGCTTGTAAGGTGTGACTTGAAGAGTTGAGTTTCATACCTTTTGTGGAAGAACTATTTGATTTTTCACTGGTTAAGGAGTTTTCTTATTTTAGTCTAATAGAACTTTTATCTTGAACCCATGTTGAATTATGTAAATTTATTGGAGAATAAGTTGTTATTCTGTTGATAATTATATCACTATAGCCTTTGATTTCCTTATTATTTCAATTATTTTATGGTATTTAGTACTTTCCTCATGTTTTAGATCAAACTAGTAAAATGATTGGTGTTTTATTTTTCTTTGAAGGGTGTATGATTAGCCCAAACTATTACTAAAAAATGTGTATCCACCATGAGAGTGTTTTTAGTCATTATCATATGCATTATTCAAGGTTAATTTATGATTTTTATAATAACTTATTACAATCATGTGATCAAGAGGTGATATCTAGTGAAGGGTGCACAATTTGAAAATCATGAAGACCAATCATACAGATCACCTAGTAATCAAAAAAACAAACTTTTAAATATACACTCATAAATATAAATACAAATTCAATCTCTCATCCCTATCACTTGTTTGAGAAACATGAAGGGGATTCCATGCTACCTATCTTTTTCCCCTAGATTTTTTAGGCTTCTATCCCATATTTGGGTGTATTTTTTAATGTTTAGAGCCTCTTCATCCTATATTATTCCATTATTACTTCTTTCCTCTTCTCTAATAGCTTTTCTGGATGTTGGTCAAACCCTCGAGATATATTTCACCATAATTTTATGTTGCTAAATATTTCATGGAATGTGGTTTGTTTGTTATTCCTTTCTCATTGCATCTTCAATATTTTTGTTATATCATCACACATATGATGTATGTGTTTCTATCCATTTACATTCCAAAATAACACTATGAGATTCTTTAGGATTTTAAGATTCATTTTTAATTGAATTTTTGTTGATTTTAAAATATATGAATTATTTTTAAAATAATTATGATCTAGAGGTTTAATTTAAACATCATTTCCTCAAGGATTCCAGTTTTTATGCCACTGGGATAAAAGTATATATATGTTATGTTTTTTTAAATTAATAAGAGGTGTTTTCTATTGAATTTGGGTATTTTAAATAGTCTTTTTTTCCTTCATATTTTAATATAGTTTTTTTATCAAGATTGAATTGTGCTCTATTTTTTGGGATGATTCTACACTAAGGTTTTGGTGGATGTAGATTAGAGCCTTTATGTTTAATTGTGTGTCTGGAGATGTGTTTCAATGTGTGTCAATTTTCTACCCCTATGAATAGTTTTATATAATTTTTTTTCATATATTTAAACACACACAAACACACACACACACATATTTATATTTTTGTGTGTGTGTGTGTTTGTGTGTATGTGTTTCGGATTATATATAAATAATTTCATAGGATTCCTCTATTAAAACATGGGTTTTAAAAATGATCTTTTATATCAAAAATTATTTAAAGAACTAGATTTTATGCATGTGTTCTCTAGAACATGGTTCTGAGGAATGTTTGTAACTTTTTTAAAATGTTTTGTTGCTTACATTAGATTTTGGAATAACATTAGATAAAAGGTTATTTTCATTGAAAAATGATTAATTGTTTTAAATGTTAATTATTGGTTGGTACGATGAGATGGTTTTTCATATAGAGTGCACACCTCCATGAATGTACCATCTTCTAGTTATATAGAAATGTGGTTCTTTATTTTTAAAAATAGGTGACTCACATGAGTGAGTGTGGGGAGGCGGGTTATTAATTATGTTTGTATTTTATTGATTAGTGATTGATGTGTTTATTTATATGATACCTCTCCTCCCACCCTTATTAGAGTCATGGGATCCTAGGAATCTTAGTGAGTGATGAGAGACATTTCTATGTAGTCCTCTTTATGTGGACTATATTGTGACCCATTATTTTCCAAAATTGATATTATATCTTTTTAGATTGATATTAAATACATTACACAAACACACAATTCATGATCATAAAAGTTTAGTTTTTATACTAGATAGATAATCATCTAATTTCATGAAATGTATTCAACATATATCACAAATATAGTCCCCTTTAGTACTCTTCATGAAAAAACCCTACTTATAACCTTTCCTCATAACCTTGGTAAAGGAAACAAAAGAAAGGGTGAGCTCATTTTCTCTGTAAGGGTAGATAATGGAGATAGATAAGCATGAAATGAAGATAAGGGTATGATAACATGAAAATAAAATTTGAAAACAATAACCTAAATATCACGGAACCTAACTTTGAGAGTTTTAATAATTATTGGAATTTAATATGATATAAATCATAAGAAAATCAAATAACATGAACCATGAGAGAATAACATTAACATAATACATATATTTAGGGCATAATGATTAGCAGATAAACTCATTTCCATAGTATTCAAGGCTCACTACCAATGATATCCCGGTGGAATGGAATCACTCCAAAACCATACAAGTAATCAAGATTTATTCCCAAGTCCATGGTAGTGGAAAAAGTCCATCACTAAACTTGGTTCACTCTCCATTCCATTCCAATTTATATCATGAGATATAATTCATTACATAATGAATTGAAGGCAGATATAGGTCCCACCTGTCTCATAAATAAAACCATATTTATGTGGTCCATAAGATCATAAACATTCAACATATTATATTTAATTAAACGAAATGGGTTTTATTAACATTTTATTATATCGTAACCTATGGAATGCATGCATGTTTCATAATAACTTCATCATTTAATCATATAATAACCCATGAATATACAAGAGTTTCATAAGAATTTTATAACGTAATAACATGAAGAAGAGAAATGAGTTCCATAAAAATCTTGTCATCATATGCATAAATCATCCTGATTACGAATAATAATGGTTTTATAGAGTCATATCCCCAATAAAGCCTAAGTAACATCAAATTATGTCATTTTAGATGGAGAATGATTTTGAAATATCACTTGGAACATTTTTTGAGGAGGAAAAATTTTCATTGAAAATTAATTCCTAAAACATAAAATATTTGCAATTTTTTTTAAAAATAAAAATGAAAAATTATAAATAAATATTTAAAAATCCATTAAAAAATTTATTTAGAATAACATACTTTCTTATTTTAAAAACACTTTTTAAAACATGAAACATCTTCAAAATCCTTTTCACATTGAAATCATTCATTTAAAATATAAAAAAATATTAAGGAAAAACATTTTATTTGAAATTATATTTCTAAACATGTAAGGTATTCTTGAGATAATTTAATAGTCATGAAAATGTTAAATTCTATCCTTGTCGTGCATATAAAAACAAATTTTATTTTCACATATAGGATAAAAGAAAAAAGAGCTTTTTGAAAAAATATATATAAAAAATTCATTCAATTTTTTTTTAAAAATAAATCATGGTTTTATGTTTTATTAATAAATCATTTCATACTAGTAAAAACATTTTTGAAAAAATTTCTAGAAAACATAGTTTTTGAAAAAAACTGGTTTTTGACTAAAGAGAGAAATAAATATGATTTTTATAAAATATGATATTAAGGACTATTTATTTCATGTAAAGAGTAATATTAATGGAAAAAATGTATTATCTTGACATAAATATAGGATAAAAAAATTAATAAACTTCTTTATAGATGGATCATAAGATTTTATCATGATAATCATAATCATAAATAATCCCGATAAACGATGAGATTATAATGTAAAATATTTACCACTTTGGTAAAATCAAAAAATAATTCCCATTAAGGAATATAAATAAATGAAACTTAAAATATCCTGGGTATAAATAAAATAATTATATTACATTTCTTTGGGGTTTATATACAACACGTAAAAGAAGATAGGTGCATATCATAATCATATTTATCAATAAGGCAAAATAAGAAAAATATATATTACCTTAAGTATTAGCTTCCATTATACATATTCTGAAAACCTATATAATAAATATAATATTATTATAAATATATTAAATAACCATAAATATATATATCATACCATATATGACTTACATACGACCATTTATTACCTGTTTATTTATAATTTCTTGTTAAAATCATATTTCATGTAATAATTGGTTTTTTGTGTGTTATTTGATTTGTTATTTTTTGGACCACTTACTTTGATCATCTATATATAATATGCATACATTTAAAAATTATTTTAAAAGAAATATATTCACTAAATATGTATTTATAGTAATCTATAATATTTAACGATTGATAATGAAATACACCGTACATGGAGAGGGTAGGTCGTACGTTCGCGTGAAATTTGTTTCCATTTTACAGATGAAAAGAAATAATGAATGGTAAATAATATATTACAATTATATATAAAGTGTGAATGAATCACACTACTAGAAATGTTACCTTTCCCAACACTTGTATACCCCATTTCCCAACGGTTTGGCCAAACCATTGGGAAAGCCCAGTTTGTGGCCACTTTTCCCAACGGTTTGGCCAAGTTGTTGGGAAAAGTCCCCAATATATCAACATAACTTCCCATATTCTAGGGACGTATACCAATAGTTGAAAAAACCATTGGTATAGACCTATACCAATGATTTTGACAACTGTTGGTTTAGGTCCTCTGATTTTTTATCGGATCCTCTTAACCAGAACATTCTATAAATAAAAATTTAAAATAATTATGATAATACATATATATATTTATGAAATTATGTTCAAAAAAGTCATGTTAGGTTAGTGTTTAGGTCGTTCAATGTTAAACTGGAGGTCCTGGGATCAAATCCCAGCGAATGTTTTTTTTGGAAATACATTTACCAAATGTTTTATGGAACCGTTGGTATAGATTTTCATATTACTTATACCAACGGTTTTCAAAACCGTTGTTATAGACCTATCCTAGAGGCTTACTTGCCTACAGTTCTCCAAACTGTTGGTATAACCTATACCAACGGTTTGGAGGCCGATACCAACGGTTCCAAACTTTTGGTATAGGTTAGTTTTCCAGTAGTGTCACATCCCTTCATGTGGCGATAGTCCACTATAGAGACAAATGATGTTATCATATTCCCCAAAAATAAATATTATAAAATAATGTCCGAAATTAAAATTATAAAAGAATAATAATATCATAAATACAATATAAAAACATTTAATAATCATTATAACCAACCATGAGTGGTTTTAATGGATAAATGAATTACATCGATTCGGGAGAAGGTATCATGTCGTACACATGAATGATGATTGAATAACCCATTTTAATAATGTGGATATAGTTTTAGGGAATTAAATTAGCATAAAAACAAATTATTATATGGTAGATACTTATTTTTTTTATCAACATGTTTTCATTATAATTATATGTGTTGGATAATGAAATAAAATAAAACTGCTTGTTGAAGAGCATAACATCTTCTTCAGGTATCCTTCTAATGTTTCAACCAATACCCCTATTAGGTTCAATATCTACTAAAAATACGGTCTATATAATGAAATTATGAAAGTGTTTAAGGTGTTTTTTAGGTATTTTAGGAACCAAACTAGTTTTATAGTGTGAATTATAAAATACATTGAGTGGAAATATATAATTTTGGAGGAGTGGCATTTTTGTAAATACCCAAAAGTATTCAATAAAGGGAAGACAATATCCAATAATGTGGCTTAAAAATTTATATATAATATATATTAGGGATTTTATGGTCTATAAGCACCTGAATAACAAATAATTATATTAAAACATTTCAATACATAGACTTTATGTTTTACTTGCTCTTAATATTTTAATTTTCACAACGGTGACTAGTTTTCTTAACTAGGTAATTTATCCTTAAAGCCTAAAATTAAAAACGTATTATAACATATTTTATATATAATTATTATAAATAATAAATCCAACTTAATAAAAAAATCATGTGTGTGTAGAAAATTAATTTTAACACAAGTGCATGTAATGCGCAAACCCTCATTTTAACCTTAATTGTAGTAATTGATTTTCAAATTTTTTCAAATATTATTATCATAAAAAATTATGTTAAACTAATTATATAATATAAATTATTATTATTAAAAATATTTAATCCATTTTTAAAATTAAAAATCACATAATTATAAAATTTTCAATTAAATTTGATCTCACAGATGAGATGAAAAATTTGGTTTTCAAAGAAAAAATGTTCAAATGATTGAAATGTTTTAATATCAAAATTAAAAATAAAAATGAATCAAATTAACTAAATTGAATAAATATATATATAATTACTCTAAATATACTTTTAAAAAATTTAAAATATAATTTTACATTAAAAATATTTTAAACAAAAAATATTTTTCAATTAAAATTCAGTATATTAACTATTCATCAAAAAAATTTCCTTTTCAAAAAATTATTAAAAAATAAACCAAATATAATTCTAATATTATTATTTAAAAAATGATTATTATTTTTACAAATAAAGTATCTAAATTTTGTAAAATATATTTTTTAGAATATGAGCGCAAAAAAGATCCACTACTACATTTTATAAAAAAATAGTATTTAAGCGTAAAATGGGATTTATTCTTATATGTTGTCTAAAAAACACATTATATTAATGTAAAAAAATTTATTGAATATATACTATATAAATTTTGTTAAATCATTTCCCAAATTTTTTTTGTTTAATTTATTGATATGAAACATGTTTATTCTCAAAAAAATTCAGAAATAGATTTCCATTATTTTAAACTATTTTTATTTTTATTTTTAGTTAATTAGTAAATAAATGATCCATTTTATATACTTGTGTAAAAGATATATTTTATTGATTTATTTAACCCTATTTATAACCTTCATTCCCTTATATTTGTGATAACTATCTTATTAAATTACAATATTATAATAGTATTTCATGTTTCATTTAAACATAATGTTGCTTGAAACAAAAGATAAACTCAGCATTTCATGAAACACAAACTAAAACCAGTGTTGTGTATAATGAAAAATATATAAAAGATTAAATTTATTTTAAAACATAAATTTCATAAAATTTATGGGTATTACATTCTAACCCACTTAAAATTCATTTTTTTCATTGACAATCATCTTGATCATTAAAGGGTTTACATATGAGAATTCAATCATAGAAAGACACATCAGAAAAAGGGTTATTAAAAAATCCTACTGAAAAATAGAAATGTATGTGTGAAAGTCATCTATAATAAATCATGGTAGGTTTTGAAATAGTATAACATAGGTGGTAAGCGAAGACATGAAGATGGAAGAAAAGTATAAATAATTATAGGGAGTGATAGAGAACATTAATCAAAATAAAATGGGTGATCCATAGAAGGTTTGTGAACACAAAACCATAAACAAAAGAGGCATAGAAATTTTAATTTATATCATAAAAAATGATGGTAAGAAGATAAAATTTTATTTTAAGAACCTTTTACAAATTTTAGCGAATTACTTTTCCATCCAAACTGATAACATATGAAAATAAAAATACATGATATATTTTTATTTCATTGGTGTAATTTTTATCCTTTGGTTTTTCCATGATCAATTTTCACATTATATCTTACTCTAAAAGATTACTTTTTTATGCCTGAACCTCTAATAATTCAATAGATCTATAATACAAATAGAATTCATTCATTCTATCTATAGTTAAAATAGGCTATCACTGCTTATCTAATGTGTGAAAATATTTATATGGAGAAGAAATGCATTAATTTTTAAAACCTCATACAAAGTTAAACATAAACCATCCCATAAAATGATAACCTTATAAACCTTCCAAAATTGAAAATTTATAAATAAGGTCACTAAAATCAACAAAAAATTATTCCTTCAAATATCATTAAGAAGCTCATTTTTTCACATAACAAATATGTGAATACCTTATTCATATATTTTCTTGAGTCATTGTAATAACCAAAATTGTCATAAAATGTTAATGAAAACATACATACTTTCAAAATCCTTGAATAAAACCTAATATTTTCCAATATATAAAATATATCTGATAATGTTTTAAACTCCATCAATTATAATGTAAACCACCTTTTATAAAAATCATTAATAAGTTTAAAGGTCATAAATACTATAAAATTTACCTCATTTATGTCAATCATATCTTTATCCCAACATCGTTATTAGGTGCATATTATGGGTAATATTTCCCTTAATCATGTGTCTTCCATGAATATCACCCTTCCATTAAATCACATCTCTTGGCCATCATCATTCAACATATTCCTTAAAATTTTAATGAAAAAATTATACTAAATAATTCATATACATTTAATAATTAAATAATTCCAATACATAAACACTTCAATCAACCCACTTACTTCTCAAACAATTAACTAGAATTTATCATCTTATTATTTAATACTTCTTTCCTTTCATATGTCATTCATAGTATCTTCATCATTATCAGTATAACCATTATTTTTAACACCTTGACGATTTTCTTCATGAGATTTCACCCTTGGAAATAAATTTTCATAGTACCCATAATTTAAAAAGTTAGAACATTTATCCATTGGTAATAACTTATAGAGGCAAATATTATCATCCATTATGTTAAATAAACTTTTCATTTTTCCTTGTAAATCTCATACTTTATATCATTTTTCTCCACACATAAAAGAACTTATTGTTCCATTGATAATTCCTTATAGTGCTTATTCACATATTATTGACATATAGGAAACTAAATCTTCATTACTCTATGGTCTCCATTACCTAAACTCTCAATAAACTTTATCTTTCTCATATTTAGTGAGTTATAGAGTTACTTAAGGGGAATAATGTCAATCATATATCCCGATATCAGATTAGGCATAGTAAAAATATCCTTCACTACAGTCATCATCCTATCAAACTTATCATCAACAAATTATCCATCATATTCAATTTTAACATAGTTCTTTCTAGTTCCTATCATTAACTAAAAAATGTATAGTGTGAGAATCTATAATATAAATGGAAATTTCATAGTCTGAAAAATCATTTAGTGGGACCAAATCAAGACTCATTTTTCTAAATCTATGACACCATCAGTTTCAGCTAATACATGAATATTCCTTATTTAAATCCGTCATAATGATTCATCAATAGATTGTGAGTTTTTAGATCATATCCATTAGGAGTGTCAAACCAGGTGTGCAATAAGGATCTTTGTCTTCAACCAGGTGATAATCGTGAGTATCCCAGTGAACCCTTTTTGAGTAATTACCCCTTGGTACCTATGTACCAAATCCACATCCACTTGTAGTATCTATATAGGGATGCAATATCTTAGATCCCACTTGCTCAATCCTTTACCAAAATTTCATGACATTATCGTATACTTTGACTCATCCTTAGACTTATCCTTGCATACATCACTAGACATATACTTTGAAAAATCCCTTGGGATATCAGTAAGTATTTATCATCATATTTTCTAAATGTTAGATAAAACTATCATATGATACCAACTATAATGACACAGTCTTTCCATACATGTATATTTAATCTTTTTAGATGAATATTCAATACATTACATAAACACACACCTGTAGAACATAATAATTTAGTGTATTTGGAGACCTGATAAAAATTAATTCTATTTCATGAAGTATCTTCCACATTTCCCATAAATATCCTCCCATTTGTTACCCGTCAAAAAAATACATTACATTAAACCTTTCTTCATAACCTAGAGAACGGAAACATAAGAAAGGGTGAGATTAGATGCTCATTAAGGGTAAATGTAACACCCCGAGATTTTATGAGAATTATTATTTTTAATTTATTTGATGTCTTGTGTTGTATGATAACCCAAGATTATCTTGCACTATACACAACATCGTATTAGCTTGCAGTATATGTAACACTAATCATGGATCGTGTTACACATAATTTCATGTTTGTTTGATAGTAGTTATTCTATGAAACATTGAGTATATATAAATATTAAATGTATTAATGAAATATGGTTGGATTTTATTATACGCAATAACAAAGGAGTCGTGCGCTACACGCAACCCTGACTTGGCTTGCATTACATGCAATTGCGACCTTCCTCGATAGCATGTGTTGTACGCAATACCGGGTTTCACTAAACAACGATATATTATTATAATATTATTATGAAATTTCCATTATGAATATTATTCACTAAATTTTGAATTTTATAACATTATTATTCATCTTACACATTTTCTAGAACATGGTATATGAACAAAATAAATTTTTTGTGTAAAATATGTATTTTTCAAACAATGAAGTTTTTCCACCTTTTGATGGCGCACCCAATTTAAATATAGTTTTTTACATTTTAATAAGTTGAATTTGACAAAATAAAATTCTTCTTTGGAATCAGGATATTAAAATTTACTTTGGATAATTATTTCATATTATTCTGATAACTTTCATATTTTAATGAATAGTAAAAACACGCTATATTTTGATTAAAAACAAATTTTTTCATCGTAATTATTTAAATGGTTAAATTATAATATTTAATGTTTTTAGAGTATAAATAGAATATATTTTTACAACTTAATATAATGTATTTTATTAGAATTTATTTTACATTGAATTCATAGGTAAAATCATTTCAATCTTTTGCAATGTTTTAACTTTTAAAACTTGTTTTCTTAATAACGGGATTAATTTTAAATTAATTACTAAAACTTATGTGTTTTAAATTTTGAAAAAAAGATTCCATATTTGGAATCACTAGGTCCAAATTATGTTAATAGGCTACTTTTTATTTTTGGGCACTATGAATAGTAACTAAGTTAATTTTTATTTACTTCAGTTAAAGATAAATCGGGTAATTAAGGGTAAACCTAAGATTATAAAATCACCCTAACACATGCCAAAATTCTATTGGATGAATAAAAGACGACCCATATCACCTAATGGTCGGATTAGATTCATTTTATGGACTTTTGATTATGAAAATAATTTAATTATTATTAAAACCAAAGAAAGTGACAACATGTCACTCTCTTAAATCTTATAAGTATAATAATTTTAATTTAGTGATAAAATTCATGAAACTTCGATCATGAATAGTCTCTAGAAATCTAAATAAATTATCTAAATCATGGGAATTTATTTAGAATTTTTAGGGATTAAATAATTGTCATTAAAGGTGACACAATAGTGATGCAGAAATTGTTTATTTAGTGAAAAATCAATAATATAGTTTTTATTAAAATAATAATACCTATCAAAAGGACCAGAAACTTGACCAAACATTACTGGTCGAGTATATATATACCCTAATCATCCAAGGGACTATTATTGGACCATTTGGAGCTTTATAAAACGGATTATGACATTTATATATTTCTATTTTAAATGATGTCAAAGAAGTCACCTTCTTAATTTAATAAATATAACAATTTAAGTGTTGTTATTTTATGATGATAAATTCAAGTAATAACATTATTATTAATTTTAATATATTTATATTCATCATAGGATTTTATTTTAAATTTTTATGAAACAAATAAGTATATTAAGTAATTATACAAAAATGTTGTAGTAATTATTTTATTAAGAGATATACCAAATAAAAGGTTTTAAAAATATTAAAATAAAAATTTTATGAACTATTTAATGTGCTCCACTTATTTTTTAGATACATATGACATGTTATGAAGCTATTAAATCTTTTAGTTAGAACATATATTCTATGAGTATTTTATTTAAATTCAAATAAATGAATAGTGTCAAAATTGACACTATTGTTATTTTATAAAAATAACATAATATAAAATTGTTCAAAAATTTAAAAAATATTTAAAAATTATAAATTAAAATTTATATTGTCCAAAATGTCATAAATTATCAAATTATGGACAATTCACTACACATAAGTAATTATTTATGACAATTAAAAGTTTAGAAGCTTATTACCACAATTAAAATTAAATAGATTAAATAAGGATAAATCAAGTTGATAATGTTTGAAATAAATTTAAAACATGTCTAAATTTTATTGGTTGATGTGATTAAAACCCTATATCATCTAATATTTTTATTTGATTCATTTTTGAAGTTTATATGTGGATTTTGAATTTATTATAAATTAATATTTCTTATAATTCCAAAGGTGCCCCTCTCCTCCCTTATAAAAAGGGCACCCCTTCCCTCTTCTCTTCACACCCTTTTGAGCCTTGAATATTGGCCAAAACCTGACCATTTTCATTTTAATCCTACTTAGAAACATACTAGAGGTCCCAGTCTTCATAAAATACCACTTTTAGTGCCCTAATAGGTGGTTTCAAAGAGGTGTGTCGAAGAAGAGGTAATATTCATTACCGATTCATTCAAATTTATTTCTTCTTCTACTTCTTCTTATTTAGTTGTTTCATTATGATTTAATAACATCAGTATCAATCATATACTGATATGTTATTATAAATACGAAAAAACCTTATTTCACTTTCTATCCATTCTAAGGAAAAGAAATCACCACGTGTGCGTACGTATGAAATACCGTCTCTACTCCATGGTGTAATCTGTTTTTCCACCACCACCTTACTTGGATGGGTATAATGGTGTAAAGAATAACTAAATATTGTTGTTATAAAATCATACTGATTATAAGATATTATATCATTCACTCTAATTCTATTCAATAAATATGGGAACGATATCATCGCTCGTGCGTACGTACGGATTACCGTCTCCATGAAGCGATGAGATTCATTTTCCATGTTAACAATTCAAGAATGATTATAAATTATATATAATAAGTAATAATGAAATATATGACATAATAATTCTACTGGATTTATGTATATATATATATGTATGTCATCTAGTTAATTCCATTCAATTCAATAAGGAAATGAAAACAGCGTTCATGCGTACGTACAACCTACCGTCTCCATGAACTGTGTATTTCATTCCATTTATTGAACTATTATAAATATTTATATTCAGAAAATGTATTATATATAAATCATGTTTTATATTCTGGAATTAATTAATCATAGTCTAAGTAATCATATTAATAATTACAAGTCAAAACACGGACGATAAATGAAACGATTTTAGCCAAAACACTACTGTAACATGAATTTTGAAAAGAATGGTTAATATAAAGTCATAAGTGAACCATATATGATATCATAACAATGAATATGATTCTTTAATAATTCAATGACATTATTTAAATCATTATACAGGAGTTTCGGATATGTACGAATCATATTGGACCTAAGGTAAGGGATAATTATTCAAATCTCGTTCTTATCTGAGATTGTTTATTCGTAAGTGTTTACTGGGGTTATATTTTTCATCCATGTCGATAAAATGTTTTTCATAAAGTGTTTAATATTATTCCATGTATGTTTAAAGTCATTCTTACCCTTCCTTGACTTTTACTTTGTGTTATGGATATAATCTTTATTTTGTTTACCATACGTGGTACTTTTTGACTTTTCTCTTGAAAGTACGAGGATAATGTTTTTTTAACTTATACGGCATGAACATATTTTTACAGTTTCATAACGCCTTATTTTCATGAAGTTTACTCGACAATATTTCATGGTTATTTTCAATAAAATCATTTTCTTTTAAAATTTCATGGCATTTTGTGAGAAGAAAATGATTTTTAAGAAGAAAGGATGTTTTCCTCAAGAATTCTTTTCAAGTGTTTTATCAAAACCAATTTCTATCAAAGATGACATATTTCATATGTGGATGTTTCAAGCATAATGTCTCTATGATTTACATGGTTTCACTTTTCTTATGATGAAATTATATCCATTTGTTTTATATGGATTATGTTATGATGGGATGATTTTTACGAAACACATTTTTATTCTTTGGGTTATGATTAATGATTTATGTTTATGCGGTGGCACAAGTAAGAATGATTTCATTATGACATGGGTGGGCCCTATATCTCCCTCCAATTCATTGGGTAATGATTTATATCTCATGAGATATACATGGCTAAAATGGTAAGTTAATCCAGTTTAGTATTACAGGACTGGAACGAGGAGTGAACTCGATTCAGAAAGGGACTTTGTCCTCTAAGATAGTCTTGGCAACAATGTCGTGGCTACTATGGAAATCATAACAGTTGCTGAATGGTTTCCAAAATTACATGTTTTATTCAAATTCTATTTTATCATGTTTGATTTTCCATTATGATATATGCCTTACGTACTTCCATTATTTATGTCTTTGCTCAATATTTTGATGTTTAAATTTTATGTTCATGTTTTTGCTTTCAATTATTTATGGATTGTTTTATGTTCTCTATGTTTTCCTTTACTGAGCATTTGAGCTCACCCTTTTTATGTTTTCTTTTCCCCATTATATAAAGAAAGGTTTTAGGTAAGAAAAAAAGGATGATCTTTATGGGAGATGTAGAAGATCTTTCACCAAGATTAGAAGATTATGTTCCAAGTTTCCAAAGGCACTAAACTATTACGGTCCTTTGGTGTCTGTTTTTGTTATGTATTAAGTATTGCACAAAAGTAATGTAATTTCCATGTACGTTATGCTTTGGGTCTCTACAATAAATAAGTAAGGTATATAATAATATCCTAAACTTAAGGGTGTGATAACATAATAATAGATTTTTAAAACTAAACCCTACATATTAAAGATCAATATTTTGAGTCATTGAATAAACATTGGATCTTCATAAGACATGAATCACAAGATCATAAAAAACATAATCTATGATAGTAGAACATTATCATTAGAAATAAATTGTTGGAATACAAAAAAGTATAGAAAATCATTTTCATAATTGTCATGGATAACTAACAAGGATATTATAGTTTAATGGGTTTAATCCCCAACCCATACTAGTAGTCGTAGTTCACTCACATGACCATCATAGTATAATAATACTTTTCAAAATAGTGTTCACTCCCTATTTCATTCCTATTTGGCTCATGATATATAAATATTTATCCAATGAATTAGAGGTCTATATCATTCCCACCCATCTCATAATGAAAACCATATTTATGTGTTCTACAATATCAGAAACATTCCACATATAATAACCCATGAAATTAAATGGGTTTCAAAAACATTTCCTCATATAAAAACCTATGGAAAAGAGATAGGTTTCATAATCATTTCATCACTTCATCATCAAAAAAAATATGAAAAAATTGGTTTCGTATCCATTTTATCATACTAGAACTCATAGACTATAAATGTATGTCATAAAAATATTATCACCAAAAACATAAACCATTCAGATAAATAATAATAATGGTATGTGTTGATGCCCACCAAATGGGCATCGATAAATTCCAAAAGGAAGAAATACCAGCATATGGGTATTATTTTCCCCTCAAAAAGAAAATGAATAAGAAGGTGGAAAATACATATGGATTGTGTGAGCCTTCAAAGGACACATGATCATGTCACTATTATAAGGTCACGCGATAGAAACATGTACATCACATAACCTGTACCATATTCGACAGAGCATCTTTCAACAAATCATAAATTTCTTATGATGGCTCTACGGAAAAATAGTGGCCACATGGAGGTAGGAAAAATAGTATCCCCTTGGACACCTATTTTTTCATCGGTGAGAACCTAAAAAACCTTCCAAAAAGTCCTTTGAATTTTAGAGTAAAATTTTTAAAAGGTTTCGGCCTTTCACAGTCGTGAAGATATTGTGACACATTACTAATGGGAAGTGTAATTATCCATGAAAATGTCCAATAAATATAGAAAACCCCTAAAAACATTGTAGAATAAAACTATGGAAATAAAAATAGAGGAGGTAGAAGACACTCACAATCTTAAAAGACATGTGACGCACTACTGAAGATCCAAAAGACACTCTGAGATCATAGAGACAAGTCTAACTCATCTTGTAAAAGCCCATCAGTATATCTTTCTTATCATGAGAAGTGCCTCAAGAATTTCTAGGAAAATTTGCACTCCCTGTTTTTCTCCCAAATGATGAATGTATGGATTTTCCCATGATGACCACATGAATATCTATAGGACCTTTGGTGGACATGATATATATCATCATGAATTAGAGTAACTGTCTTCAACATTAGTCATAAAATCTCGTATGACTCCCAAAAAGTCAAAATTAACAAAGGAAATAAAAATATGATGAGGTGAGATCCTCTCACAGTCATAAAAATTATGTGAACCGTTGATTAAGTCCACATAAAAATCTCTCAATGACCCTAGAAAAGCCATCCTTGTCACACAAAACATCCCAGAAAAGTCGTCTTAGATCACATGAATGCCTTCCATAGTTGTCTTGATCTTATGAAGGCTCTTAGACAAGTCAACAAGACAAACAAGAAGTCCCTTAGTTGGACCAAAATATCCAAAAAAATCCCATTAATTATTGAAAATTGAATAAATGAAACGTTAATGGGAGGGAGTTGTGGTCACTCAAAATCAAGAGATAGACTCAAAAGAATCCATAGTAGAGGCTCATGAATATGTGTGGTGATAAAACCATTTGACAAATTTAGCATAGATTCACATGAGGTAAATTGTGAAAACCGACAAAAACAATTAGGTGGAAAATCATATAAATTCCCCACACTAGAATGAAATATAAAACACTACCTATCGCGACCAAGGAGATAAACTTTGGGAATTTTGCACTAGTTTTAGAGAGGGCCTCATGGACTGAATGATCACATGAATGGAATGACTTTAGTTTGGTAGTATACCAGTGAAAAACCCAAGAGATCATGTTCCATTCATAAATAACATCACTTGATCATTTATAGATCAAGTGAAGGACTTCTTCTGGGTCATATGAAGCACATCACACATGTCTGGTACATTATGAGAGACTAAAAATAAACTTATACTGAATAAATCAATTTCCGTCATGATATAAGGGCTAGAAAAAAGACTAAAGTTGGATGAATTAAACCAATGAAATGTTTTATAACCCTCAAATTCTTTGTGTGAACCATCAAAGACACATGACAGTACCTAGACATGTCACCCAAATCTCAAGATCTTTCTTCGGTACGCTATTTGGGTCATGTGAAATCCTCTGGAAATGTCAGAGTAGCCCATGTGGTTATCCTAGGTTTACCACTTTAGTCTCACCATACCATATAGGATCATCTTCCAAGCCTTTTAATTCCTTTCAGATACTTCACCTGACTCATATAACAGCATTTATCAGGTCACCAATGTCTAACGATAGCACTCGGGTATGTAAATGATCTCATCTGACACCCTTTGGGAAAGGATCATGAAAATAATGTTTCCTCGTGAAATTCCATCTAGGACATGTGATACCCTCCAAACATATTGGCAAGGACATATGATATCCTCTAGAAATGTAGTCCATTACATGTCATACCTGCCAAGCATACCAACCATGACATGGGATACATTATCGACATTTCATCCATGAAACAAGGCACCCTATGAGACACGTCACACTAACTCTCCTGGAACCCTCCATATGTGTCATCCAACGCTTTTGATGACACCTGGGAATGTTAGCTCTATTATGTGACACCCACTAAATATTCCAATCTATTTTTACAATTTTCTCCTCACATGTCAGCTGGGCCATGCGATAAAATATAGTCGAATTGCCCATATCAATAAGGTAATCCCAGGACATGGTGACATTGTATTTCTTTAATGTGTAAGAATAGATAAATAGGTAATATTTAGACTATAAGTCATGATCAACAACATAATATAGTTTTCCATAATCAACAAGGGCATCGAAAGACTTGATGACATTATCCATCCTTTATGTGTAATCCCTGATCAATATTCCATAATCAGAGTATAATCCCCATCCAGTGAGATAATATTATATGTACCAATGAAAAAGGAAACATCGATTTTTAAGCCCAAACTAAAGACATAATATGATATCTCCCAATCAAAAAGGAAACCTCCGAGTGTAATCCCCATCAAGAAACATAATATGATATGTCCAAGATGGTAAGTGAAACCATAGAGAGCAATACTAGACCAATAAACCGTGCTGACTCTAATTCCTAAAATAGCCTTGATATATAGGAGACCTCCCAGAGGCCCATGATCCATATCAACCACTCAAATGGATTCCCCATCACATAAGTACTACATACACATGAAATAAAATTTATTACATTCCATCACATGTTTCTCACAATGAGAATAGTTCTTGTGGGCTTAGATAGTCACAATAATCATTTTATCTTCACTATAAGTTTCTATAATGATAAGTGAAACCTCAAAGTGTAAGCCTCAATAAACCGAACTATGGGGACTCTGATTCCTGTTATAACCAAGATACATAGGATTCCTCCCTAAGGCTTGATCTCTATAATAAAATCATCTTAGGGTTCCCCCACTTCATAATCCCTACTCCCATGTGCAATGATACTAATTAATTTTTATCCCTTGTTTCTCACACCGAGAAAATATCATGTGAGCATAGGGAGTTACTATAGTAATACTATTCACCTCATAAATATCTATCATCCAAGAAAATGTCTATATATAATCAATGATAAGTGGCATGACACATTCTCCTCAACATAAATGAATATACCTTGGGTCCAGTCCCAAGGGAATGAATGAACTTTGAGTAATCTAATTCCTTCAACAATCAAGATATGTTTGACAGCGTTTTAAGGCTTGAGCTCAAATAAAAACCTAATAGAGTGAAATAACTCTTATATCTCCGACATCTCATCCATTGGGACCCAATTATTACCAGGTCCTGGTCACTTTTTATCATCCATACATAGACTGAGAAAATTATTAAACTATGAGAACCTCAATTCTCTCCATATCCCAGATACCTAGGAAGTCCCTCCAAGATTGAATCTTGAACATATCGAGTCCCAGAGCACCTACATAAGTCCTTTCAACATGATTTTAAAAAACACATGTTTGAAAAACTACATGGGTTTTCATTACTGAAATAACCATGATATGTAGGATGCCTCATAATGGCTCAATCCCCCCCTCAGAATATTAATCACCTCCCCACGTTGCAAAAAATTATGATGTACTTGGTTATAAATCATCGTAATATAAAGAATCTACCCATTACTCATAAATGAATGGATAATCATAAATACATATAGATGGATTCACTAATGAGACCCCCTTTCAAATTTCTCATTAATGAGATTAACTTCCATTTTCATATAAGGATAATTAACCTATAATCATTATGTTAGGGTAACCAGTCCTATTTTAGGACTAGGAAGTGTCTAAAAGACATGTGTTAAATATATAAGAGATCCCTAGAGTAGGAAAAAATTCCCTGCATAAGGGTTTGATGATCCCAACTTCTCATCCTCTCAACCAATGTGAGTCCCTGACATCCAGGAAGGGCATCGTTAGTTTCTTATGGTGCTATGATTTTTTTTATAAAACTCATACAATCCTCACTCAATGTGTAGTATCTAGAATGTCTGATTGTTGATCCATAAAGACAGAGTATATGTTCTAAATTAATTAAGGAAATTGAAACTAATTTTTTTAAATTCGTTTAGAGATAAAGAGAAATAGTAGCAATGATTAGTGTTTTGAATCAATAGGTAGGGCATGCCGGGTTTAGTAAATTTATGGTTCTTGTTCTAGGGATTCAATTGTTAGTGTGTTTATTTAGATTTTGGTGTTTGAATTAGGTCAGTAGTGGTCCATGGTCTGGGTACCCTACCCTAATAATGTGGATTCCCCTTTGAAATGGTTATCTAATTGGGGGAAAACACAGAAATAGGAGACCCAAACCTTGTTTAAAAATAAATGGTCTATCTTTAATAATGTTCATACACAAACCTAGTCGATTAATAGGTTAAAAGAAAATTGAACGTCGTAGTTCACAAAAAATATTCATGTTATTTAAAAATATTGAGATTTGGAATTGAATAAATAGAGTTGCATCAATACAAAACATAACTAATAGAATACAATAATCCCAAAGCACACATCCCCCTACGATTACATAACCTGACAAAAATGAGACTACTTGCTCATGATGAGGGCGAGCGTCGGTTTTACCAGAGGTGGAATGGTGGCGAAGTATGGCTCTAAATCGTATGTTGTTCACCCCTTTGTGTTTTGATTTATCCCCCAAGCCCAGAGTGTCTTGGAAGGGAGCATGGAGGTCTCCTTTTATATGAATTATAATCCAAATCCCACGACCCTCCACATTAGTTTTTTTGTTATGAGTCACCCTATACATGACCTACACTTGGGTTACATGACGTGTACTCCATATCTGGTTTTTCCTCCACTACATTGATTTCAAAGATGCTTCTTTGACTATTTTATTGGGGTCACATCATGTATTCTCAATTAACAGCGTGTAATTTTAGTTCACATCGTTTAGGCTTTCCATGACTTGTCAAGTGAAGATCTATTTATCATGAAATGGTCTTTATGTTTACTTGTGGTTCACATCATGTAACAATGTTTTTTCTGTTTCCTACTTCTCTTTAGCTCCAAAAAACTGGTGTCGTGATTCTTCGCTTCTCTCATGGTTTGAGGGGTCTTTTGTTTCATAATCTCTCCGTTTTTTGTTCATTTTTCACAAATTAATTATTTCCTTCTACAAAACATAAAACAAGTAAATGAATTCAGAAATGGAAAATATTTCTCATTGAAATACAAAAATCATCACATTAAAATAATACAAAATATATACATGAAATATAAATATGATTCTTTATGTGTAAATAAGTTTGAAACCCCAACTAACCACCTTCCTTTGGAATGTAGGTCCATACTCAGTTATGGATGAGGGAACCATTGGGATTTTTTTAACAATAAGAATGATGTGATGATAATGATTGTGAAGGAGGTAAAATCCACCACAATCAACCATCTGGCCTAATGAATCATGCCTCAGTGAGATTTTCCCTGGTTATCTCTTTCACATCAAAAAAACAGTGAGCCTGACTTGAATCTATGAAGTAAAAAATAATCTGGTAATTTTCCATCATTATATTTTGTTTACCCACATATGCAAATAGAAATGGTGAACCTAACTTGAATCTCTTAAATAAAAAATGATTAGGTTATTTATCATCAAGACATTTCATTTTCCCCATATGAAAAAATAGTGAACCTGATGTGTATATATGAAATAAATTTTTTTTTGGTTATTTTCTTTTGGGCCCTTTTATTTTCCCTATATGATAACTGAATTGCCAAAATCGACATGAATATCTGAAATAAAAAAAAATTAGGTTACTATCTTTTGGGAAATTTAATTTGACCCCATAAACAAGCAGAAATGGTGAACCTGATGTCAATCTATGAAATAATAAATAATTTGGTTATTGTTTTTCAGTCCATTTCCTGTTTCCCCATATGCAAACAAACATGGTGAAATTGATGTGAATCTCTCTAATAATAGTAATATCATGTGTCAAGATACTTTATTTTTCATACCCTAAATTATTTAAGTATTAATATTGGAATGATCATACATGTGATCCAATGTAAATAGGGTTCTCATGAAATAATCCATCATTATTTTGATAAGTGAAAGAGATATAAATGAATGAATTGGGAATAAAAGAGAAATTGTGTTAACCATGAATATATTATTGATCATATTATTCCTATTATATCACAATAATTGGTAACATTGTTATTTTTTATCAATACAACTGTAGATACTAATATCAACATCATGATTCAAGACAATTTCTTCCTCATCAAATGCTCATTCTGGTAAATCACATATGACTAAAATCCCTATGGGTCACAAACCAATATCACCAAATCAATGGATTCAAATTGAGGTGGAATAAATGATAGTCTAGGAGTACCAATGATGTGGTACAATACCGACTCTAGAAGGATCCCGTGAGGTACTCTAAGAATAGAAACTGGAAAGTTCCCTTCACCGAGGGAGAGATAATTCTTATCTTGTTTCCCAAATCACTACAACCAACATTGTTGGGAGAATATCCCTAGAGCATGATAGCTATCTGCTTAAGTATTTGATATAGGTGTACATGGAATCCAAATATGGGTCCCTTTTGGTTCAAGTGCTACTATGGAGGGGACCTTTGAACTGTGGTCACTAGCAATGTCCCATGGGTATCAACAAGTCACCTTCCATGGGTACCACCCAAAAGACTTTTGCATTAGACGACCATACATGGGAAATAAGTAAGGATCATTAGAGGAAGAAAGATCTAAATATCCAAGAGAGGGATCATATCCTCTCTCCTACTAATGACACTTATTGAAATATTCGGGTAGGAACCATCAACCGGGCATATATCTCCACTCGATCGGAGCAAGTCTGTGAGCATATTACCACTGCAGGCATGGGGGATGTGCATATCCCTAAGACCGTGTGTGAAGTCCATCAGTATATTATAGTTGAACAGGGAGAATATAAGTGGGTTTATATTACCACTTCAATGAAAGACATCTACCAATAGATAATTGAGACTTAAAATGTGCAGGATTATATCGCTAGAAACACTTTACTAAAATGGAAATATAATTTAGCAATAGAAAAAGAACTTTTCTAAAAAATTATGACATTGTTGCAGATAAAGGGATAAGTGAATATTCCCATCCTTACACTTAGGATAGCTCAAAACTTTGGTCCTTGTAAACAAGTGGTTGAGTTAGAGAAAGATCACATTCTTGTTCCTCCCTAGGAGGATTATCGACATATATTGATAAAGGGTGATGCATCATATTGGCCTCATTCTCCAATTCCAATTGGTGATCACCAAGTGAGAGGGAACATGCCTCGAGATATGGGAACATTCTAGTCGAAGAAGTATGAAAGAATATAGCATAGACCAAGGATCAGGCTCATATCCCTATTCTTCCTAGGGCTCACCATCTGATTGGGGCACAAGTCTTGGGACATGATTATTTTACTTTTTATGAAGTCTAGAAGAAAACTATAAATGACTAGTATTAGGCATATATTCCCATTATGGCTGGGGATAACCATTAAAAAAGGAACAAGCCTTGGGAGAAGCTCAAATTATTATTGGGTAATATTCTTGGAAAATTACATTAGATCATAGAATACATGTTAATAATCCTATTTTCATTAAATAACAATAGTACTAGTATCATTTAAAGGTAATAAAAAATTAGGCTCATACCCCTTCTCTCATTCTAGAGGTCTATCAACATACTCTAGCGGGGAAAACAAATTGGTACCATCCTCATATTACTACTCCTACCAAGGAACACCATTTGAGAGTGGAACATGTCTTAGGGAAGAATGATATCCATTTCAAGAAAGATTGGTTCAATATCCCAAAGGCGCAGTATTGGGTTCATACACTCGTACTTACCGAGTATCACCATGGGAGAATAGAACATGCCTTAGGACATGCTCAAATTATTATCAATAATGGGATATATCATCATAATATTCCAGTATATTCTTATCAAAAAGCTCATACTCCCATAGAATCAAATGGTTATAAGCTATTTCTTGAAACCATCATAAAAGAGGCTCAAATCCTTGCAAAATTATAAAATTCAGGTTAAAATATTATGACCAAGACATAGAACATGGCCTATATTTCTAATCTTCTCAATTCCAGTGTCCATGAGGTGGTTCAAGATACATTATCAACACCACAAGGGATCTTTGACTCTTCCACCGAAGTAGAATATGTTTATTACTATGACATTCCTCCTCGTGGTAGTGTGGAGATGAATCAGAAGGACCCTACTCCTAAAATAAACTATTGTTAACCTTTCTATGGTGATATCTTTAATAAGAAATGAAATCATCCCCTTAACCAGACACCTCCATATAGATATATGTCCCAAACTATGACACCTACTTATAGATATTTGCTTAAAACATTAGTGTCAACATTATACAGTTCCCCGTTAACTTCCTATAGCACTCCACTCTCATCATCAACTAACCTTTAGAATCATATTATTAAGTATTACTATATAGCGGTGTGTAAATATGATGAATATGTAGATGAAATTGAAATATAGAGTTATTTATCCAAAAAAACACCTCACCATGTTCTGGCACTTCACAACTCTTGAATATTTGATCCCAAATGAGCTAGAAAGGGAGTGAATTCTTTAACTATGACAAAATAAATTGGTTACTCATCAGAAGATAAAGTTTATACACCTCCCATATCAAGGAAATGAGGGTCACCTTCAAACCCTTATGATACTATTTTATTAGCTAGAAATCAGTGTTATCTATATATCATAGGATCCAAAACTGGAAAATAAGTATGAAAATATGAAACATGCTTGTTGCTATTGCATAACAAATATTTAGAAGCTGATCCCTAAATCCACGTCATGCATCCCTATTCGAGGATGGGTATAGTATGTAGTGCTACACTTTTTCACACCCCTAGAACAAGATAATCCCTTATATATGATGTCTTTTAATGTCATATCCTATGGGGAAATAATGGGACCAGGTAACATTTGGTCTAGTTGGTCACTACAACCGAATTCTCCAACTTCAATGGTGTCCATACATCACAAATGGAGAGAGGGGATAGCTAATAGGATTCCCGAATGGTACCCTCAAATCTATGAGACATCATTTATTAAATGGATAACTAATTTCATATCACCAATTAATCTTCCCATAAGTATTGGTTATAATAGTGGGCTTCTGTTCCACCCATCTTCAACGTAGGTACAATTGCACAATGAAAAATTGGTTCTCGTAGTAGTCCCCATATAAGCAGTCCAAGAGTGGACCCAGATCACAGAGATATAGAAAATATCTACCATCACCACCACCTCTAGTATAGTCAATTCCCTAGTGGATTTTGGACACATCGACATTAGCTTAAAACAAACCCCATCCCCTTGGGCAGGGGTAATTTTTATCTCAATCACCATCCCCGAGTTCATCATCCCCTAAGAGGACTCTAGAAACATCAATGGGGATTCTAGATCAACCCCATCCTACTACACTACTGGAATTTATATCTTCATGTTCATTCTGAGAGCCATCAAACCCTAGACCAGATCCATTAGAACCTCAAAAAATAGGACTAATGAATTCAAATTTAAGCCCTGAATAATCCCCATATGATGGGTATGAGGGTATTTTCATCATCGCAATCACCACATAGGGAATAATTCATCTCTAGGTTGAGTGTAAAAAATCGATTGTCAAAGTCCCACATGTTCCTCCCAACAAAAAACAATCCTCTTTTGGTTAGGGCCCATTCAGAGATTGTGACCTAAAACACCTTCAAATTCATTTTTCATAGACCAAAATGGGAGGAACATGAAAAGAAATAAATCAAACCCAACTAAGGTTTCTATCCAAAATGGACCAATATGGATAATGGTTTGAATAACGACTCCTGTGGAAGCAATACAGAACCATCCAATTTTGTTTATAGTAATGGCACAACCACTATTGCCTAATATTCCTCTATGAATGATGTCACTATTAGTAAGTAATAAATTTTTGATCAATACAATAATAAAGAGGGTCACAACACATAATATCTACCACTACTAGGGAGTGCTCTAGATGCACGAATTGAGGTAGAATTCACATGAAACCAGAGAAGGATAAAAAATATGGCACCTCTAAATAACGAGATTCCACCTCTCTAGTGAAACCTTACCAATGAAAATGAAGAAGGTTTGGATATTCCTCAATCACCAACCAGAATAATTCAGGTTCATTCCATGGAGGAACTATTTTCATGTAATGAGGTTGAGATTAAATCTCTCATACAACTCAACAAATCTCTAATTAGGGGAAATATTCCTATTAGGTATCATATTTAGGTAGAGGCAAATATTCTCCCTCTATTAACTGGTCCTCTAGAAAGAGTATCGTCTAAGAATCAAGCTGGTTCCAACTCCAGGAAACACACACATATATATATGAGGTTGTCTAAAATGATCATGAAATCCCTCCGTTGTTGCTATAGCCTCTCCCTTATCTTGGAAATCATTTAGTCTTGGGAAAAATAAAAAATCTGCTGGAGATAAAGATAGGTCAACCTCATCAACCCACACCTTATCCTTACATATAATAGATAGATTAGGTAGTAGTCCTCCCAAATATTCTTAACGTCATTATTTCCCTGGCTACTTGAATGGAATCCAAGGAAGGGAAACAGACACTTTTGTACCCTGAGAGAAAGGCATGTACCAGATATGTGGATGACCCTATGCCTCCACAAAATTTATAAAATCCTATCTTCTCTATTTTTACATTGTGGGTGACAAAAAATAGAATTTAGCACACTTTTTATCTCAATAGGTATGACGATGATCCCATGAGATCAATATGAGGTAAAAAAGAAGAGTTGTTTTTACAGTCTTTGACAGCTCTGACCTTTGTTCGGTATAGTAGTCTACCAGCATGATCTATTGCAGGATGCGAAGGCCTTCATCTTAAATTCCTTTATTAATTTTTTCCCACTCTGACTAAAATGATTATCATTGACCTAAAAAACATCAATAAACATGGAAAAAGGGTTTCTAAATTAATAGAGAGATGGAATGGTTTAACCTATTCACTCAGCGTCCCTCTCTCATAGAAGAAATTTTTGGAAATGTGTGATGAAAATATCTAGGATGAGTTTATATCACCTATGAACCCAATGATGTATCACAATGGGATTTATGAGTTCTCATAAATAACACAACGTCTTGAATATTTCATTCCGCAAACCCTATCCTAACCTCAACTCATACCCACAACAATGAAAAATTCCATGAAAGGTAAAATATGTGGTTGTCACTCTCAAGACGTTAACATTATATATCCAAGAACCTAGATAGGTCAAAAACTTCCCAACATATATCTTCGGATGGAGAAAACCACATAATTTCCCTTGACCATAATCACATTGAAATTAGGGTCTCCTGGGATGACTTGCAGTAACATATGATCCCAATGAAGTATCCATGTAGGTTTTTTGAGTTTCATAAATGAAAAAACATATTAATGATTACATTTCTCAAAACCAATAAAAAACCTTAAATCATAACCTCATCATAGGGGAAGTGGCAGGAAAAGTAAAAGATGAGGTTGTCACTCTCAAGACAACAGAAATACCTATCCAAGTACCCAAGAAGGTCCCAAACTGCCCACCGCCTCCTGTTAAGCATCACAACCACAAAATTTCACATTACTAAAATAAAATAAAAATTAGGGTCACCTAGTATTTTAGGAATAGTTGAATAAAGTGTATTCCTTATAAAATGAACAAGTCCATAGTTATTTCTTAGTATCCTTGGATTTCTAACTACTCACAGTACTGTATCCAAAGAGACCGTAGGAATTCAACATCATTAACCATCCCAACTACTTCCTTTTACATAGAAGGAAAGTTCATAATATCAAAGATTACATCGTCTACAAATTAATTCTTCAATGTATGGTCAATTTCCTATGGGTGGTTCTAAATAACTCCTTAGAGATGGTGGCATGGATAACCTTCACCCTGTTAGAAGAAAAGGGCGATTGTAAGAAGGTTCCAGCCTGACCTGTGTGAAAAATTGAGACTTGTATGACTCAAACAACAGTTGACAAATCTCAAGCCACCATGATAGCACAACTATCCATATCCACAATTACTTGAACAGCTATGGAGGTGACCTTGAATATGCCTCCCAAAAGCGGCTGTGACAATTGGAAATAGGGACAAATAGAAGAGGAGTCGTATTATTATCCAATGAAATCTCTATGTCTTGAGAATTTCTTCCCTGAAACATGTGGAGCACGATCACGTCCCCACCAAATGGAATCCTCATCAGATGAATAGTTTTTCTTTGGCTCTGTCAATATGATACACTTCTAATACCCCTTATCTAATGATGAAAATTCCCCAGATCATGTGATTATTGTATATAACTGGGGAATGAGAGGCTTCATGAATTAGAAATGAGGATATAGTGGATATATTGGACATGGTCTGACCCAGTATTCGGTTCATATCCCCATGAGAAATATATATATAGCTGAGACACATGGTCAAGAACTCTATCATTCTCAAAAGTGGCAAGTAGGTATCCCATAACCCTTTTGAAGTTTCATACACCCAATTGTCTTGCATGAACTCCTAGTGGTTGTTCAATTAGCTGAAAAACCCAGAAAACATGGATGGATGAAAAAACATGCACCATTTTAATAAGATAATCCCTCAACCTCTATGCAAGAACCAAACCCATCCACCTCAAATTACTCATCTTATGAGCCACATGTTCAGGAGAAACCCCGTATCCAGAAGATATGACATCTAGAATAAATGTATGAAATTATGAATCATCTAGAAGATCTCTCATCCAATATCTTAGTCATTGATGTGATCTATATTTCAAAATAACACAGGGAGGAACTTGTTGAAGCCCTTTGAGTCTAATAGGTGTTTGAGATAGAAGTCAAGACAAACTTTTGTATATCGAGTGGATACTATGTCATTATAATGCTATATTTATATCAAATTAAATGACGAGGGTTAGTAAGAGGTCATCTAAGGGAACATAAGGAACCTATATGTTTCAAGGAGCCTCAATAAAATCATCATCCAAATGGATCTGATTTATCATGGTTCTAGGATCAACCTCATCCTTGTTTGAACCTTATGATGTTTAGGATTTGGTAAAAATAATCTATCTCCAACAGGACTAACCATTCAAGTGTATGATAAGTGTGAGAAAATCCCTATAAGGAAGATTAAGAACAAATATTAGTCTAGGGAACTCACATCCGATGGAATGTTTATGGTTATCTAGAATGATACTACATGGAATTTCCTTCTTGGGCAGCCCTGACTCCATATCCACCTGGTGGTACCTTTAATATTCCATCAAGTGTCTGAAGTACCCCATTGATTGAAAAAATGGAATATTATATGGTCATAAAACCACGTTATCGACTTGAAATTCCATATATACTGAATTATACTTATATAAAAAAGGATATAAGAAACCAAGAGTGGATGATGATACACTGGTTTTAGCCATCAATGGCCTGGGGACCACCCCATTGAATATCTAGAGTATGATCGGCATTGAATATGTGTTCCCAATTAATGTAGTTTTCGTAAAATATCTAGTTCCATAGTTCCATGTCCCTATTATCCCTAGTTACAACATAAAATAAAATCAGCTCTATCATCTCTCTACAATGAAAAAGGATGTAGGGGATGATAATGTCTCTTATTGTGGTCTCTCTCACCTCAAAAGTGAAAGAGACAACCTATATTGTCAAATTAATTTGGATATGTATCCACATACTTAGATATGGAATAATATTAGGATGAACTCAAGAACACCCTCCAAAATTCCGGGAATGAGTCTCCACCACCATAGATGAACTCATCCAGATAAATTTGGTAACCGATGAAGACCGACAACCAATATTAATTATTTCCTCCATTCCTCTCAAACATAAACATTTTTATATCATATTTTTGATGCGGTATTGATATTTGTTCTCTTGGAACTACACATAAATTCCCAAAATGAATGTAGATGTTTCTACACACCATCTCATACTACCCGGCGAGTTTAGAGGCTTTGAACAGGAAGTAAGGACGATTCACCCCTCTCATGAAACCAGTTCATAGGTGGAAGATGAAAAATTGATCAAATCCAACATTGTTGGAGAATGGAAATACCAAAAATGGGTCACCAACATAATCAACATTAATAAGATGAAGGGGAATATTAGGATCCACATTTATATTAGAGTCATTAATTAGAATTCCACAAAAAAATGATTTAGGATTTCCGATTAGAGATATCTTTATTGATGTAACAACAAGCTTTCAATCCCTTTCCTTCAAGGATGGGTACTTCAGGTACAATCAGATAAAAAATACCCTAAATATGAAAAAGTCAACTCCTTCCGAACTCCTCACATGATCTTTTTCTATTAGTTCATTCCCTTTGTGTTGATTAACATTGGAACCACTTAACTATCTTCCATGACTCATATCTATAATCTGTTCTTGGGAAATATAGTTGAATGTTATGATGACGAACTGGTGGTCAAATACCGTCAGAGATGCGATCACTTCAAAAACCATAAAATAGTATTCGACAAGTTACAACATCAGAGTTTGAATATGAATCCACTAAAATTCACTTCTGATGTAACATAAGGGATGTTTCTTGGATTTGTGGTATGCCACCAGGACATGAAGGTCAATCCCGAGAAGACTACTATTATCTTTTAAATTTCAACCCCCAGAAATGACACCGAAATAAGTGGTATCCTAAGGAACCTCACCTATATTCGATGTTTCATTGTCATCCTTGATGTAAAATATCTCCCTATAACTAGGATAATTAATAAGGTAATCACCAATTAATGGGATAATGACTTCCAAGAGGACATTGAAATCCTTAATAAGTACTTATTTCAACCACCGATCTTTATACCTTCAGTGGAAGGAAGAACAATCATCTTATACGTTCCCACCATGGAAATCTCAACAGGCACCCCCTCACACTAAAAAATTATTTGAGGAGTGATTATATTATTTACTACCTCATCTAAATGATTCTAGGTACTGAGCCTCAATACTCTAATGTCAAGATGAACTTCCTTGCACTCTTCATCATGGTAAAAATGTTGGGGCATTACTTGTAGCAGCATGAAGTCCATATATTCTATCGTATCAATCTATATAAGTATATCCATGGTTCCTTACATTTAATAGGTTCTTAGAATGAAGGGCGGTCATTCTTCCAAAAAAAGATATTCAGTTCATATTACAAAAATCGGTGAAAGGGAATTCCCTTTCTGATTTCATTGCAAAAAATCCTTCCCCAAAAAAAATACATCGATGGACACTGAGCTTCTAGATTATGATGTATTTTAGGACAATTATACTCCCATAACATGGGAATTTTATTTTTATGGTGCCACAAAAAGTCCTGTCAGCAAAAGGATGGAAAACCCAAAGCTCAACTGGGTTGTATTAGGGGTTATATTTGTCTCTCCTAACAAAGCGGGGTTTAACTACTGTTTCTCACCATCCAAATGCAACATAAATAATGAGGCAGAATACCAATCCCTCATTACTGGCTTGGAATTATCTTTATAGCTACAGATAGAATACCTGAATATCAAAGGGGACTCATAGCTATTGATAAATCAGATGAATGGTGAAAATTACATCAAAAAGGAATAACTCCCCTGCCCCATTGTCTATATCAGAAGAATGATGGAATAGTTCCATTTTTATCCCATATTGAATCTTGTTCCCCGTTCACAAAAGGACCATCCTGACGCATTATTCAATGTATCCACCATTCTGGTTAACCATGATTAGGAAGAATCTATATTCTCTATCACACCATGAAAATGGTCTCGATGATCCTCATTTGGGATATGAAAGAAATCAACTAGATAAACACCTCCCTATGGCGTGATGAACTGATGAACACCTTGAGATGGATATAGCCAATAATATTATATCTACAAAATGGGAATCTCCAAAAAGATAAAGTTAGAAGGGAATAGATTTGGCATCGTCCATTGAACTTCACTCTCCAGGATGGTCCAAATGAGATGTAAACTCTCTATGATAATGGATTTGAAATAATCATACTCATATAAATAGTAGTATGAGATATTTTCTCCATCATAGAGGAATTCAGCACAAGATCTCGTAGAACCCATCAATCTGGTACAAGGATCTCCCACCGAATCAGGTGGTTGGGGTATTACTGGAAAACCATGATACATGACCATGTGGAATTTACCAAAAAATGTTATGTGTTCTAGAGTCATGAAAATTTCATCAATAAACCCTTAGAGTTTCTAAATAAAGCTAAATATTCTTGGAAATTTTATGTTTTGGGTAATGGATTTCATGGGTCCATATGGCGTAGCGACAACTAAACTATTCAATTACATCCTTACCACCACAGAATTCTTTTCAAAATGGGATGAGGAAATAATCTTCAAGGAAGTTGGGATGAAGATAATTATCCACACTGTAAAGTCACATAACATCACCGGGTTCAGGGACCCTCACACAATATTGGTGGAAAACTACACCAACATATAATATTTGGGGTTGAATAAACTCTATCAAGAGTATAACATCAAATCCAATCACTCATCTCACTATCATGCATCAGAAAATAGATAGATAGTGGCCTTTAATAGGACTCTATAGAATATACTCCAAAATATGGTGAACAAGGATAAGAATAATTATCCATAAAACCCCTCCATTCTCTATGATCCAACCATACCACCGCATGTACTACTACAAAAGAAACATCATACTCACTAGTGTATGAGACTAAGGTATTGTTACTCATAGAAGTCTAGATTCCCCCACTCTGAATAGACATCTCTTGATAAATTTTCAATGATGAGAAGTTTCAAAAGAGGCTTGGAAAATATTAACGACTTTATAAAAATAGGTTGAAAACAATCTTGAATTACATTATAATCATATTTCACTATCTTTCAATAAAAAGGTTTTCCTCGACTCATTCATCCATATAAATCTGTTAATGGTGCTTAGAACCCTAGTGATACCTGGAATAAATCCCCAAAATACTTCACCCTAGTGGGAGAGACCTTATATCATACCTAAGGTCTATCCCAATAGAGATTACCCATTTGTCATAATGGATGGAGAGTGTATCACAAAACCCACCCTTGAGAGTTTTATTAAAAGAAAACTATGCACATATGTCATCGTAATGGGAATCCACATCAGTGTAAGTCCCACAATTCATCTTGGTTATGTGATGTTAAACTATGAAATCTCATCCTATCAACATGATGTTAAACAATATAAAGGTTTCATGGAAGTAATACATTAAACTACTCAACATCTCTCATCCTTACTTCATGAAAATAAACTGCATAGTCCCATGGCAGTAATGTTAATTCATGTTGGGAAATCTGCATCTTTACTGCATGGTGTAAAACTAAATGAACCATAATTATATTTTTTTCCTTTATATTTGTTGATCCACATCCTTACTTCATGACATTAAACTACCTGGACGATTTCATTTTTTCATGACATTGAACTGTACAACATTCCTAGAAATATGTATGTATTGATTCTTATTCGAATGAGATATATAGGGATTAATTGATACAATATGTTTTTCTCGTACCCACACGATATAAAATATGCCTATCATAGTTTTGAATTCCCATGAATGGTGAGAGTATCCATTTCTACTCCTTATTTCTCACTCCAAACAGATCTCACATGGTTAAAGGAGTTCCAACAAGTGACTCCCCTCACAAAAAAGGCATAATATATTTTGATGGGATCGTCTTAGTCTTGAATGTAGAGCCTTAAAAAGTAATACCATGCGTCCTCACTGTATGATGTTAAATTTTATGGTTCCTTGAGAACTATGTGTGTCTTGATTCCTATCATCACAGGACATGTAGTGATGCAAGAATCTCTAATCCTAGGCCCGACTACTACAATCGATGGAAAAAATGCAAACCCCTTTGAATGGGTTAGACTTTTGTGAAGAATTTACAATCCATAACTACATGTGGTTTGATTATCATCCTGATGAGATACATAGTGATGATTAGACTTCCACTGTTAGTCCCAACTGCAACATCTCAACTTTTTCATGTTGATCGATTTTAGTCCTCACCATATTAAATTAAACTACATGGTTCCTTAATAACTACATGCGGATTTATTCTTGTCATCACATGGCATATGGTGATGCCTAGATCTCCAATATTGGGTCCAAATATAGTAATCGATTGAAAAAATTCCTAACTATACATATGAGTCAGACTTGCATGGAGTATTTCCTATACATACCTACATGTGGCTAGATTCTCATCCTCATGAGGTACATAGTGATGCTTGAACTTCCACCCCTCCACCCAGCAACAATATTTACACATTTTCTTTTCATTTAATATTCTTACTTACCAGATGATATTAAACTTCATGGAATTATATCCTTATTAAATGACATTAAACTTCACAGAAGAACATCCTTATCGTATGATGTTAAACTACATGGAAAATTTCATTAATGTATAATAATAAACTGCACAAAACAAATCCTCAACACATTAATTAAAAAAATATGGAAACAAATACATCATCACAACATGAAAATAAACTATTAAAACTATCAACCATGTTGTATTCCTTATAAAAGGGATATAAGAATCATACCTTGGTCAACCAGAGTATGAGATTCATCCATCATATTTTAAAGAACCCCAATCCATAAACCATACTTCATTCCTCTGGATCCTCAGGTTTCCAAAAATCTATCATGGCCTATGGAAAGGATATCTAGCTTCAAGGTATCCTTTTTTATATTATTCATAAATTTCCCTCGCTTCTTCATACGTTCCTATGGATTTCAACCAAATTCCTCACATGAAAAAATGGAGATTGTAATCCTTTTGATCCTTAACATTTTTGCAGAAGAACTCAACACCACAGTGTGATCTGAACCACTCCTAGTATGACTATCCCAGATAATCACTCATGAAAAATAACCTTGATCAATGATTTATAATACTTTCATCTCCCACTCAGATGGATTGTGGGGTACTCTTGACCATAGATATCCAAATTATGATCTTGTTTATCATCCCCACATATTTGATCTAAGTGTGTCATGACAATAAACTCCCTGCAATATGGTCAATGTTGTATGACCTAAAACTCTAGCCTATAATTATCCAATTTGAAATACCTTAAACCACTAGTAAAATAGCCACAAAACGTTTCTGGTTGAAAACCATATAAGGGTGTCCTAAGAAAAATTCTAGTATTCGATCACTAAACTCGTCACCTACAAGGTATATGAAAAAACCAAGGCCACAAATAAATAAGACATAAAGATCATAGGTTCTACTCAGTATCCCTAGTAAAATTCATAATATGCTTACTAGACCCCCTAGTTCATGAAAATTTTAGATTAATGATTGTTCACATATTCTTTCCATATGAATATGTTCTTTATGTGATTGAAAAACATTTATAATACTGAACCCTTTTTTAGATATTACACTTTAAACAAATGAAACATTATTATTTTGGCTCCTTGGATCACCAAAACTTTTCATGGACCCTAGAAAAGATACCCGACTTCAAGGACCCTTTGCTTCACTATGTATTCATTCTCATGGATCCTTCATTTCTGCCTATGGATATAAACTATATATTTCACTCCAATAAGGATTTCCAATCCTTTTGAGCCCTGACACCTCTTTGGCAGATCTCAAAACCCCAGTGTGATCTGAACCGCTCCCATTATGTTTTTCTAATAGTTTTCTTCTTAAATGAGAACTTTGGGACATGATTTTGAATTCTCTCACCAAACTATCCAAGTCGATTCAAAGTCCTCAGTGTTACATCACCACGTTTCATGCACATTCCCATGGTTGGACTTCGACAATTAATTCCCATGATTTTGATGGCCCACACTTCATTATTTGAGACTATAGGGCATGGGGATTGAGCATCACAATCATTATTTGAAGTGTCCAAGGATTATAGAACCCTTACTAGATTGTGGTCCCAGTATTACCAACCTCATCATCTAGATTATTGGGTCTTTGAAGATCCATCATGTCCTTTATAGAGGAGTTGAGATCATATTTTTCCTAAAAATGAAAATGATGCATAAGGGCCTTGACCCACCTACTAAAGTATTATTCTTTTTTCCAGGATGTAGCTTACATCCCTATGAGCCATTGCAACACCACAATTGAACCTATAATCATAGAATGTCATGGGACATACCCCGAAAGACTTCCAAGTATCATATTCATGGACTCAAACTGTTGGGTTATGATTTACATCACCCATATTCCAACTATCCTGGTAAACCTAGAAACACTATCATTTCACCCTCCAATTGCTATTACCTCCATAAATCATCCATATCCCCTGGAAAAGATACTTGACATCAAGGAAACTTTTTTGTGAATATGAATAGATGCCAATGGATCCTGAATATGTGTTTATGAACATCAAAAATATGCGTCACAATTTAAAAAGGGATTATTGTTCCTTGTAAGACTTTGAAACACCATTAAAAAACCAAACACCTAAATATGTTTTTGGTCATTACTAGAATGACTGTACCACATACCATGATCATCTAGAAGATCAGAGCTAAAAGACCCTAAAATAAAGCAATACATGTTCCAAGCTAAAAGACCCCAAACTAATGAAATAGAAGTTTCGATCTAAGAAACAATAAACTAAATTTATATCTTGTTGGAGCTAAATGACCTTAAACTGAAGAAATAGAATTTCTGAGCAAAAAGACCCTAACGTCTCAAAATAGAAGGTCTAAGGTTGAATTCCCCAAAAAAATCAATATAAGGTCTGAGCTAAAAGACAATAGGCAAAAGAAATATAAGGTTTGAGCTAAAAGACCTTAAACTAAACAAATATTAGGTCCAATAAAAAAGACCCTAAACTAAGGTAATATAAGGTATGATATAAAAGAGCCTAAAATAATGTAGTATCAGGTCCAATATATATGACCATAAATGACAGCAAAACAATGATGTTTCCAAAAAAAATATTGTAAGGCCCATTATATCCCCTTGAAAATAAATTTATGCTCACTAAGCCTATTAGATTAGATAAAAATAATGTACTCTATATTTGGAACATATACTCCACCCAAATTACCCTTCTATGAGATAAGAAATCTCAAGAAAACTAGAGAAGATACCCCGGTAGGGAATCTCAGGGCGGTGGGAATTCATGAGAATTTATCAAAAGAAATTTATTATGATATAAATGTTCAGATCCAAATATTTGAATCTATATGATATTATGAAAAATTTGGGTATATTTGGTGATTCCCATAATATCAGATCAATGAAACATCATGCTTATCATGAATAAAAAAACAAGACAATAATAACAAATGTTTAGGAAATTAATTAATTCCAAGTATGAAAAAGGGGGTAAGAATATCCACATATTAAAGTATCTATAAATAACCATAGAAAGGAAATAATTGATAACGTCGAACTATTTGAAAAGTATATTGGCTACACTGGAAAGGTTGGTAAGAGTCTGGAGGGAGGAATCGATAGAAGACTAGAGTTCTTCTCTCCCCGCCTCTTTCGCTTCTTCCCCAAGACAGAGATTCTCAACCAAATAAGTCAACTATTAAAACCTCCTCAAATAATTACCCAATGAAGATTAGGGTGTTGAATTATCAACCTCAAAATGGTAATGATATCCTAAAAATTCCATGTCTGATCAGCCCACATATCCATATGGTCTTGCAGTTCAGATACAAACTAACAAATATGATCCAACGCTTCTGAAATATCTCTCATCTTACTTGATATGGGAGACATCCCTAAAATATCATTCCAATATCTTTAAATTATTTCCAGACCCCACCATGTTAATATTATTTTCATCATGATATCATATAATGGTTTCCAATCGAAAAACACTTGTCCCCAAGTCTAGAAATAGATGGGGTAATTGGTCCCCTTGGTTATGAATTTTTTCCAAGGGAGTCCCAGTAATAAAGAAATGAATCTATTTCTAGGTCAGACTATATTTCATCTCTGCATGTGTAACTGATTTAGTAAGGATGGAAGGAGGAGGAGTAACAATTTGAGTCAGTACAAAATCTCGAGGAGAGGCCTCATATGATCTTCTTTCAACAGGCGTATCATATGTTATATGTGATTGAGGATTAATCTCCTCAATAGATTCATATCCAATATTAGTGAAATCATTATTGGAATGAGTTCACTTCCTTGACATCTTACCCAAGTCTTTGATCAATGTCATCATATCCATAGACAGAAGGGTTGGCGAGGTGAAAGGCATGTCTACATGATGGACCAACGGGCCTAGCACACCATCCGTATAAGCCGCTACCCAATATGGGGAATAATCCTAGGTATGTAAGGTGGAGTCATATACATGAAAAATTAGGATCTCAGTCATAGTATCTTCATGTTCCAGCATCTTCCAAAACTCACAGATGAACACAATATTTAATTCTCCTCATATGTCATTCAAGGGAAGAGGGGAGACCCCTTGGATATATCCAAACTGATGAGTGAATCGATAGGGTGTATAAGGATCACATATGATTAGATCATCCTCCATTACTAGGAGGAACTCATCCTGAAGATAGATCATATAAGATCTTCAATCAAGAGAATCACTGATTTCGTCAATAATCAATAGAGTCAATGCCTTACAGGGGTAAAATCAAAGATATAAGAATAGATCATTGCATATTTAACCGGAATAGGGCTAAGAGACATGTCCCTGACCCAAGAGATGTTCAGAAATATGGGCTGTAATAGGGAGTTTGGGATCCTATAAGCATTGTAGTATTCATAACAAAAAAAATGATCCCCCTATATTGCCAAAAAGAAACTCAGGAGGACCACTGATCCTGTAAGGGGTGATACCTTGTTCAATATTGATCAGGATTTGATAAAGGCGTGCAAGGACCGACACTTCAAAATTATGATTTTCTTCATCCACTAAATATGCCTTCATAACTAGTGTGCTGCCATGGATCTCTTAGCACATATCCCATGTTGTAAAAATCCATCCATTCAAAAACATGGCCATCATTCTTACCAGACCGTAGACTAGGGAAATCATTGATTTTTCTCGATAGCCCCATGAGGTATAGTCCCCCAGTATCCAAGATGACCAAATATGTGAGAACACTATCGTGGACCTACTGATAAAAAAACCAATGATGGCATGTGGAAGTTTCCCTAATCCTACAATAGCAAAGAAAAATATTGATCCAGTCCTTAAAAGAAACGAGTAGTCCATTAATCATATCATTCAACATTTTATCCTTCATAATGGTAAGAATTTACTTCAAAAAAATTGGATTGTATGAGGTATCATTCCAAGAATCCATAGAAGGAAGAAAATCATCATTCATTTCTCTATGATGGGGAATACCAACTAATTGGTAAATGTCTGAATGTCTGATTCCCACTTCTCCATGTGAAAAAATAAATTGTGTTAGTGCCACGACACCAATGAATTATCGTTTCTTAGAGAAGGTCGGATTGGAGATAGAGGATAAATTGGGAGATCCACACAACTTCCTAAATATTACCCTTATATAAATTATCTTAAGAATTCAAGTATCATGGTCTAACATAAAAGGTAGAGGACCATTCATTAGTTAAATTACCACTTGGGAAAGGATTCCATTTAAAATTCCAACTATTTCTTGGGTTGGTCAGAGAGGAGGAAAATATACTCAAATATTTATAATAGATAATATGGTGAGAATATTAGAATACTTTCAAACCTATAGATGATATTTCAATAATATAATACAATCCTTGGGACCTAACTATGACCAGTTGGCCATCCTTGAAAATTGATATATGAACACAATCAAGAGAGGATGACTCCATATGAGATGGAAGATTAAAATCTAGAGGAGGATAGGTATAATCCTATGGTGAACTCAACCCTTACAAAGTAAGTTAGTTAAATGGAGAATAATTCTAAAGATTTGATGATAGTAAACTCTTCAAGATCTCATTATTTATATACATGCAATAATGGGGATTTTTATTGTGCTTTCTGGAAATGTTTGCAATTTTATTAGACAAATTTTAGAAACCCATATTATAAGAGGAAGAAATATGAATATATTTATGTGGCATATGTTAAGAAAAGAGAAGATTATATCTTTTTAAAACAAAGACATAGAACAATTGCATCAATTACTACGTATCAATCAAAAAGGTATTCACCAATCTTCTAATTGGTTCAAATATTATCTGGCCCACCAAGGTATCACATGTAAAATAATCTCATGGGGAATCACATAAACACATGACCCATTTGGAGACTCTCACTCATAAGACCTAGATATGGTCATGCGAATCATATGATAATCAATAGATCATATGATCGAGCCAACAGATCCTGTGAATCCCTAAAGACACTGACAATCATCATAGATGAATTTCAAGGAATTATCAGAGTGTGGTTCATAGTTGGATTGAGTAGGTGACTGAGAAAAATCAATATTGATAATGTTTTTTTTTCAAATTATGATCATGAAAAAGTTTCACATTTATGTATCACAGAAAGCTCAAGTGATGGAGGTATGTGATGGAGGAAAGGTGATAAAACACATAATAAGTTATTGTTAGTCAAATAAATGGATCTCTCTCCCCTATATAAATTAAATTTCATGAAATAACAAAAATTTCCATTAGGCCAAATAGATCCTAAGACACAAGTTTTCGACACCACCAAAGACTAGGGGGGGATCTACATTCCTACAAACTGATCCCTTTTCCCCATGAACATGGCTCATGAGGGGGTGGGGTATATCTCAACTCCATCCAAATGGCAATCAGTGAATTCAAAATGGAAGAAATGCATGAATATTGGTGTTATTTTCCCTTCAAAAATTAAAGGAGGAACAAGGTGGTTGATACCTATAGATCGTGTGAGCCTTCAAGGGACTCATGGTCATGTTACCATTATAATGTCACATGAATGAAATATGTGCAGTCGATTACTTGCATTGGATACAATGGATCCTCTTTCAAAAATTGTTCTTGGCCTTGAAAAGGTTCCTTGGAAGATGAATTATCATGTGGTGGATGATGAATAATCTCCCCTTGGTCATGTGGTTTTTAATTGGAGAACTCCTAACAAAACCATTCGAAAAATACTTTTAAAATAAGAGGAAAATATCCCAAAGTTAAAGGCCATTCAAAGTGGTAAAGATCATGTTCCACGTTACCGATGTGAACGGTAATTTTCCTTCAATAAATCCTAGATATCTTTCAAGACCCTTGATCCTTTGTAGAACAAAATAAATGGAATAAAATGGGAAGTACTGGATTCCACTCACAGTTGTAAATGACATGTGTCACACCACTAGAAATCTATAACACACTACGAGATCATGGAGACATGTCTGCCTCATCTTAGAAACGAACATTGGTATATCGTTACCATTATGCAAAGTGCCTCAGTTATGTGCAAGAAAAATCACTTCCCATTTGTCTACCAAATAAAAAATATATGGATTTGTCCATGAATTTATCATGCATCGCAATAAGACCTTCATTGGTCAAGTGATGCATCAGTATGAACTACATTAATTATCTCTGACATAACTCATGAAATCGTGCATAACTATCTACCTTTGGAAAATAAAAAAAGGAAATAAAAAGTGGAAGAGGATTGAGAATATCATTGTCTTATAACATTTTAGACATACTTAGAATGTCAACATCGCTGTCTCATAATAATCCCAGACAAGACATCCTTGTCTTGCAAAAATTTGATTGTCAAGTCATCTGATATCATGAGAATTCCCTTAAATAGAATCCTGATCTCATAAAGGACCTTATACATGTCAATATAAAAACAATGAGTTACCTTGTAATGAAAAAAAATATTAGATAATTTTCAATTAATAGGAAATAATCCAATAAAATTAACGTTTATAGGAAGGACTCACAATCATTGAAAATATGGTGACGCCCTAGGAATGAACCATGCTAAAAGATCTTGATGATGCGTAGGGTTAGAACCCTTCACCTACTCCAGCCTAGATCTATGCAAGATATGGTGTGTAACATGGAGAAAAAAAAAGTGGTGATGATTTTAAATTCCCTACCCCTACTTGAAAAATACACCACTACCTATCATGAAAAAGAGGACGAACTTTGGGAATTGTTCACCAGTGCTAGAGTGTGTTTCTCAGAGGGGTTGATCTGAAAGTATTATGTCAGGTAATATACCAGTGAATATATGGAGTGATCATGAACCACGCATAAAGCACTTCACATGGACATTTATATATCAAGCGAAGGATATATTGGATGGCATGTTATGCGCATCTAGCATATCTTCTAGATTGTGTGAGACATAAAATTAACTGATATTAAATTACTCTAACTCAATTGAAATTTAAGGGATAGAACAAAGACAAATAGTGGAAAAATCAAACCAAAGAAATATTTTCTAACCCTAATACTCTTCCCTTGAACCATCCAAGAAACGTGAAGGTGTCAAGACATGTCACCCAGATCCTGCGATGCTTCTTTGGCATACTATTTGGGTCATGTGAAGTCCTCTAGACATTTCAGAGCAAGCCACTTGATTATATTGGGTAAGAAACATTAATATTTAATGTAACTCTTGTATTTTCACCCAATATTTGATATGACCTTCAAATACATCCCTTGACTCATATAACGGTGTCTGCTCAGGTCATCCTAGTCTTGCGATAGCACCTAAGCAAGTTTACCATCTCTCACGACACCATCCAATAAAGTCAACTGAGACTCACGATACCGACCAAACATCTCATCTAGGACATGGAATACCCTCTATATATTCCATCCAAGACATGATATACCCTCTAGAAATTTCTATCAGGACATGTGATACCCTCCAGAAATTTCTCCCATGACATGTCACACACTTCGAGGACTGTCACATTAAATCTTGTGGAACCCTCCCTATGTGTCAGCTAGATCTTACGATGACACTAGGTCTAGTTGACTAGAATATGTGACACCCACTGGACTTTCCATTCAGGTCTTTCAATGCCCTCTGAACAAGTTAGAAGGGTCATGAGACACCCTATAGCCGAAAAAGCTGGATCAGTAATAGAATCCCAAGACTTGATGATATTTTCCATCCTCGGTGTGTAAGCCATGATCAATAGGGAATCCTCATAGTGTAAAATCTGATCAGAAAAAAACCCAATATTCCCCAATAATAAAGGGAATCCCAGGACATGATGATATTTCCCATCCATTGCGTGTAATCCCGGATGAATAGGGAAACCACATAGTGTAAGCCCAGACCAATGAAATAATATGATATGAACCAATCACAAGGGAAACCATAGATTGTAAGCCCTAACCAGTGACATAATATGTTATGTCCCAATAATAAGGGAAACATCAGAGTGTAATCCCATACTAGAGACATAATATCATATGTCCCAAATGAGAAGGGTAACCTCAAAGTGTATTCCATTACCAATGAACTACAAGGACTCTGATTCCTAAAATAAATAGGACACGTGGGATACCTCCCCAACGCCCGAGCTCTTTATAAATAACTCAAGGTGGAGCCCCATTATATAAGTCCCATATCCACATGAATTGACATTGAATACCTTCCATCACTTTTTTCACACAAAAATCATAGCTCACATGGGATTAGTGAGTTTCAATAATCATACAGTTTTCACTATAAGTCTCTAAATAGAAAAGGGAATCCTTAGTTTGTAATCCCCCATCAACCAAACTATGATAAATTTGATTCATTCTACAACAAAGATACTTATTATTTCTCCTTAAGGATTGATAATTATACTAAAAATTTATTATAGTCTTCCTTGTGCATAAGCCCTACACCTGTGTGTAGTGAGACTGATTACTTGTTGTCCATTTTTTCTCTCACCGAGCATAGCTCACATTATCTTAGGGAGTTTCAATAGTAATATCATTCACCTCACGAATCCCTACCATCCAAGGAAAGGTCAACATGTAAGTTTTGATAAGTGGAATTATATATTCACCTCAACAAAAAGGAATATAATTTGGGGATAGTCCAAATAGTATGAATGAACTATGAGAACTTTGATTCATTCCATAATCAAGATAGTTAGGATAACCTTTTAAGGCCTAAAATTAAATAAACACCTACTCTGGTGCAAGTACTCTTATATATCTTCCACTTAGACCATTGGGATCCAATTATTCCTATGTGTAAGTCACTCTATATCATCCATCCATGGATATATAAAATAAATGTACTATGTAAAATCTTATTCTCACCATAGTTGGGATCTGCAGGACATCCCTTGAGTAATAGAGATTGAACATAGGGTGTCATAAAGAACCTATATAAGTCCTTTACACATGATTTTAAACTAGATGTGTTTAACGAACTACATGGGATTTAATTTCTATAATTAGAAAGATACATAGGATTCCACATAATGGCTCAATACCCACCTAAAAATATTAATCACCTCCCTACATGGTAGAAAATATTGATGTAATTAGTAATATGGAATTATTATATAATTCTACTACCTATTACAAAACAATAGATGGAGAAATGTAGATACATGTCAATGGATTCACTAATGAGACCCCCTTCATTAATTTATCAATGAGATTCCCTTTCATTTATATATTAGGAGAATTAACCTATAATCATTTTGTTAGTCTAACCAGTCATGTGTTTGGATTCGGAAGAGATTCACAAATATATCTTAAATATATATGGGTTTCACAGAGTTGAAAAACATTACCCCTATAAGGGTGTGAGGATCCTAACCTCTCATCCTCTAAACCAATTTTATTCCCTAAGAGTTTTTGGGATTGAAACCCCAGCTGACCAACTACCTTTGGAAAGTAGGTATGTACCATGTTATGGATGAGGTAACCATTGGGAGTTTCCATTAATAATGACATTGATCTGATGTTAATGATTGTGCAAGAAGTAAAATCGACCATAATAAACCATATAGACTAATTGAGCCCACCTCAGTGAGTGTTTCCCCAATAATCTCTTTCCAATGAAAATAGTATCCTTGGATCATATCCCTAGAAAATCATAAGTAACATCAAATTATTTCATATTATATATAAAATTATTTTGAAACATTAGATATAACATTTATTTGCATAAATAATATTTCATGGAAAATACCTTTTAAAACCATAAAACATTTCTTAAATTAAATTAATTATAAATAAACATTAAAATATATAATGAATTCTTTAGAAATAATTTAAAATAATTTTTTAGGAAAATATTATTTCTACATTAAAATAAACTTTTAAAAATATAATATATTTTCAAAATATTTTTCACTTTAAAACCAGCCATTTAAAATATAAAAAAATATTGAATATTAACGAAAACATTTTATTGTAAATGACATATGAAAATCTATAAGGGATGATTTAAATCATTGATTAGTTATGAAAATGGTAAATTTTTTCAAGTCATGCATATAAAAAAAATTCTTTTCACATTTACAGTAAAATCCATTCTGAATTTTTTTTCAAATTGACATGAAAATTAATTTCAAAACATTTTTTAAAAAAATAAAACGTTGTTAATACTTTATTTAATAAGTAATTTTAAAAATTTCAATAATATTTTTTACAAAAATGAAATAATCCTTTGGGATTTAATGTGGGTTTTAGACTAAATAGAGAAATTAAAATGATTTTTATTAAAAAAATTATTTTAAACTCATGGGTAGATAAATATAGAAAAATAAAGGGAAAAAATAAATTATCATGAAATAAAAAATATTATAATAAAATAAGTGAGTTTATTGAGATATGGGCCAAAATATATTATCATCATAATCATAATCATAAACCAACCCATTAAATGAAGAGATTATAAGATAAAATACTTACCAAATTGGTAATATCAAAAAATAATCCCCATGATGAAATATAATAAAAATGAAACATAAAACATAGTTACGATAAATAAATTCACGATATTAAAAGAATAAGGGTCTTTATATAAACCTCATAAATGAATATAGGTTCATAACATAATCATATGTCTTAAAGATGTAAAATTGAGATAGAAATATCATACCTTATGTATTGAATTCCCTCATACATGTTAGAAACTACTCAATAATAAATATAATTTTATTAGACATATATTAAAAATAAATACATATATATATCATACCATATATTATTTACTAAAAACCTTTTATTACCTTTTTGTTAATAATTCCTTATTAAAATCACATTTCGGGTAATAAATCCTTTTTTTAAGTAAGATTTGATTTTTTATTTTTCAGATCTCATTATTTTATCATGGTTAAATAATATATCGAATTTTAAACATGATTTAAATTTTTTATTTATTTATTATATATTTATTTTTATTGAAACATAAAGGTTAGATATTGAAATTGAGATTCATTATTCATAAAGATAGTGGGGCGCAGATACGCATAAACATTGTTTCCATTTTCCCAAAAAAATAAAGAAAGAGAAATAATATATTATAATAAAATACTAATAATTATTTTGTATATATCACTGATATTAATTAAAACCATCATTAATACCTCTTATGTAAAGCATGAATGAACCACATTGCTTTTTGAGGCGGTAGTCCTCCGTACACACATGCAACGTTATTGTATTTTCATTGAATAGAAAGTATAAAGGTATGTGTGATATAATAATTCCATAAGTATATTAATATTATAAATATAATATATAAACTTTTTATCACTCATTATAATAAACAAATATAAGTGTCAATTGAAAAATATTTGATATTTGTTCATGAGGTTGTAGTCCTCTATACACATGAATGATGATTTTTTAAACCATTTGATGGAAGTGGATACAATTTTACATCGTTACCATAACATAAAAACATATTAGTATATAGAATATACTTATAATATTATATCGTCATTTTTTAAAAATAATCGATATAGTTAGACGAATAAATGATAGAAAAACACTCGTTGAAGAACATTTCCTCTTTGTTGGGTAACCTCCATAGGTTTACACCAAAATCCTTCCTAGGTTTTATTTATTTCAAAAATAAAGTTAAATATATGAGATTTGGAGATTTTTTATGTTTTTTTGAGTTATTGGGAAAACCAAAAGGGCTTAAGGGTGTTAAGAAGAGAGAAGATGTAGTTTCCTTTTATAATTGGGGAGGGGTTGCATTTTTTTAAATACGCAAGAGTATTCAATAGTGGGAGTTCACTATCCCCTCATGTGGAACCAAAACTAATAAATAATGTATTTTAGGGATTATATTGTCTATTAACACCTCCAACACAAAAAAAAACTTATTTTTAACATTTTCTTCCTTAGCATTTAAGTTTTAATAACTTTTACCATTTTAATTTTCACCACGGTAACTTGTTTTTTAACCTAGGTAATTTATTCTTTAATCCAAAAATAAAAAATTTGTATTAGATAATTTATTAATTCTTATATAAAATATTAAATCCAATTTATTAAATTTAAATCCAAGGATTGTGGGAAATATATTTTAACATAGGCACATGTAATGCGCAAAACACAGCTTTAACCATAATCACAGTAGTTAAACATATATTGTTTTTACCGATCATAATGGTCATAAATTAAATTGAACTTATTAGATGACAAAAATTATTATGATTAAAAATAATTTATCAATTTTTATAAATTAAATTCACATAATCGGAAAAAATTAATCTAAAATTAATCTCATGGACCAGATGATAAAGTGGGTTTTAGAGAGAAAAATTTTAAAAGTTTACAATGTTTTTATACATTTAATTAAATAAAAAAATAATTTAAATGACCTAATTTGGATTAATATATATAAAATTTCCATAACTTTACTTTAAACCCAATTTAAAATATAATTTTATTCATAAATGTTTTAAACGAAAAGACAATTTTGAACTAAAATTCCGTATTTTTCACTATTCATCAAAAAAATTAATCTTTTCAGAAAATTCTCAAAAATTCATCCTAGGATAATTTTTTTTGTATTGATTTATAAAATTTATTTTTTATAAAATTAAATTTATAAAAGTAAAAATAGTTACTTTTAAAATATCCTCCCAAAAAAAAGAAAAAAACTACTTTTTAAGAAGTATAATTTTTAAGCATAATATTTGAATTATTTTTATCTATCATCGAGAAAAAATATATGATTAATTTTAAATATTTTATTTAATATATATTATATAAATATAATTAAATTAAATAAAAAATTGTTTAATTTATTGAGGTAAAAATGGTTTTTATATAAAATAGTTTTTTCAGAAAAAGATTCTTTTTATTTTCAAAGTGCTTTTTATTCTGATTTTAGATTAATTGGCCACCAATTAATTAATTTTATATAAATATGTAAACCATATATTTTAATAATTTTATTAATATTATTAATACCATCCATTTAAATGGTGAGATGATAGCTATCATATTAAATAATAATAATTTAATTTTATGTCATGTTTCGTTTAAATGTGGTTTTGTGCGTAGCATATGCTAAACTCGGTGTTTCATGTAATGCAAGATAAAATCAGTGTTTCATGTAACAAAAAATATCTCAAAGAAAAAAATTATTTCAAAAAAATATTTGGTAAAATATTGGGCTATTATAAACATGATTCCCCATTCCCTATTACATATTTTATTTATCACGATGTGCTTTTAAAGTTGGATACTTATAAACAACATGAAAACAATTTTTCATGTTTGTTATTTTAAGACTGATTTAAAATTAACACTGTGGTTTTTATCTTTTTTTATTTTCTAGAAACCACTATTAATTTTTTTATATCTTTAGTTTAGAAATAATAAAGGTTTAAATATAGATTATGACATCGGTTATGATTAACTAATGTAAAATATAGTTTTTATGTAGGTTATGAAATAACCGACGTGATATACATTTAAAAATATTATAAAAAATTTAGTGGAATAATTTCATGATCATTATTTATAATGAATGTGGTATCTTTTCTTCCAGGTGGAATTCCTAAAATTTCATTCTTCACTCTACTAGACTCTAATATCATTCATTTTTCATTACCATCTTCATCGACCCCCTTGTTTTGTCAGTTTTTTCTTGTGATCTCTTTGCATGGTATTTCTATTGTATTCCTCTCTCTATTCACCCCTCATAACATATATATTTTCATTTTGTGTTTGTTTTTATAATTTTCCATTCAACAAGGCATGTTTTAATTGATGAATTTTGATCTTGGTTTATTTTATGAATCATACTCTCTGATGTTAATATTTTTTCATCTCTTCACTATTTTTATTTTTCTTCCGATTACTCAAGCATGTGAGGTATATTTTAATTTATGTATCCTTATTTTGATGTGTTATTATATGATTATTTGGTGAAATATTATTATAAATAATTTTAATTTTCAAATTAATATGTATCTATGGTTTTTCTTCTGAATTAGACTCTAATATCATTTAATTTGAATTACCACATTCAACCACCCATGGGTATCAGTGGTCACTACATTCAATCTCTCTGCACTATATTTCCATTGTCATCTTCTTCTCATTCATCACTCATCAGGTATATTTTTTTTGTTTATTTTTTAAATTTTCTATGAAACAAGGTATATTTTAATTGATGAATTTTTATTTCAGATTATTTTCTTGAATCATCCCCAACATTGTAAATATTTTTTCAACTATTAGCTATTTGAATTTTACATTCTAATTATTCACACATGTGACATATTTTTAAATTGATTTATATTTCTTGAGTTTTTATTATATAATTATATAATGAAATACTATTATTTATAACTTTAATTTACTCAATAATATTTATCTATGGTATAATTTCTATCTTCATTGGACTCTAATATCATTTATTTAGAATTACCATCATCATCCACCCTCAGCTGTCATCGGTCGCTGCCTTCGATCATTTTGTACCAGACATTTGTTGTCATTAACTTCTCATTCATCCCCATCAGTATATATTTGTGGTTCATTTTTATTTCTGTGATTTTTTGTGCATGTTTTAATTGATGAATGTTGAATTTGGTAGGTTGTATTGAATCATCCTTTTCGCTGCTAATATTTTTGCATCTATGCACACTTTTTTTCTGATTGTTCAAGCATATAAGTTATTTTTAAAATTAATGTATACTTATTTTTTCGGTTTTATTATATTATTTTTTGATGACATATTATTATAAATAAATTTAGTTTAATGATAAATTTTAATCTAAATTATGTTTTTGTCTAGATTAGATCAATCATTTTTAATCTTTAATGGACTATGATGTTGGTATATATTTAGGTGATCAGGCTAATTTCGTGATACATTTTTATTTTTTGAAGAAAGAATTATAATTAAATATTTTTAATGGGATATTTTTTATTATATAGGTTTTATTTATTTTAATATTGAAAATTTTTATGAAAATTTTTATTATTATTTATAGATTTAATTTTCATATTTTAATAACGTATTTTAGAATTTTGTTATTTCTTATAGATAATAATCACTCGAATTTGGATTGTTACACTTTGAATATGTAATTAAAATGAGGAAGGTGTTGATGTGTTTTTGGAATTTTATAAAAGAAATGTTCTAATAAATGAAATGTGTTTCTGTCCATTGTAGAATTATTTAAATATGAATTAAATGAAAGGTATAGAGATCAAAGATAATTTATTTTTTCAGGTTTTTAATTTGTGTTAAAACCATTATATTTGGAAATGTGATACTAGGCTTAATTTTAGATCTATTTTTGATGATTTTTTGTAGGATGATAAGTCTGTTCAAATTAAAGAAATTATTCGGGATATTGATGTTGAGGAAAATTGACCAAGAACCAAAATTTGAAAGAATATATGGTGATTCTAAAAAACCAATCTATTTGGGTTGTAAAAAATTAACAATTTTATCGATAGTATTATGACTGATTAAATTTATGAAAAAATGGATGGATTGATAACAGTTTTGTAGAATTTCTATAATATTTGAAAGATATTATTCCAATAGGAAATTATCTTCTTAATTAACATTTTAATGTGAAGGAAATATTATCCCCGATGGTATTAGGGTTCAAGAAAATACAAGTCTGCCAAAATGAATGTGTGTTATACATGAAGGAATAATTTTTTTAGGGTGAACTTAATTTTGTATTCCATGATAAAATTTAACATAAAAAGGACATGATTATTTAGTTGTTACATAGACTCCTTCCAAGACTTTTTGGTATCTTCCTATAATTCTTCATTTGACACATTTATTTTCAAATTCAAATGATATAAAAAGGATAAGATAGAATTCATATTAGAATACATGTGATGGAAAATTACATCATCTAGATGAAAGTTCTTAGTTTACGAAAATTGATCAAAAGTTTCAAAAATTTTGAAATGATGTTAAAATTTCATACATGGATTGTTTATAGATGGAATGAATTCATATCAAAGTCATATTTGTGCACATAGTTCATGGATAGTTATATTAGAAACATCCAACTTATCTCTTGAATTTTGTATACATTAAAAATATGTCTTGTTGAGTTCATTGATATATGAAAAAAACAACATATAAATGATATTGATGTTTTATTATTACCATTAATATATGATTTTAAAATTTCAATAGAAAAAGGTATTATGGTGTATTATTATTTTAAAATTTAATATTTTCAACTATATGAAGTTATTATGTTAACTATAAATGACTTCCTGACATATGAAACATTATCTATATATAATGTTACGGGGAATAAATATTATCATATTTCTCAAACAAATACTTCATATTATCAACTGTAATATGGAATTAAAATAGTATGCATGGTTCATTAAAGTTTTATGTATATGGATCACTCTTATCAAAGATTTAGAAATGATACAATGGATAATAAGAATTTGAAATTTCTCAAAAAACTTTTCCAACCAAACAATATTTACAAAGGGTGAAAAAAATTGATGTGACATTCACAAGGACAAAAAATATATGTTAATGATAAAAATATTTGAAAAAAACAATCAATATTGTTCGATCTAACATATTGGTGATAACACGAGGTCAATCATAACATTTAAGTTATGAACATGGAGAAAAATATCTGTGATATATTGGTTTGAACATTTTTATATATTAAAGTAAAGAATAAATATTGGTTGAATGAAAGATTTGACATACTCTCAATGAGAATATGTATTGTGAAAGCTCCCACTCTTTAGGGAAGGAAAAAATCCTACCACTAACATTTCATACATTACCGAAGAGGGTTAAAATTTTGTTCTTATTTTTGTCTCTATTATATCAAAGTTCCATAGGCTTATCCTAAAAATGTAATAAATTTTATATCATTAAATGATTTAAAGGTGAGATGTATGAAATCACATGATTGTTATGTCATGCGGAAATATCTCCTATGAGCATTATTTTGTGAAATATTACACATCGTTGTCAGAATTAGTATCATGGTGTGTGTTTTTTCAGTTCAATTTTTAATATGGTTATTGATCCGAATCATTTGATTTTCTTAGAAATAACTAGTTTCTATAATTTTTCAATTAGAAATATATTTTCTAAAATATTATTGGGATATAATGGGGAATTTAATGATTTATTTTACATAATGAATAATTCTACACAGACCTGTATATATACGTAGGTAGTATCCTTTTTAATGTTATGTGGAGATATTTAAGGGGTATGATAAAAATTAATATTGAGCTTAATCATCCAGTTTAATGATTTATATTTTTAATAGGTTTCATAGTTTTGTACAAGTAACATTTCTATAGTGGATCACATCAATTTTCCTATATATCAAAATAAACGAGTCAATCATGTGGGAACGGAGATCTGTAGCTTATTCATAAAATCATTGATAGGTGAACAAATAAAGAAGGTGAACTTATACATCATGAATAATATTTATAATGCTAATAGATATATACAATTACATATTATTGTGTTAAAGAAAAGCTTTCTGAAGAAAAATGATATGTAGATTTTGAATGAACATAACAAAACATATTTTCTATGGAAAAAAAGGTTGTGATTGTTAGATCATATGCATCAGAAACATTGATATGGTAAGTGGGTGGCCAAAGTTTAAATTTGATAACATGGACCGAGTATAAAATTTTCATACTTACATTTCATATGAAATATTTGTACAATAGAAGAAAATTTCGGAATATTTGTGATTTTGTAAAAGTAATTCATTTGTCATGTTCCAAAGAATAATCCAATCTCTCCATTATGTTTATAATATGAAGCCATTAATGAAATATGGTATGTTTATTAACTGGAATTTTGAGTTCTAGTTTTTAAATGTAAATGGTTTATCAGTAAAAACAGTTTTATACATGATGAATGTGGAATAACAGTAATTAAAATGAATATATTTGAATAAAAAACAGATCCTTTTATCTTGGAAACACAAGGAAAACAAATTTACTCTTTTCTTAATCAATCTGATATGTAGTGTCCTATTGTTTTACCAGGAAAAAAATTATTTTGATGATGATAAACTTTAAGAATATAATTATTAACGATATATCCCCACTTCCATGGAAATATTAACAAATAATATCAATGAGCACATCATATACAAGTTTTTCTCCATAAAAAACGATTATGATGACGTATTTTCGGAAAATAATCCTTTAGAACATTTCAAATATTGTAGGTAACATATGTTTATTTCTTGTTTACTTTTTATATTTCATAAAATCATAGATATATTGGTTTTATTTTACTTATTAAAACACATATTATAACTAATAAGTTATGTTTTGTTTAAATTACCATTATCACCCATACGCGACTTTACTATTTTTTGATTTTGTTGAAATAAAATTATTTTAAATCTAATATGACATATAAAAATAATTATTTTTATAAAAGAGTATATTCAATGAATATTTTTTTCATGTAAAAATGATTTAATGCATTGGATAATTCTTAATATTTACACACCATTTTTGGATTTCTTTCTTTCTTTTATGTCTTTTCATCTCCCATTAATGTTGTTAGAATTTTTTTTAACTAATCTAACAAATATGAATAAAAAAAATCAGTATAGTTTTCATTATGTTGGATAACATTTCATATATTCAAAGAATAATATTTTTGGTGTAAAAAATAGTGAAATACATTGGAGGATTTTTATTATTCACAAACGATTTTTAGATTTTTTTATTTTTTTACATCATTTTATCTCTTAATAATGTTTTTATAATTTTAATTAACTAGAAAATATATGAATATTTTTTTTATTTTCTTCTAGTTCGTTTTGAAAATTTTTCATTTTTTATTTACATTTGTATGTAATAGTTGGATTGGTATATTTTTATATTAAGTGTTTGTTACTTCGATTTGTAGGATAATGAATGATCAAACATATGATCCCCCACATAATTCTAAAAAGGATCCTATGCATACATTTTGGGAGTAATTCTCACAGACTCATGTTGATGAGCCTCGGAATCCCTCTATATAAGAGGCATCAACTTACATATGGTAAAAAAGAGATCAAGGGTTGGTAAATGTGGTAGTACACACTTAACAAAATTATCATCTATATGTATCCAGTACCAAAGGATACTAGTTTCCCTTAGTGCTAAAGATATTCCAAGATGTCAAAATTCAAAACAATTTGATAATTTGATAAAAGAGAAGGATAAGAGAAAAATTAGTATTTTGAGTGCAGATAAGATAAGTGTTGAAAAAACGACAAAATTTCAATTATGGGAGACATTTTTGGTAAGTTGTTTTGTTATTTTTTTACTTATTATAAAATTTTTATAATAATATATGTTTTCAATCTTATTATTAGATGATATTTTATGTAGTTAATATTATAGGAGTTAAGAAGGAAATATTTCTCATCGACTACTAGGATATGTAGGGATTTTAAATAAACCCTCACTTAAGATTTCATTTTTGCACATAGAAAACCTAAAACTCTAAGTGATATATAACCATTTATATATGAATAAAGAAGGAGGAATTTTTTTTGAAGGAAAACGACAATAACCATTATTGATAAGTGAAATGGTACCTTTGAGTTGTTTTTTATATTAATGATTTTGTTAATGATTTATTTATTCTCACTTATAAAAAACGAGGAGATCCAATCAAAAAACATATACCCCCACTCTTTATCTTATGGAGGGTAAAATATATTGGAAGAACAAATTATAGATAAAATGTTTCGAAAACTGAGATATGATCCTTCAGGATCTGTAGATGTTGACCCTCCCCCCCATCTAGACATGAAAAAGGGAAGAAATATTGGAGAAGAAAAAAAGGATAATATCATACGAAAGCATCAAGGAAAGAAATTGATAAGAATAGAGAAATAAAATCCCTTCAACTATTTAAGTTAAATCAATTATTTATATATTTTATTTAATATGAATTTTCTCAAATATTCTATTTATTAATCTATTTAGGAGAAGAGAATAGGGTGGTATTCATAGTTGAGGGTTGGAATGATATTTTGGATACAACATTTGGAATTATCAAAATCCTAGGTCATATATGACAATACCAAACTATTCTATGGGTAAAAAAAAAGTTTCCACATTCTAAATCTTATTCAACGGAAGATTTTTATAAAAAACAAGTTCTTTGGATGCTCTAGTTTAGGATATTCCTAATTTGATGGAGGAATGGATCAAATCATCAGTGTAGTCAATGTTTACATACATGTAAATAATGATTAAAGATACTGACCCCATTCCCCTACCTCTGCCTATAGATCCCACTCCTCTAACTAATCCTACTCCAACACCATCTCCTCTACAACTCTCCATTTATTTTTTACTATATCTTTTTAATCCCCATCATTAAATTTTTTATATGGGATGATATATTATATTAAAGATACCATCCACCATCAATAGATATATATTGTCAATCATATGGTTATTGTATAGGATATTATTGATATATCAGCATCAATACCATTTATTATAGATGAGGTTTGTACAATTGGACAATGTATGAACCAATATTATGTCTGGCCATCTAGAATTGTTCGAAACATCACCATATAGGTATGTTTATATTACATCCTCTAATTAATTTTTCTATTAATTTTTTTAACATAATAGATTTTAAATATTTATCAATTTTTTATAAAAATAAATTAAAGGTAATGAAATATTGTTCATAAAATAACAAAAACAAACTTTTATGAGCCCATATAAAATTCTACTTGTCTTGATTGATTGCCAGCATATTCAATTTTTTTGTTGGATGATTGAGAGATTCCAATGGAAGCAGGAATTTATGGGTGTGAAATGAATATTTTTCTTTTTAAATTGATATCATGGATCTGGAAATTGGATATTACTTTGGCATTAACACGATGAATGTTTTATTATGTAAGTCGTTAACATAAATATTTCTGTTGTTTTAATTTTTTGAAAATATATATTTATGTTTTTTGTATTAGGTTTCTTTATACAGTTTGTATGTAGCATTAAATGACAGAAGTATATTGATCTATGGTCTTATAATTTATTTTTCCTATAGTAAGGATAATTATTACTATATAAATAATGGTTCGTATTACTAAAATACTTCAAAAGAATGAAATAATTTTGTGAAAAATGAATCCTTATCTTCAATATTGTGAGACATATATCTCATAAAGTGTTATATATAACTTAATAGAATAATTAATCACATTAAATTTTCATATATATCATTATTCATAGGATATTGGGTGTTTTTCAAAGGTAGAAGACACTTTACTGTATATTCCATGTTTGTGGTGAACTACGATAAAATTTTATGACTATATTAAACAATTATGTTTGAATATTTTAATAATTGAAAATATTAAATGGAATTTAAATTTATTTTTTTATATTATTTTAAAATGATAAATGCAATTTATTTATATATATAACAAGAAAGAGGATTATTAATAGTAGATATGTAAAAAATAAATTTGAATTTTCATTTATAATTTCTAAATTGTGGTTGTAGTACATAAATGCTATTTTGAGTTGAAAATATATTTTAAACATTAATTTCAAGAAAAAAGGAGTGAAGGAATTTTGATGACATGTTTTAAGAATTCTATTTGAATTAATTTTAATCAGGATCGATAAAAGTTTAAAATGGTTATATTTTATTATAAACTATTTCATTAAATTTTCTTTTGTTTAATTCAGAATACAAGTTAAATGATTTATTTCTATTTTTTAATTTTTTATTACACTCTTTCATATACTATAAAATATCTACGAAATTTAAAATTTTAATGGGTTAATAATTTCATATATCTGATTTGGTTTTACATTATTTTTAATAGACATTGTAAACATGAAAATTCTAATTGTAAATGTTTGTGTTACTATTGTTTTTCTACCACTGATTTTCTATTATTATGATTTTTTTTATTAACCATTGTTTTAAAGGGAAGAAAAAATAGAATATTCATTAAAAAAGATATTATTGACATTTTTTAGAAAATAACCAATTTAAAAAATGTAACGAAACATTTACCATTTTCGGTTTTTTAAATGTAGAAAACACGTTTTCACATTAGTTATTTCTTAACTGATGTGAAAAGTCTATTATATTTTATTTTTCATGTTTTTTTTTCAGAATAACTAACATTAAAAGTAAAATATGGTTTGATTTTCACAGTAGTTATCAGATAACTGATATGTAAATGTATTTTCTATGTCGGTTTTTAAAGAAATCAAATTGGTAAATTATTTTCCACATCCGTTATTTGATAACTAATATGAAAGCAATCTACCATAATATTTTTAGAATTTCCATTTTTATAAACTTATGTTAAAAAATTATTTAAAACATCAACATATATAAAATATTATATTAATATATGAGAAAAATCAAAAAACATTACATGAAAAGTTCTATTTTTCACAAGTCATAGTGTAGAAGGGCCTTGGGAGATTGCCAATGGTGAGGATAGTTAAGGGAATTTAGTTTTTTATAGACATATTAATACTTCGATAGGATTTTGTATGGTTTCAAACCAAGTATGTCAATGGTCATCTCATATATTATTTAGAAATTTTCCATTATTACCTATATATTATTGTTTATTATATAGTACACTTAGTTTTCCTATTACTATTATATAGAATGTCCTACAGTGTAATTATTATCCTATAATTTGACCTACTATGAATTTCACTATTGTTTTAATGGATTTTTTCAACTATCTAGTGTATGATTTTTTTTTTTTTTTAGAGTTACCTCTTACATGGTTTCAATGGTATTTTGAAATAGAATTTTTCAAAAGTGATATTTAAATTAAAAATGATATTTTTAAAAGGTTCTTTAAAACATGATATTGGTTTTCAATATTGGTATTTTGGAAATATCATAACTGTTCCTTTAAAAATACAAATCCTATTTTTTCATGACCATATCTCTCTAAAGGAACTCGACATGGTCCAAAAATGATGGAAGGGAGATGATGATGCCTAAATCCAATATCTAATTGCCCGTAGGTTGGAAACTTGCTTCAAGGGTTTATCAATCAAACATATTATACGTGTAACCCTATAACAAGTTATAGAATAGAATATAAGAAGGAGAAACCACTAATAAACAACATTCATAAACCTAAAGAGATCTTAATACATGAAATTCCATATATTAATTGATACCACATAAATAAAAAATAGTATACCAAAATAATTTTTAGGAAGTAACCATGAACTCCAAGAACTCCTAACCGCTACTCAATACCACCTCTAAGCTAGTAACTTCCATCCCATTCACCATCCTATCCCTTTTAACCTTCAATAGAGTTTATATATATATATATAGTATGAGAATAACACGTATACTTAGTAGGATCCTCATTAAAACCTCCCATGAAAAATGTTGAAGAAGTACAGTCTAGGTCAGTTAATGAATAAATAAAACTAAATTGTCCCCAAAATAGGTGCTACTAGTTTCTTATCCTCACCATTGATCACTCACCATGTAACATATAGAAGTAAATCATACTATATCATATTAATATATTAAAAGGGGGTATAATTCTTCAACTTATTTGTTGGGTTTTCACTCTCATGCCCCAATCCAATAAATCATAATATAATCATTCATATAAGTAATTAATCCTTGATGTTAGTTGGGACTTGTCCATACATACCTCAGTCTGACAAATGGCCCAACATCTCTTTTTGGAATAAGCCTAAATATCCACATCTTCATCATCATCCCATCTAAAACCATGTGTATACATGGAAGTCACTATAACCTATGTATGTACATTGTACCTCAATCCATCACTACCCATACATGTAAACCCATGGAAATCCAAAACAACCATGTCTGAAGCAACCGAAACGTAAACTCATATATCATTATTGCCTCATAAGAAACCAATATTCCACTTATTGGATCAATGTAACATATAAAAATGTAATAAAAAAATCATCATATTGTTTAATTAATTAATTATCCCATAACTAATTGCTACCATTATAACTTCCAAGACTAAAATTTTAATATTTTAACCCCATAATTGATGGAACTATCAATCTCATGATATATTTGTAGGTTCTAGGTGCATTGAAAGTGTGTTGGTGGGTTTAACCAACTTTAATTTCCGCATTAAACAACATTCAATCCGAAGTCCGTCATGATAATAAAATGCCGTTTCTTCGGAATAAAATGAATAATGAAAAGAAAGAGAAAGGTTGTGGAACCATCGAAAGGATCATCATATATTGGTTATAATTAATTTAATTAATTGGAAATAATTACCTTTATGGAATTCTTTATTCAGTGATGTCTTCCGGTCACGTTTCGATGTGATTCGTCGTTGCATCGCAGAAGCCAAGTGTTGACTTCCTCTAGTGATGATCCACATGTGCACCACATATCTCTGAACATCGCCAAAGGAATCTATTGGTGCTAGCATGGAGAAGAATTTGCTTGCATTTTCTGCCTTATATTGACTTGATCTGATAGAGGATGATCTCTCTCTGTCTTGAGAGCATTGTTGGTTGAAGGAGTTCTCTTGGCCTTGAAAGAATTTTTCAGAATTTTTGTTCACAATGATTCATCGAAAAGTTTTAGGGTTGTGATGATATTTATAATCGACATTGAGGTTATAGAGTTATGACAATAAATAAATGTGTTACGTGTTTTATTTATTTCATTAACTCTTATAGAAAACCATCATGTCAAATAATTAATTCCTTGACATGTTCCCACACTGATTATAATAAATATAATTTAATAAAACAATATTATTTCCTCAAAATCATGACTAGAAAACTACACGGCGTGTAATCATTAGTACATTACATGTACTTGTTTTTCATTTTCATTCCAAAATGAAAACTACACGGCATATAAATTAAATGTACACGACATGTATATCTTGTTTTTTTCCATTTTATTCTTCCACAAATATTAAAACTATTTAGGATTCCTTTAGTAATTATTAAACCATATACAAGAATAATTTTTATTCTACTTGAGATACTTGGATACATTTAGTGTGTGACCCTATAGGCCTCTTTCTCATTAGAATTTGGAGGGCTTGCCTGATGTCCAAGATTACTATATTGAAATGGGTCAATGCACCCAAGAGAAATAAGTTGACAACACATTTATGTGTCACCTCATACAAACACTTATAGTGTAATTTAATCCCTTTGTCTCGATATCTCTAATCAAGTGTGTTGCATGCTAGTTCCATCAACCCATGTGCTTGATTATTCTTTCTTTGACTTCCAAAAATTGAACTCGCCCATACCTTACCTTGTCCATGGGTTTATTTAGGATATATCAATTCAATCAAAGGGCCTGAGATATCTACATCTGTTAGGGAAGATAAGGGACAAATCCTTTCTCGTATTATCTATTAATGTGGTACCACTCTTGACACACCCAACGTATTTTACCTCACTGTGAACAGTGTGTCATCACAGTTTTCGTCAATACATCTAACAGTTTGAGTTGTAATACCCATTAATGATAATGTTAAAGTCTAAGGACCAATACACACGTCCGCAGATAAGAACATCCTATAACACTATGAATTGTGGATTTATTACTGGTGGGTCTCGTTCTCATAATATTCTCTTGGATATTTCCAAGGGCGCACACCATGAGAAAATGCCTCAATGTTTTATGAGTCTTCGCCCCTAATGGAATGTATTATTTGTTTCCCTCAAATAACATCATCCAAACATAGAACATATATTCAAGAACAGTTTTATGACACTTCCGGGTTCTCATCATAGTAGGGATCCACTATAACCCTTTAATGAAACAACTATCCTTTGGACATTATCCCACGCATTGTCACACAGAATAACAATCACGATGTGATAAGGTATTTGTTAATGAATAAAGTACAAAGTAGTTGGTTCTAGTCCACCAACTCCTGTAGACTCCCACTTCGACTAGAGAAAACTGCTAACAAACTTTAACCCGCTAACTCTCACATGATATTCATGCTTCTACTGAGATAGTCCTTTAGTCATGGAGTCCGACACGTTCTCTTCTGTAGACACTATGCTAACTACAACTTCACCCCTTTTATAGAAATCCCTCAAGAGTTGATACTTCTGGATTATGTTCTTTTTCTGTTCATGTGACCTTGGTTCTTTTTCAAGATCCACCGCTGCAGTATTATCACAATACAACATGATAAGATCTTTACTGCTAGGCACCAAATCAAGCTCATAAACAAAGTTCCGAATCTAGGTGGCTTCCTTGGTTTCTTTAGAAGCCACTATATATTCAAACGCCACTGTAGAATCAGCGACAACTGGCTGCTTTGAACTCTTCCATCTCACAGATCCTCCATTGAGACAAAAACATATCCAGATTGCGACTTTAGATCATTTTGATCTTCCTAAAAACTAGCATCAGAATACCCACTAATGAAAATTTCTTCATCTCCTCCATACACAAAAAAAATTTCCTTAGTTCTTCTCAAATACTTAAGGATTTTCTTAACATCAGTTCAATGTTGTTCTCCTGGATCTGCTTGATATCTTCCTACCATGCTAAGTGCATAGGAAACATCAAGCCTGGTACGTAACATGGCATACATGATGGATCCCATAGCTAAAGAGTATGAGATCTTACTCATTCTATCATTATATTTTTGTGTATGAGGAAACATTTTCTTAGAAATATGTAGTTCATGTGACACTGAAACCAATCCCCTCTTGTATTGTTCTATACTAAATCTCTTTAGTATCTGGTCAATTTATGTACCCTGCCTTAGTCTAAGAAGCCTCTTAGTCTATCACGGATGATCATGATCCCTAGAATGTAGGCTGCTTCACCCTAGTTCTTCATGGAGAAACACTTGTTCAACCAGTCCTTAACTGACTGTAAGACTGGTACATCATTTCTAATTATAAATATGTCGTCAACATATGCTACCAGGATAATGATCACATTCCCATTGAACCTCTTATAAACACATTGATCATATTCGTTCTTAATTAAACCAAATTCCTTTATGGCTTCATCAAATCGAAAGTTCCATGACCTGGATACTTACATTAATCCATAAATGGATTTCTGAAGTTGTAAACCCATTTGGATTCACCTGGTGTCACAAAACCTTCTGGTTGTGTCATATAGGCAACTTCCTAAAGGTTCCTGTTAAGGAATGATGTCTTGAATTCCATTTTACAAATTGTATAGTCATGGTAAGCTACTATGGAAAGTATGATTCTTATGGATTTAAAAAAGGAAAATGGTGAGAAGGTTTCATTATAGTCAATTCCTTAATGCTGTCTGAATCTTTTATCGACTAGCCTTACTTTATAGGTGCTAACTTGACCTTCCAAGTCCATCTTTCTCTTGAATACCCATTTTCATCCAACATGATTTACATCAACGGGCTCATCAACCAGAACCCAGACTTGGTTCGTATACATGGAATCCATTTCAAGAATTCACAGCTCTTAGCCATCTTTCAGCTTCTGAGACATCTACTGCTTCCTTGTAGTATTGAAATTCATCATTGTACAACAATAATGATTCACCATCCTTGGTGACTAGGAAACCAAATCTCTCTGGTTCCCTTACCTATCTTGAGCACCAACGTAGTACTTTTGTTTCTGGAACCCCTTCTATAGGGACCTATGAAACTAATTCTTGTACCAAATCTTGTGTATCTTGAGCATCAACTTCATCGAATTGAATCTTTCTCCCACTATCCCCTTTAAGTATATTCTCCCTCTCAAGAAAGATGGCTTTTCTGGCGACAGTCACTTTCTGGTCTTGAGGGTTATATCGGTAATATCCTTTGGTTTCCTTGAGATGTCCTATAAAGAAAAACCTCATGCCCCGGGGTGCTAGTTTGTTGCCTGATAATCCCTTAACAAATGAATCACATCCCCATATAGGTGTATGCGAAAAAATGGGTTTCTTTATATTCCATAACTTGGATGGAATTCCATTTTCCACCTTAGTTGGTACTCTGTTTAATGTGTATGCTGTAGTTTGTAATGCATATTCCCAAAATGATTATTGAAGATCTACATGACTCATCATCAACCTCACTATGTCCAAAAAGGTGCAGTTCCTCCATTCACTAACACCATTCTACTGTGGTGTATATGGAAGGGTGAGCTGAGATAGAATCCCAGACTCCCATAAAAGATTGATGAACTCTTGGTTCAGATATTCTCCACCTCAATCCGATCGAAGTTTCATTATCTTCTTTCCATGATGATTCTCTACTTCATTATTGAATTCCCTAAATTTCTCTAAGGCTTCTAACTTATACCTCATTAAGTAGACATATCCATATTTACTCAAATCATTAGTAAAAGTAATGATGTAAGAATATCCACCTCTAGAATCTACTGGTAATTGTCCACACACATCCGTGTGTACCAATCCTAGAAGCTCTCTGGCCCTTTCACCTTATCCACTGAAGGGAGGCTTAGTTATTTTTCCTTATAAACATGCATGACATCTATCAAGTGGTTTTAGCTCAACAGAGTCCAAATAAGTATCCTATTAGAGCTTTGTTAAGAGCTTCTCATTGACATGACCGAGACGGTGATGCCACAACTTGGTAATGTATGAGTCATGTGATTTTGTTTCATTATCGATTTCCAACACTTGGTATTCATAATTTAATACATACAAACCATTATTTAAATGTGCCATACCATAACATACATTGTTCTTATAAAAGAGACAACCCTTATTTCCGAACGTGAAAATAAATCCATCCATATCCAAACAAGATACAAAAATTATGTTCTTGGTAACACTAGGCACATAATAAGAGTTATATATAACCCAAATCATCCCGGTTTGCAATGAGAGGTGGTAATCACCAATAGCCAATGCAGCCAGCCTTGCGCCATTGGAAGCTCGAAGATCCACCTCTCCTCTGGAAATCATATTAAATATACATGGTTCCTACATTTGAATACATATGTGACCCCACAAGCTGTATCTAATACCCAATGTGTAGAAATGGAAAGATTGCACTCGACAACAAGTTCACCTTTAGCGTCCCCATGATTCTGAGTGTAGTTTCTCTTCTGTTGTCCTTGCTTGCCACAGGAAAATTATACTACCTCCCATTTCTTGCCCTGCCTCTAGATATTCCCCTTATTGGAGGGACGGTGTGTGGGGGCTTCAGACTGTTTATAAGTCTTTGGACCATTTTCATTGTCCATCCTTTTCTTATTCTTCATAAGGACTGCAGGTTTTTCATGCCCCATGTCTTTATCTACCTTGAAAATTGTGTTCAGAAGTTTCCATAGACACTTCCCATTGTTACTCATGTTATAATTGACATTGAAGCTTGAGAAGGTATTAGGCAGTGGTGATAGGATGATATCTATATGAAACTCATCTGGGAATTTAATCCCTGAGATGTACAAAAATAGAATGTAGCTAATAAACATGTCTACATGAGGCCAATCTAGCACAGACTCTCCAAGAGTATTTGTAAAAAAATAATTGGAGATCTCATATATCCCTTGTCTCACCTTCTCTTTGTACAAATTCTTAAGGTGAGACATCAGGCTATAAACGCCCATGTTTTCAAGTTGCTTCAAGAGCTCATTAGATATGGACGATAGAATGAAACACTAGACATTTTTGGCATCATCCATATGTTTCTCATAGAGAGATATTTTCTCATCACTGGCCTCTTTCTCAGAAACAACTGGAATAGGCTCTTCCAGCACATACAATTTCCTCTCATGGCGAAGGATGATGCGTAAACGCCTCTGCCACTCTTGGAAATTGGTGCCAGTGAGGAGATTTTCCTTCTAGAGTCTGATTTACAATTATATGTTTGAAGTCATTTTTCTTTTCATTTATAAAAATTAATATTAGAAAAGTTTTTATTACTTTATAAAACTGATACAAATAAATAAATTAATACTTATTAGTCTCCCACTATTTTATCGAAATTCAATAGCCCACACCATTGACTTAGGAATATTATGTTGCTTGAATATTATAGTGTCAAGGATCCATATTTCCCTTCACATCACCCCAACTAGGGTTGGTCAAGCAACTTGAAGGGTTTTAGGTAGTCATTCCAAATTCCATCTACATTAACTCGCAGCTCCTTGATCCGCAGAGTGGTCTCCCCAATTCTGAAATCCTTTTATTTTGGATTTCCTCAACTTTTGCCTCTTGGTCACACCAAGTCCTACTATGGCAGTCAACCCTTGATGAGAACCACGTAAAGTCAACACAAAAACTTGAATTATAATTCCTTGATAATTGAAAGTAACCCAACCGGGGTTGGTCTAGCACTTTGAACTATGTTTTGATTCTAACCATGATTATGGATGGCTATACCGACGTAATATTTCTTTGAGGGATTTTGTCCTTGTACATAAATTTAAATTTTATTATCATTGATTACATGCTTGTTAATATTAAGTGGGATATAATTAAGTGATTACCCATGTCTAATATAATATTTACACATAATATTTTCTTATTTTAGTTCCATCTTGCATGCTTGTTTAATTCATTAATTTTTTGATCCTGAAAACACACCCACAATAAATAAAACATGCAACTGATAGAAATAAAATAAATGATATGATCATGATCTTGTTATATTGGTTAGTTTATCTGGTAGTTGATAAACTAACCCAAGACCTAGGGGAGAAAAAACTTGAACCTTTCTAGTTTGTGTTTATAGCTTTCCACATGTCCACCTTTGTATCTCCTTGGATTGGTTTCACCTTGGGTCTTGAATTGAGCTGCCTCCACTAGCTTGGGAGCTCCATCCATTAAAGATGCATTTATCTCAAATGCATGTGAGGGGTAAAAGGGGTATTTACAAAAAAGAATCCTTGGCCATGCATGCCATATATATTAATGAGGAGAATTCTTGTAGGCCAAAAAATTTAATTTAAATAAATAAATTAAATGAAACCATTCCCATACGAAGGTCTTGGACTAGCTCATGATCATCTATACATGAAACGATATTAACACATAAATAAAACTATAATTTAATCCTTTAATCATTTTTGATGAAGATAAATAATGCTCGAATCAATTAATTATCTTTAATTAATCAATCCTTTTATCTTAAACCCTTTTCTTAATTTCCTTGAGATTATCATCCATCATAATTTTTAACAAATAAATTAATTTAAAATTATCTTTGTACATAACTTGTACCTTGGAGTCAACCTGGTGAATTCCTGTTCATTATGCAGATGTTAAATTAAAAACATATATATAAAACACCTATCACGTGTTGTGCCTCATATTTACACCTGTTCTATGGTAAAAATCTCAAGAGTTTGTATAATATAATTATAAATTCTAATAAATCTATATAATTTGGATGAGTACATGACATGTAGTTCCGAATTCACGATGTTTACTTTTGTTCACCATCCATCCGAAGTACACGCATGGGGACATGGAATGTAGATGTACTTAGGAAATTTTCGGAGTACATGGAATATTTAGTGGGACACACATCGTGTAGTATCCGTTTTACACGGTTTATATATGGGCAAGCCGTGTACAATGTACACGGTACAACCCTAACCCGAAGGGACTACACACCGTGTTCATTGGACCACACAGTGTTTTATCTGCAAACTGTGTCCCACCGATTCCTGGTCAACACACAGTGTCATTTATGACTTAGGTATACTCCAATACATGGCCTGATTTGGAAGACCAGTCTGATGCATTGAACCTAGACTACACAGTGTGTACTTTTGAATACACGTCGTGTATTCTTTTTTTGTACGTTCGGTAAAATTTGGCACCTCCGGATGAGATCCACTATTTTATTTTAATCAGTGTTAAAAGAAAAATTTATTTCGGTAAGGTGAATGAGAAATGTGAGAGGAAGAGCAGATCATGAGATTCAGATTTAAAGAATGATTAATGTGAATTGAAACAACTAAATTATTAAATGTGTAAATCACCCATGAAAAACTAATTAATTATAATCAATGATATGACCGTTCTGATACCACTTGTTGGTTCGGAGAGCAGTGAAAGTACGTTGGTGGGTTTTAACAACATTAATATTAGTGTTAGATAACTTTCAATCCGAGATACGTCAGGATAATAAAATGTCGGATCTTTGGAATAGAATGAATAATGAAAATAAATAGAAGGGTCCCAAAACCATCGAGAGGATCATCACATGTTGGAAATAATTATTTTAATTAATTGACAAGAATTACCATGATGGAATTCTTTCTTCGTTGATGTTTTCTGATCACGTTTCGATGCGATTCATCATTGTGTCATAGAATCCAAGTGTATACTTCCTCTAGCGATTATCTAGACACACACCATGTATATCTGGATGTCTCCAAAGGAATCTCTGGGTGCTTGTGTGGAGAAGCCTTTGCTTGCGTTGTCCACCTTAGATCACCTTGATTTGATGGATGAGGATCTCTCTATGTCTTGAGAGCGTTCTTGGAGGAAGGAGTTCTCTCGGACTTGAGAGAATTCCCCAGAATTTTTGTGCACAACTGTTCACTGAAAAGTGTTTGGGTTGTGAGGATACTTATAATTGGGTTTGAGGTTATAGAGTTACGGCAATAAATAAACACATTACATGTTTTATTTATTTCAATAACTCTTATTGAAAACCCCATGTCGAATCATTAATTCCTTGACATGCGCCCATGCTGATTATAATAAGTATCATTTAATAAAAAATATTATTTCCTCAATATCCTGACTGGAAAACTACATGGCGTGTAATCATTAATACATAATGTGTACTTGTTTTTAATTTCCTTTCCAAAATGAAAACTACATGATCTGTACATTCAATGTACATGGCGTGTATATCTTGTTTTTTTTCATTTTATTCTTTGTACAACATTAAAATGATTTATGCTTCCTTGAATAATTAGTAAACCATATATAGGAATAATCTCTATTCTACATGGGATACTTGGATACACTTACTGTGTGACCCTCTAGGCCTCTTTCTCATTGGCATTAGGCGACCATGCCTAATGTCCAAGATTAATATTTAGAAATAGGTCAAGGAACCCCAGAGAAAGAATTTAATGCCTCATTGATGTGTCACCTCATATGAATGATTACTGTGTAATTTAATCCCTTTGTCTCGATATCTCTAATCAAACAGGTTGCATGCTAGTGCCATCAACCCATGTGCTCGGTTATTCTATATTTGACTTCCTGGAATTGAACTCTCCCATATCTTACCATGGACATGGATTTATTTGGGCTATATCAATTCCATCAAATGGCCTGAGATATCTACTTCCATTATGAAATAGAAGGGACAAATCCTTTCTCGCATTATCTATTAATTCAGTATCACTCGTGACGCACCCAACGTACGCTACCTTGCTGCGAACAGTGTGTCATCATAGTTTTCATCAACAAATCTAAGGGTGTGAGTTGTAATACCCATTAATAATAATCTTAAAGTCTAAGGTACAATACACACATCCGTAGATAAGAACATCCTAGGACACTCTAAAATTTGGATTTCTACTGGCAGGTCTCGTTCTCATAATTTCTTCCTGGATATTACCAAGGGTGCACACCATGAGAAGGTGCCTCAATGTTTTATGAGTCCTCACCCCTAATAGATTGTATTATTTGTGTCCTTCAAATAATATCATTCGGCTATAGAACATATATTCAAGAACAGTGTTATGGGACTTCCATGTTCTCATCAAAGCAGGGATCCGTTATGGCCCTTTAATGCAACAGTTGTCCTTAGGACATTATCAAAAGCATTGTCAAGTAGAAGAACAATAAAGATGTGATAAGGTATTTATTAATTAATAAAGTATAATGTAGTTGGTTCTAGGCCACCACCTCCAATAATATTCTCAAGTAGTTTATCATCAATTAATCATTATGAACTATCCACATTCATTTTTAATCCATTTATCATTTCGTATCATCTGGGTACTCTATGAATCAACTTAAGATACTAATTTAAAACATGAACATGTAGTGAATAAAATCAAAGTAAATTGATTATTTATAAATAATCATATAAATAACATCCAGGAATATTTCTATCAAATATAAATTAAGAAAAAATTATAAAAAATGAATATCAGGGTTTCTTGTGAACTCATCATGCCCACCCTAGTGTCAACTTAGAACCATCACACAAAATTTCAACATTACTTTCCATCATAGGCATTAGATATTAGAATATATATAAGCTCTCAATAGATAAATTTCTAAAAATAATCATCACAAATATTAACTCCAATGCTTTTCTTTTCAGATTTTTTCAACCACAATAATGTTATCAGTAATCAAAAAAAGGATCTAAATCTCCAAAGTGAACATACATTTCAAATATATAAACTTGCATACATAAAGAGGGAACTATGGACATTGAATCAAAGTAATTATGAATCTTCAAAATAATACAAGAATTATCATTTTTAAACATTAAATCCATATTTAATTTGATTATAGATAAGGACAAATCATTCATATCATGCGACTTCTATTTAATAATAACATTTCATAAAATCACGTTTTTATAGTATTAAGAATTCTACTATGATAAATAAATAATAAAAATACACATCCAAACATATATATCATGATTGATAAAACAAGAGTAAGTAAAACTAAAATTAAATAACACATGTGATCATAATCACATCATTAAAACATCAATTATACTTAATTTGTGACAAACCCCATATCAATTACTATCTTTTCATAATTATGTTGTTAAATTTTTTCTTAATCCATAAAAATTTTAATAATGTATCATGTGATTATTATTTTACTACTCTTGTATAATTCCACTAATATGATATAATATATTTCATTGTATACTATAGTGTTTCTCAGTTCTTATTTTACTCACATCACTAATATGTTATTTTCAGGTTCTTGTGATTAAAATTTTTATCTATAAAATATGAATTCGAAATATATGGAAAATATAATTCATCTATATCATGAGGTTTCCCCAATTTAAATTAGTTAAATAATCATAAAAAATATATTTTAAATATTTTATACCATGAAATTAAAATTTTTCATCTTCCTGAATGACTTTTAAATTGTTATACATTCAATCCATCATATGATTCATATTTTAGATTATTATTTTTTTATTTTCACCCTATCCAATTAAAAAAAAGTACATAATAGAATTATATGATAAAAATTTTACAAATTAAAGATAAGTAAATTTATATCATACATTGAAGAAAGAATCTTCCTGAGATTCAGCACCAAAAGTTGTGGATACTTGCTGGTCTGAAATGGCCATTGGGAAAAAATAATTGTAGAAAATATCATAGTATCATTTTCCTATCCGGAAAAAACCAATAAATACAAGTCTCAATTGAATAAAATATAAAATGGGAAATGGAAGGATCATCATTTTATAATTAAATATACAAGACTCTTGGTATTTATAGATCACATGTAGACATTCCATTTAACAAAAACATTAATTAAATTAAATTAATTCACTTGGAAAGACATATTAAAATATATAGACATTAATAAATTCAAGGATAAAAATAACCTCCTATAAATGGTATTTAAATACCATATTTAAGGATTTAAAACCATATTTTTGATAGAAAATTGTTTTTTCAACATTCTAGGAAATCTAGGAATTTCTAAAATTTTTAAATATTTGGAAAAGAAATTAACTGACTGCTTGAACTGACCACATAAACAACTAAGAGACCATGAGAAAAAAATGAACTAACTGCATAAAAAACCAAATAAACACATAAAAGAAACAAATGAATGTAACAAAGAACCATGACACCATATAAAAATCCACATCGATTACGTGGAAAAACCTACCAAACACCTGAACAAATGAACTGATAGCATGAAAAGACCAATTGGCTTCATGAAGGAACCAAATAACCACAATAAGGAACTAACTGAACACATGAGAATCCAATGAACTTCTTGAACAACTATCTAATCACAAGAAAAAATGAACTGACCACATAAATAAACCAACTGACCATATTAATCACAAAACTAACCACATGAAAAATGGTAAACATAAAATTTAAGAAGGAAATGTCTCCAAGAATCATGCAAACAGCTCCAAAGCTTAGGAAACATAAATGTAAGGGTTTATAAATATGTGACCATACATTAAATTCCTATCAATCAATTATCTTATCCAATAATTTAAAATAAAACATAAAAGAATTACAAAATTGAGTTTAAATAAGTATCATGTGATATACCTCTCAAGGATCATGCTACAACATGAATAAAACCATCCCATTAGAGGAATAAGCATACAAAACATTCAATATCATCAACAAATAAATAGGATCAATAGAATATAATAACAGGGGTCAAAAATAACCACAAAAAATGAGAACAAATAATAATCATAATTAATATTAAGTTTGAAACAACTAATGATATTGAACATGAATCTAAAAATCATGTTTTATGTCCTCTCCTCCCTGACATTATGTCTCCATAGAACACAATCTAATGGAATAAAATTCTTGATCATCAACTTCTTATAATTTTCCTAAATCTTAACAGGATTCTCCTCCAATGAATCTTCATCTATTACGTCATACTCTCCCAAATCGATGACATGATAATGATTTTGATGATATTGGTGAAGTTATGATACATGGAAGAAATCAGGAATCTGGTCTATTATGGGGGTAGTGATAATCAATATTCCATAGATCCAACCTGTGACAAAACATAAAAAGGGATAAAAATCCAAGGTGTAATATTACTCCCATGACTGAACATTTTCTACCTACAATAAAGATACACCTTGAAGAAAATGTGATCTCAAAAATCCAACTCCAAATTCCTCCTTTTGACAACCCATTTTTTTAATAAAATTTAATTCATGATTTATTACATAACTATATAATTAATAATACTATATATGATATTGAGGCCTAGTGTATCTGGGTAATTAGTAAAATTTTATGAAAATAGTAGAAATAAATACAACAACTTTATTTAAGAACTCTATAACATGGGATTATATTCCATGGATAATATAAAACTGTCGAGGATAATCTAGAGACATACATAGGAAATAGGGGTGTTATAATTCCCAATAAAAGAATAAAAAAATATAGATTAAGGTAAATTAGTAAATTTATATTAAGTGGATTATCATGGTAACATAATAAGGGAGATAATCATAATATCGAATAATGAGGCATGATATAGGATGATAAAATAATGTAAATAAAGTAATGTGAAAACAACATAAAACATGACCTAATAAAATATATTCAAGGAAAAATACCAAGAAATAATAATATAATGTGCTTAGGATAACCTCTCCGAAACAATATGTGGAATATTATGAGATAAATACATTACCCAATGCATTGGAGGGCTATATAATTTCGGGTCCACCTATCACTTTCATGTCATGTACATGTATAGTTGTTCAAGATAGATCATACAACATAAGGATTTTTTCGTCAATTTTAAATCCATGATTATGGAGTTACAGTTACATACATGTAAACTTCAAATCAATGAATAATTCTTAAAACTTGGTGATTACCCGTTAGTGGAAATGAATATAGGTATTCACTACACAAAGGTTTGGAATCTAAATAATAGGATACATTTTGGAAGCATAACAGTGGTACGTGAAGATTCCTGGAAGTGTTAAATGTGAGATAAATTAGTCAAATAACTTGAAAATCATATCTATAGTATGTGATACGTGTAAAACATATCCCAATATGAAAATTTGGAAATCCAATTCATAATATAAAGAAGTTTCTGGAATAAAGAGGAGAAGGAGAGGATCACCTACCTTGTGGGGGATCTTACAAAAGATTTTGAGGAGCTTATTAAGAGAATAGGTAACCTTGGTAGGGATATATAGAGGGAATGGATGAGTAACATCACGAACCAAACTTTTTTAGTGAAGTTAAATGTGATTTTGGTTGGATTATATAAAAAATAATTGGAGAATTATTTACTAATTTACTAACATAGGTTTTGGAATCTATATGATATGGTAAATAAAAAAACTTATTTTGGTTTTTGATTAGTTCTTTTACCAAATATATTTTTCTCATTATTTTATAATTCTATAAAAAAAAATCATAATAATTCTCATAGTTATGTGGAAGTGAGACATGTTTATAATGTTTATAATACATTAAAATAGAATATAGGCTTTCAAGGATTCAGTATGACTTTATATAGTTAATATTATAATATAAAAAACACAATAATTTGAATGGAAATATATTTGGTATTATATAATTGTTATGAAATATATTACATCAATTTTTTGTTCATTATGAAGCCATATTACACAGCATATAACTATACTGTATTTAATTTTTACCCAAAAATTTAAGTATCTCATTAAAATATGAAAAATTCACTATTGGATAATTTTAGCATTTTGTTTTAAAAAATAATAGTTTTTTTAAAAAATAATTATATAAATATGATAATTTAAACTTCTAAATTTAAAAAAAATCCCCATGAAATGAAAAATATATGTTTTTTAAAAATAATAGTTTTCGACCCATATAAAAGTTATCTTTGATTTTTTAAAATTTTATTATCCTTTATATTTTATAAATATTATTTAATTATAATATTTTATTAAAATAAAACTCATATGAAAATTTATTAATATTAAAAAATGTATTTTCTTGATTAAAACTCTATATTTCCCAAAAATATATTTTTTTCATCGTATCAAAAAATAATTTTTAACAAAATGATTATTTAATCATTTAAAATGTAGTAATAAAAAAGAAATAAATATAATCATTATTTGAAAAATAATATAATATATAGATTAATTTTTTTATGGTCTAGATACATATCCCATTATTACAGTAGTGAAATCCGTAATGGTATGGTGTGTGATGGTTATATTTTCATAGGGTGGTTTGGTGAACAAGGTATGGGTCATGATCTTGATGAGCTTGAAAGTATTCTATAAATAGTTTCATTAAAGTTTTATTTAAAGAATTTTTTCTTGTGATTGGTCAAGGGAAATGCCTAGTGATGCAATCTCCCTCAAAAGATCTAATAAATGGGATTTATAAGGTATGATCAAAGTATTCACAGTCATCCCTTTGTCTTTGTGAGTAGGAATTTATCATAAAACATATTTTATAATAATCACATGATGGCTGTATAATAGTTATAATTTTAATGGTTATTATACTCAATGGTCTTTTAAATCCAATGGTAAAATACATATAATAGTCCAAATTAACCAAAATTATGCATTTTTTCTATAACGTCATTTATTAGTAGTGAATTTAATCATTTAAAAATGGAGTTTCATTTTTAAATTCTTGGTTCATTACATTATTACCCCTTTATAAATATTACCCTCAAAATATTTATTTCATACACTACAAAATGAGGGTACTTCTATTTCATCGCATCCTCTAGTTCTCATTTTTCTTCCTTATACTTTTGGTTCCACCACAACACTTATACTAGGTTAGCATTATTTTTTCAAATAACATTTTATCTATGATATATGATCTTAATTAGCTTCTAATCATATTACAGATAAGTATACAGTGGTGGAACCTCAAGATTTGGATCTAGTGAGGGTTCTAGTATGAACTTTTTCAAGATGGATACGTGGAACACATCATGTACTTAAAATATGTTAAGTGGGATTTATAGAACATATGACACATATTCAAAGGAATCAAGGATATCAAAGGGGATGGTGTATCTAGGACTATAATTTCCCTTCTTCCAAAATGTCATGCCTTTCTTTTATGACAATATATGGAGGAAAACAATATCTCTAACCTCAATATTTAGGTCTCATTGATGATTTTCTACATAGCCTTTCTATGAAATTTGTGTCAATTTCTTATGATGAGGAATTTATTTAACCTTATTTTTCATCTTTTGGATAAAATCAGGTCCCATAATATTTCAATATCAAACTAAAAACCAAGTATGTCAGATTCTGATACCTCTTCTCACAAATATACTCATAAGGTTATATTTTAATAAAAGAATGAAAACTAATGTTATATGAAAGCATCACTATAGTAATGTGTTGGTCCCAACATCCTTGAAAGTCCATGGAACATGATTTCTGCATTTCCTCCATATTGGTAATGGTATTTTTAGAGTGATCATTCATTTCAGTGGGATACGCAGTTTTAAAGCTCAATTCTATGTCCAACATGTATTAAATGCTTCTCCAAAGCCTCAAAGTAAAGCTCATATCTCAATAAGATAAAATAGAGGGAGGAATTATGTGCATTCTTACCACTTACATTATGTATATCGTGGAAATTGATTCAATATATAAATCTTCCATGATAGCCAAAAATTGTACTGAATATTTAAGAATATCCACTACCACCAAGATAGAATTATTGCCTTTAGGTTCCCTGGAGAGTCCTATAAAAAACACATTGTTATGTTTCCCATATGTATACTAATATGGGAAATGGTTTAATCATACCATTATTGTTATATTATTCCTCATTGACCTATTAGTATTACAATAATATAGTTAAAAACTTTTTAATCTTCCTCTTCATGTTATCCCACCAGATGTTTTTTTTCAAGTCTCTATTCATATTAATTATTGATGGGTGAATATAGAAAGATGATCTATGTGAATCATACATAATTTCCATCTTTAGATATGGTTTTTATGGGACACATATCCTGGTTATAAACATTATAAATCATAATTCATAAAATTTTTAATCTGAAATATTTAGTTATGTTGTCTATAGAAACTAATCATCTTTTGGGTCCGCCTTGATCCTCTAAAGAATAGAAGGTTGGTAAGTTATTTGAGAAATATAGGATGAAGATCCTTTATTTTTCCCATATTAATGCTTTTCATGTCCAAGAAGATAGAATCTATTTCAATCCTCCTCATGGAAAGTGTTATGGGATTCTTTCAACTCAAAGAATCTATCATTTTTTTCTTTTTATGATGATAACAAATTAAAAAATAACAATCCTTGGGAAAATATAACCACCTTCATTAGCACATAATAATCACTTTATGTGTGAATATATACTTAAGCCTTTTATGAACTGTATATATGTCACAATTTTCTTCATAAATATTTTGTCACAAAATCATTAACATGAACATCATTACATCGATTTATAGATCATGTTTTGGTATGTTCGACTCATATATATTTAATTTTTTGGTGGAATAGACTATAATTTTGTCATATTTCAAGAGTGTATAACCCAAGACCATTTGAGATGAACCATTTTCAACCATAATCACACCCCACTAGTTAGTAATGTAGACAGAGATGCAATAATTATCCTCTTATTTATCTCTTTAATGATTTATTTATATAATTTAGAATAGAAAAAACGATTACCTTCTGTTTAATCATTGTTACTTATATTTAAAATCATTATATATTCTCAAAAAGTGATGATTGTACTAATGTAATTCATGGAAAATGTAGATTTATATCACATCTGAGGACCTGTCATATCCTTAAATTGCTTCTATTTTTAAATGTTCCATGATTATCACTTTTCTGGTGATAACATACCATCTTAAAGTCACTTACTATATCCAAAACTCACATTTAATATACTTTTAATAAAACTTTTCCTTTCTATAATTTCTTCATTATAGTATTTGAATAATCCTCATATTACTCTTGTTGTTATATTAGATAATAACATCATCAATAAATACAACCAAAAAATTATCAAGGTAGTCCCTAAGGACTCTATTTATTATGTCTATAAATATTTTTTGAGCATTATTTAGCGAGAATGTCATCACTATGAAAGAAAAGTACCTATACCTTGTATGAAAAAGTAGTCTTGTGGGAATGCATTTTCTTTACCTTGATTTTATAATTTCATAACAGAAGATCAACCTTATAAAAGTAATTATATCCATATAATTAATTTAAAAATTCATAAATATTTGTTAGATTACTCTTGGTATTTATCATTATCTTTTTGACCTCATAATAATCAATGCATAATTGCACTGACCCATCCAACTTTTTGATGAAGAGGAATGGTGAAACCCATGTTGAAGGACTTGGTCATATAAACCCTTTATCTAGATTTTAATGTAGTTGTTTCTTTAGATTATAAATTTAAACAATGTCTATTATAAATTGTGACTTGGATATCATAAAATATCCATGTATGAGCTCGATTAAGAACTCAACCTCACTGTTAAGAGGAAGACAAGAAAAGTTTTTTGGAAACACATTAGTGAATTATTTTAAAATGAGAATGTAATAAAGGATAATATTTTATTTAGTCTCAATAATTTTTTTTATATATTCTTACTCATAATTTAATAATATCCATTATTCTGATTTTATAACCACATAAGATTCATCCTACTCCTAGAACGTGTATCGAATTGGAGGGAGATTTGTGATACGGAGGGCGATTTCTTTCACTCAACAATTTTTTTTGGCAATAAAAAAAGAAATATAATCCATGTCAATAATATTATTAAATTCATTTATAGGTAGTGTCACAAGAGTTTATGGGAAATTAAACCAAATAATAAGGATATGGGATGAGTTATATGGTTTGGATGAAAAAATTGGCCTATTTTTTATATTCACTAATAAATCAACTTCCATGTTTTGCGGTGATGTTTTCATCAATCTGATAGTCTTGAATAATATGAAATAATTCATAGAACCATAATAATATAGTATGTTATTTATAATCAAATGAATAACTAATGTACGTATAATCGCTTCATTGTCGTGATCCACCACAATTTTTTAAAAGAATTTGTTCTCCCTTCCTCTCTAGTCCTATGAAGTTGTTATCATTTATTATCATTGGAAAAACATAGATTAGAGAATTGATATTCATAGTATACATGTTCATTGATGTTGAAGCATTGGAAAATTGGCTGAGGGTTGACCAGAGCATTCCTTTTCTTCCATCACATTTTTGGGATTCTCCCTTTAGAAATCACTATCTTGGTACCCTTTTTTACTACACTTGATGAACTTTCGTTCCCACTTAAATATATTTTTGGAATTCCTAATCCTACACTTTTGATACATTGGATTATATTGTTTCTTACTCCATGAGATTTTTTTCATCACACCACTATAATAAAAATCCATTCTAGCATTCTTATCTCTGGGCTCATTAGACCCTTGAGATTCACTAATATCCATTTCAAAATTATGGGACCATAATATAATATCCTTAGAGCTATCAAAGTCATGAATTTAAAAAAAATTTAATAGACACATAATTATCCCAACAAAAAATTAGTCAACTTTTCTCTCATGGATTGTGACAAATCCATAGGTATATCATGCACGTCTTGTGATGTTTTTATTATATGACCTAATAAAATCCGTTCTTTTTTCATTAGCCTAAGTAAATATAAATATATTTAATTCATAGACTGATAGGAGATTATTTTTCAAATATTATTTTTCACAATTCAATCCACTCCATCACTTCAATATCCTCCTTATTCTTGGTATATTTAACAAACATCCAGAATTGGCCAGTTTCTCCCTCCATATAATTAATAGTGAGAATGAACATATCTTTAATACATCATTAAAGGATGGAGAATATATTTTGAATGGATTATATTTATTTCTACATGATTATGTGACTATAAGAACTACTTAATGTCAGACGCCTTTTTCACAAAATCTCTAAATTACAACTTTCTATTTCTTAGATGGATTTGCGAGTTCCTCTAGATCCATGTTTATATTCAAAAATGTAGTCAATTGAAAATTTAATTTCATGTTGTTAATGGTTCTATATCCCATTATGTTTGGAATCTCATTTGGTAAGTCATCACATTACACTTCACATTGGTTATCGACACAATTTCTCTTTTTTCCATCCATTGACTAAAAATAAAGGGAAAATTAGGGATAATAATTTTATAACTATTAAATAAAAAAATATTAAAACATGTACATTTAATGAATAACTCATAAATTATATATATTATTTAACATGTGAATTTAAATATTTCAATCTATGTTATCCCTGATATTCTTCCTAACATAAAATCATATAGTCATTTTTGTACCCTTAATAATGGTTTGTATGGAGCATGTGAATTTACCAAAGTATATTCTCTAAGAGTGAGAAACTATATGTTTAGTAGGTCACATTTTCATGAACCAAGTGATGATCGAGTTCAGCTAAATGTACCCTTTTCATGGTTACTACCGATAGGTTCATCTATGCCAGATCCATATCCATTTGTTGTATCGAGGCATGTATGTATTTTCATGGAAACCAATTACTCTATACTTTACCAAAATTTGATGATGCTTTACAATTTTTTTTCTCACCCATAAGGCTTGAAATGGAGTTTTCTAATCCAACTCCTTCAAAATAAGTAGTATTGTCTATGATATTAACTCTCACAACCAATATTTTCATTTAATTTAATTCACGATTTATTACATAAATTTATACTTAATAAAAGAATATGAAATGTTGAGTTCTTGTGTATATTGAAATAAGGTAAATATTATAATAACTTAATAAATAAATACAATAATATTTTTCCATAACTTCATAACATGATCTTATATTTCTTGGATCTTCTAAAATTGCACAGGATAAACTAGGGATATACATTGGAATGGGCTGAGCTGTAAAGAACAATAATGGATTAAACAATTTATAGAATAATTAAAATATGTGAATATGACCCAAGAGGAATATCAAGGTAAAATAATAGGAAAAATAATATTAATCTTGAATAATGAGGCACTTTATAGCCTGATAACAAAAAGTTAACATAGGAATGCTACAACAACATAAAACATGACATCATAAACATTTGTCAAGGTTAAAATCAAGGGAATCAAAACATAATTTACATAGGATAAACTCACATCAAATCTCATGGGATAAAACATTACCCTACACCTTGGATGAATATATCATTATGGGCCAAACCATCAGTTTCATATCATGTACATACATAATTGTGAAATTTAAATCATAAAACATAAGGATTTATTTCTTCAAATTTAACAACAATTTTAAGTGTTTAGGGTCATAGAAATGTGTATACTATATTAATGAATGATATTTACAACTATGTGAATACCCTTGAGCGTAAATGAATATGGGTATTCAATACACAATGTTTTTTCATGGAAAATAAAAGGATAAATTTTTGCAGTATAATGGGGGTACGCGAAGATTCATGAAAGGGATAATGAGAGTGAAATAGGTTTCTAATCACATGTAAATAATAATTATAAAAACAGGTATGTGTGAAAACCTATACCAACATGAAAAAATGGAAATCAAATAAAAAATATAAAGAAGGTTCTAGAATAAAGAAGATAATGATAGGATCCACTACCTTGAGTGGGAGCTTAAAAAATGTAGGAGGAGTTTCTTAAGAGATTGAGGTAACCTTCTATATATGTAAGTGTAAATTAACTTCATTGTAGAAGTGTTTTGAGTTATGTGGAATGGGATTTTTGGTGTTTTTATATATAAAAATAGATGATAATTATTTATTGATTTCCAAACCTAGGTTTCAGACTCTATATGATAAAGTAATCCAAAAAAACCATCTCATGTTTTATTCACATTTTTTATACAAATCAAAATTCTTATTATTATTTTAAATGGATAAGAATCATAAAAATTATAATAATTATCTTTCTAATGTGAAAGTGCGTCATTTTATAAATAATTGATTATAAAACTTTAAAATATAATATATGTAATGACCCAAACATTTATGAATAAAATTCAATTTATTTTAATCAAATGTTTTAGGGATATGTAAAATAATTCACTCATATTGTATTATTATATCCAATTTTAGTTAAATGAATGTTATATATCCTTACTATTAATAATATAGCCATTAAATACTGATCACATGACTAGTATAAATATAGGGTTTGAACAAATCCTATAGGCACAGACAAAGGAATTGATGTCCTCAATCGGTAGGATAATACTCCATGAATCCTATTTATTAGAGTTTTTGAGGGAGATATCATTTCTTTTCTTTTCTCTAAACCAAACCGAACCCAAGATCCAATAACTTAAGCATGACTAAAACCATTTATGGGATAAGTTCAAGATTATCAAGATCACGACCCAAACCATGTCATTGAATGGCCCAAAGAAATACCTGCAATCGCACACCTAACTTTTATGGTGTATAATGGTGTAATAAATGGATATGTTTCAGTATTATAGTATTATAATTATTTTTTCATTGAATAATGAATATACATTCATTCTATTATTGTTACTTGATAAATGATTTTCTAATGCACAAATAAATTTTTCGGTTAATATTCAAATTCAATCAAGGAATATAATTTGATGAATTATTGTATTTTTTTAATAATTAATATTTTAATAAAATAAAATTATAAATTTATATTTATTAAAAATTAATGATCAAATAATTTTTATGACTTCAAAAGTAACTTCTATTAATGATTGAAAACTATTTTTTCTAAAACCCATAAATTTAAAATATTTGTCGGTTTTTATTTTAAGAATTGAAAAGTTTAATATTTAGAAATTTATTTAGATAAAATTAATATTATTTTTGGATTTAGTAAATCAAAATTATCCAATGGGGAATTTTTTATAATTTTCTGATACAATAAACTTTTTGGGTAAAAATTAAATATTGTATAAATATATAATGTGTTTAATGATATAATAATGACCTAATAGTGATATAATAAAATAATATAAAAGTTATTTGTTGAAAAATATATGTTATATATTTAAAACAATTTGATTTTTATTTTTTTTAATTTTATTATGATTTTGTGAATCCTCTTAGACTTATTAAATATTTTTTTATTTTAAAATAATTTACTTGAGAGTGTGACTCACCTCCACCTAAGAAAGGACATTATTTTAATACCTTAATATATTTTCCTTATAAAATATTCTTTTATAATTCCCTTGGCTAAAAACCATTGTAAAAAAAACCATGGTTTGTTTTGTGGTTTTGAATATTTCATTATGTAGTCTCCCAAACTAGAATAATAAATAATCCCCCACCTTTTCTATATAAACCCTCCCAAGAACCCATTCTGCTTCACTGAAACTCCTTAAATATCGTCTAAACTCATCTCTATACTCCCTAGAGACCTCCCAACATTCCACATGCTCCCAAGATGCCTCTTCCCTGCCTTTGGGATCATACATCCAAGTAAGGGTTCCTTCCTTTCTCATTTTTATCCATGTTTCCTTATATTGTTTTTCCCTTTTATTTCTAATTAAAAATGATGGGGTATATTTTCACACCTCCTACATATTAACCTTATTATGTTTTAATGATTAGATACCGATTTCTCTCTCATTAATCCCTCACATGTACACACATTACTATGCCAAAATTTTATAAGGTATTTCTCTTTTCTCATTTCCATTCAACCATTTCTTTAATTTTATACATCTAAATTCTATTTAATATGTTAGGATATGTTCTTAAATATAACGTATAATTCCCATTTCATTTATAGATGTTTATATACCAATTTATCTCTCATCGTCACTTTTTTATGAATTACCATATGATGCCATTATACTGCCAAAATTACACCATAATTTTCCATACTAAAATTATCGTGTAGTGAATACCATACCCATTTCTATTTCAAAGGTATTCAACTTTACACACATATACATATAGATTGGGGACTTATATTTACATATTAAACATTACTTGATAGTTTAATAACTTATGATGTTTAATTAATCCGTGTTATATGATTTATGTGGAACACTTAAACGTGAGATTGAAATCATTATAGAGGGTGTGCCCTGATAGTGCTCCAATGCATTTGGTATTGTTTAGTATCCTGATAGACCATGTGAAATGTGGGTTTACTCAAGATAGTTCTTGGGAAATGATAGTTTACTCACGCTAATTCATGTGCAATGAAGGTTTACTCATGATAATCCATGTGCAATGGTCCATGGCTTGGGCTAATATCATTTTGTATATTGTAACCACATTTCCATGTTATGAATATCATGCTATATCATGCCTTTATATTGATGTTTCTTTTTCACTCCATTGATTTTCCTATTGACTAACATGTATTGTCTTCCTCGTGTTATTCCCTGTTTATTCCCTTAGAACTCTTTATCACCCATCATTTTCTTTTCTACTCCCTCATGTTATCCCATGTGATGCTAAGTATGAAAGAATGTTGTGGTCATATAAAAGATATTTTCAATAAATATGTGTATTTCAGGTTTTAATTTTTTATTTAATGTTATTAATACCCAAATACACTAGAACTAACAATCTTTTATGTTATATTAAGTGAAATTTTATTTAGTAAATCATGTTTAATTATGAAATATAGAGTAAAGTTTTTATAGTTTGTATCATAGGGTAGGTTTAGTTATTTTTGGGATTCAGATTAGAAAACTCTTGTAATATCCTTCCTGATAAGACTAAGCATAAGAAAATAATACAAGAATTCTGGTGAGTATAGTGTATGTGGTTTATCAAGAAAATACATCCCTATATGGATATGAACTAGTAGAGGTGGATCTGGCATAAATGTATCTAGGGGTAAAACCCAAAAACACTGCTTTGAGTAGGCTCGAATGGGAACTATTACAAGACAACGAGCCTTTCGACAGTCATGGTTCGACACACTCGGGGAATATTATTTTGTAAATTCATATTCATAGTATGAACATTTATTAAGGGAATAAAAAAATCTAATTAGAACATATGTTAGGAAATAGATCATAGATAACATAGATTGAAGCCTTGAAATTCATTAGTTAAGGACATAAATGTAATTTAATTGTTATGCCTTTAAGTTCATTAGATAACCATTTATGTGTTTAATTTTTTATGATTCCCATCCTTAATTTTTCTTTTATTCTTTATAATGGTCAATAATAGGAGGAATTAGGATAATAACCGATGTGAAGATCAATGTGACAACTACACTAATGAGATGCCCAATCCGATGGGAGTGAGAATCAAAAAATTTGTCATGATACTATCTTAGTTAAATAATGTATGGAATAGAAACTTGGATCAATAAGAACGTCCACCCCCTCCCCCCAATTAATGAATAGGTCACAATTGAGAGAATCGTGAGACAAATGACTCCTTCTTTCAATGGATTATCTGATCCCTCAATCACTCACAAATGGAGCAACCCCACTGATAATATATTCTCTATCCTTCAATTAAGAAAAAATGAGAGGGTTACTCTATATTATTATCATATGGTGGGTGAAGCTAAACAATGGTGGAAATTGATAAAAAAATATGAAGCCAGAGGAAGAGATCGAGGCAATCGAATTTAAGGATTTCTAGAAAAAATTCAGTAAATATATTTTTGGAACACATTGACATAAGATATAAAGTTAATTAATTTCAACCATGAAAAAAAACAATAGATCCATTATAGGTCATGTGGAAAACATTATAATACTTTCATGGTACACCTTCTGTTTTTTCATCATCCCCAAATGAAAAGTTGACCACTTCTTTATTGGGATAATTCCTAGTCTACGAAAAGACTTCGAAACATTCAAATTTAATAACCATGAGAAAATTGTTTGATGTGCCCTCAAATTTGAGATAGATATCAATGAATCTCAGGGAAATCATGTGGATAAGAAGGGGAAAATTGTATTTATATCTAGTGCTTCAATGAATAAATCCAATGGTGCTATGAAATTTCATCACCCCACTTGTGAAAAGTGCGGAAAGAAGCACCCTAGAAAGTCCCTAAGGGGATCATGTAAATTCTATATCTGTGGAAGACAGGGCCACCTGGCCAATAATTACCAAAATGATAATCCCCTCATTGTGACAGAGGAAATAACTGCACCGATTGAACCTAAACACATTTTTCATTACAAAAACTATAAAGAACCAGGTCACTTTGTGAACCAGTGCCCTAAGCCAAGGGTAATTGGAGGTAACAAACAACCTACAAAGAATCAAGGATGAGTTTTTTTCATCTCTACCCCCGAAGTGAGTTCTAACAAATAAGTTCTTAACGGAACATTGGTTTTTCATCTATGAATAACGAACATACTTTTTTATTCAAGTTCTATATTTTCTTTTATATACTGAATGTTTAGTAGAATAGAACAAACCCCACCACAAATCATAGAGGTAGAGATGATGGTGAAAAATAATATTGGGTAATTAATTTCATCCTATTTATATAACACATCACCTATCACAATTTGTTTATTAAACATTCCATAGAACCTCATCATACTCCCTCTGGTAGAATTTGATGTAATTCATGGAATGGATTGGAATTCCCTATATAGAGGCAACATAAATTTCTTTGAGAGGGAAATCACTCTCAATATGGTGAATTGAACCTCAATTTTATATAAGTACCAGGAGGTGGATGAAACATTTTTAGCACCATCATCTCAAGCATCGATATTACTGCCCTATGTGCATGCGTATCTTTATCGGATGATTTATTCTAAAGAAAGAACCATACTCAAAGACTTCCCTATTGTGAGGGAATTCACCGATGTGTTTCTAAAGGAATTTCCCAGTCTTCCTTCTAGAATAAATGTTTAAATATTTATTTATCTTATACCTTGGGACTTGCCAATATCCAAGTCTCCATATCAAATGCCTATTGTGGAGCTTAAAGAGCTATATAAACAACAACTGGAGAACCTGGATAATGGGTTTATATTCCCAAATCCTTCACCAAGTGGTGCAACAATAATCTTCATCCAGAAGAAGGATGTGTCAATGCACCTTTTCATTAATTCTCCAAAGCTCAACAAAATCATAATAAAGAACAATTATACATTACCATGAATTGAATAATTTTTCAATGAAAGAATTGGAGCACAATACATCTCCATAGTTGGTATGAGGTCGGGATATTACCATGTTTTGGTGGAGAAGGATGATATCTACAAGAATGATTTTCGTATGAGGTACGATCATTATGAGTTCATAGTGATTCCACTCGGACTCACTAATCCTTTAGAAATATTTATAGAATTGATTAATAGTGTCTTCATAGATTACCTTGAAAAATTTGTGGTGGTATTCATATATGATATTATAATATGCACCAAAACCATGTAGGAGTATGAGGAACATCTAAAAACTATTCTAGGGACCATGAAAAAGAAGAAGATCTATAAAAAGTATAGTATGTGTGAGTTATGGTTGAAGGGTGTCTCATTCTTAGGTTATATCATCACAATTAATGATATATATATGTATCCTTCCTAAAAAAATTCAATTGAGGGATGGTCGAGGATAACATCAATGATAGATATCCATTGCTTCCAGGGCTTAGCTTTATATTATCATTGGTTTTTGAGAAATTTATCACAATTTCCAAACCCTCTTACTAAGAAAACAAATAAGTGATTCATGTTTTCTTGGAATTATGAATGTGAAGATATAATCATGCATTTGAGGAATAGGATTATCCCTACCCTTACACTCACACAAACTACAAGTGGGGAGATTTTCCTAATATTCAGCAATGCTTTGAAAAAGGGAATGTGATGTGTGTTGATGAAGATTGAAAAATCCATTTACTATGCCTCAAAGAAATTGAAAATTCATGAGAAAAACTATCCCACATATCATCGGGTGTTCGCAGATGTGATCAGTGCATTGAAAATCTAATGGCATTATCTCTTTGGGGAGAAGTGTGAAATATATATGGATCAAAAAAGCCTCAAATATAAATTATCATAGAAATATATGAATATGTGGAAATTAAGATGATTTGATCTCATCATGATTTATGACTACTCAATCCATTACCACCATGGGATGGAAAATAAGGTAGCATATGCCCTATTTATAAATGACCCAGTAATTCTATCATTGATGCGAATTAAAAAGGATCCAATATTATTATATTTGATGAAGTTAGACATGAGAATCATAATGAAGGGAACATAATCAATACATTCACAAATTACTGTAAATCATTCTCTTTTGGATAGGTTAATCCATTCCCAAGAAGATTATGAGGGAATTTAGATGAAAGTGGAAACTATCATATTTGGGTAATCCTCATAGTACAATGTTAATAAAGAACTAATTGTGAGATTTGGATTCAGACTATGTATTTCATAAAATCCTGAGTTAAAAATAGAACATTAGGATGATGCACATATTTTAATTTCTCCATTCACCCAGGAAACACTAAGATGAATAGAGATCTCTGAGATCACTATTGACGGGATAAAATGAATAAATGGATCATTGAATATACATCAAAGTGAATTGTATGTCAGCAAGTGAGGACTGATAGGAAGAATTCTTCGGGGATGATGAAACCATTACCCTTACCAACATGTAAATGGGAAAAAATCCCCATGGGATTTTTCACTATAATTCCAAAGACATCCAAAGGAAAAAATACTATCTGGGTTATTTTGGATTATCTTACAAAGACTACACACTTCATTGAAATTCAATAGAATTTCTCACTAGACCAACTAGAATGGATATACATCAGAGAATTGGTACGGTTTCATGGAGTACCATTATCGATGGTGTGTGATTGAGATCCAGTATTTTCTTATATGTTCCGGAAGAGTCCCCAATATGCTCTGAACACTGATTTGAATATCAGCACAACATATCACCCTTAAACTAATGGACAATTTGAGTAGACTATCTAGACACTTGGGGATTTATTTAGAGCCTTGTCAGTGAACTTAAAAGGTGGATGGGACCAACATATTCATTTGGTGGGTTCTCTTACAAGAATAGTTTCCACTTTATATTCCAAATGGATCCTTAAAAAGCCCTTTATGGGAAGAGGTTCAGAACAATGGCATGTTGGGATGAAGCTGTGGAATGAAAACTTCAATGTACTGAAATTGTCAAATAAATTGTGGAGAATTTTAAGAACATCCAACATCACATAAAATATTCCCAATGTAGAAAAAATAATTAATAAAAGAATCATTAATTAGACCAATAGTATGATGTTAGAGACATGTTATTCCTCTTCACATCTTCGTGGAAGAGAGTGATGATATTTGGGAATAATGGAAACCTTAGTCCAAGGTACATCCACCCTTTTGAGATCCTTGATCACATAGAAGAGGTGGCCTATCAACGAGTACTCCCACCAAACCTGTATCAAGTACATTATGTTTTCCTTGTATCACTCTTGAGTAAGTACATACCTGACACATCACATGTACTCAATCTATAGGTGGTACCATTAAAGAATGACCTCTCCTATGAGGAGATGTCTGTGGAGATCTTAGAACGTTGAGGAAATTTTATATGAAATAAGATGATATACCTTGTCATAGTGTTTTGGTGTAACCAAAAGTTTTAAGAAGAAACATTAGAACTAGAGGAAGTTATGAAGCAAAGTAACCCTCTTCTATTTTCATGTGTGAAAAAGAATATTTTGGGGGTGAAATTTCTTAAGGGAAGATTGTTGTAATGGCCCCAAAATTTATGAATAAAACCCCCTTTATATTAATTAAATGGCCTATGGATATAGAAAACTCATCAAATATTTTTTTTAATTATATACAATTGGATTTAAATGACCATTAACTATATTTACTGTAGATAATAAAATCATTTAACAGTGATCACATGACTAAGATAAATATATGGTTTTATCAAATCCTTATGTCATAAAAAAGGAAGTGATGCCCTCAATGAGTAGGATCGTACCCTATAAATCCCATTTATTGAAGTTTATGAGGTAGATTTCATTTCTAGGTAATTCCCTATACCATTCCAAAGTAGAGATCCAACAACTTAAGAATGAGAGAAACCTTTTACATGAGAAGTTTAAGCTCATCGAGATCACTGCCCAAACCATGTTCACCAAACATCCCTAAAAAAGCCCCTCTATCGCACACCTTACTCTTATAAAGTATACTAGTACAATAAAGAGATATTTATCAGGATCCTAGTAATATGATTATTTTTACATTTAATAATCAATATACATTCATTCTATTATTGTTACTTTGTAATTGATTTTCCAATACAGAAATAATAATTTTTGTTAATATTGAAATTCAATTAAAGAATATATTTTGTTGAATTAATTTAATTTTGAAAGAAATACTATTTTAATAAAATAATATTATTAATTAATGTTTTTAAAATATTAATGAATCATATAATTTTTATGACATAAAAAAGTAAATATTATTAATGTCTGAAAACTATTTTTTCCAAAAGCCGTCAATTTTCAAAAAGTATTAGTTTTTATTTTAAAAGTGAAAATTAACATATTTAGAATGTTATTTATGTAAAATGAATTTTATTTTTTAATCAATATGTAGAAATTATCTAACACAATTTTTTTTCATAATTCTCTCAAATAGTCTAATATTTGGGTAAAAATTAAATACTATATAAATATATAATGTGTTTTATGACAACATAATGACCCAAAAATGGTGTAATAAAATAATATAAAAGGGATATTCGGACAACTATATTTTTTTACAAATAATATAATTTGATTTTACACTTATTTGATTTATTTTATTAATCTTTAGTGAGTCATTCAAAACTTGTTATATATTTTAATATTTTAAATTGATATCCTTGAGAGTGTGACTCACCTCCACATAAGAAGGGATAGTTTTTTAATATATTAATACCATTTCCTTGTAAAATATTGTTTTTCACTCCACTTTTCATGAAAACCATGGGTAAAAACCATGGGATGTTTCGTGGTTTTTAATATTTAATTGTGTGGTGCCCAAAACTAGAATAATAATCAATTGGCCACCTTTCGTATATAAACCCACCCAAGCACCCATTATGCATCACTAAAACTCATTGAATCTTATCCACACTCGGATATCTACTCCCTAGAGTCCTCCTAAGGTTCCCCAAGCTCCTATAAATCCTCTCCCAAGCAACTGGGCTCATACATTCAAATTAGGGTTCCTTCTTTTCTCATTTTAATGAATGTTTCCTTAAATTGTTACACCCTATTATTTCCAATTACAAATTATGGGTTATGTTTTCACACCTCCCCATACTAACCTTATTATGTTTGAATGATGAGAGACCCCTTTCTCTCTAATTAATATCTCTTGTGTACACCTGTTATTATGCTGAAATTCAATAAGGGATTTCTCTCTTCTCATTTCCATTCAAGAATTTATTTTATAATATACATATAAATTCCATTTCATATATTGGTATATGTTTTTAAATATAAAATAGACTTACCATTACATGCCTAGACGATTAGATAACACTTTCTTTGAAAACATCATTTTTTATGAATTCCCACATGACGTCGTTTTGCTGAAAAAATTATACCACAATTTTTCATTCCAAAATCATCATTTAGTGAATACTATACCCCTTTCTCTATCAAGGATATCCGCCGTTATGAACATATACTTATTGATTTAGGAATTAAATATATATATTCCACATTACTTAATCATAGAATGACTTATAATGTGGAATGAATCCATGTTATATGATTTATGTGGAACACTTAAATGTGAGATTGAAATCATTATGAAGGGTGTGACCTAATAGTGCTTCAATGCATTGAGTAATATTTTGTATCATGATACTCCATGTGCAATGGGGATTTAATCATGATAGTTCATATGAAATGAGGGTTTACTCATTCTAATTAATGTGCAATGAGGGTTTACTCATATTAATCCATGTGCAATGAGCCTTCACTCATGCTAATATCTTGTTGTATGTTATTTCCACACTTCCTTGTTATGAATATCATGTTATATCATGTATTTATTTTAGTTTTTCTTTTACGCTCCATCGATATTCCTATTTACTAACATATTTTTTCATCCTCAATTTATTCCATGTTTTTTCCCTTACTAGGCTTTATATATCACACTTTTCTTATGAATTTCATAAGGTTATCCCATAAAATGCTATGTATGAAAGAATTTTGTGGTCATGTAAATGAATTTTTCAATAAAGATGGGTATTTCATGTTTCAAGTTGCTATGTAGTGTTTCTAATCTTAAAATACACTAGACCTCTAGATCTACTGAGTTTCATTAAGTGTATGTTTATGTAATAAATCATGTTTAAATATGAAATAAAGAGCATGGTTGTTATAATATAGGTTTTGGAGGACTCATTAAGGCTTTATAAAATCAATAAAATAACATAAAAAACATGATATTTAAATGGATAATTATATTTCTATTCATGGATAATGTGTTTGGTATATATTATATCTCTTTGGGGTCGTTATGATTTTTTATTACACACTATATAATTATACCAAATTTAAAATTTTCCCAAATATTATAATGTCTCAAAATATTATGAAAAATTCACTGTTGGATAGTTTTTAAGTGCGGATTTCAAAAAATAATATTAACCATCCGAAAATAACTCTCAAAATTTAATAATTGACACTTTAAAATAAATAATCCCCATTTATAGAAAATATGGGTTTTTTGAAAATAAAAGATTTATTAACCATAAAAATTTAATTTTTACTTTATTTAATTATATTACCATTAATATTTAATAAATATTATTTAATAGTAATATTTTATTAATATAATTTTTATTTCAAAAAATCTTTATTTCATCAAAATAATTTTCTTGATTGAAACTATATATTTCTCAAAAATACAATGTTTTTTATTTTATAAAAATTGATTTTTTATTAAACTCAAAATGAAATAATTTAAAATTTAATAATAAAAACAAAATAAACAAAATAATTATTTAATTGAAAAAATAAAAAATAAAATAATATTTTTAGGTTCTAGATACATAACCATTAATTACATTAATGAAAGCACTAAGGTTATAGTGTTCAATGGTGAGATTTTATTAGGGTGGTTCGGCAAACATGGTTTGTGATGTGATATCAATAATCTTGAAGTTCTCCCATAAATAGTTTTATTTGTCATCTAGTTGTTGAATCACATCATGGGATTGGGAAATTGAAAATACCATTGATTTTATATCCCTTATAATATCTGATATCGGGGCTTCATAGGTTATACTCATTCTAATCGATTCCATCGCTTCCTTTGTCTATTTAAATTTGAATTTATCATAACACTAAATTTATACCAATCATACAAACATTGTATATTTAATATACAATGAATAGTTATGATGCATAATGGTATTTTAAATTAGATAGTATATAACTTATAAGGGTCTAAAATAACCATTGTAGTTCACATGTTTTTTATAACGTCATTTATTAATAATGGATTTACCCATTCAGAAATGGGATTCACTTAAAAATGTTTGGGTCATTACACTACTCCAATAATCAATATAAGAATTATGACAATCCTAATATATCTTTATTCACTCAATGTTTACCTAAATCATATCCATTTTTCTATTCACAAATTCCTATTTAAGAACATTTGGTCCTCCTTCCTCAGTCCAACCAAATGGAAAACGAAAAGGTTAACCATACATAGCTTTAAATGGTGCAATAAAAATAGTGGAATGATAACTATTTTCGGAAGAAAAATCCACTATGGGTAGTTGTCACACCCATGAACTTCGAACAGTATAGAATGAACACATGAAACATATACTATAATGTGTGGATAATATTCTTTATCTGATGAATCACCTATTGAGGTAACATATATCAAAAGAATAATAGAGATCTAAAAGTACACTGGATACCTCTCTACACCCTAGAGGTAAAATGGGGATCATGATCATAAATGATAATCTTATGAACCCCATGAAGCCTTACTATATAATCTACATATTTTGTAGACAATACCTCCATTGTGTTTGACTCCATAATATCTATGAAGTGAGTTGAATTCAGTAGATGATACATGATCACCCATATAAAATCAAAACCACCCCGGTCCTTATAAAAATTGGTGGAGATTCCATAAAAAATCCCCCTAACTACCAATTGGGAACATCAAGTGCATGAAGAAATTTAATTGGAATACGATTCCCATTATTCAATTTATTACATACTATACATTGGGATATAGACTGTACAATTTATCACATCATCCAGAACTACAAAAATTGACCTTTCATTTCATGATATATCTTTTCCACATCATAATTTTCTGCTAAGACGGAACTGTAGAAATAATATATAATCACCTTATGAATCATTGATGGAATGAAAAGAATCCCATGATACATCACCCATTATTGTACATATTCAAAAAACTCCTTGGGACTGTCAAAAAAATTTCATGATCATGCTAAACCTATGCCTCATGATACCCAAACTATGATTACTCCACTATCTACATCAAAAAAACAACATTGTCATCTGATAATGACTTTTTCCATCAACTGACCTAGTATAATGGTGGAATATTTCTAACACTACCATTACTCTCTAATACATTATAGACTAAAACACACTACCACCAAGAATCTTTCTTCCTAAGACATCCACCAAAACATTTCCTTTACCATGTGTAAAGGAGTTTCAAATTAATTGTCTAGTAAGAACACGATACAAAATCTATGTCACAAATTCAAGTCTCTTTGGGAGAGGACATACTACAGAATCATGGATTCCATGAAGACAATAATGCACTTACTAATAATGTAGTATCATAATGGATTAAAATAAACAAACACCACAACATGTTCAATATCGTGGGTGGAATAGTAAAATTCAAGAGGTCATAACTGTTGAGTCCCAAATGAGATGATTTCCAATTTTTTCATCCCCACACAACCCAAACCAAGACATGAAGCATCATGGTATAACTCAAATGAAATTACCTCCTTATAAATATGATGGATATGATCACTTACCATATTGTTTTTCATATACTCAAAATCATGATGGAACTAGCAAGTCAATAAAAATGTACAGTACTTTTTATCCATTTTTATCATATAAGGCACAATCTGGTCGAATTCAGGTATGAATATCCTATAATAACCAGCATGACCATGGAAAATTTGTGCCTCTATAAAACTCATGGAGTGTACCTATGAAACCACTCCATAAATCATCAAAATATCACTACTAAAAAACATACCATGAGATACCTCCAAAATAAGTAGTTAAAGGTATTTAGTGATCACTTTTGGATGTCACAATTTCCTCATCGCAAAAGGGAAACTGTGACCACTGATAGTGTTCACTAAATAGGCCCCCCAAAATATCATGATGAAAGTCACTAAAAAGGGTTTTAGTGGTTGAAAAATATTTCTTCTAAAGATATTCATTATAGTGGTCACTATATTTGGTCGTTACTACTCATGTAAAGAAACACATTAGTGACCAAGAAAGTATTTAACCTGTGGAAATTTTTTAGAAAAAAATTTATAATAAAAATGTTGAACCAAATAATAAAAATAAAATAAAAAACTAGTATTAAGTATCTAAATAGAACCAGAACCTTTCAACCTTGTTTCTCAAACAAACCAATAGTATGATAAAAAAATAATTAAAAAAATAATTAAAAAATTAATATGTTTAACATAAAAATAAAATTTATTCAATAAATTTATAAAGATTAAGAAGAACATTTTATACAGTGTTACAAACATAAATCATCAAAAATAAATAAATAATTAAAATATAATTTTAAATTTATGATTACACTATTTAATTATCAGTTGATCAAAGACTATTAATGTAAAAAACCAATATTAAAACATACCAATCAATTAGGTCTTCAGATTAACATATAGTTGCCTTATATATTCCATCATACCGAATAACAAAAGCATTTAATAGGTGAGACATTGATTTATACAAATAAAAAATGACTTGATGATCATCCTCACACAAATTCATGTCTATATAAGTGTGTTTTCATAGAATTAGCTAATTTTACATGATTGTTCACCTAACTCCAACTTTGGGGGAGAGACGACGATGATGATCTTACTAATGAATTATGTTATCTGATCCGCATTATGATGATTCCTAATGATTTGAAAAGTATTAAAGGTTTTTTTGTGAAGTTTTATTTTCAATCAGAGCTTGTTTAGTTAATTTTTACACCTAAAACATGATTTTACCCTTATTACAAAAATGGTAATAAATGTGAAAATAAAATATTAATTATACTGAAAAATATTTGCATCGTATTGAGATGTGGGTGATTCTAATTGATCACATGTTATTTGATGATTATTTTCCTAGCTTTGAACATCCATCAAAAGTCATTCATTCATTATTTACCCCTTAGAGAGAGATATTTCTTTTTAATAAAACTAGATAATGATACATGTAATTTTCTATAATACCAGGAAATAGTAGTATTTTATAGATAAAAAACTGATTCCAACAGATATAAACATCTTGATGATCATTCTCTCAGGATTTAATGTTATTCAAAATTCATCTTCTTATTATTTCCCCATTTTATATGATTTTAAACATAACTCCATGTGTGAAGGAGAAACATCGCATTTGATCATATCAAGAAATTTAGGTATTTTATACACATGTCACTGACTATTACATATTTTAAATTTACTTAAAGATTTTTTCCCTGATATTTCATATCAATCAGTTCCTATTTTCTTAGTTTTGACCCCTACACACATGACTATTACATAAATAAAAAATGGTAAAAAAGTATAATCATAACTTAAGGAATACTAATCAATATGTATATGGGATGGATTCATGGTTGATTCTAATATATCAAAAATTATTAGAGGAATTATCCCCTATCAGTGAATGTCAATTAGAAATCATTTTCTAATTTACACCCACGAATGGAAGATATATCTTTTTAATAAAAATAGTAAATGTTACAAAAAAATTTCCATCATATTAGGTGACACAATCATCCAATGGATGAAATATTGATATATACAAATAGAAAATCTCTCATTGATTTCTTTCCAATGATTTCATGTCATTATAAGTTTTTTTTCTTGGTAATGTCTCCATTGTTGTTATTTTTACTTAACTCAAAATTTGATTGGCATATTACACTTTCGATCATACCAAAAACATCATGCATTCGATCGACATGAAAATTATTCCAAAAAATTATAAATTTAATAATGATATTTTCCTTAATATTTCATCATTTGGAGATTTGTTTGTCATATTTGACCCCAATACTCATCGTATTTTGAGTATTATAAAATTTTAATAATGAAAAATCATACCTTAAGTAATATTGATCAATATAGGGAAATAATTCATTTATGATTTATTATAAAAACATAAATTATTCAAGAAAGTTTCTATAGACTTTTAATGTCAATAAGAGATCATTTTATTATTTTTGAACCCATGATATGAGTTTTTTCATATTAATAAAACTACACAATGTTACCCTTCATTTTCAATAATATCGATAAACACAAGCATTCAATGAATGCAGAATTAATTACTATACTTTAAAATGACCTTTTGTTCATTCTCTAATTAATTCATGTCAATAAAAGTTCATTTTATTAGCATTTTCCCTCTTTTATATTATTTTTAAAAAAACTGTAAATCTGAGGGACACATGTCACTTTTTATCATATTGAGTAATTATTCTATCTAATCGATGCGTTGATGATTCTTGTATATTTTAAATGACTTAAAGATCATTTTTATAAGATTTATTGTCAATAAAAACATGCTAAAATGTTTTTTCCCTAAAACACCTGATTCTTTCATCACTAAAAAGTTTTCATAAATGTGAAAATATATTTTAAAATTTACCAACAAACCTATGTATCCAATTAACACATTGTATAAATATAATGATGAAAAATTACTTAATAATTATTTTCCCACATTTCAATCTAAATGTCCTTAGATGGTTTTGAATCTCTATTTGGTCAAATGTTAATTTAATGAAAATGTAAATGTGATATTTGAGTTTACTAAAAATTATGAAAATAGAATGATTCATAAAATTATAATGATAAACTAGAAATATAAATGGAAACACCTTCTAGATCTTATGTATCATGTATGACCATGGCTGCTAAATGTGTGTGGTGCGGAAGGGGCTACAAAAAAATAAAAAACTGAAGATAATAATAATAAATATAATAAAAAATTAAATTATTTATAAAATTTGTCATCTACATAAAATAGTATAAAATTTATAGAAATTGATGGAAGGGTGACTTTAGAACATATATAGATAACCCCGATATTTCAATGATAAATTGAAAACTCATAGATTTTAGAAGGGAGAAACATTATTAGACATTTTTACCAAGCTAAAATATAGTGATATGTTTGATTCTTATTCATAATGAATCAAATAATTAAGATTAATTAAAAAATAAAAAATGTAATATACCCAAAATTGAGAAATACCATTTCAAACTATAGATTCAATGTATGATTTTCAAAAAATTATTTCTTGATGTCCTGGAAATATGTAAAACTATAAATAATTGGATTCTTTAGAAGGAAATAGAAAAAAATAAATCAATATGCTGACAAAATAAATTAATTAACATTGTGATGGATTATAAACCTACATTGATGGTGAATAAAAGTTAAATATCAGTTTTGAGAAGAATATTAATATACAACGGGTTTGATTCTGATTTCATGGGTTATGGTAAACATGGTTTTATAAGGTTATTTTATATTATAAATGTTTATAGTTATGTAATACTAAATCTAATGACTTGGATGGTGCAATAATCAGTGAAATTTACTATTGATATTATATTCATAAGTAATTAAATGGATAATTAGATTTCAATTCTAATGTGCATCCATATATTCAAAGGAACCATAATTTCATTAATTATATCTTTAATTATATATAACTTTACAACATGTTGAATCTTATCATGTAATGTTAATGATATATTGTAAAAATGTTACATAATAAAACATAACACGTTTCATGATAACAAATTGAAAATTTAGTATGTTGTAATATTGAAAATTTAAGAACATATTGGAATATGAAATTTTAATTTTTTTAGTAAATAGCACGAGTTCTTGAACCTATCATGTAAAGGAATTGATGAATTAAATATTATCTAAATAGAATAATGAAGAAATTAAAAACATGTATGACAATATTAATCATATAAAGTGATGCCAATGTTATCCTCTAGAATAATAAAATAATTGAGTTTCTAGGGAATCAAATAGGGAAAATGGTTAGTAAATGTAGAAGAAAATATATTCCATAATTGGATTAGGGTAGGGACCCCTAAAATATTAAAAAAACCTGAATCCCCTCTAAAGAACATATTCATTAAATTCATAAAGACAATGGTAAGATATTTTCAAACATACATGGGATGAGGAGAAATTATTGCATTAAAAATGTAATTTTTATTGAAGAGAGAATCATATGATATATTTACATAAATTAAACTCTAATATTAATTTATTTTTAGATATCTATACATTAATCATAATCAATAACTTTGTGAAGTATTTAAGAAGGAATTACTTAATCAAATAATGAAATTAAATAATAGTGTTTACATGGAATAAAAGAAGGAACATGTTTGGGAAATAAAGAAGAAAATTTCATCCATAATAGGATCATGGTAGAAAACTAGTAATCTACAAAAAAACTCATTGACATCTAAAAGAAATGATCCTTTGAATTCATGAAAAAAGTGGCAAGAAAAATTCGAACTCAAGTTCGATAATACTTGTGTGACCTCTTGTTTTATTATTTTTAATCGTACTGATCAAAAATTAATACAAGGCGATAAATTATAAACAACTATAAATGGGTCATTATTTTCAAGTGATGGTATGTTTCATACATACCGGGGTTCTAGGGAAATCTTTGTTGATGTATTATTGAAACAAAAAATGATCAAGAATCATGACCATTTACACATAATTGATGATAGTTTTTAGTCAAATGAAGATTTAAAATTTGTTTTTCAAGTTAAAAATATGTTTACATTATCATCGATTTAATTTATGTCCAGAAGATATTTTAATGATGCTTTTTTAGATATTGTGTGTTTATTTAAAATAAAACTTGTGCCTAAAAATTGAATGTGTTTTCATTATTCTATAAAAATACAACTTGAAGAAGATATCATAAGTAAATCATTATAAGAACTTGTAAAAAATTTCATCATCATTTTTTTTATGGAGAAGGAAATACATGTTTAAATTTTCATTGAAGTCTTTATTGAATATGAACACCCTTTTTCTATCTCTTCTAGGATTCATAAGGTCAAAAATCATAGTATTTATAATTTGTTTCAATATAATCTATAGATTAATGATCAACTAATTGACCATTCATAAATTACCAAATCTACAAAAAACTCTAAAGATTATTATAGAAAGGAATATAGAATTTTGAAACCCTAAAATTGTAAGAAAAATAATAAGGTGCTCTACCTTTTAGGACCTGAACATGATTATAAAGTTTTTGATTCCCTTCTAAAACTCTATTATAGGTAGTAGAAGTTACATTAATGTCAAAAATTATATGTCATACATGTATCATGTTTTTAAAATCATTATCTCAATTTAGATGTACAAAACTCGTAATTTAATGTAATAAAATAAATTATGTTTCTAAAATAAAAACATTCAAAATGAAAAAATGTATTATGAATTATGAAAGACAAACATGGAACAATATAATGAAACAAATGAAAAATAAAATACAAAAATGGATTTCATAAAAACAAGAATTAAAATTACTCCTTACCAATATTGATATATGATAACAATATAAGGATAAATAAAATGAAAATTGAAAGATATCACACACAGTACTGTACATTGTTACCTTATTAATCCATAATTACATCAATGCAATACCTTAGATAAAATCGTAAATATGTTGTTAGAAAAAAACGGAATTGATTCTGAATTGGAGGTAAAAATATATATAATAAATGTAAATAAAAATTGATTTCAATTTAGTTAGGTCAAGGGGATAACATATTCATATATTTTGAAACATTCCACATTGTCATTAATAAAAATTTTCTCATGTAATATCAATAAATGTAAAACCAAATTTCAAAGGAGGTTAAGAGGGAAGGCGTACCAATTTAGTCCTTGTGTATGTATTTTTAATGTTACAAAGAATTAATTATTTTTATAAAATGAGTTGTTAAGAATAATTATAAAACAAACCATGACAAAAAATGGAACTGTAAATGTAATCATGGTAAAACATGGTTGGAAAATGTATGAAATAAATTGAAATTGAATTGAATGCAGTGAAGAAAACAGGTGAAATACATAAACACAAAAATAATATCATTGAAAATTGAAATATTTTATCATGTTAGAACTATAAAATCATGCACAAAACCTAGGCTTATTAAACAAAAATGAAAGAGGATTTTATGATTTCTCATTTACATTATTGATATTATTCTCTATATATATGATAAATATTTTAATTTATCCTTTAATTTATTAATATTATTTTTCCATCAACACCTTAATTTTATCATATTAAAAACTTTATCATATACACACACTAGTATATAATTTCTTCAAACATTCCATCCTAATAATCATTATTTCAATAGGAATCATATTAACACCATCATCCAATTATGTACAAGTTATTGTAGTAGAATATATAACTTATAAACAACATATTAAAATATATGGAATTTTTGTGTCTAATAATAGATACTTTTTTTAAATAATTTTTAATATAATAATATGATAGTGTAATAAAAAATCAAGATCAAATAGAAATGAGAAATCCTTCTTGTTAATATATTTTTAAAATCTTCTTATTATATATATTATTAAAATTTATATTTTTTAAATTAATTAATATTAAAATAAGGATATAAGAATAGAATCAATAAATATGTGAAATATATTATTCCAATTGTATTTAACTTATCAATAGTCTGGATTACAAACTAATTGTATTTCATTAGAAACTTTTATATTCCAATTGCAATCTCTATTGAAACAATTGAAATATCAAAACCATTGAAAAGAGTAAAAAATAATTATATTTCATATTTATTTTATAGTGATAATATATCTTCACATGGAGATATTGAAATATCAAAACTTAATTTAATATCAACGGTTCAAAAATACGTTGAAACACATTGAATAAAACAATGTTAAATACTAGGGAATGGTCATAAAATGATTATAAAGAGTAAAATTAATAGAAAACATAGAACAAAATTTAAAATAAAAAACCATTAGTAAACATAGTATCATGATGATTTTTACATCATATTGAATTTGGATCATGAGTCTTGATTCATGGGATTATATTATAATGGTGAAAATTCATTTATTAGCATTGTTGAGATATGTTGAGGATAATGTTTCTTATGTCATGGGATCACTACACTTTTTATAGAGGTGTAGAATAATGAATTTTTTTCTTGTATTCAATTGGAGTAAAAATATCATTAATTTTATAATTATAAAATCAGTTACACTGTAATTTTATCTCAGTACGTTTCGTGGACTTCATTCTATTATGATATAATTTTGGGTTTTATTACAAGGGTGCATTCTATATTTGAGGAAATATGAGTATGAGTTACGACTTCCCTTTGACTTGAGTAATAATATAAATTCTACACTGATTCCTTAAACTCAACCCATAAAAAGAAATTATAATATATTATTTTAATATAGTATCAAATGAAATATACATAAAAATGCATCTACATTATATGATTAAATATATCCCAATAAAAATACACCATGCAACAAGTGATGATTACATTCATTGTTAAATTGGAATAACCCTTATATTAAAATATATTTATGTATGTGTGTTGTAATTTATCATGTAACTATATAACCTTATTGTCGATATTTCATGTAATCTCATGAATTTCTAGATACATGAAAATAAATTACCAATATAATGTAATTAATGAAAATTTAATACCCAAAGAAAAATAATTAAAAAAAATAAAAAACCTCATTAACACAATAAATAGATATTTTGAATTATTATGTGCATCAAAAGTATTTTACTATAGAAACTACATAAGATAATCTTGGAACGATAAAATGGTGATTTTTTCACAAAAAAATCAAGAATATATAATTTAAATAGGGTTACCTTATGAATATGGAGACTAAGGGAGGGATCAAGCATTGAGAAAATGGGGGTGGTGGAGAAAGGGGAAATTAAGTGTAGCTGAGTGATGGGATTGTCCTAGATTGACGGTTGCTACATGAAAAAGCAAGACTGGTGGTGGGTAGCAATCAGAGATAACATAATCAATGGAGGAAACTATCAAATAGTGGCGAGAGGTGGTGAGAGGTGGAAGAAATAATGGGAAGAGGGTAAGGGAGTCACATGAGAGAGTTTGAAATTGGGGGAGGGGCATGAGCTTAGTGGGGGTCACTGGTGGGATCTAGAGGTTTGATGGTGTGATATTATGGTTGTGTCAGGAAGATGGTGAGGGAGATATGAGAGAGGGTGTGGGGCGATTCGGGGAGGGGGTGTGCAAGATGAGTGGGGAGGTGGGAGGTATGAAACAAATGTATTTTATTAATTAAAGGCACTATGATTATTTATAATTTCTTCTTGTTAGAGTTCATAACCATTATGTCCATTGATAAATTTATATTATTATATTATCGTATATATTTCAAATAAGAATAAACTACCCTACCATCAATTTTCAAGACAACCCTTCCAGTTCATCCTCTTTTGGTTTTTATATTTTCATGAGGTTTCTCCTGCTAATGACCAAAACGATATCATATAACCACCACATAGCCATATTTCATGGATCCAAACTTTCAATCATACATATATGTAAATGTGTCTCTTTTATCAATGCGACACATGAAATATATGTTTGTTTTTCCACATTTTTTGGGACCCTATCATCTCCACTCAATGAGTGTACCTTTTCAAATGGCCAAAAACTAAAATAATATCCCAGGAAACAACCATTAATTATCAAAAAGTCAAATCATGGATCCCAACAATAAAATAATTAACATAAATCCTATTTGAGAGGAAATGGTTTGATCTTAGTATAAAAACTAGATTGCATAAAAATATTGTGAGGTTCTCTAATGAAAAGGGAAGTATGAAAAAAATCAAAATATAAACCAGAATACATGATTTAACCTTGTATAAATACTTGAATATAAAATAATAAAAATAAATTGGGTAAATTTCAAAAATTTCATTATGAATCAGAGAGTATGAAAATTAATTAGTGCTCAAACATAAATTAAAATGATAGTGTAGAAAAAACTATGTGAAAACAACACCTCGATCACTATTAGAAAAGAATGTTTTTTGTCCTATTAAAATGGGTGACTAACTTTGTCTATCTCTAATGGTTAGTATCAACAACTTCCACCCCCCCCCCCCCCCCCAGCCTCACCCATGTTGATCTTATCATATCCAATGATCACCTTATAGTTCCAGCTACTTTTATAGATCTCCCTATCCTCACACACACCCCTACCAATCATCCCCCTCAAACCCTCATCGCACTTATTTTCAAATCCATCATCACCCATCTATATATCCTCTCCCTTACCTGATCACCATACAATCTGTTGAAGCATTCACGACAAGTCTATGCCACTACCACTGATCTTGCTACCACCTCCACCTCCACTATCCATCATGGACCCAAGGTGAGGTTTCCTAGATAAATCCTCCTATACATGCCAGATCTGTCACTTGGTTCCAAGATTCATCACTATATTATTAGTGAACCCAAATTTTGGAATATAAAAGATGTGATTTTTGATTCTATATAAACACCCCATATTTCAGATTTTTGATTTTGATTATAACTGTGTAGGTATTATATATATTCAATATTCTATACATAATGGGAACCTTTATTTTTTTGAAATTTTAGTGCTTTACGGTCAATGTTTTCCCTAATAAAAAATTTTAAACAATTTTTCCTCAAAATTTCATTCTTTTTTTCAATTAGATATTTTAATTTTGGGGATTAGTTTTTTAATTTTCTTTATTTTTTATTCCATATAATTTTTTACAAACAATTTTTTTATTTATTTAAAATTTAACAAAAATATTGTTTGGAAATTGTTCTATATTATTATAGTTTTCAAATTTATATTTCCAGAGTTCCATGATTTTATTTTAGATATTATTTATTGAAACATATTCTAATTTTCATTATTGATGTTTGATAACTCATGTCCGATCTGATTAGGTTTTGATAATTTTATACATTTTATTCATTCTAATTTTTTATTTTTTTGTAACCCCATGGTGGATATGGATAATGAAGAATAAAACAAGTTTCTTCATTCTCAGTTATAAAAAAATAAAATTGAATATTTAGATCAATTTTCTAATTATATACATGTAATATTCACTACAAATTTAACACTAACATATCTACGATAATTGAATAACAGAATAATTTTATTTAGTTTGGTGTTTTGATAAAATAATTTATAAAATAGTAATTTGTTATTTATTTATTTATATGTCTAATTTTTTTCACTTTTTTATTATATTATCATAAAATTATTTATAACTAACACTCTAAAACATATTTAGTCATTTACAAAAGAATACTTTATCATATAAAAGGTAAAAATAATTAAATATAACTAAAAATGTTAGGATCTTGTCATTTATGATTTTTTTTGGTTTTTTTAATGAGCATGAATTTATGTTTTCATGAAATTGGTTAATCTTTATTTTAAATATATTTTGTGATATGAAATTCTAAAAATGCATGAAATATAAAGACTAGGGTAATTGTTTATACTTATTGTATGGGTAATAATATGGATAATATTTGTATTTATCTTCCAAATAGAATGTCAAGGGAATATATTTAGGGAATTATATAGTTTATGGATTTCACCAGAGTGTCTAAAAGTTAATATATTAGTTTTACTTGTAGAAAATATGAAAATATATAATAATTCACATGAGATATCATGAGGGGTAACCTATTCCTAAATGAGTATCTGAAAAATAATAAATTTTGAACTCTCTATGGGGAATAATATTTTTTTCCTCAAATATAAAGAGTTGAGATGGATTTGATGTGAGGATGACTGATCTGAAGTAAGAAATACTTATAAAATCTGTATATGGGTTGTCTCCAAAAATCATTAATATCCAAAATTATGAGGCAAGTGAGACCAGTTTTTACTCTCGTATAAATCTTGATTAATTAAGGTTTATTTAAATACACGATGATGTGCAAACTGAATTATATTCTAGGTGTACTGTGAATAGTATATTTACATTTATCAAAGACTCCTTTCACTTGAAGGATACAAATCAATGGTAAGACACATCATTTGACATGCTATTGGATATAATAAAAAATTAATTCATGTTGATGCAAATATTCATATTTTATATTACCATGATTTTAATTTTATAGAGAACTTAGGTTTCACATATGAGACTATGTATGCATTTTTAATCAAATTTTTTGTATTTAGAAAAGAAAACAACCTACTTTGGGAAATTTTATGTTTTTTGACTGTTCCTAGAGGAAAGGTATTAGAGAAATTAGAATCATCAAAGTGAGAATATGAAACAGGTAAAAATGATTTCCAAAAAAAAATATGTTACTTTCCACGAAATTAAACATTGAATAGATTATTTATATCATATAATATTTATAAATAAATGTGATGATATTTGAAAACAAATTATAAAATTGTAATGATAACCCACTTGGAGGACTTTGTTTCCTAGATTAAGTGTGATCAGAGGCACCCAAAATTTTATGAAGATATTAGTAATGTTTGATTATGGTTAAAAGTGTATAATTTCAATCCTTTCAGGTCAATGGTTGGTGTGAATCATAGTAGATGAACTGCGGTGTTGGTTCTGTATAATCATCCAAGGTGAATTTGAATGAAAAATTAGTTTTTATTACTTTACAATCTTATTTATAGAACTTAAATTCTAGTGGATAAGATTTATTTTCATATTTATCCATTGATTAATTAATGACATGAATTTTTGAGAGATAGTGTAGTGACTAACTACAGATAAATAAAAAAAAATTAAATTGGAGGATGATTTATTGTGGAAAATCATTAAATTATAAAATTATGGAAACATACAGGATGAAGTATAAAAGTGAAATTTTCTTGTTGTCTCTAACATAAAAGTGAAAACTATACATGAACGAAAATTCATGAAATATGGGCATATATGGGTGATATATTTTTTCTTCCTCATCATCAGGATTTCAGAATGGATAGAAGGGAATTGGATTGTTCTAAAAAATAATACCCAACACCATAGATCATGATATATGTAGAATTTTTTTCACATATTATGAATGAAAACATCCCCATGATATATTATATTTAAAATTCAGTGGTTCTTTAATTACACTCAACTTGTGCTACGGGAAGAATGTGAAGTAACAATTGGAAGAAGAACAATATTTTTAAAATCATATTTACATTAAAACTAACATACGAAGGCATAATATGGATGTACATTACAATAGAAAAAATGTTTCTTATTTGATAATGTGGACTATTTAAGGTTATAGTTGAAAATTAATTGACCATGTCAATTAAAAACATAATTTAGAAGAAATGGTTTTAATGGAAAAGATGAATTTATAGTTGGGTGAGTGAAAGAAGGTAAACATGCTTGATTCAAGGTGGCTGATGATTAGTCGTCTAATATTTCTATGTGTGTGAAAGTGATGAGAAAGAAATAGAAATTGTTAAAAATTCATTAAAATCATATACTACTTCTTCATTTTATTTCAATTGAAATTCATGATTTTTTATCACCCAATGTTGTTTAACAATCGATGGGGATGATTAATTTTATTAAACAATTTTTAAAGAATCTGATGAATATGTGATTTAAAAATTTTCTAAGATGCAATTTTACATATACTTTATCACTTGTTGAAACTATCTCCACAATGATTTTTCGATGTTATGGTTTACTTGATGGTGCACTTTACTTATTATGTAATGGTTGATAGCTTAGTGAATATCAGGTGGAAATATCATATTAAGTGGTATCTAAATACATTGAAATGATTTCTATGTAACAGATCTTGTCTAGAGGAATCAATATATAGTGGTTATTTAATGTATGTGTAACACCCCAAGATTTCAGAGCACGTTATCACTTTAATGTAATTCAACAGCTTGCGCTACACGCAAGACCGAGTTCAAGCGCATAACGACCTATCAAACTAACCATTTAAAAAGTCACTATGAATATTATTAATAATTTTTTTAATTTTATATATATCCTATATAATTTTTACATTCATATATTTTGTTTCTTAGTCATAATATGAGAAAAAAATTTAATTTTCAGATAAAAGAACTATTTTTCAAAAAATCTAGTTTTTCCTCCTTTTAATGGAGAACCCTTTTTAAATACAATATTTGACACTTGTATATATTAAATTTAATGAAATTAAATTAATTTTTATAATAGGGAATTAAAAATTTATTTTGGATAATTTTTAGGTACGTTTCTGATAACTTTCATATTTTGATAAATAGTAAAAAATAAAAAAATTTAATTGAAAATAATTTTTTTAATCTAAATAATTTAAAATTTAAATTTATTTATTTGAGTAGTTTTAATATATAATTATATTATTTTTTATCATTTAATATAATTTAATTCATTTTAATTTATTTCACATTTAAATTGGACATAAACACATGTCAATCTTTTGATAGTTTTTACTTCTTAAAACCTGCTTTTTGGTTTTGACAATGAGAATTAATTTTAAATTAATTAATGCAACTTTTATGTTTAGATTTTGGTAAAATTTATATCATTTTTGAATTTGTAATATCAAAATTAGTTTTGGGTGAATTTTTGTTATATTTCTGAAAACATTCATTTTTTATGAATAGTGAAAATCACTACGTTATTGATAGAAATCGACATTTTCATTTAAATAATTATTTTTAATTAAAAATTTATCTTAAAGAAGAAATAGATACATAATACATATATTTGTCTAATATAATTCATTAGAGTCATTTTTATAATAATGTTAGACATATAAAATTTTAGTCAACTTTTTTAACGTCTTTTACCCAACCTCTATGCACATTTGAAAATTTGCATAAAACGAAATTTTACTATTTCTATGAATTGAATTTCAAAAATCCAAGAGACATGGTTGACATCAGTATGTAAAATGTTGTTAAATATGATGAAAATAATTTTTGGTGAATAGTAACTTTTGATTTTAATTTACCACGATTAAATTAAATAATGTAATTGAAGGTAGAAAATAATATTAAAATTACCCCAACACATGTCCTAATTCTATTGTATAAGTGTATTTTGACCAAAATAAACCTTATGAAAAAAATAAGATCCTTTTGATCCATTTGGGTAAGATTAAGAAATTTATTATATTTTATTTAAAGAAGAGTTAAAAGTGCTAAATTCAATGTTTAATAACTAAACCATTTTTAATATAGGTTTAAAAATAAGATAAATTCTAATATAAATATTCATTATAAAGATAAATACATTTCCTACATCATGGAATTTTATATATAAATTTTTCATATTAAATAATTAAATTTATATATGATAAAATAATGATGAAGTAATTACCTTATTAATGAATGATTAAAATAATTGATATTATAAATTTAAAAATAATTTCAAATTAAGTATTTTGATTCCATCGATGAATTTTATAGGTTAATATGACATGTTAGGGTTGATATGATGTTTTTTTTGAAGTAATCAACTTGTTATGACTTGCAAAAAATAAATACTAAATAGTCTCAAAATTGACATAAATGAGTTTTTAAAACAAATACTATATTATTAAATGTTATAATATTCCTAAAAATATATTATTTCGACAAGGGATTTAGATAAGGTTATATATGTCATTAATGAACTGGTTGAGGTTCTCTTGTCATTATATAGTAAGTCTATTAACCATAAAATATAAAAAAACAAGGAGACATGGTAAATGTTAAACTACTTGACCCAAAGTTAAATATAAAAGATAAAGTTAATATGGTGACCTAAACTTGTATAAAACCTATTGGTTTAGAATATGTCAAACCAAACCCACCTTATCCTCGAAATAAATCTATTTTGAGCCATTAGAAACTGAAAATTATTTTATAATAAAATAATATTTCAAGATTTTTCTAAAATTACCCTCACTCCTCTTATAATATGGTGATTCCCTTTCTCTCAAATTCACACCTCCAAAGACTTTTGGCTTGGAAAAGCCCTTGTCTAATATCCTCCCAACTAACATCACTTCAACATAGAGTCCATATATTGATCATAAATCCAACCCGAAGATACCTTTTGTTCAAATCAAAAGGAAACACCCAAAGAAGAGATAATTATTAATCACCTATTTCAAAGTTCTTTTCTTATTCCACATCCTCTTTGTTTGTTGTTTCCATACCAAAATAATAAACACAGTACCCAATAAATAATGTGATTTGATTATAAATATGGTACAACCATATTCATTATTCTATCAATCTTATGAATGACAAAGTCACCATTCATGTGTACACATGGCTTACCATCTCCAAGTCATGGTGTAGTTTGTTATTGAACACTACATTATTCAGATGGGTATAATAAAGAGATTAATTGATGTAAATAACAAATATAACATGTTAATTGTTTTTTATATATATTACACCATCTAATTACATACGATTTCACCATCCATTGAATGATATCATCGCTCGTGTGTACGTATGACTTACCATCTCCACGACACGATGGGATTCATTTCCATGTTCATCATTCTACGATGACTATAAAAATATATATTATTAATATGTTTGTAACATATGACATAATAATTCTACTGGAATATATATTTACATATATCCCATTTATTTACTTTTTTTCAATAAGACATCAAAACGAAAACAGAGATTAGGCTTCAATATAGCCTACCATCTCCAAAACGGTGTTTTCCATTTCATAAATCTACCTATTATACATATTTATATGATGAATATATATGATACATAAATAATGATTTATATTCTAGATGAAATTAAATCATGATATAAGTTACACAATTGAGAATAAGGAGTTAAAACACGTACGATAAAGAAAGTGATTATTACCTGAAATATTACTTTAACATGGAAATTATTATTAGATGGGTAGTATAATGTAATAAATGAATCATATATGATATCATAAATATTACTATTGTTCTATAATAATATAATAACAAATATTTCACCATTATACAGGATGTTAACGTAACCTTAACTAAAGAAAAAAACAAGGTAAGGGTTAATTCCTCAATCTCATTGTTATCCGAGATTGTTTATGTTTATTTTTTTCCTGGGACATATTTCTTATCCATGTCCATGTTTCATAAAAGCATATTCGAATGGATTATTTTAAATGACTCATCAATGAAAACATCATTTTTAATGGTTTAAATATCTATTCATCTAAATCATTCTCATTAATTTCAATGTTTTTAAAATGGTTTGAAGGATTTATTTACAAGGACCTGAATATTTTAAAATGTTAAGCCATTTAGAAAGTTTCAATGTGGTATGGGACATATTGATTGAAAAATTTCTTTTGAATTTATTATTTTCTAAATAGTTTTCCTTCTAAATGATTTAATGAAAAATGAATAATTCTCTCAAAGAGTTTTACTGATCAATTTAACTATGTCAACATAAATTACAGGAAATTATTCATGGTTTAGGTTTATGTATTATAATACAATATTCTATATTGTATTTAATGAATTATGATATGTTTGAGTATGGACGTGATGTTTTTATACCATTCAGGGTTTATAGTTGACGTATTAATATTTCGTATGCTAGTTTAAATAAATATGTTTATGTTATATTTCAAACTTTTTATATGAGTAATGAATTGAACATAGTAAGTGATGGGTGGGGCCCTCTATAGCCCCTCGATGAATTGGTAGGTCTCATGTGGCAAAATGCTGTCTTGACACAAGGCCTTGAAAAAAAATTATTTTTATTCTTGGGATGAGGTCTTGACTATGTGGTTATGATATTGGACATTATGTATTCCCTCATTATGAAATTAGTTATCACATGCAATGTTTCTACTAGTTGAATATCCATGTGCATGTTTATATGGTAATATTTGATTTATCTTTTCTATATTATGTTTAATTTTATGTTTAAAATGTTTTAGATTTTATTACACATATTTCCTTAGAAGTTTACAGCTTATTTTAAATAATTTACCTTTACTAAGCATCTGAGCTCACCCCTTTCTTATGTTTTGTTTTTCTAGGATTCCAAGAAGTGTATTATGATTGATATGCATGGTTAAGCTTGGGGAATAATGGAATTATAATATGAATTTTTTATGTTTTGTTTTATGTTTGAATGGGTAATGTAACCTTCATGTATGTATTCTGTTTTCCAATATTTCTAAACTGATAGGTCCTTCGACACTTTATTCCTTATAATCATTCCAATTTTATGTAATAATGCATCGACTCTTGGTAATGTGGGTCAGGGTGTTATAGTTGGTATCATAGGATTTTTGGCAACAACTTTGGAAAGAGATTTAGCACACTTCTATTAGGGATCATAACCTTATGATAGACTTTATGGATAAGTATATAAGTACCATGTAGAATTTTGGTAAACTAGGGATTAAGTGGGTTTTCTAATTAATACATACCTGTTTGGATACTGCAAGTGGACGTGGTTCTGGAATAGATGTACCTAAGAGTGAAAACTCTAATAAAGAGCTTTGATCATGACCTAGGGTATCCTGGTACATGACATTAAGCCTTTCTATGCACCTAGTTTGACAATACCAGGGGATATGATTAGGATAATTCAAAAGTTATTTACAAAGAATTATGAAGGATTTATGATTAAATATGTTGGAAATGAAACAATGATATGATCTAACCTAGTGTATGTCTTCATTTAGAAATGGCACCCAGTAGAAGGAATGAAAACTCTAGAAATATGTATTATCCAAAGAGAAAAAAGGATCATATATTTCATGGTCTTAAGACAACTTTTAGAATGGAAATATTCTCCCATGTATTCTCATAATATTAAGAAATAGTATCATCTATCAATAAGATAAGTAATGAATTCTCTAAGTCATATGGATTTGAAGGGAAGAAAGTGAAGAAGATTATAGTAGAGGGAAAGATGGATAATGGGAATAAGGGAATGAAGGATTTTTTTCACATGTGATAACTGTGGAAAGAATCACCCGAGGAATTAGTTGAATGGAATGGGAGTTTGTTATAAGTGAGGATAAAAAGAACACCATGTTCATGATTGAAAGGGTAATAAAAAAGATTCAAATGTAAAATGTTTCATCTACAAGGATTTGGGACAATAAGTGAATCAATGTTCCAATCATCAGAGTATACCCCAAATGATTCTATTGGATAATAATCATGTTATGATACTACCACAGATTAAGAGGAATGATTAGTGATCTTATTTCATTATTAAATAATTTTTCTATTTGAATATTATTTTACTCATGTACATGTTATAATAATCATTGAGTATACAAGGATTGTACTGTGGAACTATCTCATTAATGATTTTAGATTGTATGTTACCAGGTAAGGTGACATAGTTTCAAGTTAATCATTTTGAAAAATATATGGTTGAGAGAAAGATAAACCTTAATATGTTCCTGATACAGAGGCAGTGATTTTGGAATAAGAGATAACTGATTTGGATAATGTATATTGGGTATTATTGGCATCCTAGGAACTGATTAATGGTTTTTTTATTCCATCATTGTTTGATTATTAAAAATTTTTGGACTAAAGGAGTATATCAAGTATTATATAAAGAACAAGGGATCATGAATGTATTAAATAAGGTTTTATGGAAATTTCGGGTATTACCATGTTTTAAGAGAATACATGATGACGGTATTCACATGTTATTATGTGGAAAAAAGATATCTTCATTATGTTTACCTTCCATATAAATTTTGGATAGTGAGTTTGGACAAATGTATTTTGGATAAGAAAAAAGGTCGGAATAGATTAAGTTGTACATCAGATACTATTGTTTAATGTTAAAAAATTTATTGATATTATTTTTGGATTGTCATAAAAAGGACTACCCAGATGCCAGGAAAAAACCTATCTCTTCTGACAAGGCTGCGAGAAATTAACCCGCAACCAAAGGATGATAAGGGTGCATCACTTACCACTAGGGAAAATATTTTTGAGTTCCATTATCTTTCTGAGTGAAAGATGAGAGTGTGTTAGAAATTAGTCAAAGGATGGAACTATACTTTTCAATTATCGCTTTCTAATTAATAATTAGGGAAAGGATCTTACAACCCAAAATTTTTTATCTTAATGCTTTTTAGAACTAATGATATTTTAAATCATCATCATAGATTTATGGCTTTGAGGCCCTAAATTTTATTTTTATTGTCCACTTTATTGTGATTTATGACCTCAATCACTCCCTATAAATATTTATATTTTTCTTCTAATTATGTGTCTCTAATTTCCAATAATGTTCTCATACTCAAAATCAAAATTTGGTGGTGAATTTTTCATTTCCATTTCCCCCTATTGAGACTAAATTTTAGTAAACTTATTTTCAATGTGGGTTTTCCACAAAGCTATTTTCTATTTTCAACCTTTTATTTTAGGAGAAAAAATTCAAATTGAAAGGATGTAATTTATTAAAGGAGGGAAGAATGGTAAATCCCAATATTTTATAGCATGTAATGTCTTTAATGTAGTTCAACAGCATGCGCTCCACGCAACGTCGATTTCAAGTACATCAAGACTTATCAAACTAGTCGTTTAAAAAGAGGTCATGAATAGTATTAACAAAAATTTTAATTATATATATATAAAATATAATTTGAACATTCATATTTTGTGTTTCTTACACATAATATAAGGAGAAATTCAATTTTTAAGATAAAAGAAGTATTTTTCAAAAAATGTTGTTTTCCCGGATTCTATTGGAGAACAATTTTTAAATCCAATATTTGACACTTGTATATATTCTATCTAATGAAATTAAATTTTTATTTAGAATAGGAACATAACAAATTTAGTTTGGATAAATTTTTGGTACTTTTTTTATAACTTTCATATTTTGATGAATAGTAAAAAATACTAAATTTTAATTGAAAACAAATTTTTTAATTGAAATATTTTAAAGTGTTAAATTATAAATTTGAGTAATTTTAATGTATAATTATATTATATTTTTATCATTTAATATAATTTAGGTCATTGTATGTAATTTCACATTTAAATTGGACATAAACACATGTCAATCTTTGATTGTTTTGAATTATGAAATCCCACTTTCTGGGTTTGACGATGAGAATCAATTTTGAATTAATTAATGAAACTTTTATGTTTTTAATTTTTCAAAATATAAATCATTTTTGAAATTGTAATATCAAAATTATCTTTGGGTGAATTGTTTCTATTATTCTGAAAACATTCATTTTTTGATTAATAGTAAAAAACACTCCTTTATATATAAAAACTGAAATTTTCATATAAATAATTGTTTTTAATTAAAATTTTATCTTAAAGTAAATATAGATACATAATAAATATATTTGTCCAATTTAATTAATTTGTGTTATTTTATAATAAGATTAGACATATAAAATTTTATTGAACTTCTTTAACCTCTTTTACCCACCTTCTCGGCACATTTACAAATTTTCATAAAACATAATTTTACCACATCTTTGAATTGAATTTAAAAAATAATAGAGACACATTTGACATTAGTAAGAAAAATTTGGTTCAATAGGATGAAAATTAATTGTTTTTGAATAGTAACTTTTGAATTTTATTTACCACAATTAAAAATAAATAATGTAATTAATGGTAAATATAATATTAACATTACACAAAAAATGTCCAAATTCTATTAGATAAGTGTATTTTGATGAAAATAAACCTTAAGACAAAAATAAGAACCTTTTGATCCATTTGGTTTAGATTAGGACATTTATTATATTTTATTTAAAGAAGATTTAAAAGTGTTAAATTGAAAGTTTAATAACTAATTCATTTTTAATATATGTTTACGCATAAGATAAATTATAGTATAAATATTCATTAGAAATATATAAAATTATTTTCTAGATCATGGAATTTTATTTATAATTTTTAGACATTAAATATTTAAATTTATATATGACGCAATTATGATATAGTAATTACCATATTAATGGATGGTTAAAATAATTGATATTATCAATATCAAAATAAATGTAAATGGAGCCTTTTGATGCCATAAAAAAATTTCTAGGCGAATATGACATGTTAGGGTTGATTGAATGTATTTTTTTTGACGTAATAAACTTGTTTTGACTTTCCCAAAAAACAAATACTAAATAGTCTCAAAATTGATATAAATGAGTTTTTAAAACAAATACTATATTATTAAATGTTATAATATTACTAAAATTATAATATTTGGAAAAGGGACTTATATAAGGTTATATATGTTATTAATGAACAAATTTAGGTTCAGTTTTCATTTTTTAGTATGTCTATTAACCATATAATATAAAAATATAATGACACATGGTAAATGTTAAACTATTTAACCAAGAGTTAAATCTAAAAGATAAGGTTAATACGGTGACCTAAACTTATGTAAAACTATTGTTTGAGAAGCTTTTGACCCATCCCCACATTATCCTTGAACTAAACACATTTTTATCCATTTGAAAACGAAAATTATTTTCTAATAAAATAATATTTCAATATTTTCCAAAAGTGACCCTCAACTCTCTTATAAAAGGGTACTTCCCCTTCTCTCAAATTCACACCTCTAAAGCCGTTTTCTCAGCCAAAACCTGCTCAAATATCCTCCAAAATACCCTCAATTCATCCTATAGGCCTTACTTGGATCATAAAGCCAACCTATGTATCCCTTTTGTTCAAATCAAAAGGAAACACCCGGAAAATAGGTAATTATTTCATCACGTCTTTCAATGTTATTTTCTTCTTCCACTTCCACTTTATTTTTTTCATACCAAAATAATAAATTCATTACCCTATACAAACTGTGATGGTATTATAGATATGGTAAAACCATATTCATTATTATATTCATCCTATTAATAGAAAAGTCACCAAATGTGCATACGTACGACTTACCGTCTCCACATCGCGGTGTAGTTCGTTATTCAACACTTCATTATTTGGATGGGTATAATAATGAGTATAATTGATGAAAATAATAAATATAACATGTTAATGATTCTTTAAATTTAATATACCATCCAATTACATATGATTCCACCATCAATATAATTATATCATCTCTCCTGCGTCCACACGGCTTATCGTCTCCATGATGCGATGAGATTCATTTCCACGTTCAACATTCAATGATGACTATAAAAATATATTTTATTAATAATTATGTAATATATGAAATAATAATGCTATAGGTATATATATATAAATATATCTCATTCACTTACTTCCATTCAATATGATATGAAAACGGAAACAACATTTATGCGTACATATAGCTTATCGTCTCCAAAAACGGTGTTTTCCATTTCCTAAATCTACCTATTATACATATTTATATTCTTAATATATATATGATAAATAAATAATGTATTATATTCTAGAATCAACTAAATAGAGATATAAGTTATATGATCAAGAATAAAAAGTTAAAACACATATGATAAAGAGAGCGATTATTAACCAAAATGTTACTTTAAGATGGAAATTATTAGTAAATGGGTAGAATAAAGTCATAAATAAATCACTTATGATATCATAAATATAAATATGGTTTTGGAATAATTTAACAACAATGATTTCACCATTATACCGGAGGTTAATGTACCCTCGACTAAGGAAATATACAATGTAAGGGTTAATTCCTCAATCTCATTATTATCCAAGATTGTTTTTTTGTATGTTTTTACTGGGACATATTTATTATCCATGTGCATGTCTCATAAAAGAGTTTCAAAAAATTATTCTTTTAAGGGAATCATTAACTAAAACATCATTTTAAATGTTTTAAATATATATTCTTCTAAATGATTCTCATTAATTTTCATATTTTCAAAATGGTTTTAAGTATTTATATACATGGACATGAATGTTTTAAAATGTTAATAAATTTCAAAAGATTCAAAGTTGTATGGGACACTTTGATTCAAAAATGTCTTTTAAATTTCTTCTTTTTTAAATTGTGTGACTTTTAAATGATTTCATGAAAAATGGATATTTCTCTCAAAGAGTTTTATTAATCATTTTCAACTAATTCCACATCCTTTACTAGATATTATTCATGATTGAGGTTTATTTATTATAATACAATTTTCTATATTGTATTTAATGAATTATGATATGTTTGACTATGGATGTGATGTCTTTATACCATTCATGGTTTACAGTTGAAGTGTTCACATTTCATATTATAGTTTTAATAAAAATATTTATGTTATGGTTCATCCTTTGCATATGAGGAATTCATTGGATAAAGTAAGTGACGGGTGGTGTCTGATATATCCCCTCTATACATCAATAGGCCACATTAGAAAAATTAGTGTCTTGGTACAAGGCCATGAAAAAAAATTATTTATATTATTGGGACGAGCCCCTGACCTTGTGGTTATGTTGTCTTCCATTATGCATTCCCTCATTATGAAATTAGTAATTACATGCGATTATTCAAATAGTAGAATATCTGTGTTAATTTTTATATGGTAATGTTTGATTTATTTTTTTCCATATTTTGTTCAATTTTATGTTTAAAAGTCATCTGTTTTTATTACAAATCTTTCTTTAAATTTTTATAGCTTCCACTAAATTATTTACCCTTACTGATCATTTGAGATCACCCCTTTCTTTTGTTTTGTTTTCCTAGGATTCCAAAAGTGTATTATGATTTATATTCAGGGTTAAGATCCATGAATAATGGAATTATCAAATGATTATTTTATGTTGTGTTTTATGTTTGAATGTGTAATGTAACCTTCATGTATGTAATCTGCTTTCCAAGACTTCTAAATTGATCGGTCGTTCGGGACATGATTCCTTGTAATCATGCCAATGTTATGTAATAATGCACCGATTATGGGTAACTAGGGTTGAAGCTTTACATGATGAGTGTACTACTTTTTGTGCAGAATATCTTATGGATGTTGAAACAAAATTATACAATCCCTCTTGGATTTATGATGGTCCAATTGGATAATGAACTATATTTGATATATGAATCACCGAGTGGGTAGAATCTCATTGATACATCCTTTTCAATAATCCATGAGTTTCACCATTTCTATAGTATGTTTCTTATCTATTTTATTATTTAAAATTTTCATGTTTTGTTTTAATATATACTTTGTTAATTCAATCATGGTGTAATCTATTATAGGAAATGCATTAATGATCTAAAATAATATATTCCTCATATTAGTGATTATAAAATTCAATATTACAATTATGAATCTACTCTTTATTGGTTCAAGTATTTTGTATATATAAGTGGATTCTCATTATGAGTAAAGTATAGAAGTAATTTTATGCTACATAATTTTTATTTGAATTATATTAAATATATAGTTCTATAACCTATGGGAGTTAGGTGACCCTACACTCACTGACTTATTTAAACAACTACTTAAGGGTTAATCTATAATATCTTATCATTATAAATATTTAGATTCTAATGTATTTCGTTTCCACCTTAGATATGTTCATAAAAAACCATAAAGTCAAAATAGTGGAATTGGATTTCAATCTTTCAATTTTTTTATTACAATTTTCAATTGAAAGACATCATTAATTATGTATATGACCCTAGGTTGAAATAAATATTATTAAAATATAATTGGGTTGATCCAGTATATGGAACTAAATTTGATCAATTCCCGCGTACACTGGTGAAATTTAACATTATGTTATTTAGGGATGATAAATTTAGTAATAAACCTTTCATTTTATCATCATAATAAGAAAAAGTTTTCTTTGTTACATTTCCATCTAATACAAATTGGCATGTTATTATGAAAATTTAAATGGGAGGTGTGTTTTAAATTGAACTATATGATCCCAATAGAATTGGATTTTTTTTGTGAAAAAAATTGACCAATACACTATTGGTCAAAGTGAAGAAGATATTTATTTGGTTACATATATTATTAAAGGAGAAATGTTTGATTTTCATTTGTAATGAAATATAGGATTGTTTTCCTGATCATCAATTTAAAGCCTAGTTTTAACTCCTTAAATCATTATGAGCCGTTTAATTTTTTTTTTATTTATTATATATTTATTTTTTTATATATTCTATGTCTATGTAAATTCCAATTCCTTCTTATAATTATGATATTTTGGGGTTACATGCACCAAAATCACATCATTTTTTAGAGTTATATACAAATACGGGTCGAGGAATTTATTAATGTAATGTGTTTTTATTTTTTTTATTAATCATTAAACAAATATATATAAATATATATGAATTTTTATGAATTTGTTTCAATAGGATCTGACTCAGTCACTTCTTCTTCTCATAGTAGAGTCCCTATTTGTTAGATTTCAAAATTGAATTTGAAAACGACCCTTAACATATCATTTGAAGAGACAAATCATCTTGTATGGGTGGGTTCCCTTGATTTTATTCACCATTTGGGTCATATAATAAATTAACCACATATGATTTCATATAATACACATAACTAACCTTCATTCCCTTGGGATATAATAGATCAACTATGCTTTGATTTTTTAGTAAGAGGATCATTTTAGTATCTTATCTATGTTTATAAAAGTATTATATTTATGATAATTTTGTAAAATATTCTAATTTTAGAGTTTTACTTGATGAATGTTTTCCATTGTGTATGCACAAATTTCATAAAATGTGAAAATATCAAAAATGAAGAATAAGTGGGAGAACTGGTTATCAAATTTGGGTGTCACACACATTCTAAAGAGAGTCTCTATAGGTGTATCCTCATCTTAGTGGCATGAAAGGGTTTCATATTGCTCCATTGAGGCTAATATAGTGATCCTATTTAGTTTTTTATATATTTCTATGAATTTGTATAATTTTACATGTATCATATTAGAATTTGTTGAATATAGGTAGTTACACCGTTTCTTTCTAAGAATCACGCATTGTATAGACCACCTAATAGGTTTGGGGCTCATCATGGGTCCCAAATTCAGCATGATATATTTATAATTTAGTTTTTATATTTATTATCTAGAATTGTTTTTTTATAGTTATATATTATTGGAATATAGTTATGGGAGAATGGTGAACCAACATATAACATTTCGGTGAGGATGATGACTCATGATCAAAATGATCCCGAGGTTGAAACTCTAATAGTAATTTCTTTTCACAATTTTTAATACTTACTTAATTTTGAAAATAAATATATATTTAAATTTTTATATTACATAAGATCAATTTTATGTTGAGATAGAATAGCTTCTAGTGGACCAATGACGACATGCCATGTGTATGGATGATATATTTCATCATATCATTGGTCGTGATGGACATACCTATATCATTAAATATGGAATTGGGATTAACCATTTTATAGTTTCATAAACTAAGGTTGTGTCTCTAGTTATTGATTCAATGAAATAGCATGTGATGGATTTTTGAGGCATATATTTTTACTTCCATGTAAGTAAATGCATGGATGTTAGCTGAGGTCAGAGAATTTCAAGAGCATATGTGCTCGGTGATGGTATAGGTCATCCTACGACATAGGTTTATAATGGGTTTTTTATTTTATTGTATTACATTAATTATTATTGTATCCATAATTTTTATTATTTATAACCCCCTTCGACACTAAACTTAGTTTGCATACATGGTCATATATGATGTAGTAGATCCAGGATGTGTGTTTTGTTTTTTCTTCTAGATTATTAATAAAATTGAATGTCTAGTTTTTTTATCTTATTTTTAATAAATTCAAAAATAATGTTTTCAATTTATTTAAAATGGATTTTGATAAAGTAGGGATTCCAAACCAATTAGAGACATTTATATTGACAAGAAATCTTTGGAAAATAATAATTAAGCGATTTTTAGTCTCTAGATTTCAGGAGCCTATCAATGGGGTTCTTTGAATGGTCGGTAAAATTTAATGTAAATTTTAACATTTTTTTCATTTTTAAAATAGAAAAACAATGCGTTTAGGGGTACAAATAGGCCAAACATGATCATATTGACATGAAATTATATAAAAACAATCTTTATGTCATTGAAAATCAATAAGAATCATCAACCCATCTACTAGATAACCAAATTTCTCAGTATGATCAAATGTGATATTTATTCCACATATTTGGAGTAAAGTGAAGAATCATAAAAAATGTGGGAAATACAAATAAAATTCACTTATATTGACATGAAATATAGGCATAATGGTAATTTTGTTTTTTTACTCCGTTTGAAATAATGTTGCATTTATCTTGTGCTTGTGTCTCTTGGTATGATGGAAACTAATGGGTGATGTTTTTTAATTGTATTAAAATAGCATATATCCAATTAGGGGTTAAAATGAGAAATTGAATTCTGATTGATGTGAAAATATAAGATAATATTCCTCAAATATTTTTTGAAATATTTTAATCAACCGTGCATCATTCAAATGAATGGATTTATTAGTATGTCTTAAGTCATGATTTGACATTATTACCATTATTCAAAATAGAAAAAACATTTGTGAAGGGATCAAAACTAGACTAATAAGATCTAATTGAGATGAAATATTAGTAAAATGATCTTTAAGTCATTTAAAATCTATAGGAATCATAATAATGTCAATCGGATACCTGAATTTATCATTATATTAAAAGTTTCATTTATCTCTCGAATTCGGATTAAATTGAAAAATGACATAAAGGAACCAATTTCATTAAAATGAAATTGGATTGACATTTAATCACAATAAAATGATAAATGATTCATTTTTTATTTATAGGATTTAAATATTCATTTAACAGATTCTCTTCTTTTCTAGTATGATGAAAAATGATATGTAACATTTTCTCGTTTTATTAAAATGACATATGTTTAATCCATTAGTAAAAATTGATAAAATTACTTATCATTGATTTTGAAGTATATGGTAACATTCCAAGAATATTTTATGATTTATTATAATCAATATCATATCATTATAATTCCCATATTGATCATTAAGACATAAGGTATGATTTGAAATTATTACCATTTTATAATAATGGAAAATCAGGTTTTTTGGGGTTAAAATAGACCAAATAAGATGATATTGAAATTAAATATTAGAAAACTGATCTTTATGACCTTAAACATCTGTAGGAATAATTTTCACATCAATCAAATACCTGTATTGCTCGGTATGATCAAAATTGGTGTTTGTCCCTCAGATTTGGACTAAAGTCATAAATCCGATCAAAGGTGATCATAACAAGAAACAATTATATCATTGAAATGAAATCATTGTAGAATGATCATCTAGTCATTTTGGATCTATAGTAAACAATCGTGCATTCATTTGACTCTCATGTTAACTAGTATGATGGAAAATTATGTGTACCATTATATAGTTTTATGAAAATGAAACATCTCATGTCAAAGTATCAAAATGGTAAAAATACTTTTGATTGATTTCAAAATCCTTGAGAACATTCCCCAAATCCATTATGATTTGTTGCAATCAACCACATGTCATTGTAGTGACCATATTGGTCAGTATGGACTAAGTTGTGATATTACATTATTACCAGTTTTTAATAATGGAAGAATCATTTGTGTAGGAGTCAAACCCATCCAAACAAGCACTGATTAACATGGTATCAAAGGAAAATTATATCTAAGTAATTTAAAGTCTGTCAAAATCATCAACACATTGATCTGATACATAAATTGTTTGATATGATCGAAAGTGGTGTTTTCCCTCAGATTTGTACTAAAGTGAAAAAACGTGTAAAACAGTCCAATACCAATAAAAAACTTATCTTGATATGAAATTTTTTTAGAAAAATCATAGAGTAATTTTTTATATATCAGAATAAATTCAATATCCATTAGATTTTTATGTCACCTGGGAGGATGGAAAACATAGGGTAACTTTGTATGGTTTTATTAAAATAAAATATATACCTTCAGGGGGTCAAAATGACAAAATGACTTCTAATTAATGTGAAAATCAAAGATAATATTCCATGAATCATTATTTATCTATTTCAATTTACTATGTCTCAATCTAATACCTGGATTGATCTTTATGGATTAAGGTATGTTTTGAAATTCTCATCCTTTTTGTAATAATGGACTAATCATCAGTGTAGTGGTCAAAACTGACAAAATGAGCTATGATTTACATTAAATATTAGGAAAAAAATTATATAATTCATTTACACTGTGTATTAATATCAACACATCAATTGGATACCCAAATTCCATAGTTTAATCAAAAGTGGTGTTTGTCCCTTAGATATGGAGTAAAGTGAAAAATCATGAAAAAGTGTCCCATACCACTAAAATACAATTTTATTGACATTAAATTGTGGGAGAATTATCAAAGAGTAATTTTTTATACATAGGAATCAACACTGCATCCTTTAGATGTCCATTTTTCCAAATAAAATAGAAATTGGTGAATAATGTTGTCATGTTTTATAAAAATAAAATATCTATCATTATGGGGTCAAAGATGAGAAAAAAAAAACATCTGGTTAACATAACAATATTGGATAAAATCCATCAAATCATTCTTGATATGTTATAATAAATTGTACATAATTGTTATGCTCAATTTGTTCGATAGGGCTTAGGGTATGATTTGACATTATTACGATTTTAAAATAATGGACAAATCATGTGTGGGGGGTCAAAACCAACCAAATGAGCTCCAACTATAATGAAATGATTTTATAATGACTTTTAAATAAATTAAAATCTATAAAAATCCTCATTATATAGATCATATTCAAATCTCTCAATATTATCATCAATTTTCCCTCGGATTTGGATTAAAGTGTAAAATCACAACAAAACGGGCCAATACTAAGAATATTCACTTGGAATGACAAAAAATCATAGGATATTGATGACATTTTTTTTGAACTATAGGAATGATAGCTTCATCCATCATATGATCTTGTATCCCGGTATGACGAAAAATGATAGGTAACATTGTTTAGTTTTATTAAAATGGGATATCTCCCATTAGGGGGTCAAAAATAAGAAAACAAACTTTTGATTTATATGAAAACATAGTGGTATATTTCCTAGATAATTTTTGATATGTTGCAATCAAATTCTTATCAATAAAATTATTAAACTAATATGAATTTATTAAGACATGATTTTACATTATTTCGATTGTAATAATAGACAAATCATGTGTGTAGAGATCAAAACTAATCAAAGTAGCCCTGATTGGTAAGAAATATTAACACGACAATATTTAATTCATTTAAAATCTGTAGGAATTATTAAAACAATAATTTTATATATGAATTTATTGATATAATTGAAAGTATAATTTTCCCTCGTATTTGGATTCAAATAGAAAATCACATTAAAGGTTAAAATACCATGAAAATACACTTTTATTAACATGAAATCAGGTGAGTATGATAACTGAGACATTTTTGTTATACATGAATCAATGTCTCATCCATTGGATAATCTTGTTTCCCCATATAATGGAAAATGATGGGTAATTGTTTCATGTTTGGTTAAAATGACATATCTCCCATCAGGGGGAAAAAGGAAAGGTGTAATCTTGTTGATGTGATAAATATATAAGGTCATTCCTTGATTTATTTTTTATATATTTCAATAAATTTTTCCTAAATATGATTCAAATATTGATAAATATGTTTTATGGTATGATTTGGAATTATTAACATTTTGTAATATTGAACAAATCAGGTTTCTAGGGATAGAAATGACTAAACGAGCTATGATTACCATTAAATATTTGTACATTTATCTTTATTTCATTTAAAAATGGTAGGAATCATTTTCACATCGACTAGATACCCAGATTTCTCATTAAGATCAAAAGTGTAATTTGAACCTCTGATTAGAAGTAATGTAAAAAATCAGGGTGAAGGACCAATACACAAAAAACACACTTTTATTAACATAAAATCACTACAAAATTATGATTATGTTGTTTTTTCATCTATAAGAATTAATGATCTATGTATAAAATTATCATGCCATCTGGTATGATAAAAATGATAGGTATGGTTTTCTAGTTCTTTTAAAATTACATATTTCCTTCTTGGTGGTCTAAAATGAGTAAACAACTGTTAATTGATATGAAATTCTAGGAGTGAATTCATCCAATAATTTTTGATAATTCAAAATCAACCATACATCAATTTTTTCTAGAATTGATTGATGTGTGGTAGACAGGGTTTTCAATTTATATAGTAATTTCGAAACTGATAATTATAAATAGTGTAATCAGAAATTTCATATTATCCTTTCATAATTTATATATTTAGGATTTGTTTTTTTGTAAGACTATACATACTAATTTTACTATTATATATATATATATATTAAATGAATAAATTATATTTTAATGTTAATCATATTAATTAGTATATTCTCTGTTTAACTGTTTTTATATTGTATTTATAGAATTATTTAGAAATAATATTGTAAGGTCCTGAATCTATCGGATAGTGGTTTTTATTTTTTGGTTTACTTATTTAGTATGGTATTTAAAATGTGTTTTTGAAAAAAATGGAAAGATAGAGTCTACCTCTAATGGTACCTAATTCTTTTTCTCTCTAAGAATTAGTTTCCGAAAATGGAGTCCAATATAATATAAATCTTTAGCAACCATATATGGTTGTCACTATAGACCTTCCCATCTACCACAAACATGGTCCTCTATGGGCCTCTGTAGAGACTTCTAATTGAACTCTCTATTTTCCTTTAGATACAAGGTAACAAAGAAGACAAAAAGAAATAGATGGAAGTCGATAAAGGTCAATTATGTAGTAGTGTATATGCCTCTTATTATTCTCTAATAATTATCCTTGACAAAATTTCACCCCTTAAAGATAAAAAACTAACATGTTGAATCATCCCAACACCTCATGTAAACTAATACACAACCCAGTTTCCCTATTGCATAGTGCTCCCCATGAAAGAAAAATAGGCACCCATTTCTCAGATGGATTTGTTTCCTTGGTGTTTCATATCCTGAGTTACAACCATCTTTTTTTTACTACACCTCTCACAGAACTTATCTCTTCATCATTTTAAATTTGGTAAGAATAAAATATATATAAAAAATATCTCCAAAGTCACATGTATGGACAAAGAGATGTGTAATGGAATAATTGTAATTTTAAAATACATTATCATAAAAAAAGATTCAGGTTTACCCAATAAATATCCCCCTTCGCCAAACAATGACTGATATGAATTCCAAATAAATTTTTTGGAATTAAAACTGGTTGGTATCACACTAACCACAAATCTCTGTAGAAAATATGAAGATGACCTTTTGCAGCTCAGAAATAAATATGAAATAATGCCTGAAAAAGAAATCCAAATGATGTAGTCTTCATTAAACCTATGTTTTCACTACGCTATAGTATAATAATAAAACCAATAAATAATGTCTCTCCTATAAATTTCATCACCACAAAATTAAGATTACCTGCATGAAATAACTTCTCCCTTTACTTGACATCCTTTGAGAAGTCTGTCACTATCATCACATCACCTCAATCTTTGATTTCAATTCCTTATTCACATGTAACACTCTCTTATGAAAAGTAATTATGTTCAAGATCTAAAAGACCTATCATGACTTACATTAGATTCCAAATGTTCTTCTTCCTAGTAGATGGTATTCTACTCATGCGTGATAATCACAAGTGCAACAATTCTGATCAAGTCCTCTTCCTAATTTAATACATAATTCCAATGCACACCATTACATCAATCCTTTAAAGTTTCTCAACCATTCTGCCTCATGAATATACTATCAATCCTAGGGAAAATTTCCGTATTCCATTTCCAAGAAAAATCCTAAACTCATCAGTTTTACTAGTACTAATATATAACAAATTATGGAATATACCTGGAACATGTCTCACATCCCTCAACAAAAGTGTGCAACCTATAATCATATTGATACAACTATAAAAATCACCAATGATAGATGTAACATCCCAAGACCTTCCAACATTTTCATTTTTGAATAAATTTAATTTTGTTTTCTATTATTCTTTATACACAACACCATGTTCAGATTATAATACACACAACAATGAGTTGTCTTAAGTTACATGAAAGGCCAAGATTTACTAAATATCAAGATATTATTTAAATGTTTTTATTTAATATAATAATATATAAAATAGCCTTTAAGATGGTGGTTATGAATAGTATTAACTAAAAATTGAAAATATATAGTTGAATTCATTAGTTATAAAATAATTAAAAATGAATATAGAGACCTAATAAATATATAGGAAATGCTTTTATAAAGAAAACATTTTGTAATAATAAAGTAATTTTACCATAATAAAAAATTAATTAATTACAATCAGTGAAAGATATTATTGTAATATAAATTAAATAAAAGATTTTTTATATCCATATTATATATTTAATAGGAATAAGATAAGAAAAAACAAATTTTTACGCATAAAACCCTATATTTTTTTAAAGGATGATTTACCACCTTTTAATGGTGAAACTATTTTTAATTGAATTTTGTAAAATTTTATATAATTTATTTTACAATATAAAAACTTTATTTTAAATTAGAATATAGAAAATTACTTTGGTTGAATTTTTGGTATTTTTATGATAAGCTTTGTATTCTGATGAACAGCGAATAACTTTTCCATTTTAATTTATTTTTTTTAAATAATTTAGATTGTTAAATTATATTCTTAATTAGATTTAAAGTATAATTAATTTTTTTTCATCATTTCGTATAATTTAGGTCATTGGAATCAATTTAACATTTAATTTGAATATAAAATCATTTTTATTATTGGAATGTTTTCACTTTAAAAACTAGTTCTCTCATTCCATCTATGGGATTTTTTTTAAATTTTTTCTATCCAATTCTATGTAATGAATATTTAGAAAATGAATCCATATTTTGTATCATAGGTCTCAAATTTATTAATTAGTTCCATTTTTTGGGTCAAAATATGAATAGTAACTTTAATATTTTGTTTAATTTCCACGGTTAAGAGTAAATCAGGTAAATCAGTGTAAAAATAATATTATAAGAATTATAAAATTACCCTATAACTTGATATAAATTTATTATATGAGATATGTTTGACCAAAATAATCCTTAGGTAGATTTTATGGCCCCCTAAATCCACTTGGGTGACTTTAAGGCTTTATAGTATTTTATTCTATGGAATGTCCAATATGTTATACACATGTTTTAATAATTATAAAATATTTATATATAAATATTAAGAATATAATTTTGACAATAAATAGTAATTTAAAATAAAAAATATTTATCTTTATTATTATAATTTTGTTTATTTTCAAGTAAGATATTATTAAATTAATGACCCTCAGAGTGATGATGAAGTAATTAAGTAATTCCTGAACATATCAAATAAATGTTATTAAAAAATTTAAATTAAATATAGTTTGCATAATTAAAGTAATCCAAGAAGTTTTTAGATTAACTTGAAATATGGATAAAGTATTAATGTTTTCTTTCTAATTTATCATGTTTATTGGTATTTTTTAAAAAGTAATGAAATGAATAGTGTAAAAATAGAGACTAATGAATTTTTAAAATAAATAATATTTTCTTAAATGATATAAAATTCATAAAAAATATAAAAAAATGAAATATAATTTGTATGAAGTTAAAAATTTCATACATGACTCATTTTTTGTTATTTTGGTATTTTATACTAACTATATTAACCCTTAAATAGTAAAAATCCAAGTTGTCATATTAAAAGTTAAAGGGTTTAACTAAGGGTTAAAACAAAATTTAAGGAAAATAATGTGACCTAAAGTTGTTTAAAATTTATTGGTTGAGATTATTTAGACCCATATTAATTATATTTTCTAAATAACTCACTTTGTATCCATTTGAAATATAAAATGAATTTATATTAATTTAATATTTTGAGATTTTCTAAAAGTATCTCTCGCCTCAATTATAAATGGACGCATCTTCCCTCACTTCCTCACTTTACATTGAACCTTATATATCAACTAAACCCTACATATTTCTACACCAGACATCCTTATACAATTATTGGGGGTTTTCGTTCTCCCAAAATACCACAATTGATCCATTAAGAAGAGATCTAATGTAAGTCCCCCAAAGAAGAGGTAATCATTTTTACTAACTCATTCAAGTTCATTTCTTCTTATTAATTATCTTCATGTGTTGTTCAAATATTAAATTAAAAAATAAATTATCATCTATATAATTATATTTTATTTTTATTATGGGACAACCATATTCCATGATTCATCCATCCTATGAAAAATGAAAACATCGTGTGAGCCTATGTATGACTTACAATCTCCACAATGTCCTCTAATGTTTTTTATCATCACATTACATGGATGGGTATAATAAAGATAATAATGTATATATATGATAATTAGTAAATTAAATTGATTATTAAAAGATAATATACCATACCATTCCTTACTCATTCGACATTAAGGTAATGATATCGTCACTCGTGTGTACATACAACATACCATCTCTACGATGCGATGTGATTAATTTCTCATGTTACACATTAATTAATGATATTAAAAATGTATTTAATGATTAAATACCACATTTATAAAATTAAAATAATTTATCATATGTTTTATCAATATAATGTGCAAAATAACTGATACATTTTTGACAAAACATTCATAGAAAAATGTAGTAGTTAACACCTAAAACAACGACAATAACAAAATATTATTAACAAAACAACATAATAAGACAATATATGATATCATAAATACATATTTAGTTCATATAGAATTTAATAAAATTATTTAAACCATTATATAGGAGGTTACAACATGTTCCACAAAAGGATGTGTAAGGTAATAGATCTTTGTCTCACTTTCATTTTTATGGGACACATGGGTTATACACTATTTGTTTACATTGTGTGGTGTATATATCACCCATTAATTTCTTTTATTATTATTATTCTGAATATTATGGTATTTTCATATAATTTTTTTATTATTTCATGGGAATACAATTCTACTGATTATAACATGGTAAAGAGCTATCTCACAATCACATCCTTATTCAGGATTGTTTTTTGTTTATGTCTTCACTGGGAAATATTTCACTTACATGTTAGTGTTTTCTTAAAAATATTGAAAAATATTTTTAATATTATCTAGTGATTTATTAAACAAATTTTCTACTTTTTATAAATTTTTAGAAAATTATTTCAAAAGAATCTTCCTGTCATTTTCTAAAAGAAGGAACTTTATGAATTTTCTTACAAAAACAAGAGGAATTTTTTTTATTATACAACATGGATGGAATTTCTCTCCATCATGACACCCTAATTCTTTAGAGACTCAATTATATGTTTACAGGGTTACCTTCAAATAAAACATTTTCATTTATAAATTCATGGCATTTAAAATTAATGATTACAAAGTGGTAATGGATTTCATCTCAATTTCATTTCATTGAGGTATATTGTAGTTTTATGAACATATAATCTTTTATATGGCGTATATACCTCCCTATTAAATTTTAATTTCATGAATCTCCTTATTTTAATGATATTATATGTTTCATTTAATGTTATTTCTTCATGGTAATTATGATTCAAATATTTAAAAGTTATGTTTGACACTATGGAATGTGTACAAATTATTTTCCTTAAGAATGTTTTAATGGTATTTCAATAGCATTGACTTTTATCAACATAAAGAACCCTTGTTTTTTCATAACCTCCACTTGATAATTAATGATAAATTTGTATTATTTATTTAATATAGATATTTGATAAGGCATATTTATTATTAATTAAATCAGTTAATTGACAGGATGAATACTTTGGACTAGAAATTATGGGTGGGGCCAAGACATTATATATCCCCATTACGTATCTACAAATTCCCATGAGACAAATAAGTTTTCAAAAATAAATATATTTTATAAAAATCCAATATTTTTATACATTGATATGTCATTTTTTAGATCAATATTCATCAAATTTTACAAACACATGCCCAAGGACCATAATAGTTTAGTGGCTTTGGAAACATGGAACACATTATTATAATTTGTTTAAAGATATTAAAAATACACCATAATGATCTTCCCATTTAGTACTCGTACTTAAAAATATTTATTTATAACATGAGGAAAGGAATCATAAGAGAGAAAGGGTGAGCTCAGATGCTTAATAAGGGTAAACATGGAAGATATAGAAGAATAAAATAAACAGAAGGGTATGAAAATAATATAATAATCTTTGAATAACATACCTTTAATATCAAAGATCATATACATGAGTCAAGGAATAAATTTTGATAGTTCATATGATGTTAATCATTAGATGATCAAATCACATGATCCATGAATGTATAACAATTACATAAGACATGGAAACTATGGCATGCACAGAAGATTTGAATATGTCATGTCAATAATTCCTAACATGAAATTAATAATATGTTAGGCTTGGGTTAATCAAACATATAGATAAATTGTTACTGTGATTTCCTATTATGTACCTTCTGGTTTCACTCTCAGGATGACCTCTCATATACCCTCTTTTTTGTGGGCTTAGGATGACCTCTCATGTACCCTCTTGTTATGAGATTAGGATGACCACTTGTGTACCCATTTGAGCTCATAGATAATTTATAATTACCTAATGTATTAGAGGAAGATATACTTCCCACTTTTCATATAATAAAAACCAAACATATTTGTTCCATAATAACATAGAACATTTTTTATATCATAAACCATGGAATGAATTGGGTTTATTAAACATCCTTTAATCACTGCATAACCCATGAAAAATAAATGGGTTTCATAAATATAATTCTATCATAAAAATAAACCATTATTAGAAATAATAATAATAGTATCATTGAAACATACCCCCATTAAAACACATCAAATAAATTTATCTGAGATAGAAAATAATTTTGAGAAATCACATGAAAACAATTCTTGAGGAAAATATCATTTCATCTTTGAAAATTATTTTTTTCTTAAAATTATGAACAATTATAAAAATAATATTTGAAACTAAACATGAAATATTGTAAGGGAATAATAAAATCATAAAATATTCAAGGTGATGGAAAACTTTGTTCATTTCATATAAGTTAACAAATATTCATTTCATACTTTTTTTCAGAATGGTCACAAAGTACCTCGTTTGGAAAATAAATAAATATTCCATTCCAACCAAGTAGTAAAAAGTAAAAAAATATTTAAAAATGAAATTAAACTTTTATAAGATAATATTAAATAATTTTTTAATTTTAATTTTATAAAACATAGATGCCGAATATAAACATTGGTCAATAGAGTCTTAAAATGAAACAATCCAAAATATTGATGAAATTGAAAAATAAATTCTCATCACTTTATAATTATTAAAATCATATGACCCATGAAATAAAGAAAATTATATTTATATTAAAATAACATAATCTTCTCGATAATTATCATATAATAAATCTTGGGTAGTATATACTCCACATTAAAGTAATGAGTATCGTATAAGGATTGCATCCCACAGAAATAAAAGTGAGACATAAATCTCTCACCTTAAGTCTTGACTTCCTTCATATATGTTCAAACCAACTCTATAATATATATAATTTTATTCTAAATATAAAACAAAATCATATTCATGTATATATCATCTTATATGATTTTCTTATAACTTAGTATTACTCACTTGTTAATAATTCCATTTTTAATTAATGTTTCGGGTAATAACTACTTTGTTTTTCATTCATGTTTTGACAAGTTATCCAAAGTCTTATTACATAGACCATAATTTCATTATCTAAAGAATGATAAAAATGATATAAATATCATATATATATATAGTATATATATATATTCATGGTTATTTTTAAAATTTAGAGATAAAAAAATACATCGTTTATAAAGACAGTAGGTCATATGTACGCATGAATATAGTTTTATTTCTCTAGTAATTTAAAAATAAATGAAATTATAAGATATATTATAGTAATAGAATCATTTTTATATTATATATATCATATATATATTCATAAAATTCATCATTATTACCATCTATGTGAAATTTAGATAAAATACTAATCAAATCGCATCGTACAGATGGTAAGCCATATGTACGCATAAGAGACATTATCATTTCCCAAAAGAATTGGTGGTAAAAGGATAGATATGATATTATAATTGATAAATAATAGTAAATTAATAAATATAATATATAAACATTAAACACATCATAATTCCCACTCATAAAATATGGTGGTGGAAAATGAATTGTATCGCTACGTGGATATGAAAATCCGTACATACACAAGAGTGATATATTCACTCCTTGTTCGATGGGAAAGAGGAATTATAATGGTGTGTTAATAATAATAAAAAAATTCAGAATATTTAGTATGATGAAGCTATTATTTCATGATATATATCTTATTTTAAGATAAATTTTAAATGTGTAGAAAAAAGGTAGGTATCGGTTAGAGAAGATACTTCTTCTTCGAAACGACTCCTTTGATTAAAAACATAACATATATAAGGATGGTTTTATGAAAAAACTATGGCCTCTAGAATGTGGGGAGGTATTCTAGGAAGTTATTTGGTTATATAATAAATGAACCAAATATGTTTTTAACTGTGATTAATGTATAAGACTAGGTGAATTATTATTAGAGAGGGGAGGGACACACTTGGAGTTCTTAAAATTATTAAATTAATATAAATTAATTTTATAATAAAAATGGAACAAAAAAATATTAATTTATAAGATAGGATGATTTTGGGTATAAATCCATTCATCAAATGAAATTTAGATATGTTTTGGAAAAAAATAATCCTTATCTTTTATCTTTAACCCTTATTTATCCTTTTTAATTCTTACCATTATATCTTATAATTTATACTTTCAGGGTTAATATATTATTTATAAAATGTCAAAAGACCAATAAATTAGTCATTAGTGAAATTTTTGGACTTATCCCAATCATTTTGATGAAATTTAATTTTTTAACGTTTTATATCAATTAATAAATTATCATTTAATTAAATAAATCATTAATGACAATTTTGACACTATTAATCACTTGACTTTTTAAAAATATCCTAAAAACATGATATTGTCAATGAAAAATAGTTTTAAATCATTAAAATATTTCAATTTCATCATAAAAATTCATGGATTACATTAACTATATCAAATAATATTTTTTTATATTTTTAATATCATTTTTTTTCTCTAAATTAAAAAAATATTGCATCATCCTTATGTAAACATTTATGGTAATAATATTATCAATAACAATTTATAATACACTTCCATGATATATATAATCATTATTTCTTTCCAAATACTATTTATAGTGAAATATATCCTATATTACCACCAGTTTCTGGTATGTAACACATAAATGATTTTTTATGGTTATAAAGTGTAAGGGTGAAGTCTGGGAAATTTGGGTTAACTTTAAACTAGTTTTTGGGGCCAAAGGATAAGCACACGTGCTATGCACGGTTTGTCCAAACTGTAAGACAAGCCTAGTATAGACCCTACGAACATACAGATTCTGGATAGTAGCTTTGGAATGGTATGAACATGGTTAGAGAGACCGTGTGATGTGGACATGCAAATTTCCCCCTTAAATTAGTATATAATGCATGGTCAGCATAGAGTTTGTCGAACAATGACGAATAACAATGCGCATGGAAAAAGTAATATCCTAATTCTAGGATATTACATGTTTTTGCTCGTACTTTCATGTTTTTGATACTAAAAGATCCTAATTCTATATTTCTTTCCATTTAAGGTTGGGAAACATTAGCCAAGTGTTGGGGAACTAATCCAGAGCCCTCCATTGGCATTTCAAGCCCAAATTTCATGGTAAGTGACGTTATTATTCAATCTCATCAAATTTACTTTCTCTGTATAAATATACTTCTCCTATACTCTTTAATTATCAGATATATTCCTGATATGGAATGATCTAAGATTAAGGATTCCAAATATGATAATATTCAGTCTTCTTTAGGATAGTATAAGGGATCTAAGGTTGTTTTTGTGAGGATTCAACCAGGTTTCTTGAGCATTCTTTGTCTATTGTTGGTTTTCGTCAAAACCTTCAAGGTACCTTGTTTTACTCTCATATTCTCTTGCTTTAATTTTTCTATAGTTTTCAAATTGATTAAATTTACTGAAATTTATTTTTAAATATTGGTTCAACACATTGAATAAATATTCTTTTGTGATGATTTATTGATTTTTTTGAATTGTGTGATCTCTGTGAATTATTTTTAAAATTGTATTAGTTTCTTGAATTTAAAATGGTGATTTTAAATTGTTTTTTTTTGTGAATATCTAGATGGTTTTTTGGGAATGGGTTTTTTTTAATAAAAAAGGTATTTTATTGAAATTGTGTTTCTTAGAAATGGTTTCAATGGAAAATTTGTTTTCAATAAAAAGGGGGTTTTATTTAAAAGTTGTTTTGGTGTGATCCTTGAGCATATTGGTGTTTGAGTTCATATTTAATTTATTAGTATTGGCTGAACATATGGCCTTGTTCTTAGTACTAAAGGTAAAATTGTGCACGTGATATAATTACCTTACGATGAATTGATAGATCGACGAGAAATCGCTCATGAGTATGGAACTGTCATAGTGTAGAATGCATTGTTAGTTGTGTATATGTGTGGAAAAGTTCTGATATGCCAAAGGAATATTGGGAAATGGTTTTAATGATTTTTTAGTTATATTTATATAAAAATAACTTACTGGATAATTGTTTTCAATTAAACTTGTATTCCTTTGGTTGCAACTGGTTTTGGAAATTTTTATATATTTAGTTATAAACTATTTTGAGAAATTGCTTAATATAAACTATTTTATATAAATGTTGTAAAATCTTCAATCCTAGTGTCATGAGTAGTAAAGTCATTGGGGAAAGCCTACCTAGTTTTATACTCACCCCTGCTTTTTTACTTTTTTGCTTTTGCGGATGCACTCTTCCGTGATATGGGAAACGGTAACGTATCACATATTTTTAGAAGCACTTCGTGATACGTGGTCTATTTTACAATCCTGGAGCATGGAGTTAGTGGATAAAGGATTATTGTTGTCTTATTGGAGTCATTATTTTTCCTTTTTATTTTCACTTGATACTTGTTGGTCTTTCACTATTGTATACTTTTGAGTGGTATAATATGAATAATATAGTTGAGTTTTCTATTTTTTATTCACGCATCATATAGTGAACTGTTCAGTTATAGTTTTTTTGGTAAGTGGTTTATTTTTTAAAGTTTAACTCATCCCCCAATTGAATCTAAAACCCTTTGGTATTTATTCCCAGGATTTGGTGTCTTGAGGATGTCGCTTAAGATCATGTAATTAATCTTTGTACTCTTTACCCAATGAGAATTACTGGTTCATTACAAATGGTATCAATTTGTTCTGTCCTTGTCTAACAGGTAGTCATCGGTTTCCTAGTCTTGGAGTTAAATTTATTATTTTATATTCCTTGGGTTAGAATCTTATAAAGGAGTATTATTGTCGGAACGTGAAATGTATATCATAAAAGGACATAGGTAACCCATTTATGTTTAATATCATGCTACAAGGGAGGTGGTTACATAAGTGTTTTGGAGACACTTATAGGATCATGGAATCTCATTATCATTGGTTTAATCAATGTTATAAGAATGAAATGCATTGTTGAGGAATAAATTCCCACTAGTATTACATACATCATTTGGATAAATTATTTATCAATTTTGTCAAGGTTTAAATTTTTGAAAAATGCAGAATTTATTTTCAAATGAATGATTTTGAAAAGAGAATATGTGGTGTATTTTGAAAATGATTTTATTTTCAAAATAAAGTATGGTTTTCCAAAAACAATTTGACATAAAAATGTTGTTTTTCTATAAACATTGGTGTGATAGTTCATGTTATAGAATTTGGAATTCTTAACCATCAATTTCTAGGATGTGAGACTTACTGAGGTTGTTTTTTGTTTTGAAAATGGAACCCAGAAGGTGATATAGAAACAACCTGAATGAATCTATGGAGAACATGGTTTCTCCTTGATGATAGTTGAACCAAGATATGGTTGAAAGTATCATCCAAGACTTTTATGTTGTGTATATGGGGAACCGGAGGTATGATCTAATCCGTGTGGATCATTTCATTTAGTCCATGATGGAAAATCCACCCATCATTTGGGGTGATTTTGAACCTGAAAATGCATAAGTGTGGCTCAACAAGATGAATCATATCTTCAATTTCATTGGCACACCATTAGAACTATATGTCAATCTGGAAACATACATGCTCAAGGATCTCACACATCATTGATGGGATTTGGCTATGCTAGCTAAACTAAATCACGGTCTATGTTGGGAAGATTTTGAGGAATTATTTAACAAAAAATTCTATCCTCATACTTTCAAGATCCTAAGGATGACATAATTATTTATAGTAAAGTAAGAGAATCTCTATTTCATTGAATATGTGGCTAAATTCATTAATTTAGTCCACTTCTCACCAAAAGTTGTTGTAAGTGAATCCTGAAAGGCACACCTATTCGAATAAGGGTTATGGTAATAAATTTGATTGAAGATTTCTATGAAATATATTAATGGCTATATAAATATGGGAATAGAGTGGTAGTGGTTGAGTGGGACATATCTTAAGCTATGGCAGGAGGAGGTATGATAATCCCTACATGAAATGGAGGAATCTCAAATTTTGGGAAAAGAGAAAGAGGGACACCTATTTCCATGGCAGGAGTTGGAATCAGAATCAGAGAGCTGGATTAGTATATCTTCCTCCATGACCAAAGTTCCAAGTGAGATGCTACCAATGTGGTTCCATTGACCACATGAAGGGGGGAGTGTAAAACACCACCAAGAGTATTCCATAATTAGAAAAAGATGGGATGCCTTAAGTTCTTTTTTCACAGCTCTCCGAGTTCCGGGGCTCAAGACATTTCTTAGGTGTCACAAGATTTGTATGCTTTGATAGGGAAAGGATAGCCGAATCAAACTCATCCAGAGAGAATATAAAACCATTATGATTCAAAAAATACCATGACTCCTCAGCAAGGGAAATTGTAGCAATAGAATAAGTAGTAGGGTGCAATAATGAATCAATTGTATGAATTCCATCATATGATTGTTAATGACCACGCTCAACCATCTACAATGAGATGTGCAATTATTTTGAATTCTACCTTTGTGAAACTATTCTTTGATACTGGTGCATCGAACTCATTCATTTCTTATTGATATGTTGACCTGCTAGGTTTAAAACTCAAAATCATGCCTTCAATGTTAAAACTTCAAACTCCTCTCGGTGAAAGAGCATGTCAAGACATAGTGTGTAGAGCTTGTTCTATAACTGTTGATAGATCTGAGCTAAAGTGGGACATCTCAGTGTTGTATATGGATTTTTATGATGTAATACTAGGTATGGATTGGTTGAAAACTTTTAAGGATCACATTGACAGTAACATTATGATATTGAGTTTTGCGAGTGAGGACGACATCAAGCATCTCTTTGGAGGAGACAGGGTTGTAAAGAATGGTTCAGTTGGCTGGTTGTCACCAGCTATTGAGACTATATCTTACAATTTTGTAGCATTAAATTTGGAATCAATAGAATAAACCAATGAGAAATATTTTTATAGTAGTCATGGATAAATTTCCAAATGTCTTTCCTAGGATATTCTCATGGTTACCACCTATAAGGGAAGTGATGTTTACCATTGATCCTCTTATGGGGACCAGCCTTATTTCCCTTTCATCTTACAGGATGGAACCTAAAGAGTTAATGGAATTGAATGTGCAGTTTGAGGAGCTACAAAGTAAGGGTTTCATTCATTTGAGCACATGAATGTGGGTAGCACTGGTCATGTTCATGAAGAAAGTTAATGGAACTCTTTAGTTCTATGTCTATTATCATAAACTTAACAAAGTTATGATAAAGAACAGGTATCCATATCCACACATTGATGCCCTGTTCATTCAATTAATGGGAGCCGAGTGGTTATTTGAAATTTATTTATAATTATGATATCACCAATTGTGATTTCATAAGGGAAATATTTCAAATATAGCCTTGAGAAGAAGATATGTAAACTAAGAATATTTAGTCATACCTTTAGGTTTTAATAATTCACAAGTAGTCTTCATGGATTTGATAAAACATATATTTCAGAGATATTTATATTCTATTGTTTTTGTGTTTCTGGATGACACTATGGTGTATTAAATGATAAGGCATGAACATGATCAGCACTTGGAAATAGTGTCAGGAGTCTTTCGATCTTAGTTTTTGTATGTCAAATTATCTAAGTGTGATTTTTGGATATAAGAGGTATGCTTTCATGGCCATGTGATTTGGGAAAAAGTTGTTTTAGTGGATCCTGAAAATATAGAAGCTTTATCTCATGGAAACCACCGAAGAATGTCTTTTAGATAAAATGTTTTCTTGGTCTATCTGGATACTACTGATGCATTTTGTGTGACTTCTCATGACTATAATCATCAATGAAAACTATGTAAAAGAATAAATCTCCATTAAAAAGGACTGAAGAATGAAAAAAATTCTTTCTAGGAGATGAAATGTCAACTTACATCATCACATATTTTGATTTTTCCAAAACTAGTATAGGGGTACCTGGTGTATTATGATGCTTTGGGATCTGGGTTGGGATGTGTTATTAGGCCAGGAGTCCATGGGTTTCCTTATGGTTCAAGGTATTTTAGAGTGCATGGATAGAATTACCCAAAACATGAATTGGAGTTAGCTTCAGTCATTCGTTCTTTGAAGACATGGAAACATTTTCTCTTTGGAGAAAAATTCACATTGTTTTCTGATCATAAAATCTTGAAACACATTTTCTCACAGTGAGATTTAATTCTTAGTCAAACGAGAAGGATGGATTCTCTCTATATGTTTGACTTTGACATGATGTATACACCGGTAAAATGGAATTTGGTGGTAGATGCATTGAGTAGAAATTCATATGCTCAATTGAAAAAAGAATCATCAGGTTAATGTAATTTAACTTCATTCCTATACTACATGCATGTTCAATGTGGAAACTGAGGTGACATTGTGGTTTTCTACTCAGTTTCTGTGGTTCCTAATTTGGTAAATATGGTAAAAGAGGTACAAACATCATATTTGGAATTCTTGGTTAGAAGTTGAAAAATAAATGGTGACGAGACCAATGAGGTACGTAAACATGATGGGAATTAAGTTTTATGGTTTATATATCATATGGTTGTACCTATGGATTGTTAGAAACAACTTTTTCATGCTTACCACTATTCAAGATGGGTTGTCCATCTGGGTACACATAAGACGTATAGGGAATTTGAGGATATTTTTTTGGAGTGGAATAAAAATATATGTGTTAGAGTTAGTCTCACGGTTATTAACTAGTCAATAAGAGAAAACAGAGCACCAGAGACTAATAGGTATGTTACAGTCCTTACTAATTGCAGAGTGGAAATGGGAGAAATAGCTATGGATTTTGTTAAAGGTCTCCCAAGAATATTCTGGAAGCCATATTCCATATGGGTGATAATATATCAGCTCACAATGTCTACCCATTTCATTCCCATTTTTGAAACTCATACTGTGGAGGATCAATCCCAAATATATATCTAAGAAGTGGTAAAGAGACATTTCATACCCATCTCTATTGTGTCAGAGAGATATCTGAGGTTCAAATCTCATTTTTGGAAATCTTTATAGAGAGCCTTTGGGACTCAGTTGAATATGAGCACGGAATATCATAATCGAACAAACATCTAATCATAGTGGATGATTCAAATATTGGAATACATGTTTTGGGAATGTGTAATGGATTTTGGAAGCCCATGAGAAGATAATATACCCTTAGTGGAGTTCGTTAAAAATAATATCTATGAGGATTCAATACATATGGCTCTGTTTGAAGCGTTGTATGAGCGTCCTTATCATTCTCCCCTTTGTTGGGGGGAATAGGTGAAACTTCTATAGATGGGATGATCCTTGTCCAAGAAAAAATGGATAATATTTGGTTTATTAAAAAGATAATGGATATGGATCAGATTCATCATAAATCATATGAATATCATCGTTGAGGACATTTGTTATTCAATATGAGTTATCATGTGTTTTTAAGGATTTATCCAATACTTGGACATCAATGTTTTTGGAAGAAGGGAATGTTGTCTCCTTGATAAATAGGCTCTTTCGAGATACCATAATGGGATGGAGCGGTGGAATATCAGTTGAACTTATCATAATAGTTCAATTAAGAGCATAATGTGTTCCACATATCTCAGTTGAAAATGTATCGTCTTGATCATGAACATATGGTCATTTGGGATCACGTTGACCGAGAGATGGATGCTTTATTGGTATATATTCTGGCGAGGATTGTATATATGTAAGATAAATTACTTCACGGAAAAATCATCTGTCTAGTAAATATTTTATGGATGTATGTCTAGATTTAAGAAGAGTCATGTGAACATGAGAAGGAAATCAAAGACCAATGGTCAGAACTCTTTCAGGGATTTGAGGGTTTTATACTTTCTGAGGATTTAAAGGACAATGGTGAGAAGAATATAGTACCCTAATTTTCTATTATTTAATGCTTAATTAATTATTTTTATTCTTATAAAGTGAAAGGGTGAAGTATGGGAGAGTTGGGAGACCATTAAACAAGTTTTTGGGGCTAAAGGAGATGTCCATAGGCTGTGTAAGATCTGTCCAAACTATGCGGTAAGCCTAGTATAGACCATGTGATGTTTCCAATTTCAGATAGTAGCTTCATCACTGTGTGTGCATGGTTAGAGAGTTTGTGGTAGGAGTCCATTCAAAGTTCCCCCATAAAGTAGTATCTACCTCATGGTTATCATACGATTTGTCTAACAGAGGAGACTAATCATGTGCTGGAAAAAAGTAAGATACTGTTTTTTAGGATCTTACTAATTTTTTCTCGTACTTGTTCATTTTTACCCATAAACATACTTAATTCAAAATTTCTCTCTATTTAAGGTTGTGAAACCTCTCCCAAGAATTTAGGAGTTGATACGTAGCCCTCCAATGGAATTTTTAAGACCCATTCTCATGGTAAGTGACGTTCTTCTTCGCTATTGTCATGTTTATTTAGATCTACTTAAATATAATTCTACCATTCACTTTTATTCTTAGATATACACCTATTATGGGTATATATAAGATGTTTATTTCCAAATATGATGATATTTGGTCCTGGTTGTAATATGATAAGGGATATAAGATTGTTTTTTTTAGAATCAACCTGATTGCTAGAGCGTTCTTCGTCCATTGTCGGTTTGCATCAAAACCATTGTGGTAGGTGACATCACTCTCAAGTATTCATAATATAATTGATTTTCATAGTTTAAAATATGTAAAATTAATTTAAATTGATTTTTAAATCTTTTTTCAATGCATGGAATAAATATTATTTAGTGATAACTTATCATTTTTTTGGAATTGTGTAATTTCGGTGAATTGTTTTGAAAATTGTGTTAGTTTCAGTATTTTAAAATGGTAATTTTAAAGTGGGTATTTTCTTTAATATCTAAATGGTATATTGGGAATTGTTTTTTCAATAATAAGTGCGTTTCATTGAAATGGTTTTCCTTTGAAATGGTTTCGATGGAAAAGTGGTTTTCAATAAAAATGGGGTTTTATTGAAAAAGTGTTTTGGCATAATCCTTTGGAATATTAGTGTGTGAGTTCATATTTCATTTCTGGGGCTTGGTTGAAATATGAATTTATTCTCAGTTCTAAAGGCCAAATGGAACAGGGGATATAATTACATTGTGATGACTTGGTATATTGATGAGAAATTGCTCATGAGTATGGAACTGCCATAGTGAAGAATGCATGGTTGGTTGTGTGGATGTGTGGAATGGTTTGGGTATGACAAATAAATATTGAGAAATTGTTTTAAATCCCCAATTAGTTATTTTTTTCCGCCAAAATAACTTGATAGAAAATTGGTTTCAATTGCCCCGGTATGCTTTGGGATCCAAATGGTTTTGGAAAATTGTTTATATTTAGTTATAAAATGTTTTGAAAACATGATTTATATAAACAGTTTTATATAAATTTTTAAAACTCTTCAATCCTAGTTGAGTGATTAAGGAAGTCATTGGGTAAAGCCTACTGAGTTTTATACTCAATCATGCTTTGGAACTTTGGTTCTTTTGTAGATTCTATATTCCAGGATAGGGGAAAAGGTAATGTATCACCTGTTTTTAGAACCACTTCATGATACGTGGGTTGTTTGATGATCTTGGAGCATGGACCTAAGGGATCATGGAGTCTTATGGCCTTCTTAGAGTAATTAGTTTTCCTTCCTATATTTACTTTATACTATTTGGTCTTTCACAAGTTCACACTTCGGAGTGCTGGGATATGAATAATGTAGTTGAGTTATCTTACTTTTATTTATTTAGCATATAATGAGCAATTTGGTTATTGTTTTTTTATTTAGTGGTTTAGTTCTTAAAGGGTAAATCATCCGCCATTTGTATTTGAAACCATTTACAATTTATTTTCAACCTTTGACATCTTGGGGATGTTCCTTAAGTCCATGTAATGACTCATTGTACTTTTAAGCCAATGATAATTAGTGAGTCATTACATATACCTTATATTACCTAATATTAAAAATACTTTTATTATTAAAAAAAATTGTGACAAGATTTCATTTTCTTTAAATATAATATTCTAAAAGTCATACTCTCATCTGAGTGGCTTACAAAGGTTATTATTTTAGAACAAGGATACTTTCAGTTGAAACACACTAATAAAATAGAAATAGGACAAATTTTACGGTTATTTTATTATCTTTTCAATATTATTTTTAACCATAATTACCTGATTAACCATTAAACGTGGTAATTAAAATATCATTAAATTTACTATCCACATTTCCCATAATAAAATAATTTTATTTACATAATTTGGACCCACTAATTCCAAATATAGAATCTATAGTTCTAAATTAAAAACAAAAAAGTTACAGTAATTGATTTAAAATTAGTCCCTTTGAAAGAATAAGAAAATGGGCTATTAAAGTGAAAACTTCCAAAAGATTGGAATATTTTTATATGTAAGTTCAATTTCAAATTGATTACAATGATCTAAATTGGATTAAATGATAATTATTTGATATATTTATACTTTAAAAATAATCTAATATATAATTAAACAATATAAATATTTTAAATGAAATATATATTTTCAATTAAAATTTAGTATTTTTCACAATTCATTAAAACATAAAACTTATTAGAAAAATAAAAAAAATTAAAAAAAGTAAATTTTGACATCCCAATTCCAAATTTGAAGTCTATTTTTTCATTAAAAAGTATAAAAAGTGTCAAAAATTATATTTAAAATGGTTTATCCATTAACAAATATTAAAATTACCTTTTTGAAAAATATTGGGTTTTATGCATAAAATTGGGGTTTTTCTTATCTTAAGCCTATAAAATCTATTAGATAAATATAAAAAATATTTTTTTGAATATATAAAATATAAATTTCATTAATATGGAAAACTAAGTGTAATTGATTTAATTTATTAGTACAAAAAAACTTTTGGATCATAAAAACTAAAACTATTTACTTTATAATCAATTGGTATATATTTTCATTTCTAATTAATTGGTAACCAATGAATTCATATTGAAACCCTTATATTTTAATAAGTTATTTAATTCTATTAAGAACCACTAATATAATGTATAAGATATATATTATTATATTAAGTAAATAAAATTTTAATAATATACTATTCTTCGGTAAAACTCGATCTTTCATGTAATTGATGTAATCAAAAGAACTCAGAATTATGTGTAACACAACTGAAGAATAGTTTTTTGTATAATGAGAGCTAATCCAAATGATGCGTGCAACAAAATCATGACATGGTTTTTCATATAACGCAATCGAAACATAGTTTTTTATATAACAAAAGTTATTTTCAGTATTATGTGGAATGAAAAATACAAAAAAGATTAAATAAATTTAAAAAAAAACATTTCACAAATTCTCTTGGTCTTATATTCTACCACCCATAAAATAAATATCTCCGAAAAAAATCATCTTGGTTATAAAATATTTATTACCTAGAAGATATTTTCTTAGAAACCCCAAATGTAAAAAATTAATACTAAAACTACCATTAAATAAAGGAAAGTTAAAACCATATTGGATTCCCAAAGTAACATATAACTAAGATTCCACATAGGATAACACTGGTTAAAGTGAAAATATGGACTTAGAGGAAAACAATAAATATTTATAAGGAGTGACTGAGGTCATCAATCAAAAAAAAGTGAATGATCTTTTCAAAGCTGAGGGCCTAAAATTCATAAATCTATGATTATTTAAAGGTCCATTAGTTATACAAAAATCAATGTATTATGACAATATTTTTTTTCTTGATTGGTTTCATGATGTTGAAGAATTTTTATAAAAATATATAATTACATTGTTTCTGGAATACCTTACCCTTTGGTCCAGGATCAACATCCTCCTCAACTGTTATTCCAAGAAATAAAGGTGAATTTTCTATTCCAGAATCATTAACATATAATGAGATCCATAAATAGAATGATAGGTCACTCTGTCTATTTTTTATCACTAAAAAATGTTAGTAGTAGTTATCCAATACACATAAATCATCATATGGTGGGATAATAATTCAATCTCCAAAACCTTATCTGAAGTTTAACATAAACTGTTCCATAAATATTTAACCATATAACTCTTATTAAAGTGGTAATTCCAAGACTCTATAAATAAGGCGACAAAATTTCTCAAAAATATCTTTGTGTTGATCCCCCATGTATCATAAAGTAGCTATATGGTTTTGTATAACAAAACTTTTAATACCTTTATCATATATCCCTTTGAAATATGGTAATTAATTATTAAAATAATGCATGTTTCTTTATATGAAACTTATTGGATATATTCTCAAAAACCAAAAATGATGCAAACTTCATAAATAATAGTATAACTACCTATCTATAAGTCCTTAATTAGTTCCAAGGTAATCAGTACCATCTAATTTACATATACATATATAATAAATATTTATCCAAACAACATTAACTTATCATAATTGAAATATTAATGGTTATCTTACCTTAGTCAAAATTTAACCATTCCATTAGATTAATTTTTCACTCCATCAGAAACATTCAACATAACCATATAAATCTTGTGGAAATTACAAAAAATGAACAATACTTGTATATTCCACCATTTATAAAAGATAATTCTTGAATCCAAATACATTAAGACATCAATTTATTCACTTCATTCATAAGACATAAAAAGGCTACCTAATCCTATAACATAATAACTTTTTTCCATTCACATTTAACATATAGTCTCATAATCGTTATTAATATAACCATTACACATACCTCCTTGTTAATTCTATTATTGAGCTTTCCACTTGGGACATCTATTTATATGATGACCATTCATTCTGCAAGAACATAATTAAACCATTTATATTTTCATAGGGATTCTAGTATTCCCATCCATTTCACTAACTGAACCCTTTATTTATCTTTTTCAGTTACATGCATTATTCCCTTATTTTCCATGATAAAAACTTCTTATTGATCCTATAATAAATTCAACTAGGTGATTCTTTCCACATTCTTAAAAAAAAGTAAAATGAATCTCCTTTCCTCCATGGTCTCCATTACCTAAACTCTTAATAAACTCATATATTATATTCCTTATTTAGTCTAAGAGTTGGTTAAGGTAAACATTTTTAATCATGTTTTGTGAAAACTGACTAGGCATAATCACAAAATCCTAAACTCTAGTGACCATCATATTAAATATATCACCATAAAAGTTTCTATCACATTAAATTTTATCCCAGTTTCTTCTAGTTCCCACCATTGAAGAAAATTGAAAATCATTGAGTATGAAAAATTAATCATAGTAGGGAAACCACATAATCCAGAAAATCCTATTATCAGATGTGTAAATTATGAAACTTTACTTAATTTTTTACACAATAAGTTTATCCTAGGTTATTTATTTATAAAATATATTTAAATCATTTATTATTTTTTGTAAATATTATTTCAATTTGAAAAGAATATCAACTAGTAGTGTCAAAACAGGTGTGCAGTAAGGACCGTTGTCATGTACCATGTTAAGCTCAATTTTGGCCCAATGCACCTTGTCAGAGTTGCTACACCAAGTTACATTAGTTCCAAATCCACAACCACATGATGTATCTAGATAAGGATGTAATTCTAATAAACCACTCACTATATTCTTAACCAAAAATCTATAAATTTTCTTAAAAATTAACTCATCATTAGACCTATCCTTAGAGAAAACCCTAGGCATGTACTTATAAATATACTTAGTGAACTCAGTAATTTTTTCTCAATATAGTTTCCAAAAGTTTAATAAAAAAATTTATAAAACCATATATAACAACACATGATTTTCATACATGGATATTACATTTTTTTTATAAATATTCATTATATTTCCCAAACACATGCTCGAGGACCATAATATTTTAGTGCATTAGGAAACATGGAACACAATATTATAATTAAGAGAAATATATTAATAATATCTCATAATTATTGACTCATTTAGTATTTCTACTTGAAAAAATTATTTATAACCTAAGAAAATGAAACATAAGAAAGTCTGAGCTTAGATGCTTATTAAGGTTAAAAATGGAAGATACGTATGCATGATACGAACATGTGGGTGCCAAAACATGAGAATAACATTTTAATATCATACCCTAAATATTAAAGATCGTATACATGATTCTTGGAATAAATATTGGTATTTAATAAGATAGGAAGCATAATATAATTAAAGCACATGATCCATGAGTGTATAGTAATGGAATAAGACATGGAAATTATGGTATACACACAAGCTTAGAATATCACATGTCAATTATTACAACCAAGACTTTCAAAGTATATTAGGATGGGGTTAATCAACCGTGTAACTAATTTTTTCTTTTGATGGCCTCCCATGTACCTTCTGATTTTGGTCTTAGGATTACCTCTCGTGTACCTTACTTTTTCGGTCTTAGGATGACCTCCTATCTTCCCTCTTATTACGGGATTATGATGACCTCCCATGTACCCTTTTTAGCTCATAGGGAATTTATCATTACATAATTCATTGGAGGGAGATATAGGTCCCGCCCATCACACAATAAAACCCATATATATGTGTTCTAAAAGACCATAAATCATGTATGATATTAGAACTCGTGGAATAATATGCATTTCATAAACATCATCAAAACATAATGTAACCAATTGAAGTGAAATGGGTTTCATAAATATCATTCAATCATAAACATAAACCACTCATAAAAAGAATAATAATAGTATCATTGAATCATACCCCAAGTAAAACAAACCAAATAAATTTATCTTAAATGTGAAATAATTTTGAGTTATAACTTTAAAACAATTCTAGAGGAAAATATTCTTTCTACTTTGTAAATGTTTTAATTTATTAAAATGTCTTGCAATTATAAAAACCAAATTTTAATTTAAAATTAAAATGTAATATTATAAGAGAAGATTCAAATAAATAAGGATTAATGACTGTGGAATTTTTTTTATTTCGTATATGTTAAAAAATCTTTACATTCATACTTTTTTTGAAAATGTCACAAAGTACATCGTTTAAAAATGACAAAAGATTCTTTTTTAACCTTGTTGTAAAACACAAAAATGGGTAAAAATGAATTTAAACATACATAGGAAAATAGTAAAATAATTTTTAAATACATTTTTCTAAAATATGAATGTGGAAGAAAAATATTCCCTAATAGATACATAAAACCAAACAATCCTAAATAATGATAAAATTGTGAAATAATTTATCATCACTTTACAATAAATAGAATCATATGACCCATGATATAAAGAAAATTATATTGATATTAAAATACCATAATATTTGAGATAAGAATCAAAAAATACATTCATGGGTATTATATAGACCACATAGAAGAAAATAGTAGTGTATAATGAATCTTTCCCACATAAATAAAAGTGAGAAGTAAATACCTTACATTAAGTCTTGAATAACTTCATATATGTTAAAAACTCCAGAAAAATAAATTTAATTTTATTATAAATCTACCATAGACCCATATTAATATATAAAATTCTATATATGATTTATATACAATTTTATTTTTGTCTCTTATTAACAATTTCATGTTAAAGTTATGTTTTTGGAAATAATTGCTTTTTTCATTCATGTTTGGACTTTTTATCATTGGTCCTATTATATAGATCATGATTTAATAATATAAATAATTATAAACATGAAATAAATATCATATATCTATTCAGTATATATGTATTCATGGTTACTTAGATAATTTAGCGATTAAAATAAAGTACACCTTTCATAGAGACAATAATCCGTACGTATGCATGAATGTTGTTTTCATTCACCTGTCATATTAAAAGAACGGAAAGTATATGATATAGTATATTTATAAAATAATTTTATATGTTATATATATCATTAAAATTCATAAAATTAATCCTTATAATCTCTCATTTAAAATATAAGTAAAAAAAATCATGTTGCATCGTGCATATGGTAAGCCATATATACACACAAGTGACTTTATCATTTTCCAAAAGATTGTGAGGTAAAAAGGTAGATGTGATACTATAATTAAATAAGTATAATCATTTCATAAATATGATATATAAAAATTTAACCAATCATAATTCCCACTTTTAAAATATGGTGATGGAAAATGAATTATATCACTTTTTGGAGACGGTATGTCATACATAGGGACGAGCAATAATTTCACTTATTGTTCGATGGGAATGGGGATTTATAAAGGTGTTTTCATAATAATAATAACATTTAGGAATATTTATGATGAATAATTTATTATTTCATGATATATATCATATATTCATAGTAGGTATGGAAGATTATAAAAAAAAGAGTGATCAGTTACAACGATTACCAGTTATTCAAAACGTCTCTTTTAATTAAAACCATAACACCTCTTATATGGGTGTTTTTCCAATAATATGGAATCTATAATGGGGGTAGAGAATATAGTAATGGATTTGGGTAGATATGTTCTGAATCAAATAGGTTTTTTTAGTGTATTAAAGGATAAGAATGGGTACCCTTTTATAGAAGAGGTGGAGGGAACTATTGGAATTCTTCAAAATATTGAATAAATATAAATTAATTTTATTATCAAAATGGCTCGAAATTTTTTCAGTTAGAATATAGAAGGGCACTATTTGACTATTTTTTAATACTTATAGTTTTCTTTAACACTTATTTACCATTTTAATAAATTTTATTTCCTCTAATAAAATATTATTTATTATAAAATATCAATAATGTCATCTATGACACTATTTATCATAAGACTTTCAAAAAAATATCATAAAAACATGATATCTTTGATTAAAATATTTTTAATAATTATTAAGATGTAAAATTACTCCATAAAATTCTTGTATGACATTAAATATGTCAAATTATATTTTATTTTAATATTATTATTGTCGTTTATTAGATTCTTCCCTCAATTAAAAAATTAATGCATCATTATTGTGTCTCCATTTAATATACTTATTTTATCACAAAAAATTAAAAATAAATTACCATGATGTAGATAATTATTTTAAAATTTTAAATAATATTTAGAGTATAACATATCCCTTATATAACCCCACATAAAAAATATTTCATTTTTAAATAAAAGTTTAATAAAATTGTATTTTCATTGAATATAGTATTCTAAATGTGATACTCTCATCGAAGTGGAATCCAAAGGTTATAATTTATTCTCATAGATTATTTTGGTTGAAGAAAATTATTTAATGAAATTATGAAATGTTTTATGGTAAATTTATACTTGTTATAAAATTATTTTTCCCCATACTTACCTCATTTTCTCTTAACTGTGGTAATTAAAATATTACTAAATTTATTATTCATATGGCCCAAAATAAAATAAACCTATTTACATAATTTGAAATCAATTATTCCAAATATGGAATCTATTTTTCAATAGTCAACAACCCAGAATATGAATTAATTAAATTAAAATTAATCTCTTTAATAGAATGAGAAAACTGGTAATTAAGTGAAAACGTCTAAAATATTAACATGTTTTTATCTCCAAATTCATTTTTAAATTCATTCCAATAACCACAATTGGATTAAATGAAAAATATGATCTATTTATACTGTAAAATGAACCCAATATATAATTAAACACTATAAATCATTTTAATGAATTTTTTTTATTAAAATACAGTGTTATTCACTATTCATAAAAATATGAAAATTATATGAAAAATAAAAAGAAACAAAAACAATTAAATTTTGATATCCCAAATTCAAAAAAAAAATTATATTTTCATTTAAAATATTAATCTATCAAAAATTATATTTGAAATGGGTTCTTCATTAAAATGTAATAATTTTTTTAAAAAACAAATATAGGGTTTTATGCATAAAATTAGGTTTTATCATATCATTGGCCTATAAAATAAATTGGATGAATATAAAAAAATATTTGATCAAATATATAAAACTTATATTTCATTAATATAATTCACTAATTGTAATTTATTTAACTTATTAAGACAAAACTACTTTGGGTGCATAAAAATAAAACCATTTCTTTTATTGTCAATTGGTATATGTTTTCATTTATAATTAATTAGTAACCAATGAATTCATATATTAAAACTTATATTTTTACAAATTTATTTCATAATATTTAAAAAAACTAATTAAATAGAAAATTTATTTCTTGTTATATTAAATAATAATATTTTAATAATATATTATTATTCGGTAAAACACATTCTAGAGTGTAATAAAATCTATCAAATGAACTCTTGTGTTGGGTGTAAAAAAAGCCAAGAATAGTTTTTTGTGTACTAAAAACTAATCCAGTTGTTGCGTGTAGTAAAACATTCACTTGATGTTGCATATAACGAAAGACCCGAATAGCATTTTCATATAACAAAAGCTATTTTACAGTATTTTGTGAAATTAAAAATATCGAAATGGTTAAAATAATTTAGAAAAAATATTTCTTAAAATCTCAGGGTGTTAAAGGTTTCTACATGGGGTTTTAAACCTATATTGTGAAAGGATTTTATGGTATATATTTTCATGTACCTCAGGCATCACATCAAATAATTAATGATTTCCTTTATAGAAATTTCGGTTATCCTTGTTATTATCCATGAGGTTTTCAAAAGAAAAAAATATATAGATACATTTCATTCTCATTTAATTGATTAAATGTAATGTTTTTTCAGTGATTCCCCTTTTCATATAGATTATTCTTTCTCATATTATTTAAATTGCATGTGTTCTTAGTTAAATACTTTTTCATATAGATTTATTCCCATTAATACAATATTTATTCGGTTTCACTTACCCTTACTTATCATTTGAGCTAACCCTTATTATGTTTCCTTGCTTAGGTTTTGAAGAGGAATCCTTTCAATAAGTATCAAAGATGTCATGATTTTACTTGTTTTATTCTTTATTTTCATTTACAAATTTATTATGGGTATCGTGTATGTAATATACATTTCCAAAATTGAAAAACCGTTTGGTCCTTAAAGATTTGTTTCCTTGTGAACATGCCAATGAAATAAATAATGCCCCAGATCCAAAATTTCAGTGCCAGGGAATAAAAATAAAAAAATAATTTATATTTATGATATTCAATATACAAAATTCACCATATTGATATGATGAAAATAATTTCCTCTTTAGTGTGACATGATATGACGTTACAGAATCAATCACTCATTCACTGTATAGATCTCACCTCGGATAGTAAACACTGAATGAAATTAAATAACCCTCACTCAATAAAATAATTATGATGGTATCCTCAGAATCAGTGTAATGTGTCTTCTCTTCTTCCTAACAATTTTTCAAATCATTATAATTTCTCTATGCATGGCCCTCTTTATCATAACAGAATAACATGAACTTTATTCTTTTATTTAAATTACATCTATGACTACATCATCCATATATCAGAGTGAGATTACAACCATTACATAAAAATCACAACCATTAGTATTTTGTTGTGTCTCAATCATAAACAATGTTGAATTAACATGATCCAGCTTTAGAGTTTCATTCTCTAAGATGAACGTGGTGAAAATTTTTTTATATAAACAAAGTAACAAACTAATGTGAAGAAAATTTTTATCTTATTCCATTTAAATAGATTATATGTACCTTTATCATTGATCTTGACTTCGACCAAAGTCAACCAAATAAGAATTTTGGTGAAATCGTCTAGATAGTTACCTTAATTTGCATTCTCTATAATTCACAAATGATAAAATCATTTTTTAGATATAAATGATTTATGAGTGATTTATATTTAAAAAGGCTTTCAATATTCACCTAGATATAGTCCAAATCTAATAGATTCATCACCTACCATAGTGTATTATCACCCAAATACATATGGATGGTTCGTTTTTTAAACACTCTAATATCATCGCAATTAACATCACTCATCATTTCTAGATTCACTAGTTTTTTCATCTTATACTAGTAGTTGGGGATGAAACATATCAATCCTTGGATAAAAACATGATTGTATATAAATATTGTTGGAATCACCAATAAAAAAGAAGTAGGAATAAAATTAGAAAAAAATATTACATGGGATTTAAAGTTGTCAGAAACTTCCAATATAAAGAATTAAAAACCCATGGAGAAACTCCAAAAAATACACTATGAATTAGAGAGTAAAAAATTCATGTAATCTAAAATTATGAATTATAATGAGATCATAGACAAGCTTTGTAAAAATGACACCCTGATATGCCTCCTCCTTTTCTCTCATAATCAACTCTAAAAAATTTCTCCCCTTGGAGATCAAAACTAAACATATAGTGTTTTTATTTCACGTCAAATAAGTCATTAAACAACCAGTTTTTCACAAAACATGGTTCTTTCCATTCCCAAAAAACATGTGCTAATGTATCTGAGGGATACTCTAACTAGGTGCTATACATGCATGTGTTTCATGCCATTTTTCTTTCACGAAACTATCTTATATCTACTCTCCATATCATATTATATAGGGTTGGAATCAAATATATATACAGATATCTCCAAATTCCCACACATGGACCAAAATAATCTGAAGGCCACCATTTTAATTTCAAAAAAATTATCCTCCATAATTTCAAAATATTTATGACAACCCTATCAAATACAATAAGGAAAATCCTCACTAGAATTGTCTCAAGAGATCAAACATTTTTTATCTCGCTTCCCAAATCATCCCATGTTAGTTCTCCTCTTTAGCCTTCTATAATATACCATGTTCATAGTCACCCAATTCTTATATACTAGTGAAGGATAAACCCTCACTCCAGGTTAATACCTTTTCTTCTAAAGGATATAAAGAATCCTCAAGGTTCATTAAGACCAATTAGGGACACCCACTCTCATCCTATCACATCCATATACTCATAGTTCACCAAGACACCTATAAGAAGGGACACTACGTTACATCTTCTTATTATAATTTGAACACCTCATGTTCTATGTATCGCATTTAATGAATTTAAAATAACGTAAATAGTTATCAGTGTCCATGGTAATCAAACAGGTGAACAAGGTCTATCACGTCACTTAAACCTATGTGAAATTCATTCATAGACTTTCAAATTTAATAAAACAACCATTAAATTTAAATAGGTATATTTCCTTCATTATATAGATCATCCATATCACATTCTATATAAACCAAGAATATTACCGTAGTAAAAATTCACAATGATCACCAATCTCACGCCTTAAGTTACTTCATTGAACAACATCTCATAAACTCATTTATATGATTATCCAAGTCTAACCATCTATGGATCATCATCACGAGACCCAAACATAGGACAATGCATCCAATAATTAATTATAAAGCATCTATAATTAATTATTAATATTATTTTATCAATTTATAAATAGTTTTTAACAAATTTAGTAATTAATTAAATTAGGCATAAAGCATAAAAACAGTAGACATCAACTTCTCACCAAAACCTCAGGAAACATGGTATGGTCCAATATGGAAAAACAACCTAAAATAAGTCATGAAGAAGACCCAATTTATACACACGTCCCAAGTACCAATTAAATTCAAAATTTTCCAAAAAACAAAACAATTTTATATGATGGAGTACCTCCATCAAAAATAGTGTGCAATAACAAGAAAACATCATCATGGGATTTCTTATAGCTATTCTATAAAAAAACCCGTCATCCTCTCCTAATTTCCCCATGATTAAATGGAATTAGTCATTCAAACCTAACTAAAATCAACTAAAATGAGAGATGATAGAAGGAAAATGAAATAAAAAACAGAACCATACATCAATCACCATAAAAATCTCTATTAATTCACATATATTGAGGTTGATATGAAAAAATATGGAGAAGAATAGGTTTGGTTAATAATGGACTCCTCCCATGTAAGATCTAAAGAATTTCTGAATATGTATTGTGCTTATATATAGGAACTTTTTACTCTTATTTTGGTATATATTTAGTTGGTTTTTGTTTTGGGATGTTTTAGGTGAAATTTAGGAATTTTAGAAGGATAATGGGGAGTGCATTGTGGGGACATAGTTTTCCCAAACAATTAACCGACCCATAAAAACCATGAATCCCAAAACAAAGGGGGGGGTTCATGTTTGGAACATTGTTTGAGAAATAATTGTCCCTATTATTGGTAAATGGGTGGCCCCTATGTGAGGTGCACAATTAGGGTGCATGGTTTGGAAAACTGTGCTCCACATACTAAGAAATCGTTCACGCTGAATTATTTTCAATGAATTTATATTTTATAATTCTTGAACACATTAGACATCAAATTAACCCCCCCTCTTAACAATAATGGTTATCTCTCATTTTTTTTACGTCCCAGAGAGGATTCCAAGGGCCTGAGAACTCAGTTGTTGATGAATCAAAAATCTAATTGAAGGATCTTCACCTCTCCCATTAAGAAATATCTTTCCATTTGGTTTAATCTCTCACCTTTACATCATTCTGGATAAATAGGATTATCCATTCCTCATTTGATTTGTTTTATCTCTATGTTTTGATGGTTTTGTTTTGTTTGATATTGATTATATTATTTGCTTCTACATCTCATTCTTTGTCGTGTTTTTGAACTTTCTGCTTAGAATTAAGGATGTCAATTTAGAGAAACCTCATCAACAATATGGAGGTAGGTGTGATAAATTCCAAATCCCATAGTATTGATTATAATTATTAGTAAATAATTGTAAAATATAAATCTCCATGTTTGAAAATCGCATCTTGAATTGGATTAATTATTTTCGTAATTAATTAATGGAATGATGTGACTATGGAATTGATGGGATATTGGAATTATGAATTTTTTCAATTGATGGGATTTTTAAATGGGTCAATTATTTTTTTTTATTTAATGATAATGGGAATCAAGGTATGGATGTATAAAACTTGGATGGTTAATGATTTATGTGATTAAATGTTGATAAAGGGTTTAACATTGAAATGATCATATTTTTCTAAGTGATTTAAATTCTTGAACCATGATTTTTTTGATAATTGAAATTTTATACCATGAAGATAAATGATGATTAGAGGGTTAATATTGGTTAACCATGAAAAATTTTATGTACGTGATAAACTTGATGGACTGATAAATGTGGTGTGGGACAAAGACTAATGCTACAAATACCAATGAAGTCATACGCATGGACTTCTAGGCCCAAATACATGGATGTGAATATAATTGATTTGGTAATAAACTGATATGTCAAATACCTGTGAAGTGTGGGACAAATACAGATACTCCAAATTCCCATGGGTTGTTGGACATGATGTTCTACGCCTATGAGATTCGCATTCGACTATGACTCCAAGTGGCCATGTTATGAATTGAAATGAAATGGGTAATGAAATTCCATGTTATGATGAATCAATATTATCTTTTTGATATCCCATGGGAATAGTTCAGAATATGACATGGGCCGATGAAGGTATTGATGGTATGGGTGTCATCATGAACGTAGTGATTTATGTGGTTAAATTAATAATAATTGAATATGTAATTTTTTTACTTTCTTGATTGTGATTCATTATTTATACAAAATCATGCACTATATAAACTAGATATTTTTCTAAATATCATTATTGGTGTCCTACTGATTTTTAATCACACCCTAATCAATCTTCTTAATTGGTACCCAAATAGACTTCATTTTTTAGGACATAATATTTTCAAGATCCCTATTCTAGATGGATGAGTTTGGATGGGGAATGATTGAGGGATATATATGAGATTTTGGGTCCTTCTTGGGGGTTTTTAGTGTGTCATTATTTTATTATTTTTCATATTGATTCTTGATGCATATGTGAAATGGAATATCTACTACTTTATTTTTTTATTTTATTTCTTATTTTGGTCATCATGTGATACTAGTTTGTCCTGGTTTTTTTATTTTTTATTTTTTATTTTGTTCCTTATTATTAGTAGGTTATTGATAGTTTATTTTTCACTATTTAGATGGTTTGGTAAAGAGGGTATAGTCACCCCCTGTTATATATTTGAACCCCACTTCTAGTTTATAGCCACTGGCGTACATGTAGGTGCACCTGAGATCATGTGACCAATCGGCCAAGGGCATCGGTGTGTAGAAAACATGTCGGGACATCAAAAAGTGGTGTCATATGAGTTTTATTTTATTTTATGTTATTTTTTCTTACTAATTTGGAAAGGTATGAAATATATTAGGATCATTCAAACCTTGGTTAAGAGAATGTTAATATGAGTATCTAACATATGTGTGGGGAAAAAAATCCAAATACCAAAGGTGGGAATGTTGTTATTTATGTGTGTTTTTAAAGATGGATGTAATTTCAACTTTACTAATTCACTTGATATGTGATGTGATTATTGTTTCTGATATTTTGTTAGATTTGACTCATTACCCGGTACGGAATGAGATTTGAGTGTGCATGAATAATTCTTGGAACTCTAGAATTATTGTAACATGATAAAATTTCAGGCACATATGGAAAAATAGGTTCTTAAAAAAGTTGATAAAATTCAAATTTTTTCTCTTTCTTGTGTAATTGAACAAAAAAAGGTGCATAATATGAAAATTAGATGATGTAAAAAATGATGAAAAAATGTGGGAAATGAGATTCTAATAAGAAAATGGGTTGATGATATTTTTTAACCTATTAGATCGATGACCTAGGTGAGGGATGATTAAGGGTAGTGATAACAACTCAGTTTTCACAGTGTGGTGGGTCAAGGAGCATGACTTGTTATTTATTTTTGTGAATCCCTATAAATGTGATCATAATTGTTTTTATATGTCATTAGATTCTTGTTTGTATATGTATATATATTCCTCTATGATTATGATTATTTATATTAATTCATGAGGTTATGGATGGAAATAATCCACTAGTAGTGGAATATGATGTTTTGATTATTCTGAGTGAGGAAGACAAAGTGAAGTTCCATAAGAACAATGCTCGCTTTATTTAATTTATAGAAAGAGGTTGTGGTGGGTTTTGAAGAGTATGACTGACATCACATGAGCGTTTCATTTTCTGCACCCTCTGACATTCACTATAGAGTGTGTATCTGAGGCATTTGTGTTATGGACTGATTTCATCTTGATGATTCTGGACCACATAGAGACTTGTACTGAGAAAATAGTTAAATTGGAATCTTACATGTTTTGAGGATCAGTGAAGTAATAGTGGGACATCTAGACCCATGATGGATAGCTATAAAACATGGTATGTAAGGACTTCCAAGAAAATTTCTTGGAGAAATTTTACCCTGTGATGTTGAGACATGACAGGGAAACATATTATATAAGGATATCCAAGGGGATTATTTCCATGATAGAAAATGTAGGTCGCTTTAGAAACTTGCAGAAGTTTCCTCCAGTACTGTAAGGGGATGAGATAGCTACGACAAGATGTTTTCAGTATGGGATTAAATTTTAGATCGAGACCCAGTTTTACATGTATCTGTTAAATAATTTTGATGAGGTAGTGGATGAAACTCTCATATCTAACAGGAACCTGAATGGGGCTTTGAATGGAGGACATGTGGTCTCTCATGGATGACCAGAAGGTAAGAATTCTGATAGTTTGAAGAGTCTATATGAGAATATAGATGAGGGTAGTGTAAAGAAGAGTGGATATGGGTAAGGGTTAGTTACTCAGGACCTTAATCAGTTTCTCTAGAACCAATGGGGTAGGTCGGGTCACTTTCATAGAAATTTTCCATTAACACAAAATGATTGTAAATTTTTTAGAAATATGGTACATCTATAATGTTTCTGTAACAACCCATCAAATATGGGTAATGATAGAGGTTAGAGTTAGAGTCAGAATGCTGGAAGGGGGGTCTTAAACACCATATTAGTCTTGTATTTGGAGTTATATTGGTTGTGGTAGTCAAAATTGTGGACAAGGTGGTTATGGGAAAGATCACTTATATCAGTAGAGTGGTGTAGAACAGGGGACTCAAAATGAATCACAATAAAAAGGGGTAGGATAGTTTCATGCGATTCACCATAAATTTTTTGATAGTGAGGCTAGACCATCGATAGTTAGAGGTACTATTATTATGGCATCTACACTTTATAGTGCCTTATATAATATAGGGGCCTCTCATTCTTAGGTATCTTTTCAACATGTGAATTTTTTGAGTCTGGTAGTGGATTTTGTGAGTGGGGTGATGATGATTGATACTCCCTTATGAGTATGAAAGATAGACATTTTTCTGTGCAAGGGGTTTTCTCCCAAGGTTGGGGGTATCATTTCCTTTTGGGTATTTAAATCCTTTATATGTCCATATATGACTTAATTTTTTGGTATAGATCCAAGGAGAGTGACTTTTAATCACTTAAGGGTGAAAATTGTGTTCATCAGGGAGAGTGGGATATTCAGGTAGGCTATACCAGAATAGTTCATCACCAACTAGGATAACTCACCACCTAATATGCAAGAATGTTGCTATATATTGGGGGTGTAAAGCATTATGTATTTCAACCCATAGTGGATAGGTTCTAGGATGTGTTTCTTGAATAATTTTTAGGGATTACACCTAGTATATATGTGGAATTTAATATTGATCTCATTCTAGGGGAGAACCAGTTTCTATTCCACCCTATAGAATAGAAACAAAAAAGATTAAAGAGATCAAGACTCAATTGGAATAGTTGATGTATAATGGTTTTATTCCTCCAGGTATATCACAGTGGGGTCCTTTAGTCTTTTTTCCTAATAATGTTGATTCTCCATTATGCATTAGTGGTGATTACAGGAAGTTGAACTAGATAAAAGTGGAGAGATGATATCCTCTTTTATGTATCGATGATCTATCTTACCAGTTGAGAGGAGTGTGAGTGTTTCCATGATTGACTAAATATTAAGGTATAATCAGCATAGAGTTTGACCCTATCATACACCATGGAAAACTTTCAGAAGTAGGTATCATCTTTATGAGTTCATCGTGATGTTGTTTGGGCTGACGAACACACTGGTAGTGTTCATGTCTTTGATGAACTGAATCTTCCACCAGTACCAAGATCAATTTTTTGTTTTGTTTATGGATAGAATCTTGGTGTACACTAATACTCATGAAGATCATTCCCAACATATTGACATTATCTTAAGTACAATGAGAGATAATCTTCAATATACCAAGCTATTTATGCACCAATTCTTGATTTAATGGGTACATTTCTTGGGTTACAACATCTTAGAGGAAGGTGCTCTAGTGGAACTATAGAAATTGTAGGTAGTGATGTCTTAGGAGCATCACAATATTTTTTTGATATACACATATTTTTGGGATCAAAATACTATTATCAGAAGTTCATCTAGGACATTTCCATCTTGGAAGCTCCACTATCAAGATTTACCTAGAAGGGGAAGAAGTTTGAATGGTCTGGAGGATGTGAAATAATTTTTATGAGTTGATGAAGTGGTTGGCATCAATGTTAATCATGATCCAACCTGAGCCTTGGAAGGACTATATAGTGATTTTTTTCATCTGGGATTAAGATTAGAGAAGGGACGATGGATGAAGATCGAGTTTTGGTGTATTGATAATGGGAATTGAGGCCACGTGAAAGTAAATACGCTATGGTTGACCTCATGTTATATTCAATGCTTTTTTCCATCAATTGTTAGCAGCATTATCTATTGGGATAAAATTTTACAGTGTATACCCAACATAAGAGCATAATATACATACTTTCCCACTGATATTTGAATCACTAGAAATAGATATGGGATGATTATATTAAATCATTTAAGTTCAATATAGCATATAGTCCCTAGAAAGGAAAAAATGTGGCTATGGCTTTGAGAAGGAAAAATTAGAATCAAGAAGTTCTGGAACCTAGTTATATGTGGAAGATGATAAATTTTTTGGATGAGATGAATATTGTTGTTCAAGAGGAAAAGGATCATATTACTCTTGTATCAGTATTAGTGGAGTATACTCTTTTGAGTTGAACTAGGTAAAGGCAGTATGAGGAAACAGAGTGTATAACTTTCATATAAATCCTTGAAGAAGGTAAGACACCATATGATTGGACTATAGATGATGATGATATCATCTATTTTTGGAGTTATGTTTTTGTATCTACATTTATGCGATAGGAGATGATTTATGAATTTCATGCCTTGAAGTGTGTGGCACTTCCAGGTTTGACCAAAATGTTTCCTGGCCTACATTAGTAATATTGGTGTCCATGCATGAAAAAGGATATTGTAGGGTTCTTGACAAGATGGTACACATATCCAAAGGTGATGGTTGAGCAACAACTTCCATGTGGTTTTCTAAAGAGGTTTCCCATACCGGAATGGAAGTGGGATGATGTTAATATTGACTTTTTGATGGGTATCCTGGGGATTTCTATGAATAATGATGATATCAGGGTGGTTATGGACCAACTAAGGAAAGTGGAAAACTTCCTTCCTATATGGGAGACATTATAAATGGATCAGTTGATAAATATATATGTTCAAGAGATAACTTTTCTATACTGGGTGCCATGAAGTATGGTTTTAAATCATGACTCACGTTTTACTTCATGATTATTGTAGGTTTTCTAGAAATAATATAATATGTAGGCAATTCTGAGTATAGAATTCAACACACAGACAGATGGGATGTTAGAATGTAATATTCAGGTACTGAAGGATATGCGGTAAGCATGCATTCATAACTATCTTGGTCCTTATGTGAAGAAATTAGTGCATCTTCAGTTGTCTTATAACAATAGTTATATGGAGAATATTTAAATGGAATTATATGATGCAATTTATGGTAGGTCATGGAAATCACCTCTAGTTTGGATGAAGATAGGTGACTTAGATTTTTTGGGACTAAGTGTAATGTGGGATAAGTCAGAGTAAGTTTAGATGATTCAGAAACATATGATAATAGATCATAGTGGGTATAAGTTGTATGCTGATAGACGTAGAATAAACCTTCAGTTAATAATGGGTGATCGTGTTTTCCTTTAGTTGTCACCTGTGTTGAGTAACTATAGGAATCAAGTAAAGACAATGTTGTCCCCCCCAGAGTTTGATGGACCATTTGAGGTTGTAGATAGAATTAAGTTATTGGCATACTGATTGGATATTCCATAGAGATTTAGTGTTATTCATGAAGATTTTTGTCTGTCTGAGATTTGAAGGTACCACCCCGACCCTTCTCATGTGATCAATTTCGATAATGTTGAGATTGATACTGATGTGTCCTTTAGTGAGAATCCTATAAGTGAGTTGGATCTCAATGAGAATGTGTTGGGGGAAATATTTTTCTAATTGTTCAAGTTTCAGGGAAACATTGAGTGTTTATGAGAAATCATTATAGATAGAAATGGATATAAGGTCTTTGTGGGACAACATTTTTACCTCAGGATCATAGGTATTCTTGTAATTGAAGGTTGAGGATGAGATATTATAAGGTGGGGAGATTGTAAGATTGTGAATTTTTTTGTAGATTTATCATGTCTTTTTACATGTACTATTTTACCCATGTTTTGGCATATCTTTTGTGGGATTTTGAATTTGGTCGTTTCAGGTAATATTTATGAATTTTTTAATGAAAATAGGGAGTGCACAGTAGGTGCATGGTTTTCCCAAACCATGTGCCTACCCCCAAAAACCATGAAACCCCATATAGAAGTGGGGTTTAGTATTGGAAAATAGTTTGGAAAACTATTACCTCTTTTGAAGTAACCATTAGACCCTTATGAGTGCTGAATTATTAGGAAAAATAGTTTCAGAAACCGTGCTCCCCAGCCCATGAAACTATGTACATAAAATTAATTTCTACACATTTTTATTTTAAAATAACCAAACTCCCCAGATCCACAATAATTCATCCCTGATTGAAAAAATGGTTATCTATAATTTATGGAGGTCCTAGAAAGGATTCTAAGTCCCTATCATCTCTGTTGTTGATGAATTTATGATCAGGTTGATGGATCTGCACCTCACTCAGTAAGAAATATCTTCAAATTTGGATTCATCTCTCTCTTGTATCTCTTTTTGGATAATGATGAATGTTTTTATTCTCATAGTCATTAGCTTACATTTAGGTTATTAAGGTTGGTATTCCATTTGGTCATGATTCTAGGATTTCTTTGTTGATCTCGTTATTCATTGAGTTCTTGATCATTTAGATTCAAATTGGGGATTTTTGTTAGGTGAAGAATGATGAACAATATTGAGGTAGGTGGTCTAAGTAGAAACTCCCATAGCCTCGATCATAATTATATGTATGGAACTATGAAATATAAATTTCGATGTTTGGTACTGACACCTTGAATTCAATTAATTAATTGGACAATTAATGGAACTATGTGATTATAGAATCGATGGGATATTGGAAATTCGAATTTGGACAATTAATTGGATTGTAAAATGGGTCAATTAATGCGTTTATGAATTCACCGATAATGGTGATAAATTTATGTTTGGATTGACATTGAAGGGTTAGTTAATTGTGTGATTAAATGTTGATAAAGGGTCTGATGGTGAAATTTTTATATTATTCTATGTGATTTAATATGATGAACCATGTTTTTTTATAATTGAGATGGTATACAACTATCATAAATGTTTATAAAAGTTTTAATGTTGGTTAAACATTTTAAATGTGATATGTGTGATATATGTGATTCATTTATAAATGGGGTGTGTGACAAGGACTGATTATCAAAATACCAATGGGGTCTTTTCCATGGAATTCTAGGCCTAAATGAATGCTTGTGAATATTATTATAGGGCACATGGACTGTTGTTCCAAATACCAATGAGGAGTAATATTGAGACTAACACTCTAACTAGTTGTGGGGTAATATACATTACATTATACACCCATAATATTGGAATTGAACTTTATTTCCATGTGGGTGTGTTATGAGTTTAAATGAAATAGGTAATAAATGACAATGTTATGATGAATTGTGATTATCTATGTGATATAACTTGGGGATATTATAGAATTTTTCATGGTCCAAAGAAGGTTTCTATGGAAAGGTTCTCATCAAGAAGAAAGGGAATTATGTGGTTAAATAAAGAATAATTGAATATGTAAACTATCTAATTCATTGATTGTGCTTTATTCTTCATACAACTTCATACACTTTATTGAATGGATATTGTTTCAGTCATCAATGGTTGTAGCCTAATGAGTTGTAATCACACCCTAACTAGTCTTATAATTTAGTACCCAAATTGACTTCTTCTTTTCATGATAGGATAAATGAAATATCTATATGTTATAAGGATGGGTTGTAATGGAGCATTGATGAGGTAACCAGATGTGATGTTGGGAAAGTCATGGAGTCATCCATGTTTCTTTTTTTTTGGTTTTTTCATATTTACACTTGAAACATATATAGAATGACATAACTACTACTTTATTTTGGATAAGTTATTTTCTATTTTGGTCATTATGTGATGTTGTCTTGTCTTATTTATAGTATTATTATGTTTGTTCCTTACTATCAGTTGGGTATTGCTTTTTAATACTTCATTGTTGTTATGATTTAATAAAGAGGGTATATTATCCCCATGTTATATATTTTACCCTCACTTATATTAGTTAGGATCTGGAATACAAGGAGTTACTCATTAGGTTATGTGATCAACCATCCTGGGGAACCAGTTTGTGTCACCCAGGCAGGGACGTCACAAAGTGGTATTAGAGAAGTTTTATTTTATTCTAATTTTTATTTACATTTGGGAACGGTATATAAGATATTAGGATGAGTTAGGCCTTGGTTTAGAGATTGCTCATGGGAGTATCTAACCCATGTGTAGGGGTAATATCCAAATACCTAGGTTCATATTATTGTTATTTATTTGTATTCCTATAATATAAATTCATTTCACCTCGAGTGATGAACTTGATGTGTGATTCATTCATTGATTTTGATATTTTATGAGATTTAACCAACGAAAAAATATTGAATGAGAGTTGAGTATGAATAAATCATTCCTGACACTCATGTGTTATTTTTACAAGCATCATTTTTAGGTACTCTTGGAAAATATTGTTATGGGAAAGTTTCAGAAATTGAAATTTTTTTATTACTCGTGTAATTTAACTAAAATACTGACCATAATACAAAACTGAGAAGTTTTAAAAGAATGATGAAATTTTTTTAAATGGGTGTATAATGATAAAATTATTTAACGAGATTTTTTTTACCCTATGAGAGATGTGACCTAGGTAATGGACATTTAAGGGTAGTGATAGCGTCTCGATTTTGACTATGTGGTGGGTTATGTTGGATGAATTGTTATGGATTTTTATGAATAACAATAAATTTGATAATAATGCAGTGTTATGAGTCATAATATATGAGTTTTTAATTTTATAAATATATCTCCATGATGACTCTTTTTTATAGGATTGAAAGATGTTATGGCTAGAAATGATCCACCAATAGTGGAAGCTTTGGCTCTGATTGTTCTGGTTGAATAAGTTGGAGAGTAGTTCTATAAAATGTGTTCTCTCATTATATAATTTATGAAAGGAGTCCCATGGAAGGTTGTGAAGATTATGTTTTACATAACATGATAGTTTCAATATTATGACCCTAATACATTCACCAGAGAGGGTTGTCCTCAGGCAGATGAGTTCTGATTTGATTATATCCCTAAAATTCTTGAACACTTAGAGACTTCATCTAAGAAAAGAGTCAAACTGGAATATTTCATGTTGTGCGGGTCAGTGAAGTGATGGTAGGACATAAATTCATAGGATGTATAGCTCGAAAACATGTTCTATAAGTAATTATAACTGAATTTCTTGGATTATTTTACCCTGAGATTCTGAAATAGGATAGGGAGAGAAGTTTTTGAGGTTGACATAAGGGATTATGTTTGTAATGGACTATATTTGTCACTCTATCGAAATATAATTATTTTCTTCATCACATGAATGGGATGAGATAGCTATGAAAAAACATTTTCATGATGGGCTTAAATTTTTGATTAAGTTCCACGTTAACATCTTTCTGTTAATGAATTTTGCTGAGGTAGTGTATTCATCTCTCATATTTGAGGGGAACCTAAAATATGCTTCTAGTGGAGGACATATTTTTTTTGCTGGATGATAAATGGTTATGAATTCTATGTTTAAAAAGTATCACAATGTGAATTTAGAATAAATAAGTGTAAAGAATAGTGGATAAGGGAAGGTTCAATTAGTCAAGACGTTAATCAGTTTTTCTGCAACCAATTTGATAGGGTGGATCACTTTTGTATACGTTGTCCCAGACCACTAGTAGAGTTCCAAGCTTGTAGTGGGATGGTACATCTGTAGTGGTTCTACATAAACCCATGATAGATGGGTATTGATGGAGGATCTAAGAAGAGTTAGAGTGATGGAAGGGAATCATAAACCTCATATCAGTAGGATAGATGGAGGTATATAGGTGATGGAAGTCGAGGTAGTGGAAAAGGTGATTCTTGGAAGGAGTGATCATGTCAGCAGAGTGGTGCAACATTGGGTACTCAAAATCTATCATAATTAAGAGTGGTATGATAGTTTCATGATTATTTAGAATACACTTATAGATATAAAGGTTGGTCCATCGACGGTTAGAAGTACTATTCTTGTAGCTTTTATGGTTTCTAGTGTATTATATTATATAGGAGCCACTCATTCTTTTGAATCCGTAAAACTATTTAATTGGTTTAGTCTAGTGGGTTAGTTTTTGAGGTAGGTGATGATTATTGTTATAACATTGCGAGTATCATTAAGATACATTTGTTTGTGGAAGCGGTGCTCTATTGAGGTTTGGGAGTATCATTTCCTTTGGAATCTTTACATTATTTACATGTCAGGATTTAACATGATTTTGGGTATGGACTGGTTTGTACCATGGAGAGACTAAATTTAATTTTATCATAGAATATTTACTTTTTTGTATCATGATAAAAACAATTATGTTCATCTTGGAGAGTGGGATATTTAGGAAGGTCATGCAAGGCAAGTTCATCAGCAACTGTGGAAGCTCACAACACATGTTAAAAGAAGTTTTATAGATGATGGGGGTTTATAAAAGGTTTCTTTCCACCATTAGTGGATGTGTTCCATGAAATTTTTTCTATGGGATTTTCAAGGATTTTACCTAAGAGAGATATGGAATTTATGATTTATATCATTTTGGGGGTTGAGATAGTTTATATATCACACAACATAATAACACCAATAGAGCTTCAAGAACTCAAGAATCGACTAGAAGAGTTGATGGATAAGGGGTTTATCCTTCCATGTACGTCATCTTGGGGTTCTCTAGTATTTGTTTTCTAATAATGATGATGGGACTTTATGCTTATGTGGCGATTAATGGAATTTGAACCGAATGATAGTGAAGAATCGATATCCTTTTCCACATACAAATGATCTCCTTAACCAGTTGAGAGTATATTCTATGTTCTCAAATATTGACTTGAGATCATGTTATCACTGGTTGAGAATACAAAATTATGATATAATGTGGACATATATTAGAATAAAGTATAGAATTTATGAGTTCATTGTGGTGTCCTTTGGTTTGATGGACATATTGGTAGTGTTTATGTCCTTGATGAAACAAATCTTCCACTCCGACCAAGATTAGTTTTTTGTTGTGTTTGTAACACTCGAGACTTTTATGAGAAATATTTTTTTTTATGTTATATAAATCATCAAAGGAATCTTTCACTACACACAACACTAGCTTGGCTTGCTTTACACCCAACTGCGGCCTTCCTCGATAGCTTGCATCGTACGCAATACCGAGTTTCACTAAACAACGATAATGCTATTAAAATATTATTAAAACTATCCGTTATGAATAGTATTAACAGAATTTGGAATTTTATAACATTTTAATTCAACTTATACATTTTCTAGAATGAGTTATAAAATCAAAATCATTTTTTTTGATAAAAGAAGTATTTTTCAAAAAAATACTGTATTGTCAACTTTTGATGGCGCACCCATATTGAAGATAGTTTTTGAAATGTTTATGAGTTCAATTTGACAAAATAAAATTCTTCTTTTGAATCAGTGTATAAAAATTCACTTTGGATAAATTTTTGATATTTTTCTGATAACTTTCATATCTTGATGAATAGTAAAAATACACTAATTTTTAATTAAAAACAACTTTTTTCATTGAGATAATTTATATGGATAAATTATAATATTGAATGGTTTTAAAGTATAAATAGAATATATTTTTACCATTTAATATAATGTATTTCATTAGAATTAATTTCACATTGAATTCATAGTTAAAAACATTTCAATCTTTGGCAATGTTTTAACTTCTAAAACCTGTTTTCTTAACATTGGGATTTATTTTAAATTAATTACTGCACCTTATATGTTTTGAATTTTGAAAAATGGATTCCATATTCAGAATCAGAGGCTCCAAATTATGTTAATAGGCTACTTTTTATTTTTGGGCATTATGAATAGTAACTACGGTAAATTTTATTTACCATAAAGGTAAATCAGGTAATTAAGGGTAAATATGAGATTATAAAATTACCCTAACACCTGCCAAAATCCTATTGGATGACTAAAGGTCGACCCATATCACCTAAGGGTCGGATTAGATTCATTTAATGGACTTTTGTCCATGAAAATAATTTAATTATTATTAAAACTAAAGAATGTGACAACATGTCACTTTCTTAAATCTTATATGTATAATAATTTTAATTTAGTGATAAACATCGAAAATAAATAGTCTACAGAAAGCTAATACAATTATCTACATCATAGGAATTTATTTAGAATTTTTAAGGATTAAATAATTATCATTTATTTTGACACAATAGTGATGTTGAAATTATTTTATTAATTAAAATATCAAATAAATGGTTTTAAAAATAATAAAATAAATATTATATGAACTATTTAATGTGCTCCACTAATTTTCTAGATACATATGACATTTTATAGATCTGATAAGTCTTTTATGTCGAACATATCTTCTATATATATTTTATTTAAATTCAAATAAATGAATAGTGTCAAAATTGACACTATAGTTATTTTATATAAATAACATATTATAAAATTGTTTAAAAATAACAAAAATATTTAAAATTTATAAATTAAATTTTATATGGTCTAAAATGTCATAAATTGTCAAATTATGGAAATTTCACAACACATATGTAATTATTTATAATAATTTAAAATTTAGAATATTATTACCACAAATAAAATTAAATTGATAAATAAGGATAAATCAAGTTGATATGTTTAAAATAAATTACTAACATGTCTAAATTTTATTGTTTTATGATATTACAACCCTATCACATCTAATCTTCAAATATGAGTCATTTTGGAAGTTTTTATGTGGGGTTGGGATTTAATATAAACAAATATTTCTCATATTTCCAAAGGTGCCCCTCTCCTCCCTTATAAAAGGGAACCTCCTCCCTCTCCTCCTCACACCAATTTTAGCCTTCAATCTCGGCCAAGCCCTGCCACTTTCTCCTCTCCACTTCCCTAGAGACATCCTAGAGGTATTGGTCTTCTTCAAAGACCAATTTTAGTTCCCTAAAAGGAGGTCTCAAAGAAGCACTTCAAAGAAGAGGTAATGCCCATTACCGGTTCTTTCATCTTTATTTCTTCTTCAAATTATTCTTCTTTAGTTGTTTAATTATGAAGTAAAAAACATCAGTATCACTCATATACTTATATGTTATTATAAGTATGAAACAACCATATTTCACCATCTATCCATCCTACGGAAAACAAAATCACCGCGCGTGCGTACGTACGGAATACCGTCTCCACGCTATGGTGTAATCTATTTTCCCACACCACCTCACTTGTATGGGTATAATGGTGTAAATAATAACTATATATCATTATTGTAAGGTGATATTGATTCTGAAATAGTATACATACACTCCAAAACAATTCCACGATCATAGGAACAATATCATCGCTTCTGCGTACGTACGAAATACCGTCTCCACGATGTGATGCGACTCGTTCTACATGATCTTCATTTAATAATGATTATATAAATGAATTTAATGAATTAATATGATATATATTACACTAATAACATTCTAGAAATGATGTATCTATAACCTAAATAAAAGAATAAGAATTTATTCGACAAAACACGCATAAGAACAAAAAGTAATAAACACCCGAATAACAAGTAGTAATGAAATATTACTAATAAGAAGCTAAGAATATGACCATATATGATATAATAAAAATAATTATGATTCTGGAATAATTCAATAACATTATTTAAATCATTATACAGGAGTTTCGGACACTTACGAAGCAAATCGGACCTAAGGTAAGGGAAATATCACAATCTCATTTTTATCAGAGATTGTTTATATTTTGGAATTTACTGGGGTTCATTTTGTCATCCTCATACATTTTTCCTCAATATTTAATATTTACATCATTCGACAATAGTTTATATCCAATTTTACCCTTCAGTGAGTTTTTAGTAAAAGATATGAAAGGAATCTTTTGTCGTTTTTCGTATGAGGTACTTGTTTGACTTTTCCAACAAAAGTACGAGTAGAATGATTTCTTTTAACATATACGAAATGAATGGATTTTTATAACATTATTTCCAAGAATCTTCCCTAACAAGTTTTCATGTTTATTTTTAATCAACTTATTTTAGTTTAGAATTGTATGACATGTTAAGAAAGGAAATGTTTTTTTGAAGTAGAAAAGATATTTTCCTCAAGAATGGAGTTCAAGTGTTTTATCAAAATTATTTTCCATCTAAGATAATAAAGGGTTCTGTTTATATCCCTATTATTACATTGATTTGATTATGTTGTGATGGAATTATTTTTATGAATTCCTTTATCATATATGAGTTTTTTATGATGTCATGATTTTTAAGATTCCCATTTTTATTACATGGGTTATGCTATGATGTATGATTTATGATTTTGTGGCACACATAAGAATGATATCATTATGAGATGGGTGGGACCTATATCTCCCTCCAATGCATTGGGTAATGATTTTATATCTCATGAGATAGATATGGCTGGAACAACAGGTTATACAGGTTCAGTGAAACAGGACTGAAACTAGGAGTGAACTCAGTTCAGAAATGGACTTTGTCCACTAAGATAGTCTTGGAAATGAGTCTTGACTAATAAGAAATGATTCTCAATGATTATTTGAGTATTCCACAAAGTTTCATGTTTTAATTTATGATTATTTTGATTGCATTTCACTACTATGATTTATCCCATTTATGAAATTATGATCTCTTTTGCAGGTTAAGATTTCCTAAAGTTATGTTCTTATGTATATGATGTTATTGATATTTCTTTTGTTTACCCTTACAGAGAATTTGAGCTCACCCTTTTGTATGTTTTATTTCCCCTGGGCAGGAAGAATTTTATTAAGTAAGATATGCCAAAAAAAGACTCTAGATATGATGAAATAAATGGGAGGCAAAGTAGATGCTTTATGAATCAGTTGTTTATGCTTTCCAGTTTCTAAAGACACTATACCTATATGGTCCTTTCATGGTTTTTTTATATGTTGAAATAAGTGTGCTTCAATTTTGATGTAATAACAATGTATTTAAAGTATGGGTCATTATAGTTGGTATCAAAGGAAAGGTATAGTCAACCTTTGGAAACTAGGATGTGAATGCCTTAGTAAGAACCCTAAGGATAAGTCTAAGCATAGAACACAATATTAGTGTTTTAGAAATGGCCATGAATAACCTTGGATAAGACCTTAAGTGTGAAATTTTATTCTTGATTATGTGGCTTTCCTATTATAATTAGTGTTGCTCACACTATTCTTCTTGGTTTTGGTCAATGGCTGGAACCCGAAGGAACCGTGTTAATGAGGAATGCGACGGGAAATGAAATGATTGTACCCCTGAGCAACCAAACGTTATGGGAGCTGGAATGAAAAATCTTGTAGCCATGCTCACACAACTTTCTCAATCTATGAATCATGCAGGACTTCCAAACGAGCAAAGAAAGCAGCAACATTCTGTTGAATCCTTCATGAGGCAGCGTCCACCTTCATTCAGCGGGTCTACTGATCCATTAGTTGCTGAACAATGGATCAGTACTACTGAAAAGATATTTTCAGTTCTTCAATGTTATGAAAATGATAAAGTCATCCTAGCAGTGTATCGTTCGGAAGGAGATGCTGATCAATGGTGGAATCTTATTAAGAATATGAGGAAAAGAGTTGAAATTGAGTCCATGGAATGGGACGAGTTCATGAACTTATTTTTCAATAAGTACTTCCCTCTTATTATCCGAAAAAAGATGGAGAAAGAGTTTCTTGAACTGAATCAAAAGGATGATGAATCTGTTGGTACCTATGAAGAAAATTTTATAAGACTTTCAAGGTACGCTTCTGGTATTATTATCCAACCTGAGAGTAAGATCGATCGATTATTTAGTGGCTTAAAACCAAGTCTTCGAAGGGCCTTAGCCATAAGGGACTTCAATAGCTATGAGGAAATCGTTCGATGTGCTCTCAAAGTTGAGATGGAGATTGGAGTAACCCATCAGTCATATGGGTTTGATAAGAAGAGGAAAATGGAATTCAAAGGAAAATATAAAGATCACACTGAAAAGAAGATGAGCTTTCCCTTATGCTAAAAGTGTAGAAAGAAACATCGAGGGAGTTGTCTTAAAGGGACAAGTAAATGTTTAAAATGTGGAAAAAAAGATCATCGGTCATTTGAATGCCGCAATGATGGGAAGAAGATGTCTAATGATGTAAACAAAGGAAGGGACACACAGAATGACCCTTCTACACTTAAATGTTTCAAGTGCAAGTAGATGGGGAATTATGCCAATAAATTCCCTAATCCAAGGGTTGATGATGATGATCGACATCAACAAAATCATAAGGTAAAAGACAAAGGAAAGTCACATGCAATTTCTATCAGCGATGTGGAGTACGATAACGATGTGGTGAAAGGTACACTTACCATCCACTCTAAAGTAGCAAATGTTTTATTTGATTATGGATCCACCCACTCTTTTATTTCTGAAGATTTTTCTAAGCGTATCACTGGATTACCACAAAAATTAGATGTTGAGTTAGCTGTGACAACCCCTAATGGAACAACTGTCACATCAAAAGTTTATAATTCTTCCCCGATTGAAGTTTGTGGGAAAGTGATTCCTGCAAATCTTATGATCCTTCCTATAGTGGAATTTGATGTGATTCTTGGCATGGATTAGCTTTCTTTATGTGGAGCTCATATCAATTTCCAAAGAAGGGAAGTCACATTTCATATTCCAGATCATTCTATGATCGTCTATCGATGCAAGGATGAACATAACCTTCCAGTGGAAATTTCTTCCATCTTATGGGTCTTGATTCCACTAAATGAGGGTTATTTATCTCAAATGGTTGGTGAGAAACTCATGATTAAGAATATACCTGTTGTACGGGATTTTGATGATGTCTTTTCGGAGGAATTTCCCAATCTTCCACCCAATCGTGATGTTGAGTTTTCAATAGAACTCGTATCGGGTGCTTTGCCTATTTCAAAGACACCTTATAGAATGGCCCCAACTAAGTTGCAGGAATTGAAGAAGAAACTCTAAGAGAATATTGATAAGTGATTCATACGCCCTAGTGCGTCACCTTGGGGAGAACCTGTTCTATTTATTAATAAGAAAGATGGATCAATGAGACTCTGCATTGATTATCGAGAACTTAACAAGATCACTATCGACAACAAATATCCTCTCCCACGCATTGATGACTTATTTGACCAACTAAATGGAGCTCAATACTTTTCCAAGATTGATCTTCGTTCAGGGTATCATCAATTAAGTGTCAAAGGGAGGATATACCAAAGACGGCTTTCCGTACAAGGTATGGACACTATGAATTTATAGTGATGCCATTTGGTCTTACTAATTCCCTTGTTATCTTCATGGATCTAATGAATAGAGTTTTTAGAGACTATCTTGATCAATTTGTGGTAGTCTTTATAGATGATATTCTTGTCTATTCAAAGAGCAAGGAAGAACCTGAAGATCACTTGAGAATTATATTGAAGACCCTAAGAAAGGAGAAACTTTATGCTAAATTTACCAAGTGTGAATTTTGGCTTCAAAAAGTTTCATTTTGGGTCACATAATCTCAAAAGAGGGGATATCTGTGGATCCAGCAAAAACAGAGGTTATCGAAAGATGGTCGAGACCAACAACAGTAACTGAGATCCAAAGTTTTCATGGTTTGGTTGGATATTATTGACGTTTTGTGAAAGATTTTTCACGATTATCTAATCCACTCACGAGGTTGACTCGGAAAGGAGTTAAGTTTTTTTGGACGGAGGAATGTGAAGATAATTTCAAGGAGTTGAAATGAAGGTTATCCAGTGCACCTATGCTCACACTTCCTTATAGTGGAGAAAGGTTTTTGATCTACAGTGATGCATCCAAGAAGGGGTTGGGGTGTGTTCTTGTGGAAAATTATATAGTGATAGCTTATGCCTCACGATAGTTGAAAATACATGAGAAAAATTACCCAACTCAGGATTTGGAGTTAGCTGCGGTATTCATTGCATTAATGATTTGGAGGTATTATCTTTATGGAGAAAGGTGTGACATTTATACTGATCATAAAAGTTTAAAGTATATTTTCACACAAAAGGAGTTGAATATGCACCAAAGAAGATAGTTGGAACTGATAAGGGATTACGACTGCTCAATTTATTACCACCCTGGGAAAGCAAACAAGGTGGCAGATGCATTAATTCGACAAGACCATGCTAGCTTATCCATGATGAGGATCACAAAAGATCCAATATTTATGGATTTACAAAGGATTGATCTTGGAATTTTAATGGAAGGGGGATAATCGTATCTTTCACAAATGAATGTTCAACCATATATTCATGAGAAGATTATAGAGGCACAGAAAGAAGATATAGAGTTACAAAAGAAGGTGAGAAATATTCTTGAATTCAACATTGATTGTGATGGGATAATAAAGTTCAGGAATCAGGTTTGTGTTCCTCCCATCCCAGAATTAAAGAAGGACGTTTTGGATGAGGCTCATAGTTCTTCATTCTCTATTCATCCTAGAAGTACGAAGATGTATATGGACCTAAAAGAGTACTTCTGGTGGGATGGCATGAAAAGAGATATTTCTGAATATGTCTCTCGATGCTTGGTTTGTCAGCAAGTTAATGCTGAGAGACAGAATTCTAAGGAGATGTTACAACCATTACCCATACCCGAATGGAAATGGGAAAACATCACTATGGACTTCGTCACAGGACTTCCTAAAACATCCAAGGGAAATAATGCTATCTGGATCATAGTTGATTGTCTTACAAAGTCTTCACACTTCATTGTTATTAGAGAGGATTTCTTTCTGGATCAGATTGTCAGGATATATGTAAAGGAAGTGGTAAGATTGCATGGAGTACCACTTTCTATTATATCTGATCGGGATCCGAGATTTACCTCGAAGTTCTTGCGAAGTCTTTATCATACTCTAGATACAGAGTTGAGTTTCAGCACTGCTTATCATCCTCAAACAGATGGTCAGTCTGAGAGAACAATTCAAACTCTAGACGATATGTTCATAGCTTGCTCTATGGATTTAAAAGGTGGTTGGGATCAACACCTACCTTTGGTGGAATTTTCTTATAATAATAGCTTTCACTGCAGTATTCAGATGGATCCTTATGAAGCTCTCTATCGAAAGAAATGTAGGAATCCAACTTCCTGGGATGAAGTTGGGGAGAGAAATCTATTAGGACCTAATCTTGTTGATGAGATGGCAGAAAAGGTCCGATCTATTCAACAACACATAAGAGCAGCTCAGAGTTGATAGAAAAGTTATTCCGACAACCAAAGAAAAGACCTAGTGTTTGAAGTGGGTGATAAAGTATTCTTACGAATATCTCTCTGGAATAGGGTCATGAGATTTGGAAAGAAGGAGAAGTTGAGCCCTAGATATATCGGTCCTTTAGAAATATTGGATCGTGTTGGAAAGGTAGCTTACCGATTAGTGCTTCGACCGAATCTCTCTCAAGTTCACGATGTGTTCCATGTATCTCTCCTGAGAAAGTACATACCTGATCCTTCACATGTACTCAGCTCAGAAGTTGTACCGCTGGAGCAAGATCTTTCTTATAAAGAACAACCGATAGAGTTTCTAGATCGTAGTGAAAAAGTCCTACGGAACAAGACCAATCACTTGGTGAAAGTTTTATGGAGGAACCACCAACTAGAAGAAGCTACATGGGAGCTTGAGGATATGATGAGGGAGAGGTATCCTCATCTGTTTGTTACAAAGTGACGAATGTCGAGGGAGAAATTCATTTTAAGGGGGGAAGAATGTAACACCCGAGACTTTTATGAGAAATATTTTTTTTATGTTATATAAATCATCAAAGGAATCTTTCACTATACACAACACTATCTTGGCTTGCTTTACACGCAACTGCGGCCTTCCTCGATAGCTTGCGTCGTACGCAATACCGAGTTTCACTAAACAACGATATGCTATTAGAATATTATTAAAACTAGCCGTTATGAATAGTATTTACTGAATTTTGAATTTTATAACATTTTAATTCAACTTATACATTTTCTAGAATGAGGTATAAAAGCAAAATTAGTTTTTATGGATAAAAGAAGTATTTTTCAAAAAACACAGTTTTGCGGCCTTTTGATGGCGCACCCACATTAAAGCTAGTTTTTGACATGTTTATAAGTTCAATTTGACAAAATGAAATTTTTCTTTTGAATCAGGGTATGAAAATTTACTTTGGATAAATTTTTGATATTTTTCTAATAACTTTCATATTTTGATGAATAGTAAAAATACCCTAATTTTTAATTAAAAACAACTTTTTCCATTTAGATAATTTATATGGATAAATTATAATATTGAATGGTTTTAAAGTATAAATAGAATATATTTTTACCATTTAATATAATATATGTCATTAGCATTAATTTCACATTGAATTCATAGGTAAAAACATTTCAATCTTTGGCAATGTTTTAACTTCTAAAACCCGTTTTCATAACAACGGGATTTATTTTAAATTAATTAATGAAACTTATATGTTTTGAATTTTGAAAAATGGATTCCATATTCATAATTAGTGGGTCCAAATTATGTTAATAGGTTACTGTTTATTTTTGGTCATTATGAATAGTAACTACGGTAAATTTTATTTACGATAGTTAAAGGTAAATCGGGTAATTAAGGGTAAATATAAGATTATAAAGTTACCCTAACACCTGCGAAAATCCTATTGGATGACTAAAAGTCAACCCATATCATGTAAGGGTCAGATTAGATTCATTTAATGGACTTTTTTCCATGAAAATAATTTAATTATTATTAAAACCAAAGAATGTGACAACATGTCACTTTCTTAAATCTTATAAGTATAATAATTTTAATTTAGTGATAATCTTAGAACATGAATAGTCTCCAGAAAGCTAATACAATTATCTACATCATAGGAATTTATTTATAATTTTTAGGGATTAAATAATTATCATTTATTATGACAGAATAGTGATGTTGAAATTATTTTATTAATTAAAATAGCAAATAAATGGTTTTAAACATAATAAAATAAATATTATATGAAATATTTAATGTACTCCACTAATTTTCTAGACACATATGACATTTTATGGATCTGTTAAAGATTTTAGTTTGAACATATCTTCTGTATATATTTTATTTAAATTCATATAAATGAATAGTGTGAAAATTGACACTATTGTTCTTTAATAAAAATTACATATTATAAATTTGTTTAAAAATAACAAAAAAATTTAAATTTTTTAAATTAATGTTTATATGGTCGAAAATGTCATAAAGTGTCAAATTAGGGAAAATTAACAACACATATGTAATTATTTATAATAATTTAAAATTTAGAATATTATTACCACAAATAAAATTAAATTGATAAATAATGATTAATCAAGTTGATAATGTTTAAAATAAATTAATAACAAGTCTAAATTTTTTTGGTTGATTAGATTACAACCCTATCTCATCTAATATTATGATATGAGTCATTTTGGAAGTTTTTATGTGGGGTTGGTATTTAATATAAACTAATATTTCTTATATTTCTAAAGGTGCCCCTCTCCTCCCTTATAAAAGGGCACCTCCTCACTCTCCTCCTCACACAAATTTGAGCCTTCATGCTCGGCAAACCCCTGCCACATTCTCCTCTCCACTTCCCTAGAGACATCCTAGAGGTCCTGGTATTCTTCAATGTCCAATTTTAGTGCCTTAAAAGGAGGTCTCAAAGAAGCCCTTCAAAGAAGAGGTAATGCCCGTTACCGATTCTTTCATCTTTATTTCTTCTTCCAATTATTCTTCTTTAGTTGTTTAATTATGAAGTAATAAAATCAGTATCACTAATATACTGATATGTTATTATAAGTATGAAACAACCATATTTCACTATCTATCCATCCTACGGAAAACAAAATCACCGCGCGTGCGTACGTACGGAATACCGTCTCCACGTCGTGGTGTAATCTATTTTCCCCCACCACCATACTTGGATGGGTATAATGGTGTAAATAATAAATATATATGATTATTTTAAGGTGATATTGATTCTGAAATATTATACATACAATCCAATAAAATCCCACAATAATGGGAACGATATAATCGCTCGTGCGTACGTACGGAATACCGTCTCCACGATGTGATGCGACTCGTTCTACATGATCTTCATTTAATAATGACTATATAAATAAATTTAATGAATTAATATGATATATATTACACTAATAATAGTATGGAAATGAGGTATCTATAACTTAAAGAGAAAAATAAGAATTTATTTGACAAAACACGCATATGAACAAAAAGTAATAAACACCTGAATAACAAGTAGTAATGAAATATTACTAATAAGAAGCTAAGAATATGACCGTATATGATATCATAAAAATAAGTATGATTCTGGAATAAGTAAATAACATTATTTAAATTATTATACAGGAGGTTTGGACACTTATAAAGAAAATCGGACCTAAGGTAAGGGAAATATCACGATCTCATTTTTATCCAAGATTGTTTATATTTTGGAATTTATTGGGGTGAATTTTATCATCCACATCCATGTTTCCTCAATATTTAATATTTACATCATTCTACAATAGTTTATATCCAATTTTACCCTTTGGTGAGTTTTTAGAAAAAGATATGAATGGAATCTTTTGTCGTTTTTCATACGAGGTACTTTTTTTACTTTTCCGACATAAGTACGATAAGAATGTTTTCTTTTAACTTATACTTCATGAATGGATTTTTAAAAAATTATTTCCAAGAATATTCCCTTACAAGTTTTCATGTTTATTTTTAATCAACTTCTTTTAGTTTAGAATTGTATGACATGTTATGAAAGGAAACGTGTTTTTGAAGTAGAAAGGATATTTTTCTCAAGAATGGTGTTCAAGTGTTTTATCAAAATTATTTTCCATCTAAGATAATAAAGGGTTCTGTTTCTATCCCTATTATTACATTTATTTGACTATGTTGTGATGGAATTATTTTTATGAATTCATTTATCTTATATTAGTTGTTTTATGATGTCACGATGTTTAAGATTCCAATTTTTATTACATGGGTTATGCTATGATGTATGGTTTTTGATTTTGTGGCACACATAAGAACGGTATCATTGTGAGATGGGTGGGACCTATATCTCCCTCCAATGCATTGGGTAAAGATTTTATATCTCATGAGATAGAAATGGCTGGAACGGCAGGTTATACCGGTTCAGTGAAACCGGACTGAAACGAGGAGTGAACTCGGTTCCGAAATGGACTTTGTCCACTAAGATAGTCTTGGCAATGAGTCTTGACTAATAAGAAATGATTTTCAATGATTACGTGTGTATGCCACAAAGTTTCATGTTTTAGTTTATGATTATTGGGATTACATTTCAATACTATGATTTATCCCATGTTATGAAATTATGATCTCTTTTTCAGGTTAAGATTTCCAAAATTTATGTTCTTATGTATATGATGTGATTGATATTTCTTTTGTTTACCCTTACTGAGCATTTGAGCTCACCCTTTTGTATGTTTTATTTCCCAAGGTCAGGAAGAAGGTTATTAAGTAGGATATTCCAAAAGGGACTCTATATATGATGAAATAAATGGGAGGCAAAGTAGATGCTTTATGAAACAGTTGTTTATGCTTTCCAGTTTCTAAAGACACTATACCTATACGGTCCTTTCATGGTTTTGTTATATGTTGTAATAAGTGTGCTTCAATTTTGAAGTAATCACAATGTATGTAAAGTATGGGTCATTATAGTGTTTGTGAATGAAATCTTGGTCTACTCCAAGACTCATCGCCATCAATCCCAAAATCTTAACATCATTAAGAGTACACTGAGACAACATTGGATATACTAAAACCTATTAAAGAAACAATTTTATATTTAATAGGTACATTTATTGGGTCACATAATCTAAGAGTAAGGTGTGTTAGTGGACCTTAAGAAGGTGCATGTCAGGATTTAATAGGGGATTTCCAAGAATGTTTTTGATATCCGTAGTTTTTTTGAGATTATCAATATATTATCAAAGATTAATCTAGAACATTTGTTTCTTTGAAGAATCACGTTTGGTATAGAACAAGAACAAGACAATGCTTTAATGGTCTGAATCATGTTATAATGATTTTCAGGAGTTGAATAATTTATTGGCATCAACATTGATCTTGAGCCTACCCGATCCAGGGGAGTAGTACAAAGAGTTTTGTGACACATCTGGGATTAGTCTTAGTGAAGTGCTTATGAAAAGAGTTAAATGTTTTGTGTATAAGTCATATAAATTTAGGCCACCTGAATGGAATTAACCTATTCATGACCTCAAGTTATTTATGATTGTATACGAATTATACTATTAAAAAGAGATTACAATACATATTTTTCCAAATATATTTGAATCTATAGCAGTGGGTATGGGTTTAGTGTATACATTAATTTTATTTTTATCTAGAATATATACCTAGGAAAGGATACAGTGTGGGTAATATGTTGAGAAGTAAAATATTGACTCAAGAAGATCATGGGTCTAGTTCTAATTGGAAGATGATGAATTTTCAATAAGAGATGAAAGTTTTTGTTGAGGAGGTCTAGAGGTGGAGAATCTCATATAAGTATTAGTGGATTGGATTCTTTTGAGTCTGATCAAGGAAAAGTAGTTTGAAGACCCGTAGTATATGGCCTTGAGAGAAAGAATTGTAGGTGGGAATTCACCTTCTTATTGTACTATATATGAAGATGAGATCATATATTTTGGAGGCCATGTTTTCTTTTCAGTGTGTATGTGAGAGGATATGAGGTGTGAATTTCATTCCTTTAAGTGGTAAGTGCATCTAGGTTTGACAAAAATATATCATGACCTACATTAAAAATATCTACGATTAGGCATGAAAAATGAGATTACATGGGTTGTGACATGATGCTACACCTATCAACAAGGGAAGCCTAAGTATCAGGGACATGTTATTTTTCTAAAGCCTTTTCCCATTCCATAGTGGAAGTGGGAAAATGTTACTGTGGAATTTTTGGTGGGTCTGCAAATGATGCCTTAAAAGAATAATCTTCTTTGGGTGGTTAGGGACCGACTGAAAAAATTGTCACACTTCTTACATATATTGGAGACTTTCTCAATGGATCAATTGGAAGAAATGTACATTTGGAAGATGGTTCATCTACACAGGGTGCCACGTAGAATATTTTCAAACCATGAATCACATTTTAATTCATGTATCTATCAGGGATTGTAAAAAGCGGTGGGTATGCAGGTATTTCTGAGCATGGAACTCAACCCATAGATGGATGGGAATTAGGAACATACTATTTAGGTACAGAAGAATATTATATGAATGTGTGTTCTTATCTTTTTTGGATCTTATAAAGCACCTAGAACTCTTTGATTTCACCTATAACTATAGTTATCATGACACTATTCAGATAGCACTATATGAGACACTTTATAGTGGTCCAGGTAGAAAACCTCTATCTTGGATGGAGGCAGGTGAGTCATAGATGTGGGGGTCAAGCCTCATGCAAGAAATTTCAGAGTAGGTCTTGCAAATTTAGAAATGTTTGGCTACAGCTCATAGCAGGTTGATGTCATATACAAATAGACATTGACGAACCCAATAATTTATAGTGGGTGATCATTTATTCCATCAGGTATCACCTAGATTGAGTTAACATAGGATTCATAGATAGGGAGAATTTTCACCTAGGTTTGTGGGACTATTTGATTTTGTGGAGATAATCAATCTGGTGGTGTACCGACAAGATATTCTATAGATGTTTAATTCTTTGCATGATGTTTGTGATGTTTTACAGCTTCAGTGATATCACCTTGGCCCTTATCATGTGATTTTTATTGATGATGTTAATCATAAAATTTATTCTTCCATTGAGTATTATCTGATACATGTGTTTGATCATAGTGGGAGTTTTTTTTGGGGAATGATTGTACTAATTATTTGAGTGTTATGGAAATATGGACATGTCTATGAGGGAACATGGGAGATATAAGAGGACATGAGAGCCCTATGGCCTGTCCTTTTACCATGGGATATTAGAGATGTTTGGGTGTGTATATTGTAGACAAGATGTTATAAAATGAAGATATTGTAAGATTATGACCTTTTCTAGAGATATATCATTCTCATTTACAGGTACTCTTCAACCCATATTTTGTATATCAGGGGTGGAGTCTTGTTTTTTGGGGTTTCATGTGAAATTTGGGTATATTGGTAGGAAAAGGGTCATTACACAGCATGCACATAGTTTTCCCAATCCATACTTAAACCCTTAGTAAACGATGCAACCATTGATAGAGATAGATTTTATGGTCGGTTCATTATTTGGAAAACCATGTTCCTTAACCCAAGAAGTAGTGTGTGCAGAAATATTTTCTATGAATTTTTATTTTAAAATTCTCAAACACCCTAGTATTAACCCTCTTTCACACCTTCCCAACCTAAAATATTATCCCTTGTTTTTTGAGGTCTTGTAGAGGATTCCAAGTCCCTATAAACTCCATTCTTGATAAATTTGAGATAATATTAAAGGATATCACCTCTCCCATTAATAAATATCTTCATGTTTAGATTCATCTCACTCCCGTATCTCTTTCTGGATAAAGTGGAATGACTTTTTATTCATTTTTTGGTTTATATATAATTTGTTTACGGTTCATTTTCCATTTGATCTTGATTATATGATTTGTTTCAAGATCTCATTTTATTCCATGTTCATTATTTCTCTACTAGAAATTGGGATTTTCATTTGGATGATTATCAATGACCTTATGGTAGGTGGTCTAAATTGAAAATACCATAGCCTTGATTATGGTTTTGTGTATGGAATTGTCAAATAGAATTTACCTTATTTCAAAATTGCAACTCGAATTTGGTTAATTAATTTGTTAACTTATTCATGGAATTATGTGATTATGAAATTGATGGGATATTGGAATTATGAATTTGTCCTATTAATGTGTTATGCAATGGGTCAATTAATGTGTTTATGAATTGAATGATAATGGTAATCAATCTAATTTTTGCTTAACATTTACGAATAATTGATTTATGCGATTAAATGTTGATTAAGGGTTTAATGGTGAAATGTTGATATCATTCCATGTGATTTAAAGTGTTGAAATATATTTGCTTTGATAATTGAAATGGTAAACCATGATGAGAATTGGTGATAAGAGGGTTTATGTTTATTAACCTTGTTAAAATTGGTATGTCTTATATATGTGATTGATTTATAAATTTGGTGTGGGAAAAGGAATAATGCTCCATATACTCATAAGGTCCTGAACATGACATTATATTCATAAATTCATGCATGTGAATATTATTGTATCGGATGTGTATAGTTTCTCCAAATACCCATGAGGTGTGGGACAGGGACTAACACTCCAATTACCCATGGAGCACTAGACATGATGTTCTAATCACATGATATTGGCATTGGACTATGGTTCCAAGTGGTTGTGTTATGAATTGAAATCAAATAGGTAATGAAAACCTATGTTATGATGAATTGTGATTCTCTATGTGTTATCCCATGGAGATATTTTAGACTCAGGCATGGGTATAAGTGGGTATTGATGATATAGGGGTCATCATGAACCTAGGGGCTTATGTGGTCAAATAAAGAATAATTGAATATGTACATTGGTTGATTTATTTATTTTTCTTTATCCCTTAGACAATTATATCTGGCAATATTTTTTTTTCATTTTAAAGAATCCAGTTTATGGGTGGTCAGGACCCCAAAATACAACTGCAAACAAATATAAGAGAACCACAAATAGAAAACAGCACAGAAAACACCAAATTACACATCATAATAGCCAAAGTCTTGTCTATATCCCATGCAGGAGTCTACTTCCCCAGTAGCTGATTCCCACTCAAGATGTCTCCAAAACTGTTCAATTTGCACCCAACTCCTAAGCTATTCGAGTGCATATAGATCAGGTGAATCTTTCTTGACAACATTTCCCCTTTTTAAAATCCACAACCACCTCACCATTCTACTTAGAGGTAGATCTAGCCCACATCGGAAACAGGAGATATGAATAGTCTTTCTTAGGCCTCCTTCTTGGTGTAACAGACGCTGGTCTTTTACCTACAGCCATCCTCTGATTCCTACTCTGAACAATTTCACTAAATGAACTGCCAACCAGACCACTCACATTTTCTTTCCCTCCTTCAGTGCTCTCTATTCCCTTTTCATCTTGTTCTATCAGAGGAGAAACATGACACCCATTGACTTTACCCAGCCTCTAATCTGGAGTATTACACTCCATCAACGGGAGCTTCTTATCATCATTAGAAGCTTCCTCCACACCCATGGAAGCAGGATTTTCCACAGACCTATAGAATTCCCCCTGACCCAGACTTCCAGCAAGTTTCTTTTATCTAGAAGGCCGAACATCAACATCCCCTCCCCCTCTGGACTACCCTGAGGAATCACCTTTCAAATTGGAACTGGCTCCCACACCCCTCACTACTGGATCTAGAAACATCCCTCCACCACTATGCAACACCCTCCAATTCACCATACTATTGGAAGCCACAACACCTTGACCATCCTGAACCAAATTCCATTTGACATCCGTCTCTTGATCATCCCCCACTAAAGCTTGAATATCCCTACCTCTTCCATCTGATGCCTTCCCTTCTTGAGCTGAGTCCACCCTCACACCCACCCCCTGCACCTTCCTTTGTGAATCTCCCCACCCCCTTCGAGCAGGGGCAGGTTCATCTTTCACCATCACCGTACTGTCATTGCAATCTTCCACCAGCATAAGTGTCCCCTTACCTCCTTCTTCAGATACGAGCTCCCCCCACCCTATATCATCCCCCATACCAACCTATGAAATCCTTCCCCATGCAACTCCCTTCTTTCGAGTGAGATCCTGGAAATCTTGAAGGTGAGCCTTCAAGGGGAATCCTCTTTGGGAATTCTCGACTGCATGACCCAAATGATGACAAGCAGAACAAAAATCTGTCTAGTACTCGTAGATCACACGTTGCTTGCATCTGTAATCCTATACAATCTTGATCCATACATAATCAAAAGGAAACCAAGATGCATCCAATTCCACACAAATCTAGGGATTAAACGTATGGCACACATCTTCAGTACGACTATCAGAACACAAATACATTCCAACAAGATTACCTAGTATACGAATAATAGAAGGATTCTGGAATGGTAGTGGAAGATTAGGAAATAATAACCACACAGCTGTTGATAGTGAGTCGTGGTTCATGTGAAAATAAAATAACTAATATAAAAGAAAGAATTGACATTCGTTGAAGTTGTGAGGAGCCTTCGACCAAGCAGTAATGAGATCTGCTTCCGATTCGAACCAAATCATCATGTGGTGTCTGTCAATCAAACCAACAATCGCTCTTTCCTGAAGATCCCATGAACCAAAGATAAACCTATCAAAATCATCAACAGAAGGACGTCTATGCCTGAATCGAGAAATCTGATTAAAATTCAATAGAGCTAAAGATTCATAAAATTCTGAAATCAAAAGTGGAATATTAGGGAACGCATCTATAAAATCTCAGGCATTGTATATTGACACTTGAAACATATATGGAATGATAGATCTATTGCTTTTGTTTGGATATTATATATCATGTTTTGTTCATCAAGAAATAGTGGTTTGTCTTGGTTATAGTATTATATTTTTTGTTACTTATTATCAGTTGATTATTGTTTATTTATTTTCTATTATTGATCTACTTTTATAAAAAGGATATAGCCTCCCCATGTTATATATTTGACCATCACAACTATTTGAAAGCCTTTAGATAATGGGGAGGCATGCCTGAGGTCATGTGATCAACCGGTCAGGGGAACGGGTTTGTGGAACCCTGGTCAAATATCACATCCCAAAACCCTGGTCCACAAATCTTGAATACACTAACGATAAAATAAAAAAATCCCCATCTAAAAAAACACACCAAGACTTCTTTCATGTTGTGAGCTGAGGGTTCACTCCATGAAATAATTTGATCAAAGGGATCCCCACTCATAAAAACTATATTAACATTATGAACAATGGTTCATGGTTTGAAGTATTTGAGGTCGAGGGACACACCCCCTTTTCATCCCCATTCATGTTTGTAACCCCAATGTTCATGGAATGAATGGATAGAGTAGCTGAATATTATACTCTTGGGACACAATACCCTTCTCCAATGCTCACCCAAGTACCCATACTGCAAAATTATACATAAATATTATCCAAAATAGTACTCATAATATGTCTAAAAACATTGAATTAAAATCAAAATATCAATTTTAAAAATGATTGGCTAACAAATTCAAAAATTAAAATTCATTCATAATTTCATTCCTCATCTAGAAAAGGGTATTAAAATATCCCCACCAAAGAATTTATCATACTCGATAATCCTTAATGACCCTTAAACCATTTAATCTTAGATATCTTGATCATAGTTGGTGATCAACACACAATGTTCCATGCAATAACATAAAACCAACTTCTATTGTAATACTTCAAATATAGAGTGCATTATTCATCTAATGTTGAGCCACCACTCATCACTACCATCAAAACATCAATACAATTATTACCCAAACTCATATAACCCAAGACCCTATGGATTCATTGACCAATTTAATCTCAATATTATGGTTCTTCCCACCATTAGACTCAACATAATAATGTCAAACCTCCATCCGTGATAATACCCACAATTAGAATCTCATAAAAAATAATCGCTATAGTACATTGAAATCTTCAATTCTATCTATATCTCATTATACCTAATATATATAAAAATATTATTCTATCCTACATTGGATAAATATTATCGAAAATGTTTAAACTCACCCACTGATGCTCTTTCATATCACCTAATATTAATCCCTAACCTTCTAAATGAATTTTGAAATCATTCAAACAACCACACTGATGGCTAAATCATATATTTAGTGTAATTCTATGGCTGTTTCCTTGAATAACTGAAACCTTTTACATACTCTCCTCATGAGAAGTGACGTCTCTCTAGTCTGACTCATGTTTGTAGTCATCAAAACCATTTTGGGTGTGATTCCAAAGTCCAGACCCCATAAAATACCTCATGAAAATGAAAACTATAATATTTGACATGGGACTAGATTATTTGTATTCATTAGCTCACTAATGTACAAATGACACCTCGAACAAACAATGCTTTCTTTATCATGCCCATGACCCTACCTATAGTTGTCTCTACTCAAAAAATCTCACATTATCCATTACATAACATAATGACTGGTTGTGACCATCCCACTCACACATGATAATTGACATGAAATATCAACCATTAACCATTATCTACTCACAAGGAACATCACCCTAAGTGTCCTTCTAAATTCATATATAATGAGGGTCAAAACCTCCAATGTCAAATAGTGTTATCCTCACTATTTTGTCTTCTTTATACCAGCCCATGAGTGCAACCTCAATAGGTTTCAACATCACATGTGTGTCACTCCTCATAAGTGACACTAATCACTAGAACTCCTAACACTATATTGTCCTTGGTTTCATCATCATCAAAAAGGGGACACTCCCTATTCTCATTGATGCTTGTATAAACTGTGCTTGTAAATGTCTCATCCAAACCATTGGTTCACAACTAACATAAGATCATTATCAATTTAAAATTATAATGGTACCAATAGAAAATAGTGAATACTCTCTTAATATCATCTAAAAATAATGGGTATATAGTCTCATGACACCTAATGAAAAAACCCTACTCCCAATCTCATGAGTCGCATATCCTAAAACAATGGTTCTTACTCAGAAATAACTAAACATGCTTAAATGAATGTTTTTTTCAACTAAATAGAAGCATAGGTGGTGATCCTCTTAAAATTTTAAATTTCACTAATTCCATGGTCTACTACATGATCACCTGCCAACATGGGAATAATTACAAAATTATATGCATCTCCCAACTCTCTATCCATCGTATATTTGACTACCAATGATCACAATATTATATCTCACTATGAATCATGCCTGCAAATATCAGGTTCAATTATCCTATTAATCATACCCATCGAACCCAGATATCATTACAAAATACCTCAACAACTTCACTTCATAAATCCCAATGCATATTTATGCCTATATCATACAGATGGTAGCACCACACATTCACTTTTCTCAAAACCCAAAAAAGTTTCCTTGTTTCTTTCCCCTAAGACACTCACAACCTGAGATTACCCCAGTCTCAAGTTACCCTTGTATATACAACAAATATAAACCATATAACATAGATCTTGAATACCCTATAATGCATCAATAAATTCACAAGGCTCTATCACCTAGTTTGTAAACCACATATCATGTAGGGAACTACTCCTAGGTAAACATCACTAATCTCAACTCCACCTCACAAAGAATCCCACAAGCCAAAATACACCAAATAATGTCTCACATATCTTTATATAAGAAATATTATTAAAATCCATCATCCTATTAGGGCACCCATCCTCACTAGGAATATTCAAAAAATATTACCCCCATATGTATTACAATTTCACTTGTATATATATGTATATATAATGGAATATACCTATGATGATCTGTATCAAGCATACTATAGTCACATGGTTTTCTTATGTAGAATCACACTATGAAGCTATATGTGATAACACTATATATGTTTTTTTACACATTAAATAAATGAAAAAAATTATATCAATTACCTATAAGGGATCAATCACTAGGGAATATAATGACCATACCATTATATTAGGTTCAATATAAATCCCTTACTCTGAGGGACTACAAAGCCTTTAATGTCACACCATAGATCTATATGAACTGTCATCATAAGAAAATATACTATAATTAAAATGGGAAGAATTAATCACCAAGTTGTATGGTAAATTCTATATAAGTTGTTTCTAATAATTTAAAAAATCATACCTCGTAATTAGGGATAATAATCACACAAAAACATGTAAATGTCATGTGAAAACTACATGCCAAACTTAAATCATAAACATTGGAAACATACCAAGGGATCAAGAGATTAAAACCCCAAAAATCAAATATACCAAAATTTATGTTCATCATGATTAATGAAATCATACAACTATAATAACTTAAACCAAGAACAAAAATCACAGGACATTGGTAACCTAGAACTCCTATTGGGATGTCTTTTCCAAACACAGAAGTCGATATCCATCACAAGATCTGGCACATTACTGTGTCATGTGTATACTATCTACCCAAATATTAAGATAAAATAGAACTCTAACTAAATCTGTTATATTAGTCACATAGCTCTGGTGCCAATTTGTAACATATTTCTACCTCATAACACTCAATATTCCCCAAGCCAATGGTCTCCACATGTTCTCAGGAACGTATACTTGAATGTCGAAGGATTCCAAATAGTAGTAGTGTTATAATGTAGTATTATGGGGAGACTATATCCTCATATTAGATTGAGAATTATGATATAAAAATAACCAAACACAATATAATAAAATAACCATCAGAGTATATAATCCCAATAAACATAATCATCAATAATACATGAATATAGAAGAATACAATGATAAAGACTCACAATCATGCTGGTACATAATAAATGTTCTCCCACTGAGATTGTCACATATACAGAAAAAAACAAAATACAAAAATTAATTAGTTTCTCTACATACATCCATGATCCTCACCTTTTATGAGTCACTAGACTCCATCTGATCTAGGCAACTTTATTATGAAACTGCTGGCCTCTCCTTAAACAAAACATAAAACTAGTGAGGTTTGCTTAAGTTCCCAAGTGTCGTGGTATCTTGAGCAAGGTGTAAGTAAAAAAATTTGGGTACAATCAATGTGATCTAATACATAACATATAAATTAAGCGTATATGTATGTGAAATGATATAATGAATAATGATATATGGTTCATAAGAATAAATAAATTATCACTGTCGATTTACGGGTTTTAACATGACACCAAATATCAACCCAAACCTTCTTCAGTTAGTCCTAGAGTGTCACTAGTCTCATCACACAACTGTGTTAACCAATACCCAGATGAAATTCTATATCCTAACAGGAATAAACAATGGATCATTATAAGTAACTGAAGTAGTCTCAATAGAATCATATATAAAGTCGATTTCTATGAGGAAATCCAATGTGATTAGTAATCGTCAAGTGTATATCCAATACCTATGAGTAACTACAAGGTTATCCAACTATATTCAAGTATCATCACCCATACATAAGAGGTAATCATAAGTTATTAGTCTTTATGAGGCATCATCAATGATTGATAAGAGGTTTTCCTAAGATATTTATAGTCATAAAACTCCAAAATGATCCCTAGTAGTTAATTCTAGGCAGTATAATAATCATCAAACATCATCACTTATCCCTATGAGGTAATACAAGGTGATTCAATAATAATCATGCACCATTGTTGATCCCTAAGAGTTAATCCAAGGTGATCCCATAAAAATCAATCATCATCATTGATCCCTATGAGGTAAACCAAGGAGATCCAATAATCATCACGAATAATCATAAATCCCTAGGAGGTAATTCTAGGTGATTAAATGTTTCAATATCAAGGTTTAACCTAGGTGATATCTTAGGTGTTCAATATTCATCATATACAAATGTCTAACCCTAAGAGGTAATCATGGGAAATCCATAGTAGTAGGCGTGAAGTACAAATCGATGGGGAATGTCCAAGGCATCCCATATATGTAAATACATCTCAAAGGGTAGTAAGATCCTCTTATAACATATCTTATACATCTCTCATTTGGGCTGTACTTCTTCCCAAATATGTCTTAGAAATACAAGGTTTAACTCTCATGTGAACATTCAACCATTGTCACTACATCAATAACATTCTTAAGTAATCATTTTTTATTCTAGGGAGACATAAAAATCATCACTACTCATTTAACTTATACACACTCTTAGAGGACATTATATCATTAGGGAACTAACTGAGGTTTCCTTGGTTTAATTACAGTCTAGGCACCTTACATGGATTCCCCAAATAAATTCACATTTATCAGGTCACCCCTTGTAACCTAAAAGAATAACATCCCTTGTAATCTATCATACCACCTTACGATTTTACTGTCCATAAAAGAAAATCCTCACTAGCATCATATCAATAGATAGAGCAGTGCTTATATCACTTTCTATGTAATCCCAAGAAGGTCTTCTCACTCAACCCATCCATAATCTACTGATCTAATACCCACATGGTTCCCATATACTAGTGGGGGAGGAACCATTTCTCCATATTCATCCCAAATAAACCAAAGGATAAAAGGAATCTTAATACTTACTAAGGCTACTCACTCCCATCCAATCAATCCCTCCACTTGATGGTCTCTATAGAACCTATATAAAGGAATATTATATTGCATTCACTTCATCCAATATATAACCCTCAGGATCTAGGTATCAAATTTCATGTATTTATAATAAATTCCTCATCCATCCATGCTCGAGGGGAAAACCTTAAATCAAAAGGTCCATCGTGGCCCTCAGAACAATGTGAAATTCATTTAGAAGCAATCAATTTTAATTAAAATATTTCTTTATTTTTTTAAATTTCTTAAACTATAGCATAAAATGTGTGATCTGTTTATGTATTTTTGTTTTTGTATATGTAATTATATTAATTATATAGAAGAAAATTTCTATTTCTAAGGAAAATTAAGTTATGTGCACTAGAAAAGGGTCTAAAAATTTAAACATTTTATGCCCTCAAGTAAAATGTTTCAGGTACTTTCTTCTCTAAGAAAATGTTTGTTACAATTAAAATATTTTATATCATTATTCCTTGAAAAAATGACTTGTGCAAAAATGACTATTCCATAATTTTTTTGTTTCTTTTATTAAAATTGGATAAATATTTTGTGTATAAAACATTCTCAGTATTGTATAAATTATCAACATATTATATATATAATGAAAAAATACACTAAAATAAATTTTAATTTTTTCTACTCATTAAATCTTAAACCAGTCAAACTTATTTATAATAATTCCATCGATGTTATGAGTATTTTAATTTATCCATGATTCATATCACATCTAATTTTCATAATTTCACACAAAAATGTATGACTACAACTTCATGTTATAATTTGTATATTAATGTGATATCTTATAGGAAAATGATATGCGTACTAAAATATGTTAAGTACTTTTCATTTAAAAATATCTTTTTCCAAACATTTGATCCTTGCTATGAAACATTGTATCCTTAACACTATAATAACCACTTTTATAATATCATGTATGATATATAATGAATATTTATTAATGTATATATAAATAGTATTATAAATATGTATATGTTTTTTTGAGATATATATTAAACATATAAGTTCGGTTAACATATATTAATTTTTTTTAATTTAACTTTTTTATTTTAAATATTTTTGATAAATATACAAGAAAATATATTTCTTGTTCCATTGAAAATTATTTTCTAATATAAATTTATGTGCCATGATAATGTTTTTTTTCCTCCAAAGTTTATTTTATTTTTTATTTCATGTTATGTTTTAATCAAAATATATTCATTGACTTCTATGGGATCTATTTTGTATTCTATACTTTTTTCTCTTAATATTCATATAATTATACGAAACCTCTATTATATTATTTTTTTGTTATTCTATATGTTTTTTGATTTCATTTAATTTTTTTCTTTCAATATAGTTTTTGTTCTTCCAACATTTATATAAATTTTACTCTCACACACAAATATATATATATATATTCTTTGATTTTATAGATGAAAATAAATGTCCAATGTATGAATTAAATGTTCTTGAATAAAAAATGTTCACCCAAATATAAATTATATAAGTAGTATTATAACTAATAATGTTAATGATACTATATTAATATTATAATATATACAAACAATTTTTTATCAAATATAATCTTTTTATGTAAAAAATCATTTAATATAAAATTTTACATACTATTTCTATATATTGAACAATTTTGTAACTTTAATCAATTGTATTTTTTCCAAAAATTTAATATTGAGTAGATATTTTTGAAATTGGTGATAAAATAATGTGTGTTTTAATTTTTTTTAGCAGTTCTAAACACTTTTTAAATATGTTAACATTATATATTAGAATAAAACCCATTTTTAAATAATTAAAAATGCTCATGAAATTAAATTTACCCATGTTTTCAAATAACTACCTCTAAATAAATTAAACTAGTATGAATTATTTATTGCAACCTATATATATGATTATTTTGAGAACCATAAAAAATCAATTCCCAATAATTTAAATTAATTCTAAATACTATAATAAACTACTAATGAATATTATTTTCCTTAAATAACAATATTATAAGTTATTTTGATTAAAAATACTCGTTATTTTGGAATGAATTTTTTCCCAAAATATCAATTTTTGTATAGTGGTGTTAGAAAATTTGTGGATAGTGTTCATTGTATCTCTATTGAGATACTACTCATATGTCAATTGATCAAAACAAATTAAATTTTTTTAACATGAATAGTTTCTTATTTTAACTCATGTTTTTTGTCAATATAGGAGATTATTAAAAAATTTATTTTTCATGGGTAGAACATTAAAATTTATCCACTTGTAGAATATGTATAAAATAATTCCTCTTGAGAAAATTATCTAGGAAACATGTGGTCACATTAGAATAATTAGATGAAATTATTGATGATATAGATAATATTAAATTTTCATGATTGTACATGATATTATCAGATATATGGTCAATAGTAGACAATCACAACTAGAGAAAGGATCTTTAACATTTACTAAAAGTGGATTAAAAATGTAGTGAACTAAAATTTTACTTGTGAACCCTTTATTAATTTTGGAGTTGGAAAGTTCCTTAAAAAATGGTATGCTATTTTTTCTCCATTATTATTCCTTTTATTTGTGGTGTAGAAGTTTTAACATGATGAGTGTAATGATCTCAAGTTAACCCCATCTAAAAAGTGTGAGACATGTGGGGCCCTTATTTTCACGTTATTTGGGAGGTTTTATGCTGATGGTTTCCATTGTGATACAAATGTTGAATTGTGATGTGGAACATTATATTTAACAATAGTGTGTTAAATGAAAATGTAGTTGTGAGAGTTGACAATATTTTTAGTGTTGTTATTAATGAATTACAATCATTTCATTACTTACAGACCTCAAATTAACTAATGGATATTATAGCATGAAGTTTCATGTTTATAAATCTATTTTGACTTTGAAAAGGTACACCACAACCATTAAAAGATGCACCACGAAGTTTCATACCTAGGCTTGAATTTTAATCAGTGTATAAACATTACCTCTCTATAATTTCCTTTCCATGCCCTCAACCTCTCAACATATAATAGCATGTTCTTGATTCCAAATATTATATGGAGGATCCTTCAACTAATGATGAATGTGTGGTGATCCATTGGTTCTTTCAATGTGTGTTTTCATATATGATAGATGATTGTAATGTTAGGTGGAAATGTTTTTCATGAACCGAGATACGATTTAATTTAACCTGACACCTTTCCTGCCTCATGCCATGGCTCAAAGGGAATTTATGATCCCCACGGGCTGGAAACTAGTGTCTGGGCATCAAAAACCATGTTTAGGGATGATTTATCCCATGAAAATTAGTTAAAAATAGAAATAATTGGATATATCAAAGAAAAAATCAATACATAACATAATCAACACCTCTGATACAAGGAAAAATAGATAACACTACAACATTAATTGAGAATTTAACATTTAAAACTAAAAGCAAAATTTACAAAAACAACCAAAAAGGGGAAAAGAAACAACTATACATCCAATAATCCATTAAAAATGTGGTTCAGCACCACCATTCCGCCCCTACCAACACATGTCAAAATATGAACAACTAGCACATTGAACCACCATGACCACCACGATGAACCCTACCTTTACCTATGTCAAGAATAAAAAATTCTACATACACTCAAGGGTGTATCTAGGGTGTAAATCAACATGAAATATAGGATACCACAAAAATATATTCCATGAAATGAGATTAGATGACAAATTACTATACTATTTATTTGGAAAAGAAAAATGTAATTTAAATAAAATAACCTTTGAATTTAAAAAGGAAAGTAAAAAATGAAAAAAAAAATCCAATGGTAAGAATAACATGAGAACCGTGGGAAATACCTAATTCACTAGGGTTAGTAGGTTCCTAGGATAATCATACTTTTAGTGATCAAATACCTTGGATGTGAGGGTACTCGATCCACTTATCTCATTCACAAGATTGTACAGTTAATGTTGTTGTGTAAACCTGCTAGGGAGACCATGCCTCAACCCTATTGACTCTCCTAATATACTGGAACTAGTTTTACCAGCTGGATACCTAGGATTCTCTATGCTCAATTCCATTCCCTATTTCATATGAGACTTCTGTTATACAATAACACCTCCAACCATGGAATAACATTTTCCAAAAAACCATTTAATATTGGGAATTCACGATTAAACCCATACGCACAACAAAATATTTAGAAAACATTTTTTTTACCACACACATAATTTATAGAACACATTTGAATACAAATTCAATAATAATAAGATAATCAAACAATTTCGAATCATGTAACCACCTACCTCATTCATGGAAACATCTATAAATGGATTTGAAACTACAACTATACCAAGGGGAAAACATATAGAGGAAAGAACATAAAACCTCAAGATCCAACCCAAGGAAACAATATTAAACCCACATTGGGTAAACTTATCCACTATATAAAAGGTAAAAAAAGTGGTAATTGATAGATGACTAATAAAAAGTAAGAGAATAGGAAATGAAGAGCAAACTTGAAGACTTCTTGAAGATTCCACCCAAATTAACCAAATATTTGGGACCCTGAGGAGTAAAAGAGGAGATAGATAAGCCCCTAGGGTGGGCATCAAATGTAAAATGAAAATGGGTGATTTTTTGATAAAATTGGGTATAGAAAAACTAGAATTTAATTATTTTTAAGTACATGGTAGGATATATAGTTTAACAATCTATACACAAACCATGAATCTCATTTCTCCAAGAGGAAAACTGGCAACATGGTTTACTTAGAGGGAGTGCATGATTATGCGCCTATCTGTACACCTCAGAAAATACCTATTTTATAGGTTCATAGTTTTCCCTAGAGGCATAAATGAATTCTTGTTAGGACATGTGACCTAGATTTTTCCACTATCCAAATTGCACGGTTTCCACTAGGCTGGAAATTAGTTTCTACTTATTATGTGCCACCTTCTATATAGTTTCAAAATTTCCATTTTTTTTAAAATAATAGAGGAATTCCAAGAAAAAAAGATATTTCCAAAAATAAATTAGAAAATAAATCAAAATAAAACAACATATGTGACAATTCTCCAAACCAAAATAATGTTATGCCCTTGGAAATTCAAACCAATTCCTGGCCAGAGAATATGTGTGGATGCTAGTCTTCCACCCAATAAATTTACTCACATGTCTTGTCTTCATCATTTACATTATTCTAAAGGGCCAGAATTATTGGTATGTATTTTACCCAAAGCACTTTCACTTGGGAATCCAAAATATACACTTGTTACTGAAACACAGACAAATCAGATTCATTCTCAAACTCTTCCCAATTCAACACATGAGATAGGTCCTGGTTATATTTATTAAATTTTGAGACATAAAACACATCATAGATCGATGTCAAATGAGATGGTAATTCAATCCAATATAACACCATTCAAATTTATTTTTTAAATTTTAAAGGTCCAATATACCTCAACATCAACTTCCCTTTCATACAATGATGATAGTGACCCAAGTGAGGGGAAACCTTTATAAACTCTATATCACCCACTAAAAATTCCAAGGCATGGAATATGAAATTTTCATAAGATTTATGGTGGATATAACCCATCAACAACCACTTCCAAATAAACCATACTTTCTCAAATGTCTCTTAAATAATGTTTGGTCCCAATAAATAAGTTGCACCAACTTCTATCCATCACGTAGTTGACTAACATGGCTGCCCATAGAGTGCCTTAAAGGGATCCATTTTTAATTGAGAATTGTTAAATATTATTATAAGATAAATCCACCAAACCCACTTGGTTATCCAACAATCCTTTGAAATCCAACCTGGATGAATGGATATTGTCTTCTAGAATTTGGTTTTCCTACTCTTTCTTACCATCCTTTTGAGGATTATATATCATACTAAGCCATATTTGGGCCATATTTCCTTCTAGAAGCCTTCCCAGGACCAGAAGATTAATCTAGGGTCCCATTATTAAATACTATAAAATACCACACAATTAAACATCACTAGCTATTGAACATATAAATTGACCATCTCATCCACTTTGTTCGAATCCCTATTCCAAATTAAGTGGACTAATTTGGTCAAATGGTCCATAACCACAAACATTTCTTTCCTTACCTAGGGTGTATGAGGAAAACCTACAATGAAATCTGTAGTGACCTCATCCAACTTATAGGTATGAAGAAGGAGTTGTTTATGGAAACATGAGGGCCTCACGTGCTCCAAATTAATCTGTTGGAAAATATAGCACATGTATAAAAAGTCAGCAATATCATGCCTCACACCCAACCATCAGAACTAGAATCACATGTCCTAAAACAAATTAGTTTTCCTAGGATGAATGCACCACTAATTATGGTGTATTTAATGCATCACTACCTTATATAATGATACTGACACCATGAAATAACACTTGAAACAAATAATTTCCTTATAAGATGAAGACAATTCACTAGACACATCTCCACCATTTAAAAGATACCCATAGATTCAAAATAGATCATCGTTTGGTTTTTCATTCCAAATAATCTATAGAAGACTGGGAATAAATTTAACACTAGTTGAGATCATTCCTTAACTATGCTCCTTGACTTCTAGTTGAATCTGAGCTAAGATCCCCATCACGGTTCTTGTGTCATTAGAATCTTTGATTGATTTCACTAGTATCTTTCTACTTTAGGAATCCAGTACCAAATTATCATTTCCCATAGTGTATAAAATGTCAATGCCAAATTCTTGAAGATTATCCTCCTCTAGAGCTTCCCCAAATTCAGATCCTTTTGGGAGAAAATGAAATCCAATATCTTAGGGTCGGAATATAACATGAATTTCTACCCAAAGAGATAGTGTTTTAATGTATTCATGGAATGAATAACCATTATGAGATCTTGTTCATGTGTTCGATAATTACATTCATGTGGCCTAAGTTGGAAAGATCCAAACACCGCCACATGGTCATCATGCATCGACACACACCCATTACCCATACTTGAGACATCACAATAAACCATGTATCCCTTCCATGTCTCAGGTAATACAAAAATAAGGTAATTTTTCAAATGGAGCATAATCTCTTAAAATGATTCCTTTTATTTTGGGATATATTCAAACATCACCCCTTTCTAGGAAAGTATATTCATGGGTGATGTGAGTTAAAAAATGTTCCAGAAAGACCACCTATAATACCATTCTATGTCCAAGAAGCTCATAATCTTGAAAATGTTCCTTAGTTTCTCCCATGAAATCACTACATAGATATTATTGAGGTCCACTAAAAAACTACATTCTGAAATTATGTGGACCAAAAACATTACTTCCCAAATCAAGAATGTTTACTTAGATATTTTAGATTCAAGAAAGTGATCTCAAATATTACCCAACATGATCCTCAGGTGATACCCATTCTCCTCTTCTGTCCTGTAATAGACTTGGATTTCATCCAAAAACACTATTCCAATGGAGTCAAGGTATTGACTATATACCCTATTCATAAGTTACTTAAAAACTATTAGATAATTTTTCAATATGAATGTCTTGACCAAATACTCAATGTTTTCATGCCTACTTCAGAAGTCCATCTTGGTTATGTCTGCTTCTCAAACCCTGACCTGATGATACTCGGAGTATAGTTCTATCATAGAGAATTGTATTCCCCCCATGAGAAGTTCAAAGAGGTCTTTAATATGTGGAAAGTTGTATTTTTTCTTGACACTGACCATATTAAACATCGGGTACTCAATGCACAACCATAGGAATCCATCATTCTCTTTAGAAAACAACAGAAGCGAGGACCAAGGTTAGATACTCAGGTGAATGAATCCTTTTGATTCGAAATTTTATAACTTTATCTTCAATTCCATCAATTCAATTGTTCTATGTGATATGAGTTAAGATAAATTTATTTTGTTCCCAGAACCAAATCAATGGTAAACTACACATTCAATTTTGGATGTAGCCCTAAGAAATAATCTAAAACACCTCTTGAAACTCATACATTGTATGAGTAAATCCATCCTCAGAGCCGTCACCATCATCCTCTTACATGATAGCATAGTCCTAGAAATAAATGTTTCCCTAATTTGGAAGTGGGTATCAATATAATCATGACTGAGGATCCCATTAACCTTGAAAAAACACTTGAAATCACATTGGGATCCACAAATATCACTCCCTGGTGATAAAAATAAATGTTCTCCTTGAAACTCACCATCCAATCCATACCAATGACCATGTAAAATAGGTCAATCTCAATGACCAATAAGTGTGACACAAAATAAACCCCTGATAGGGAAAAGAACAAGAGGGATATCAGAAACCATTTTTCTCTTATTTTGAAGAGGCATCACTAATTGTATCATAAAAGTTATAGGATCGGTCAAAAATTTAAGAAATTCTACAAAATGGGAATAAATAATGAAATTATATGTACCCATGTCAAACAAAACAACAACAATGGATGATGCAATATAAATGGTACATTAGAATGTCACAGGTCCTACAACTAATTTTGGTGTCACATGAACCATAACATCAAGGTTCTTAGTCTCCGCTGATTTTTGTGATCAATTAGTATCATAAGGTTCTAACATGAACTAACACTTCCCATAAGATGAACCAACCATTACACCATGCCCAACCTATTTATAAACCATATATCGTGATGTATATAACTAAGCTCAAAATTATCTATGGGATGAGGAACTAGAACCACTCTGTGTCAGTGTACCACTCATGCAAAACCTCTAAAAATTACCCAAATACCCACACTAATGGTAGGATCAGTTTGGAACTGGTCACACTATCTATACATTCCCCGGCCTTACACACTGTAAACATACCATCAACCCTCCACCAATGGTTTTAAATGAAGGTGGTCGGGAATGATAGCCTGATATACCACCTCCCCTCTTTTCCTCATCATCCCACTTAATTTTTTTCTCAGACATTCCATGACTTCTTTGGACCACTATTGGAACTTCCCAAAAAAACATATTTTCTAGTGTGATCAATTTACACCATCAGGGCTTGGTACAGTACCTTAGCATAAGTCATGATCTTGAATAGGAAAACTGGGACTAAATTTCCAACTGGAACCCCATTTCATAATGATGAGCCCTTAACTGATCATTAGAAACCACCTCGATTTTGAACTAGACTAGCTCAAAAAAATTGTCCGCATACTCCTACATGGTTCGATCCCCTAATAAAGATATAAAAACTCCCAGGTCATTAGGATGGCCTAGGAATCAAGGAAATTATTATCATTGAATACAACCTTGAATTCCTTCCCACCCATCTACACATACTCCCCTATTTGGAGCACTGATTCCTACCACCTACGACCAAAGTATTCTAACCTAAAAAAGGTGCATTTAATGTTAACAGGCCCTCTAAATCCAAGGAACTAGAAAAACATTCCAACTTTTTCAATCCATTCCTCATCTTCTTGGGTGTTCGTGCTACCCTAGAAGGAAGGATGTATGTTCATGGGGAACTCCTAAGATTTATATTTTTCTAAACCTAGTTAGATTTCATTATCATGAATAGGTCGAAATCCCACTCATTGATCCAATTCCTAGAAATTCTGAACCTCCACCTCCACTAATCTCTGAGCAACTGATGTAGGAGAATTATCTCTGACCTCCTTCCATAGTTTCTCTAGAAGTCTCTAGGGATGCATGATGATACATTAATTAAAAAACCAAGGTGACAATAAAAACATCATCTGAGGAAAAATTTCAGCAACATGAAACATTTAATAAGATCCAATAAATCAGAATGAAACCATCTCAAACACAAGAAGTGAATCATAAAACTCTACCTCACCTTAGTGTCCATGCGCAGTCTGTATCTTACACAAATCACCTGGACGAGGAGTCAAACCAAATCCCAAACATCCCATGGTGACACAAGTAATATCACGATATGCGTTTTCCAGGCACAACAATCGCAACTAGAACCTCGTGCCCCGATATTCCTAGATCTAGTCTATCTATACCCTCCCAAATAACAAGATCCAAAATAAGAGAAAACCCTACTTTGATTCCATTTTTTCATGAACCAAGTCAGGATTCCATTCAACCCAACACCCGTAATAGCCTATGGCATATCCCTAAGGGAATTTATGATCCATTTGTGTAGGTAACAAGTGCATGGGAATCAGAAAACGTGTTTGGGAATATTTTATCACATGTAAATAAATCATAAAATTATGAAATAATAGGATATAACCAAATAACATCCATGGCATAACATAATAAAAACCCATAATACAAGATATAAAAATATAATACTACAACATTAGTTGGGAATTTAACATTTATAATTTTAACCAAAATAGGAAAAAATAACAAAAAATAAGATTGGAACAAATAATACAACCCGAAATCAATGAAACGAGATGGTAAAAACCCCCATGCCACCTCCACTAACACTTAACAAGAGAGGAAACACTAGCACATAAGACCACCATATCCACCATGAGAATCCTTACCTTTACTAAGGTAAAACATAACAATTTATACATACAATTGAGGATCTATGTTGGTTGTGAGGAAACATTCCTTGTAAGATCCCGCTAAAATATATTTCATGCAATGAAATTAGAATAAAAATTACTAAAATAGTTTTTGTTAAATGAAAGATAAAATTTAAATAAATTAATTATTTTAAAATAAATTTTAAAGTAAAAAAAACAACACAATGAACGGTAAGAACGGAATGAGAACCATGAGAAATCATGAAAGCACTGGGGTTAGTGGGGTCCTATAATCCTTGTACTATTATTGGACACATCTAAAAAATGTGAAGGTCCCGCTTGAGACCCCATTCAGAATCACATGAATGTTTCTTTAGTGTTGTTGTTTTAATATGTTAGGGTGATCAGACCTCATCCCTTCTGACTCTACTAACATACATGACCTTGTTATCCAACTTAGATTCCTAGGATTCCTATATGGTAAATTTCATTATCTATGTCATGTGAGACTCCCCTTACATAATCACACCTTCAAAAAAGGAAACACGCATTCTATAAAACTATTTACAATAAAGAAATAATGATTAACCCCATACAAACACTAAAATCTTTTTAAAACATGTTTCACACCACCAGTATAATTTATAGAGTCCATTTGAAAACAAATGCAAGTAGATGAAAATCATCAAAAAAAATGTTAAATCATGGATCCTATAACTCTCTATACTTTGCATACATTGATATAAGGTCACATTTGAAGAATATTCATTACAAAATATTAAAAATCCATGAAATAAACATATAGTTATTGTTTATTCATAAACTAGGAATCTTAAACAACTCATTCATAAGATGTCTCTTTTGTCTCCCACTTAATTTGTCATTACTATACCCCTTATTGACATATCTTACTTAAAACCATTCATCAAGACCTAGAGAAAATAAACATATGAAAGGGTGAGATTAAATGCTCAGTAAGGGTAAACAATGTAGATATCAATCACATCATAATAATAAAACATAAGAACATAACATTTAAAAATCTTATCCTGCATATGAAATATCAGGATATCATGCCATGGGATAAGTCATGAAGGTTAATAAGAATCTATAAACATAATCACAAAGGTCATAACATAAGATATGAAATTTTTTTCATACACATAATCATATAAAATCATTTTATTTTAGTTAAGGATCACTTCCAAAACCATAAAATCAAAAAAAATCCACTATTGACCCAAGTTCACTCCTTGTTCCAACCCTGTATTACTGAACGAATATCCTTTCCTATTCCATCAATTTAATTCTAATGAGATATAAATATTTACCCAATGAATTGAATGGAGATATAGTTCCAACCAATCTCATAATGAAATCATTCTTACATGTTCCCAAAAAACATAAATCATTCATCATAGCATTACTGAAGGAATAAAATGGATCTCTTAAACATCATTCAATCATAATCCATATAAAACAAATGGATTTCATAAACATAATTCTATCATAAAAAAATAAAAACATAGTAATAATAGTGATATAAATATAACCCTATTTAAATAATGTGATCTTTGATGAAAAATAATTTTGATAAAACACTTGATATAAATTCTTGAGGAAAATATCATTTCTTCGTTAAAAAATTATTTTCTCAAAATGGAGATAAATTTTAAATGAATAGAATTTATTTGAAAATAAAAATTCAATTAGTTATAATAATATTCATGTAGATAAGGCATTCTAAAAATGTTAAAAAATTGTTCATGTCATATAAGTTAAAAACCATATTACTCATACTTTTGCCGAAAAAGTCAAAAATTACCTCGTATCAAATAACAACAAAAGATTCCTTTAATACAATTTAATAAAATTTCACCAATGGGTAAAATTTACTTTAAAAAATAGTATTATAAAATAAATAATATTACATAGTTATTAAACATGGATATGGATGATAAATACACCCTAGTAAATACTTATGTATAAACAATCTCATATAATAAGGAGATTTTAAAATTAACCCTTACATTAGGTCTAATTTCCTTTTTATGTATCTGAACCTCGTGTATAATGATCTATATTAGGTAATTGACTTATTTAAAAATCATATTTAATTTTATGATATCATATATGATCATATTATTGTTAGGATTGTATGACTCTGAGTATGATATACTCTATGATACCAAACGCATGATCGAAATAAGAATGAGATTCTCAGATACAAGAGGGGGGGTGAATTATACCTTTTAAAAATTCCCTAAGGAAATTTCTAGGATGGTTATGTTTAACAAAGTTAAACAAGATAATTCACAAGACCTATATAACTTCTAATCACTTTCTGGATTCTGGAAAAGTGATTCTGGAAATGAATCTTAACAAAAGTTACAATGATTAAGATTCTACCTTAAAGCGTATAGAATCTAACTAAATCAGAGTAAAAGTAAGGAAGTATAAGAAAGTTATACATTCCTTAGAAATAAAAAATTCATGAGAAAATCTATTAGTAAAACTACAAGTAACAAACAATATCTATTTTAACCCAAAGAGAAGGGTATCCAACAACCTTGGATAAAGGTCCCTTGATTTATACATTCAAGAAATTTTGTCCTTCCAACACCAGGATAATCCCTCGATACGAAGATCAGAGTCTATCTTGCTATCCCCGCAAGCCCTAAACTATCACGTAGTTGGCACCTCTGTCCTCCTCAGAAAGGAAGACCTCAACATCAAGGTGTTGGAAACTCTCTCTTCCTATCCCCGGAAGCCCTCGATTGTAATCAGCAACAATCGGAGTTCCACGAAGCAAGTCTACACAGGTAAACGTATGAACAATCTATTAAACCCTTTTGCATGATGCTTTGAGAGTTGATAAGAGCCTCTCTCTCTAGAAATCACTTCAACAGCGTGTAAGCACAAGTTGTGTCAAAGTTGAAACTTTTTTTCAAATGAGCTCCTATTTATAGGCGAAGCTCCAACGGTCGGCTCCCTCCTCTAATGGTCATATTTCTCCTTGAATTTTGGAGGGACCTGTACACGTGTCACTCAACCAACGGTTTGTCAATAACTGAAAGCACAACATCATTTTGTAAAGAAACAAGTGTAATTATAAGTAAAACTAATGTTCGGAATGTAAGCAAATAAAAAGATTCAGAGCCTAACCAAAATGGAATTTTGAGTCTATAATAAAGAGATATTCAGATTCTATATTGTTGGAATTCGGAACCTAAATTCTTTAGAAATCCAGATTCTGAATTTAATGTAAATTTGGAGTCTGGTTTCACCAGTATTCAGAACCAGAACTTACAAAGTTCAAAGTCAGTGTTCATGGGAATTCAGAGTCCGAACTCATAGTTGTTTAGAGTCTGAATTCTGAGAACTCGAAGTCAGAACATAGATATGTTTGTAATCAGAATTCGGAGTCAAACTATATGAGAGTTCGTATCCAGAATTCGTAGTTGAACTACATGAGAGTTTGTATCCCAAATTCAGATTCGAACTACATGAGAGTTCGTATCCAGAATTCAGAGTCGAACTATATGAGAGTTCATATCTAGAATTCAGAGTCGAAATACTTGAGAGTTTGTATCTAGAATTCAAAACGGAACTTCATGAGAGTTCGTATCCAGAATTCAAAATGGAACTTCATTAGAGTTCATATCCAGAATTCAGAATGGAACTTCATTAGAGTTCATATCCATAATCAGGAATAGAACTTCATTAGAGTTTGTATCTAGAATTCGGAATGGAACTTCTTTACAGTTCCTATCCATAAATCGGATCCTATAACAGAATGCTTCATATCTATGTATTGTATGATTAAGATTTTTTAGGTATGAATCCGATTTTTATCTTTTTGAAAAATATTGATATGAGCAATGAAAATATGGTAGGGTTAAATTCCATTGGAAAGTAAATTTTCCTTATAGAAGTAAAATATATATTTTCTTAAGTATAAGGTGTTTGTGATTTTCAAAACAATAAGTAATGTAAAATTCATAAGGAAAACCTTATTGACTCAAAAATTATCATCTGTTTTTTAATAACATTTCATTATTACTTATTATTCGGGTATTAACTACTTCATTTTCTTATTCATGTTTTATCGAATAAGTTCTATTTGTACTTCATAGGTAATAGTTATATCATACCAAAATTATATTCACATTATATATATTATATTTTTTCATTATATAAATTTATATAATTATTACTTAATGAAGATCATGTACAATTAATCACATCACATCATGGAGATGGTAGGTCGTATGTACACGTGAGTGACGATATCATTATCATAATTGATGAATTATATTGAATTGAATTGTGTATAATACTTTAGAATAAATATAAAGTAATAATAATCATATATATTTATTATTTACATCATTATACCCATCCATGTAAGGTGTTCGTGAAAAAAAAGATTACACCACGACGTGGAGACGGTAAGCCATATGAACACACTCATGGTGGTTTTGTTTTTCTTAGAATTGATAAAAGGTGGAATATGGTTGTTTAAAAATTATAATAACATATTATTATATAATTTATACTATAATTATTACAATATAATGAAACTAATAATGAAGATGAAGAAGATGAATCAATAAATTTTAATGAATAAATAGAGGAGATTACTTCTTCTTTGACCAATTCCCTCTAAATCTCATGTTAGAGCCCAATATTTGGTCTTCGAAGAACCCCATAACCTATATAGTGTACCTAGGTAAGTTTATAATATAAAATTTTAGGTTATTTAAGAGATTTGAGGCTCAAAGTAATGTCAATAAATGGGGGATGAGGTTCCTTTTTACAATTGAACCGAGGGGTACATTTGGGATTTCCAAAAATATTATTTTATAATAAAATCGAACCCCATCCAAAAACCACCAAAATGACCAAAATTAGAATATTATTTTATATAAGGTTTCAATATTATCAATAAATAGATTTTTTACAATTATATTTGTCAATTTAAACCTTATCATTTCAATTGACAATTAGTTATCTTATTTAATTTTTAACTAGGGTAACAAAGATTTAGTTACAAAAATGGTGGAATATTTACTTATATGATGTCAATTAGACCATAAATAAATAAAATTGATTATTTTAGACCATATAATAATAATTATATATATATTTTAATTGTTTAATGATTTTTAAATAATTTAATAAAACATTATTTTGATAAACGATCAATAGTGTCAATTTTGACACTATTCAAATCATTGATTTTTAAATAAATTAATATAACCTGATAACTTCAGACCAACTATTTTTTATATTTTTAGTAGGTATATGTAGTCTAATAACTTCATTATTCATATTAATTATCTGAAATAATGTTTACTTTAATACTTTTAATAACATTTATTTTTTATCTCTATTAATAAAATAATTACGACATCAATTTTGTGTAATTATAAAAATATAATTATATTGGAATAAAAAATAAATAATTTTTTTAAAGAATATAAATCTACTATATTTCACAATAATATATGTAGTAGAATTTATCTTCGGTAAAATCTAACTTTTAAAATGGTATACATATTAAATTATGACTATGACAAGCTTATCATCACTTTAAATAAAATAATATATCTATCATAGCCTCTTCTATAATCATTAAAATGGTCACTAACTAAACCTTTGGATGTTTATGGTCAATCTATACTCGTCCATTAAGATTTTTTCAACTGCTTGGGTACTTTTTTGGTTATTTATATTTTAACAAAACTGATTTATTTATTTCTCAGCAATTAATTAATTTTTACATCATCAAAGTATAAGTATTTAAGGTAATTATATATATTATAAAAATTAAAAATAAATTACCATGATAAGGAAAAATATTTTATATTTAAAATGAGTATTTATAATTGAATTTATCTTTTTTATAAACTTATATAAAAATGATTTAGTTATTAAAATTTGAGTGAGACATATTTAACTTTTCTTTAAATAAAATAAATTTCATGCCCTAATGTCATCAAAGTTCTAAGGCCCCGAACCTAGTTACCCAGAGTCGGTGCATTATTTTAATACATTGGAATGACTACTAGGAATCAAATACCGAAGGATTGATCGGTTTAGTAGTCTTGGAAAATATATTACATACATGAATGTTACATTACACTATATAACATAAAAACAACATAAATAATCCTTTATGATTTCCATTATTCCCCTGGCTTAACCCTGCATATCAATCGCAATACACATCTTGGAATCCTAGAAAAAATAAAACATTGAAATGGGTGAGCTCAGATGCTCAGTAAGGATAACAATACAGCGGAAACTTTCATAAATAAGCCTAAAACATTAAGGCAATGCATAACTAAAACAAAATCCTTTTAAACATTAACATCAATATAATATGGAAAGAATAAAATGAAGTAAGGACATTTTCTTATTCACATGGATATTCTAGTAGTCAAATAATCACATGCAATATCACTAACCACTTTCATAATGATGGAATGCATAATGCTAGACTATCATCACCAAGTAGTCAAGGCCTTGTTCCAAGACTACAAATAAGATTTTGTCAAGGCCTTGTTCCAAGACAGTAGTTTGTCTCATGAGACCCGCCAATGCATCGAGGAGCTGTAGCGGGCTCCACCTGTCACTTACTAAGTCCAATGCATTCCTCATATGAGAAGGTTTAAACATAACATAAACATTTGTATTAAAACAGGTATACGAAATGTCAATACTTTATCCCTAAACCATGGATGGTATAAAAATAAAACATCCATATTCAAACATATCACAAAACCTTAAATACAATATGGATTATTTTATCATAATAAATCATCTTAAAACATGTTTAAAATCCATCAAAGGATGTTGACATAGATGAAAATTATTTGTAAAACTCTTTTAGAGAAATATCCATTTCTCATGAAAACATTTAAAAGTCACACAATTTAGAAATGAAGACATTAAAAGACATTTTTTAATCAAAGTTTCCCATAACACTTTGAAACTTTTGAATGGAATTAACATTTTAATAACATTCATGTCCTTATAAATAAATCCTTAAAACCCATTTTGAAAACAAGGACATTAATGAGAAATATTTAGAAGAATAAATATTTGAAATATTTGAAATAATGTTTTTGTAAAAAAGTTCCTTAAATTAATACCTTTTAAAAATCTTTCATTAAATATGGAAATGGATAATAAATATGTCCCATTAGATACTTACGTAAAAAAAACATCGGATAATAAAGAGATTGTGAAATTAACCCTTACCAATTTTGTAACTTACGAAACATACACCCCATGAAAGAGGTATCATACATGGAATATGTAAATACACATAAATTAAAGTTTATTACACAAAGAATACATTTATGGGCAGTACATACACCACACAAAAGGTAATAGTGGCAATATGGCCTGATTTTCATGAGAATAAGAAGTGAGATGAAAACCCCTTACCTTGAACATTCCTTTAGTCGAGGGTACGTTTAACCTCTTGTATGAAGACCGTAGTATGTTATTAAATTATAGCATAACCATATTAATATATATGATATAATAAATTATTCATTTATGACTTTATACTACCTATTTAATAATAATTTCCCTGTTAAATTAACATTTCGGGTAATAATCGCTTTCTTTATCGTACGCGTTTTAACTTGTTACTCTTGATTGTAACACTTAAGTAATGATTTAAATACTTAAAAAATATAAAAAATGATTTATATATCATATATATTTAGAATATAAATATGTATAATAGACATATATATGAAATGGAGAACAACATTTATAGAGACGGTAGTCCGCACGTACGCATAAACATTGTTTCCTTTTTCATAACGTATTGAATGGAACTGAGTGTATAAAATATATGTAAGTAAATATATATATATATATCTCAAGTATCATTATTATTTCATATATTACAAAAATATTAGTAATATATATTTTTATAATCATCGATGAATGGTGAATGTGAAAATTAATCTCATCGCGTTGTGGAGACGGTAATCCGTACGTACGCACGACCGACAATATCATTTCCTTAATGGTGTGGAATTGGATGTTATATTAATTTTACATAGAAATATTCATGTTATTTTCATTATTTAAATAAAAATTACTCATCATTATATCCATCCAAATAACATAGTGTTGAATAAAAAATTGCACCACAGCGTGGAGACGGTAAGCCGTACGTACGCACACATGGTGACATTATCATTCATAAGATGGATAGAATAATGAATATAGTTGGGAAATATTTATAATAACGTCACAGTATATAGAAACACTGGTGTTATTATTTTATAATATAAATATCAAAGAATTAAAAGTGGAAGTAGAAAGGAACTTGAAAGAGGATGGTGAAATCATTACCTCTTTTCGGGTTCTTCCTTTTGATTTGATCAAGAGGGCTCCTTGGGTTGACTTTCTGATCAAAATAAGGCTTCTAGAATGAAGTGATGAATGTTGGGAGGATATTTTGGTAGGGGTTGGCCAATCCAAATGGAATTGGAGGTGTGATTTTTAGAGAAGGGGAAGTGACCTTTTATAAGAGGGGTGAGGGTCACTTTAAGAAAAGATTAGAGTATTAATTTATTATACAACCATATTCGGTTTATAATGGTTCCAAATGAATTAATTTTGAGCCTTATGTGGTTATGGGTAGAACTCCTCTCAACCAGTAGGTTTCATACAAGTTTACGTTATCATTTTAACCTTATAATATAGATTTAACTCTTAGTTAAATAGTTTAACTTTTACTGTGTCTTCTTGTATTCTTACTATACATGGTTAATAAACTTACGCTAAACTTCCAAGAGAACTTAAAGTTACTCATTAAGACATATATTATTTTATTTAAGCCCTTTCTCCAAACCATACATTTGTATGATTATTATATCAACCAATAATATAGTATTTGTTTTATATATTAATTTATGTCAATTTTGACACTATTTGGTATTTTGTTTTGATTAAAGTCATCACATATTGATTACTTCAAACAAGATACATTTAATCAGCCCTAACATGTCATAATCCCCTAGAAAATTCTTTTATGTCATAAAAACATTGAAATTATATTTATTTTAATATTTATAATACCATTTATTTGATTCTTTCATTAATAAGGTAATTAATGCATCATTATTGGGTCATAAATAAATTTTATTATATAACGTATAAAAATTATAAATAAAATACCATGAAGTAGGAAAGATTATTATATGTTTAATTAATATTTATAGTCGAATTTATCTTAGGTATAACCCTATATTAAAAATGGTTTAGTTAATCAACTTTGAATTTAACTCTTTTAACTCTTCTTTAAATTAAATAATAATAAATGTCTTAATCTAATCCAAGTGGACCTAAAGGGTTCAATTTTATTCCTAAAGTTGTTTTTGGTCTAATTACACTTATCCAATAGAATTATGACATGTGTTAGGGTAATAATAATATCATTTTACCCTTAATTACCCTATTTAATTTTAACCGTTGTAAATAAAAGTAAAAAGTTACTATTCACCAAAAATTATTTTTATCTTATTAAACCACATTTTACTCCTTGATATTAACCGTGTCACTCAGATTTTCAGAATTCAACTCACAAAAGCGGTAAAATTAAGTTTCATGTGAATTTAGAAATTCTCCTAGGAGGTGGGTAAAAGACGGTGAAAAGTTCAATATAATTTTTATATATCTAAAATTATCATAAATAGACTCTAATGAATTAAATTGAACTTATATATAAATTATGTACATATTTTGACCAAAAATAAATTTAAATATAATAAATAATTATTTAAATAAAAATTCGTTTTTAAACTATAACTCAGGGTTTTTCACTATTCATCAAAAATTAAATTTTTTCAGAAAAATACCAAAAATTCACCCTAAGATAATTTTTTAGGCTGAATTCAATAATTATGTCTATTTTACCAAATTCAAAACATATAAGTTTCATTTATTGATTTAAAATTAATTCCCACTGTCAAAACCAAAAGGCGTATTTTTAAGAAATAATAACTATCAAAAGATTGACACTTGTTTATGTCTAATTTCAATGTGAAATTACTTAAAGTGACCGTCATTGGATTAAATGGTAAAAATATAATATATTTATACTTCCAATCCATTAAAGTGTATAATTTTACACTATAAATTATTTTGATTTAAAAAGTTTTTTAGTTAAAATAGAGTATTTTTCACTATTCTCCCAAATATTAAAGTTATCAGAAAAACACCAAAACTTTATTAAAACTAAATTATTATGTATAGATTCTAAATAAGAAGTTTATTTTGTCAAATTTAATATATAAAAGTTTCAAATATTGGATTTAAAAAAGGCTTCCCCATTAAAAGGTGGTAAAATTTAATTTTTTGAAAAATACTTCTTTTATCTGAAAAAATGTATTAGTTCATAGATTATGTCTAAGAAACTCATAATATGGATTCTAAAATTATATGGATTATATAAAGTTCAAAATTCAGTTAATACTTTTCATAACCGCTTTTGAACGGCTAGTTTGGTAAGTCATGGTGCACTAGAACTTAGTGTTGCATATAGTGAAAGTTATTGAATTACTTTGAAGAAATAACGTACCATGAAATCATGGGGTGTTACATTATTCCCTCCTCTAATAAATCACATCCTCACAATTTAAAAATATTTTTTGATAATAAATGATTGAAAATAGAAAATACCTTTGGGAAAACCCACATAAAAAATTAGGTTAAAAAATTTAGTCTTAATAAGAGGAAAAGGGAAATGAAAGGGTTACCACCAGATTATGATCTCAATTAGGAGAACATTTGTTGCAATTAGAGACATATAATTGGAGGAAAAATGTAAATATTTATAGGTAGTGATTGAGGTCATCAATCACAAACAAGTGTAAAATTTAAGTCCTTAAATTCATCAATCTATGATGATTTAAAATACCATCGGTTCAACAAAAAATATGGTATTAGGATAACACATTTTTGGTTTTAAGATCCCTTCACTAAAGTATATGAATTAACTTCTTCATAGAATAAGAGATGAAGATAAATATATACTTAACAAGTAGAGTCCCATCCTTTAACTGTTTTCTTCCATAAACTCATATTTCACTATAAAAGGTAATAGAACTAAAAAATAATATTCTATTTATCCAATTCATATAGGGTTTAAAAAATGAATTTATAATTATTCTACCAAATGTTTTTTTAAAAAGGCTACATTACTCAATCTAGGACATCATGTGGACTAGTGGTAGGTGATACACCCTTTTTTCCCTTCGGTTGCATGTTCAAATCTCATGGCCTTGCCGGACCCGACGGGTTACCGCCCGACCTCAGGGTTGTCCTTTTATGGAAATCCAAAAATAATCTCAATCTAGAATTATCCAATATAGTTCTGTCCAAACTCACAATCCAAAATTTATAAGGAAGGTAAACACAATGATGGCCCTTTTTACCCGTACCAACATGTGAACACCTTCATCATGTATTATTTTAAAACACCGCAACATCCTGAATTACCATAAAACCTTATTGATTACATTCATGATCCCTTATTCCTTATACAATACTGGATATACTCCTCTCCAAAAATGTTGTAAACTCCAACAATGATGGAATATACAAATCATTAATCAAATTCAGGGTATTCAAGAATATCCAATATAATTTATCCAAAATAATCATGTATTATTCAAAAATCACTAGCTCAGTATCATAACCATATTATGGTTTATCTTTCTCTCAACCATATATTTTCCAAAATATTAACCTATTATTGAGTTACTTTTCATGGTTCCACACAATCTCAAGTCCTTAATGAAATAGTAGTGCAATAAAATCCTTATATACTTTATAATTATTATAACCAGTACATTGTTGATACAACACTCAAATGACATAATTCTCTTATAACAACATATGAAATCTAATCATTCCTCCTCATCTGTGGTAGTATCATAAGATGATTATTATCCAATAGCATCATTTTGGGCATACTCTGATGATTTGGAAATTGGTTCGCGTAGTGTACCAACTCCTTACAGATGAAGCATTCTACATTTGAAACCTTTTTCATAACCTTACAGTCACGTACATGTTGTCCTTTTTCTCGAAACTTATAAAAAACTCTCATTCCCTTCAGGCATGTTTCAGTGTGTTTCTTCCTAAAATTATCACATATGGAAAATTTTTCTTTTCCCTCTTCCCTTTATCCATATTTCTCTCTTCCATCCTTTTCTTCTCTTACTTCCCTTCAAAGCCATAATACTCAGAGAATTCTTTACTTTTATTATTAATACATGATACTATTTCTTAATAGGTTGAGAATACATGGGAGACTGTTTCCCTTCTAAATGTTGGCTTAATACCGTTAAAGATATGATTCTTCTTACTCTTTGGATCCTACGTATTGCTGGAGTTCGCATTCCTTCTACTGGGCAGCATTTCTATACAATAGTATAAACTCGGCCAGTTTATGAATTGCATTGAATAATTCCATACTTGTAAAATACCTAATGTAAATTGAACCATTTATGGATATAATCCATAATCATAAAGATTTTTTCATTGAGGAATTATATACTCATAAAACCTTAATAATGATTTGTAAATAAAATGAGAATTATCCTATGCATATCCCCTGGGAGTGTCGTAACCAAGAGCGCGGCAAGGCCCATTGTCATGCACCAGTTCCCGTTTGAGTCTAGATCAATGTGGGGTTTTCAGGTTTTACCCCTAGGTACATCTGTTCCAGAGCCGCCTCTACCTACTCATATCTAGATAGAGACGTATTTTCTTGGAAAAATCACAAAATCACTACATTACCAAAATTCTAGGAATTTATTCTTTACTAATCCTAAAAGTCTATCTTCGATCTATGTGCTCTAAACAGAGTTTATCTAAATCTAGCTTCCAAGGTTATTTCTAAACCTCCCTCTAATACCAACTGTAACGGCCTTAACCCAGTTACCTAGAGTCGGTGCATTATTTTAATACATTGGCATGATTACAAGGAATCAAGTCCCAAAGGATTGATCGGTTTAGTAGTCTTGGAAAATAGATTACATACATGAATGTTACATTACACTTATAACATAAAAAAACATAAATAATCCTTTATAAATTCCATTATTCCCTTGGTTTAACCCTGCATATCAATCACAATACACTTCTTGGAATCCTGGGAAAAATAAAACATAGAAAGGGCTGAGCTCAGATGCTTGGTAAGGATAACAATACAACAGAAACATTCATAAATAAGCATAAACATTTAAGGCAATGTATAACTAAAACAAAAGACATTTAAACTTGTACTTCAGCATCATATGAAAAAAATAAAATAATGTAATTCCATTTACTTATTCACATGGATATTCTACTAGTCTAATAATCACATGCAATATCACAAACCACTTTCATAATGATGGATTTCACAATGAAAGACTATCATAACCACATAGTAAAGGCCTTGTGCCAAGACTACAAATAATATTTTGTCAAGGACTTGTGCCAAGACACTATTTTCTCTCATGACACCTACTAATGCATCGAGGAGCTATAGCGGGCTCCACCCTTCACTTACTAATTCCAATGCATTCCTCATATGAGAAGGTTTAAACAAAACATAAACATTCGTATTAAAACTAGCATATGAAATGTCAATACTTTATCCCTAAACCATGGCTAGTATAAAAATAAAACATCCATAGTCAAACATATAACAAAACCTTAAATACATTATGGACTATTTTTATCATAATAAATCATCTTTAAACAAGTTTAAAATCCATCAAAGCATGTTGACATAGATGAAAATTATTTGCAAAACTCTTTTAGAGAAATATCTCTTTTTCATGAAAACATTTAAAAGTCAAACAATTTTAAAAGAAAGAAATTAAAATTCATTTTTGAATCAAAGTGTCTCATACAAATTTGAAACTTTTGAAAGGAATTAACAATTTAAAAACATTCATGTCCATATAAATAAATCCTTAAAACCCATTTTGAAAACAAGGACATTAAAGAGAAAGATTTACAAGAATAAATATTTAAAATATTTGAAATTATGTTTTTGTAAAAAAGTGACTTAAATGAATACATTTTAAAAATCTTTCATTAAACATGGACATGAATAATAAATATGTCCCATTAGATACTTATGTAAAAACAACCTTGGATAATAAAGAGATTGTGAAATTAACCCTTACCAGTTTGGTAACTTAGGAAACATACATCCCATGAAAGAGGTATCTTACAGTGAATATGTAAATAAACATAAATTAAAGTGTATTTTACAAATAATTCAATTATGGTCAGTACATACACTACACAGAAGGTAATACTGGCAATATGGCATGAATCTCTCGGGAATAAGGTGTGAGATGAAAACCCTTTACCTTGCACTTTCTTTTAGTCGAGGGTACGTTTAACCTTCGGTATGAAGACCGTAGTATGTTATTAAATTATACCAGAACCATATTAATATTTATGATGTCATTAATTATTCATGTATGACTTTATACCACTAATTTAATAATAATTTCCATGTTAAATTAACATTTCGGGTAATAATCGCTTTCTTTATCGTACGTGTTTTAACTTGTTACTCTTGATTATATCACATAGATTATGATTTAAATACATACAGAATATAAAACATGATTTATATATCATATATATTTATAATATAAATATGTATAATAGACATATATATGAAATGGAAAACACCGTTTTAGGAGACAATAGACCGTACGTACGCATAAACATTGTTTCCGTTTTCATGACATATTAAAAGGAACTAAGTGAATAAAATACATGTAAGTACATATATATATATATATTTATAAATATATATACATCTCAAGTAGAATTATTATGTCATATATTACAAACATATTATTAATATATATTTTTATAATCGTTGATTAATGGTGAATGTGGAAATGAATCTCATCGCGTCGTGGAGATGGTAATCCGTACGAACGCACGAGCGACAATATCATTTCATTAAAGGTGTGGAATTTGATGTTATATCAATTTTAAAGATACATTATCATGTTATTTTCATTATTTATATACATATTAATCATCAGTATATCCATCCAAATAACATAGTGTTGAATAACAAATTACACCACGACGTGGAGACGGTAAGAGTCGTACGTACGCGTGCATGGTGACATTATCATTCATAAGATGGATAGAATAAAGAATATAGTTGTGAAATATTTATAATAACATAATAGTATATAGAAATAATGGTGTTATTATTTTAGAATGGAAATTACAAAGAAAGAAGAAGTTGAAGAAGAAAGGAACTTGAAAGAAGGTGGTGAAATCATTACCTCTTCATAGGGTTCTTCCTTTTGATTTTATGAAAAGGGCTCCTTAGGTTGACTTTATGATAAAAATAAGGCTTCTAGGTTTAATTGAGGAAGTTTGGGAGGATATTTGGGTAGGGGTGGGTCGAGCCAAATGGATTTTGAGGTGTTATTTTGAGAGATGGGGAAGTTCCCTTTAATAAGAGGGGTGAGGGTCACTTTAGGAAAGGATTAAATTATTAATTTATTATACAATCATATTTGGTTTATAATGGTTCGAAATGAATTTATTTCTCTCCATAAGTGGTTATAGGTTGAAATCATCTAAAATAATAGGTTTTAGACATGTTTTGGATATCATTTTAACCTTATCATAATGATTTAACACTTAGTTAAATAGTTTATCTTTTACCATATCTTCTTGTATTCTTAATATATATGGATAATAAAGATATGTTAAACTTACAAGAGAACTTAAAGTGGCTCATTAATGACATATATAATATTATTTATTCCATTTTTTCAAACCTTTCATTTTTAGGAATATTATATCAACCAATAATATAGTATTTGTTTTAAATATTAATTTATATCAATTTTGACACTATTTGGTATTTTGTTTTTATGAAATTCATAAAAACTTGATTACTTTGAACAAGATACATTGAATCATCATTAACATGTCATAGTCCCCAAAAAAATTCGTAGATGTCATAAAAACATTGAAATTAAATTTATTTTAATATTTATAATACCATTTATTTGATTCTTTCATTAATAAGGTAATTGATGCATCATCGTTGTGTCATAAATAAATTTTATTATTTAATTTATAAAAATTATAAATAAAATAGCATGTTGTAGGAAATATTTTTATATTTCTAATGAATATTTATAGTCGAATTTATCTTATGTATAACCCTATATTAAAAATGGTTTAGTTAATAAACATTGAATTTAACACTTTTAACTCTTCTTTAAATTAAATAATAATAAATGTCCTAATCTAATCCTACTAGACCTAAAGGGTCCTATTTTATTCCTAAGGTTGTTTTTGGTCGAATTAAACTTATCCAATAGAATTAAGACATGTGTTCGGGTAATAATAATATTATTTTTACCCTTAATTACCCTATTTACTTTTAACTGTGGTAAATAAAAGTAAAAAGTTACTATTCACCAAAAAATATTTTTATCTTATTGAACCAAATTTTTCTCCTTGATATTAACCGTGTTTCTCATATTTTCTAAATTCAACTCACAGAAGCGGTAAAATTATGTTTTATGTGAATTTACAAATTCTCCTATGAGGTGTGTACAAGACGATGAAAAGATAAATATAGTTTTAATACATCTAAAATTATTATAAACTAACTCCAATGAATTACATTGAACTTATATAGGTATTCTGTATCTATTTTTTTCCTAAAATAAATTTAAATAAAATAAATAATTATTTAAATAAAAATTCTGTTTTAAACTATAACTCAGTGTTTTTCACTATTCATTAAAAATGAAAAGTTTTCAGAAAAATACCAAAAATTTACCCTATGCTAATTTTGATATTACGAATTCAATAATGAATTCTATTTTACCAAATTCACAACATAGAAGTTTCATTTATTAATTTAAAATTAATTCCCTCTCTCAAAACCAAAAGGCGTATTTTTAAGAAATAATAACTATCAAAATATTGACACTTGTTTATGTCCAATTTCAAAGTGAAGTTACTTACAATGACCATAATTGGATTACATTGTAAAAATATAATCTATTATACTTCCAATCCATTAAAATTTATAATTTAACACTATAAATTATTTTTATTAAAAAAAGTTGTTTTTAGTTTAGATATAGTATTTTTCACTATTTTCCATAATATGAAAGTTATTAGAAAAACACCAAAACATTATTGACACTAAATTATTTTGTCCTGATTCTAAATAAGAATTTTATTTTGTCAAATTTAATATATAAAAGTTTCAAATATTGTATTTAAAAAGGCTTCGCCATTAAAAGGCGGTAAAATTCCATTATTAGAAAAATACTTCTTTTATCGGAAAAAATGTATTAGTTCTTACATTATGTCTAAGAAACTCATAATATGTATTCCAAAATTATAAGGATTATGTAAAGTTTAAAATTCAGTTAATATATTCATAACCTCTTTTAAACAGCTAGTTTGGTAAGTCATGGTGCGCTAGAACTTGGTGTTGCGTGTAGTGCAAGTTATTGAATTACTTGGAAAAAATAACATACCACGAAATCTTGGGGTGTTACACAAGTGGCTTCCAAAGGAAACCATTTCTACGCAATGATTATTTTGGTCGAAACACACTCATACAATGATTTTAAGACATGTGTTATAGAAATTTTATAATATTATTCTCACCCTTAATTACCTAATTTACCCTTTTACGGTATCAATAAAAATTACTGAAGTTGCAATTAATAATGCCGAAAAATAAAATAAATATATTTACATAATATGGACCTAATTATTAAAAATATGGAATTAAATTTTCAAAATTCAAAACAAATAATTTTCTATAATTAATTTAAAATTAATCCTATTGTAGGAAAGATAGAACACATTTTAAAAGTTAAAACATTTCAAAAGATTGAAATGGTTTTACAAATGAATTCAATGTAAAATTAATGATGAGGACATTAATTATTTTGAATGATAAAAATATAATTCTATTTATAATTTAGACCCATTAAATATTAAAATATTACCCTAAGACATTTTTCATGGAAAAAAATTGTTTTTGATTAAAATGTTTTGTATCTTTGCAATTCATCAAAATTTTAATGTTTATTAGTAAAAGATTAAAATTTCATCCAAAGTAAATATTTATTTTCCCCTTCTAAATAATATGTTTTTTTAAAATAAAAACTATTCAAGTGTCAAAATCATAATTTAAAAAGTGTTGTCCATTAAAAGGTGGTAAAATTTCCACTTTAAAAAATAAAGCTTATTATACATCAAATAGGGTTTATTTATACCCTTTTATAATATGGTTATTTGATGAATATGAAAAATATTTAATTAAGTATATAACATACATATTTCATTAATTTAATTTACTAATAGTAATTCAAAAAAAATTTTAATTAAAAAAAACTAATATATAATCAATTTATATTTCTTATAAATGATTGGAAGTGAATGACTTTACCATACGTTTTCATAAGTTAGTTATATTTATTCCCATAAACCTAACAGCAAGGCTCAATTGGTCATTTTCTAATAATGGAATCTTACAATTCTTTTAAACTTGAGATTGTGTGTAACGAAAGATATTTAAGAATTAAAATTATTTAGAGAAAATATTCCATAAAAAATATTGGTGTTACATTCTACCCCCCTTAATCTAAATTTCACCCTTGAAATTAATCACTCGAATACAAATAGATGGAGATACCTCTCCCTCATCATATCCTAAAGTTCCCACATAGCTTACTCAAATTGGTGGTTTCATCACAAAACATTAACCAAGGGAGTTGTCTTATTTCACAGAACTTTTACGCTACGATCCAGAATCTCTATCGGTTGGTCTTTATAAGAATAATCTTTCTCCAGCAGTTTGTCTTCTAAGTATAGTACATTTGAAGGATTATGTATATACATTCTAATGACAGATAAATGGAACACATCCTGAATTTGATATATATTTTGTGGAAGTTCCAATTGGTAAGCTACCTTCCCAACACGATCCATAATTTCAAAAGAACCGATATAGATAGGGCTCATCTTTCCCTTATTTCCAAATATCATTACTTTCTTCCAAGGAAATGTTCATAAAAAAAGTAGTCACCATTTTAGAACATTATTTCTTTTCTTTAGTTGTCACTGTAACTTTTTTACAAAATTGGATTTGCTCACATGTGTTGTTGAATAGATTTTACCTTATCTACCATCTGATCAACAAGATCAGGTCCTTATAGCTTTCTTTCCAAAACTTCATCCCAGGAAGTTGGATTTCTACACTTTTTTCTATAGAGGGCTGCATAATGATCCATATGGATACTTTAGTGAAAGATATTGTTTTATGAAAATTCCACCAAATTATGGTGTTGATCCCAACCACCTTTGAAATCCATATAGAAAACTCTCAACATGTCTTCTAGAGTTTGAATTGTCCTCTAAGATTGATCCTCTATCTGAGGATGATAAGAAGTGTTGAAGCTTAACTCAATATAAAAATCCCACTGAATACTCTGATTTAATAGTGAGTTAAACCTTGGAACTAGATTATATATTATGGATAGTAGTAGTCCATGAAATCTTACCACTTCTTTTACATATATCTAGGAAGGCTGATCAAGTGAGAAATCATATCTAATAGAAATGAAGTGTACCGAATTCATAAGGTGATCAACTATACACCATATAGTATTGTGGTGTTTAAATGTTTTGGGAAGTACAATGACAATGTCTATAGTGATGTTTTCCCATTTCCATTCTGGTATGGGTAATGGTTGTAAAATCTTCTTAGACTTCTGTCTTTGATCCATAACTTGCTGAAAAATCAAGGACCAAGAGACCCATTCGACAATATCTCTATTTATGTAATCCCACCAGAAATACTCTTTCAGGTCGCCATACATCTTTGTACTTCCAGGATGAATAGATAATGACGAACAATGAGACTCATCCAATAACCCTTTATTTTATTATGGTATGTGGTGAATACAAACCTAATTCCTGAACCTTATTATTCCATCACAATCAAGGTTGAATTCAAGAACATTTTTTATCCTCTTTTATTTCCCTATATCTTCATTCTGTTCCTCCTTAATCATCACTTGTAGATATGGTTGGACATTCATTTGATAAAAATAGTATTTCTCCCCTTCCTTTAAAATTTCAAGAACTATCCTTTGAAAATACATAAATATTAGATATTTTGTGATCTTCATCATGGATATTCTAGCATGTTCCTTTTAACTCAATTAATCTACCACCTTGTTGTCTTTACTTGGGTGGTAATGCATTGAGTAGTCATAATCTTTAATCAACTCCAAATATCTTCTTCGATGCATATTCCTCTTCTTTTATCTCAAAATATACGTTAATATTTAATGATTTGTATAAATATAAAATCTTTCACCATAAAGATAATTCATCCATATATTTAGTGAAATATTACCATAGGTAAATCCAAATCATGAATTGGGTAACGTTTCTCATGTTTTTTCAATTTTTGCGAGGAATAATATATTACCAAATCATTTTTCCTGAGAAGACATCCTAGACCTTTTTTTGAAGAATCACTATAGATCAAAAAACTTTCTCCACTACATGGTAGTGTGACTACAGTTGCATTGGCTAACCCTATTTTGAGCTCATTGAAATTATCTTCACATTCTTCCATACACACTAACTTATCTCCATTACAAGTCAACTTGGTCATTGGATTAAATAATTTTGAAAAATCATTCACAAAATGTTGATAATATCCATCTAACCAAGTTAACTTCGGATCTCAATTATCATTTTTGGTTTTAACCAACTTTCAATAACTTCTGATTTAATAGGATCCACAAATATCCCCTCTCTTGAGATTATGTGACCCCAAATTGACACTTCTTGAATCCAAAATTCACACTTTGCAAATTTTTCATAAAGTTTCTCCTTTCTTTGGGTCTTTAGTATGATTCTCAAGTAATATTTATGTTCTTCCATTCCCATTAAATATAAAAGAATATCATATATAAATAATACCACAAACGGATCATGATAGTCTCTACTGACTCTATTAATTATATTTATGATGATTTTTTGGAAAATTAGTAAGACCAAAAGGCATCACTATAAATTCAAAGTGTCCATACCTCGTATAAAATGCCATATTTGGTATATTCTCCTTCTGGACACTTAATTGATGATATCCTGAATGACGATAGATCTTGAAAAAGTATTGAGCTCCACGTAGTTGGTAAAAAAGTCATTACTGATGGAAAGATGATATTTTTTTATAGTGATCATTTTACGTTTTCAATAATCAATGTAGAGTATCATTAATCCATCTTTAATCTTAGCAAACAGAATAGGTGCACCCTAATGTGACACACTCGAGTGTATGAATCCGTTATAAAGATTATCTGGGATTTTTTTCTTAAATTCATGCAACTCAATAAGGTCCATTCAATAATGTGTCTTGGAAATAGGAATAGCCCCCGATATGTGTTTTATTGAAAACTCAACTTCAATATTTGGTGGAAGACTAGGTAATTATTATGGAAAGACATCATCAAACTCTAGTAAAATGGGTGTATTCTTAATTGTGAGTGTCTCCCAAAATATTTGAGATAGATATACATTATTTATAGGGATCAATACCCATAAGAAGAGAGAAATTTTCAATAGAAATTCATACTTATCCTTGCATCGATAGATGATCATAGTTTGATATGGAATATTAAATGTGACTTCCCTTCCTTGGAAATTTATATAATCTCCATATAGAGAAATGAAATACATTCCAAGAATCACATAATTATTTCACTATAGGAAGGATCACAAGATTTGACAGAAGAACATTCCCATAATCATCAAACAAAGAAGAATTATAAACTTTTGATGGGATGGTTGTTACATTAAGATTTTCCATAGCTAAATCAACCTACAATTGTTGAGGTAATATGGAAATATGCTTAGAAAATTATTCTGAAATAAAAGGTGGGTGGATCGAGAATCAAATAAATCATTTTATACATTATAGTGGATGGTTAGTGTACCTTTCACCACTTCATTATAATACTTCACATCACCAATATTTATCGCATGTGACTTGACATTTTCTTTTAACATAAGAGTTTTCTGACGTCAATCATCATTAATAACCCTTGGATTAGGGAATTTATTGAAATAATGCCCCATTTCCTTTCACTTGTTACATTGAAGTGTAGGAGGTGCATTATGTGTATCCTTTTCTCTATTCATATATTTGGACATATTTTTTCCTTCACTTAGACATTCACCCACCCTATGACCTTATTTTCTACATATAAAACATTTACTAGTCCCTTAAGAATAATTTCCTCCATTTTATTTCCAAACATTTAGCATAAGGGAAATCTCATCTTATTTTCATTATGGTCTTTATATTTTCCCTTGATTTCTATTTTTCTCTTCTTATCAATCCCATAAGACTGATTGGTTACTTCAATATCTATCTCAAACTTGAGATAACATCAAACAATTTTTTTATAGCTATTTAAGTCCCTTATGGATAAGTCACATTGGAGATATGGTTTTAAGACACTAAAGAATCAATCATTTTTACTCTAAGGTCAGATAATAAATCCAAAACCTTACCTTACTAGTCCTATAAAATTTTTCTCATAGGTACCAACATATTCATCATCCTTTTTCTTAAGTTCAAGAAACTCCTACTTTATTTTAGTTCGAAGAATATTAAGGTTGTACTTATTGAAAATTATGATCTTGAACTCCTCTCATTACATGGATTCAATTTCATCTTCTTGCCTCATATTATTGATAAGGTTCCACCATAGATTAGATTCACCATACAAACGATAGACTACTAAGATGACTTTATAATTTTTTGAACATTAGAGAACTGAAAATATCTTTTTAGTGGTACTCATCAATTTTTCCGCCACTACGGGTTCATAAGACCCACTAAAAGAAGGTGTAAGATTCCTCATGAAGGACTCAATAGAATGTTATTCCCTCCTTTTCTAATCTGGAATTCCTATAAGTTTCATATCTTGAAAAATTTGTGTGATCATATCTATAAGGTTTTTAATTCCAACTCCCATACCATTTTTTTCTCAGGAGGACAATCATTCAATTTCCCTTCTCATGCATCATTAATTTGGTTCTATCAGGTTCTATCCATTGACTAAAACCAAGAATCATAGTGCAAGAAACACTAATCATAAAGGGAAACCCATAGAATCAAGAATAAAATTTAAATTTGGGATAATTTAGGTTTTATCAAAGGTTATTCTTGACATTTCAAAAACACTATTATTGTAACCTATACTTTGACAACTCTTTTGGGTTATTACTAATTTTTAATCATCCTTGTTTCCAATGGTAAACTATAACTTTCCACTAATACCAAATATAACCCCCATACTTTAAAAAAATTTATATTACATCAAAGTAAAAATATATTCATTTCAAAATATAACATATCCTCTATAGGACCTTATAGATATAGTGTCTTTAGAAACATAGAAACATAAGCAACTCATTCATAAAACAACTTCATTGTCTCCCACTTATTTCATCATAACTAGACCCCCTATTGAAATATATTAATTAATAAACTTCTACATGACATGGGAAAAAACATCTGAAAGGTTGAGCTTATATGGTCAATATTGGTAAAATATGGAGATATAAATCCTATCATAATCATTATACATAAGAAAATATCATTTGAAAATATTATCATACATATGAAAGATCATGATATAATTACATGGAATAAATCATGAATGTTTATAAGAATCAATGAACATAATCCCAAGAGTCATAACATAAGAAATGATATTTTTTCAAATACAAATAATCATTGAAAAATATTTCATTTTAGTGAAGTCTCATTTCTAATACCATCATAGTGGACAAAGTCAATTATTGAACTGAGGTCACTCCTCGATCTAGCCTCGTATTACTGAACCGAGATCATTTCCCTTTCCAGTCAGGTCTATTTCAAGAGATATAAATAATTACCCAATGAATTTTAGGGAGATATATATCCAACCCATATCATAATGAAATCATTATTATGTGTTCAACAAAAACATAAATAAGTCATTATAGAAAAACCCATGGAATAAAATGGATTTCTTAAAAATCATTCCATCATAATCCATATAAAAGAAATGTATTTCAAAAATAGCATACCATTATAACCATAATTGAACTATAATAATAATAGGTATAGAAACATAACCCTATTTAAATAATTTTATCATATGTGTAAAAGAATTTGGATAAAACACTTGATAGTAATTCATGTGGAAAATATCTTTTCTTCACTAAGAACATTTTCTTTTCTCAAAATTACATGAAATTTTAAAAGAAAACAATTTATTTGAAATTAAAATTGAAATTTTTTATATTAATCTTAATGAAAATAAGAAATAATAAAAATGTGAAAAAAATTTGATCATGCTGTATATGTTTTAAAAAATTTCCATGTGCTTTTGCTAGAAAAGACAAAAAGTACCTCGTATCGAACGACGACAAAAGATTCCTTTCATACCATTTAATTAAAATTAACCAATGGGTAAAATTTACTTTAAACAATAGTATAAGAATATAAATAATATTACATATTTAGGAAAGATTTATGTGGATGATAAATATACCCTAGTAAATAATTACAAACAAAAAATAAAAGATAAAAATGAGATTGTGAAGTTATCCCTTAACCTTGTGAACAATTGAATTTGTATGTATCTGACCATCATGGATAATAATTTAAATAATTTAATTTAATTATTTCATAATAATATTCAAATTTATGATATATTATATGATCATATTATCATTTTCTTAATAACATTTTATTACTAGTTTTTATTCCAGTATTAACTATTTCATTTGCTTATTCGTATTTTCTCCAATAAGTTAGTGGTGTCATTCATTGTTCATATTTATAACATTAAAAAATAATATTAACATTATATGTACCATATTTATTCATTATATACATTTATATAATCATTCTTTAATGAAGATCATGTATAAAGAATCATTTCGCATCATGGAGATGGTAGGTTGTACGAACACACGAACGATGATATCATTCCTATAATTGTGGAATTATATTCAATTAAATGGTGTATAATATTTGACAATAAATATCTTGTTATAATAATCATACAATGTTTTTATTTTCAGCGTTATAACCATCAAATTAAGGTGGTTTTCAAAAAAAAGATTTCTCCACAGCGTGGAGATGGTAAGTTTTACGTACGCACACATGGTGATTTTGTTTTTAATAGGATGGATAGAAGGTGTAATATGGTTGTTTAATAATTATAATAACATCTCAGTATATAAGTGATACTAGATATATTAAATTGTAATTATAAAACTCATTAAGTGGAAGTAGAAAAAGAATGATGTTTGAAAGAATCGGTTGAGGAGGTCACCTCGTCTTCAACGTGATTCCTCTAAATCTCTTCTTAGAGCACTAGAGTTGGTCTTTAAAGATGAATTTAAGCTATATAATTTAACTAGTGAACTTTAGAATTTATAATGGTAAAGGATTTTTGAGATTCAAGTCTCAAAGTGAAGTGAAGAGATGACGGAGATGGTGGCCTTTTATAATTGAGGTGAGAGGAACTTTTGGGATCTCCAAAAATATTAATTTATAAAAAAATACAAAACCCATCCAAAAACCTCCAAAATAACCCAAAATATTATTTGAGATTATAAAAGGTTGTAATATCATCAACCAATTAATTTTTTACAAATATTTATATAAATTTAAACATTATCATTTCAATTAAGATATAGTTTTGTTATTTAATTATTAATTAGGGTAAGAAATATTTCAATATTAAAAGGGGGACCTATTTACATATTTGATGTCACATAGACTATAAATAAATAAATTTGAAAATTTTATACCATATTTTAATTATTAGTTATTTTAAAAAAATTATGATTTGTAAATAATTTAATAAAACATTATTTTGATAAACAATCAATAATTTCAATTTTAACACTTTAATTAATTGATTTTTAAAAATATTAATATAACAAGATAACTTCAAAAAAAATATTTTATTATATTCTGAGGATGAAAAAGTTATCCAAAAAATTATTATACATATTATGTATCCCAAATTATATTTACTTGAATGTTTTTAATAACATTTATTTGTTATCTCTATTAATAAAATAATTAATACATCAATTTTGTATAATTATTTATTATATTTAATTGTTTAATAAAAATTAAAAATTATATAATATAATGATTATAAATTTACTATATTTTAGAATAATATATTTACTTGATTTTGACATCTAAGAAATCCAATATTTAAAATGTGATAATTATTTAATTATAAATGTGACAAATTTAACTTCACTTTAAATAAAACAAAAATAAGTGTCACAATCTCTTTTATAAGGATCCAAATGGTCACTAACAAGACCATTGAATGTTTATGGTCATGATATACTCAACTAATAATATTTTTTTTAAGTTTTTGAGTTCTTCAATGTTTATTATAATTTAAATAAAAATTGTTTTATTGATTTCTCATTAATTAGTTAATTTTTAAATAATCAAAGTGTAAGTGTTTAGGGGAATTATTTATTTTCTAAAAATTAAAAATAAATTACCATGATAAATTAAAAAAATTAGATTTCAAATTACTACTTATAATATAATTTATCTTCGGTATAACCTTATATGAGAAATGATTTAATTATTAAAATTTTTGTGAGACGTATTTTACTTTTATTTTAATAAAATAAATTACATGTCATAATCTCATCACAGTGGCTTCTAAAGGACACCATTTAGACCAAAGGATTATTTAGTTCAAAACACACTCATCCAATTATATTAAGAAATGTGTTATGGTAATTTTAGAATAGTATTCTTACCCTTAATTACCAGATTTATACTTTTTTCTGTATTAATAAATATTAACGAAGTTACTATTTCTAATGCCCTAAAATAGAATAAATATATTTAAATAATTTAGATCTACTTATTAGATATATGGAATCTATTTTTAAAAACTAAAAACATATAAGTTATTTTAATTAATTTAAAATTAGTCATGTTGTTGGAAAGATGGAACTAGTTTTAAAAGATTAAACATTTCAAAAAATTGAAATGTTTTTACATCTAAATTCAATGAAAAATTAATGATAATGACAGAAATTATCTTTAATGATAAAAATATATTCTATTTATACTTTTAAACCATTCAACTTTATAATTTAGCCTTATAAATTATTTCTATGAAAAAATTGTTTTTAATTAAAATTTTGTGTATTTTTACTATTCATCAAAATTTAAAAGTTTAGTAGAAAAATATTAAAATTTAAACCAAATTAAATGTTTATATATTTCAAACCAAAACATGTTTTTTTGTCATATAAAAATTATTTTTATATCAAAATTATAATTTAAAAAGGTTTCTTCATTAAAAGGATGTAAAATTACTCTTCTAAAAAATATATGTTTCTACACATCAAATACCGTTTATTCATTCCCTATGAAAAAATATATACTATATGAATATAAAAATTATTTTATTAAGTATATAACATATATATTTAATTAATTTCATTTACTGTTAGTAATTCACTCAAATTATTAATTCAAAAAAATAAAAATATATAATTGAATTATTATTTTTATAAAATTGATAGCGAATAAATTCACCCTACAATTTCAAAAGTTAGTTATATTTATTCCCAATAACCTAAAATCTATGTTAAAATGACCATTTTATACTAAGGACGTCATGTGTTTTGGATAAACTCATGATTGAGTTAAATTCATGATATTAAGGAATTAAAATTATTTAGGAAAAATATTTATTGAAGACAGTTGGGTGTTACAAATCCACCAACCACTTTCCTGAAAAATTCTAGAAATAGTTTTGAAACAACAACCACACCAAGTTAATACCCTATAGAGGTAATTTCATACAAAAACAATCATGATACAAACCAAGGAAACAATATTAAACCCACATTATTTCAAACTATCCCCTTTATAAAAAAGAAAAAAAATAGGTAAGGGAGAAAATTCCAATAAGAAGGAAGATAAGAGGAATAAAAGAGCATACATGAAGGTTTCATGATGATTGCACCCAATTCCATCCATTATTTGGATCCCAATATAGTTGAAGAAGATAGGGGAGTCTATTGCTAGGTAGTCTATTGGTGGATGGAAATAGATTTTTATTGTTAAAATTGGGGAGAGGTAAAACTATAATTTCATGATTTTTTTAGTTATGGAAGGAAACATGGTTTGACCACACAATTTTCCAAACTATGGACCAATAGTGTAGAACCAATTTCCAAGAGGAAAATTGGAAACATAGTTAACCTATATGGGGTACCCATATGTGTGCCTAGATGTGTACCTCAAAAAGTCCCACTGTCATTGGTTCATGGTAAACCCTAGAGGGTCATACGCCCATGCACAAGGCTATATAACCTAGAAAGTGCCATGGACCATGGCTTATAGTATCTATTAACAGTGTTCCACCCATTTACCAACTTTTACCTCATCTAAAAATTTCCATTTTTTGAAAAACTCCCAATAAATACAAGAAACAAAGATACATCCAAAAATAAAAGATAAAATACCTAAAAATGAACCATAGACGTGAAACAGTTCTCATATAACACTCCATTATTAAATGATATATTTGTAATTTTACCTATTTCTACCCCATCGTTTACTTTTTATCTCTATTTTGGATCCCTTTTAGTCTATATGATAATTCCCCTATTTTATCGATGAATCCTTATTGATTATTTTATCCTATTAAATATCATTGATGGATAATTTTTGTTAACCCCATATTCTTATTATAGTGGTATGAAGAAATGGATTCCACCGACACTTATGATGAAATGTTTTGGCCTCGATTTCCAATAGTGGGGACGCATTACAAACACTAAAACATGATATAGATGTGATGAGTGTAGTGATACCATTCTATGTGGGATATTATAACAGTTTGGAAATAATTATCATTACATGATTCTACAATCTCATAAAGGATCACATTCCAACACTATGTGTTTTACTATGACCACACCCTGTTAGTGGTGTATAATATCTGATTAGAGTTATTCTTATATAGAGACGGTTAATTATGAAGTTCATCACACTTGAGGTGAGTAATTGTGTAATATTTTTGGATACATTTTGAATAAGGAAACTATGAATTTAACATGAATAATATGCCATGAGTAGTATGATAGTTATTGGAGACTATAACTTGAGGAGTTTGAATTGTGTCATGGAGTAAGAGGGTCTTGAGTTGTCACATGATAGTATGGCTCATGCTGTGACAGTAGAAAACACAGGATAAAAATTATTGACTTAATCCCTTCATTATAGTTTACATATACTTGTATCTTTGTGTTAGATTATGGAAATGATAATGAATATCCCAAGATTTATATTTGTAATTAATGTTGGTGTGATCATATATCCTACTAGAGAACATTTACATAATTTTTCAATTGTGATTAGTCTTTATCTCTATATGGGTGATGAATTGGTTCATATGAGATAATTAGAGAATATATGGAGCCAGGTACTCCCTTATATCGTGTATGATAGTTTTGAAGACTCTCATAATATTCTTGTTATTTAGTACTCAACTACATTATTGGCACATGGATTTGAAAGATTATCATTGGGTCGATACTCCATTTGTTCTAAAGAGGTTCTTGTCCTCCACACATGACTGATAGAGTTTAAAATTACCTCATATACCTGGATTGATTCTCCTCCATCCATAAAATTTTATAATCCCTCATCTAACACTTATTTTGGTATAAGACACGATTAATATATCTGGTTTTCATACTCCACCACCAAAAATACGATTTTTATTAATCCCAAGCAACCCCATACATAACACCAAAAAACAAAAAAACAAAAACAAAAACAAAAACAAACACAGACCCCCCTACAGAGGGCGAAAATAATGTAGTCCTAGTGCATCTCCCCTAATCAGATTGACCCCCTCAGGTCTAATTGGCAATGCGTTATCCACCCAAATTGAAATATCCCCCGGAGCTGCAGTAGAAGCAATGTAGTCTGCAACCTTGTTCCCTTCCCCGCCAGGTATGAGTAACCCTTATGTCGTTCCCCATAATCTCCCTGCACTGTCTAATAGTATAAGAAATCCTCCACGGCATCGTACACTGTCCATGTAATGCATCATGTCTAATTTTCGAGTTAGTCTCTATTTTCTCCACCATCAGGCCTTTGTCCAGACACACAGATATCCCTGAAAGGACCACTAGGGCCTCTTCCTACACCGAGCTTCCCCTCCCATAGTGCACAGCAAAAGCCAGCAACACACTACCACTGTCGTCTCGAAGCACCCCACCACCATGCATATTCCCTCCCGCGCATGCCCCATCGACGTTCAGCTTCAGACCGCCCACTTGAGGAATCCATCAAACTCACGACCCCCACCTCCTGAAAGTCTCCTCCCCACCTCCCATCCCCTGGGATACCAATCCCCGTAACGATGGAACGCTCTCCCCAAACCACGCAGTTTTCACAATATCAATCAGAAAACACCTTACCCTTGCCACCACCGCCCTCCCAGTGGATGCGCGCCCCTCATACCTGGCTCGGTTCCGCGCATCCAACAGAACCCATCACCCAGCATTGTAAAACACTGATCGAACCTCTTTATCCTCCACGTTGCCGCCACCCCCCTGCAACCACAAGCCCGAGAACTGCTCCCAGGTCTCAACATGCCCAGAGTACCCTATGAGGTTTCCCAAAAAATTCCAGACCACTCTGGCCCATTCTCCTGCGATAAAAATATGCTCCATACTCTCCTCCTTCCTCCGTTTGCAGCACTGACATCCATATGCTAGACTAACACCCAGGCGTTTGATGTTCTCATCCGAAGGGATGGCGTTTTGCATGATCCTCCACGTTAAAAAATTCATTTTCATGGGGACCTTTCTGCTCCACTCCACCCCGCTTCCCGCCTCCTGCGTCTGCTGGACATTGGAACTCCTACCGAAATCTTTTAGATTGAACTTACCCGAAACCGAGGGTGTGAAGACACATTTGTCCCTCTCATTGTTAATCACCACCGACTCAAAGATTCTCCGTGACTCCGCATCCAGCACCGCGCTAAAAAACAGAGTGTGACTCTTTGCCTCCCTAAACGAGATCATCGGGGCCAGGCACCCCGGGAATGCATGCACCCTCCCTGACCAGTTGCAATCCCAGAATCCGACCCTCCCCTCCCCTATGATCCACTGAGCATGATCCCTCAACTCTGGGATAATATTACAAACCTATGCCCACATGGAAAACACTCCCAATGGGATGTCGGCGGAACTATCCTCGTACCTGCCCCGCATACACCTGCCCCACAGCGTCTCTCCCTCCGTAATTTCCCAGGCCAGCTTCGCACGTACTCCATGCGCCGTATCCGCCATGCAACGAACCCCGATCCCTCCTTCTGTGACCGGTCTCACCATCTTCCTCCAAGAGAACCACTGTCTCCTCCCCTCCCGTGAGGCATCCCAGATGAAACGTGTGAGCACCCTATCTATGGACTTAATGACCCCCTTGGGGACGTTAACCGCCATAAGTGCATGCACCGGTATTGATGCCAGTACACTGTTTACTAAGGAGATCCGACCCCCGAAGGATAAGAAGTGATTTTTCCAATCCGTAATCCGGGCCAACAACCTGGCCAAAACCCTGTCAAAATCCCTGTTCCGCAACCGACCAGTAGACCCCGGTGCTCCCAGATACTCCATCGGTAAGGACCCTCTCCCCATGCCCAACTCCGTTCTCACCGCATCCAACCTGTCGTCTCCACACGAAGCCGCCAGATAGAAACATCTCTTCTCCCAGTTCACCAGTTGTCCGCTCCACTTACAGTAATCCTTCAGAAAGTCATTAAAATTCCTTACAGACCTCATTCCAGCATTCAAAAACACAATAGTGTCATCCGCATACATGAGGTGTGATACCGAGAGACGCCCCTGTTTCCTGCGGAAAGGCATTATCTCCCCCCTGCCAATTCCCTTGTTGATAAGTTTACTTAAAGAATCCTGCATCATTATAAACAAACTAGGGGATAGAGGGTCCTCTTGTCGCAGGCCACGAATAGATTTTAAAAAGACATTCGATCTCCCCAGGAAGGATACAGCCATCCACGACGAGCTAACTCATCTGAAGAAAATATCACAAGCCCCGGCCGAGAACCCCATCCTTCGCAGGACTCCATTCATGAAACCCCAGTCCATTCTATCGTATGCTTTACTCATATCCAGCTTTACCACCATATTGGCACCTCGTACCTTCATGTTTAAATCCCTCATCAGCTTTTGAGCCAGCGCCATAGCACCCTGTATCGACCTCCCTTTGACAAAACCATGCTGCTCCGACGACACCCACCTCGGTAGAAAATTAGATAGCCTACTATTGATCACCGCCGCTAGGACTCTGTACGGGAAATTACACATACTAACCGGCATGTAGTGACTGTGTGAGGTCGGGTCTTTGCTCTTAGGTATCAGGACCAAGGTAGTCGCCACCGCTACCCGAGGAAGTAAGCCCCCTCAGAAAAAATCCTGGATGGCCAGCACCAGATCATTCTTCACACAGGCCCAGCACCCTCTGTAAAAACACCCCGGAAAGCCGTTCTGCCCCGTAGCACTGTCCGGGTTCAATTACCACACTGCCGCCTGCACCTCCCTTTCATCAGGAATGGCCTCAAACTGTTCGTTCTCCATCCTTGACACCACCTCTGGTATCGCTTCCCATAACTTAGAATCGCCAGATGGGAACCCCTCACGCCCATCACCTCTCGGACTAGCCAGCAGATTCTTGAAATACTCCATCGCTCTACCCCCGACCACCTCCCTGTCATCCGAGAACGAGCCGTCCTCCAACTCCAAGTTAGGCTAAACCTCCTGCCTTTTCTCCCTTAAGCATGCATGGAAGTAGGCTGTGTTCCTATCACCCTCCCTGAGCTATCTCACCCTCGACCGATCCCTAGCCCTCCGTTCCTGGGAAAGCAGGCTCAACTCCAGGGTGTCCTTCTTCTCTGATAGCTTATCAAACACCCCCTCATCCCACCTGTCTTCCAAACTGACCTCCAATGTATCTATGTCTGCTTTAAGAGACTCCAGCTCCCTATACCACGTTGGAAGAGAACTGGCCCAACGTAAGAGCTCCTGTTTCAACCGTCGAAACTTTCCATGCAATTCCACCCACGTGTGCCCCCTTGAAGGCTCTCCCTAAACCCGTGTAACCAGCCCAAGGAAAGACAAGTCGTCCATCCACCACTTGGAAAACCGAAAGCCCTCCTGGTGCCTCTCAGTCCTTCCAAAGGATAAAAGCAGCGACGAGTGATCCGAAACCCCCCTCGCCAAATGGAGAACCTTCACCTACCCGAACACCTCAGAAGCGCGGAGGTTCGCGAACCACCTGTCCAGCCTGGCCCAGCTACGGTTCACCCCTCTGCGGTTGTTTCACCAAGTGAACGGGTCCCCCGAGAAGCCAACCTCCCTGAGACCCTTCCCCGCCATGCACTGCACAAACACCATGCTCGCCCGGCTCTGAAACACGCCCCTCCCCTTCTTCTCTTCCAGTTCAGCAACAATATTGAAGTCCCCTCCCACAATCCACGGGCAAACCCCTGGGTCGAAATCCTCAAGCTCCGTCCAGAGACCCTACCTCTGACGCCCATCACAACTCGCGTACACAACTGACATGAGCCACTCCAACCCGTTCCACATCACCTTCGTCGTGATAACTTGATCCTCTAACCTCAACAGTGTTATTGAAACATCCCTCTTCCAGAACAACCAAATATGGTTATTCGACGGGGCTCCATGCATCTTCAGTCTTTTAGAAAACTCATGTAACCTTTCACTCCTATGCTTATGCTCGATAACCGCCACCAGGACTGCTCTATGCTTTCTTACTTCCGAAACAATTAATTCATTTTTAACCCTAGCCCCCACCCCCCGGGCATTCCAGATATGACAGGGATACATTAAGCAACCATCGACCTGGTGTTCGCCCCAGGTGACGCAGCGCTCCGAACAGGGGATAAGGACCTCCCTCCAGCACTAAGAATCTTGCTCATCCTCCTAGTGATCACCCCAGGGCTCCCTCCCTTCAGACCCTCCCAGTCGCAAGACCACCCTCGGGTGGTGGGGTGGCCGCCCTCCATTTTAACGGTAGACCTGGCTATCCCCCCATCACCCACAGAAACTGGGGCAGAAACCCAACCCTCCTCGGCGATAGGCCGAGCCCGAGAAGGGACAAGCAACCCCCCGAGAGGCTCGCCCCTCCGCCTCCTACCATCCCCGTCCAACTCCTTCTGCAAACCGCCAGACTGAAAGACCCACTCTACAAAAGAGTCACCCCAGAAAGGCACCATATCATGCTCACCAGCCCCCCTTTCCGGCCGAGGGTCAAAGCCGGCCCCTGGAAAAGAAGAACCAGTGAGCGACGCTAGACCAGACAACCAGAGGCCCCTTAAGAAAGTCCCTAGAACAACCCCAGAGGACGACGCAGAATCCATAGGGAAAGACACCGGTTGAAGACCCCCAACAGCCACAACAGACCTGCCAGCCTCAGCAAGACCAACACCCTGAGCCGCCTCCCGCACATGAACCAGAGGCCTGCAATCCGGCACCAAGGCAGTAGAAACATAGCTACCAGGATGAGCCCCCACAGACCGAGAGGAACGATTGCCACCAGACGTCCGAATAGAGCCATGAAGCTTGCGGCAAGAAAGCACCGAGTTACCCTGCAGCAAACAAACCGAGCAATACCATGGAAACACCGGGAAAACCACATCATGCACCCACTCCACAGTCCCCGGCACTGACAAAGTGATCTTCTCCGGTACCGGTAACGAGAGGTCCAACTCCACGCAGAGCCTAGCCACCGCAGACTCTGCGCCAGCCACAGATGAGTCCGCCACACACAAGAACCCCCCCAAGGCATCCCCAATCGCCTTTAAAAAGGAGTCGTTGTGGAAAGGAAGAGGTAACCCAGGAAGACTAATCCAAACCGCCGCTTTCGGCCCCTCCCTGCCCTGATGCGCCTCCAATGACCACCGAGACAGACTGAACCGCCAGCGCCCGAACGCCTGGGGGCCCTACACCACGCCTTGCCACCAGGGTCCATTTAAGGCCTGCAACCGCCTCGGTGAAAGCCGCCTCCAGCGCTACTAGGGACACTGAGGATGTAACACCCCAGGTAAATAAGGAATATGACATTTTCATATTTATACATATTTGTGAATAAAATATTAATATGACTTTAAAGGGGACGCTATGCTCGATGGCGTACCCAACACGCAACAACGAGTTTCTTGGGAATCTTAAGTTGCACTCTAATAATAAAATAATATTCTTCTAAATTGTAGTTAACATGTAGCCATTGTAATGGCGGGAATGGATAGAAATAACTAAAATATGATTATATATGTTCTAAAATATTTTTACATTTATACAATAAAAGATAAAGGCTTAAAATACGGAAAGAATTCAATTTTAGGTGTATATGCCCTAGTTTTCACTAAAGGTTCACTTATCACCTTTTGATGGAGAACCGTCATTAAATATAGTTTTGTTCACTCTTAAACATTCTTTTGGACCAAATAAAACTCTTATTAAGAATCGGGACATCAAAATTTACTTTGTGTAAATTTTTGGTATCTTTCCGATAAAGTTCATTTTTTTAATGAATAGTGTAAAATGTTGTATTTTAATTCAAAACCACTTTTTAATCAAATTTATTTATATGATTAGATTATATTTTGAATTGGTTTTAAAGTGAAATTAGAAAATATTTTTACCATTAAATCCAATAGTGGTCGTTGGAATCAATTTCACTTTGAAATCAGACTTAAACTAGTGTCAATCTTTTGATACTTATTGTTTCATAAAACACGCTATTTGTCATGACAGCAGGAATTAATTATTAAATTAATTAATGTGACTTATATGTTTTGAATTTTGTAAAACGGACTTCATTTTTGAATTCAGAATATCAAATATAGCTTAGGGTGAAGTTTTGGGATTTTTCTGAAAAACTTCAATTTTTGATGAATAGTGAAACCACTAAGTGGTACTTAAAAAACTGATTTTCCGTTTAAATGAAATTTTTCCATCATTGTGTTTTGATTTTCAAAAATCCGACATACATGGTTGTCATTAAGAAGTAAAATTTGGTTCAATGAGATTAAAATAATTTTTTGGTGAATAGTAACTTATTAAGTTTTTAATCGCGATTAGTGGTAATTAGTGTGGTTTAAGGTAAAAATAATGCTTTAATAAAATGAGATGAGCTTGACACATGTCTTACCCTCATTGGTTGTATCATGGCCGACCAAGACAAGCCATGGGTCAACTTGGGGACCCCATGGATCCACATTGGTTGGGAAATGACATAAATAACATTTTATTTAATGTAAAAGTAAAATTGACACAAACATGATATGTTTTACTAAAACAATTTTTAAGTGGGTTTATACAAGTCATCGTTTTGATTATAAATATTCATTGGAAATCTAAAAAGATTTCCTACATCATAGTATTTTTTTTATAATTTTTAAACATTAAATAAATTAAATTATTTATGACATAATAATGATGCAGCGATGACATCATTATTTGACGATTTAAATAAAATGGAAAGATAATGTAAAATATATGAACTACACATGTCCAAAACTTATTGGATGAGTGGGATTCGAAGCCTTATCACCTTATCCACGAATTATATCAATGTGGGACCTTTTGAAACCGAAACACATTTTCAAATAAAGTAATATTTCTTTACTTTCCAAAAGTGCCCCTCCTCTCCTCTTATAAAAGGCCCCCACCTCTACCTCATTTCACACACTCCTCAAGCCTTTGGCTCGGCCAACCCCTGCCCATTTACTCTCTACACATCCCTATACTAATCCTAGAGGATTCCCTTTGGGCATAAGCCTTTCAAAGTAAGCCTTTAGGCTCAAATCAAAAGGAGTTACACTTTTAAAGGTAATTCATTCTCTCATGTTCATTTGTTTTATTTTGCTTCTCCAACCCCCTAAACTCTTTTTATTTACTTCTTTTGTAACAACAACAGTATCTTAAATATACTAGGATGTTGTTACAATATTTATTCGAGCTACACTCTCACACAAATACATCAAATGGTTAAAGAACATACGGTTTCCGTGGATGGCGAAATTCTGCCTCCCGAAATGATGATTGTTCAACACTCATTTAACACCTTCAAAGGTGGCCATTATGATGTCACTATTTTTATATATGATATATAATATGTTTATGTTTTCCTTAAGCTTCTATTTTTTTTCATTTTGGGCATACCTTTATGGTTTCCATTATGGGTAAACGAGATATCTTCATTTAAGGAAGTGCGGACTACCGCCCCCTCAAAGTGATTTGATTCGTTAAATACCATATGTGGGACGTATAAAGTATGGAACTATGATATTATATATGATATTATCCTTTAATTATAATATACCTTTATATAATTATTATTCAATTCTATAAAATATGAAATAGAAATGAAAGTAGCGTTCATGCGTACGTACGGCTTACCGTCTCCATGAACGGTGCATTTCATTTCTTACCTCTAAATGATTATGTAATGTTATAAATGCTTGCATGTAATGGAAATATATGACATATATGATATCCAAATCATGAATATTATTCTGGATATAATAAACATTTGACCACACGAACAACATGTAATGGTAAGAAGTCCACTTTCGACTTAAGAACCAAATATCGACAAAACAAACATTATTAACTTAAATGTTTACATAATTTTTATAACATGGAAATAAGTGATCTAATAGGAATAATGAACTAGAAAAAGGATCTTAATAAAGTGGAAATTAACTCAAGTTTATTATTCAGGACGTTAAAGAACGATTGAGTCAAGTCGGACCCGAGGTAAGGGATCCTACACCTCTCTTTCTTTTTAAGTACACTCTTTATGTCATTCCTTTTATGCTCATATTTCTTATTATTGGGATGTTATTTTATATTAATCCTACTGTAATTATTATGTTCATATTATGAGAGACCATATTTCCTCTCATAAATCATTTTTGGAAGTTTTGAGTGGCGCCGTTAGGCTGCCGAATTTTCGTAAGGGATTTTTCATCTCACTTTTATTCTTGTGAGATTTATGCTACATTTGCCACAAATTCCATTGAGTAGTATATGTACTGCCCATTATTCTACTCTTTGTGTAATATAATTTCGTTTATGAGTATTTACATCAATGATCTATTGTCCTTCTTTCATGGGGTGTATGTTTTGAAAGATACCCAAGTCGGTAAGGGAACCATTCACCCTCCTTTTTTTAAAGACTTCTTTTGTTGGGTCTTTTAATTTACATATTGTTATTTTGGTATATGTTCTCATATATCCTTGTTGATGTAAAGTTTATGTCCAAGTGATGAGATACACTTTTTATCTCTCATCAACTCTTTTTGATGTGATGCCGTTAGGCTGTCAAGGGAACTTTTTAACCCAATTTCGATTTCTTTGGGTTGAACATGTAGTCATTGAATATGTCATCCATTGAATATGTGTGAATGACCTTTTATTGTATTACACTTAATATCCACTTATATTGGGTGTATTTATATTTTTCACACATATTTTTGAGATTGATTTGTCCTTAATTTAAGGATACATTTTTTATAAGGGATTTCATCACATTTGACATTTCTATTGAGAGTTCATTGTTGTTATGCACCAATTCACTCTTATATGGTGTATATACTGTCCTTTGGAGTATTATATCATGAATCCATTTATTCTAATGATATTATAAAGTTCTGACTAAATGTTATTCCTCAATTATTGTATTCAAGTGTCTCTGATTTTGGTAAAACCCCTTTAACCAAAATATCGTTTTAAATGTTTTAATTATTTGTTCTTATTAATATCCATGTTTTCAAAATGGTTTTAAGGATTTATTTATATGGATATTAATGGTTTAAAATTTTAAGCTTCAAGGTGGTATGGGACACTTTGATTCAAAAATCTCTTTATTAATTATTTTAAATGGTTTTGGAAATGGTTTCTTTTTGAATGGATTCAATATTTCAATATACTAAAATGTTATATTGTGAATGAAATATGGAAATGTTATGTTTCCTTTATGCATGTTTTATGTGACACATTTATGTTATGGTTCTTGGGCATTGTTATGAAAATGGGTGGTTCCGTGATAAACTAAGGGCGGGTGAGCCCGTAATAGCTCTCCAATGCATTGGGTAACGCGAAGGAGTGAAACGTTAAGGTTTCTCCAAAGAGATTTAGGGAATATACTGTGATGGGTATTCCAAACGTAACCAAGAGGGTTACTCCCTACGTAAGAATGTTATGAATTCCTCAAGTTACCTTTATATATTATGTTTTCTATGATTTATTCATGATTTGATATGCCTATGTTTTATGGGTAAAGTATGATTTCATTCTAATGTATATATGAACTCATGTTTCCTTTCCATATTTTTATAACTCTTACTGAGCTTTTCATGCTCATCCCATGTTTTTGAAATGTTTTTCACAGGTCAAGGGAAAGGTACATGATGTGATGATAGTGTCAAGGATGTGTCAAGAAAGAATCCGTGTTTTATTTTAAATAGGTTTCCGTTGATGGGAAGAATGAATATTGTCTTTTATGTAACCACTTTGTTTAAATGTGGAATGTAATGCAAGTTTCATGATCTAATTCTCTAAAACTCTAAACCTGAAAAGATCCTCAATGTTTAATCTTTTAATAACTCAAGATTAAGTAAGGTTTAAGGCTGGGCCTTATAGTTGGTATCAAAGGTCGGTTTAGATAACTTTAGAGGTTAGGGTATTCTTTAAGCATAATTGACAATTACCATAATGGTTAGGATTTCAGAAAGAGTCTTAGTTTTAGATAAAGTGAATGAGTAAGTATATATTATTGTCTATCTTACTCATTAGTACATGATGTTTTTGTTGATATACTCACACTGACCTTTTTGATTTTAGTAAATGGCTGGATCTAGCAGGCACCAAAGTAACAGTGGATGTGAAGGAAACTGTGACAGTTTTTTGAGAAAGCAACTGAATGATATGGGAGCTGCAATGAGAACTCTTTTGATTATCCTCAACCAACTATCTGGAGTCATGATTGACCACCTAAACCTTGGAGATTTCTCTAAGGCATCATATATGCAAGAAACAAATCCCTACGGAAGTACAGGTAATAATCATAAAGGTAAGTGTGTTCAAAAACCTATGTGTCAAAGATGTGGAATGAAACACCTAGGAAAATGTTTCAAAGGGACAGAAATATGCTATAGATGTGGAAATGAAGGTCATAAAGCAAGAACCTGCCATGGAAAAAGGAATCATCCAGTTGACTCGAGGAAAGGGAAAGAAGTTCGTTCTGAGGGATCAATTGAATGTTTTAAATGTGGTGTGCATGGTCATTATGCAAACACATGTCCTATGAAGAAGTTTCGTGAATGGGGTCACCCAGAGCGTACCAATATTCATTTACCAATACCTAATTCCATTCCAATTGAGGATGAAGAAACTGACAATGACCAATCAAAGGTATGTACTATTTAATGACTATTGTTTTCTTATTTTAGAATCTTAGGATATGATTCATGATTTTGTTTGTAGGAAAGAGGTATTTCAGAATAAGTTGGAAAGGAATGGATAATGGATCATGAAGAATGTTGAATGAGTAAGATGTCAACATATGAGGGCTTCAAGAGTTAGGGTGAAATTCTTAAGAGTATTAAGTCTCTTTTGATGATGGGGTTACATTAGAAGACTTTTTATATTATGTGTAACCCCGATGTTTAATATAGGCAAATTTTATTCAAGTAATAGTTATCTTTTCTTTTGTGGACATAGTTATAAAGAACCATTTGGGTTTATATGATCCTTACTTTTGAGGTAATTATGGGTTACCATATGTTATGATTGAAGTGAAAGGCATGAGATAAAATTGAGGTTAAATTATGTTATGGTTATTTTTGATGATTTTATCCCTTTTTGGGTAATGATTTGAGAATTATATAGTTTTGGAAAAAGGACAACACGCAGACCGTGTGACAACCCATCGCGTCGGACAATGCTGCGGGAATTGAACCCACAACCAAAGTGCGACTGGTATTTATCGCCTACCACTGGACTACGTGAAGCCCCTGGTTAGTTTGACCGATTCTTTTTAGTTATATGATTTTATGAATTAAGTGTAAGTTGATTTTGGAGGATATGTGATTAGGATAATTACTTTTCAATGTGAGACTTTAGGAGCAACTGATGTTGTTTGGAGATAAATGTTACGATTTAACTTGGAAGACTATGTGACTAAATCCTTAAAATATTTGGGTTTCAATCTTATATTGGTTTACTTTGAAGAATTTTATGGAAAAATTGTTTATCGGATGGTCCTTGTTGAACTTTGGGTTTTGTTGGACAAGTTTTGGAGATTAAGAATAGATTTTCTTTTTATAAGGGGTTATCCTTTTCTGGATTATCTGATCTTGTACTAAACTTTTTGGTTTTGGTTTTGGTTAAAGCCTAAAAACATGGGATGTATATAGTTCTCTTTTGGGGATTAGGTGATTCTCTAGAAGTTGATTATAGTACTCTTAATGCGAACAAGTCTCCCTAAATACCCGTCTTTTGGAAAAAATATGAGTTTGACTAATGAATCTAGTAAAATTTGAAAGTCAACATGATAAGTGATTATGCGTCCTTATGAATAAATTCCTCAATAAAAAGTAACTTAAAAGAAATGTTGTCTATTAACTTTTCCTACTGGGGAATCGAATACCGTTTAACCCATCACAAGTTTGTGATTTTCTCGTGGTTAACATTCTCCTAAACATGTTTTCTATCACTCTCCATCAGAAAATGACCCTTTGTTTTTTCCTCCATGTCCATATATTCATACTTGGAATCCTAGTATGGGTTAACTCGGGTGACCTTTGTACTTATCATTCTTAATTTTAAAGTGATTGTTTTACCGACTCTTCTCCGATGTGGGACGTTCAAGGATGCACTAGTGCAGAAAACGTTTTTTACGTCACCCTTTTTACGTCGGTTATATAAAACCGACGTCATAATATGTAAAACGAGGTTTTTTACGTCGGTTATTTAATAACCGACGTAAAAACCTGTGTTCGGTACACCTTTAACGTCAGTTATTTTTATAACCGACGTTATTAATCTCGCGGCTTCGTTTATTACGTCGGTTATACATTAACCGCCGTAAAAAACAGAAGCGGGGGGTGTTTTTTACGTCGGTTATTCAATAACCGACGTAAAAACGCGGTTTTTGAAGGCCTTTTTACGTCGGTTATTTTATAACCGACGTAAAAAAAGAATCCGCAGATGTTTTTGACGTCGGTTATGGAATAACCGACGTAAAAAAACGCGGATTTTGAGCCCTTTATAACATCGGTTATAAAATAACCGACGTAAAAAAAGAATCGGAGGAAGGTTTTTACGTCGGTTATTGAATAACCGACATTATAAATGTTTTTAAAAAACTTATAACGTCGGTTATTGAATAACCGACGTGATAACTCATTTAAAAATTTACCCAGGCCCGTGGATTGTCATTCGCGAGTTTACCTTCGACAGTCGCGACTCGTCTTTCTCGCGCGTAAACCCGAATCGGCTCGTCCATTTCGTTGGTTTAGATTCGTTTTGCGATCATCGTTTCTCATATGTAATCTCCTCGGATCAATCATCTAAACTCACAGCACTCAGGTAATCCTCCCACTCGTTCGTTTTTTTTCGCGGATAGTATATATATATGTGTTGTGATTTTTTTGTTGAAACTAGCTAAGATTCTTCGATTGCGAACCCTTTTAACTCGTTTTGGCACCATAATCTTATTTATCATCCCTAGATCTATTTGTTTGACTTGCAATATTGACTAATATTATGATTTCACTAATTTTTCATCGTTTTCTATAAATCCCCGAGAGGGTTGGGGCGTGTCCATTTGGATGGGTTGCCCTTTTACAGTTGTTACTACTTTATTCACACACAACCATGGCTTAAGTGCATGGATTTGGGATCACATCACCATTTTCACCCCATGCAAACAAAGTTTCACGGGGAGGACTCTCCAGATTTCCCCTCGGCATGTTAAAAAGTTTAGATACCCTCTTTTCAGCAAGTAAAAAATTAACTAGTTTTTTCTTCACTACTTATCCTAAAAAAATAAAACCACCATTCTTTCTAGAACCTCTACTAGATCCATTGCATCCATCAACATACATATTTGGATCTGAAAGCATCCCTTAAGCCTTATGTTCGATGCTAACATCCTTTACTGATCTATAGAAAATATGATGGTCTGCTAAGATCTCCATTTAAAAGTCAAACCCCACCAATTATTCATCCTCATCATGAGAAAATGGCACAACATCTGAATTTCTGATTCAATCTCTTGGGTCACTGAACAAACATTAACTCCTTCAAATCCACACCTGGAATAGACAACCTAATGTCAAGTTCCTTCTCTATCTATTGAAACTCAGTTCTTCCTCCACACCTAAAAACATTCTTTGAATGGCCCAACATCTTGTTATGGTAAATTTTCAGTGATTCCAGGGGGGTGGGAGGGCTATCAAGAGGGTTGGGGGGTGTCCAGGGGGGTGTCCAAGGGGGTAGGGTGTGGGGGGTGGTGTCCAGGAGGGGTGGGGGCTGTCCAGAGGGGTCGGGGGGTGTCCAGGGGGGTTTACAAGGGGGTGGGTGGGTGTGGGGGTCTGTCCAAGGGTGTGGGTGGGTGTTGGGGGGTGTCCAGGGGGGTGTCCAAGGGGGTAGGGGTGGGGGTGGTGTTTAGGAGGGGTGGGGGCTGTCCAGAGGGTTGGGGGGGGGTGTCCAAGCAGGTCGGGGGTGGGGGGTTGTGTCCAGGAGGGGTGGGGGTGCTTTCTAGAGGGGTCGAGGGCTGTCCAGAGGGGTCGGGGGGTGTCCAGGGTGGTGTCCAAGGGGATGGGTGGGTGTGGGGGGCTGTCCAAGGGGGTGGCGGCCTGTCCAGAGGGGTCGGTGGGGTGTCCAGGGGGGTGTCCAAGGGGGTGGATGGGTGTGGGGGGCTGTCCAAGTGGGTGGCGGCCTCTCCAGAGGGTATTTGGGGTTGTCCGGGTGGGTGGGGGGCTCCCCAGAGGGTTGGGGGATGTCCAGGGGGGTGTCCAAGGGGGTAGGGGGTGGGGGGTGGTGTCCAGGAGGGGCGGGGGGCTGTCCAGAGGGGTCGGGGGGTGTCCAGGGGGGTTTACAAGGGGGTGGGTGGGTGTGGGGGGCTGTCCAAGGGTGTGGGTGGGTGTTGGGGGGTGTCCAGGGGGGTGTCCAAGGGGGTAGGGGGTGGGGGTGGTGTTTAGGAGGGGTGGGGGGCTGTCCAGAGGGTTGGGGGGTGTCCAAGCAGGTCGGGGGTGGGGGGTTGTGTCCAGGAGGGGTGGGGGTGCTTTCTAGAGGGGTCAGGGGTTGTCCAGAGGGGTCGGGGGGGTGTCCAGGGTGGTGTCCAAGGGGATGGTTGGGTGTGGGGGCTGTCCAAGGGGGTGGCGGCCTGTCCAGAGGGGTCGGTGGGGTGTCCAGGGGGGTGTCCAAGGGGGTGGATGGGTGTGGGAGGCTGTCCCAGTGGGTGGCGGCCTCTCCAGAGGGTATTTGGGGTTGTCCGGGTGGGTGGGGGGGCTTCCCAGAGGGTTGGGGGATGTCCAGGGGGTGTCCAAGGGGGTAGGGGTGGGGGGGTGGTGTCCAGGAGGGGTGGGGGGCTGTCTAGAGGGGTCGGGGGGTGTCCAGGGGGGTTTACAAGGGGGTGGGTGGGTGTGGGGGCTGTCCAAGGGTGTGGATGGGTGTTGGGGGGTGTCCAGGGGGTGTCCAAGGGGGTAGGGGGTGGGGGTGGTGTTTAGGAGGGGTGGGGGGGGGGCTGTCCAGAGGGTTGGGGTGTCCAAGCAGGTCGGGGGTGGGGGGTTGTGTCCAGGAGGGGTGGGGGTGCTTTCTATAGGGGTCGGGGGCTGTCCAGAGGGGTCGAGGGGTGTCCAGGGTGGTGTCCAAGGGGATGGGTGGGTGTGGGGGGCTGTCCAAGGGAGTGGCGCCCTGTCCAGAGGGGTCGGTGGGGTGTCCAGGGGGGGTGTCCAAGGGGGTGGATGGGTGTGGGGGGCTGTCCAAGTGGGTGGCGGCCTCTCCAGAGGGTATTTGGGGTTGTCCGGGTGGGTGGGGGGGCTGTCCAGAGGGTTGGGGGATGTCCAGGGGGTGTCCAAGGGGGTAGGGGGTGGGGGGTGGTGTCCAGGAGGGGCGGGGGGCTGTCCAGAGGGGTCGCGGGGTGTCCAGGGGGGGTGTTATATCTTACTATATTTTGTTTAAAAAATAATATTCAAGCATATTTTTTTTAAATACACATCAATTTGTTTTATATTTCAAAATTGTTTACATTCAAATTATGATTGTTTTCATATAAACATATATTTGTCTTATCTAAAAAATATATATATATTTGCTATTTGTTATAGGTAATAATGAGTCGAAGTTGGATTACGACACATCGAATGAGCAATGAATATGAGGAAGGTGTTGATGCCTTTTTGGAATTTGCTAAACAAAATGTTCCAATTAGTGACATTTTTTTCTGTCCATGCTTGAAATGTCTGAATATGAAGAAGTTGAAAAGTAGAGAGATAAAAGATCATCTGATTTGTCATGGTTTCAATCCGAGTTACAACCCGTGGATTTGGCATGGCGAAACTGGACAGAATGTCACTGATGATAATTAATCGCAAGATGGTAACTCCGATGGAATTGAAAAATGATTCGCGATATTATAACAGAACAAATTGAGATAGAACCGACAGTTGCACGTCTATATGGTGATGCCGAAAAACCATTATATCCTGGTTGTACAGATTTTACGGTTTTGTCGGCGGTGTTAAGATTGATTAACCTGAAGGCGAAACATGGATGGAGTGACAAAAGTTTTACAGAGCTGCTACAATTGATGAAAGACATTCTTCCAAAAGATAACGATCTTCCAGATTCACATTATAAGGCCAAAAAAATATTATGCCCGATGGGATTGGGATACAGGAAAATACATGCCTGTTCGAATGACTGCATTATATATAGGAAGGAATATGAATTTCTGAAAGAGTGTCCTAAATTTGGGACATCACTGTATAAGGTGAAAGAAAAATCACAAGCTGATGTAGAGATTACAAAGCTCCCTTCAAAGGTATTTTGGTATCTTTCTATAATTCCTCGTTTCAAACGTTTATTTTCAAATTCACATGATGCAAAAAGGTTAAGATGGCATGCTGATGAGCAGGTATGTGATGGAAAAATACGTCATCAAGCTGATTGTCCACAATGGAAGAAAATTGATGCCCAGTACCCTACATTTGGAAATGAAATTAGAAATCTGAGACTAGGCTTGTGCACAGATGAAATGAATCCATACCGAACCCTCAGTAGCACACATAGTTCATGGCCTGTTTTATTGGTAATTTACAACCTCTCTCCTGAAGTTTGTATGAAGCGCAAATATGTCATATTGAGTATCATGATCTCTGGTCCAAAGCAACCCGGCAATGATATTGATGTATACTTGTCACCGCAGATTGATGATTTGAAACTGTTATGGGCTGATAGTATTAGGGTGTATGATTCTTATAAAATGGAATATTTTCAACTGCATGCAGTGCTTCTATTCACTATAAATGACTTCCCAGCATATGGAAATTTGTCTAGATATAGTGTTAAAGGGCATAAAGCATGACCAATTTGCGAACAACAGACGTCATATTGTCAATTGCATCATGGGAGGAAAACAGTGTACATGGGTCATCGAAAGTTTTTGCCTATGGATCACCCTTATAGAAGACTAAAAAAGGCATTCAATGGCTCACAAGAATTTGATACTGCTCCAAAACATTTATCCCCAGATTTGTATTTTGAGAGGGTGAAAAACCTTGATGTGACATTGGGAAAGACACAGAAATCTGGTAATGATAGACATATTTGGAAGAAAAGGTCAATATTTTTTGAGCTACCATATTGGATGTATCATGAAGTCAAACATAATATTGATGTCATGCACGTGGAGAAGAATATCTGTGATTCTTTGATCGGAACATTGCTAGATATTAAAGGAAAGACAAAAGATGGGTTGAATGCAAGGTTAGACCTACTATCAATGGGAATACGTTTGGAGTTAGCTCCCACTCCTAAAGGAAGACGAACATTTCTTCCCCCGGCTTGTCATACATTATCGAAGAGGGAGAAAAGTAGCTTCTGTCAGTGTCTTCATGATATCAAAGTGCCTGAAGGTTATTCTTCAAATGTAAAAAATTTTGTCTCATTGAAAGACTTGAAGTTGATAGGTATGAAATCACATGATTGTCACATCATGATGCAACAAATTCTACCAGTTGCACTGCGTGGAATATTTCCCATTCGTGTCAGAAAGACTATAATGAGGTTGTGTTATTTTTTCAATTCAATTTGTAACAAGGCGATTGATGTGAATGCTTTGAACATTTTGGAAAAGGATGCAATTTTTATACTTTGTCATTTGGAAATGTATTTTCCTCCAACTTTTTTTGATATGATGGTGCATTTAATGATTCATCTGGTTCGAGAAATAAAGCTTTGTGGACCTGTATATCTTCGTTGGATGTATCCTTTTGAAAGGTATATGAAAATATTAAAGGGATATGTTAAAAATCCATATCGACCTGAAGCCTCCATTATTGAAAAGTATATTTCTGAGGATGTAGCAGAGTTTTGTACGAGCTACTTGGCTACGGCGCAACACATAGGTTTGCCTCCATCTCGCCATGAACAGGTTGATAATGAGGGAAAGGGGATTCGTGGCTTGAAAGTCAAATCACTGTCAGCTGAACAGATGAAGAAGTTAGAATCATACATCTTGAATAACATAGCTGATGTTCAACCGTATATCACATTCCATATTAATGAGCTGAAACAATGTCATCCAAAGAAGAAAGAAATGTGGATTTTGAATGAGCACAACAAAACTTTTTTTCCATGGTTTAAAAAGACCTTGCTTGGTAGATCAGATGTATCAGAGACATTAAAATGGATAGTGGGTGGTCCATCTTTAAATGTGATAACATGGTCTGCTTATGACATTAATGGCTATACATTTCATACGAAAGCTCAGGACAACAGAAGTGCAGTTCAGAATAGTGGTGTATTGGTGTTTGCAGAAGCAATGCATTTTTCGAGTGCTAAGGACAGAAACCCAATTTCGGCATCAAGTGCATATTATGGAGTGATTGAAGACATATGGGAGGCTGATTACTTTAAAATTAAAGTTCCTGTTTTTAACTGTAAATGGTTTATCGGTAACAACAGTGTCAGACACGATGAATTTGGAATGACACTTGTTAATCTGAATAGATTGGAAGACACAGCTGATTCTTTTATAATGGCAACACATGCCAAACAAATTTTCTATGTAGTAGATCAATCAGATATGCAGTGGGCTGTTGTTTTACAATGGAAAAACAATATGTTGGTGAGGATGAATTTGATGAAGATGCTGATTTATGTGAGATACCTACTTCCATGGAAAGATTAACAGAACATAATGATGAGTATGTTGAAGACATGGTTTTTGCCATAAGGAACGATCACGACGAAGGAATTTGGGAAAACAATCCAACTGTACATTCCTAAAATTACAGGTAACACATGTTTATTTCTTGTTTACATTTAGTTTTTTCATATAATGTTAGATATTGTAAATTTTTTACTTATTAAAACATGTATCAAACCAAAATGATAAAACAATAAAAACTGTAAAGAGGAGAAGTCCTGGGCGCACCGGCTGGCCGGTGGTGGATCACCGGTCTGCCGGTGGTCCAGACAGCAAAGCTCTGTCTGGTCCACCGGCCGGCCGGTGATGAGCCAGTGGTCGGCCGGTGGACCAGACAGAGAGGAAGGCTCTCTGTCTCGTCCACCGGCCGGCCGGTGGTCCAGACAGAGAGGAAGGCTCTCTGTCTGGTCCACCGGCCGGCCAGTGACACCAGGCAGTGGGCAAGTCTACTGCCTGGGTCCTCCGGCCGGCCGGTGAGCTCACACCGGCTGACCGGTGGACTCAGTGAGTCCACTTTTCAGCTTTCTTGGGACAACTCCTTGGCAACCTTTTTCCTATCAACAAAAACACTTGAAAACAAGTTAGAACGTAATAAGAGTGATTGTGATCATTAAAATCCAAGAGAGAGGGGTACAACAGACTGTGTTTACCATGTTTATCATTGTTTAACATGCTTACCATATTACCAATGTTTACTATTATGTAATTTAGTACACTTTTCTATTTTCTGATTAAGTAGTATTACAATATTTGAATTTGTATATTTGTGAACTAATGTTTGTTTTTTTGATTTGAAAGAAAATGACAGATCAATCAGTTGATCAGCCACATGATTCTGGAGATGAGCATATTAGTCATACATCTGGGAGGAACATTCACATGCTCCTATTATGAAAAAGAGTTCAAAGGTTGGTAAGCGTGGGTGCACACGTTTACCAAAATTATCACTTCCCATACGAAGGAGGAGAGGATAGTCGTGGAGTTTGATGATGATGATCTTCCTAGAGGTCCAAATGCTAAAGATTGTAAGGGTTTTGTAGCAACTCAGGCTAAGAGAAAATTAATCATTCTCTATGATGATTGGAGAATTGTGGATAAGGAGATAATTTCTCAGTTGTGGGAGACCATTTTGGTAAGATATTTTTCTATTGTTTGACTGTTCTTTAAATGTTTCTAGTATATATAATATTTTTAACCTATTTTTTATCAGATGACATTTGATATTCCTGACACTGGAGGAGTCAGGAAGAAATGCTTATCGTTGGCTGCTAGGAGATGGAGGGATTTCAAATCAACCCTCTCATCTGATTTCATTTATGGTCATAGGAGTCGTGAGAATCCATGTCGTATATATCCTTTTATAGATGAAGACACATGGAGACAATTTTTTGAAAGTAGAAGAAAAGAATCATTTTTGGTAAGGGCAATGTAAACTTTTATAATCTTTCTTATATAAATGATCTTATTATTGTTTTGTTAATGATTACTTATTCTTAATTTACAGCAAACAAGGAAAGATCATCAATAGATCCAATCTAAAAATGTATACACTCATAGTTTATCTCGGGGAGGGTATGCATTATTGGAAGAGCAAATGATGGCAGAAAAATTTCAACAACTAAGAGATGAGTCTTCAAGCTCTGGAGAGGTGGCCCCTCCATCCCCTCCATCTAGACATGAGACATGGAAAAGAGCTCGGAAGGGAAAAAAAGGACAATATCTTTCGGAAGAATCGAGACTCGTAGTTGAGTGGATTGTAAGATATCTATTTTATTTATTTAAGTTTACTATTTTCGTCATATATTTCCAATCATTATAGAAATGTTCAATTAATTATTACAGGACTCTCTTGAGAAGCAGAGTTCACAGGGGACATTTACACCATCTGGGAGGGAAGATATTTTATCTGTGGCATTGGGAAAGCCCGAACATCCTGGCCGTGTAAGAGGATATCCGGCAGGTGTATCGGTAAGAAAAGTGTTTCCACGTTCCTCAACTTCTAACGTTGAGGGAGTTTATAAAAAAAATAGAATCCTTGGAGGCTGAAGTCCATAATATTAATGCGAAAATGGAGGACAAGATTAGAGCATCAGTGCAGTTTATGTTTGCAGACTTGCAAAGACAATTTCAGGTTGCAGCTCCCACTCCACCTCTCCCAGTAGCTCCCACTCCCCCACCTCAGCCTGCGGACCCCATTTTTGATCCTCCTCCTCCACCGCAGCTACCTACTTATTGTGAGTTGTATGTTGATGATCCTCGACATCATATAGTTGCATATGGGATGGTATATTGTATAGGAGATACAGTTCATCATCAACAGTTAGAGGTAGAGAATCAGAGGGTCACTGTACAGGATATTATAAATAGATCAGCTCGGATACCATTACCTACAGATGAGGTGACGACAGTTGGACATAGTATCGGCCATTTTTTACTTTGGTCATCCAGACTTCTTCGACTCATTACCATAGAGGTATGTATGTTATATCTTTTATTTTATATTTTTATTAATGTTTTATCATTTGAAAACTAATATATTTTTCAATTTATTTTTACAGGAATAATTCAAAGGTAAAGAAATACTGTATAGACAACAACAAAGACAGATAGCTATGACATCAGATGCAGATACTAGCAGTCTTGACAAATTGTCAAGATATTCAAATTTGTTGGCGGATCATTATGACTTTACAATGGAAGCTCATGTCTGTGGACGTGAACTAAGTGTGGGGATTATGAAAACTGATATCATGGAGTTTGTCACTGGAGATAAGTTGGGCATCAACGTGGTGCAAATTTTTATCATGTAAGTCTTAACACCTTTTCCTTGCGTTATATTTATTAAAAATGTATACTTATGTCTGATTTGTATTTGGTATCTGTATAAAATGTGTGAGAGGAATGAGCTGACAGATGTATATGGATTCGTGGACCCACAATTGATTTCCCCTGAAGCATGTGCATTGGATGAGGAACAAAGAATGATTTATATTGCTGATAGATTTGAAAATAATGTAATCACACAGTGTTGGATTATGCCTTTTTGTGAGAGGTATGAAACACATCCCTCTCAAAGAGTTAATTATCTTTTAACATAAAAAACCACTAATGTTAAATTTCCTTTTATCAGGGATCATTGGATGTTAGGGATTTTTTTCCCTAGGGAGAAAGCACTTTATTGGATATGCTCTCTCCATGATGATGTGCGAGAAAGTTTTAAGAATATATTGGAAACGTAAGTCTCAATTTCACAATAGTTTTATATATTATAATGAATTTTAAATTTACCCCATTCGTATTATTTTCTAACAGGGCATGGGTCCACTTTCGAAAAAGCGCAAAGAAAAGGAATTTCAAGATCAAATATGTACATGCGAAGGTAAATATCCATTTATAATTTGTACATTTTGATTTATTACATAAAAATAATATATTGAATTTACACTCATTCAAACAGAAATGTCATGAGCAACAAGGCATCATCGAATGCGTATATTACATGTTAATATTTATGTATGAAATAATAACAACTGGGACAGTTCTGAGTTTTGACCTGGTAAGATTTCCTCTTTCTCATAATATTTCAATTTGATTTATTCATTATACACGTTGACTACTATCCTTTTCTTTTTTAGCTTTTTGATGACCCTAAACCCTTTACTGCTGAAGATATCAAACACTTACAAGTGGAGTGGTCAAATTATTTTACAGGTTTCATTGACTTTTAGTTGTTTGTAATGTAAAATGTAATTTTGAATATTGTCAATGTAATTGTGTATTTCGTAGTCGTTTAGGTTGGATTTAGTTTTTTTTTGAAGTTGATAGTGTAAGTTTTGAATGTTATATAAGTGAATGTTTAATTTTTCTCTACTTCTTATTTTGGTCTACTGTTGATGGTTTTTCTGGTCTGGATTTTGGTATGGGGGGAGAGGTTCCAAGGGGGTGGGTGGGTGTTTGGGGGGTGTCCAAGGGATATGGTAGGGGTGTCCAAGGTGTGTTTGGGGTTGTCCTAGGGGTCGGGGGGGTGTAAATGAGGGTGGGGGGGGTGTCCAAGGGGTGGGGGTGTCCAAGGGATATGGGAGGGGTGTCCAAGGTGTGTTTGGGGTTGTCCAAGGGGTCGGTTGGGTGTAAATGAGGGTGGGGGGGGGTGTCCAAGGGGTGGGGGGTGTCCAAGTGGTGGGGGATGTCCAATGGATATAGGAGGGGTTTCCAAGGGGTGTTTGGGGCTGTCCAAGGGGATGGGGGGGTTTCCAAGGGGTCGGGGGGGGGGGGGGGGGTTTCCAAGGGGTCGGGGGGGTGTCCAGGGGGTGGGGGGCTGTCCAAGGGGTGGGGGGTGTCCAAGGGGTGCGGGGGGGGGGGGGGGTGTCCAAGGGATATGGGAGGGGTGTCCAAGGGGTGTTTGGGGCTGTCCTAGTGTTCGGGGGGTGTAAATGAGGGTGGGGGGCTGTCGAAGGGGTGGGGGGTGTCCAAGGGGTGGGGGGTGTCCAAGGGATATGGGAGTGGTGTCCAAGGTGTCTGGGAGTTCTTTCCAAGGGGCCGGTTGGGTGTAAATGAGGGTGGGGGGGCTGTCCAAGGGGTGGGGGTGTCCAAGGGGTGGGGGGTGTCCAAGGGATATGGGAGGGGTGTCCAAGGGGTGTTTGGGGCTGTCCAAGGGCTCGGGGGGGTGTCCAGGGGTCGGGGGGGTGTCCAAGGGGTCTGGGAGGGCTGTCAAGGTGTGGGGGGGTGTCCAATGGGTGTTTGAGGATGTACTAGGGGTCTTGGGGGTGTAAATGAGGGTGGGGGGGGGGGGGCTGTCCAAGGGGTGGGGGGGTGTCCAAGGGGTGGGGGTGTCCAAGGGATATGGGAGGGGTGTCCAATGGGTGTTTGAGGCTGTACTAGGGGTCGTGGGGGTGTAAATGAGATTGGGGGGGGGGGCTGTCCAAGGGGTGGGGGGGTGTCCAAGGGTTGTGGTGGGGCTCCAATGTGGTGGGGGAGGGCTGGCCAGGTTGTTAGGTGGGTATAGATGAGGGTGGGGTTCAGTTGGGGCTTGGGTGAGGGCTGGCATGGTTATTTTTGTTGTTTGGTTTCTGGTTGCTTTTTGGTGAGAGCAGTGCAATTATTTTAAAAAAAATATCGCTTTCACGTCGGTTATTTTATAACCGACGTGGTAAATAAATCGGTAGGGGTTTATCACGTCGGTTTTTTCAAGAACCGACGTGCTAAACCGTTCCCGGGCCTTTTATCACGTCGGTTCTTAATATAACCGACATGCTAAAAGGCATGGGAATCGATTTACCACGTCGGTTATTGGATAACCGACGTGCTAAAACGTTTCCCATGACTTTTTATCACGTCGGTTATTTAAGAAACCGACGTGATAATAGGCTAGGGGAAGGGTTAATCACGTCGGTTATGTCATAACTGACGTGATAAACGATATCCCAGGCGTTTTATCACGTCGGTTTAGAAACTAACCGACGTGATAACCCCCCCCCCCCCCCCCGCGCATATTTATCACGTCGATTATTATATGAACCGACGTGATAAACACCGTGATGTTAGGGATGTTACGTCGGGTTTTAAATAACCGACGTAAAAAGAGTTAATTATAACGTCGTCCGTATTAACGTCGCCTAAAAACCGACGTAAATAATGAAAAATAACCGACGTAAAAAATGTTTTCTGCACTAGTGATGTTTCCAAGCGCAATTTTAAAATTGCGAGGACGCAATTCCCAAAAGGGGGAAGGATGTAACACCCCAGGTAAATAAGGAATATGACATTTTCATATTTATACATATTTGTGAATAAAATATTAATATGACTTTAAATGGGACGCTATGCTCGATGGCGTACCCAACACGCAACAACGAGTTTCTTGGGAATCTTACGTTGCACTCTAATAATAAAATAATATTCTTCTAAATGGTAGTTAACATGTAGCTGTTGTAATGGCGGGAATGGATAGAAATAACTAAAATATGATTATATATGTTCTTAAATATTTTTACATTTATACAATAAAAGATAAAGGCTTAAAATACGGAAAGAATTCAATTTTAGGCGTATATGCCCTAGTTTTCACTAAAGGTTCACTTATCACCTTTTGATGGAGAACCGTCATTAAATATAGTTTTGTTCACTCTTAAACATTCTTTTGGACCAAATAAAAATCTTATTAAGAATCGGGACATCAAAATTTACTTTGTGTAAATTTTTGGTATCTTTCCGATAAAGTTCATTTTTTTAATTAATAGTGTAAAATGTTGTATTTTAATTCAAAACCACTTTATAATCTAATTTATTTATATGATTAGATTATATTTTGAATTGGTTTTAAAGTGAAATTAGAAAATATTTTTACCATTAAATCCAATAGTGGTCGTTGGAATCAATTTCACTTTGAAATCAGACTTAAACTAGTGTCAATCTTTTGATACCTATTGTTTCATAAAACACGCTATTTGTCATGACAGCGGGAATTAATTATTAAATTAATTAATGTGACTTATATGTTTTGAATTTTGTAAAACGGACTTCATTTTTGAATTCAGAATATCAAATATAGCTTAGGGTGAAGTTTTGGGATTTTTCTGAAAAACTTCAATTTTTGATGAATAGTGAAACCACTAAGTGGTACTTATAAAACTGATTTTCCGTTTAAATGAAATTTTGCCATCATTGTGTTTTGATTTTCAAAAATCCGACATACATGTTTGTCATTAAGAAGTAAAATGTGGTTCAATGATATTAAAATATTTTTTGGTGAATAGTAACTTATTAAGTTTTTAATCGCGATTAGTGGTAATTAGTGTGGTTTAAGGTAAAAATAATCCTTTAATAAAATGAGATGAGCTTAACACAAGTCTTACCCTCATTGGTTGTATCATGGCAGACCAAGACAAGCCATGGGTCAACTTGGGGACCCCATGGATCCACTTTGGTTGGGAAATGACATAAATAACATTTTATTTAATGTAAAAGTAAAATTGACACAAACATGATATGTTTTACTAAAACAATTTTTAAGTGGGGTTATACAAGTCATATTTTTGATTATAAATATTCATTGGAAATCTAAAAAGATTTCCTACATCATAGTATTTTTTTTATAATTTTTAGACATTAAATAAATTAAATTATTTATCACATAATAATGATGCAGCGATGACATCATTATTTGACGATTTAAATAAAATGGAAAGATAATGTAAAATATATGAACTACACATGTCCAAAACTTATTGGATGAGTGGATTTCGAAGCCTTATCACCTTATCCACGAATTATATCAATGTGGGACCTTTTGAAACCGAAACACATTTTTAAATAAAGTAATATTTCTTTACTTTCCAAAAGTGCCCCTCCTCTCCTCTTATAAAAGGCCCCCACCTCTACCTCATTTCACACACTCCTCAAGCCTTTGGCTCGGCCAACACCTGCCCATTTACTCTCTCCACATCCCTCTACTCATACTAGAGGATTCCCTTTGGGCAGAAGCCTTTCAAAGGAATCCTTTAGGCTCAAATCAAAAGGAGTTACACTTTTAAAGGTAATTCATTCTCTCATGTTCATTTGTTTTATTTTGCTTCTCCAACCCCCTAAACTCTTTTTATTTTCTTCTTTTGTAACAAAACAAGTATCTTCAATATACTAGGATGTTGTTATAAGATTTATTCGAGCTACACTCTCACACAAATACATCAAATGGTTAAAGAACATACGGTTTCCGTGGATGGTGAAATTCTGCCTCCCGAAACGATGATTGTTCAATACTCATTTAACACCTTCAAAGGTGGCCATTATGATGTAACTATTATTATATATGATATATAATATGTTTATGTTTTCCTTAAGCTTATGTTTTTTTTCATTTTGGGCATACCTTTATGGTTTCCATTATAGGTAAACGTGATATCTTCATTTAAGGAAGTGCGGACTACCGCCCCCTCAAAGTGATTTGATTCGTTAAATACCATATGTGGGACGTATAAAGTATGGAACTATGATATTATATATGATATTATAATGTAATTATAATATACCTTTATATCATTATTATTCCATTCTATAAAATATGAAATATAAATGAAAGTAGCGTTCATGCGTACGTACGGCTTACCGTCTCCATGAACGGTGCAATTCATTTCTTACCTCTAAATGATTATGTAATGTTATAAATGAATGTATGTACTGGAAATATATGACATATATGATATCCAAATAATGAATATGATTCTGGATATAATAAAAATTTGACCACACGAACAACATGTAATGGTAAGAAGTCCACTTTCGACTTAAGAACCAAATATCGACAAAACAAACATTATTAACTTAAATGTTTACATAATGTTTATAACATGTAAATAAGTGATCTAATAGGAATAATGAACTAGAAAAAGGTTCCTAATAAAGTGGAAATTAACTCAAGTTTATTATTCAGGACGTTAAAGAACGATCGAGTCACGTCGGACCCGAGGTAAGGGATCCTACACCTCTCTTTCTTTTTAAGTACACTCTTTATGTCATTCCTTTTATGCTCATATTTCTTATGATTGGGATGTTATTTTATATTACTCCTACTTTACTTATTATGTTCATATTATGAGAGACCCTATTTCCTCTCATAAATCATTTTTGGAAGTTTTTAGTGGCACCGTTAGGCTGCCGAATTTTCGTAAGGGATTTTTCATGTCACTTTTATTCTCGTGAGATTTATGCTACATTTGCCACAAATTCCATTGAGTAGTGTATGTACTGCCCATTATTCTACTCTTTGTGTAATATAATTTCGTTTATGATTATTTACATCAATTATCTATTGTCCTTCTTTCATGGGGTGTATGTTTTGAAAGATACCCAAGTCGGTAAGGGAACCATTCACCCTCCTTTTTTTTAAAAGACTTCTTTTGTTGGGTCTTTTAATTTACATATTGTTATTTTGGGATATGTTCTCATATATCCTTGTTGATGTAAATTTTATGTTCAAGTGATGAGATACACTTTTTATCTCTCATCAACTCTTTTTGATGTGATGTCGTTAGGCTGTCAAGGGAACTTTTTAACCCAATTTCGATTTCTTTGGGTTCAACATGTAGTCATTGAATATGTCATCCATTGAATATGTGTGAATGACATTTTATTGTTCTACACTTAATATCCACTTATATTGGGTGTATTTATATTTTTCACACATATTTTTGAGATTGATTTTTCCTTTATTTAAGGATACATTCTTTATAAGGGATTTCATCACATTTGACATTTCTATTGAGAGTTCATTGTTATTATGCACCAATTCACTCTTATATGGTGTATATACTGTCCTTTGGAGTATTATATCATGAATCCATTTAGTCTCATGATATTATAAAGTTCTGACTAAATGTTATTCCTCAATTATTGTATTCAAGTGTCTCTGATTTTGGTAAAACCCCTTTAACCAAAATATCGTTTTAAATGTTTTAATTATTTGTTCTTATTAATATCCATGTTTTCAAAATGGTTTTAAGGATTTATTTATATGGATATTAATGGTTTAAAATTTTAAGCTTCAAGGTGGTATGGGACACTTTGATTCAAAAATCTCTTTATTAATTATTTTAAATGGTTTTGGAAATGGTTTCTTTTTGAATGGATTCTATATTTCAATATACTAAAATGTTATATTGTGAATGAAATATGGAAATGTTATGTTTCCTTTATGCATGTTTTATGTGACACATTTATGTTATGGTTCTTGGGCATTGTTATGAAAACGGGTGGTTCCGTGATAAACTAAGGGCGGGTGAGCCCGTAATAGCTCTCCAATGCATTGGGTAATGTGAAGGAGTGAAACGTTAAGGTTTCTCCGAAGAGATTTAGGGAATATACTGTGATGGGTATTCCAAACGTAACCAAGAGGGTTACTCCCTACTTAAGAATGTTATGAATGCCTCAAATTACCTTTATGTCTTATGTTTTCTATGATTTATTCATGATTTGATATGCCTATGTTTTATGGGTAAAGTATGATTTTATTCTAATGTATATATGAACTCATGTTTCCTTTCCATATTTTTATAACTCTTACTGAGCTTTTTATGCTCATCCCAAGTTTTTGAAATGTTTTTCACAGGTCAAGGGAAAGGTACATGATGTGATGATAGAGTCAAGGATGTGTCAAGAAAGAATCTGTGTTTTATTTTAAATAGGTTTTCGTTGATGAGAAGAATGAATATTGTCTTTTATGTAACCACTTTGTTTAAATGTGGAATGTAATGCAAGTTTCATGATCTAATTCTCTAAAACTCTAAACCTGAAAAGATCCTCAATGTGTAATCTTGTAATAACTCAATATTAAGTAAGGTTTAAGGCTGGGCCTTATAGAGGAGCCCTCCCTCACCACCGAGTGCGAGAACGGCGCAATATCGGGAAAACAAGGGTGCGCCACCCCCACCCCCGAACCTCTGACCACATCCCGAAACAACCAACCAGGACGAACAGGCACCGAAACCGGTGACACTGACGCAAAACCCGCCACAGGAGGAGGGGTCGGAGCCGGATCAGAACCACGTGGAGGAGCCGGGATAGGAGCACCCTACGGATCCGATGAAACAGGCGCAAACGATGCCAAAAATGCCCCCTCCACCGGTGGAGATGGGACCTGAGAGGACCCCCGAGGGCTGGTAACGGTCGAAAAATTTTAAAAACACCCAGGCGCGTGAGGCACATTCTTCCGGGAACAAGAGGTCATCCTTTTTCTCTGGTTTTCATACTCCCATAATCATCTTTTTTACCTTAGAAAGTCATAGGTACCCTATTGTGTACCTTGAGAGGTGAGGTGGATATGTTTTAGATGGGTTTTTTAGATTAATTAGGTTTTTTTTGTAATAGATTTTCCTTGTAAAACTATGTTGTTAATGAAAGAAATTTTGTGTCTCTTGTTCTTTTACATTAAAGAATATCTTGGTTTTTCTTGAATATTTATACTCATTTTCCCTATATAAGATATCCTTTACCTTGGTGGTTCTAATTTGATGAGTGTTTATTCTTTTCATTGTGGTTTTGGGGAATTATAGTGTGTTTGTTTACACTCACCCATTTATGGATATTTTCCCCATAGGGTCCATGTATTATACAAATTAAGGATAGTTTGGTGGAAAATTTTTTATTCAACATCAGTGGTGAGGGAGCATAGTGGTACCCACATGTGATGGGTGTGGAGGAAAATCATGTATGGATAAGTTAATTTTGAAGATCCCTTACTTTATTTTTTATTTTGGTTTTTCTTTTAGGTTTTTGGGAATGTATTTTACATCATTACTTTTTTATTTTATTCTCTAGTCATTCCTCTGTACATCTCATCATTTTGAAAATATATTATATTTATTGTAGTTGGTATTACAACCTATAAAAAACTATTTTATCCTATGTGAGGATGTGTATAGTATCCATGAATCCACAATCTTGGATCAAGTGCTAAAAATATAATCTATAAATTTATATATTTGATTCAAATAAATGTGTCTGAATTATTATCATCCAAATCATACAACATCGAACAAAAATATTGACTCCCTTATATACCCAAGAACCTTTCCAGTTTAGAGTTATATGAAATTTGGAAAAACATCTTATTTAACAATACCTAGGTATTATAGTGACAATTTTTAACCTATTCCCCTCATTGATTATTTCACATCTAGTATTCAACATGTGAAAACAATTCGTCACACCTGAAGACATTCTAGACATATTTATTTTAACCTCAATATTCATAATCTATTGAAATAGAAAACATAATATGGCTAAGATAAAAAACTCAATAAGGTTAAACATAAGCATTAAGAATTGAATGTCATCGGTGACCATAATATGAGAATAACAGTATAATGGAATAAATAAAGTTCCTTATAATAATATAATTGAATTCTTATCCATCAAATCTTGTATCATTAAACATGTGACATGTAATAAATATTAAATAAAGGTAAGATTCATAAGAATAAATAATCATGTGATGTAAATCAATAGAAAAGGTTACTATAAAACTCAAAGAAAGAAATAATAAAATGTGTTGGTATCTTATAAAATTATATTTATATAACCCTTAGAATAACCCTTACTTATGGGATAACCTTATCTGTTTAATACAAGTAATTTACTAGGAGTAACCTATTAACCAGTAACCGTTTTCACCTCTTAGGAGTTACTAATATTATGTAAACTTTGTCATCCATACCCAATTCAAGTGGAGGCTATAACGGACCCATATGTAACGTATTAGAAAAATTACATAAAAGATTTCGGTTTTTTCCCCCATCCCACTTTCATCAATAATTTCCAAGTACCATATCATGACCAAAATAGTTAAAATCTTTCACTTTTCTATATAACAATAATGATTTCTCTTTAATTTCTTGATTTACCCATGGAACAGAAATAAATTTCATGAAAATATTTTTACAAAAATCATAATCTATCCAAAGAAAGAATAAGAATGGTATAATTTAAACACATCCTCAATGGGTCATAATTAAAATAAATTGTAATTAGTGATAAAAAATGCCATAAAATTATCATTTAAAAGATATTGAGGAAAATATTGTTTTGAAAATGAAAATAACTTTTAGAAACTGAATATTTCTTGAATATTATAGAAAATTTTTAATTGGGAATAATCATAAAATATATTAAAGGATACTTTAAAGCATTGAGTGATCATGATGGTGAGAATTTATGTTCATGCTATTATTTTTTAGACAAATATTGTTTTTCACAATTTCAGTAAAAAGTATATTGTACATAAATGAAAAAAATAATATTTTTAATTATTTTTGAAAAAATTAAAACATGGCTAAAAATTCATCTAAACAATCATTGTAGAATAGTCAGAAAAAATTAAAACATTTTAGAAAACATGGTAATGGTAGAAAATTGTGTTCTAACTGAAAGAGGGTAAATAAGGTTGCCTTTTCTTAAAAATATTTTTTGATCCAATTTGAATACTTAATAGATTAAAAATGGTAATTAAATATTAGAGTAAAAAATACCCAAATATGATTAAAAATTAAATCAATATACAAAATAAGGATCATATAATATCTCAATTGAGATTCAAGCATAAATATGCCTAATTAAAATGGGATTAAAACATAAACCCGTTAAAAACTTTGGTAACTTTTGAATCGTAATCCATAAGAAAGAATGAATTTAAATGGATATTTAAATAAAATTAACAAAATTATAATCATGATATAAAATTTCAAAGATGGAGTGTATACACCTCATAAAAATAGATAGGTTCATAGTATAAACATATGTTTGAAATAAGGAACATTTGAGTTGAATAACCCTTACAAATTTCATATCAATTAATTTGAAAAATATTCAGTGGAGTTTTTACGAGTAAAAAATTTAAATAAAAAAAGGGTAAATAAAATATTAAAAAATTATTTCACATGTAATGTTTCTGTAATATAACCAATGAAGAAGTGATATAACCCAATGAAATAAAATAGAGTTAAGAAACCCCTTATCACTTTGGTATCTTCTGAATGAAAAACTATTGGATGAATTACAATTAAATATAAATTAAAATACCATTAATTATCATTTATTAATGATAAAACATGAAAAACAAATCATTAAATACACTATACAAAACAAATTAGGTATATAAAAATCAAAACATGCCTCAATGAAGTGAAATTGACACAAAAGATCTTAACTTGAGTATAGAATTATTATGGATGCCCTTTTAGTGCATGTGTAATGAAATTATATAATTTTTTTAATAATTTAAGAAAAATTTCTAGTTTTAATAATTTATCATTAAACCATTTTCTTATCTATTAGAATTAAATATAAAATTACTTAATTTTTATTTTCAAGTTTCGTTTTTGGATGACCTTTGATTCATAAATTTAAAATGGCATTGGTGTGTTGTCCAATTTTAAAAGGGTCATTATTACATAATATATTTAACAGAAAATTTAATAATTAACTCTTTATAAATTAATTACTCTTTTAAAATAAACGATGATATATTGTTATGAAAAATTAATTATGTTGCAATCATGGAGATGGTATGTTGTGCGTACAATTGAGTAATTTTTTCATTTTTTAATGAACCTGATGGATAGAAATTAAGTATTGTTTTTATATTTATATAATGATAATTATATCATTATTATCATACTATATATATAAATACAATTATATATAAAATCCATGTGATGTAGTGATTAAAAATGAATCACATTGCTTTATATAGGTGGTAATCCATACATATGCAAGAACGAGGATATCATTTTTCAAAATATAAAAAAGTAATAAAATAGATGATCTATTATCCTTTAATAATGATAATTATGTAATTAATATCATATATATTAATTAAATCCATAGTTATAACAAAAAAATATGTTTTTATGGAAGGAGAATTACATTGGTTCATAAGGTGGTAATCCACCATACACAAATGATGGTTCCATTTCCTATTTGATGGATGTAGTAGACGGATTAAGGTTAATATTAAAAAATATTAATAAATAATTATATTTTATATACTTGTTTTATTATATTAGAATGATTGGAATAGTTTTTATGTATGTAAAATAAGAAATAAGTCTAAAACATCCTGTTAAAAGTGATACCTCAAATTCGGTCAACTTCTTTTTCTTTAAACCTTAGGATCTATAAGGTTGGTATTATACCCAAAATATGACCTCTAATACATGAGGAGTTATTTGAATATGTTATTTGGGAAGGCACTGGACAAATCAATGGGATCTTAAAGTGTTGAGTAGAGAGGAGAGTGGGTTCCCTTTTATATGTGAGGGGAGGATCACTCTTAGAACTACTTAAAGTATTAAATTAATATAAATTAATATTCATGTATATGTGGAAGAAAATAAAAATATTTAAAATATAGGATTATTATGATTCTAAATAATATCATCCAATTAATGTTTTATAATTTTAGTTTCTTATTTCACACTTTTATATATTTTTGACCTATTTTAAAGCTTTTAACGGTTACTATATAATACAAGTGACGCATATAAGGACAGAAAAACATAAATGCACTATAAGAGGAATAATGATCCATAAATGTAACATTTTTTATATTTCAAAATATATAGCATTCAAATTCCTTGATCTAGTATTTTAATGATTTTTAAATCATTTAATAAACTATTTTTTAATATAAAATATCATTGATATCATATTTTGAACTATTAATTTAATTTGAAAATATATTTTTTTATATAAAAATAAAATTATAATATATAATTTTAACTAATACCTTATATGTTGTATATATATATTTAAAATTTATTTCAAACTATAACTCGTCCAAAAAAAAGCACTTTTAGATATTTTAAAATCATTTACTTAATTTTTCTACCACTTTCACAAGCACTATATTGGAATTGTGTAACACTTTAAGGTGAATATTTCATTAATAAAAACTAAAAATAAATTTAAATCATCAAAATAATTTCATTATTGTCAAAATAATCTTTTATATATGTTCTTAATTTATTTTATCCCCATGTGATCATATAAGAGAAATTTAAATGTAAGAGAGTGACATTTTTAATTTTTCATTACATGAAATATTATATTAGACATTTAGAAATAAAAATGGATCCATATTTCATAATATTACAATATTGTATGATTATGGTCTATATACACACATAAAATAGATTAAATTCAAGTGTTAGTGTTATTTTTAACTTTAATTACAATATTTACCCTTACCGAGGTGATAAATGTTAACTAAAGTCACTATGAAAAATAACCAAAAATAAAAGGTGGTTATTTAAAAATAATAATCTTATTCATTACAAATATTGGATAAATTTACAAAGATTCAATTCGTATAAGTGCAATAAATTAATTTAAAATTCAACTCATGAGATATGATGGAAATCCCATTTTATAAAAATGCATTTTCATGAATAAAATGACCTTATAATAAATTTATGACAATTAATAATAATTATATAATTTTAAATTCATATATACAGATATATAATATTTATATTTCTTTTAAATCATTCATCCTTATGTATTATTTTATTTAATTAAAATGTAGAAACATTGTACATTTAAAAATAGTTTTCTAGAAAGTTTGTTTCTAAGCCTAAAAATAAAGTTATTGCATAATCAAGTATAATGATGATGGGAATAAATTTAATTTTATTATATATATAAAGGAGTATTAAATTAATTTCATATCAAATTAAATTCATTATGGGACCTTTCAATGAAAATTAATGACAATTTTACCGAAATAGGTATTTTTCACTATTCCCTGAAAAAGAATTTTTTTTCAAAAAAATAACATAATTTCACCCTAATATTAATTGTATTTGATGAATTCAAAAATGATATTGTTTTTATCAAAAAAAAATTATAAAATTTTGATAACTTTATTTCAATATTCAATCAAAAATATCAATAAACCCCATTTTTGAAGAAAACATACTTTTGAATAATAAAATCAATTTATTAAATTTTTTGGATTATTTACTAATAATTATTCATTAATTTTTTTGATTATTACCATTATATATATATATTATAATCACATTAAACATAATCATACCCACCAAATCAATAGTAAAGTTATAATGGTCATATTTAAATAATAAAATTTTAGGTTTCGTTTAAGCTCAGTGTTGCATGTTTTATATGACATCAAACATATGGTACTTTTAAAATATTAGGTGTTTAAATTCTACTCACATTTAATAAATTTTTTCCATACAATATATCTTAAGAAATTTAGTCAATTTTTTCATTTTTAAAACACCTTTTTGGATATTCGACATCGTTAAAAATGTTAATAAAACATTCTCTAGAAAAGTGGGAAAGGGAAAAATGGAGGTCGTATAGAATAACACATAACTAGGTTACCAGATAGTATAACAATAGTGGAAAGAAAAAATATATACATGTAAGGAAAAAATTAATTTCCAAATAATTATATATAGTTACAAATAACATTGATAAAAAAAATTTAATGATAAGGAGAATTTCAAGGACCACTAAACCATAAATCAATAAGGGACTAAGAAGACCCTAAATTCATCAGAAATTTAGTTTATTAGATATTTTTTTTTCATACTTTTCTAAGTGTTTAATAATTCAATATCTAGGCTATGAATATAAAGAAATATTTTTACTTGATTTTCTTCAAATTCATAAATGAAATTTCTTCCATTGTTGGTGGGTTTCAATCAGTTTCCACCTTTAGCTCTTCTATTAATATAAATTATGAGTATGAATTTGTGATTCCTATAACTCTTTAATCAGCTTATGATTGACCATGTGGTATATAAAAGGATTAAAAAATTTAATCATGTCTTTACTAAAACCAAAATGGTTTTCATCAGGTAATACAACACCAAAAATGAATAAACCATCCTATAAAGAGATAATAAATTTATCTCCAAAATTTCCTCAAAAACAACATAGGTTATTCTTAGATCATTCTATAAATAAATAATAGTAAATATCAAATAACATCAATAACCTGAACATTAAATTAATTTTTAACCTCATAGGTTATTTCATACACTTTACTATATATCCCCAAAAATGTAATATCATTCTTCCCAAATAGTCTTTCACATTAAACCAAAGGGTTAGGTATACCACAACCAAATAATAAATCTCATGAAATATAATTAATTACCTTTAAATATAATCACTTAATACCTAAAATTCATGACTATTCCTTTGAACTAATAAACAAACTTAAACTAAAAAACCATTACGATCCCAAAAATATTAATTTAACCTCACATAGAAGCATCATAATCTCTAAACTTATCTTAACCCTTCTCTAATACCATCTATAAAATCGTAGAACTCGCACTCCAAAATCAATTCTAACAATATAATATTTTCATTTTTTTGTCTTCGATAATGATAAATGTAAAACAATTTTATCCATACAAAACAAACAATATAAAATAAAAATATTGGATAACATGCATACTTTTGAATCTTTGGGATTTTAGTTTTAGAGAATTTGTAAAAAATCATAAAAAATAATACTCATTTCATCAAGTGATCATGGATAAAACTATTACTTTCTTTTATTATTTCAAATTTTTTCATAACCCTGAATTATAAAATTATTGACACATGAAACCTTTCTAGACATAATTTATTTCATATCAATGTTTATAAAATTGGGAAATAGAAAACATAAAAAGGGTGAGTTCAAACACTCAATAAAGGTAAACAGAAGCATTTACTATTGAATTTCATAACTGATAATAAGATGTACCTAACGATATGATGGAATAAATAAATTTCATGAACGTAACATAAAATAATTAATGACCATAAAATCCTATATCATTACAAAGTGATATGGAATAAAGCTTTATAAAATTAAAGATTCGTAATAATCTATTATCAGAAGCCATATGATGTAAATATTGATCAAATGTTCCTTTAAAATCTCAAATAAATCATAAATAAAATGTGTTTGAATCTTGTAAAATTATCTTTATATAGCCCTTAAAATAACACTTATATATGGGATAACATAAACTATTTAATACCTATAATCTATTAGGAGTAACCTCTTAACCAGTTAACCCTATCATCTCTTAAGAGTTAGTAAACAACTCCCTCATTGCCCAATGCATTGGGGGGATATAACGGAACCACACATAATATATGGTACAGAATCCCTTATGTGTTTGTTTTAACTGCCCAATATTCCTTTCATAAAAATTTCTATGTACCATATCATGAGAAAAAACAATGTAAATCTTTCAATTTTCATCATTAAAACACCATTTTCATTTCATATATTTATTTTCCCATGGAAAATAAATGGATTACATGAAAATATATTTTAAATAATCATATTCCATACATATAAATAATAATTATGTAATCATGAAAACATATTCCAAGTGGAGAATATGTGAAATAAAGTGTTTTCATCATTTATCAATTCAAATCCAATAAATATATCATTAAAAACATTTTTAAGAAAAATACCCCTTCCACTATGAAAAAATCATTTAAAGACTAAAAATTCTAGAATATTTGGGAAAAATACCTTTTGAAAATAACTACGGAAAATTTTAAATAAATATTAAAATATTATATTGGTCATGATAGTAGTAAATTTCATTCATTTCGTAATCGATTAAAAAATATTTTGTTCACTCCCTTGGTAAAAAGTGATTTGTTCAGAAAACAATAAGAATATTATTTTTTAAAAAATTTATAAAAATTTCAAAAATGTTAAAAGTTAACATAAAAAATAATTATATAATAGTAAAAAACAATCTTGAAAAAAATTGGAGAACATGGTTATGCAGTAAAAAAATTCTGATCTAAAGAGGAAAAATATTGTCGGCATTTCTAAAATCCATTTTCTAAATGATTTTAAGTATCAAAGATAGAAAAAACAGTACTTATACATTAAAATTAAATAACTAACTAGATCATAATATAAATTAAATGGGGTTTTCAAAAAATAATCATATATTTTTTAAATTATATTTGATAAAAATGATTCTAATTAATAATGGGATTGAAACATAAACATCTTACCACTATGATAACTTTTGAATAACAGAACCCCATGAAATATTAACTTCAAATGAATCTCTAAATATCATGAACATTATTATATTAATTATATATCATGTTATATAGGTAGTATATACACCTAATAAATCAATATACATGTACAACATAAACTTAAGTCTTAAAGAAGGAAACATTGAGACAAATAATGCTCACAGAGATCAAAACATTAAATATAAGAATTATTAAATAGATAGATTATGTGTAAAAAATTTAAATCAATAAAATAAATTTATACCTAATAAATTAATATATATGTGCAACATAGACATAAGTCCTAAAGAAGTATAACATGAGACGAATAATGCTTACAAAGACAATAATAATAAATATAATAATTATTCAATAGATAGATTATGTGTAAGAAAATTTAAATTGATAAAAAAGTTCAAATATAAAATAAATAAATAAATTTTATTTTAGACATAATAATGGAATAATATTTTCAATTGAGATGTTTTACAAACCAATGAAAGAAAATTTAGTTAAGAAACCCATTACCACATTGGTAACTTCAAAATCAACACCCATATATGAATTAACATGAATTTTATGATAAAATACCTTGACGATGATGGATTAATGATATAACATATAATAATTCACTATATATACCATATAAATTAAATTATGTGTATAGATATAAAAAGAATACACCAATAAAGGGAAATTGAGACATGATTCCTTACCTCGAGTCTAGATTTTTCATGTATGTCCTTTTCATTTTTATATAATAAGCTTATATCATTCTTTACTTCATAATTAAATTTTTATATGATTATTAATTTATCATTTAACCATTTTTTTCATTTATTACAATGACATTTTTAATTACATAATCGTTTATGTCAACGTTGGGTGTTTTGGGGACATTCGGTTCAAAAATTCAAAATGGATTCAATGTGTTGACTATGACCAAAGGGATAATTTTTTCATAATATCATGACTAATAATCATGATATAATAATAATTATTATTAATAAATTAATTATAAATTTTTAACCAATCGTGAAAAATTGTTTTGAAAAATGAATTAGGTTATATTCATGGAGACAGCAGGCCATGAAGGTCCTAGGTGAAGCGGAAGCTCATGGGTGGATGTTCCCACTTAGCTTTTTGTCATTAGAAATAATCAATCTAGGAACAATACTAAAATAAAGACCAGACTCCATGGATTGAATCATAGAAATAGAAAAATATGAAGAATAGTCCTGCAACCACAAAAGAGGATCATCACAGGTTGATTATAATTTATTTAATTAATTGAATATAAGTACCATTTATGGCGTTCTTTCTTCGTTGATATTTCCAATAATGTTCCAAAGTGATTCGTTTTTGTGTCATAGAAGACAAGTTTAGACTTCCTCTTGTGGTGATCCACACGTCCACCACATATCCTTGGACGATGCCAAAGGAATCCGTTGGTGCTAGCGTGGAGAAGCCTTTGCTTGCGTTGTCTGTATTAGATCACCTTGATCTGATGGAGGTGGATATCTCTCTGTATTGAGAGCGTTCTTGGAGGAAATAATTCATTCTTCGATGAGATAATTCTACAGAATTTTTGTACACAACGATTAGGGAAAAGTGTAGGGTTGTGCGGATATTTATTATCAAGTTTTATGTTATAGAGTTATGACAATAAATAAATGTGTTACATGATTTATTTATTTCATTAACTCTTATTTAAAACCCCCATGTCGAATAATTAATTCCTTAACATGCGCCCACTATGATTATAATAAATATCATTTAATTAAATGATATTATTTCCTTAAAATCCTGTCTAGAAAAACTACATGGCGTGTAATCATTAATACACAGCATGCACTTCTTTTTTCATTTCCTTTCCAAAATGAAAACTACACAGCATGCGCATTTAATGGACATGGCGTGTATACGTTGTTTTCATTTTATTCTTCCACCAACATTAAAAAAATTTAGGCATCCTTGAATAATTATTAAACCAAATACAAGAATAATCTTTATTCTACTTAAGATACTTGGATACAATTACATTGTGACCCTCTAGGCCTCTTTCTCATTGGAATTAAGTGGGCTTGCCTAAAGTCTAAGATTATTGTCTAGCAATGGGTCAAGGCACCCAAGATAAAGAAGTTGATGCCACATTGACGTGTTACCTCATGTGAACGCTTACCATAAAATTTAATCCTCTGGTCTCAATATCTCATCAAAAAAGTTTCATGGAAGTGTCATAAACCTATATGCTGGATGCGTAAATCATTGAATTTCAGAAATAAACTTGTCGTGACACCATGGCCATGTAATTTGGGAAATATTTATATTTAAATCAAAGGGCTTGATATATCTACTTCATCAAATGTGGAAGGAAAAAATATTTCCTCAACTTATCCATTAACAACATGTCATTCGTGACGCACCCAACATACCCTACTTCTTTCCAACTATCTTTGTGAAGGTTTTCGTCATTAAATCTAAGTGTGAAAGTCAGGACATGAGTTAATGATAATCTTCCAGTCTATAGACCATTACACATTGTCATAGATAGCAATGTCTGATGACACCAAGACATGCCGAATTACTACTGGAAGGTCTGTTCTCATAATCTTCTATCTTGGAGATTACCATGTTTGAACTCCATGAGAGAGAGTCTGGTCTTCTTACGAGTACTCTCGCATTAAGATCTATAAACTATGTGTCCTATCATAGTATTTCATCCAACCATATAACATTATTTAAGAATATTGTTATATAATTTAAAGGTTCTTATCATTGCGGGGATCTTCCATAATCGCATTAACGGAACAAATATTTTAGGACATTGTTATATTATAGTCATGAAAAATAATGACCATATATATAATATGTTTACATTCATGTAATCAATGTATAAAAAGTTGGTTCTCTGGACACCAACTCTATCAAACTCCCACTTGGACTAGAGCCAACTTCCTATGACTTTTACGCTGCTAGACCTCACATGGTGATCATGTTTTGGTTGAGTCAAGGCTTCAATCAAGGGGTCTACCAAGTTGTCTTCCGTAGAAATACTACTCACTACATCTTCACCTCTCTGAGAAATATCCCTCAAGAGATGATACTTTCGAAGTATGTTTTTTGTCTACTGATGTGACCATAGCTATTTTTCATGTTCCACCACTGTAGTATTATCAAAATAGAGTGTGATAGGATCTTTACTTCTATGTAATACATCTAGCTCTTGAAAAAATCTTCGCATCCATACTACTTCTTTAGCTACCTCAGAAGTTGTGATATACTCAGACACAGCTGTAGAATCTGTGACCACACCTTTCTTTGAGCTCTTCCAGCTCACTGCACCTCTTTTCATACTGAAGATGTATCAAGTCTGCCACTTCATGTCATCTTGATCAGTCTGGAAACTAGAATTTACGTTTCCTATGATGACTATTTCTTCATCTCCTCTATAAACTAGGAACATATCCTTAGTACGTCTCAGATACTTAACGATAGTCTTGACTGCCATCCAATAGAGGTCTCCTAGATCAGCTTGATATCTGTCTACCACACTTAATGTGTAAGAAACATCTAGCCTTGTATATAGAGTATCATGCATGACTGACCCAATCGTGGATTCATAAGGCATACTTGCAATTTTCTTTTTTTCCTCTTGTCTCTAAGGACACATATTCTTGGACAGATGAATTCCATGTGACACTGGAAACAATCCCCTCTTAGATTGTTCCATACTGAATCTCTTCATTATCCTGTCAATGTTTGTTCTTTGACTCAGTCCCAACATTCTCTTGCATCTGTCATGATGGATCTTGATCTTAACAATATATGTTGCCTCGCCCAAGTCTTTCAAAGAGAAGCATTTACCCAACCATACCATAACTGACAGTAAGACAGGTACTTCGTTTGCAATTAGTAATATGTCATCAACATATAAAATTAGGAAAATGACTACACTTGCACTCAACCTTTTGTAGACACAAGGCTCACTTTCATTCATAACAAATCCAAATTCCATTACGGCATCATCAAAACGAATGTTCCATTACGTTGATGCTTGGTTTAATCCATAAATGGATTTTTCAACTTGCATAATTTGTTGGCATCCTTTGGAGTCACAAACCCTTCAGGTTGTGTCATGTAGACATCTCCCTATGAGTTCCCATGAAGTAATGTTGTTTTGACATCCATTTTCCAAATTTCATAGTCATGGTAAGCGTAAATGTCCAATAGGATTCTGATGGATTTCAGCATTGCAACCAATGAAAAGGTTTTATCATAGTCAATTTTTTGACGGTGTCTAAAACCTTTTGCAGCCAGTCGTGACTTATAAGTGCTGACTTGTCCCTCCATGTCTATTTTCCTCTTCAATACCCATTTATTACCAACAATCTTTTCATCAACTAGAGGATCTACCAAAATTTGGACTTGGTTTTTGTACATGGAATCCATTTTAGAATTCATGGCTTCTTGCCACTTGGAAATATCTATGGCTTCAAATACTTCCTTGTATTTAAGAGGGCCATCATTGTCAACCAGTAATGATTAACCATATTTGGGGACCATAAAACCATATCATTCTAGTTCTCTCACCTCTTTCATGCTCTTATGTAGTTCTTGTGTCTCTGGAATAGATTGTTCTTTTACAAGGATTTGAGGAATTTTTTCTTTTAGCAACTCCTGTGTATCTTGGGCCTCGACTTCATCGAAGTCTATCTCGCCCCATTATCTCTTTTGGATATGTGATCCCTCTCAAGGAATATTGTGTGTCTTGCCCCTATAACTTTTTATCTGAGGGTCTGTATATGTAATATTGCCCTGTTTCCTTGGGATATCCTATAAAGGTACACTTTGTGCCTTGGGGTGAAAGTTTTTTACCTGAAAAGGCCTTAACAAATACTTCGCTACCCCACACATGTAAATTTGATGACATGGCTTTGGGTCCACTCCATAACTTGTATCGAATACCATTTATCGATTCAGTTGGTACTTGGTTTAGTATGTGTGCATATGTTTTTAACGTATATCCCAAAAAGGATAATGGAAGACTCACATGACTCATCATTGATCTCACCATGTCCAACAGGGTGTGTTTCCTCTTTTCACATACATTATTCCACTAAGGCTTCTAAGGCAGAGTGATTTGAGATAGAATCCCAAACTCCCGTAAAAAATCAATGAATTCCTGAATAAGATATTCTCTTCCTCTTTCTGAAAAAAGTTTCTTAATATTATTACCAATCTAGTTCTCAACTTCATTCTTGTACTCTTTGAGCTGATCAAAAGAATCTGACTTATACCTTATTAAGTAAATATATCCATATCTACTAAAATCATCCGTAAAAGTTACGAAGTCTAAGAACCCACCCCTTCAACTGGAAATGGTCCACATATATCTGTGTGAACTAATTCTATAAACTATTTGGCCCTTTCACCTTTCCCACTAAATGGGGCTTTGGTTAATTTGCCTTGTAGACATGCATGACACACACCAAGTGGTTTTATTTTGAATAAATCTAAACACCCATCTTGATGTAATTTTGTCAAATGTTTCTTATTGACATGACCTAGCCGGTGATTCCAAAGTTGGGTGTGGTATGAGTCATGCGAATTAACATTGTCATCGATTTCAATTACTTGGTTTGTGTAGTCTATCACATAAAGTCTTTTATATAAATGTGCACTACCAAAAAAATTCTATCTTTATAAAAGTAGAATCATTCATTTCTGAAATTGAAGATGAATCCACTGGTATCTAATCTGGATACTGAAATAATGTTATTGGTTATAGAGGGTTCATAATAACATCCTTTTAGTACCAAGACCATCCTAGTAGGCAATGTGAAGTGGTAGTATTTGATAGCTACAACATAAATTCTGGCTTTGTTGGATGCTCGCATATCCACCTCATCTCGTTCAATATTTCTGAATCTACATGGTTCCTATATTTGTATATATATGTGAGCACCACAAGCAGTATCTAATACCCAATTGGTATAAATAGATAGATTTCATTTGATAACATATGCACATGAAGCTTCCCCTAGCTTCCTTGGCTAGGTGTAGTTTTTCTTCCAGTGGCCCTTCCGGCCACAAGCGAAACAAACGAATTTATGTTCTCTTACCTCCCCTTTGATCTTTCTTTTCGTGAATGGCCTTGAAGAATCTTTGGGCTTAAATCTCTTCGCCTTCACTTTCCTTTTATTCACCATAAGGAAATAAGGCTTTTCACACTTCATATCATTGTCCACTGGGAGAATGAGGATAAGATGATCAGAAAGAGACTTCTCAAGGTTGTTCATGTTGAAATTTACTACAGATTTAGAGAAGATCTGGGGGAGTGATGCAATAATGAGATCAGTACACAGTCATTTGGGGAGTTTAAACCCCAGAACCTCCAGGCGCTCAATGTTTCCAATGATCTTGACTACATGAGGCCCTATCTGAGTTACCCTCTCCAAGATTTTTCTGAAATAGATTTTTAGATATCTCAAACATTTATTGTCTTGCTCTCTCATAGTATAGTCCACGGTGGTGCTCTATAATTCTATAGGAATCCATGTCTTCATGAGACTTCATGATCTCACTAGACACAGATGATAGCATCAAACATTGAATGTCGAGTGCATTGCTCAAATGTTGATCACAAACTAGAAAATCTTCATCACTCGCCCCTTGGGTAGACGAATCAGGGAGTGAGGATTCCAACAGGTAAAACTTTCATTAATGGAATAGGATAACCCAAAAGATTCTAAAACATTCCTGAATGTTACTGCTGATGAGGATATTTTATTTATCCATAATTGATTGTAGCGAAAATGTGGTTGATGAGTTTTTCATATATATTCTTTAAAGAAAAAGAGCATATTTATCAATACCTTTTGATTACATTTTGTGAAAAATAATAAATGAATTAATTAATTCTCCCACTATTTTATCAAGTCCCAATGGTCCTCACTATTGAACTTAGAATATCTAGTTGCCATAACATTCTAGTGGTAGAGATCCATATTCCCCTTTGCATAACCCCAATAAGGGTTGTTCAAGATATTTGAAGGTATTTAGGTAGGCAGGTCTTTGCCAACCGTGATCTTACAGTTCCTTGATTTGTTGAGTGGACTCCCCAATCCTGAAGTCCTGACATGAATTTCCTCAACACTTGCCTCTATTTTACAACAATTCTATCAAGGGATACTCCTCTTGACGTAAAATGTTTAATCCAACCCAAAACATTCATAATAGCTTCCTTTATTAAAGTAAGTGTCTCAGCAAGGGTTCTTCAAACACATAGTTTTACTATTCTTTCCATTAATCAAGTAACAGAAGGCTTGGTCTGAGATAATACGGTATTTGAGAGATATTAATCATTTGTGTGTAATTTCTCATTATCACATGCTTAATAATATTATGTGATGCTTGCTTAAGTGATTAACCATGTTCTGATAATGTTTACGCATAGTCTGGTTTTTATTTTATTCCATCCCTGCATGCTTGTTTATTTCATTAACTATGTGATCGCGACAATACATAGATAATAAATAAACTATTCTAATTAGACATAAATAAAATAATATGGCATCATCATGAGATTCTATTGGTTTTCTTATCTAGAAGTTTTGATAATATAACCCTGGCCTAGGGGGAAACACCTTGAACCAGATGGTTCGTGTTTTGAAGCTCCCATCTGTCCACCTTTGTATCTTCTTGGGTTGGTTTTACATCATCTTTGGATTTGGAACTATCTCCTCTTGCTTGGGAGATCCTCCATTAAATGGGGATTACATTAAAGAAACAATGGGTACACATGACCTACATTTTATTGGAAGAAGGCTTGCATACCAACGAATTTAAATTAGATAAATTTAAATGAAACCACACACACACAAAGGATTTTTGGTCTAGATCATGATCATCCATAGCATGTAATGACATTTACACATATTTAGTATTCTAATTCTTTTAATCCATCTTTTATTCAAGATAATTCATGTTTGAATTCAATTAATTGTGACCTTATAATTTATCAAATCTTTATCGTAAATTCCTTTCTGAATTTCATTGAGATTATTCTCATCCATATTTCTTGTACAGGTCTTTGTACTTTATAGGAAACCTGATGAAATTCCATTTCTGTAATGTACACATTGTGTAGGCTATATTAAACGGTGTGTATTTGTTTGCATCCTTTATCCAAAGTACACACCAGGGGCTTCTGTGTATTTTCTGTACTTTGGAAATTTTGATGTACATGGTGTGTAGATTAATCTAACATGGAGTGTACTTCTTTGTAACACAGTTACAAGCCTGGAAATCATGTGTACGTGGTACACAACTTATCCTTTGTAAATGGTTTCACCTGGTCTATATCAGACTACACGACATGTTGATTCAACATACACACTGTGTATTCTGGTTTCCACATGCTGTTTTGTTTTGGTCAACATGGTGTATTAAAAACATAAGTGTGCTCAATTCACATGGCGTGGTTTGGTGGACCAGTACCGTTTCATTGAACCTAAGTACACGATGTGTTGTTTTCACTACACGTCATGTATTCTTGTGCTGTATAGACAGAATGAGAGACTCCTCCGGATTAGTTCCTCATTTTTACATTAATCAAAAATAAAATTAAAAGGTCATTTCTGTGAAGTTAATCGAGAAACGAAAGAGGAAGAACAGATCTCGTTCATTTAGTATTTGTAGAATGATTTATCTTGAATTGAATCAAATATAAATACATAAATTAGAAACTAAAATTAAATAACTATAATCATTGTTGTGACCGCTCTAATACTAATTGAAGGTCCTGGGTCCAACAGAAGCTTGTTGGTGGATGTGTCCACTTCGATTTTTGTCATTAGAAATGACCAATCTTGGATCAATACAATGATAAATGCCAAACTCCATGGATTTAATAAAAGAAATAGACAAAGAATAAGAATTGTCTCGGAACCACAAATGAGGATCATCACAAGTTGATTATAATTAAATTTATTAATTGACAAGAAGTACCTTTTATGGCATTCATTATCCGTTGATATTTCAGATCACGTTCTGATGTGATTCATCATTGCATCACAAAATCCAAGTGTAGACTTCCACTAGCAGTGATCCACACATGCCCCATGTATCACTGGATGTCGCCAATGGATTCTTCAGGTGATAGCATGGAGAAGACTTTGCTTGCAGTGTCTGCCTTAAATCGCCTTGATCCGATGGAGGTGGATCTCTCTCAATCTTGAGAGCATTCATGGAGAAATGAGTTCTTTCGGCCTTGATATTATTCTCCAGAATTGTTGTTCACAATGATTAGGGAAAAGTGATGGGGTTGTGAGGATATTTATAATCTGGTTTGAGGTTATAGATTTATGATAATAAATAAACATGTTACAAGTTTTATTTATTTCATTAAATCTTATTAAAAACCTCCATGTCGAATCATTAATTCCTTGACATGCACCCACACTGATTATAATAAATATCATTTAATAAAACCATATTATTTCCTCAAAATCCTGAATAGAAACACTACATGGTGTTTAATCATTAATACATGGCGTATACTAGTTTTCCAATTCCTTTCCAAAATGAAAACTACCTGGTGAGTAAATTCAATGTACACGATGTGTATATATTGTTTTCATTTTATTATTCCTCCAACATTAAATTGGTTTAGGTTTCCTTGAATAACTTTTAAACCCCATAGGGGAATAATCTTTATTATACTTGAGATAATTGGATACACTTAGTCGGTGACCCTCTAGGCCTCTTTCTCGTTGTCATTTGGCGGGCCTGCCTAAAGTCCAAGATTACTATCTAGAAACAATTCAAGATACCCAAGAGAAAGAAGTGGACACTGCATTGATGTGTCACCTCGTACAAATTCTTAACGTGCAATTTAATCCCTTTGTCTCAATATCTCATCAAGAAGGTTTCATGGCAGTGTCATAAAACAATATGCTTGATTTGTCATTATTTGACTTCTAGATATAAACTCATTGTGACACCATGGCCATAGAATTTGGGCGACGGTTATATTTCAATAAAATGGCCCGAGATATATATGTCCATAAATATTGAATGGACAAATTCTTCCACAACTTATCTAATAACAACATGTCATTTGTGACGCACCCAATGTACCCAACTTCCCTCTAATTGTCTTCATGATGATTTTCATCAGAAAATATAAGTGCGAGAGTCATGACATGAGTTAATGATAATCTTTCAGTCTAAGGATCATTACACACACTCGAAGATAGCAATGTCCGATGACACCAAGAAATATGGAATTACTACTGGCAGATCAATTCTCATAATCTCCCATCATGGAGATTACCAAGAGCGAACTGTATGAGAGAGAGTATCATCTTCTTACGAGTACTCGCACATGACAGTCTGTATACTATGTGTTCTATCATAGTATTCCATCCAACCATAGAAATTTATTTAAGAATATTGTTATAACATTTCAAGGTTCTCATCATAGAGGGGATCTTCCATGATCTCATTAATGCAACAAATATTCCCAGACATTATTATATTATATTCATGGATAACAATGAACAATATATAATAAGTGCACATTCATGTAATCAAAGTATAAACAGTTGGTTCTCAAGACACCAACTCTAATGGTCCGTATGCACAAATGAGTAATGTTTCCATTTTTCAAAGAACATGAGGGGCAAAAGGTAAGTATTATTTTATCTTTCAATAATGATGTTTATATAATGACTAGAATGTTATATATTTAAATAAACTTATATATACCATAAATGTGAAGTGGTTGTGAAAAAAAATCTCATCTATTCATTGAGGTGGTTATCTACAGATACGAATGAATGATATTATCATTTATCAATGGATAAAAAATATAAGATAATAGATTATATGTTATATTTAATTAATTATAATAATAAAATGAATATAATATATAATCCTTAAATCCATCATTATAATAATAAACAAGCGGTTGTGAAGGAAAAATAATTACATCAGTTTTTGAGGCGATAGTCTTCCGTACACAAGAAAAATTGTTTCATTTCCCATTTTATGGAAGAAGAAGTTGGATTATGGTGAAAATAATGACATAATAACATGTAATTTTATTATATATACTGATTTAATTATATTATTATGGTTATCATATTTTTTGAATGAGGTATAATTTGATATAAAACTAAATCATTTGGTGAAATTTTATACCTCTCTTATGGAAAACACCTTCTTTTCCTTCCACCTTATGTCATAAAAGGATGGAATTATGACCAAATTTATGCCTCTAGGTTGTGGGGAGGGATATTAATAATGGATTTGGTCATGTTTTCACCAATCCAAAAGTCCCTTTAAATTTGTTGATGGGAGAATAGGGGGTGTCCATTTATAAGTGAGGGGATGGGAACTCTTGGAATTACATAAAGTATTAAATTAAAATAAAATTATTTTAATTTAATAGTGGAAAAATATTATATTCAAAATATAGGATTATTATTAATCTATATACACCCATCCAATAAATTTATTACATGTTTAAGTGATTTTTTGTAACGTCCCGGTTACAGGTGCTGCCCAATGGTGCCATGTGACAGGTTGGTCACATGGCCTCAAGAGAATTTCCTCAAATGTTAGAGGTTGCTGACTAGTAATGAGGGAAATGGGTGTAATCATGGGGAATCTATGACCTCATTAGAAGAGTATGTATAATGGAATAACAAATAATAAATAGTATTAGAAGCAGTAATACAAAGCCACAAACAAGCAACAGAAGACTGAAGTAATTAAACAAATTAAGAACACATATAAATGTTTCATGTCACATATGTCTATGAAGGAAGTAAAAAAAGTCCCAATGCTAGAAATACAGTACTAAACCAAAAACACAAAATAAAAAATGTAAACTCCAAAATCATCGCCAGACTCGGCTTGATCCTATGCTCTCTAGCTCCACAAAAATCATGTACCTGATGATGAAGGGAAATTTACCTTATCTATACATGCAACCATATAATCTAGTTGGATCTAAAAGGATGATCAAAATAGGTTGTGAGAAGAATCCTAGTAGGCCACCACCACAATATATTTTCCTAAATGTCAGTGATTAAATATAGCATGTAATAATTAAAAGGATGCAAAGGAAGTCGGAGTACACAAATGTAACAAAATCCTATAAGTTCCATTTACACTTGTTAGAATTTAATGTTCATCATATAATAAAGTATCAAAATAGGTATCTCAGAAGAATACATAACAATACTAAATCCAATCTTGTGATTTGGCTTGACAGACACATCACAAAAATTCAATATTTGAATTAACCTTTTATGTAGCTCACACAGTCTAACCCCTCTAGACATGTAATGAAATAAAAAAGGAAAAGACACTATGAGGTAGAACTCGCCATCAATTCCACCTATTGTCATTCCAGATAATTACAAACTCTTTGGGTAAGCACTGAAATTCAATTCCCCATGTGGTCTCGTAGTATAATTTATAGACCCTCTGAGGGAGCACACATCTTCAATACCCCATGTGATCTTATAGCGTGAAATATTATATAAACTCTGAGGAAGCACTCAACATCAATTACCTTGGTGGTCTAACTACACTAGGTTCTCACAGCCCTTTGTAATTAAATCATGCGTAAATGATATCAAGAAGCCCCAAGTAATCTCATCTACTAAATGGAGAAACAATTCCTATGTATATCACAATTATTTAATATGCAGAAAAATTCAAACAGTTCCATCTTATCAAGCAAGGAAATGAAATAAGGTCTTCTTCATAGGCAATCTAGATCAAATGGCCCTAAGCATTCAACCAAGGAAATTCACCCATGGGATGTTTTTTAAATCTGAAATTTCACATCATATCACACCAACCAACCCTAAAATAATCAATCAGTCTAAGGTAGATAAAATAAGGTTCAATTTATATAACCCGAAATACCTGAAACATGGCTAATCTACACTTTGGCATATAAAACTCAATTAAAAATAACTAAAAGCAACAAAACACCTAACTCAACATCGTACAATTCATATAGTTTAACCTCAACCTTTGAATCAACCTAGAACATCATATATTTACAAAATCATCAAAAAAATTCAACCTTGAATAACTTGAGAGTGAGAAGAAATAAGGAGGAGAGGCTTTAGAATAAGTAAGGAATCACCGATGGGATTCCAACACACCCTCCAGAGTTCGGATCAGATCTTGGATGGAGAAACGGTGACTCAGAGAAGCTTCATCACTCTTGGACACTCCTAGATGAACCAAGGAAATAAGAAGATGATTTTGGAGATTAGATGTGACCCCAATACTGTTAATCAAATAAAAAAGAAAAGTACATGGTGTGCTCAGTTAATGTACTCATTTCGTACATTCCTCAACTGGCCACCGACTTAGGCGGTCTCTAGGTTACCCCACACGGCCATGTACTCAAACATTACATGATTACCTGTGAAAACCTGGAACACGGTGTATACTTATCAAATTTCTAAATTCTCCTATTTTTCTCGAATCCACCCCAAAAAAATATCTCTACCTAAAAATAATATCTGAGTTCCTAAAAACTTAACCCCTTAAAGAAATTCATCCCCGAATTTTCCGAACAACGTGGTGAATAAGAATCCTCAAATAGCTCTGGCCACTACGATCACACATCGGTCTCCCTCTCCTATGTATCATCCTGTACTCGCCCATGCTGCCATATCACAAATACCAGTGGAATAGATAGGCCACAGAGAACCTTCGTGCTTCAATCAATAATCCAGATATGACTCCCCTAGAACGATGCATCCACCTACAACTCTAGATGTTTTCCCTATCAATCAGTGTAAGACTTCATTCGTGACTGTGCAGTAGACACCCTCTTCCAAACCAACTTCGCCTATTCTATGGTCTGCTGGACAAGACAAGGTCCCAATATAGCTTCCTCTCATGCCTCCAGCCAATATTGGGGTGATCAATATGGCCTATAATACAAGGCCTCATAAGGTTCCATCTGAATAGTTTCTTGGAAACTATTATTGTAGGAAAACTCCAACAGAGGTATGTGATTCTCCCAAGAATCTCAAAAATCTAGGATTCATGTTCAAAGAATGTCCTCCACCACCTGAATCATGCATGCTGACTGGCCATCTATCTGGGGATGGTAGGTTGTACTTAGAAGTACCTGTGTACCCAAATCCCTCAATAGTCCCTGGCAGAAACAGGATGTAAAGTAGTTGTCTCCGTCTAAAGTGATATATTGTGGAAGCCCATGAAAACGTACAATCTCTATGATGTACATCCTTCCAAGATCATTAACAATGAAAGCCTCCTTGATTGGTTAGAAGTGTGTAAGAATCATGAGTCTTTCAATTACAACAACCCAAACTGCATCATTCCCTTGAGGTGACATCGGTAAAGCTGTCACAAAATCCATCGCACCATCATTACAATTCCACATAGGAATGGGTAACCACGGTAAAATCTCTTCCAGTCACTGATGCTCTGCCTTCACCTGATGACATGTGGAACATCTCAAAACAAATCCAGTAACTTCTATCTTCATACTGAGCCACCAATTATGATGTTATAAATATCAATACAACTTGGTGACCACGGGATGAACATCCCAAACTAAAGAATGAAAATATCACATCAACACCTCACATATATCTCCTAACACCCACACACACCCATGAAAATGAAAAATCTCATCCTCGCCTATAGTCCACCCAAGAGTAACGTCCTCTTCTGATGTACTCTCTCTTAGTAATATGAAATCATATTCTGATAGTTTCATCATTCTCACCTGATCCAAAAGAGTAGAGGTAACAACTATATAAGAAAGAAACACCTTCCCTTGAATATCATGCACCTGCAATTGATTTTCATATAACAGATCCATGAGGTGACACTCACTACTGGCCTCCGGAAGTGTATGTATCTGAGTCCTCCAGCTTAACGCATCAGCCACTACGTTTCCTTTCCTAGGCGTATAGTCAAGCTTAAATTCAAAGGACTGATGGTACTAAACCCAACTTCATTGTATCATATTCTAATCACACTAGGTAAAAATATACTTGAGGATTTTTTGGTCAGTGAAAACCACCAAATGTGTAACACCCAGATATTTTATGAGAAGTATATTTTTTTTATTTCTTATGTTATACGCAACATCAGTGTAATCTTTCACAGCACACAACACTCGCTTGGCTGCGTTACACATAATCGCGACCTTCCTCGATAGCGTGTGTAGTACGCAATACCGAGTTTCTCTAAACAACAATATATTATTATAATTTTATAAAATAGATGTTATGAGTAGTATTAACTGAATTTTATATTTTATAACATTATTATTCATCTTACATATTTTATATAACATTTTATGAGAACAAAATAATTTTTCCGGGTAAAATAAGTATTTTTAAAAAAATGCAGTTTTGTCGCCTTTTGATGGAACACCCACATTAAATCAACTATTTGACATGTTTATAAGTTAAATTTGACAGAATAAACTACTTCTTTAGAATAAGTATATAAATATTTACTTTGGATAAATTTTTCATATTATTCTGATAACTTTCATATTTTAATGAATAGTAAAAACACGGTATATTTTAATTAAAAACAACTTTTTTCATCGTAATAATTTATAAGGTTAAATTATAATATTGAATGGTTTGAAATTATAAATAGATTATTTTTTTACCATTTAAGATAATTTATTTCATTATCATTAATTTTAAAATGATTTTCATAGGTAAAAACATTTCAATCTTTGGCAATGTTTTCACTTTTAAAAACCTGTTTGCTTAACAACGAGATTAATTTTAAATTAATTACTACAAATTCTATGTTTTTGAATTTTGAAAAATGGATTCCATATTTGGATTTAGTGGGTCCAAATTATGTTAATATGTTACTTTTTTTTAAATTATGAATAGTAACTATAGTAATTTTTATTTACTGTAGTTAAAGGTAAATCAGGTAATTAAGGGTAAATATAAGATTATAAAATTACCCTAACACTTTCCAAAATCCTATTGGATGAATAAAAGTAGACCCATATCACCTAAGGGTCGGACTAGATTCATTTCATGGACTTTTGACAATGAAATAATATAATTATTAGTAAAACCAATGAAAGTGAAAACATGTCACTCTTTTAAATCTAATAAGTATAATAATTTTAATTTTGTGATAAAATTCATGAAACTTCAAAAATTAATAGTCTACAGAAATCTAATAAAATTATCTACATTATATAAATTTAAATATAATTTTTAGGGATTAAATAAGTATCATTAATTATGACACAATAGCGATGTTGAAATTATTTTATTGATTGAAATATATAATAAATGATTTTAAAAGTATTAAAATAAATATAATATGAACTATTTAATGTGATCCACGATTTTTTTAGATAAAATTACATGTTATAAATCTATTAAATATTCTAGTTTGAACATATCTTCGGTATATATTTTATTTAAACACAAATAAATGAATAGTGTCAAAATTGACACTATTGTTAATTTATAGAAATTACATATTATAAAATTGTTTAAAAATCACAAAAATATTTAAAAATTGTAAATTAAAATATATATTGTCTAAAATGTAATACAGTATACAATTATGGACAATTCACAACATATAATTCATTATTTATAATTATTTAAAATTTATAATATTATTACCAAAAATATAATTAAATATATTATATAAGGATAAGTCATGTTGATAATGTTTAAAATAAATTCCCAACTTGTCTAAATTTTATTTAAAAATGATATTACAACCCTATATCATCTAAGATTGGGATTTGAGTCATTTTTGGAGGTTTTTAAGTGGGGTTGGAATTTATTATAAATTAATATTTCTTATAATTCCAAAGGTGCCCCTCTCCTCCCTTAAAAAAGGGAACCTCCTCCCTCTCCTCCTCACACCACTTTGAGCCTTCAAGCTCTTTCAGACCCAAGCTATTTCTCTTCTCCACTTCCCTAGAAACATCCTATAGGTCCTCGTTATCTTCAATGTCCAATATTATTGCCCTAAGAGGAGATTTCAATGAGGCATGTCGAAGAAGAGGTAATATCAGTTACCAATTCTTTCAAATTTGTTTCTTCTTCTACTTATTATTATTTTGTTGTTTAATTATGATTTAATAACATCAGTATCACTAATTTACTGATATGTTATTATAAATATGAAATAACCCTATTTCACCTTCTATTCATCCTGCAGAAAATGAAATTCACCGTGCGTGCATATGAACGGAATACCGTCTCCAGGCCGTGGTGTAATCTATTTTCCACTACCACCTCACATGGATATAAATGTATAAATAATAACTATATATGATTATTTTAAAGTGATATTTATTCTGAAATAGTATACATACACTTCAATAAAATTCCACGATCATGGGAACGATATCATCACTCGTGCGTACGTACGGCCAACTGTCTCCACGATGGGATGCAACTCATTATACATGATATTCATTGAATAATGATTATATAAATGAATTGAATGGGTAAATATGATATATATTACAATAATACCATTCTGGAAATGGGGTATCTATAACCTAAAAATAAGAATAAGAATTTATTTGACAAAACACGCATAAGAACATAAAGCAATTAACACCCGAATAACAAGTAGCAATGAAATATTACAAATAAGAAGCTAAGAATATATCCATATATGATATCATAACAACGATTATGAATCTGTAATAAGTCAATGAAATTATTTAAATCATTATACATGAGGTTCGGACATGTATAAATCATATCAGACCTAAGGTAAGGGAAAATCTTGAAATCTCAATTTTTATCTGAGATTGTTTATACTTCAGAATTTACTAGGGAATATTTATCATCCACATCCATGTTTCCTCAATATGTAATATTATTTCTATCCTCCTACAATAGTTTTATACAATTTTACCCATTGGTAAGTATTTAGTAAAAGATATGAATGGAATCTTTTGTCGTTTTTAGTACGAGGTACTTTTTTGACTTATCCGGACAAAGTACGAGAAGAATGTTTCTTTTAACTTATATGGACTGAATTGATTTTTATAACATTATTTCCATGAAGGTTCCTTTACATGTTTTAAAGTTTATTTTTATTCAACTTATTTTAGTTTAAAATTGTATGACATTTTAAGAAAGGAAAAATATTTTTGAAGTAGAAAGGATATTTTCCTCAAGAATGAAGTTCAAGTGTTTTATCAAAATTATTTTCCATCTAAGATAATATAGGGTTCTGTTTCTATTTCTATTTTTAAATTTATTAGATTATGTTATTATGGAATTAATTTTATGATGTCCTTTTATCTTATATGTATTATATTATGATGGCATGATGTTTGAGAATCCCATTTTTATTACATGGGTTTTTCTATGATGTATGATTTATGATTTTGTGGCACACATAAGAATGGTTTCATTATGAGATGGGTGGGACCTATATCTCCCTACAATTCATTGGGTAAATATTTATATTTCATGAGATAGACATGGTTGGAATGGAAACTTAGACTGGTTTCAGTGAAATAGGACTGAAATGAGGAGTGATCTCAGTTCATAAATGGACTTTGTCAGCTATGATAGCATTGGAAATGAGTCTTGACTAATATGAATTGATTTTCTATGATTATGTGTGTATTCCACAAAGTATCATGTTTTATGTTATGATTATTTGGGATTACATTTCACCACTATGATTCATCCAATGTTATGATATTATGATCTCTTTTTCAGGTTAAGATATTCAAAATGTTATGTTCTTATTAATATTATATGATTGGTATTTCTTTTGTTGACCCTTACTGAGCATTTGAGCTCACCCTTTTGTATGTTTTCTTTTCCCCAGGTCAGGAAGAAGGGTATTAAGTAGGATATTCCAAAAAGGGAGTCTAGATATGATGATATAAATGGGAGACAACGTAGATGATTTATGAACCAGTTGTTTATGTTTCCCAGTTTCTAAAGACACTATACCTATACGGTCCTTTCATGGTTTTGTTATGTGTTGTAATAAATGTGCTTCAATTTTGAATTAATAACAATGTATGTAATATATGGGTCGCTATAGTTGGTATCAGAGGACAGCTATAGTCAACCTTTGGAAACTGGGATGTGAAAGCCCTAGTAAGAACCCTAAGGATATGTCTAAGAATAGAACATAATATTAGTGTTTTAGAAATGACAATTAATAACCTATGATAAGACCTTAAGTGTAAAATTTTATTCTTGATTATGTGGTTTTCCTATTATGATTAGTGTTTCTCACACTATGATTATTTGTTTTAGTCAATGGCTGGAATCCGAAGGAACCGTGTTAATGCCGAATGTAACGGGCAATGCAATGATTGTCCCCCTGAGCAACCAAATGTTATGGGAGCTGGATTGAAAAATCTTGTAGCCATGATCACACAACTTTCTCAAGCTATGAACCATGCATGACTTCCAAACAAACAAATAAATGAGCAACATTCTGTTGAATCCTTCATGAGGCAGCGTCCACCTTCATTCAGTGGGTCTTCTGATCCATTAGTGGATGAACAATTGATTAGTACCACTGAAAAGATATTTTTAGTTCTACAATTTTCTAAACATAACAAATTCATCTTAGCGGTGTATCATTTGGATGGTGATGCTGATCAATGGTGGAATATTATCTAAAATATGAGGCAAAGAGTTGAAATTGAGTCTATGGAATGGGATGAGTTCATGAACATATTTTTCAATAATTACTTCCCTCGTAATCTTTGAACAAAGATGGAGAAAGAGTTTCTTGAACTAAAGCAAAAGGATGATGAATTTTTTGGTACCTACAAAGCAAATTTTACAAGACATGGAAGGTACGCTTCCGGGATTATTATCCAACCTGAGAGTAAAATCGATTGATTCTTTAGTGGATTAAAACCAAGTCTTTGAAGGGTGTTAGCCAAAAGGGACTTCAATAGCTACAAGGAAATTGTTTGATGTGCTCTCAAGGTTGATATGAAGATTAGAGTAACCCATCAGTCATATGGGTTTGATAAGAAGAGGAAAATATAATTCCAAGGAAAATATAAAGACCACACTGAAATGAAGATGAGTTTTCCTTTATGCTCAAATTGTGGAAAGAAATATAGAGGGAATTGTCTTAATGGGACAAGAAAATGTTTTAAGTGTGGAAAAGAATGTCATCGGGAAGTTTAATTTCAAAATAATTGGAAGAAGATGTCTAATGATGTGAACAGAGAAAGGGATACACAGAATTTAACTCCTATACTTCAATGTTACAAGTGCAAGGAGATGGGGAATTATTCAAATCAATTCCCAAATCCAAGGGTTGTTGATGATGATCGACGTCAAAAAACTCTTAAGGCCAATGACAAAGGAAAGTCACATGAAATTACTATCAGCGATGTGGAGTACGATAACGAAGTGGTGAAAGGTACACCTACCATCCACTCTAAAGTAGAAAATATTTTATTTTATTCTTGATCCACCCACTCATTTATTTCTGAATAATTTTCTAAGGGTATTTCCGTATTACCTCAACAATTAAATGTTGAGTTAGCTGTGACAACTCCTAATGGAACAACGGTCACATCAAAAGTTTATAATTCGTCTCTGATTGAAGTTTGTGGGAATGTGCTTCCTAAAAATCTTGTGATCCTTCCTATTGTGGAATTTGATGTTATTCTTGGCAGGGATTGGATATATTTATACGGATATCATATCAATTTCTAAAGAATGGAAATCACATTTAATATTCCTGATCAATCTACTATCATTTATCGATGCAAGGATGAATATAACCTTCCAGTGGAAATTTCTTCCATCTTATGGGTCTTTATTCCACTAAATTATGGTTATTTATCTCAAATGGTTGGAGAGAAACCCAGGATCAAGAATATACCCATTGTATGGGAGTTTGATGATGACTTTCCGGAGGAACTTCCAGGTCTTCCACCAAATCATGAAGTTGAGTTTTCAATAGAACTCATACCGGGTGCTATGCCCATTTCAAAGACACCTTATAGAATGGCCCCAATTGAGTTTCAGGAATTGAAGAAGAAACTCCAAGAGAATATTGATAAAGGATTCATACGCCCTAGTGTGTCACCTTGGGGAGCACCTGTTCTGTTTGTTAAGAAGAAAGATGGATCAATGAGACTCAGTATTGATTATCTATAACTTAACAAGATCACTATCAAGAACAAATATCCTCTCCCACACATTGATGACTTATTTGACCAAGTACATGGAGCTCAATACTTTTCCAAGATTGATCTTCTTTTAGGGTATCATCAATTAAGGGTCAAAAAAGAGGATATACCAAAAAAGGCTTTCCGTACAAGGTATGGACACTATGAATTTATAGTGATTCCATTTGGTCTTACTAATTCCCCTGCTATCTTCATGGATCTAATGAATAGAGTCTTTAGAGACTATCTTGATCAGTTTGTGGTAGTCTTTATAGACGATATTCTTGTCTATTCAAAGATCAAGGAAGAACATGAAGATCACTTGAGAATTGTATTGAAGACCCTGAGAAAGGAGAAGATTTATGCCAAATTTAACATGTGTGAATTTTGGCTTCAAAAAGTTGCATTTTTGGGTCACATAATCACAAAATAGGGGATATCTGTGGATCCAGAAAAAACAGAGGTTATCGAAAGATGGTTGAGACCAACAACAATAACTGAGATCCAAAGATTTCTTGGTTTGGCTGGAAATTATCGACATTTTGTGAAATATTTTTCACAATTATATAATCCACCCACCAGGTTGACTCGAAAAGAAGTTAAGTTTGTGTGGACGGAGGAATCTGAAGATAATTTGAAGGAGTTTAAAAGAAGGTTATGCAGTGCACTTGTGCTCACACTACCTTGTAGTGGAGAAAGGTTTGTAATCTACAGTGATGCATCCAAGAAGGGATTGGGGTGTGTTCTCATGCAAAATGATATGGTGATACCTTAAGCCTCACAAAAGTTGAAAATCCATGAGCAAAATTACCCAACTCATGATTTGGAGTTAGCTGCGGTAATATTTGCATTATATATTTGGTGGAATTATCTTTATGGTGAAAGGTGTGATATTTATACTAATCATAAAAGTTTAAATTATATTTTCACACAAAAGGAGCTGAATATGCGCCAAAGAAGATGGTTGGAGCTGATTAAGAATTACGACTTCTCAATTCATTATCACCCTGGGAAAGAAAACAAGGTGGTAGATGCATTAAGTCGACAAGACCATGCTAGATTATCCATGATGAGGATCACAAAAGATCCAATATTTATGGACTTACAAAGGATGGATCTTGGAATTATTATGGAAGGGGAAAAACATTATCTTTCTCAAATGAATGTTCAACCATATATCAATGTGAAGATTAAAGAGGCACAAAAAGAAGATGTAGAGTTACAAATGAAGGTGAGAAATGTTCTTGAATTCAACTGTGATTGTGATGGGATAATAAGGATCAGGAATCAGGTTTGTGTTTCTCCCATCCCAGAATTAAAAAAGGATCTGGTGGGTGAGGCTCATAGTTATTCATTCTCTATTCGTCCTGGAAGCACAAAGATGTATAGGGACCTAAAAGAGTACTTCTGGTGGGATAGAATGAAAAGAGATGTTGCTGAATATGTCTCTTGATGCTTGGTTTGTCATCAAGTTAAAGCTGAGAGACAGAAGTCTAAGGGGAAGTTACAACCATTACCCATACCCGAATGGAAATGGTAAAACATCACTATGGACTTTTTCACTGGACTTCCTAAAACTTCCAAAGGCAATAATTCTATCTAGGTCATAGTTGATCGTCTTACAAAGTCTACACACTTCATTGTTATTAGAGAAGATTTCTCTCTGGATCAGCTTGCCAGGATATATGTAAATGAAGTGGTAAGATTGCATGGAGTACCACTTTCCATTATATCTGATTGGGATCCAAGGTTTACCTCGATGATCTGGGGAAGTCTTCAGCATACTCTAGATACAGAGTTGAGTTTCAGCACTGCTTATCATCCTCAGACTGAAAGTCAGTCTGAGAGAACAATTCAAACTCTATAAGACATGTTGAGAGCTTGATTTATGGATTTCAAAGGTGGTTGGGATCCACACATACCTTTGGTGGAATTTTCTTATAATAATAGCTTTCCCTCTAGCATTAAAATGGCTCCTTATGAAGCTCTCTATAGAAAGAAATTACGAACTCCAACTTGCTGGGATGATGTTGGGGAAAGAAAGCTATTAGGACCTGATCTTGTTGATGAGATGGCCAAAAAGGTCAGATCTATTCAACAAAACATAAGAGCATATCAAAGTCGACAAAAAAGTTATGCCAACAACCGAAGAAAAGTCCTAGAGTTTGAAGTCAGTAATAAAGTGTTCTTATGAATATCTCCTTTGAAGAGAGTAATGATATTTGGAAATATGGCCATGCTGAGCCCTAGGTATATCGGTCCTTTCGAAATACTGGATTGTGTTGGGAAGGTAGCTTACAGATTTGTGCTTCCACCAAATCTCTCTCAAGTTCACGATGTGTTTCATGTATCTCTCCTGAGAAAGTACATACCCGATCCTTGACATGTACTCAGCTCAGAAGTTGTACCACTGGAGAAAGATCTTTCTTATGAAGAACAGCCGATAAATATTCTGGATCATAACAAAAAAGTTCTATGGAACAAGACCACTCACTTGGTGAAAGTTTTATGGAGAAACCACTAATTAGAAGAAGCTACATAGGAGCTTGAGGATATGATGAGGGAGAAGTATCATCATCTGTTTGTTACGAAGTGACGAATTTCGAAGGTGAAATTCATTTTAAGGGGGATATAATGTAACACCCAGATATTTTATGAGAAGTATATTTTTTATCTTTTATGTTATATGCAACATCAAAGGAATATTTCACGGAACACAACACTAGGTTGGCTTGCATTACACGCAATCACGACCTTCCTCGATAGCGTGTGTAGTACGCAATACCGAGTTTCACTAAACAACGATATGTAATTATAATATTATAAACAAGAATTTATGAATAGTATTAACTGAATTTAAATTTTATAACATTATTATTCATCTTACATATTTTCTAGAACATGTTATGAGAACCAAATAATTTTTTCAGGTCAAATAACTATTTTTCAAAAAATGCAGTTTTGTCGCTTTTTGATGGAGAACCCACTTTAAATCTAGTTTTTGACATGTTTATAAGTTCAATTTGAAAAAATAAAATTCTTCTTTGGAATCAGGATATAAAAATTTACTTTGGATAAACTTTTCATATTATTCTGATAACTTTCATATTTTAATGAATAGTAAAAACACGCTATATTTTAATTGAAAACAACTTTTTTCATCGCAATAATTTATATGGTTAAATTATAAAATTAAATGGTTTGAAATTCTAAATAGAATATTTTTTTATCATTTAATATAATTTATGTCATTTTAATTAATTTTACATTTAATTCATAGGTAAAAACATTTCAATCTTTGGCAATGTTTTATCTTTTAAATATTTGGTTTCTTAACAACGGGATTAATTATAAATTATTTACGGCAACTTCTATGTTTTGAATTTTGAAAAATGGATTCCATATTTGGATTCAGTGGGTCCAAATTATGTTAATAGCTTACTTTTAATTTTTTTGAGATTATGAATAGTAACTACGGTAATTTTTATTTGCTGTAGTTAAAGGTAAATCAGGTAATTAAGCGTAAATATAAGATTATAAAATTACCCTAACACTTTCCAAAATCATATTGGATGAATAAAAGTCGACCCATATCATCTAAGGGTCGGATTTGATTCATTTCATGGACTTTTGACCATGAAATAATATAATTGTTATTAAAACCAAAGAAAGTGACAACATGTCACTCTCTTAAATCTTATAAGTATAATAATTTTAATTTAGAGATAAACTTCATGAAACATAAAACATGAATAGTCTCCAGAAATCTAATAACATTTTCTACATCATATGAATCTATTTATAATTTTTAGGGATTAAATAAGTATCATTAATTATGACACAATAGTTATGTTGAAATTATTTTATTGATTGAAATATCAAATAAATGATTTTAAAAGTATTAAAATAAATATTATATGAACTATTTAATGTGCTCCACTAATTTTATAGAACAAAATGACTTTTTATGAATCTATTAAATATTTTATTTCAAACATATCTTCTGTATATATTTTATATAAACTCAAATAAATGAATAGTGTCAAAATTGACACTATTGTTAATTTATAGAAATTACATATTATAAAATTGTTTAAAAATCACAAAAATATTTAAAAATTTTAAATTAAAATATATATGGTATAAAATGTAATAAATTATACAATTATGGACAATTCACAACATATAAGTAATTATTTATAATTATTTAAAATTTATAATATTATTACCACAAATAAAATTAAATAGATTATATAAGGATAACTCATGTTGATAATGTTTAAAATAAATTCTCAACTTCTATAAATTTTATTGGCTGATGAGATTAAAACCCTATCTCATCTAAGCTTCGGATTTGAGTCATTTTTAGAGGTTTTTAAGTGGGGTTAGAATTTATTATAAATTAATATTTCTTATAATTCCAAAGGTGCCCCTCTCCTCCCATATAAAAGGGCACCTACTCCCTATCCTCCTAACACCACTTTGAGCTTTCAAGATCGGCCAACCCCTAAAATATTCTATTCTCCACTTCCCTTGAAATATCCTAGAGGTTCTGGTCTTCTTCAAAGACCAATCTTAGTTCCATAAGATGAGATTTTCAAGAGGCGTGTCGAAGAAGAGGTAATATCTGTTACCAATTCTTTCAAATTTATTTCTTCTTATACTTATTGTTAATTAGTTGTTTCATTACAAAGTTATAACATCAGTATCACTCATATACTGATATGTTATTATAAATATGAATCAACCCTATTTCACCTTCTATCCATCCTACGGAAAATGAAATCACCGCGCGTGCGTACGTACGGAATACTGTCTCCACATCATGATGTAATCTGTTTTCCACCACCACCTTACTTGGATATAAATGTGTAAAGAATAGCTATATATTATTGCTGTAAAGTGATATTTATTCTGAAATAGTATACATACACTTCAATAAAATTCCATGATCATGGGAATGATATCATCCCTCGTGCGTACGTACGACCTACCGTCTCCACGATGTGATGTCACTCGTTCTACATGATCTTCATTTAATAATGATTATATAAATGAATTGAATGAGTAAATATGATATATTTTACACTAATATGATTCTGGAAATGTGGTATCTATAACCTAAAAATAAGAATAAGAATTTATTCGACAAAACACGCATAAGAACATAAAGCAATAAACACCCGAATAACAAGTAGCAATGAAATATTACATATAAGAAGCTACGAATATGACCATATATGATATCATAAAAATGAGTATGATTATGGAATAAGTAAATGACATTATTTAAATCATTATACAGGAGTATCAGACATGTACGAAGCATATCAGATCTAAGGTAAGGGAAAATCGTGCAATCTCAATTTTTATCTGAGATTGTTTATACTTCAGAATTTACTAGGGAATATTTATCATCCACATCCATGTTTCCTCAATATGTAATATTATTTCTATCCTCCTACAATATTCTAAATCCAATTTTACCCATTGGTAAGTTTTTAGTAAAATATATTAAATCAATATTTTGTCATTTTTAGTACGAGGTACTTTTTTGACTTATCCGGCCAAAGTACGAGAAGAATGTTTTTTAACATAGACGACCATAATGGATTTTTAGAACGTCATTTACATGAAGCTTCCTTTACAAGTTTTCAAGTTTATTTTTAATCAACTTCTTTTAGTTTAAAATTGTATGACATTTTAAGAAAGTAAAAATGTTTTTGAAGTAAAAAAGGATATTTTCCTCAAGAATGAAGTTCAAGTGTTTTATCAAAATTATTTTCCATCTAATATAATATAAGGTTCTGTTTCTATCCCTATTTTTACATTGATTTGATTATGTTATTATAGAATTAATTTTATGATTTCCTTTTATGTTATATGGATAATTTTATGATGGCATGATGTTTAAGTATCCCATTTTTATTACATGGGTTTTTCTATGATGTATGATTTATGATTTTGTGCCACACATAAGAATGGTTTCATTATGAGATGGGTGGGACCTATATCTCCCTCCAATGCATTGGGTAAAGATTTATATCTCATGAGATAAACATGGTTGGAATAGCAAGTTAAACCGGTTCAGTGAAAGAGGACTGAAACGAGGAGTGAACTCGGTTCAGAAATGGACTTTGTCAGCTATGATAGTCTTGGCAATGAGTCTTGACTAATATGAAATGATTTTCTATGATTATGTGTGTATGCCACAATGTATCATGTTTTATGTTATGATTATTTGGGATTACATATCACCACTATGATTTATCCCATGTTATGATATTATGATCTCTTTTGCAGGTTAGGATATTCAAAATGATATGTTCTTATGAATATGATATGATTGATATTTATTTTGTTTACCCTTACTGAGCATTTGAGCTCAATCTTTTGTGTGTTTTATTTTCCCCAGGTCAGGAATAAGGGTATTAAGTAGGATATACCAAAAAGGGAGTCCAGTTATGATGAAATAAATGGGACACAATGTAGATGACTTATGAACCAGTTGTTTATGTTTCCCAGTTTCTAAAGACACTATAACTATAGGGTCCTTTCAAGGTTTTGTTATGTGTTGGAATAAATGTGATTAAATTTTGAAGTAATAACAGTGTATGTAATGTATGGGTCACTAAAAAATGATCTTCCAAAAGATAATGTTTCTTAAAGTACAAAGCATGCACAACTGCAGCCAACTCCAGATCATGTATAGGATAATTTACCTCATGAGGCCTTAACTGCCGAGACCTGTACAAAACAACTACATCACCCTTATTAATCCATAATCCTAGCATGATATGTCATGAATCACAGTAAATAGTGCATCTCTAGCCCAGTTGTGGAAAAACTACTCTCAGTGCTGAATTCAACGTTCCTTTCATCTCCTAAAAGGTAGAATCACATGAATTTGTCAACAAGTACTTCACACCCTTCTTAGTCAAGACTGTTAGGGGTGCTTCTAGTCAAGAAAATTCCAATATAAAGTAATTTTCATAACCAACCAGCCCTAGAAAACACTATACCTCAAATTCATTCTTCATATGCTCTTAGGAAACTACTTCTCTCACATTCTATGGATATACTGATACTCTTGTCACTGAGACGACATGGCCCCAGAAATGAATCTGGTCTATCCAAAAGTGGCATTTTGATATTGTAGTATATAACTGATGCTATCTCAGTGTACTCAAAAAGATATCAAAATGGATGGCATGGTCGTGTCGAGTGTGAGAGTGAACCAAGATATCGTCCACAAAAGCAAACATTAAGGATTCTAAGGATGGAACACTCGATTTATCAGTTCCAGGAAAACTGTAGGCACGTTCATGAGACTGAACGGAATAACCACATACTCATATAAACCACACCTACTCTGAAAGGCTATAAGTGGTATATATGATATTTTAATGTGCAACTGATGATAATCAGATATCATGTCAATCTTCAATAACACCTAGGATCCTCAAAGATGATGAAATAGATTATCAATCCATGGAAAGGGATATCAGTTCTTGACCATCAACTGTTACAACTTTGGATAATTCATGAAAAAATCTAGGGGTACCATCTTCTTTTTCGCAAACAGCATAGGCAAACCACAAGGAGAAGTACTGGGTCTTATGAAACCCTTCGCCTACAACTCCTCTAACAACTTCTTGAGCTCCTGTAAATCTGGTGTAGACATCCTATAAGGTGTAATGGACACTGGTTCTGCTCTTGGAAAAAGTTTAATAGAAAATTATACCTCTCGATAAAGAGGGAAACTAGAAAATTCATCTCCAAAGACATCCCTGAAATGATCGACCACTGGAAGAAAGTCTATCTGGAAGTCCTCTATTCATCAAGATAAAGACTATAAATCTGTCCTGTAAAACCTCTCATCCCATGATGCTCGAGTCTAGCTCTTCTACCATGGACATGCCATTAACCCTTAGGTAGAAATAATCTACCATGTGGGGATGTGAAACTCACCCTACAACAATAGCAATCGACAACATCCTGAAAGGGAACTAACTTGTACATTCTGAAAATGATGTCATATCCCATAATATCTAAGACATAAAAGACCCATAAAAAGAGACACCCACCAAAATCAAGAGGGAACTCCTTGCATTGACGTACACTAGTCGTTCTAGTATCCAATGGTGTTTCCAGCATCATGATATCAGTAGATGCAAAGATATAGATCCCAAGGATCTCCACAATAGGTACCGATATTAAGCTATGGGAAGACCCTTTATCAAAAAGAGAAGAAGCTAAAACTAAGGAAACCAAAATTGTAACTCTATTCATAGAGGGTTTGGGATCTCTTTCCTACTGGGTGTGCTCTAGCATAAAATACTGACATGCACTTCCACCTTATGAAGCTATCTGAGATCCCTGAGATGATCCACCTTATGGTGGTCAAAGAACCTATGTCTAACCACTGCGGCCATAACCACCACCTCGGTCTGAATGGCTGAAAGAACTCCATCCCTCAGTCTGATGTGGGACTGGTGGTCCTGCTCAGGTATGAGGAGTTGAAAAATATCATCCCTCACTAGAAACTAGAATAAGGTCATTTAAAAAATAAAGATGTACCATCTTTCCAAACGATCATCAATAAAATAGGTCTCTCAAAAACTTAGGTTTCATATGTTCTTCCCTCCCGCAATGGTAGCACACAACCCAACTATCTGAAGGAAAATCCTACCAACTCAGATTTCTATGTGTAGACTCCCTACGGTGCTTCCTACTATTAGTCGGAAGAGTTCCAACTCTGGATGTTGTACCACTTTGTCCCACATTTCCATAATCCTTGCGGTTTCTCTCAGTGATTAGCACCCGTTAGACTATAGAAGATATAGATTTAAACTGGTAGATTTTCACCTTGGATCAAATTTCATGTTGAGGACCATCCTTAAACTTCCTTTCCATAAATTACTCATCACCCCCTAGAATGTGTGTGAAGTGATGCAAATCTGTAAAGTGAGAAGAATACTCCATGACTAAGAGAGTACCCTGCTTCAAACTCATGAACTCTCGAGATCAGTCTTTCCAAAAGGTCTCTTGGTACAAGTAGTCATATAAGGTTCATTGGAACTCATCCCATACCCTAACCCTCTTTCATTCTGCCTGTGATATCACATACCACCATCTCTTGGCGGATTCCCAAAGCATGTATGTAGAAAGCTTCAACCTCCTCAATGGAGGAATCTTGAGATTCTCGAAGATAGACTTTATGGCCTCTAACCATGACTCTGCAGCCTGAGGTCCTCCATCACCTGAGAAAGTGGAAGGATGCTACTGGTGAAAAACCCGCATGAACTCTACCATAGATGGGGAATGATGTCGTTCTCCCTGGAAGGTCTTCATTATCATCATAAATCCTTCACGGAACTATGAATCAACATCGATGTCTAGTATAATAGTTGGTGCCTAGACAGTCATGATGATAGGATCTGTTGGTAGTCCCTGATCAACCATTTTTGGTCTCTGATTGTTGCCTTATATCTGGTGTAAAACTGGACATCTCAGTGGCATGACTCTATAAGGTCAAGGGAACACCTCAGTTCAAGATTATCAAGGACCAAAACTTATAAGTGAAAGAATGGAACAGGAGAAGAAAACATTCAAGTTTAACAAAACATGGTTACATGGCGTGTATACCCTCCACATGGCGTTTTCCATTAGGTTTCAACATGGGCATTTACTTCTGTCAAAATTGGTCTTGTAACACCACTACACATGGCGTGTTCATCCTATGACATGGCATGTACTTCAATTTTCTACACTTTCCAAGTTCTTCTACATGGATAGAACTACACGGTTCAATTAGAACAAAACTACACGACATGTTTAAGTAATACATAGCATGTACTAGAAGGATTTTACCGACCTGTGTCATTGGTCTCGTGGCTAGAGTCACGGTTGACTTCCACATAGCGTGTTCGTGATGGACACATTGTGTACTACCCAAGGTTCATCCACTTGTGTCATTAGTCACACGACCAAATACATTGTCTCTATAACACAGTGCGTATTCTCTATACATGGTGTGTTCCCCCAAAATTTCGTAACCCCGTGTCACTGCCTACATAGTCAGTACCACGGTCAAATACTACACTACATGTAGAACAAGTACATGTCTTGTACATACGAAAAACATTTTCTTCTTGAACAGAAGGATACATGTAATTTATTAATCAATACACACCATATATTCTGGGTTTTTTAAAATAGCAAGCCTTAGAAACTACTCTGTAAGAACCCCATAAAAACACTAAAATCGGAATTAAAGTGTCAAATTTTGATCTGTGGGGGCCCATACTCCCCACGAATCAAATAATATCCTCATATTCATGTAATATCATAACCGAATTCAGTTCATGTTCAATATGATATACGAAATTCTGATCCAAGAGGTCCCATAACACCTAAGGAACAAAAGTATGGTGTCCAACCAAATGAAACATTGTGTATTCTAATACCCTATCAAAATAGTAGTCATTCTATCATAGTATCAATCGCAATAGTATTCATATCTTACGCACTAAATTTCACAAAATCATTAAATCAATAATTCACCCTAAATGGAATGAAACGAATGCATGTCATGTGATCCCTATCAAGTTTCTATATGATGCATGATATGGAATACCCTCATCTCGTCAGTTTGAAGTAGAAATAGAACCCCAATAATATCAAATTTAACAACACAAATCATGTGAATCACCCAATAGTAAAATAAAATCAACTTTAACAATTGAAAAACCAAAAAATTGAAATAATCAAAGTAAATTGGCTTTTCCCTGTACACGGGTTAGATACTCTTAGGCCAATCCTATTACCAACTACCCATTCATTCCTATCCCTATCTATAGGCTCCAAATAGTATGATAAATCAGAAAAGAACTTCCTTTGATACCACTTTGTAACATCCCAGTTCTGGATGTCGCCCAAAGGTGCCTTGTGCCTGGTTGGTCATATGGCCGCAAGTGAATTTCTCTAAACATCAATGGCTACCAACTTGAAGCGAGGGCCTTGGGATTGATTGTGGAGAAAATATACAATCATTTCCATAGTATTCATAGTGTAATAATAGATAAAAAATAGTAGCAGTAGTAGTAATACCAAACCAAAAACAAAAAACATAAGACTGAAGTAAATAAACAAATGGAGCACATATATAAATGATGCATGACACATATGCCTATGAAGACATCCAAACAAGTCAAAATTCTATAAATAGAGTATTAAACCAAAATTCAAAAGAAAACAATTAAACTCCAGCAGCACCGTAATCCTCATCTTGGTCCCACCCTCCCAAGCTCTATGGTAATCAGTACCTAATGATGAAGGGTTCTTACCCTTATCTATACTAGCAACCATATTATCTGTTTGGGTCCAAAATAATGACCTAAACAGGGTTTGAGGAAAATCCTAGTAGGAAATAACCACAAGATCTTTTCCTAACTGTTAGTGAGTACATATAGCAGGTAATAATGAAAATTCTACAAAGGAAATAGGAGTACCCAAAAGTATCCAAATCCTAAAATTTCCATCTACATTCATTCACATTTAATGTTCATTATTTAATCAAGTATCACAACAGGAATCTTAGAAGACTACCTAATAGGACTAAATTGAAGCGTTTGCTTTGTCTTGGTAGATGCATCACAAATATTCAATATTTACATTAACCCTCTGGGTATTTCACATTGTCTAACCCCTCTGGCCAAGTAATGAAATAAAAAGGAAAAGAAACTTCGAGGAATCACTCACCGTCAATTCACCGCATGGTCTTTCTAGAAAAATATAGACTCTCTGGGGAAGCACTCAATGTCAATTTCTCATGTGGTCTTGTAACGTAAAATATACACACTTTGAGGGAGTACTCACTGTCAATCCCCAATCTGGTCTCGTAGCATGAAATATAACAGACACTTTTAGGAAGAACACAAATTCAATTACCCCCATGGTCTAACTACACCAGGTTCTAAGAGGCATATGTAATTAAATAATGCGTAAATGATATCAATAAGCCCACAGTAATCTCAAATCCTATATAGATAAACAATTCTAATGCATATCATAAGTATTTAACAGGCAACAAAAGTCAAATAGTTCCATCTTATCAATCAAGTCAACGAAATATGGTCTACCTCATAGCCAACATGTACCAAAAAGCCCTAAACATCCAACCAAAGAAACACACCCCTAGGGAATTCCTTAAAAAAATATCACATCATCCAACCATAAAATCAGCAATAAATCTAAGGAAGATAAAATATGGATCAATTTCATTAACCTGAAATACCCGAAACAAGGTTAATCGGAACTTTTTCATATAAAACACAAAGAAAAACAAAAAAAGAAACAACCCACCCACCTCGACATAGTACGATCGATATAGTTTAACGTAAGCTTTTTAATCGACCTAGAACATCGTATGTCTTAAAAAACATAAATAACGTTTAACCTTGAATAACTTTAGAGTGATAAGAAATTAGGAGGAGAGATCTAAATGAAGTAAGGACTCATATTTGGGATTCCAACACACCTTACGGAGTTCGAATCAGACCTTAGATGGAGAAACAATGGCTTAGAGAAGATTTTTTGCTCTCGGTTTCTCCAGGATGAACCAAGGGCAGAAGACGATGATTCTGGAGATTAGATGCAACCCTGGGTAGATTAATAATATAAAAATAAAATTACCTAGCATGTTCATTTAATGTACATGCCATGTACATGCCTCAACCATCCCCCACTTTAGGAGGTCTCCAGGTTACCCAACACGACCATGTACTTGGATATTACACGGTGTGTACCCCTATGTACATGGTGTGAACATATAAAATTTCCAAATTATTCCATTTTTTCTCAAAATAACATGAAACCAAGATCCAAAACTGAATAGAAGATCCAATTTCTCACATTTTTCTACCATTATCTATTTGTTTTAGCACTATGATAACCCTTTTGATGATTACCATGAAAGCAAAGTTGTTTTCTATTTAGGGGTCATTAAAGTTAATATAAAAAGATGAGTGAATCATAAATGGATAATGGGTGATATTATAAACCATATACCATTAAAATATATAAATATAAAACTATTATGAATTTCCAATCATTTAATAAATTTTTATTATTATGAAATATCATTAATTTTATTTTTAACTTTTCATTTGATTTCACTTTAATTTCATCATGATAACAATTGAGTTCGAATTTAAAATTTAAAATAATCTATAATATGTTATATATAAATATAAAATCCATGGCATAGTATAACTCACCTAAAAAAATTATATTTATAATTCCAAAAATCATTTACTTTATTTTTATACTCCTTGCATAAGAAGTATATTAGTTTTTCCAACGAATTTAAGTTAATTATTTAATCACTAAAAATTTAAAATAAATTACCATCCAAAATATTACTTATTTATAATCAAAATAAAAATTAATATTCCTTAAAAATTATATTAATCCCAATTTTAACATTTTAGATATACATAATTCTAAAAATGTGAAATTTTATATTTTTTTGTACTTCAAATTACATATATGTAAATATATATCTCATTTTCAAATAAAAATGGCATAAAATTGGAAAACAATTGCCATAAAATAGAATATTTTATGAGGATATTATAACCCCCCCCCCCCCTCATTAAATACATTAAAATAATTTTTAATGGTTATTTTTAACACTTATCATGTTAGTTTAACCTTAATTAACTTATTTACCCTTAAAGAGATGACAAATATTTGGTACCGTTGCTATTCATAATGACCCAAAATGAAATAGAATTATTTGAAAAATTTGAATATAATAATACAAAATATGGTATCTGTTTCCAATATTAAATTCATATATGTTTAAAAAAAATAATTTAAAATTAATCTCAAAAAATGCGAAGAAAAGAAGGTTTTATAAAAATGATTTTATCAAGTATAAGATAATCTTACATTACCTTTTTTATTAGTAATGATAATTATATATATTTAAATTGATATATTTTGATATATAATATATGAATTTTATATAAATAATTTATTATTAGGGAATATTTAATTTATTAAAATGGTAAAACATTATGCACTTAAAAACAGTTTTTGGAAAATGGCATTTTAAAGCATAAAAATAAACTTATATCCAGATCCATTATAATGATAATTAATCTATATATAATTGGATAATATATAATTAAAGGAGTATTAAATTAATTTCATGTCATGTTCAATGAATTATATTACTTTTTAATGAAAATAATCGGTAGTTTTTCAAAAATCAATATGTTTTACAATTCATAGAAAAATACATCATTTCAAAAATCCAAAAATTTAACTCTTAGATAATTTTGATATATTTATTTAAAAAATTATATTATTTTTATCAAATTTAATTTATAAATTTAAAAAAAAATAATTATAATATTTTTCCTGAAAAATATTTAAAAATCATTTTTGAAGAATATGTATTTTTGAATAATCAAATCACTTTGCAAAAAAATTTATTCTTATTTCATAATAAATAATCAATAAATTTTTATTTATTAGGACCATTTTGTATATTTTTTTATAATTTCATTACTCATATTATAACCCACAAATTCTACAGCTAGGTTATAAAAGCCACATATAACTGACAATATTTATTTATTGTTTAATCTCGGTATTTAATGTTTTATAAACTATCAAAATCAATGTTAATTTAAAATATTAGGGTGTTATAACTTGTTTTTTATAGTCACATTATGGTAATACCTCCAATTACTTGAGATATTCCAAATCGATGCTAGTTGATAGACCTTGGACTATTAGATGTGGGATTGGGGAAGCACAATTAGCTTATTACCATTACAAGTGGGGCGATGGTGGGTTAGGTCAGGTCAAAGTGGTATCAAAAAATATGTTCATCATACAGAAAACATTTAGAATTTGGTTTTTATGAGGATTGTTTTTTTGATTTAGGTAAATGGTGTTAAGGGGTTTTGATTTTGGATTTCAGGACAGGGAACCTGTTATTGGAGTAGTGACCGATGTATCCATTCACCTAAACATTGATAACCTTCATATCAACTCATTTCTACATATAATTGATCATTGATAACAAGTAAACTATATAGGAAACATATATGGATTAGTTGTATACATCTATGTAATTCTTGAGTTATCTCCCTAGATATAATTTAATGGTTGTGGTTCATCTGGTAAAACTATAGGATGTTTGCATACGTAAATCCAACTAGGATCATAGGAAGGGGCTATGAGATGAATATTCAAGTCATAAATCCTTTTATCATTAACCAGTTTAGTGATAATGATTCAACTAGGGGACATAATGGTGGGTTTCCCCAACTATACAAATGATAAATTGTACAAATACCTTCAATAAAATGTGTAAACCAACCAACCATAGTGAAAATACAATTTCCCACACCTACCCAGTCGTGAATTATTCTATTATGGTAGGATAATGAGGCACATAGGTTGAGTGTTATTCAATAGTTCCAGTGAAACTGACCACTCATGTTCTAAGGATACTCTTTCCCTTAGGTAGTGGATGATTGAATTAGGGAAAAGATTAATATATTTTACCTTGTATGAACCCCCTCAAATAATATGGAAGTGATAGATTGTAACCTTATATATGGTGTTGTCAGTTATTGGAGGACCTTGATCATCCATACCCACAATGAAGAGATTCTCCCATGAGAAATGGTTGATAAAGTATTTCAAGAAGAGTACAACAAGGCTTTATTATGGTATTTACATGTCCAAAAGGTGTGGGAGCTACAATAGGGTGTCATGTATGTTTTTTAGTATATATCATAGTCTTTGGATATCAAAAGGTAATCTATCAACATGATTTGTGATGGATTTATTTGATCATGGATGTTTTAGTGTAGCCTTCATAGAGAAATATAAGACATCATTGTTCCCTTATGTGTTACTAAATAAGGTAGGCTCTTATAGAGGTTCTTAGTTGTTATGATATTTTTAGAAGATGATTATTTTTTAACTGGAGCTTAAGTCTGTTTCCCTACACCAAAGTCATTAGTTTTTATTAGCCATCATATGATGTTTTGGTGTCATCAACATAGGTGTACTCTTTCATAAACATATCTAGGATCTGTAACACATGAGATGTAGAGGGGTTCAAAAAATCTAGGAGTAAGTCATTTTTATGTTTGTGGAGGATATGGTCACAGAGAACATGTTTTCCTAACTCAATGTGTGGTAGAGGGAAGTTCAGAAAGGATGACCATTTTTATCAATGGAAGTGACATAATCATGGGCCATCTCAATGTGGATATGGTGATCCTTAGGGAAGTTAATCCGATAGAGGATTTTTTGGTGCACCAAGAGGAGTATCTAGAGGTAGAATTAATTATGATATTCTTCCACCACCTCTACAACAATGTGGTCCACATCGAGCTCAAGGATATGAAAGGAAGGGATGCGACCAAATATAAATGATGGATGTTTAGAACTTGGAAGAGCCCATGAGAAACTGAGGTATGATTTCTATGTTCTATACACAATCACTCATACTATTTGATAAAAATTATATATATTATTTTATTTATTAATTAATTATTTGAGAATTATGAATCCCAAATGATCCATTATTTCAACCTATGTAGGCAGATACTCTTATTGGAAGTGATCACATACTCACCCACATATGACGATGATACAAACCTCCACTTAGTTGAGAGAATTTCTCATGGGACCTCATAATAGATATGATGATGACATGTGATTAAATCCTGAGTATAAAATATTTGTTTTTAGACTATTACCATATAGACTACTATCATTGGATAGTGGTGTGTTATCGATTCGATTTATCAATATGCAACTTTGTGAGTGAGTGGAAGCCTCACTCGAGTCGAGTAGGGTCTCTTTATGAGAAGTTTCATGTGATCACCCATTAGTTTGAATGATTGTATTTATATTTGTTGGATTATTTATATGATAAACATCCTATAGTTATAGAGGATTACCTGGAAATATTCCACAAATATGTACATAGATTATCCCCTCGTTAGAAGATTAAATTCTATATTCATTTACACCTCAGAAGCACTCCAATATCATTTTCAATACATATAATGGACCATTTTGGGATCATGGAGCTATAGGTTCATCTTTAGGTTATTATAGAGATAGGTTTCCATATAACTAAGGTGTTCCCATAGGCATATCCAATTTTCATTTCAAAGATGTTTGATGGGATTATGTGGCTTTGTATTGACTATCATCACCTAAATTTGGTGACATTAAAGAAAAAACATCCTATGTCATGGATAAATATCCTCTTCAACTAGATGAATTTATTGAATTGGTTCTTGAATATTGATAACAGATACACTTATTAGTAACATTAGGTTCACCAGGAGGATCTCCAAAATATTGTATTTAGGTGTCACTATAGACTCTAATAGTTTTGAGAGAATCCCTTCTCTATATGAACACTCTGACTATGTTCATGGGCCTCATGAACTAGATTATCCATCCATTTTTATAAAGTTTCATGGTAATATTCATCAATTACATCTTCTTCTATTAATCATTAAAGTTTTATCATATTGATAATCTCATAATTATCTTGTCCCTAATTTTGGAGAACTAGTTATATATAAAATCTCTATAAGTGATAGTTTTATATTTCATAGGACCACCTCCCATGACATCTCATCGTGGAGGGGGTAGTAGTATAAGACCTAGTTATAACCTAAGCATTTTATTCTTAGGATCCACCTATGAGTGTATTTGAGTTATAGAGTTTCCTAGGGTTTTTTTGTTATTAATTTAGATTTTTTGTACAATTTTATATTATTCTATCTCCCCAAACTACTTTTTCCTAAAAGGGGAATCCTTTTTTATAGTTTGAGAAATATTAGAGTGATTTTGAGGAGATGAGATAAATGATGATGATTAATACTATTTTGAGTCTTCCAAAGGAGGGAGTAAAGTATGTGATGTCCTATGATGTCTCTATATATAAAATATGTTTTTTCCAAATGAAAAGGAATGTATTGATTGCTTATGGGGATATGTATTCGAAACCTCATGAGAAAAACTATATGACCAAAGATTTTGGGTTGATTGTAGGAGTGTTCTCCTAGAAATATTGGATACATGACCTTATCATTGATTACTTCTTAATATCCTTATATACATATTCACCTAGAGATATCTTAAAATGAGACCTAGAATTTTTTTGGAGTTACTATGGGAATATGAATGAAAAAATTTAACTACTTCTGGAAATGGTAACATAGTGGATGATTCCCTTAATTTGAAATCCTTTTCTCAGTTAGTGTAAAAAATGTCGTAACAGTTGGTGGGGATGTAGTTATCCATAGTATATGAGGTATAATCCATTAATCACCAATTAATAAAGGTAAACCCACCACTCTTATATCATTTTAGGTTGTCCCTATTGGGATACAGTGATAATGGGGTCCTGTGTGACCAGATATCCTCCAGTGATATCTGAAAAATTGATTTTCGTAAGGTGGGGACTAAATTATACTCATTCATGGATAGAAAATATCTTAGTTATGCTAAAGAATAATATTCTAAGTGAGTTATATACACTCCCTCAGTGTTACATACAGGTTTGGAAATGATGTATCACATCCTCAGGCATTAGTTTTGTTGGCCAGGTATAAAGAGGGGTGTTGTTGATTTTATATCATGATTTCTACTATATTAGTAAGTGAAGGCTCATATCCAGGTTCTGGTAGGTTATTCCTAACCACCTTGACATTATAAAAGAGATTAGGGTTGTCATATAGACGGAATTCATTATAGGGATTCCATGTTCATTCTAGGTTTTTAATTTGATTTGGGTGATCTTTGATAAAATGACAAAGTTAGCTGACTTAATTTCTATTTGTAAGTAGATTTCAGTCAAAATATTGTGATTTTTAATGTATATGAGATCATCTAATTTTATGGGGTACCTTTGATGATTGTTTCAAAACTAAAGTCTAGTTTCATGTTTGGATTATGAAGGATAATATATCAGACAATCATGACGTAGTTATGGTTCAGTAAAGTTTTCCAATATCAGAAAGATAGTAAAACTAATAGAAGCATATAGGTTTTGGAGGATATGTTAATGGTTTTTGAGAGATATTCTAGATGGATCTATGAAGATGACATACCTTTAGTGAAGTTTTCATATTATAATATCTATCACTATATTATTATATGGAAGACCCAATGGGTTGCCTTTGTATTGGATAAAGATTGGGGTGTCGTCACTGATTAGACCAGAGTTAGTGAGTTCAATAATAGAGAATGTGAAGGTGATCCAAGAGTAGATGATGAAAGATTAGATGCATTATATATCTTATATAGACTAATGATCGAAGCCTTTAGAGTTTTTTTAGGGATATCATGTATTCCTAAAGGTCCTTATATGACATATTTTATATAGGTTTGGTCAAGGAATAAAGTTACCTTGACTTTTATCTATTCATTTTAGATCCTATGAAAGGTGAGTGAGATTTAATAAATCCTAGTTTCACCCCCATAGTTGGACCTAATAAACAACCTCGTCCTCCTTTCAAATATAAGGTGATATGTGCATGATCCATCACACATATTTGTCAATTGTGAGCTAGACATTGATAATGGTTCCACCATCTCAGAGTACCTAGTGTAGATCAAGGATCAATATGAGAGGTACCTTTGAGGTCAGAGGATAGTACAGGTGAAACTGTTTTGGAAATATGGGAGACATTAGGAGAGCTCGAGGTAAAGAAGAGTCATAAAAAAACCCAATATACCTAACTATTTTAGTGACACTTTCTTTTGGAGGATAGAAATACTTGAATTTCGAGAGGATTTTTAACTTAAACTCTTTATTAAATTTTTATTTTGAGACTACCTTAGGACATTGTGTTTCCTTTACCTGTAGTTGTTACCTTTCATTGTGGTGTATATGTTTAGGCATGATGATTACGATAATCATGATTTAATATCACATGAGAAACATCGGAGGAGTGGTACCCTTTGTTTCTTCTTATATTGTAGGTGCTACAATATGATGCTTTGTGTTGCATTGTGAAGGTTTATTTTCATCTTCGAACCTTTTGTTGTGTCGTATCACGGTCGAGTCGTATATAGTTATGAGATATTTCTATGTATTCCAGGGATTTATAAAGTGATTTTTCTCATTCCATTATTTTCATATCTCTAATTTAACAAGGGAAATTTGGGGTGTAGGTTAATGTTTCACAGGGATTCTAGTTTGGCTATTAGGGATTGTATCACAACTATTAATAGAGGCACCATGATGGGGTTGGCCTAGGGATTCATTATAAATATTAGTAAAACCATGTTACACAAGAATTTTCATTTCCTTTCATTTACCTATCAACCTTTGGTGGTATGTCTATGGATCTCGAGATGTATTGTAGTATCCTTCAACTGAAAAAGAATTCATGGTGATCCCATAGCACTTCTAGAATATTGATTTTTTTTCCACAAATTGATAGAATCTATGGAAGGTATCTTTTCTAATCCTATTCTCCATTATCACATGATATTATTTTGATTCTACCCCTTATTTCATTATTATCTCTATGTGATTTGAATGAATTAAATCCCTTTTAATCTTTATGATAATTCCCATTTTTAGAGATGAAGCTTGGTTAACTAGTTTCTCATTTTCAATATCGTTATTGAGTAATTATATAGAATCCCATAATCTTCTTCTTGAAGTTAAATTGAGCAGAATCCACTAAACTATATGATAATGGGATCCATCATTGGTTCTAAGTAGAAGAGGCATATCCAGGGGAACATATTATAGAATTGAATCAATGAAATTTGGTGTACTATATTTCGTGGTGTCATATTGTGTTGTGGAAATCATTGTCAAATTGTAATTCTACGGTATCAAAAAGGATGACACCACTACACTATGTATGGCATCATGACCACCCCTACCTAGAGGTTTATATATATATTTTGGTTTTATTATTATATAAATTCCATGAATTTTTAATTTAATCCAATGTGATGTGATCAGCGCCATGAAGATTTTAGATGTGGCATAAATAAGGTTGTTGAATCAATAAAATGTGGATTATGGCATGGGGAAGATGAAATTATCTGATGAATATGGAATTATTAGTTTCAACTATAGTAATAAGATAGTGGTACAGGCAATGTGATGTGATAGTATAGATCACATCAAGACTATGGAGATCCTAAGAGTTAAAGGCTCGATACAAGCCATTTGTGGGTGCTTATGTAATGTTTAATTGATATATCTAATTATAGAAAGGATATTGAATATCCTAATCTTTTTAATGTTTATACCAACATGGAATGATCTTTTATACCACATGAGTCTATTTACATAATGTATCAGGTAGTTTTAGGGTTCATCATAAAAGAATTGATAGTTTTGTTCCGGAGAAAAAATAGGATTCGACATAAAGTCATCTACTCCACCTGTAACTTGTGGGATATAGTATGGGTCCAACATATTTTTTAGAAGTATCAAACTCTCCAATACACATTGGTTGTGGTTCCTTTATATCAGCATGGATTCTATACCGCCTTATGACTAATGAGTTGTGGGTCCCCCACACATGACTAATTGATTTAGTTACTCTTGTGTATAAATGATGGATGGTCCCCTATAATTGGACCTTAGTTCTACCTCATCCAATGTAAACCACATGGTCATGTATTTCTCCTCTATTATGGTTCTACACTCCCTTGACCGACATGTTTACCTTAGTGAGGTAGGTGATATGTATATGGTTTATCTAGGTTTCGTGGATTATTGGGTTTCTCTAGTTGATTGGTTTTCATTATGATTTTGGGTTATTGATGGATGGGACTCGGTGTCCCTGATTTTCTAACCTCAAATAAAATCAATATTTTTTTTCATCATCGTGATATTTTTCCCTATGTAGGATATCCATTACCATTGTGTTTCTGAGTTGAAAAATACTTTATTAATTTTTTGGGGGAATCCTACCTGGCATGTTTATATGCACACCTAAATGGTTGTTTCTCCTACACATGTAATTTAATTTGAATAATTAGGGAATTTATGTGGTTAATTTGGTGGATGTTATTCAGTAGAGTGGGAACATAGTGGTAAAAGTATGTGATTTTCAAAGAAAATGGTTGTGTTAGGATCCGATCATTTCAAATATCCCTTACATAAATTCTTTATTAGTATTCCATTAGGTTTTAGGGTGTGCATTTTTTCAATTTACTTTATAGTTTAATCATTGGTTGTCTGTTTATGGAACTTAGCCTTTATCACATGCACTATATACATTTCATTACATTAAATTATTAATCCTATATTATTTTATCTTATATGTAAATGTGTGTTTGTGTACATGTGCATTAGGCTAAGGCCTTCCATCATATGTGATATTCCAGCTTGCTACCAGTCAAATAGCCCCGACCTATTAAAAGAAAGGTTGGGGTGGCACACTCAGTTACAACTTATCCATGAGGGGCCCTTGTGGTTCGGGTCCTATCAAAAAGGTACTTTAGTGGACACAATATGATTATCAACTAGTCGTAACATGTTTATGGATATTGAATTATTTAGTGAACATTGTATGGATATCTATAAAATGTCTTCAGTATAGACCTCCAAATTGTGATTAATAAAACATTTTTGGAATTATTTTTATTTTTTACACTATATTATATGTCCATAAATCTTTAAAAAATCAAAAATTATAATTTTAGCTAAATCATAATAATGAAAAAAAATTATTTATTATTGAAATTTGAAATAAAATATAATCACTTTAAATATATATAAATAACTAACCCAGAACAAGTTTTTCATCCATATATAGTTTCCAATGTGTACTTAAAAACAATTAAATTTAAAAATCATGTTGAAAAATAAAAAATTTAAAATTGAAAATTGAAAATAATTGGACATTTAACTATATATTCTAAACATTTATTTTTAAAATTAATAATTTTTTTCAAAAGAAATGTTGTTTTGACCATTAAAAATATATTTTGTATCACATAGACACATAAAACTGTCTAAAATATCATAAAATAATTAGTAAAAATTTATATTTAATTTATTATCAATAAGATATATTTTTCCTATTTTAGTTCTTTTGACACATGTTTTTCTTATAAACTAGTTTAAATTCAAAAAAATACACACCTAATCATTCTAAACAGAACACACACTATATTTATGTGAGGTTCATTTGTATGTATCAAAAATAATTGGGGATCGTTATATTGATTAATGTTCATTTCATTCATAAATCTCAAAAATTATTCTTTTATTTTTTCTAAATAATTTTATGATAATATGAGCTTATTTTATTAGTTTTTTATACATTGATCCTGTTTTTGACATATAAAACACTTTTATGCATAAAAAACAACTCCAATAATAAATAAATCTATGGTTATTTTTCTATAGTTTCATGGTAATCGAATATCATTTTCTTATTTTCATCATTAAATTTATTTTTTTACTTTGAAACTAGTTTTAATTCTAAAAACTTACATTTTTTATTATAAGCACAAAATATACAAGATTTATGTAGGGTACATTTATTTATGTCAAAATTTAATGGATGGTCATTTTTCAAAAATTTCATGATAATCTAATCTCATTTTCATATTTTTGATTGTTTAAAGTGTTTTTAATAAAAAATCCATTTTACTTATAAAAATATAATTTTAGTAATTCCAACAACACTACAGATATGATTAATGTGTGGTTCATCATGTAACCATTGTATTATAATTTTAGTATAATCTAACATATATTACACTCTTTTAATCATTAAATTACTTTTTGTAACTTATAAAAAGTTTAACTTTAAAAATTAACTTTTTATAATTATGAACATAATGAAAACTGAATTGATTTTAAATTTATTATTATATTCCATAAAATAATAATATGAATTTTCCTTATAAATTTACGACAATATGAGTATTCTTTCTTGGTTGTGATTATTTCACATATTTTTTTAAATTTTAAAACACTTTTAATTCTCCAAAATATACTTGCAGTCCTTATAAACACACTAGAAAATAGACGTATATGTGGTTATTAACTATATTCATTAAATTAATATGTGGGTTTTTCATGAATTTTTTTAAAATAAAATTTTATTATACCGGTTTTGATCATTTAACACAAGTTAAAAAACAATTTTAATTCTAATATTGACATTTTATAATTATTAAAAAAACACGTTTGAATTAATTGTTATCCAATTATAATGTTAACTAATTAATTTATGATGGTTGTGAAAACATTTCCTGAAAATTTAAGGTCTTTTTCTTATTTTTGATAGTTTAACAATTTTATTAATTAGAAATAATGATTTTAATTTTAGAAAATAAACTTTTTATAATTTTATCTATAACACATTCCATATTTATGTTAATTTTATTACCTTATGTAAAATGTTAAAAAAATATCATAATAATTTCTTAATGAAATAATGTTTTATTTATTTGTTGATAAATCTTCACTTGTTATTTATTTATAAAACACTTAATTATAACAATTTTTTCATTATGATAACACAAGAATATGTTTTGACGTTATATTATTCTTACATGTAAAAATTTATTTATTTATTATATTCCTATAATCCCATAAAAATTAAATATCATTTCCTCAGTATTGATAGTTTCATCTATGTTTTCAACATAAAAAATACAATTCATTATAAATTATTTTCCAAAAAATTCTGGATGATATAGCCTCATTTTCTCTTTATTTATCATTTAACTCGCATATTTAATATAAAGATAGTTTTAATTATAAAATTTCTCTTTTTATAATTACAATCTCATATTATATTAGATTGATGTGTGTTTCATTATCATATTAAATAAATTTTCTGACTATAATAATCCAATATATTCATGGTAATTTGACCTTTTTATTCAGTTTTGATAGTTTGATGCATGTTTCAAGTTATAAATTACTTTTAATTATAAAAAATGAACTTTCAATAATTATGACCATAAAAAATGTCATATTTACATCAAGTTCATTAATATAATTAAAAAAGGTAATATAATATTTTTACTTGAATTTCATGATAATATGAACTTATTTTCTAACTTTATTTCAACTAACAAAATTTTTAACTGAAACACTTTTAATTATAAATATACAAATTCAAAAATTATGATATCACCCCATTCCAAATTGACTTTAATTTTGTTCAATCATGTCAACAACTAACTAGATATCATTGTATAAAAAGTTCATTAACATATGATCTTTCTTGGAGAGTTTTTATTTTTCTACCTATATTTTTATCTTGAAAAAACAATGAATTCAAAAAACATAATTTCGATAATTTTGACCACACAACATTTTAAATTGACATATGGTTTCTTCTAACATTTCAAAAATCAATCATAAATAATTATTCTACAATTTCCTTGAAATGTAATATTTTTTTCTTATTTTTGAATATTTGATATATATTTTACCATATAAAACACTTTTAATTATATGTAATGACTTTTAGAAAAATCAACCAAGATGCCCATCTGAATGAAAGGAATTTAATTCAAGGTGTTCAAAATTAATTACATATCATTTTACAATAAATTATTGAAAATACAATCTCATTTTTTTAGGGTTCATAATTTGACACATGCTTTATACTTCTACAACACCTTCAATGTCAAAAATGCTATTTTGGTAATTCTAAAGAAACCAATTATTGGATTAATTTTTTGTCTATTCATTTAAGTAAAAAATTAATAAAAAACAACTTTATACATTTTAACTAAAATTAAATCTCATTTTCTATGTTTGAATAATTAGAGACATTTTTTTAATTTAAAATTTAATTTCTTTTATAAAATTGATATATTAGTCATTCTTGTCTCACTACACTTCATATGGATATATGGTTTATTAATTAATTCAACACATTAGTTGATAAAAATTTCCCTATATTTCATGATAATCATATATTAATTTCTTCGTTTTGATCATTTTATATATGTTTTCATCTTATAAAATACTTTTAATTCTAAAAACAAACTTATGGTGGGAGAAAATTAGAATAAATAATAGATTGACATGTGTATCATTTATAAATTTTAAAAAATTATTTATCATATTTTTCCAATAATTTAATGATAATATTAGTTTCATTTAATGGATTTTATCATTTGATACATTTTTTATCTTAGAAATTAATTTTAATTCAAAAAATAAATTTTAGTTATTTTGACCACACTTCATGTCTAATTGACTTAATTTTTGCACCTAAATGTTATAAATTAGTCAAAAATAATTAATCTCAAATTTTATAAAAATCTATTCTCATTTTCGCAATTTAAATCATTTGATTTAAATTTTAAAACACTTTTATTTTAAAAAATATACATTTATTATGTTTTACCATGCTATAAATCTAATTGATTTACGGATTTTTACTAATAGTTATAATCAATCAATGATTGTTTTTATAGAATTTCATGACAATATGAGCTCGTTTTCTGTATTTTTGGTTGTGTAGCATATATTTTTTACTTTGAAAACTAATTAAATTTTAAAAAATTATTTTTATAAATTATAATCACATTGAAAATTATATTGATTTGGAATTTATTTCTATAGGTCAAAAATTAAAAAATGATCTTTTTCCTTGAATTTTTCAAAAAAAATTAGATTTAATAGTTTTGATCATATATTGTGTGATTTTTAAAAAAATAGCTTTCAATTAAAATGATGTATTATCACCCATTTCTGATAGAACACTTGTATATTGACACACTATTTGATCCTAAATATCAATAATTAACCTATGATTATGGTCTAATAATTTCATTTCAATACAAGATAATTTTATATGATTTGACTGTTCGATTTATGTTTTAATAAAAGAAAATATTATAACTCTAAAAATTTTATTTGGATAATATATATATATATATATATATATATTGAAATATACCTTAGATATACGGTGTGTCATGTTCCTAGTCACTTATAAAAACACAAATGTGGTCATTATAGGAATCCAGATACTATAACAAATAATTATTATATATTATAAGGATAATTTGAAAATTGTTTAAAATTTAATTTATTCAATTTTATATTTTTGATGTTGAGACCAATGCATCAACATCGGGAGAATGTACCCAGAAAAAATTCAATATAATACCCTCGAGGAATTCCACTAATCATACCTCTATTTATATAAATTTCTCATTATAAAATTTCTATAACAGTATCTATAGCTTTTCCATATGATAATCCATATTATGACCATCGAAAACTTTATAACATCATCCTAAACCAATGTGTTCACCCCCACATATACACAAAATACCTCCACTCAGACATCTTATTTTCCTGTATTACCCATGTTATACATTAACTTACGACCATGTACACAGTGGCCTTTAACTCAATAAAATTTCTTATCTCCGAGAGCGTAAATTTATCATTGGGAATCTGGAAATTATGCCAACTTTGACTAAAATTAGAGCTATATTATATGTACAATGAATTAATTAAAATATAAAAATATTTTTTAGTATAGAAATAAACATTTTTTAATATATATATATATATATATATATTACTAATAGTAACATTGGAAACATCTGGACCATTGACTTGATGAGTTGTCTCCATATAACACCAAAAGATTTTAATACACATTTTTTATTAATTAGTATCATGTTTCATAGCTTGTATTTAATGAATCAATAAGATAAAATGATCCATGAAGTATTATATTAATTTGATGAAGAAAATTATAAGAATAATAAATCCTCTAGAAAATAGAAAATAGTAATTAATTGAATATCATTATATTTAAGGGCAATATAATTAATATTAAATGGATTTTTCATTATGTCTTTATAAAGTATTTTTTTTATTTTATTAAAATGAAAAATTGAAAATATGATTATATTAATAGGTAATATTTCAATTTATAAACTAAAATATTAACATTATTTAAGTTGGTAAGTGATATAAAATAAGTTTAGTAACACTTTAAGGTCAAAAAGACAAATCTCCTATGAAAGGTTGTTTTCTTTATATTTATTAATCTCATTTAAAAGAAAAAAATTTGGACACTTGAAATTTAATTTGATAAAATGAACTTCAATTTTGAATTTAGCATAATTTTTTGCTTTTTATAAAAAGATTGATTTTTTTGTGAATAGTGAAAAATACTATTTTTACTAAAAAATGTCATTTTTATGATATTATCATGATATTATAATAAATTAAAAATTTATAAATCATTTTTATAGATAAAATTTATATTTAATAATTAATATAATTATTTTAAAAATATATATTGGGACTTATAAATCTATTTTTACAATCTAAGTAATCACTACTATAAATTTGGGTTTATCCAGAGATAGCCTTTATCAGCGCTAGAAAAAACTTTTGATAAAGGCACCCTTTATGAGCACTAAAAGAAGTGCTTAAAAGGTCCCTTTTATCCCTTCTAGAAAAAAATGATAGAGGGGGCTTTTATATTTACTTTTTTATCACTAATAAAGGGCCCTCCATTATTAGTTGTAGAAAAAATCATTATTAAAGGCCCCCCATTATCTTTACTTTTTTTCTAGCACTGATGAAGGGTAAATTTAAAAATATATATATATCTCATTGAAAATAATATTTTAATATTTTAATATATTTACATTGATATAATATAATATATTTTATTAAATATGATTTAGATAAAGATAAAAAATTATTTACACCTAATATATAAAATATTTAACAAAAAATGGATTATAAAATCATTATAAAATATTAATTAATAATTTTATAATAATTTTTGAGTAATGGTAATTTAATAACTATATGATGACATCAAAATTCTATAAACAAATGAATGACCTATGATAATTGGAAAACTTGAAATGAACTTCAAATGACCGAAAATTTTGATTTGAGTGTTTCTTTAGCTCCCCCGCATATCAAATCAATGCTCGTGAAGATTACTTTGTTATGTTGAGTTGGTGAGGGGATTATTAACTATTTACCGAGGTAAAAAAACACCCATAAGGCCTCCAAATGTGAGTTTTTATTTGGAATAACCTAATTTTTTAATATTCGATAGTTTTTTATCTTTGTTTAAGATATTCTTCTTGTCCTTTTTTGTGGACAGTAAATTTATTCCTAAGTATGAAATTCATATAGATATTATTATTTTAAAATGATATCATTTTTATATTATAGTTTTATTTATTGTTAAATATATTCAGGATTTCATATATTTACTCATTATAAATCAACTATATAAATATATATTTAAAAATATTTACATAGAATGTATTTTGAGATATATAAACAAAATCTATAAAAATATTTATAATTCAATTTATTTAAATTAAAAAAGTATCGATTTTATTTACCTTATAAAAATGACTTAATGTGTATGTACAAACCTATACATGTAATGTTTATATATAAACATGTCTCTATTAGTAAAAAGAATATATATTTATATGTATATTCTAATATATTTAATAAATACATATATATGTAAATATTATTACGTTTTTGTGAGAAATATAAATGTATATGTGTGTGTGTAAACATTTGTGTGTGTGTGTGGTTATATATTATTTATATAAATAATATATAAAGGTATTTTTATACATAAATCTTTATCATTATCATTAAATATAGTATATAAATGTATTTTAATGAAAATATTTATAAATAAATTATAAAAAATTTATTTGTAAATATAAAATTATATTTGAATACATATAAATATATATATATAGAAATATATAAAAATATCAATATATATGTAATGTATAAAATTTATTTATACATATAGAATCTATTTAAATATTCTAAAAATGTATTTAAAACAATATCTACCAATTGATTACATTATAAAAATATATGAATATATATATATATATACATATCTGTGTGTTTGAATTAATGGATACATATTTACATTTATATTATAATATACATAAATTAATATTAATATATAATATATTTAAACAAATATAAGTATATATATTACAAAAACATTTACATATATTTTAAAAATGTATTTAAAAATAATTAATTAAATATATGGATAAGAAATATATATGTATATATATAAAAATAAATATAAATGTCATAAAATAGGCAATCCAACATCCGGGTGAAGTGGTTAAGGCATTCCAATTCCAAAAGAGTGGTATGGGGATTGAATGATGGAGTGTTTATGGTGAACAATGGATAGGAAATTTGAAAAGTGCATACAAATGGTCATTTTGAGCGTTAAAAAAGGGGGTTCGAGAAAATTGGGTTTCATGCGAGGTGGGTGTGAGTGGGAAAAAAGCGCTAAGAATGGGGGTAGATAAGTCTAAAAAAATAATTTTCATCCTTCATAAGAGCATAAAAATAAGTATAAAATGGACCATTTATCAATGGTTTTTTTATTCACTCATAAAGGGGGATTTATCATCGATTTTTTAAGTACTTATAAAGGGTTTGATTATTACTATTTTTTTGCACAGATAAAGGAACCATTTATAAGCGCTAAAAGGTGTTGATAATGGTCCCCTTTATCAGATCTTCTTTAAGCACTCATAAAAGGACCATTTTAACATTTCTTAGATTAAATGTGCTTTTATATCCCTGTTAATGCTTATTTATTGTGCTATCAAATTTGCGACCTATAGCGGTGAATGTTTTTACTCAAATAAAAAATGATTTTATTTATTTATTTTTAATCAAGTATTCTCAAGAATAATTTTAGTTTTGATTTTATTTTAACAGAAATTAAGTCCCATTTTATTAAAAATAATATAATTAATTCCATGGTAATGAACATTATAAATTATTTTCTGTATAGAATCATTTTTAGTATTGAAAAAGGCATTTTTCCAAAAATAGTTTCTGTGGAATTTTTCAAACTTATGTTAATAATATTTTTTTCTACTTCTATGAATTGATTCCCTGAAACATTATTCCATATTTTGTATCATCATGTTTAAATTAGGAAATATTTTATTGTTTTTTTGGAATATTGAATAAAAACTATATTAAATGTATATTACCATGGTAAAGGATAAAATGGGATAAATATGGATAAATCGATGGTATAATTTCTCAAAATATCTCAAACACTTTAATTTGGTTTGTTTAACGCATTTATATTTAATACAATCATCTTATATTTCAAAACATTGAAATTTTTTGTCATGTGCCTTTGACTATAGACATTATATTATTTTAAGAAAATAATAATTAAAAAATGGCCCTCTCTTTATTTTAAATTGTCTAACGTGTTATTATTGTAATAAATAGACGTTATAAATGGTTATAAATTGTAATTTTAATAATTGATAAGTTATTTTTATGACCGTAAATTTTTTAATTTTTTTAAAGTATAATAACCTTGAACACTTATGCAATGCTAACATAGTGCTGATTAAAATAGTGGAAAAATCAAGTGAATGGTTTTAAAAACATTAAATGTAGTATTTATTGGAATTAATATAAGGTTACATAAATTTAATGGATAATTATAATCTATTATTGATTTATAATGTATTTATATTCTAATTCCATTTTTAAATTGACACCATTATAGCAAAATTATGTGAAATATCCTTAAAATGTCATAATGGATATTTTATTTTATAAAATATTTTATTAATTGATTTTAAAATATAAATATCTTATATTTTACCAAATTAATGGTAAATAATCTAGAAACTCATAAATTTTCCCTTTCTTAGTTATTTGGTATTTTAAAAAATACATTTGTATCCCTTAAAGACTAAATATTTGGGAAAATGACATTGATTTTTTCTTTAAAAAATCCTAATACAACCATTCCTATGACACATATGAGTTTGTATTCTCTCAAACAGCTACCAAAATACCTCTTAAAAATTCCAATACTACTTCCATAATCCTTGTTAGTGATCAAAAACTTCTTTTAAAAAGTCTTTAAGTTCAATGGAAAGGTGGCATCTCAAAGATCAAGGTTAGGGTTTTCAAGCTGCAGTCACCTTTCTTAATTATGATTTATCTTCAAATCGTATTAAACATTCTTATAAAATTTTACCATTTATCCATTACTATTTCATTATAATTAGTCTAATCAATTTATGATGGGGGTCACTTTCAACCTCTCAAAGAACTCTTCTTTATAATACGTTGTTATATCAAAATACAAGTTTTTTATAGTATTTCTATTTCAAAATATCCATTTATTTGAATAATGAAATTAATAACTCAAAACTAATCCAAAATAAAAAAATTATTATAAATTCTCATTAATAAAACATAAATATTTACTATATTTTATAATATTTTATACACTTTTGAAAAACATCATTCACCATGGTGATTTTACGCAATCTATGTGAATAATGATGTTTTCATGAATTTATGTCTATCATGGGTATTTATAAAATTTGATTTTATGATTTAATAATATATTATTATTAAATTATTATTATTATTATTATTATTATACAATAGTAAATTATCTTAGATAACAATGTCTGTTAATGTAAACAAACTTGGTTATTTCTAATAATAAAAACTAGCTTATTAAGGATGGTTTTCAAGATGGTAAAAATACAATGATTTATTTAAATTAAATAATTATGGAATGAAATAGAACCTCTAATTTGATTAATATATAGTTTATGGAACCATAGAACTAACAAAATTGATTGTTATGAATATAACAGACCTGTTTGAAGATTATGAACCGAACAAACTAAAAACGACCAATGTGAATATAACAACCCCTAAAGTGTCTAAGAATGAAATATTTTATGAATATATTATATAATTAATAAAATTTATTATTATGTATGTTTTTGGATATATAAATAAATTTAGGACTCTAGGAAATGGGTTTCTTAACTCAATTACCTTTAATTGGTTTTTATCCCTTCTTCATTGAGTATGTAACTCAAAGATTATGTGTATATTAACCTCTAATTGTCTAATGTTTTATATCCACATTATTTGTTTGGATTTTATTTTATTTGACACGTAATTAATTCATTTATTAATTATTACTCTAAATTTTATGATCCTCGTAAGTTTTTAACATCTCAAACATCTTTTTCTTATACATGATTTCATTTTTATGAACCTAATTAAATTTATCTGATACATATTCTTCCTATTGAATTTTTTTTTTCATGATTAATTATTTTATCATAGTATTTAATTTCCCTTTTTTTAATTTCTATCTTTTATGAGGAATTTATTAAAATTTTATAAAAGTCTCATGAGTTTCTTTTTGTCAATATCAATTTTGCGAGAAATGATTCATGTCGTGCACCATAGTTTCATTTATATGGTATACTCACTCACCCATGATTCAATTTTGAAATTTTATTTCAATTAATTAATGGGATTTAAATAGTAATTTCATGTTGTGGTTTTAATGGATAATTATTCAAAATTTATTAAATTTTTAGTTGTTTTCTTATCTTATTTTTTCCATCATTGAGATATGTTCTATATTCATAATTTTCATTACTTTAAGTAGAATATATACAACCAATGAATATAATTTATTATTTAATTCCATGAATATAAATGGTTTTTTAAAATAAATATAATTTTTTCTCATTAAGGGGATTGGAATTTAAAATAATAGTGTTTTTATTTTAATTAATTTATTCAAAAAAATTAATGTATATTATCAAAACCCTTTCTTCTCTATGTTCTTTTTATTATTTCAATAATGTCATTTTCTAAAATTTTCTACATGAGTTAATTTTGACTATATTTAAAAAGGAATTAAATGAAGTTTTTTCTATTATTTATTGTTTGGTAGTGTATTTTTGAAATCGTGTCATTTTTCACTTTTAATATATATTTTTTATGTTTCCATGGTTTTCTAAAAAAATTATTAACCCATTTTTGTGAATTTTTAGTTTTTAATGGATCGTAACATAAAATGGAATTCATTCTTGTTTCCAAAAGTATATTTCAAAATTATTTTATAAAAGGTTGTTTCATCTATTTCATGTTTTAAATAATTACAATACTTCACTAGTGATATTCACTGATTATATCATTAAAATATTTTATATATGTGTCATGTGCTGATGTTTTAATGAAAATAATCTTCAAAAACATTTATTTTCTATGGGTTAATCAAATTATAAAGGGAGTGATGGTTTTCTATATGATTTTTAGGATGAAATTAGAGTTATGTGTACTAAATTCCCGTTGTTGTCCTTAGAAATTATCGATGATGACATGCAATCCTGGTATATGTCATGGTGAGGGTTGATCCTAATAAATCTCTCTAATGCATTGTGAAATGATATTGAATCTACATAGAAATACGTTACCCATAAAATATTGAAGATAACAAGTTAGGTTACTCCAATGATGAATAATTGTTATGAGTTATTTCAACCCAAATTTAACATGCATGAACAGAGGCAATAAAGATAATATTCCATGATAGAAAAACAATTTCTCTATTCTATATATGAGTTCTAGAGGTTATTTTAAAAAAATAATTATTTCACATGTCTAATAAATATTAACTTATTTTTCTCATTCTTATATTAATGATTTATAGCAATACGCATGATTTATGATCTATGTTTTGATGGCTATGAATTCTCTTATCTTTTTCTCAGTGACTTTGATTATGTAATCATTTTTTTATTCTCATATTATCCTTAATGATGATATTTAATGTTCAATTCTTATGTTTACCCTTAGTGATTTTTTTATCTCACCATTATTATATTTATGTTTCCCCGGGTTATAAAGAATGATTCCGTGTAAGTTATTTCATGAATGGATTCATGTGTGAATAATTTTTATAGGAGATATTGAATAGTTATTATATTAAAATATGGGTATATTTGGAGAAATTATCACTTGAATACATGGGTATTGTTAAATAATGGGGTCTTCCTAATTCTCTAAAACTTTAATCCTAAATTTTTATTAGATATGTAAGTGACTCAATATTTCCTTTTGATGTTTAAATCATCGATGGTTAAAGCTGACTCACATCTATTGGTATAAAATCTAGAATTTTTAAGATATAATTTGGATCTCCATATTTATGTTTATGGTCCTAATTTATTATAATTAGTATCAAAGTGAGGGTTTAGATAACTTTAGCTGTTAGGTTGTTATTTTGTTGTGAATAATTTAATATTTATGGATATCATCATAGTATAAATATTGTAAGTTCAATTATATGTTTAATGTAAAATAAACTCTTTTGGGTTTTAAGTGATGAGATTTTAATGTTACTAATAATATTCTTCAAGACAATTTATTACGTTTTAAAAAATTATAAAGATATATATAAACCTTCGGTTAACATGTGTTTCAACATGCTTGTTATTGGGAAATATTATTATAATACTATTGAAGCTATAAGATAAAAGGAATAATATAAAATTTCAGGTTAATATATTATTTACTGTTAAGATAATTATGGTTTATTTGGATACATGGTTAGTTATTTTTAGAATGATTTAAGTTATGATTTGTGTATTATTGTTGAAGTTTTAAATATTAATATATTATTTCATCATATCGAGGTTTATTCCTTTCAGGTTATATCTTACCTTATGGTAACCATTATGATTTGTAATGATGTGAGGAATATATTTTCATATTTTTATATACATCATGATCTATTACAATATTATTTTCATGATGTTTGTATAAGAAAGACTCAGTATATATATTCATAATTAGGAAATATAGGATGAAATAGAGGTAGAAACTATTTGAAACATGTAACTAAATGATGAAATTGGTTTTATGTATTTAAGAAATCATGGAAGTATATTTTCTCATGTTCTATATGTTTATTGTAAAAGAATCCATAAAAATCTAGAAAAAATAATATGAAATGAAAATTTTATCCTTCTTCAATAATTTATAGTGAATTAATGTTCTCTTATATTTTTTGGGAAAATGGAATTTTAATTGAAATATTATTTTTTAATAAACTAATTTCTCTTAAAATTATAAATTTATTGAGAATAATTATCATCCTATTTAGAAGCAATTTCTCTTCTATGTTTATATTTTCACTTCCCACTAATGTTGTCCTTATATGGTAACCCAATTAAGTATTATTCCATATGATTTTTATATTTAACTTTTCCTATTTTTAGAAATATGTTTCATTATCCATATTCTGATGTGGATTTTCAACAAATGTATATTTAAATATAAAAATGTTTTTTTCTTCATAATAAGTTTTATAATCCTTAACACCTTTCACCTAGATCACCATTTAGTCATTTTCAATTTTCCATTATTGGGGATTATTTTGAAAATTAGGTTGTTCAAAGACATATTTGACTGGTTAAAATGGTTATTAAAAAATGTTTAAATACTTTGTTTCACTTTGTAAACATTCCTTACTAAACTTAAGATATAATTGTGAGTATGCAACTTATTTAAGGGTCATTGAATCACCACAAGATTTTAATATGTATTTTCATTTAATTAGTATAGTACTATATATCTTGTATCACATGAATCAAAAAAATTAAATGAGACGAGACATATTATATAAACATTATTCAGAAAAATATAACAAATAAACGACTTGTAAATAGAAATATATCAATAAAATAAACATTATTACATTTAAAGGATAAATAATTAATGTTAGAAGTATTCTTTTTCAAGTATTTGTATATAAAGTGTTGTGTATTTTATTAAATTGATCAATTTTAAATGATTATTATGATAATAGAAAATATTTTAATATAAAATCAAAAATATTAACTTTGTTTCAGGAGGTAAAGGATATTAAATAAGGTTAAGAAAGATTAATGTTTAAAAGGGTTTATTTCCCTTGATATTGGTTTTTTTTATTTTTTATTTTCATTTGAAAGATAAATTTATGGATACTATTATTTGGATTTTATGAAATTTACATCATTTTTCAATTCATTATGTCAAAATTATCTTAGGCAAATCTTTTTGAAGTTTTATGAAATGATTGATTTTTTGGTGAGTAGGGAAAAATACTAATTTTAAAAATATTTTCATTTTTATGATATTATCATGACATAATGATAACATCAAACATTAAGAAAGGAATTTTATATAGAAAATATATTTCTAGTAAGTAATATAATTATTTAAATATATAATGTTGAGCATATAAATCTATGCTTCCCAATACCAAATAGTACAGATCACGGATAAGCTCCATGGTTTCTGAAAATCATTATATAATATAGTAAATAGTATAAAAAAGATAATAAGGGTTTAATGGGGAGTAACCCCACCAAAAAAAGATATGTTTTATAGTATAATTAGTGTTTTCATTTAAGTAGAAATTATTTTTGGTTCTTCTATTTTAATCAAGTATTTAGAAGGATCCCATATATTTTTTTGGATTAAAAGAAAAATAAGTCACTTTTTATTAAACTTAATCTATTTAATTTCATTGTAATCAACATTATACATGATTTTGGTATAAAATAACTTCTTTTCTCAAAAATTTATGTTTCTAGAAACAGTATTAACTGTATTTTTTGAACTTATATTAAAATAAATTTTTATAAATTAATGAAATTTAATCCCATAAAATGGACTTGATATTTTATGAAATTATGTTAACATTATTTAATTTGGTACTTTTAGTTATTATTCATAATTAAAATTAATGATGTTAAAAGTTTATTACAATGGTAAATGTTAAAATAGGTTAAATTGGATTAAAACTATGAGATAAGGCCTCAAAAACTATAAAACACTTTTTCTTATTTCATTTAAAGAATGTATTTTGACCAGAATAATCATTTATTTAAAAATATATCAATATTTTACAACCTTAATTTGATTACAGCCTTTATATTATTTTATTTAATGAATAATTAAAAAATTAAACTCTCTTTATATTAATAACTATACTATGTTTCCATAGTGATAAAAATAATTTAGGGATGGTTATAAATGGTTATTTTTAAGATTAATAATTTATTTTTATGATATCAATTTACATTTAATTCCTTTAGGGTATAATTACCATGAAAGCTTAGGCAATGTCAATAAAACGTATGTGCAAGCATTAGAAAAATCAAGTAAATAATTATAAAAAGATAAAAAGTAATATTTTTTGGATGTATGTTAGTGTTCCTTGAATTTAATAGATAATTATAATTTATTATTGTTTGTAAAAGTATTTATATTATAATTCCATTTTTATATTGAATCTATTAATGTCATATTATGTAAATAGTCCTCAAAATGTCATTATAGATATTTTAGTTTAAAAAATATTTTATTAATTTATTTTAAAATTATAAAATTCACATTTTTAAATTTTTTGTTAAATCCATGATAAAATCATAAATTATCCACTTATGGGTCACTTTAAATTTGTAAAACTAAAATTAAAACTCTTAAATACAAAATATTCAGAAAAAAACTATTGATTTATCCCAATTACAAGGGTATTAATTCCTAATGAAAATATTGTTTCGGTTCTTTTTCAAAACATTCCACAATCACTCTTCGTAGATCACATACCATGTCTTTAAAACATTTAGTGATTGAGTTTCACTTGTTAAAAGGTATTAGGTTCAATATGAATGTGGAATCTCAAAGATATAGGTAATGGTTTCAAAGTCTCATTCAACTTTCTTAATTAGGATTATTTATTCTAAAATTGTATTAAACCTTAACAAAAATTGATACCATTATTTAATTCATGTGGTAATAGAATTTATTTTATCAATTTTTTATGGGTATTACTTGTAACATGTCAATAAATTCTTCTCCATAAGCTAAAATTTTATCGAAATGCATATTTTTCATAGACAGTCTTTTCATTTCAAATAACCCTCCTTCATTTTCATGAATGGATGTAACAACTAATAGTTTCTCCCAAATTGGATTTTTTAAAAGAAAATTTATTTTATTAAACTTGTATATTTTCCATGTTTACTATTCATTTATTCACTTTTGAAAAATGTTTTTCAGAATGGTGGTTTAACCCAACCTATATAAAAATGATGTTTTCATGAATTTAAGTCTCTCATGGGTATTCTTAATAATTGATTTTATTTTTGAATATAAAATTAATATCCAGTTCATTTTATAATTTGTATTCTATAATGGTAAATTATATATTTTAACAATGAAATTATATATAAACACACATGGATATTTTTACACATAAAATGAATATTAAGGAAGGTTTTAGGGATGGTAATAATAAATTAACAAATTCAAAATAAATAGTTATGAAATTATATAGAACCTATACATTACACTATTGTAGTTTATGAAACAATTTAAGTAGGAAATTTTATTATTTTCAATATAACGAACGTATTTGGAGATTATGAACTAAACGAACCCAAAATGATGGATGTGTACTATACCGATTTAGTAAATGAGAAAATAATTATAATGAGGGAGAATTAAATTGGAATAAACTAAAATATCTCATTAACCATGTATATTTTTAGTATATTCTTATTTAACTGGAACTCAGTGCATGTGAGAAGAATGTTATAACTCGAGGTAAGAGTTTTCATAACACTATAACCTTTAATTGGTTATATTACTTCTTCATTAACTATGATAGGTAAATATTACATGTTTATTCACCTATAATAGTTTTTTATTTTATTTCCACTTTTTATGTGGATTTATATTTTTTAATCATAAGTATTTCATTTATTAATTTTCACTTCAAATATGTTGATCATTGTAAAGGTTTCTCATATGAAAGTACCTTTTTTGAGAAATTTTTTAGTATTAAAAACATAATTCTTTTTATATGGGTTATATTATTTTTCAGGTAATATTATATCATTATTAGTTTTTTTATCATGATATTGAAATTTTTTTATTTATATTCTATCTTTCAAGATGTATTGCTTCATATGTTATAAAAGTCTCAAGCGTTTTCTTTGTCTGAATATCAATTTATTAATACACATTTCATGTCATGCGCCATGGTTTTCTATATCATTTAATTACTACCATGTTAATGAAATTTAAAATATTATTTTATTAAATACATTGAATTTATAGTTCCATATCACTTTTTATCTTTCAATGGATTTTGATTCGAATTTTATTAAAGTTGTTTAAGGATTTCTCATCTTAATTTTGACTTCATAGATATAGGTTCTATATCCATCACTTTATGTACTTTTTTTGAAATATATAATACCAATAAATATCATTTATGATTACCTTTTATGAGAATAAAGGGTGTTTTAAAGTTAATCTATTGTTTTCTCTTCACGGGAGTTTGTAATTTAAAATCGAAAAGGTGTTTCATTTTAAATCATTGAACCAAAATTTTCAAAAAAATTTCCCAACCACATTATTATCCATGTTATTTATGTTGGTTGATGATTTTTATTTTCAAAAAATATTTCATAAAGTTATTTTCCATGTAATTTTAACTTATTTTATATGGTTTTAAATAAAAATTCAGTAATTTTTTCTGCACGTGTTACTTTTGAATCTTTTTTCAAAAGTGTAAAATAAATGTTTTTCTTATAATTTACCACATTATTGTGTTTTAACATAAATAGATTTCTTTATCATTAGTATGATCCCTTTTTATGTATGCATATATTTACACAGAAAATTCATTTCTCAGAGTTCTCTAAATAATTTTTTTTAATGGTTTTCAAAAGAAAATGGTATTTCATCTTGTTTTCAAAATTATATTTCAAAATTATTTTATAATTTTTTTCCTCCATTTTAAAATATTTAAAAGTTTTAAATGATTCACTATTGATATTCTCTAATGATACCATCTAGCTAATAATATTTTCATGAAACTCAGTTCTTTTCCACAGGTTAATCAAGTTATTAGGGTATTGATGGATTTTTATATTAGTTTTTCATGAAATTAAAATCATAATAATGTATTCATGTTATGTATCTTGGAAATATTTTATGATTTTTGGTGACCATGCTATATCCCAGGATTATGGGTGATCTCAATAATTTTATCTATTGTTTTGGATAATTGTGACAAAGTCAACTAGATATAAGTTAATCTTAATATATTGGAGATAACATGTTAGGTTACTATAATATAAAATAATTGTGATAATTTATTCTATAAAGAGTTAAACATGAGTGAAAATTAGTGAGGAAGTTAATTTCCCAAGATACTAAAACACCTTCTCTATGATTTCTATGAGTAATAATGGTTCCTTAAAACAATTATCAATTTCACCTGGCTCGTGATTGATGACTCGTATGACTCTCATCTTATGTTAATGCTTCATGACCTGACTTGTGATTTATAATCCATGATTTTATGGGTATGAATTCTATTATTTTTTTCTCATTCACTATAAATATGTAATCATACCATTATTATAATATTATTATCACAATTTATATTAAATTTGAAATGCATATTTTACCATTATTGGGGGATTATGGTAACCCTTCTTATGTTTCCATTTCCCATGGTTATAAAAGATTTATGTTATCTAAGTTATATCTATAAAGGATTTACTTGTGGATAATTTAAATGCAATATGTTGAATATTTATCCTAATAAAAGCTATAAAAATTGAGAAAAATGTCTACATGAATACACGAGACTTTCTATGTAAAGGGGTTTTCCTAATTCTCAAAATACAAAAACATAAAAACGTACCGGTTATATAAGTGGCTCAATATTTCATTTTTTAATTTAAATTATGAAGAATTAAAATTTATTCACATCTATATGTATCTAATCCATAAATATAAAGCATTTTATTTGAGAATAAGATTCATGTGTATTGGTCAGAAGAATTATGCATCCACACCAACATTTAATTTGTTGGTATGACTCATTGAAATTGATACATTTACAGGAAAAAGATTACATATTTAAATTCATTTAATACATTAAAATGCTAATCAATTGATAAAAAAATTAAATATTTCTCATGTAAAATCTATCTGAAATGTTCAGTGCTATGTCTATGAGGTGTTTCCTATAGATAGAAGTTACATGAATTGAAACATGAATCATATTATCCTCAACTTATTTGATTATCATTGATATTATATATTAAATACACATTAAAATATTTTTAAAAATAAATCTCATTATTTTTATGTCACTCAGCTAATATTAAACAATGTCATGTCATTGGGTGGGAAAAACGACTATCAAGATTTGATGTCAAATGTTTGGGGCACCTATATATAGTTCTCAGTACTCCCTCATCACCTCACACATTTAATGATTCCATATATTTAAAAACATTCAGATGTATGTAAGATAAAAACTCATTTATATAAGACATCAAATCATCTTATTAAAAAAATATAATTAATTATTATAATTATAAATAGAATAAAAAAATTAGATTTAAGGATTACTGAAGTCTCCTTCCAAAGTATATCCAATGTCTCCTTACACAAAATTAATTTTTTTCATAAAATTTAATTTTTGATGGAATCCCATCATAAAAATTATTTTATGAAGAGATTTCATCCCAAATGAAGAGTAGAAGAAAATAGTGTCACAATAAGATTTTTTATGACAGTTTGTTACAAAAATAACATATTTTAACATATATTTGTTTCCATTTCTAATGAATTTTAAATGAAATTATATAAAAAATAAAAAATAATATTTTATATATATATTAAACTATCTATCAAAAAATTCATGATGGAAAATTATTTCCATCAAAAATATTCTTTTGCAATGGATTCATGTATCTATTGTAAACAATATAAGGAATTAAAAAACAAAATAAATAAATAATTATATTAAACTATTTATACAAAATGTAATAACTATTTTACAAACAATATTTTTATCAAAAAATATAATAAAGTCACTATGGGGTGATCAAAGAGAGGGTGAAGTAGATTTAACTCCTTCCCTAAACCATGCACAAGTCACCGCATGTACCCAATCATCAGCTGATGCTGCTCCTCATGTTGTTACTCCTCAAACAGAATTTGATCTTACTACTCTATCTAAATTTTTGTATAATATAATCATGAGGATGAAATATCACTCCGTACTCTTTACCTGAAGATTACCTTGAACCATATCTTTTATAGCTATTTTACCTCCTCATAACACCACAATAATAACTAGTAGGTGATGATCATGAACCAATGTTGATCACCCACCATTTCTCAATAACACGCATGGTCACCTATATCCAAGCTACCTCTTCAAAACCTAACTCAATGGAATCACCTCTGTTCATCTCAGTGTGACTCTCTCATTCATGAGAATTGAAAACATTATATATCTTTTTAAAATTAAATTCTAAATCAAAATAATGAAATTAATTTATTCAAGTAAATTGTTTAAAAAAAAGTTAAAAAACTAACCATAATCTGATGTGGTTTGTCACCTGTAATATCCACTATAATAGTATTGATTTATATCCACAGGTAATCATTAAACTCTATAACAATAGTATGAGTAGTGGCCTATACAAATATAACATTAACATTTTAAATTTAAATCAAATATAAATTTTTAAATAAAATTACCTACCATATGTTATCAGTGAATTCCAAAGTTATGAATCCCAAGTCTATCTGTAATAACCTATCTCCCCCATTTTTTTAGACCTGATAATAACCTCCCATAAAAATTTTCTCTTATAATGTATGATCACAATCCACACCCAAATCGGGTTATAATTTTATTGGGTTGATGAAATAAAAAAATAATAATCAAATACTATAGTATAATCCTTATACATAGCTGTCCTAATATAATACAAAAAATAATGAGAATTCTCACATATAAAAATGTCTCATTCCTCCCAGATTTATGTCTTCAATATAATATCATCCAGATACTATAAAACCTTCAAGGTATTATTAATATCAAGATAATAATTAAATAAATTTTAAAAAATTATTTACTCACATACCAACCAATGATGAAACATATGATGATGAACATTGGTGGGAACCTGATCCAACCACACCCATGGTCTAGAAAACTAATTCCATAAAATCTCACCTACCTTCCCAATATCTTTGTGTGAATAAATGTGAAAAAAGGAATAGATAATCAAATAGTTAGTACATAAATAAATTAATTAAAATTAGTCTAAATGCACAATTGAATATACATATCAAGGTATGAATTGATATAAAGGGAGGGATGCCACTCAAAAATAGGGTCTATAATCATAAATCACACTGGGACATGGCCCCTCATAGTCGATTATGTAGTTGATGGATCTTATGGTTTGGATGATGGGTTATCGATATAGTCACTGAGAAACACAGAATATATGATGGCATGAAATAGTTCATCCATGTCTTGTCCAGTAATCTGAAATATAAATGTTATGTCACCTATAAGTAACTATTAATAAAATTATCAAATATTAAATGCATAAATTTATATATAATAATTTAATAAATTTTTATTCCTCTCCATCTTCATATTCACCGGGGTCAATGTATTAATCTTTATCCTCAACATCAACATTTTCTATACAAGCATCAATTTCATCATCCCATGTTACTTTAAATTCATTAGTGACATCATTAACATTATTAGAACCATCATTTCTTAATTGTGGGGTTTCATCATCAATATCAATATCTCTTTGAGTAAAATATGTCTTTGCAGATGTCTTTTGAAAATTTTTAACATCTATAATTTAAACAAAACATCTTTAATTTTCTATAAACTAATTTTCATGAGATTTTATTTCTATTACACTCCACCAGTTAGGTAAATCTCTTGAAGTAGCCCAATAATTACCATAATAAAGAGATGTTCTTGATGACCCATCATAAATGGTTTATTTTCCACAAGAATACTTTGATATTTAATTTCATTTATTACATATCATGGATTAATTTGAAAACCTCAATGAGTATCAAATCAATGAAATTTAAAAAATGTTATGTATCTTAATCCTAGGCAACCTAACTCAACTATTTTTTTCAACAATTACATTAAATTAATCATCATATTTGTGATGGGATACCTTCAAAATAATCCCACTATTCAATTATTTTATTTTATGTTGATTAAATATATGTTTTTTATAAAATCCAAATCCATTAACCATATAATATTCATAAGATTTAACCAATTTAGATGGTGGTTTATTTAATTTACATAATCAAATATCAAATCTATTTTCATGTTTTTATACATAATTTTTTTAAAAAAATATAATTGATTATAAAATAATAAATAGATTTAATATGTTACACTATATACAATTTAACTTACGAGTCTTTGAAACTATTATGAAAAATTACAATATATATGTTATTCAAGGACAATCAATGTAATTTTTGTGAGTTGTTTTCTGACATAATCATAAAATAATATAAAAAATAAATATTATAAATATAATTTTTAAATAAATTATAAAAAATAGTTAAAGTATCATTTGTTTTACAAATATTTATTTTTATTTATAATTGTGGAAAGAAAATGTATGAGCACGGTTTTAGTCTTTATATGAAAGTCGTAATTCATGAACACCGACAAAACTAAGCTAATACTTATTAAATAATAATAATAGATGGTTCTTGTAATCAATAACATTTTTCTAATAGAAAACCAATATATTGTGTTTTGTATATTCTAACTAAAAATAATAGGTATAGAAACTAGAAATTTCCTCCTCAAAATACACTTATGAAATTGACCATTTAGCAGATGCTCTGTCACAAAGCTTATTTAATTTTTTTATCTTTCAGATCAGTACATCCAATGAAACTATATTATCCCACCAAATTTTTCTTCATAAAGAAAAGGTAATATTAAATGTTCCATTGAATCAAAGAAGGATTCAAAATTAGAGCAACATCTTTTCATAACTTACTTGATGTATCATAGTTTTCTATCGATACACAAATGTCCTAAAAATATTATTTTTAGTTTAAATCATCACAATTAAAATAATTTAATGACCTTATAATGATAACAAACAATAATCATTCAATTATAACATGAAAATTATGAAATTTTAATTCGTTAATATGGATTTTTCTGATCAAGTGAGAAAAATTAGATAAAGTTTTATATTGTAACATTAAATCAATAATCCAATGATAAAATAATAAAAAATATATTCCTAAATTGCATAATTTTTTTTCATCATTAAATCATATGATCTATTATTTTTAAATAAATTAATTTCTAAATACTAATTAGTTTTGGAAATATCCAATTGTTCCTTTACAGTATATTTCATTTTATGATGTGTTCTAAATAAAGTATAAAATATTTTATCAAAAACGTTTTTCGCAATATTCATGACATCTTACATGAAAAATACCAAAATAGAATGTCCTAAAAAATAATCTATTTTCTCCAATTATTATTTCTCTAAAATATATTAATTTTTTGTTGGTTTATAATTGGTTTAAAGGTATTATGAGATAATAGAGAGACCATTGATATTACTTGACTACTTTAGGTAACATTAAGAGGTCCATATTTTTTATTTATACATTTTATAAAACAATTTTTATTCAAGGTAAAAATTCTTCTTTATACTACATGGGTGACATGAAATAATTTATCCTATTAAATGGAAAAGGCTTTTTTAACTATCATAAAAGATTTCATCCATATAACATTCCACATGTTTTAAAGTCACTAATTTTATACATTATATAATATTTAATTGTATAATTATTTTCTATAACTGTATCTTATGAATTTACACTATCACTCCATAATAAATTTAACTCATGATTCAGTGGCTTGAAATAAACATTAATATTTTTCTTTGTATGTGTTGGAATTAGAAAGTTTAAATAGAAATGTAGTTCCTAAATCAACCACCAATAATGTATTTTACATTTCACAATGAATATAGAATAAATAATATCGACTATCATAAGAACCAAATGGAAAAAATCTATAATAGAAAGACCAAACAAAAACTTATGAGATTCTGATGGGAAATAAGGATGGTCAAGAAAAAATTGATTCCATAAATCACCATCACAAGGATTATTTAATATTTTAGGGGTTGAAATATTATATCAATTACATTTTATCATTTATATACCAATAAATAATCTTTCTGAAAATCAAAACACAATAAATTAATTACAATATTATCAAATGTTACCAGTTTTCTGATAACTCATTTCATACATGGGTCATTTTTCCATTCTAAAACAAATTCTAAAATTGACGATGAAAATGTTATAAAATTTTCAACACCATCAACATAGATATAATTTATACAATAATCAGTAATAATTTTTAATTAATACTAATTATTAGTAATACTAAATAATTACACTATATAAAAAGTGTTTCTGGTGAATTACATCAAATACTTTCGTCTTAATAAAAGGCCAAGAAATATCATTTTTGAAACATGGGAAGGGATAAATCCTTTCTTGATCGTTATAAAAATATCATTCAACTAATGAAACACTCGACACAAGAAACTTATCTCATAGAAGACATGTTATGAATTACATCATACATATAATTGTGTTATTCAATGTATAAATTATCAATTATAAACACTATTATACATGATTATAAAGAGTTATTTTCAATTACATATATTATTGAGAATTATTACTGGAGATTATGACCTCATGATCTCATCTCCATAGACACCACTAAGTAAGAACTTCATTTGAAGAAGTTTTAATTCTTATGGGCCCCTAAACATGATATTTATACATCATCCATGTCCCTTAAAACTAATATATCATGAATATTTTAAATAATAATAAAAATAATAATAATATCATGTCACTCTATATAGTTTGATATTTTATGATCAATCATTATAAAAAATTATCAGTGTATTATTACAGAAAATATGAGAAAGGGTAAATGATGTGTAATATGAATGAAATATGTATATATCAAACTAAATAAATATAGTAATGTAATAAAAAAATATAGAATGTTAGTTATAGGTAACTAACCCCAATAATATCCCACCTTCACTAGATCTACCTACTAACAATACACAAATGAATTTTTCTCATATGATTAACATGTTTCTGCTGAAAAATGGATTTAATAATTGGGTTTATCCAATTGTCAACTATGGATACTCGGAAAATTTTCACATCATCTATTTCATTAAAATTACACAATAGAGGAAACTTATATGGTATATTATTTATTCATGGGGTACTCTATGTTATTTAGAAATAATCACTACTACTAAATTATCATAGAACATTATGATGGGATCTTTAATACTTGGTACCATTGTAGTTATATATCTGAACTTATTCTTTATATATATCAAAATCTATAATAGACATTGAATCCATTTAGAAATTAGTTACCATGGATTTTTTTGATATTTTCTAGATAACAACACCACCATTCCGACACAAAAAAAACCATAAAAGTAACATCAGGTCATCATTATATGTTTAGAAGATAGAATCTATGTACCCCCTATGTAATAGTTCCACATCACTTATATATACCTAGAACAAATAAATTATATATCTAAATTACTTTAGGATATTTTTAACTACCACACAATTCTTCTCTCCTCTGTTTTCCTGATATCTTCTTACAATTCTCATTGTAAAATAAATATGAATACCTCTAAAGAGAAATCCATACATAAAATATCTCAGTGTAAAATAATGATTGAATCTAATCATTTGGTATTTCTTATCATATATTTGAGGGATGACTTCATCAAGAGACTTATCCCATTTTTCATATGATAAAATAATCTCCTGGATTATTATATATTGTTTTATTTTGATACCTTATCATTTTATATAAATTTTATTGTTATAAAAAACTCTTATAATTTCTACTATATATCTTTATCTCAATAATATACACTAATTTACCTTAGTAATTCATGAGTAATCATTTATTTATCCCTATATTATATAACTATATGATCGGTATATCATTTCAAATTAATAATATGATAATAATATATACTATTGGGAAAAAATGAAACTCCAATTAACCATCTTTTAGAATCACATCTCATTTGCAATCTAAATGAAACCAATTTCTCTTATGGATGTTCAAAATGAATATTCCATGATATTTATGTCTAATTCAATCCATAAATTTATATCCTTGAATTGAATAATTTGTTTCGTTCATTTGATTTCAAGAGTACCACTGTTTGTTTCATATATACATCTTTTTAAAGTTTCTCATGTTGTATTAATATCTATTGTCCAAATTCTATAATCATTGAAATATTCTATAAATATAATTATTCATATAGATTTTATCATAAAAATTGGATAAAAGGGTTTTTTATAGTTTATTCATTAATTTTCATTGAAATTTTTGAAACCAATCATTCCCTAAATATTTAAAATTGACAATCTATATCTATATTATTATTTAAATAACATTTAAAACCAATGGGAGTTACTCTAATTAGGGGTTATACAAAACCAAATACTTTATTTTACTACATGGAATCCAATTTTTAAATTTTTGCTTCCTTAGATTTAGAATCTTTTGATAAATCTATTACTTACTTATAATAAATAGGTTCTTCATCCTCTATGAATAACGTTTCACCTTCCTTAGTGACTAGAAAACCATATCTCTATTATTATCTAACATTCCTTGTTAATCCTTGTAGAACATTTGACACTAGAAAAACCTCTTCCATGGGGTCTTATGGATTTTATTCCTATGTAAAATCTTATATATCTTGAACATATTAATCCTTATCATCATTGAATTTTATCATTATATAAATAACGAAATTAATTTTCTGATCCCTTTCAATAAATATTGGTCATATTCGGAAATCACATTTTCTATCTAGTGGGTTATAAAGAAAATAAATATATTCTTTCATTTGATATCTTATAATGATTAATTTTTTATTTTGGGATATATTTTTGTATCTATTATTCTCCATTAAAAAAAATTTACATCCTAATTAAGGAATATATGAAAATATTTCTTTGTTCACATGCTGTAACTCATATTGGATTTTATCCACTAAGTTAGTTGGATCTTAATTAAGTGTGTGTTATGTTTAATGCAATTTATATACCAAAAATTATAAATATTACTTTTCATGACTCTTAATTTATCTCACCATGTCTAAAAAGTTAAAATTTATCCTTTCAATGAGGTTTATAATCATGAGTGAGTTGATATAACATCTCATGCACATTAAGTGATAAGTGGGATCTTGGATAAGATTGTATCCCCCTCAATCTGATTGAAGTTTCTTTATCCTTCTACCAAGTTGTTTCTCTACTTCATTGTTATACTAAATAAATTTATCAAATAAATTTGACTTATAACTCATAAATTATGTATATAAATATCAATTCATTTTATCAGTAAATATGAGGAAGTATGAGAACCTTCTTCAAGCCTTTACCATAGATAGTCTACACACATATGCGTGAACCAATTCAAGAAGTTATTGACTTTTTCTCCTTTACTAATAAAAATTTCCTTGTTAATATTTTCTCATAAAAAATCATAACTTATATCCATTAATTTGAATTCAAAAGAGTTTAAACACCATTATAAATGTAACATTATCAAATGATTCTAGTTAATATGACCAATGTTATTATTATACAACTTGTTCGAATATTATTCAAGTAAATTGGTATTTTTACTTATTACCAACATGAAATTTTTCAATTCAAGTTCTTATAAACCATTATTTGTAATGTCAATTACAAATAAATATTTCATATTTATAAAAGAAACTATGAAAACTTCCAAACATGAAACAAAAAATATTTCTTTCTAAAAATGATATTGAAATATTGTTCACTATAATTATAAGAACATAATAACAATTTTTTATAACTATAATGATCCTGCCAATTAATATATGGTGGTATTATTCTATACCCAATTTAGTTTTCTTAGATCTATTAGAGGATTTAAGATCATCCTTTCCTCTTCTAAGCATTTATAATCTACTTGGCTCTCATTTTTAACTATAAATTTATGGGCCATAAGCTATATATAAGACCTAATATATAAAAATTGAGAATTATCACTAAATGAATAAATAAATAAATATTCTCATAACTTTTTTTAATAGAATTTATATTCATATTCCATTGTCCCAAATTACTATATGTTAAGTAGATTGTATGCATATCCTTATTCTCCCTCTCTCTATACATCGTTTTTTTCTTAGAAGAATGTTCTTCTTTCCTGATTAACTTTAAACTTTCCTTAGATAACATTACAATTCTCTTGTTCTTATTGACCGTAATTATTAATTATTTTCATTTTTTTCATGTCCTTATAATTTTAGTAAAACATATCTAAATCATTCGTGAGAAACTTCCCCATATTTTTCAATTTAAAATTAACAATTGAACAAGATTAGTTGGGTGGTAAGAATTAATGTATGATGTATATTGATAGTTAATATCTTCCTTAAATCTAGGATTTTCCATTTGATCAATGTATCTAATTATCTATAATACCTAAGGACCACATTGGATTCCACTTACTAGATTTCAGGAAAAAAGCACATTGGACATTCCATAACTTTCTTATCTAGATTTATCCTAAAATAAATGATAACATGATGCATTATACATCCAATGCACCATCTATTTTATTCATTTAGGGTCCCTTATTTACCTATGTTTCTCCATATAGTGGCATTGCGGGTAGAGTTAATTCCAACACATGTGATTTCATATCTTTTTATAGTACAATATGAAATTTCTTGTACAAGTCCGATAAATTTTCATTGATGAAAACATTTTGTAATTCTAGAATAGTTCACAGTGATAATTTGGTTATTATGAAACATTCCATATATAATAGAATAAAATAATAGATAATTAATTTACCTTGATTTCCAATTTTAATACACTATGGATTAATTAATCATTTTTCTCTTGATATTTTTATCACTTGATTTTTTGGATTTTGGATAGCTAGGCACTCTGATATTTTAGTGGAAAATGATCCATATTTCTATTCTGGTAGAAAATACCCTCGATAATAAATACTTATAAAATGAATTTAAATAGTCTATATTATTTTTAACTAAATTAAATTAGGATTCCTTGATCTCTTGAGTGGATTTGTAGTCCTTAAATAGAATACTTTAATATACTCAACACTTGCCTCTAAATTGAACCATGTAGTATATGTAAACTTAACTTGATAATAACATGTCTAACTCAACCCACCAGATTCATTAAAGTTCCTCGATAAATGGAATATGTGTTTAATACATCCAAATAAGAACCACTTTATATGGTTACATTATATGTCAAATAAATGAAGGAACATAGTGAAATATCATTGAGAGACTTTAATTTTAGCATGACAAAACATATTTTATTTTATAATAATTATTATCTATCCTATGATAGTGGTCAAATAAGTAATTATTCATACATAATAAAATATTATCACATTTTATTTATTTATATCTAGGAATTGTTATTAATTTCTTAATATGTGTGACCAAATGAATAAATGAAATCATACATTAGAAAAAATAAAACAATGAAATGATCATGATCTTTCAAAAAATGTATTTGTATATCAAATGGGGTTAATCCACCTTATAAAATAAGAGAAGTAACTAACTGATCTTATATACAATTAAATTACATTATTCTTCAATCTCCTATAATCTATTTTTAGACTTCCTTTGACCCATCAAATAAATCACCTCCTTATAGGAAATCACCCTATTCAAATTATACTCACATATAAGCTAGATGTACTATAAAAATTGGTTTTTATAAAAATTATTAATTGATAGATATACCTTTAAAAAATATAGGGATGGATCACCCATAAATGATAATTATTTAATTTAATAATTAAAAAGTTAAATAAATAGATAAAATATAAAAGAGATATGTTAGTGGAACAACCCTGATGCTCTTTTTGGTATTTTCTCTTTTATGTTTTGGAACATTTTTATTAAATGGATTTTCATGGAGTTTTCAAGAAAAATGGAAGTTTCCAGATCAAATATTATAAGGCACATCGTTGGAACATTGTTATTAGGAACCATGTCCCATCTCAATGGAAACAGGGCAACCTGGACAATGGCTTTTTCTAGGTCACACTACCTAGCACATGAGTGTGTGAGCTAAGTGTGCACCTCAGATAGTGGATTTTTTTGAGGATAATGGTTAGGTGAACATGAGTGAACCCTCTATAGAAAAACTATGCCACCTCTTATCCCTTTGGACATAGGTTCCGTATATTTGGATCAAGTTTTGGAAAACCATGTATCCAAACTATACGATTAGTTAGGTCCTTAAAAGGTTTCAAATTTCTAAACTACTCTTACCCGTTATCAACATCAAATCCACAATAACTCACCCAATTTAGCATCTCCAGCTCTAGGTTCACCTCCTCCTTCATCCTTTATCTTTTAGGCTAGAATATTTGGGTAGATTTTGCCTTGGATCTTTAAATAACTCAAAGTAATCTCCTCCTTTCCTTATTTATTCCATCTTCATAGTATCTTCTACTTTCCCTCCTGGGTTTTCTTTCACAGATATATTTTTTTCTATAATGTGGGTTCAAACACTTCTCTATGGAAAAAATATTGATTAATTTGGTGTGATATAGCCTTTACAGGGTCTCTTATTGGTGTGGTTGGTGGTTTCCAGTGATTTTCAGAAGATTATCTAGAAAAATGTAGGTGGTTCAATGCTTTAATAATATTTGATGAATTTAGCATGCCGGATTTTGTTTTCAATTGGTCTATTAATTTTTGTGAGTGGTTTGAATCAAGTTTCCCATTTTGGTGTCTATAAGGGTTTGACTAATATTTTCTTATTGAAAATGGTTTAGGGTCATCTGTGTACCAATTGTTTAATGTATGTTTGTATAAGAGGTGGTTCATGTGAAATATGGAATAAAATCCTGAACAATGGAATCCTATGACCCTGATAACCTCAGTGACTTATGATTTTCTCGTAATTCTCATGATATGATTTCAGTTTAGCTTGTTCCCATATTTACCTTCCTTTTTAATTTCAAATAAAATTTCATTTCAAAATGAATATTGTTTTTTCTTAAAAAATACTATGTTAAGTTTTCATCTAATGTTAATTCATGGAATATATTCTAGTGATATACTATTGGGGATTTGGATCACACCCTATATACACCATATGGTGTTTTTATACCTTGTTATGTTTGACCTAGGTAAAGGAATGCCTCTCTTTGGTGGTGATAGTGGATATAGTTTCTATTAATTCCTTTGTTGGTGGGTTTCAATGGTGGTTTCATGGGTTGTCTAACCACATACCACATAGAGGTTTTGATAGTCTAGTTGGATCCTTCCACATTTTGGTATTTTCGTTTTTGGTAAAAAAATGTAAAATATTTAACTCTTTTTAGATATTATTTTTTGTATAGTTATCACTTATGATGTGATGACTTATCCTTTATCGTTATTTATAATGGATATTTATAGGGGAGTCATTCCCAAATGTGATTCTTGATGCTCAGGAACTAGTTTCCAGCCCATGGGGATTGGGAACACTCTTTGAGACTTTACCTGAGTCAGGTTGAGTGTTGGATTGGATGGATTCCCATTTTGGTTTGTGAATAAATGGTATCAGAACATGTTTTTTCGTTCTTTTGTTCATTTAAATAAATAGAGTATGGTTAAACTAAATCTAGGATTATCGAGACTTGATGTTTTTGGTTCTGAGTGTGGTGTCTTGCCAACACACCTTATGATAGGCCTTGGGTCACTATGGTATGTTCAGGGTTTCTTTAACCATATTCATTAGGTGGGATGTACAGGTTGTAGAATATTCATGGAAACCAGGTGAGGGAGGAGTGGTCTGGCTTGTTATTGCGGTTGTTATGGTTTCATCCAGATTTGTGGGAAGGTTTGAATGTTTTTGTTTATAGAATTTTTCAGATTTTGTGTTGATGGTTGAATTGTGTTTGTTGATTGTTATAGAATCATGAATCCCCAAAATACTTCCTCTAATGACCCTACATTTTATTACATGACTATTAAATCATTATAGATATACACAATAATAAAGTGTTATAGAAGCAATATCACAAGGTTTAGTGTCTTATTAAAACTAGGGCCATACATAAAATTTACATAATAAAACATTAACATTATTTAATTTCTTATTCTATAGATTATTAGTGTCCCTCATGTAATATGTGGTATAATTAATCATGTGAGTATATAAATCAGAGAAATGGGTGAGTTAAAAACCCTGTAAGATGATAGAAAAGAACATGAATCAATATAACATGGATGAGCATAATAATCTTCATAACATAATAATGGGATCATAATAATAATCTTGAGAGGAATCATTAGATAATGACTTGAAATATGGAAATTCATAAAAACAAAACATAATGTCATAGTGGTCAAAAACCACACATAGTTTTCAACAAAGATATCATCATGTTCATGCATAACATATGAGCATAATCATAACATCATCATTGTGAACAAATCTAAAATCATGTTCACAATATTTTAAATTATATCATGAGATACATAACATTTCCCAATTCATTGTATAGCTATATAATTCTAAGCTCACCCATCAAATCATAACATTTTCCAAATCAGGCATCCCACATAGAACATGGATCAATCTTAGTCATAAAATTACCCATGTAAAGGAAATGGGTTTCAAGAGAATTTCATATATCATACATTCATGAATAAATATTGGGTTTCCAAAAATAGAATAACATACTTGGTATAGGAATCATAAATCTTGAGTGAAGAAGAAACAATCTCAAGATAAGTAAAAGTAGTGTTTTTAGAAAGAAGTGTTCTTTTTGAAAATAATGGTATTTGTCATAAAACCATATTAGAAACATATATATCCCAAAAAATAAAATTTATGAAATATTAAATAATATTTGAGGAATATTTTAAGAATATAAAAACTAAAAAATGTCATAAAATATAAATAACCAAAAGAAAGGAAATTGGGTTTTATAATGCCTTTACCATAGGTCTGAAAGATTTATTCACATTAATGTCTAGGATAATCAAATTAGATTCTTTAATTACTAAATCCAGAGAATTTTATACATTTATTTTAATCATTAAAGTTTTATTATGTTTTTATGGCCATTTTTATGAGTTATTGTGTTCAATTTCATCGTTCTGGAGTGTTCATTTTCACAGTTTTCATGATCGGTTCACTTGTATACATGTATGCAAGATTGTGTAAAATGAGAATAATTATATAGAATTGAAATTAAATTATATTAATGAAATTAAAAAAAAATAAACGGCCTTATATATTATTATTATTAAATTTATGAGGAATATTCATTAAATAAAACATTGATGATAATCATTTATATTAATTTGGAGGTTTTTCATTCATCGTGAACTAGTTTTATTTTTTTTATTTAACATTATGTTTATATGTTAGTTCTAGAACATAAAAAAGTGATAACCAAAAATTTTAAAATCATTTTTAACCATTATAATGGTTCTTTGAGCATCCTTCAAGGCTTTATATGAAAATGAAAATGCATCATTCATGATGGTGGTAAATCGATACATTATGGATGATGTTATTGTTTTTTTTAAAAGTGAGAGGAGAAGAGGTTAAATGGTGGATTATTAAATTAACATAATTAGATTACATTATATATAAGATAATAGTGTTATAAATCATCTTGGATAAGGTTAGGTAAAGAGATAATAATAAAATAAAAGAAATTTAAATGAAATTAAATGAAAATTATTGAGGAATTTTCCTTTTGAATTCTTCTCCTTGAGGACCACATTAGGGAAATGGGATATTGTATTTTCTTAAGACCAAAGGCCCTTGGAAGTGGGGAATAGGTTTGGGAATAGGATTCGGATTAGTTAGAACAATATTCACGGAATAGAGGGTGTGAGGAGAAGAAGTGGTTATGGGTTATATTTATAGGGGAGGAGTGTAACAACCTGATATTTTATGATAAGTATTCTCTTTAATTAATTTGATATCATGTGTTTTATGCTACAACAAGATTATCTTGTGTTATACGCCACACTGTATTAGCTTGAAGTATACACAACACTATTCTTAGATTGTGTTACACACAATTTCAAGTTCGTTTTATAATAGTCATTCTACGCATCATTGAGTGTGTGTATATATATATATATATTCAATGTATAAATTAAATATGGTTGGATTCTATTATACGAAATAACAAAGGATTCTTGCACAACACGCCACCCTGACTTGTCTTGCACTACACGCAATCACGACCTTCCTCGGGAGCATGTGTTGTACACAATACCAGGTTTTACTAAACAATGATATATTATTATAATATTATTATGAACTAGCCGTTATGAATAGTATTAACCAAATTTTGAATTTTATAACATTATTATTTATCTTACACATTTTCTAGAACATGGTATAAAAACAAAATAAATTTTTCAGGTAAAATGTGTATTTTTCAAAAAATGCAGTTTTGCCGCCTTTTGATGATGCACCCACTTTAAATTTAGTTGTTGAAATGTTTATATGTTAAATTTGACAAAACAAAATTCTTATTTTGAATCAGGATATAAAAATTTACATTGGAAAAAGTTTTGATATTTTTCTGATAACTTTCATATTTTAATGAATAGTAAAAACACACTATATTTTAATTAAAAAAAATTCATCATAATAATTTATATGGTTAAATTATAATATTGAATGGTTTTAAAGTATAAATAGAATATATTTTTACCATTTAATATAATGTATGTCATTAGCATTGATTTTACATTGAATTCGTAGGTTAAATCAATTCAATCTTTTGCAATGTTTTAAACAAAACCCCATTTTCATTCGACAACGGGATTAATTTTAATGTCATTTCTGTAACTTCTGTGTATTGAAATTGAAAAAATGGATTCCATATTTGGAATCCGTGGGTCCAAATAAAACATTGAAAAAGATTGAATTGATTTAACCTACGAATTCAACCAATAAAATTTAGACATGTTAGGAAATTATTTTAAACATTATCAACTTGATTTATCCTTACATAATATTCAAATATGAGTCATTTTTGGGGGTTTTTAATTGGTGTTAGATTTATTATAAATTAATATTTTTATGATTTCCAATTGTGCCCCTCTCCTCCCTTATAAAAGGGAACCTCCTCCCTCTCTTCCTCACACCAATTTGAGCCTTCAAGCTCGGAAAACCCCTGCCAAATTCTCTTCTCCACTTCCCTAGAAACATCCTAGAGGTCCTGGACTTCTTCAAATCCCAATTTTATTTCCCTAAGAGTAGGTTTCAAAGAGGCGCTTCAAAGAAGAGGTAATGTCTGTTACCAATTCATTCAAATTTATTTCTTCTTCCACTTACTCTTATTTTGTTGTTTCATTATGAAGTAATAACATCAGTATCACTCATATACTGATATGTTATTATTATGATGATACAACCCTATTTCACCATCTATCCATCCTACAGAAAACAAAATCACCACGGGTGCGTACGTGCGGAATACTGTCTCCACGCCGTGGTGTAATCTATTTTCCACCACCACCTTACATGGATGAGTATAATGGTGAAAGTCATGAATATATATGATTATTGTAAATTGATATTGATTCTGTAGTATTATAAATACACTTTAATACAATCTACGATCATGGTAATGATATCATCGCTCGTGCGTACGTACGGAATACCGTCTCCACGATGCGATGATATTCACTCTCCATGATAACCATTCAAGAATTATTATAAAGTACATATAATAAGTAATCATGAAATATATGATATAATAATTCTACTGGATTTATGTATATATATATTTATGTCATCTACTTAATTCCATTCAATTCAATAAGGAAACGAAAATAGCGTTCATGCGTATGTACGGCCTACAGTCTCCATGAATAGTGTATTTCTTTCCATTTATCGATACATTATATATATATATTCTCTGAATATATATTATATATAAACCATGTTTTACATTCTGGATGTATGTAATCATGATCTAAGTAATCATATGAATAATTACAAGTCAAAACACGGACGACAAATGAAACGATTTTACCCAAAACGGTCTTTAACATGGAATTTATAAAAGAATGGGTAATATAAAGTCATAAGTGAACCATATATGATATCATAACAATGAATATGATTCTGTAATAAGTCAATAACATTATTTAAATCATTATACAGGAGGTTCGGACACTTACGAAGCAAATCGGACCTAAGGTAAGGGATAACTTTTCCAATCTCGTTTTTATCCGAGATTGTTTATTCGTAAGTATTTACTGGGGTTATATTTATTATCCATGTACTTGTTTTCTAAAATTTTTTTCATATATGTTTAAAGTCTTTTTTACCCATTTTTGTCTTTTACTACATAGTATGTAAGGAATATTTCTTTTGTTTACGTTACGAGGTACTTTTTGACTTTTCCAACAAAAGTACGAGGGGAAAGTTTTTTTAACTTATACGGCATGAACATATTTTTACGGTTTCATAACGCCTCATTTTCATGAAGCTCACTCTACATGATTTTATGACTATTTTCAACAAAATACTTTTATTTTAAAATTTCATGGCATTTTTTTGAAAAGAAAATGATTTTGACGAAGAAAGCATATTTTCTTCAAGAATTCATTTCAAATGTTTTATCAAAACCATTTTCCATCTAAGATGAAATTATTTGATATGTGTCTTTATGATTTACATGGTTCACTTTTCTTATGATGAAATATCCATTTGTTTTATATGGATTATGAAATGATGGCATGATGTTTATGAAACCCATTTTATTCTTTGGGTTATGATGAATGTTTTAAGTTTATTTTGTGGCACAAGTAAGAATGATTTCATTATGAGATGGGTGGGACCTATATCTCCCTCCAATGCATTGGGTAAAGATTTCTATCTCATGAGATAGACATGGCTGGAACGGTACGTTAATCCGGTTCAGTATTACAGGACTGGAACGAGGAGTGAACTCGATTCAGAAAGGGACTTTGTCTACTAAGATGGTCATGGAAGCAATGCCTTGGCTACTATGGAAATCATTACATGTTCTTAATGGATGCCACAACTACAAGTTTTATTCCCATGCTATTTTATCATGATTTATGTTCCATTATGATATATTACTTATGTACTTCCATGTTTTATGTCGTTGCTCAAGATTTTTAATGTTCAGGGTTTTTTTAAGTTCAAATGTATATGGTATGTTTTATTTTATCCATTCTTACCCTTACTGAGAGTTAGAGCTCACCGTTTTTATGTTTTCTTTTCCCCCAGGATTAAAAGAAAGATATTAGGTAAGGAAACAAAAATGGGAAGATCTTTATGGGAGATGTTGAAGATCTTTCACCACGATTAGATGATTACGTTCCAAGATTCCAAAGACACTAAAGTATTATTGTCCTTGTGTGCCTTTTTTTGTTATATATTAAGTATTTATCAAAAGTAATATAATATCTATGTACGTCAAGCTTCGGGTCTCTTCAAGGAGAGGGGAATTTTTTGATTATTTTATTCATTAATTTATTATTTTTGATCAATAAAATCAAGATTTTTAACCTTATAACAAAATATATTAAATAAATAAAAAGATTTGGAGATTATGGCTCTTAAATTAGTTGTGAATCAATAATTATTTTATTTAACTTATAATGTTATATACCATAAATTATAGTATTTCACTATTCACCAATAATTCTATTATTTTAGAAAAATCCAAAAAAATCATCCAAAACGTTTTTTGAAAATTAGGATCCAAATATGGATTCAATTTTTTTAAATTAATTTTCTAAATATGAGAAATTTAAATTTTAATTAGAATCATCATTTATTGAAAAAATATCGATTTTAAAATTACTATTGTTTTTATGAAACATTGAAAAAATAATTAATATGTTATAAAATTATATTAAAGTCATAAGAAAAAAATATTGATTTATGAATCTATTTTATGAAAATAAATTTTATTTTGAATAATTTTATTAGGTATAAAATTGTAAATAAATATTTCTGTTTCACAAAAAAACAACAATTAATGTTTCAATTATAAAATGTTTATTTACATATACCATGATATAAATATATCATATTTTTATTTATAAGATGAATCAATTTTATTGTTAATTTTATAGGTGATATTTCTATTCTATTGGATGGATTACTATTCCTAATGGTTATGTTACATTTCAAAGGATTAATTTAATATCTCATCAAGGTAGGTTCCTTAATTTCTATGAATATCACTTATTTCATTCTTAATTAATGAGAATAATGTTTTTATTTGGATATTTGTGATATGTATGTGTTTTATATGATATAACATAATAATAAGATCAAAAAAATTTCATTGAAAATTTTTGGTGTTGTTATACTTCCTCTGGAACCATGGGAAGAGGCCGGAGAGGGTTCTACCTAACCTGTTGTTTAGAGATTAGTGGAAACATTTGTTTGGGATACTCAAGAATTAGATTAAGGAAGTTAATATTTTCCCGATAATGTTAAGGAATTCAAACATGGTCCCAAAAAGTATAATGATTAAGAGTTCCTCAAGAACAAACCTCCTTTCTTATGGGGTAGCATGGCCCCCCAAGAATCAGAGGACTGGATTAAAAATATCGAGTAGATTTTTGGGTTTCTTCAGAATCTTAATGCACTTAAATTGATGTGTTCTTCATTTAAGTTGGAAGTACCTACTCAGGGGTGGTGGTAATTTGTGGTCAAGATGGAAAAAATTAGTAGATGGGTTGGAAGATTTTCAAATTCTTCTTTAATCTGACGTATTTCACAGATAATTTGAGCCTTTCCAAGATCCATGAGTTTCTAGATCTCTATAAATGGAATTGAACCCTTCAATAATATGCCAATCATTATATAGGGTTGTTCTATTTTTCATTGAAGGTGGTTTCTAATGAGTATCTAAAGGACAATCATTTCAAAATTGGGTTGAGTTTGATATTCATTCCCATTTCTTCTTTTTTAAATTGAATACATATGCCAAGACAGTTGACTGATCCATAATGTGTTGATCAATCGTGCTGAAAAATTAGGTTCTTTTGGGGTAGATACAATAGTGGATCAAATTGGTGGTGGTTTATCTGAAAATAAATGAAATCACAATGAGTAGGAGAAGAGGGGAAAAGGTATATCTGGATATCCTTCTCAACCACCTTCTTTTGCGACCATTGGTAGTGGGTTAGTTGTGTGCTATCGATATGTAAGGTTGAGGCACATGCAGGCAGTGTGTCTTGTTCAAACTCAATCATACCATAGGTGTGGGTGCATGGGCCATTTAGAGAGATTTTTTAATAGTGATCTTATAACTCATATTGGTATAGGTTCCTTATCCCACAAGTAAATATTAGCACAGTTTGGGGAATCAAGGGTTATGGGTTCTTGTTCCATTGCGTGTGGTGAAAAGGATAGATCATCTTATGGAAAGAGTCTTCTAAAGAAAAATATTCTAGTTATTAATTGACCACATGCTTTGAAATTGAAAAATCCCCTTCATAATAAGGATGAAGCACCAGTATAATTCGATTCAAGACCTGTGACAATATGAGGAACTGTTTTTATTATATCATATATAGTTGTCACTTTTTTTCATTATTGATTTTAATTATTTTATTTATTTCTTCCTTGTAGAATATCTAAAATTTACAACTGAGATTATGTCATACGTTATGGATTTAGTAACACGGCATAGAAAGAATACATAGTAGGGTTTCAAGTGTCCATCCTGCACCCTCACTCTCTTGGGAGCCGAGTAGGAATGGGGTTTCTTGGTTCTAGAGATAGAACTCTTTGACGTGATATTCGTAATGGATTGTATGATGTGTTTCAATCTTCACATTGATTGTTATAATCATTGAGTGAGCTTTTTGGAACTCAACATATGTACCGATGTTTTCCAAGGTGAATGGGGTCCTTGGTTAGGGAATTATGGACCTCCACTTTCATGGTTTTGTAGTTTTTATTTTCAGATCTCTTCTCTTATGTTGTAATATGATTGTAGAGGATCTAATGATGAATTACCTTTTATAGTAGATGAATTCCTATAGGTGTTTACAGAAGATTCTCTGGGTATCCTTAAAAGTGGGATGTGGATTTTACCATCAATTTTTCTTTGGGAACATAGTTGTTATCTCTTCCCTCATATTGTTTGTCCACCACTGAATTGAGAGAATTAAATATACAGCTGTAATATTTAGAATCCAATGGATTCATTTTTTTTAGTGTCTCACATTTGGATACCCTAGTTTTGTTTACTAAAATGTTTATTGGGTCTCTATGGGTTTATATTGATTTATAGGAGTTGAACAAGTTAACAATAAAGAACAAATAAACATTTTCTCGTATTGATAACCTCTCTGATCAGCTCAAGGGGTAAATTTGCTTCTTTAAGATTAAATTATGCTTTGGATATCATCCACTCAAGGTCCAAGAGATGGAAATCCCAAAAACATACTACTGATGTAGGTATGGACATTTTGTGTATTTTTTCATGTCATTTGGTTTGAAAAAATCTCCTACAGTCTTTATAGATCTTATGAATCTTGTGTTGAGTTAGTTTACTGATTCTTTTTTTTATGTTTGAAGTTGATGTCTTTGTCTATTATATGATTGAATAAGTGCATGGGAAATACATGAGAATCATGTTAGTCACTCTTCCAGATCATCATCTTTATTGTAAGATCTCTAAATGTACCTTCTGGATTAGGGAAGTGAAATATATTTTCGATATGATCTCACAACATGGGGTTTTTTTAGACCCTGAGAATATTGACGTGGGGATGTTTTGGGAGAAGCTGAAGAACATCCTCATGATTCAGAGCATTTTGGGCCAGGATGGTAATTTTTTGTGGTTTTTGGGGATTTCTATCAAGTTTCATTTCTTGTGGCCATACATACACAAAAAGTCATAATGTTTGAGTCGAACCCATAATGCCAAGATGCTTTTGAGGATAGTAAGTGGCAGTTGACCGGTACCTATATTTTAATCTTTCCAGAATCTAGGAAGAGATAAGTGGTATATTATGACGCTTCCGGTTTATTTCTTGGGTATGTGTTAATGTAATATGACAATGTGGTTGTGTATGGATCTTTCCAAATCCAATAAAACATGAATAATTACTCAACCCATGACCTGGAATGGGGAGTGGTGATGAAAACCTTGAAAGTTTTGTTTCACTATATCTTCAGGTAGAAATTTGTAGTTTTCTCTAACTATAAGATCTTGGCCTACATTTTATCAAAAATGATCTGAATATGAGAAAGCACTGATTGGTTGAGTATCTTTAGGGGATCAATTTTGATATCGTCTTTTCCATAGGAAATTTGAATGTGGTATTGGATTCCCTAAGAAGTAATGTCATGAACTAGTCCAGTATTCCATCTAACTCAATACCCAACCTGATCTGCCAAAAGACCCAAGAGGCATTCATGATCCTATGAAGCTGGAAACTACCAATAAGAATCAAATATATCATAGGGGAATGATTTATCCCAAATAACAGCTCGGAACATGTAAAACAACTAGGGCACATATCATAACACAATAAAATCAAACAACAATAAATACATAACCTGATAGAGATTTATTTAAAAACAAAGCAAGTTGCATGGCTTTAAATATTGAAAAATAGTTAAAAGAGTCAAAAGGAATGAAATATTTATTTATCCCTTTAGATAATATCAATCAAATCAAAAGGTATATAAGAATATTTGACACACATTCTAATGAGGACCCTTTGTTTGCAAGGCAGTCAGCAGGATGATTAGCTTTACGATATATGTGTATGATGATATAGTTCACTAAGGAAAGGTCCTTAAATAAATTGTTCCATTTAGAGGTGAGCATCCATTCCAGATGGATATACCCCATTCTAACCACATTTACAATTGTCATTGAGTCAATTTCAAATCACACATTATTCTAATTTGTTTGGTGTGAAATCTCTACCGTTTTGATGAAACCCGTCATTTTAGCTTCAAGAGATCTGGTAGTACAACATGGTCCATGAAGACCTTCAATAAAATCTCAATTTTGTTCCCCGAAGATGCTTTCATATCTCGTAGGTCCTGGGTTACCGTGTGAACCACCATCCATATTGCATTTGATCCATCCCCCAAATGGGAGAGTCTAGAAGACTTCAATGCTACCTCATGGTCTAGGAAATTTTCCCTGAATATTAAGCTTGTGTAGAAAAATGAGATCCTTAATCGAGTTGTCACATCGGTAATGGTGCTGGGATTTTTAATGTTTCACTACAGACAGGATCTCCGAGAGTGTGACAGTAGGGTTGAAGACAGCCCCTTAATGAATCCTTTAGTTTCAACCTCTCCAGACAAGGTGAAACACCTCTGCACAAGAAACCAGAAAAAGTATGTGTACCTGTGTTGAAAGGTGGATTTTCACTAGGTCCCGTATAAAGTTGAGGCTTCATCATTTTTCATAGGATGCATACCGAAACAATAAATAACCAATTTCCATAGAGAATTGGTTGTGTTGCTGGATAAAAATAGGTGGTTAACATCGTCACGATGTAATTGACACAAAGCACAACATGAACAAAGTGAAATCCTCACCCGCTGTAGGTTCACCACAATCAGAAATTTTTTGAGAAAGATCCTCCATAGAAAAGTAAACCAAGATGGAAATAACCATTTTTTATTTAAATCCTCCATCCCAGTACTGGTTCCTTGAATCAGGTGGTTTTATTAACTCCTGGAGTCAAGAATCCCATTCATATTAGGTTCCCAAATAATCATGTCATTAGTGTCCAGAAAATCATAATTGGAAATAGTGAGATCAATGTGTGGTGGAAACATCTATCTTTAAGCAATATGGTCTTTAATGGATGAGTCATAGTCAATATTCTACTCAGTTTTATCAACACTATGAATAAGGGGAGCACCGTTCCAATTTTCTATCCACAATTTCATAGAGGAATGAGCAGTCACTAAACAGTGAGAATGGTTTCTAATATTCTGAATGACTTTCCTCATACTAGGCCAGATAGAGGATTGAATATGATTCATGTTTCCCCTAATCATCCTACAGAGGATATTTGAGCGTAGAATGTCTAGGGAGGGGGATTTATCATTAATGATTCTCCAAATGAAGTGTTCCTATAGAAGACGATTAAAGGATTCAATGTTCTTGAGTCCAAGACCCCCTTTATTTGGTGGCATGAAACATTTTTTCTACGGTGGTGTGAAAAATTTCCTTACCAAAATATTCCTACTCCACAGAAAATTTCTCAAGAGGGAATTTATGGTTTTAATGGTGGAGTAAGGACAATAATAAACAACTAAAGAGTAAAAAAGATTTGAGGTGACCCCATGTTTAACATGGCATATCCTTCCTTCCATTGAATGTGATTTTCCATTCCAAGAGGAAAGTGTTATTTGAATTTGGATCATAACCTCCAAAAAATCAGAGCGTAGAGGCCTTCCAAGGAACATGGGCACTCCAAGGTAATTCAAGGGTAAATACCCTTCTTTAATTCCAAGATCACTCATCATACTGGATTTCCTGGAGGGTGAGATTTTTTTCCCAAAACCAATAAAGGACTTTCTCCAGTTAACCTCCTATACGTAAACTTTTTCATAATGAATAAGGACCTTATTTACACACTTAATGGTTTTTTTATCCCCTGGGAAAAGATAATAATGTTATCTGAAAAGATAAGGTGAGGAGCAACAATACCCCAAGTATCTCATATTTTACTGATGTCACATTTTTTTCCATGTATAGAAGAAGCCTAATCAAGTAATCCATAGTGATTTAAAAAATGATGGAAGAAACAGGGTCTCCTTGTCTCAATACTCTGGAGTATTTAAAGTATCCTTCAAAGGAACCATTAATAATAATGAAAATATGGGCAGAGCTGATAAGGTCATTGAATCTTTTAATGAAGCTCCATTGACATCCAAGCTCATGGAGAATTTTTCCTATAAAACCCCAGTCAATAGTATCTAAGGCCTTCCTAATTTCATGTTTGAGGGAAATATTCCCTACTCTAGTAGACTTTTGAAGAAGTTTCACACATTTTGAGGAAACTAAACAGAATCATAAATTTTCCTCTCTCTGATATATCTAAACTGATTACCTGAGATAATCCTTCCAGAAACTTGAGAGAGGATATTAGAAATAATTTTAGTGATGATATTAAAGATAGTATTAACCAAATAGACTGGTCTGAATTGAATGAAATCACTAAAATACTCCACCTTAGGAATAAAAGTAATAAATTGAGAATTAAAGCAATGGGAGAGTGATCAATCTGTAAAAATGTGTTTAATCAATCTGCACACCTCAATATTAATGATATCCTAGTAGAACTGGTAGAAGTGGTTTGTGAAGCCATATGTTCCTAGTGAACTATCATTTTTTATAACAAAAATATCATCTTCGATTTCAAAATCATGTGAAACTGAATTATGGATAATGTTATTAGCTTTGGTAACATGTTTGGGAATGATACCTTCCATTATTTCCTCATTTTTCCTTAGACCATTGATAAGATTCACATAATAATAGACAAATGATGTGACAGGCTTTTTCTATCATCTAGAATTCTGTATCCATCATTTAAGATAGATAAAGACCTATTAACCTTTTTGGTCATTTGAAGGTTATTAAAAAAACATGGTATTTATATCTCCATCAATGAGCTATGTAACTCTGAACATTTCTCTCTGAATTCTTTCCTTAAGTCTGATAATCTTGCTCAGCTCAGAGGACATTCTATCTTCTTGTGAAAGGTCCCCATTGAAGTCATTCTTAGTGATAGATTTTTGAATATGATGAATGAATTTCTTAAGAGTGTCAATCTCTTGATCAAGGAGGTTGAATCTTAAATTTATCTATTGTTTCATCCTAATTTTAAGGGAATTGAGTTTAAGAATACTAGCTAAAAGATTTACATTATATTCCTCCATGTCCCATGTATCCTTGTAATTTGGGAGCACTATTGAAGGGCAGTCTAAGAATTATTAAATCGAAAGTGGAGAGGCCACTAATCTAACTTAGCGAAGAAACTGAGTATAATTGGATGGTGGTCTGAATTATTCCATGCTAGGCTGACACAAAAAATAGCTTTCCAAATTTCATGTAGAGAGTCATTTTTAAAGGAACTTTCAATCCAAATTGCTCTCATGCTATTAAGATACGTCCTATACCAAGTATATTTGGCTCCCACTAGGTTTATCTCAATAAGATTGGACTCTTCCACACAAGCTCTAAAATAAATCAAGTATAAGACACTCATCTACATATTTAATGGCATTAAAGTCACAAATGACAACCCATGGGTCTGAGATTGTACTAGACAGATCCCAAATTTTCAACCATAAAGATCTTCTATATTTATGATTATTTAAGGCATAAATCATTGAGAAATATGTAGACGAATATGAAGTAAGGAACTTGCACGTGATGATTTTATCATCCACTTGAAACAGAAATAGAGTGAAAATGATGTTATGAACAAGAGCCCAAATTATGTCTAGACTAGAGGAATGTTGAAAAAAACAAAGCAGTGAGTAACACTTTCTTTCGAGTATATATTTTTTTCTGATGTAGTTTGTTTTCGCCTCATAAATTCCAATTATGTCTAGTTTTAATTTATCATCTATAAGCCTGAGGGAACTTATAGTACTAGGGTTGTCCAACCCCTTGAAGTTTTATAAGAGGAGCCTCATGATTACTTTTTCTTGGGGTCAATATCCCATTTTTATATCAGTTCAATATCTTTCTTCTTGACAAATCTCTATGGTTCTGCTTGCTTTGGAGCATCAGAAAGAAGCATTTTCATTGGATCATTCTCATGACAGTCTTGGGAGATATCGCCTTTCATGCATTTGGTACTTACATGGGATGGGGTATATGCTATATGGGAATCAGTGGTCCCAAATTGAATATCATTCAATGCCTACACATGTAGAGAAGCATGTCTATTCTTTCCCCCTGAAAAATTTTCTGTTTCAGAGACTTTAAGAAGGTATGAGATGACAAGATTAGTGTGAACACCTATACTTATATACTAATCACAAATTTTAGTGTTTCAACTAGTAGATCCTGATGCACCATATACTTGTTTCAACTGTCAATGCTTATTCCCCATGTTTCAGTTTGGATACCATCAATCACCATATTATCAAGACAGGATTGTACCTCTTCTTGTTCCACCAAGTTAGCCCAATTCTTGCTCGTTCCATCTTTATTTCTCCCTTTAAACTCTTTCAAGCAAGAATTGGTTGTCTTTTTAAGATAATGTTGTGTAACTGGATTCTTTTCTTTTGAGATGTCCCTCTATGAGGCACTTCTTGGGGTTGGCTTGAAAATTATTTTGAGAACTCTACAATTGTCTATTACATGTCCTACCATCTTCCAATGATCAAAATATTTCGTAAGATTCTCAAATACAAATTTTACCTCTATCAGGTGATGATTGATATCCAGTGACACACACTCTGAGGGTGAAGTTTCCATAAGAATTTCAATGAGAACTCTTGGATAAAGCCCAAGATCCCACTTGATTGTGTGCTGATCAATTCTCAATAGAGTCCCAATGTGAGATTCTAGATCATTTAATATCATAGGATTCTAGTAAAACCATGGATGTCCGTGGATTCTAGTGCAAACTTTCCCAATGGAGTGATTTTGCGTAAATAGATTGAAGTTGACATCCCATTTTGAGAGGTGGAAAATACCTGGCTTCAAGTTTAGGGTTCCCAGATGCTAGTCTTCACTAAGATCCTCTTGAATATATATGATAACATGGAAGTAACCCTTTCTAATTGGAATTTTTTTCCAGTTGGAGAAGCACCATCTATGCGAAATTCAATCTTTTAGAGTCACATAAGTTCAGGGTTTATCTTATCTTTCATATGACATGTGTCCAAGCATAGCAAATTTTCATGATTCTATCCTTTTCTTTATTTCATCAGGATCTTCTACCATAGTGATTACACCTTCACGCATATGTATGATAATGGGGAATTTGTTTTGAATCGACTTTGGGGAGGAAATTCCTAGAATAGCATCCATGAATGAGATCATTTTACGAGGAATAGCATAGGATGCCAAGCATTCTGTTGGATCATTTTTATGAGGCTCAAACAATATTTCCGACTCTAGATTAAATGAATCCATGTGAACAAGCTGAGACCAGACTAGAACCAACCAGATCATTACATTACCTCTTGGTCACCACTAACCATTAGACCAAACTGCTCCAAAGGAAACCCAAACCAAAAACCCAAACCTACAATATATCTAAATTCTACCAACACCGAGTGGAACAATTAGGGTGTGAGCATAAATATCACAGTAGGAAGTCACCACAGAGTCCATAAATTCCCATTCCCAAAAGATTCCACAAACAATACTTTGAGATTAGTTTAAAAAGTATGGTTTTATCATTTTAATTTACCAAATAGATCTTTCTTTTTTTAAAATATAACACACACTTTACTTTTTCTAAATAGATATCCATTTCAAAAATCTAGTTTGAGAATCCAATAGAAAAAGAAGCTACAAAACAAGGTGATCAAATTAATACAAAAAAAATTAATACAAGAAAGTAGTAACTAAACAAGTAAACAACCATGTGAAATAGAATAAAAATGAACATACAAATATTAATCATGGTTATTTCAAAGACATCTCTAGAATCAATCCCAATACATACTCAGTTTTGAATCTCCTTTTGGAATATGGTGAATCTTTATAGTAAAAAACTAACTAGATTATCTAAACTAGACTCACCAGTGGAATGTTCCACCTCGCCTCTCGGAAAATACAAGTGGTACCAATCCATCTAATTAGGGTTGATAAAAAAACATTCACTCAACCCTCTATATGACTCCTAAGAATCCCATAAAAATAGTATGTGTTGATTAGGGAGGTCCTCACGTGCATTTCATAAACCAATAACCCACATTACACCATTAATTCCTAGCCAAAACACCGACACCACATATGAGATGACCCTCTCCCCATAGGATCCACCATAGAGGCTCACATCACACATTAAATCATCAAAGGTGCCAACTGGGCCCATACATCACATTGGTTTTAAAACCATTTTCCAAAACATCTCAAAGTACCAACTGAGAATTTTCAATTCCAAAATAGATTCCATTTTCTAAAAATATTTCCAAATAAATGAATAAAACCTACAACACACCCAAAGGTTCCAAACATGCCTTTATTTGATTTAGTTACCAAACCATTATCCAAAATACCAAATAGTCCATGATTTTGAACATATAATTTGAAACCACATTTATGTCATTTTGAAATAAAGGAAACCATTAGAAAACATTGGGTTTTGAGAGAAAACCATTTTGGATAATGACGATTTAAAGAAGAAAAGAAATGGTATAGAAGAATTTTTAAATAACATGTCGGATTTGAAATGAAAATTTTATTACGTGATCCATTATCATTTTTGATCCCATCCATATATATGCCATGTGAAATATGGATATTCCCACATCTAATGGAACCCCCAAATCATCACAAAAGTACATGAAAATCCCATTTAAGAACAAAAATGGGGCACTACAACCATTTCACACACAACTATCAAACCATAGCGAATCACCCAAACCATATACCAAGTTCAACTCACCATGGAAACTAAATTCTCAAGACACAATCAAGTCCAAGAACAACCCAAGGTAACCAATTTCATTACCAGAAATAAAATTTAATTTTATCAAACACTTTATAAGAACATATATTTATATATAAGAAGGAAACTGAATTGAAAACTATGTTTCATAGAGTTACAAACATTGAATTTTCAAAAAAAATTATACTAACACCTCATAATCAAGGGTTCACACACACAATAAAACCCTTCGGTAAGGAAGAACCACACCCAAATAAGAAAATACACACCCTAAAACCAAATAAGTAGACCAAAATATTCCAATCCTCATTACTGTGTTTAGAAAAATGATAGATCAAGCCATAGAATAAGAAGAAACATAAAGAAGAGAAGAGGAGGAGAAGGAATCTTACTGAAGGAAGAATGAACACAAAATTTGAGAGAGGAGAACTTATACTCCCATAATGGGGAAGGACAAAGCCTTCAAATGCACCCTCAGGTCCACATGAATGAGGGAGAAAATCGAGGAGTTGATTTGGGGTTAAAACATAAGAGGGTTTTAAGGGTAATATAAAGATTTTAAGGACCTGGGAAACTCACATGGTTTGGCAGCACGGTTTTGGAAACCATCTGGAAACCATGCCTCTCAGCTCTATAATTTGAAAGAGTCATTTTTCATGCTTTCTAAATGTTTTATGGTAACTATGAGTAATCTTTGATTCGCAAAAATAAGGGTGAAAGGTTCCTACTAAGACTCACACAATTCGGACCAAACTATGCTCAAACCATTCAAAGGGACAAACCTCACCCAAAACCTCCAAAACTCAAAAAACCCATCAAGAACTAAGAACAAACCTCAATCAAAGGATCCAAGAACAAGAAAATAATTAAAATAATGTAAACAACCATGGTCGGGGAGTGAAAATTCTTCCCACCACAAAAAGTTTCTTCCCAGAGAATGTCACGTGAGCGAATGAGAACTAAATCATATTCCCAAATCCAAATGGAGAGAAACAGAACTAAGAAACTTGGACTGACCTATCACTCCACGTATCTCATCAAAACAACAAAAAGATATACCTCAATGAGAATAACTTTAATAATAAATTAGGGTTCCACCACCACAAGAACCCAACTAAAACAAACCAACACCACAACACCACCATGGGACTGCCCACCAGTGCAACTCCAAACACTAACAAAAACCCTTTAACACAATGTAAACCTAGAGAAATGAACTCAGAACAAAATAAAGAACCGGAACACAATTCATAAACTATACAATAAATGATCTTTTTCAAAATTAACACAATCTAAAATAGAATCAGATCCATTAAAATGGCTAACCACACAAGATTGATAATCATCTCAAAATTCACTTCCAAAAAACACCACCACCATACCTACAAGAATATAGTAGAATTAAAAAATTTTCATAAAATTGAAACTTCAAAATAATATATTCCACTAAAAGTTTTAAAATAAATAGGTAAAAAAACTAATCCCACTCATCTATAGAATTAAAAGACTGGACAAGGTTCCTGACACCCCTAGTGAGTCTTGACTTCATGAAGAGCTTCACTCCATGGCCTATGGCTTGAGCCCTAATTTTATGATTCAAATATCACCCCTTAGTCATGATATTAGACCCTCTAAAAAAACTAAATCTTCTTTAAAATCTAGTTTTATAATATCTCCATGTGACCCAAACTACTAAATTGAGGACAAGTATTCATAGAATTACAACAACCTGACTTACAGTGCCGAAACTGACGATACTGGAAGCACATGAGTGGATATTCTGATGAGTAATAATCTAGAATCGATGAAGGAGACTCCTAAAAATGGATATTCTGACATAAACCTTTCACCATATGAGTATCCTTAATGAGTTCCAAGATATATTAGATTTCCAACTGTATACGCTCTAGAAACCAACTCAACTAAGAACGCCTTATTCACCATATTTCATAATTAAACACCCTTGGATGATAGAAATAACTATTTAATATCTAGGAAAATAAACCATACAAAGAGAGGATATTTCAATTGATCTTATAAATCTATCTCATGATTGAAATTTACCATCTCTTTAATGTGATCAACATAGGCCCTCATTGTCTGTTGACCTCATCGAATACCCATTAGCTCTACCACTTTCATCACTATCACCTCCTCAGGTATGAACTATAGGAATAATTTGTGTTAATGACTTTCCAATAAATCCTATACTTAGACAATGTTTCAACAATCAACCTCCACTAATCCAATTCTGGAGCCTCAAACAAACCCAAAACAATACACACTCTCACTGCTTCGAGAGTTCCCAAAGACCTGAAAACACCTTCATCTCTTTTAGGAAACTATATAGAATAGACCTTGATCAACATGGAATATATGAAAAAAATGAGAATAAAATGACTCTTCAACTCCACTATGAGTATAAGAAGCGATAAATACCATAAAATACTAACAAGAAAACTCCTGGGCCTTTTTAGAAGTCATATTATGGACAACACAAGGGAAAACCCAAAACCAACAGTCAAACATAACCCCATAAAAAGGAACATTACATGCCAAAAAACAATCTCATAAGACAAAAAAACATGTATAACCCCAAAAAAACTCTTTTCAAAACCAATATTCCTATTTAAAATCCAAAAAACTATCCTATTCCAAAGACACTTTTCACAATACACAACATACATTCAAATCTAGTTTTGAACCCCAAATCTCACTTATAACAACACCAAATATGTCTTCATTTTTCTTTGGAGAATTTTTTTTCCCAAAATGACTTTCATTTGGAAAATCCACCTCACTGAATAATACCAAAGAGAAATACAACTCCCACAAGACTCCAAGAGCAGGGAACCAGTGATCATGAAAAACCTAGCCACATGGTTTAGTAGATCATATCCAAAGAAAACACCAACCAATAGTATGACCTTGAACCATGAAATCAGGCTCCACATGGGTACCTAATCCATGTAATCCAATTGAGAAACACTGGTCCAAATCTATTCCCATTCCCCATCCACACGAAAAAAAATTAAATAAATACTCAAAAACAAATCTACCCTTGGAAACATGAGTATTAGAATGAGAAATAGTTTGTGATTCCCTTTCTATACCGAACTCCTGAGTCTCATCATTCATAATAACTAGTATACCTGATACCCTAAATAAAAAATGGATACACTGATACCATTTCTCTTGAACCATGTTGGGCTTCCATCTGACCCAACACTCAGCCCGGTATGCGATAAGGATGGAGAAGCATTCTGGATCATCTCTGGCTGGCAACTAGCACTGGACATCAAAGATTTCATAGTGAGAATGATTTATCCAAAATATAACCCAAGAAAATGTAAACCAACCATAGAACCCATCAAAACTAGTAAAATTAGACAACAATAAATATATAATAAGATCTAGATAAAAATACAATATCTAAACAAAACAAAAACTAAAAAATTAACCGAAACTAAACTAAGACCAGACCAAAACTGAACGGATCTTCACCTGACCACTTGGTCACCACCAACCATAAGACCAAACTTATCCAAAGGTAACCAAAACCAAAAACCTAAACCTTCAAAATATATTGGGTCCACTGATTCCAATTGGCACAAGTAAGATGAGATTATAAACATCTCCTTAGGTAAGCACCACATAGTCCATAAATTTCCTTTCCTGAAAAAACTCACAAACACAACTTTGAAATACATTGGATTTTATATTTTTAAATAACTAAACACTAATTTACTTTTTTAAAATAGTATCCACCCTATCCTTTTTATAAATTTATTTCCATTTTAAAATACCATTTTGAGAACCCAATAACTAAAGAAGCTACCAAATAGGGTGGTCAAAGTAATTCCAAAAAAATAAAGAAAGCAATACATGCAAGTAAGAACCAAACAAGATGATGGGAATGTGTAGTAGAATAAAACTTAACATATAGATAATAATCATGGGAATTTAATAAACATCACTAGAATAAATCCCTAAATTTACTCGGTTCAGACTCACCTTTAGATGTATGGCATGGCTCTACAGTCAATAACTAACCAAATGCTCTAAACAAGACCCATTAATGGCATGTACCACCTATCCTCTATAAAAATCTAGGAGTACCAACCCATCTAATTAGGGTTGATAAGAAAACAACACCCAACCCTCTAAATAATTCCCAAGAATCCCATTATAATAGTATGCAGAGAATAGGGAGGTTATCACACATGTGGAATAAACGAATAACCCACATTCTATTATTCTTATGTAGAGCAAACATCTAAACCACCTATGTGATGACATTCTCTCTATATGATCCACCGTAGCGGTTCCCATCACACATCACATCAAAAAAGGTTCCAACCGGGCCTACACATTACATGGGTTTTGAAACAAATTTTCAAAACAAATTAAAGTACCAATCAAGACCATACAATTCAAAACACAAGTCCATTTCCCAAAACAATTTCCATATCCATGATGAAAACCTACAGAACACCCAATGGTTCCAACAAAATCATTTATTCCTTTTAGTTACCAAATAACATCCAAAAAATCCAAATGGGATGTGTTTTTTTACAAAAAATTGAAACCACATTTAATTAGTTATAAAATCAGGGAACCATTTAGAAAAAATTAGCATTTGAGAGTAAACCAGCTAAGAGAAGGAGGCGAGAAAGAAGAAAATGAATGGGATAATATCATTTTGAATGAAGAAAACGTGATTCAAAAGGTAAGTTTTTTAAATAGATCCATAATCATTTTTTATCCCATATATATGTGCTCCTAGAGAACATATGGGTGTACCCACATCCAATGGAAAACTAAAATCATCACCAAACTACATGAGTTTCTCATTTAATAATAAAAGGGGGCTTTATAACCATTTCACACACAACCATCAAACCATAGTGAAAAAACCCAAACAACATAACACATTCAATTCACAATGAAAAATTAATTTACAAGACACACCCAAGGACAAGCAGAACCCAAGGTACCCAATTTAATTTTAAGAAACTAGATGGAATTTTATCAAACATGTTGTAAAAACATATATTTAGGTACAAATAGGAAAATACTTTGAAAACTAATTTTCATCATATTTCAAACATTCAATTTCAAAAATAATTTATAAAAACACAAAATAATAAAGAATATTATTTTTAGAAACCAATAAGGAAAGATTAAGAATCAATTGAATGTGACAAAAATGAAAATAATGTAATAACTGACCTCAATGGTGTGTACATGAAATGAAACAATTTGAGAGGGAAGAACCGCACCCAAAGAACAAACATCACACCCTAGAACCAATGAAATCAACAAATATCATCCAACCCTCACCATAGGGTTCATCCAAAGAGAAACCAAGAAACAGAAGAAGAAGAAGAAGAAGAATAAGAGGAATAAACAAGATGAATTGGAGATAAGGAGGAGACTAAATCTTACACAAGGAAGAATACACATGAAAATTGATAGAGGAGAACCAAGACACCATAGAGGGAGGAAGGAAAAATCCTTACAAGGATCCCATAAGTATTTAAGAATGATTGGGATAATAGAAGAGGAGACTTGGGGTTAAAAATTAATAGCATCAAAAGGGTAATTTCATGTTTTTAAGGACATGTCAACTCACATGGTTTGTCCTCATAATTTGGGAAATGATACGCCAACCGTGAAACTCATATCAGTTATTTAAGAGAACTATTTTACATGGTTTCTACATGGTTTACTCTAACAATGTGAAATCCATTATCCAAAAAAAATAAAGGCACATGGTTTCTACTGGGACTCACACAGTTTGGCCTAAACCATACTCAAACTATGAATAGAGCCCAAACTCACCTGAAACCTCCAACACTTAAAAACATCCACCAATAACTCGTATAAAATACTTATCCAATGAATCCAAAACCAAGAAAATATTTAAAATAATGGGAAATTTGGTTAGGCTGTGACAAGGAATATTCTAGGGTAATCCATAAAAGAGTTCAGTGATGAATTTACTTTGATGGGGATATTTTCCAAATGCATCTAGAGACCATGGAGCATAGTGTAGGCATGTTAATCGATAGTGTTCAGCTAAAATCCTTTCTTATGAATCTGATTAAAGAATAATAGTCAAGATATGATATATTCCAGTGTTCAATGGAGTTTATAAATGGTGGGGATGTTCTCAAATAATCATCGTGGTCTTCTGAGGGAGTACTCCTCTTCAAAGGTCACTTTTTGGTTTTTTGTCATTATAGTAGGTGGTGATGCAGGATAACCACCAATCTCAGTGCGTAATTCATTGTAGTTACCCCCAAAATTTTTTATGATGTGTGTCTCTAATTATAAAGTCTAGGTATGGGGCATTATATATCTTAAATTGTATCCAGGTGTTATACTTGTCAACAGGTTAAAGCAGAGCATCAAAGGCACTCGGGTTTTCCTCTGCCACTACCCATTCCTCCCTAGAACTAGTATGTGGTCTCCATGGATTTTATAATTTTCTTGGATCATACAATTCTGGAATGAATTCCATGTGGGGGTTATTTATTGTCTACCCAAACCATCTAATTTTATACTGATCATGTATTCAACCACGGTATATGTGTTGGGTTAGTTGTATATTCAAGAGATTGTGAGGCTTCATGTTGTTCCATTATTAATTATTTCTGATAGAAATCCTTGATTTACCACTGTGTTTTTTGATGTCCTTCAAAAGTAAATTGGATATCAATTCAATTTGATCGTGGTATTCCACCCTCAAACTGATGGTCAGATAGAGCAGGAGAACCAAATTTTGGAAGACATGCATCAGACATGTGTTTTGGATTTTGAAGGTTCATGGGGTAACCATTTGGGATTGGTAGAGTTTTAATATAATAATAGTTAAAAATCCTCAATAATAATTTCTCCCTTTTAGGTTCTCTATGGTTGTCTATGTCTGTCACATTTGTGTTAGATTTAAGTGGGTGACCTTCCTTATTAGGACCAATCCAGGTGCAAGATTCTTCTGAAATGGTTCATTTGATTAAGTAGTGGTTGTTAAAGTTGAATAGAATCCACAAATATTATTAGGATTATTATAATTGATCCTTGTGGTTCTTAGTTTTTGATCAGGTTTTTCAAAGTGTGTCCCTTTTTTGGGTCATCGTCATTTTGGTATGTAAGTGAAGCAGATGACGAGGTATGTCAGACCTTTTTGATATTTTCATGAGAGTTGGTAAGGTGGAATATTTGTAGCTTTTGTATCCTTGTTAACATCAATTCATGCTATGTTTCATATTTTTAAATTGATGAAATATAATCATGACTCATATCATGTGCGGAATTGGGATTAATTGGAGCTAGAACTTGATTTATCTATATTTGGGTGACAACTACAGATTGTGGAATCCCCTGGGAAGGTGTTTTGGGAAAGTATATACCATTGGTATAGGTTATTTGGAATCATGGGAATGTTGGAAATGATACATGGGTGTGTATGTATTGGTTAGAAGAGTAGTATCCAAATTTATTCTCTGATCAAACTTTGGTTTTACATTCATAGGATGGAAAGTTTTTATGGTTTAGAGAATTTTTACATTCATGATGTTTTTCTTAGGTACATTATCTTTTATTTTTATTCGTATGTTTATTATGTGAATTCACATAGAGTTTATAAGAAAAATGAATTTTTTTCAAACCAAACAATAGGAGGTTCACAGTCGGTGCACGGTTAGTAAGAACTCTACAACGACCAAGTGGAAGCCATGCACCCTGGATAGTGGAACTATCCAGGTTGCACATCCTAGTTCATGGGAGTGCAGGCTAATTGTGTGCTTTTGATAGTGACTCTATTTATGGAACAGAACTAGGTGCATAAGTGTGTTCCCCCTCTAGGAAAACTATGTGGCCTATTTTGTCATTAGAGAGAGGTGTCATGTGGTTCGTGCATGGTTTGGAAAACTGTGCATCCATACCACGTAGTCAGCCACATCCTTAAAATGCTTGAAATTCCTATACTAAAATTCCTCATTTTTTACCCCAAATCCCCCCTAAACCACCTCATTCGGCCTCTCTATCCCAAGGAATTCCTCCCCGTTCATTTATTCTCCCTTAGTATCCAGTCATTTTGTGGATTTGGCAATGTATATTTAAGGAATATCCAAGTAATATTATTTTTATCCTTTCTAATCCCTTATTGTTAGACTCTTCATCTTTCCCTCTTGGGTTCTCTCTTCTGCAGCATATTAGTTTCACTAAAATGGGTTCAAACATGTTTCTTTTTGGTCAAATTTTGATTAATGTGGTGTTTTATTTCCATCATAGGGCCTCAAATTTGTTTTAACGATGGTTTACACCAGTTTCCAAAAGTTTATCAAGTAAAAGGTATGTGGTTAAATGATTTATCATTGTTTAATGAGTGCAGTATGATTTATTTGGGTTTCAATTGGCCTTATATTTTTTTTTAGTGGTGAGAATCATGTTTTCCAGGGGGTTTGGTGTGCATGATGGTTTAATAAATACATTCTTATTGAAATCAATTGAGGATCATGTGTGTCCTAGTTGTGAAAATTGTGTTTGTGTAAGAGGTGGTTCATGTGACATATGGAATGAAATCGAGAAAAAAAGAATCCTAGGTATCTTGGTGGTAATACTATGTCTAGTACATTAGAATTGTTTTCAGGGATGATTCTCGGTATCCCTGGTAGGATTACATAAAAAACTAACTAAAAATATATTTGATGGTGGTTGGAGGCTCATGTTGGACTATTACATCCAAGAGATGGGTTTTCATTGAGAGTATGAGGATACTTAGACCTTGTTAAACCTATTTTTTTAGTCATTTCCCATGGTTCTCATTTTATTATTATTTGTCATTTTGTTTTCTTTTTTACATTCCTTTTTAATTTCAAAGAGAATTTCATTTTAAATTGTGTCTTCATTTTTCATCAAAACAATCATACCAGTTTTTTTTCAATGTTAATTCATCATATCTATTTTGGTGACATATTACTGGTCATTTGGATCACACCCAACTTTCACTATTAGGTGTATATAGACATTTATATGTTTAACTCAGGTAATGGTAAGTCGCTTCATAGTGGTGATGCTGGATCTGGTTGCTAGTTGTTCCTCTCTTGGCAGGTATTGGTGGTGGTGGAATGGGGTGTCGATCAGCATACCATATAGTGGTTTTGTATTCTATTTGGTTCCTTCCCTATTTTGGAATTTTTGGTTTTTGGTTAACAAATGTAAAATTTTTAAGTCATGTTAGATATTCGTTGGGTTATAAATATTTGTTATAATGTGATGTATTATCCTTTCTTGTTATTTATGGTTGATTTTTATGGGTGAACTCATTCCCAAATGTGATTATTGATGAAGACGAACTAGTTTTGATCCCATGGGAATCAGGAATTCCCTTTTAGCCTTTCCACGGTCCGGGTAGATTGTTGGGTTGGATAGAAGCCTGGCCTAGTTTTTTATAGTCATTATCTAGATTTTGACCATTCATAACATGAAATGATTATGATAACTACTAAATATTATCTCTCTCACCTAATTCTATGAATAAATATTCATAATTTTGACACATATGCTTATGTTCCACTAAACGTTTGCTGAAATATAATAAATTTCAATATAATTTTTCATTTTTTGGTTTAAAATTGTAAAAAAAATTATAAATTTCCTTATTCAATATTAATTTATAAAACTATACTCTAAATTTTATATTTAATATAAATTAATATCTAATAATATTATATTATATATACATTCATATAAAGAAATGAAATTTAAATTAAAAATAATGTAGGGTTTATTAGTGAGAAATGGTGTGGCATATGGCTACCTAAGTGGATGGCTGGGGTGCTGCCCAGGCTACGGGTTGCAAACCAGGTGGCCAGGTGATGTACGGTCAATGTATTGCTCACAGAACTAGAAAAATCATTATTGAACATTTTTTATACCTTCCATATGATAGATGATATAGAAATATTTTTACAACCTATCCCAAAGGGGCCCATGTCGTGACACCTCAAGCCTACCTCCTATAAGACAGGGGCTAGAAACTAGCACGGTATAGAAATATCACTAACATGGGATACCTCATCCAAATGTACCTATACACAAGAACACATCTCTATGACCAAATAATTTTGAAATGTAAAAAAAACTAACATAAAAAATGAATGAATACATCAAAACCCACAACTAGAGTTTTATAGAAGTAATTAAAAGTAAACCAGTCCAAATACAAGCCCAACACAAATAGTCTGAAAACAAGTCCAACTAGATTTTTAATTATAAGGACTTTTATAAAGATACTATAGGAAAAAACATCATTGTGTCTAGACTCACTAAGAACATACTAGTCCTAGTCAATCTAAAATTATTTTAAAAGATTAATCTTCTATAAAAGACAAAACACATGTAGGAAAATACCATGTAGGGACGATTATAACAATACCTAGTAGGATAACTGAAAACCTAAAAGTATATAAAATAAAAATAACAGTTAACTATATACAAGTATACATCTACAAAACTTATAAAAATAATATCTAGAGATACTCAACAAAGGCCCACCGTCTAAAGGTAAAGTAAAAATTGTAATTCCAATTTGAAAGTTCCACATAGCACTCGTCTGGGAAAACACACTCCATGAGTTAGATAGAACAAATGGTGTCCATCTGAGAGGCATTTCTCATTAGGTATCTCCATTATAAGTATACACAAAAAGTATGAAGATATATGATACACATATGAGTATAACACCCAAGGACATGATGTATACCAAAAAATCAATATGGAATGACCTTTTATATATATGATCAATTCCAATATAGTATTGTGCATGATGATACCATGAACTCAACATTGTCAGATAAGATGATAGAGTATCTCACTCCAAGCCTCGCGGAGTGATTCCAACAACTCAATCAAAGAATTAAAACTGAAGGGTTTACCATATTAGGTGTAGGTCATGATTCTATAATAACCATTGAGGAATGGATATGGTGAACATAACCTAACAAAACTTGTCCCAGATATAGAGGATAGGGTCTCCAAAAGAACCTTTAAGGAGTACATGGCGTGTCGTAGGAATACAAAGCATGTCACATAGACACCGAGTCCTTCCTATCTAAACAACCCATGTTTATATCAATGTAAGAGTAAATCATGTGTTGATTCCTATGCACTTCTTCCCATGGAATAGTATATGACTTATCCCAGGTACATTTTTTCCCTTCCATGCATGTGTGGGAGTATAAGGCATGCCCTTGGTCAGGTAATCTTGGTCATTCTTTTGTACCCTCTGAGGTAAATTTTATTCCACTGGGGAATGAATCACATGTCATGTGATAGGGATCAAATGCCATGTGATCCTTAACTTCACACATAATCCCTAGCTACCACACAGGGGTCCCACAACCGTGTAATCTCAGATCACAAATTTTTTGGATTGGGATTTCAAGAATCCTATTATTCTTCTACTAAAAAAGATTTTCACTTCACTTGTATCAAATCCAACATTGATTTTACCTTGGAAAGATATATCAATTTTGGTGAACCCTTTTCATCACCGTTCTCTGAATTCTGGAGATCCAATTCTTATGAGAATTGGTGATTGTTTGTCCATGTCTTTACCTCACACACCACGCAATCCTAGGGGAATCAAATCATGTTTGATCCATTATTCACTACAAACATCACACAATCCTCATTCCATACCGATTTCGAATCTATGATATAATATCATTGTGCTAAGAAATGGTTGTGCAACAATCAATTACTTAGTATTTGGGTCGAACCATTGGGAAAACAAATCCAGATGTGAACAAACAAAAAAGGGAGAAAATAAAAAACTAAAACACAAGTGAAAACCCTAATCTAATGTTTTTTTCATTGATATGTTTCCATTAAAATGTAAATTGAAGAAATAAACAAATTATCACACAATAATTTCCCAAAAATGTTCCCCACAGATAACCTATCCTAAAATATAATTGCTCTGCAGATTAATTTGTCAGTTGATTGATTCATGTTCATCATATAAATAAATAATGGGTAAATAATCCCATGAAACAAATATCCAACCTCTATTTTAGATAGATCACTAATGAGGAATGATGTTGTGTCATTATCATTGGCGAGATACTAGGATTCCTCTACCAACTGATCGTTGATCTTCACTTGGTTGACGTTCTCAAGAGAGATATCCTCTAACCCTCTCTCTGAGGGTTCTCCAATGGATCTAGTGTTATGCGGATAACCCGATAATTTCATCATAATAGTATTCATATAGAATAATTTAGGTCTATTTTTCAATTAATAAAAAAATAGTTTTATTTTGATATTTTATTTATATAAAACCCACAATGACTTTTCAAAAAATTCCCCAGGACAATAAATGTTATATTGGTCCTAAGATAAAACCCATATTATAAACTCAATGGTTATCTTAAATTTTTTATTTGGTACCTTATTTATAATTTATTCCAATTTTTCAGGAAAAATGTGCGCACGTGCTATTTAATATATTTCAAACATTTATTCTAGGAACATTAGGCCTCCTAATCGCATTACATATTTGTGTCTGGTCTTGAAAATAATCTATAAAATTTACCGAAATAATACATGGTACATCCTACCCACCTTGAGGATTTACATCCTGAAAATACAAAACAAGGGACACTTAAGGATTTGTGGGTACTAAACATGAATTTGAGCATCCCACTCCTAGTTTTTCTCCTTGATATTTTTGGGATACCACCGGACACGTGATATAAGAGTTTTTAACCCATAATGGATCCTCTATTATCGATCCTCAATATCTATAGAGTACTCATAAATGGTGTTTACATCCTCAAAGTCCATCTCACCCCAATTAATAACAAGTGATGGGTCATGCACATACCTCCATAGCTGCAACATTTGGAAGACATCCTATACTCGGTTTAACTATGGAAGTAGATATAAGAAGTATGCCTCCAAAACAAATCTAAATAATATCTATAAAGGGATAATGAATCTCAAAGATAGCCGACCACCCATGTCATATATCTGTTATCCACATTGAGTTTAAACCAGTATGAATGAATAGTCTCCATCCTTGAACACTAAAGGTCTATCATCTGTTAGCATAAAACTTATGATACATTAGTGTAGTACTCTTCTACTCTTATATGATCTAAATATTCTTGGTGGTATCCTTCACTAGCTCTAGGCCCATAAGATAGGACTATCATGGATCAGTCCAACAAAGTGGGGATTAGTAGGGTCTCCCTTATAAATCTTTGAATGGTGACATACCAATGGTGGAATGGTAGCTTTTGTTTAATGATAACTTCTCTAAATGTACGTGATCCACCCAACTATGGAAAAATTCCAACACGCAAGCCCACAACATGGACTCTATGTCCTAAATGGTATTTTATGTCATCCATTTAGTCTGAGGGTGAAGCATTATGCTCATGTGTAACTATATCCAAAAATACTCATGTAATACAATCCAAAACTGATATATAAATCAAGAATCATTGTAAGAAATGATTATTTAGGGAACTCTCTAGATTTGGAATATCTCTTATACATAGAGGTGCCTCACTCTCTCTACTAAAATATACTCTCTGATAGCTAAGAAGTAGACCGATTTAGTGATTTAGTCTATGATCACATAGACAAAATTGTGTCCCCTAGACATATGTGGTGATACAATCATGAAGTCCATGGATATCACATCCCACTTTCACTTTAAAACCTCAATTAGTAGAGCTAAACCTGTTGGAACTTCGTGCTTAGCATTCACATCAAGAGACAAACTCTGCAACTCCATTCTTCATACCTTTCCACCAAAACTAAGGCCAGATGTCCTGGTACATATTTTAAACACCATGATGTACATTAAAAAGATATGTGTGAAAAACCCTTACAACCTCCTCATAGAAAATCACTAATACCATCATGCATCCTCTAAAAATAATTACATGCTCCCCACTTTTAGAAAATCTAATAGGAGCATGTCCAGTGGATGTATGAGGATGTAGGGTATCACATATGGATTCTTAGAGTTGTTCCTCCTTAAATAACTAAAAATGAAAAGGGGTAACAACCATAAACATGAAGTAAGCTACTTTATATCCATCCACAAAGGATAACTATAATGAGGCCAACTGCCATGACACCTCATTCAGTAACTCTGAACAAGATATCCTTCTAAAAGAATCTGATACCATGTTTCCCTTCCCAAGAGTATCGACAATCTCAAAATTATAACCATAGAGGTACTCTATCCATCAAATCTATATCATGTTATGATCCTTTTGAGAGAAGATATAATTTAGACTTTTTTGGTCAGAATATATGATAAATTTCTCAACCATCGAGTATTATAACCATCTATTTAGGGTAAAAACTACTTATGCTAACACAAGATCATGGGTTGTGTAGTTATACACATGTGGTCTCTACTAACATGAATAATAAGAAATCGCCACCTATCTTTTCATCAAAGTATAACCATGTCCAGTTCCTAATACATCTAAGAACACTAAATACTCGACACCTTCCTCACACAATCTCAAAATGAGAGTGCCTGTCAATTTCTACCTCAAATCTTTAAAATCATTCTAGAACATATCTAAGAACATGAAAGGCTACCAATTTTGGTTCAAAGCTATAATGGGTTCTGATATATTTCAAAAATTATGTATAAATATCTAGTAGTATCCTTGTAACCTAAGAAATCTCTGAACTTATATCATGCTCGTCAGTGACTCTCAATCTAACACTACGTCAACCTTGGTCGGGTCCACTTCCACACTATCTGCTGAGATAACATTTCCCATAAATTGTAACTCCTAAATCTAGAACTTTTAGTTTGAGTGTTTTTCATAAATTTTATCCTCTTCGAGTATGTCTAGAACCGTCCTCAAGTGTCTCTCATGCTTCTCCTTGGAAACTGAGTACACTCTGGTATCACTGATAAATACCACTAGGAACTGGTCTAATAATGTATTAATGGTCTAATTCATGCGTCTTATGAACACTAATGGGTTTTTTACACCAAAGTGAATAACCAAGTACTCATAGTGACCATAGTGACATTATAATGTCGTCATTAGTATATATTCTTCTTGTACACGCATCTACTGATAGCCTGGCCTGAGGTAAACCTTTTAAAACAAGTATTCCCCTATAAACTGATCAAAGAGGTCATAAATACTTGGTATTGGATACTTGTTCTTCATGTTCACCTTTTTTAATCTTCGATAGTCTACACATATCATCAAGATCTCATCATCGTTCTTGGTGAACAAAATTGTGTCTACCAATGCTAAAATAAATGGTCTAAAAAATATCTTCTTCTTTAAGTCCTCCAACTATATCCTTATCTCATGATTCTTTGTGGGAGCCATCCAATATTATTTCATAGATATTTGGGTCATCCCAAGATTTATATCATTTAAGAAGTTTATCTATCAATGGGGAGGTAAGTAGGGAACATTGTCCAGGAATACATCCTTGTACTCTTCCACCACAGTAGGGAACTGAGAACTCATAACATCTACTTCCCCAAGGATCATGATATTAAACTAATGAGTAATCATATTCACCCTCCTATGTATGATCCCATCATATTCTACCTAGTTTTTTTCATATAATAAAACCTAGTCCAATTGCTACAGACACACCCCATCCTTTGCCTGAAACAGTCAATTAGGGAATGAACTATAGATAACCAATCTATATGTAAGATGCAGTTTTATGGAATCAAAGCCTATAAAAAGTGATCACAATATAAACTCATGCCTTAAATATTTACTTAAAACTTTTATCATAAGTGTGTGATCACTGAGAAATCTATTGTAAGAGTCGCTACAGGAAAGACGACTTATACCCACGGTTCAAAACCATGGGTATAAACCACAAAACCGTTGGTATAACCTATACCCATGACATTGGAAAACATGGGGCTGAGAGGTGTCGCAATAGGGGTCTAAGCCTATACCCACGGTTTTCCAAACCATGTGTATAGGTGTGTCACTCTGTGGCACACCAATGTACATTGTGGCATAACACTTCTCCTATGGTTTTCAAACTGTGGGGATTTATATTCCAAAAATGTAGACGTCGGGTTTCGACCACAAGACCCCCAACAAATAGGACGTCATCTCTGACCAACTAAGCCAACTGCTTGTTCAATATATATATATATATATATTAATAAATCCACTTATCTAAAAATGATGACGGTGAGAATCAAACACATGACTGATTTGATGATGTTACATCACCTGACCAACAGAGCTGTGGAAATTTTGTAATATATATTTATATATATATTTACCTATATTAATTTTAACTCATTTATTAGAAAAAAAAACTTATTGAGATTTGAACAATTGACCGCCTTCAATAATATAGTCTTCCTGACCAACCAACCTACATATATTACATGTTTTTGTATTTGTATTTTTGTAATTATATGAATCCAAACTATGTTCCCGCCAAATCTTTTTTTGTCCCCTGTAATTTGTTTTCCCACTGTAATGCGGGAAAGCTATACCCACGTTTTGGCCAAACCATTTGTATAGGTCTTAAAAATCCCCAATACTCACATTTTTAAAAAAACCGTGGGTATAGGTCTTCCAAAAAAACCCTATACCCACCATTTTGCAAAACCATGGGTATAAGTCTTTAAAAAAAATATACCCATTGTTTTGGAAAAAACTGGGTATAGATGAACTATACCCATGGTCTTTCACAACTGTGGGTATAGGATCCCATATTATCCCTATACCGACAGTTTTCTAAAACCATGGGTATAGGTCCATTTTCCAGTAGTGAGTCTCCATGCCCAAAGGTCGAGCCACGGGCTCAACCAGAATCTCTAAGTCTCAAACTAGATATGTGTAAATAAGAAATGGATAGAACATGTATCTATAAGTATTGTAAAAATATTATAAAATACAAAAATCATACCTCTCATCATTCTTGGATCCCCCAGATTATAGGCCTCGACCGCCTTCATCTACCCCCATCATTGTCCTCCATCTCCCTATGCCTTGTGTGGAGCACCTTGGGGAGGTGGTGGTAATAAGTCAAAGTTTCTACCACCTCCAGATTCCCTCCCATATCATCATCTGCATCCATTTTCCTATAGACCTATATTCACATTCCACTTCCTCTACCGATATTGCCCATCCATTTTCAATCTATCAACCATATGGTGGGTCAAACAATCTAGTGAAATATGCCCCCTATCATCATGTGATGAGAACCACCTATTTATTGAATGACTAGACCCATTGTGTGAGCCCTGAACTACATACCCTCTATCCTAGGACCTCCTCCTGATATTTATCAAGCATAAAGTTCCTTGAGACTAACATCAGCTCCCTACTACCAAAGTCTCTACTCCTTCATTCCCACTATTGGAATCTACTGTCTGCGGCTTCTCGGTCAGGAAAATCTCAACCACAAAAGGATTCTCTAGAACCCCATCATAAGTGAGAATTCATAGAGTTATAAAATTTTATTTTATGTATCTAACTAGTCCTCAATAAAATGTCTATACATGGAATAAATTATCCCCAACCATGTTAATCGAATACCTGGAGTGGTTGCTAAACCTCAAAGAATACCCAGTTAATGTTGTGGTTCCCTATTGAAGCTATAGAAAATCTAGAATGTGTACATCCCTAAGAATAGATGGATATAAATCCTCCATGAAAATGAACTCAAACTCTAACCATGTTATAGTTTCCTCATCATATGACTAGGCCACAAACCCCCACCATCATTCTGACGAGACATGAAGAAGGCTCACTTCCAGGACCACCATCTAATCTGATGGTGTCCTAAACAGATGGGAAACTTGGGTCGTTTCCTCAAGCATGTCCTAATCCACCTATAGGTCAAGTTCACCTCATATCCTGAGGGTTTTATATTACTAAAATTCCTGATGTGTGCTCATCATGTTCAACCTCATCTGTAGGTATTGTGGGTACCATCAGCTGCTCTAAATGTGGTGGTATAGTTGGTGAACCCCCTAGAGGTAACATCCCAAGAACTAGTCCTTGAATTGATGTCTCATCACTAAGGGGATCATCCTTATGATCCTAATGCTAAATCCTAGATAGAAAACGTCACAAAGGCATCTGGAAATAGACAATATGTATCATGGTCAACGAAAATATATGGATATCAAACTCATGAAGGACACAAAAACCACAACCCAATTCTATATGATTCATGTACGATTGTTTTTCCAACAACTAGTGTTCTCAAGTACTGAGTATAAAATTATTTGATTATAGTCTTAGTGTATATATAGGTCAGTCATCGTACTAACACTAGATTCCTAGTCCTAAAATACAAAGTAAAAAAACTAAACACTGTTGACCCAAAAGAATCCCACACAATCCATTCCTAAGGCAGAACTAACACCTCTGATATCACTCTCTCACAACCCATCCCAAAGGGGACCATTTCATGACTCCCCAAAACTTCATCAAATAGGATCGTGGATAAGGAATTGCATAAAGTAGGAATATCACTATCATTGGAGGCCTTAGTCTAAAGTTCCTACACACACACACTAGTACAATCCGAAACAGTGGTTAAATGTGAAACAAATCCAAGAGACCATTCATTCATACGTCTAAACCCACATCAAGAGTACGATAGAAGTAATTGAAAGTAAATAGGTCCCAATAAAATCCCACCACAAATATTCTGAAAACACTTCAAATTTAAAACATGAACATAAGGACTTCTAACAAGATTTTGTAGGAACAAACCTCAGTCATTCTGGTCTCACTAGCACCATTTGGTTCAGTTCCCTCCATGAATATATTATGTTTTCAATCGTCTACATATGATACGACACATGTGTGAAAAACCCAAGCAAGGGTGAGAATAATAATACCCATCAGGACAACCAAAAACCAAAAATAATATAACATATAATAATAGTAATCTCTACATTGGTCTATATCTACACCACATATATCAACAATATCTAGATATACTTTACAAATACACATAGTGAAAAGGTAAAGTCTCAAAGATAATGCTATAATAGGATTTTGGATCAAAAGTTCTACAATGTACTCATCTTGTAGAATGCACTCCACTATAAGATAACACATTCTACATCATCCCAAGAGGTAGTGAACATAGGGTCACTCCATTATATGTATATGAAAGAAGTCTAAATAGATATGATACATAGATGAGAAGCACACCCAAGTCCATGGGGTATACCAACAACTTAATCTAGAAAAACCTTCTAAGTAGAGTATCGGAACCTGCATAGTGTTGGTCATAATGATACCAAGAACACCACCTAAGATAATAATATGATAGAGGATCTCACTCCAAGCCTTATGGAGGGATTCCAACAACTCCATCCACGAATTCCTACTAAATAGATCACCATACCATGTATAGGATGTGATTATATACTAACTCTCAGGGAATGGATATGGGGAACACACCATAACAAAACATGTCTAAAATACAATGAAAAATGGCTCACAACCATGTTTAAAGGAGAATATTGCACGTAGAAGTAGTACACGACATTCCCATTAAACACCAGGTATTACCTATATAAATATCTTATGTCTGTGTTCGTGTAAAAGTGCACGACGTGTTGATTCCAGTGTACTTCTTCCCATGTATCTTTCTATTGTATAGCCCATGTACTTTTTCTTATGTTCATGTCCATGTGGGAGTACAAGGTGTTCCCTTTGTTGTAACTCCTAGTCAAGACCATGTATGCCTTGAGGTACATGTCGAGCCACTGGGGAATGAATTTCAAACAATGTGACAGAGGTCACACGTAATGTGATCCTTAACAAAACATAGAATCCCTAGATTCCTCATAGGGGTCCCACATGTCATTTCATCCAGGAATACATGTTGTGTGGATCGTGAAGTCAATAATCCTATTATTCTTCCCCCTACAATGTCCTCTACTCATTTGGAACCAAATATGGTTATGATTCACACTAGGAAACATGGATCTAGTCTAGATGAACCTTTCTATCAATGTTCTCTAGATTTTGGTTATCTGATTCATATGATAATTGATGATCATTTGTTCATGTCACTGTTTCGTGCACCACATTTACCCAGGGGTCTCTAATATAGTCTAATCCATTCATAAATACCACTATCACATGATCATAATTCCATACCATGTCCAGATATTTGATATCATATTATTTCACAATAAAATTGGAATGAAATGGTCAATTTATCAGTATTTGGGTCAAACCACCATGCAAACGAATGTACAAAGATGGACAATGAAAATAGAGGGAAAAAAGAAAAATCAAAATCATAAGGAATGAACCTCATCCAATTTTTGTGTTTCCCACATTATGTTTCCATTAGAATTAAAGATTAAGAAATAACAAAATAATCAAATAAAAAATTAATAGAAAATATCCCCACAAATAACCCATACTAAATTCAACTGATCTATGGATCAATCTATTGTTTGACAGATTTTTTTCATTGTAGAAATAAATAATGATGAAATATTCAAACAAAAGAAATTCCCTACCTCAATTTTGGATTGATCACTGATAAAGAATGAAGCTACATCAAAATCATTGGAAAGATCCTTCTATTTTGATGCACATCGATCATCAATCATTGATTTGGTTGATTTTCTCCCGATAGAGATCCTACAACATTCTCTCCAAGGGTTCTACAATGGATACAGTGTTATGTGTCTAACACAATAATTCCACCATAACTATATTCTTATAGAAAAATTTAGGTCACTGGGTCAATGAATAAAAAATAATTTTCTTCAATTATTTAATTTATTTTATGCACACAATTACTTTTCTACAAAATCCCCATACAGAAAAATGTTATGTCACATCAAAGGTAAATCTCACCTTCTAAACTCAACATTTATCTCAGATTTTTTATCTGGGACCTTGTTTATAATTTAATCCACTTTATTTGGAAAATTATGTGTAAATTATATTTCATATATTTAATATATTTAAAAAAAATTACGGGCACACTGAGTCTCATAATCACACACACTTTTATCACCTAGACTTGAAAACAATCCATACAATATCCAAAAATAATACATGGAAAATTTGAGTCATTTGACATTGGTTTTAAATTCCTAAATCGGATATTCCATTTCATGGTGAATTGAAACTAGATATAAGTAATTCCATCATCTGGTTACAGATATTTCCATTATATTAGGACTTTCATTATCAATATCTTAGATTTGAGAGAAATAGATATGTTTTTAGAGGATTAATTGATAATCAATTATAATTTACTTATTGTTAGGGAATCAAAACCAGATTTACATGTAGGGATAACCAATATATCTAAAATGAGAGGGGAGATATATTTGTAATGTAAGAAATAAAAAATATAAAAAAAAATAAAACATAACATCATTAAAACGTGTTACAATATCTGGGTGTAGTAAAGTGGGGTGTAGTGGGTGCTATATTTTGAAATTAATCTATTTATGGATACTTAGATCCCATGGATAAGATATATGTTATAATTTTTTATTAAAAATAAAAAAACTATTAAATCATGTAATTACGATATAGTTTGATTTCCACTCAATGTGGTTATTGTTATTTCTCAACAATCCAAACCTGAATACTACTAGTGATATCCACATAAACTCTATGAATCTCTATATGCTAATCTCAATTCATCGGGTACTAGTATAAATAATTGGGATTATTGTAACATCCTTCTTTCTATCACAAATTAATCTATTTAATTATCTCTATTTATTATGAGAATTATGTATAGAAAAAACTAAATTATTTTCCAAGAATAGGTATATAGGATCAAGATAATTAACCCCTATAAATGAAATGATTAAACTATGGTTCAAAATTATGAAACTATAAAAAAATACCTCCTTTTTTCTTATTCTAAAACTAAACCCCTTATAATAAAAAAAATATTTAATAATTAAATAATAATTTATATTAGATTGAAATGGGGTCCATATTAATTGGTAATATGGATTTCACCCCCACAACATCAAATAGATTGACTTGGGATCAAATCCCCATCCTCACTCATTGATTACCAATTAAAATTAAAAATTCTTGGTTATCTATGGGTGGCATGTGTAGGTTCAATAATCAGAGGGTGACGATGTGGCCTTGATGTGATTGAAAATTGGTAGAGGAGTGATACTATTAGTGGGGGTGCCCTTGCAGCTTGAGGCAATGATTGGCGGAGTTGGTGTTAGTGGATTTTGGCATGTGGGATTTGTAAAAATGAGGGTGTGGTGTGCAGATTTGATGTGGATATGATCGAGAGGGATATTAGTAGAATAATCTATGGTGATCGTTAATAATAGGTTATTGCTCGAATAGATATGGTAGGAGAATCGCATCCAGAGTCCTCCAATGGTGCTCTGTTACACAGTGATGGTTCTATGTTACACGATGATGGTGAATCAGAACAAAAGTTGTTGACTTAGAAAAGATAGAGTGTGGGCCTTCAGTCCTTCAGTCTTTTGTTGGATTTTAATTCCATGTGGTCATCCAGGCCATGTATCTTGGGGCTTATAATTCCATTTAATGGGATCCCTCTACCCATAAAAAGAGATAGAGTTTCTTTTATATAATAAAAAGGGTGATTCCCCTGACCTATTAAAAAATAATGTCTACTTGTTAATTGGTAAATAAATAAGTATTATGTTAATTATATATAAATTTAATTATCACTTCTTAAATAAAATATACATTTATTTAATTTTAAATAAGAATCGTGTAATAATTAATCTAATTAAATAATAACAATTACTTTGTCCATTTACTAATTTCATGAACTCTCCAATAAATAAATATTCACCTTGCTATTAACATAAAATACTTATTAATATTTATATAATAAATTAAAATCCAAATACCATAATTCAAAACCAAAAATATGTTGGGAATTAATTATGATTACTGTGACTTTAATATGTATTAATCATCAAATGCAGGTTGATTCTAGAATAACAAATCAAATTTAATTGAATCTAATGATCTTTTTGATGCACTTAGTGTGGGAACCTCTTGATCTCTATCACAGGGGAAGTGATTCTGACACATAGATTTACAATGGTATCTAAATAAACACAATGACCCCTATATATATAAAACATTCTCAAAGCAATAACCTTAACAAAATTATAACTATGTAATTGTTGGCACCAAAAATGTGGCCCGAAAGGAAGGGCCGAAAAAGACAGCCGGCGCGCTGCCTCGCGAATCACAGCCGCGAAGCACAGCCGCGAAGCCCCGCCGCGAAGCGTCCCAACCTTGGCGGCCCCGCGAAGCTCCGGAGGCAGTAATCCTCCGCGAACCGGTTTGACGTTCGCGAGCCGCCGCGAAGCACCGGAGGCGGTAATCCTCCGCGAACCCGTTTCACGTTCGCGAGCCGCCGCGAAGCACCGGAGGCGGTAATCCTCCGTGAACCCGTTTGACGTTCGCGAGCCGCCGCGAAGCCCCGAAGGCGGCGCGCGAGCCCTGCTTCGCGGCGCCCCTTCCCTATAAATACTCGACTCCCCCTGAGTCCACGGGACGGACAATCCGACCTTTCGGCTTCTCCTCTCCCAAACCGCAAAGCACTCTTTGCCCCGGGAATCATGAGCTCCGCGAGGTATTTCTACTTCGCGAGGCGACTCTGATTTGTTTCGTTTTGAGCCCCTCTTCCGAGAGGGATGCCCTTCGCGAAGCTCAAGGGCGTTCGCAAAGGAAGGGGATTCCCAAGGGAACCTGGGCAGCCGCGGAGTGCTTGTGCTTCGCGAAACACCCAATCCATACGAGTAATCCTTATGCTAAGGCAGGATCGCTCCACTTCGCGAAGTACACTGCTTCGCAGGACCCTGCTTCGCGAACCACTCTTTCTTCGCGAGGCAGTGCTCCGCGAACACTGTTCCACTTCACGAAGCACCTCCCACTCCCACCTATGCCCCATGCTAAAGCCAAGGCACCCCACTTCACGAAGCACACTCCTCTGCTTAGCGATTCCTCTTTCCGTGCGACCATCCAGGTTTGCACGATGTGATTTCAAAGTCCCATAGACAACACCTCCCATAGCGTTGCTTCGCCTAATGCTTCTTCGCATAGGCACGCTAATGGCTATTGCTTCTTCGCATAGCCACGCTAACGTGGACCCCTCAGTGGTTCGTCCCACGACCCCCCTTTACCATGGCCTTACCGACACCTTCCCTTCCCCAAGGACCAGAGGGTACCGGTTATGTAAGCCCTAGGGGTGTGGAGTGAACCCACCTCATCCGAGCTACAGGACGTTAAACTGCCAAGCACCACGTCCTCAACACATGACGTTAAACTGTGGCCCAACCTCGTCTCCCTAACGAAGGGTCCCCCCAACTCGAACATTTTTTACACCACTCGTCTCCATGGGAATGGAACTCTTCCGCACATGGAATGAGATCCTCCTTGTCGGAGTGGTGTATGTTCGCAGGGGAAGGGTCGCCTCAGAGAGTAAGCCCCTAACCTTTGGTACGGATGAATGCACCCGTGCATCTCGGTACTTTCCCCACTACCAAGGTCAGTGGAGGACGTGATAGGGAACGAGGCACCTCCCATCGTGGGACCAAGGTCCATCTTCCCTGCGCTCTGTCGCGCCATGGGCCTCCATCCTGGAGTAAGTCCCAACACCATGGGCCGCCCAACGCGTAAGCCCCTCTTCGCTTCTCACGGACGCACCCTTCGCGACGTGATCGTCAGGTCCATGCAACCTCTTGTTTCTCACACCGAGCATGACTCACGTGGGCTTAGAGTGAGCACCGACCCTGACAAAACCCCATTTGAACTACGAGGTCTTTGATCCATGTCAAGGCATGGTACGTAGGAAGCCTCCACGAGGTTCAAGCCCAACCGTCGCTCATTCACGTCGGGTCCCATTCCAGTCCGACGGTAAGCCGTTGTGACCATTTGAACTACGAGGTCTTTGATCCATGTCAAGGCATGGTACGTAGGAAGCCTCCACGAGGTTCAAGCCCACTCGTCGCTCATTCACGTAGGGTCCCATTCCAGTCTGACGGTAAGCCGTTGTGACCACCTGAACTACGAGGTCTTTGATCCATGTCAAGGCATGGTACGTAGGAAGCCTCCACGAGGTTCAAGCCCACCAATAGTGGACCAAGGTCTACTTTCACGTCGGTTCACCGACGAAACCCCATTTGAACTACGAGGTCTTTGATCCATGCCAAGGCATGGTACGTAGGAAGCCTCCACAAGGTTCAAGCCCACCCGTCTTTCACGTCGGGTTTCACCCCCGTCCAGTACGACGTTAAACTGCACTCCGGTCCAGTGGTAAGCCATTGCGACCCGTCCATCCCAACGAACTACGGGGACTTTGATCCGTGTCAAGGCATGGTACATAGGAAGCCTCCACGAGGTTCAAGCCCACCAATAGTGGACCAAGGTCTACTTTCACGTCGGTTCATCGACACACCCACCCGTCGTTTCTTCACGCCGGGTCCCATCTTCGTCCAGCATGACGTTAAACTACACTTTGGTCCGGTGGTAAGCCATTGCGACCCAACCATTTGAGCTACGAGGTCTTTGATCCATGTCAAGGCATGGTACGTAGGAAGCCTCCATGAGGTTCAAGCCCACCCGTCGCTCATTCACGTCGGGTCCCATTCCGGTCCAGTGGTAAGCCATTGCGACCCACCATTTGAACTACGAGGAATTTGATCCATGTCAAGGCATGGTACGTAGGAATCCTCCCAGAGGTTCAAGCCCAACTCCCCTCGGACCAAGGTCCATCTTTACGTCGGTTTACCGGCACCATCCCGAACTACGCGGACTTTGATTCCCTGCCACGGGGATACGTAGGAAGCCTCGTCAAGGCTCAAGCCCAACTTCACTGTCGCCCCCTGCGATGGTCCCATTTCACTCTCATCTGTCTCCGCTAGACGTTAAACTCGCGGCATACCCTGTGTTGAACACGGGAAGCTGATGAAAACCTCAGATACGTGTCTATGACATGTAATTCCCCGCGCTCGATGTGGGATGCCTCGGGCTTCCACGCCCTCGAGAAGCCTTGTGGTCAAGGATAACAGACAGACATGCCAGGTACCCCAGCATCCAGACACGCTACTGATGCCTCAACGTGACTACTCCCCTGACCGAAGGTTGCTGCCCGGACTGGACCCTTTGGAATGTCCCGACCGAAGCAGCGTAATTAACCGGCGCCCATGGAAACATGGCACTGGGAAGAGTTTCACGAACTACGTATTAAATCTATGAGGGAGACCCGGACTAGGTGACGAGTTCTGAGGAGGAATCCACGGAAGGAAGAATCGACATCCCATCATTCTGTTTCGATCAAGGAGCAGACGTACCTGAACAAGGAACGAATGTCGCCCGCCTTTGGAAAGCGGGAATGCGGGGCAACAAAGCCGCGCGTCCCCCCCCCCCTCGCGGACGGATGCGCGCGCGCCCTGGCGAAAGCGTCGGAAACAGAAATGGTGAACCCGACGTGAAATTCTTCTCCTCATCATGGAGATTAGTAGCGTTCAAGACACCAGTAGATTGACGTGTCACCGGATTCAGATATCCGCTGCCTGGTCCCGCCAAGCAAATGGCGGGCCTGCCGTGAAACTCACCGGCAGTCGGGGTAGTAGAACGTGGGGCACTGTGCTCTGCAGCGTGTTGGCGTGGATCCTTCTAACAGAAATGGAGGATGGAAGAACGCTGGGGCACTGGTTGTCAATCCTTTTCCTCTCAGCACTGATGAGTTGATCCCTTCGCTTGCCAGGAACCAGGTTGCTATTTCAGAGATGCGGTCACCATCCGCTCCTCGCCCGCGCAGGGGCAGGGGCAACACCACGACGACCACTCCACATGGCGCCACCACCGCCACGACGGCTGCCACATCACGGAATACAGGACGTCCACGTCCCCTTTCCCCATCAGAGGTCATCCAACGAAGGGTGATCAACAGCCTCGTGCGCAGGTACGAGGAGGAAGGGGTCATCCTGACCAGGGATATGGCCCGCTTGGACCTGGAGGCCTCCAGGACCCGCCATCAACGCCGCCCTAACCGGCCGCGCAGGGAGCCCCTGCTCCCCACCCAGACATTCAACCGTTTCGGGAGCCTATCTCCGGAACGCCTTGACGACTCTTCGCCTTATGCTGAAGAGGCGGGCGCTGTCCGGCTCAGTCCGCTCAGGGCCCCGACCCAGGGCCCCCAGGCGAGAGCTCCCGTCCGGCCACGTCAGCGCTATCGTCCGGCCCCACAGGAAGAGCAGGCAGACTACGTCCCTGCACCACCTACACCGGCCCGCCTGACCCGACGTCAGCGCCGGGCCCGGGATGAGGATGCTCGCCTAGGCGCGTCCACGTCGACAGCTACAGTGGCCCGAGCCACCGCCGACGTACATTATGAAGCCCCCGCGTACATTGAGCAGGGGAACCCCTTCGCCCAACCAGGATCGAGACCCCAACCGCCCCGCGGGCAGGCTGGGTTGACTCTCCGGGTTGCAGTCCCAAGTAGTGATCGCCGCGAGCTAACCCGCGATGATGCCACCCCGTACGGAGGTCCTCCTCGTACCACTACTCCACAGAGCGTGGGCCTTCCCCGCTCCGAGGTTCGTCTTGGAGGCATGCCTCGTGCTGCCCCCATCCTACAGGAAGACCTGCCCCATGGCAGTGATGCTCAGCGCGGAAACATTTCCCGCGCCCGCTGTACAGGATATGGAGCCCATCCTTCTGAAGGCACCGTCCATCCGGTCCTTCTCCCACGTGGGGGTCCCCCCTACGTCCTTTCTGCAACTGGCGAAGGTCCTCCTCGCCCCAGCAACTCAAGGAGTGAAGGTCAGCCTCGCTCCACTCGCATCGACCATGGAGGTCTTCCCCATGCTCCTGCCAGTTCCAACAGAGGCCCCGCCCACATGGGTACTGTTCATGGAGGTCCTCCCCATGTACCCTTTGACATTTGCCCTGGTGCCCCTCGCACCCCGGCTGTCTCGAGTGGGGGCCCTCTCCGCCACGGCGCCAGCACCGCCCCAAGGCTGCCTGATAGGGGTCAACCCTGTCCCGAAGAGCCACCCAGAGGCAGAAGAGCGGGTCGTCGCCGCCACAAGAAGAATCCTGGGAAGGCCCAGGCAGAGATCAAACCTGCCCGCTTCTCCGATTCGGAAGCGGAATGCGATTCAGCGATGGAACCTTCTCCCAGCTCCTCCGTATCAAGGACTGGGGCAGGAACCAGACGCGTCAGCCTCGTTCTCCCAAAATTTGAGGCCCACCGGATCCCTGTCTCTCTCCGCAGGTACATCCAGGAGGAAGAAATCCTGGGAATTCCGCAGGTTTCGACCGCGCGGCCACCGCCATCGTCACCCGAAGCGCCCTCTACCTCCACTCGGGATCACGAGGAGCTGTTTTGGGGGTCAACGACGGTAGAGCCACGACATGACCGGACACCGATAACGGCGATTCCCGTACCCGAAGCAGTGGCTGTTAGCCCGTCCTATCGCGACATTGTGGTCAGGTCACCTCGCTCTTCAGAGGAAAGCCCAGAATTCGGTGGCCAGTCTGCTCGCTCGCCGTATTCTCCACCGCCGAGTTTGCCATCCCAGAGGTCCGCCTCGGTACCGCTACCGGTCCCTCAGCCGCCCCCAGTTGATGAGTGGGGTAATGTAGGGCCGAACCCCGAGGACGAACCCAGGAGCTTCTGGAGTATTCTTGCAGCGGACTATTTCCCGGAGAAGTTCTGGCCCACGGCGGCGCTGAATTTCTGCGTACCCGAGTCGCTTACCCCTGATGAAGTGGGATTCCTTTGTCGAACCCTGCGGGCGACACACTATCGCCTCCGTTTTGAACGGGTGGAGTACCCCAGAAGTCGTGAGCACTTCGAAGAAATCGGCGAGCAATGCCGCCTGATCGATGCAGCCGCACTTCTTGCATTCCAGCACCCTGAGTCGCCAGGCCACCAGAGCGCCCTTCAACGAAAATGCGTTCAGAGTCTTAAAGCACTCCGCAGAATCATCGGGGAAGCCACCCCCCATGTGCAAGTCCGTGGCTGGGGGCACTATGCTGCCCTTCTGTTCGATCCTATTCGACGACAACCCGATTCGCTCTGCGACATCGAGGACATGCCCTCGAGAGGAATCGCGGTCCACATGGCCGACATTGTGGACAGGGAAGACGAACTGGAACTCCTTGATGGAGACTTCCCCCCAGACGGTGCACCGCCACTACTCGACCCATCAGGGAGAGTCACCCGTCAGCAGAGGAACCTGCTAGGCCTGCCCGTACCCACCGAGTCGCTGGTACTCAGTCGAAACACCAGCAAAGGTAAAGAGCACGTCGGAACCGTCAATCACTCTGACCCGTCTGCCTCTGTGCAGAAAACAGACGAGGATCCTGAGAAGGCCGCGTTACGCCAGCAGCTTGCTGAGCAGAAGAGGCTGGTTGACGAACTGTTGGCTGAACGCGCCGCGGAGCGACGACCCGACTATGGTAATCCCAGGTCGGGGCAGCAGGGGCAGGAACAACTTCCCCTCGGCGAGATGCCTCCGGGAAACCTTGACCATGCTACTGCCGCGGACAGGGCGGAAGCCGGAACATACGGCAAGAGGGCGCGATACGTCTCGCCAAACCCCCCTGAGCGACGGGGCAATCTGAAGAATCCACCCCGAGTTCCCCAAGTCGCCCAGCAGGTCGTCCAGCCAGTTGACTCGCGAGCGGCCGAAGCCGTCTACCGTGTTGAAGAACCTGGAAATGCGCTTGTGGTTAGGGATCCCTGTCAAGACAGGGACCCCCACCCGAAGGACCTTATTGCGGCACTCACAGCCCGCCTCGAGGCGTTGGAAACACGGCAGGTGGCGGTCCCACCGGATGGCAAGCCTTATCCCGCATGGGTGGATGATATGCCCGCGCCTCCGGGTTTTGGGAACCCCACCTCCTCGCCTTTTAACGGGACAGGGGACCCACCCCAGCACTTGGCTCATTTCTCTTCCAGGTGTGGCCCCATGCTGGGAACCCCAGCTCAGCAAGAAGCCGCTAAGCTCCGATGTTTTGTACAGACATTGGAAGGTCCGACATTCGTCTGGTACAGCCAGCTCCCTATCGGATCAGTGACCGGTTGGGAGGATCTCCGCCGGCTGTTCTTATACTAGTTCAGCTCCACCACGCGAAAGACCAGCATTGCGGACCTCTTCAAGTGCAAACAGAGGCCTGATGAGCGGGTTGCAGACTTCATCTCCCGGTGGAAAGGACTTACGTATTCCCTCGACATGCCACTGACTCAGGAGCAATTACTGACGATGTGTGTGGGGAATGTCAAGACAGAGCTGGTACCCTCCTTGATTACCCAGAACTACCCTGGAGGGTTCATAGAATTCTCGGATAAGGCCCAGCGCCTCGAGGAGGCCCTGCAACAGGCTAGTCAGGCACGTTTTCTGCCCCCTATAATCCCAGCCAGGAGGGCCGCCAGGGCTGAACCCGCCGCGGTGGCTCAAATAGAAGCCCCGAGGCAGCTGGAATTGCTACCGGCGGCACCACCCCCGCAACCCCGCCGAGGTCCTCCACCTCAAGCGCAGGCTCCTGCCCAGCAGCGACCGCCTCAGAACCGACAGGTTCCCCCGCGCAATGAGCCACCGCCACCTAGGCGAGACAACCAGGTGCCGCCTCCTCAGCAGGCCCCTCCGGTCCCTCGACAGGACCAGGCCCCCAGGGCTCCTTACCCGGAAAGAAAGTACCATACCTATTCGTTCAACGAAAATCAGGTCCCTGGCTACTTCCGAAGTGCTCTAGAGCAAGGGATTGTGCGTCTTCCTGAGTGCAGGAGGCCGGCAGAGGCGCATCTCACCGATCACCCCAACTACTGCCCTTATCATCGGATCCTGGGGCACACCCTCAAGCGATGCTATGTGTTTAAAGACTGGCTTCAGGACCAAGTCAACAACAACATAGTCAAGTTGGGCCCAGCGCCAGCACAAGTGGCAGGCGTCTTTGCGGGGATCAGAAATCGGCAGTGACAGCGAGGGTGAGTGGCAGCAGGTCCCTAGCCGTGGGTCCCAGAAATACGACAACTGGATGGCTTGAAAAACCGTCGTCCGTGCCCAGGGTATCATCCGGACACGCCTGAAGCAATCGGAACCTTCAGAAGAAGTAGCCGGTTCCTCAGCATCGTCTTCCCAGTCGACCTCTGCCCAAAAGGGCAAGCAGCGGCGACGCAAGAAGGAGCAATGTGCACCGTCAGTGCCGTCGTCATCCCGCACTCTTGGCGACTTTATGCCTCCCGAAATGGGCATTCCTCCAAGAATCCGCCCAGCGGTGGATGACTCTTCGAGCGACAGTCAAGGGTACGCTTCAGTTAACACCGTGGAGCTGGTAAAGCCCTATATGACCCCCGATGAGGGGGAACCCCAGGCAGACCTCCCCAACGTTTCCAGCCGACATCAACGTCGGCGGAATCGCAACTGCGCCGGTCATCGAGGTACGTCAGCCGGCATTTGCGGCCAAGCCGTGCACGCTACCGAGACCAGGCAGCAGGCTCAGCGCAGATCTCAGCACGCGCAGACCCATCCGGCACCCTCGGCTCTACCTCCACCGTCGTTCATGTTGCTGGATCAGGGAGAGCCGCCTCGTTCATATCACAGCCAGTCTTGCCCGGCGACAGGCCAGCATCTTCTATCTGATCCTAGCCCGGCGACTACTCTTCAGGCTTCTACTGATAGGTAGCAAGATGCACCCAGTACTAGTTACTCGCCAGTCCAGCCAGTCGGACCCGCTGTGCATCCAAATGCCGAACGACCTCCTGTAAGCCGAGGTTCGCGTTTGGCACGAAAGTACGATGTTCTGAAGCATCTGGCCGGCATCCCGGCGAGGCTTTCCATCCTCGAGGCCCTTCGTCTGTCATCTGAAATGCGCGAGGCACTTGCCGAGGCCCTAAGGAGCCCCCTCCAGTTCGAGACGGAAGTGGCAGCTGCGGAAGCCTTCCATACCGAGACGATTGAAAATGCCGAATGCCATGCGGTTATCTCGTTCTCCGGTGAAGATGAAGACCCTCCTATACAGGGGCACATTCACCCACTGTATATCACTTGCCACTTCAACGGTGTGGAAGTCCGCTGATGCCTCGTTGACACGGGTTCTGGAATCAACCTAATTCCGACCCGGACGCTGCGAAAGCTGGGTCTGTCCGAAGGTGATTTAACTCCCTCTGACCTCAGGATCCAGGGGTACGACAGGACAGAGCAAACCCCGGTCGGCAAGATCCGCCTGAAGACCCAGTTCAGTGGCTTAATTTCCATCACCGAGTTCATGGTTGTTTCTCAGGACACCGCCTACAACGCATTGATGGGTAGGCCATGGCTCCATCTGCATGCAGCGGTCCCCTCGTCGTATCACCAGTGCCCTAAGTACTCGCTCAACGGTCGAGTAGGCGTGCTCCAAGGAGACGCGTCCCCTTTCGCTTCTTGTGAGGCCCGCTATCTGGATGCGGGTTATTACAAAAGTAAGGACAAGCAAATCCTGGTCAGCGAGGATGAGCCCGCCCCGATCACAAGTGATCTCTGGGCAAGCATGGACAACACCTACATCCTCCCAATCCACCGGTTGGAGGCCACGACCCCCGACATGGGACAATGTTTCGTTGTTTCGGGTATGCAAGGAAGGCATGTTCCCGTGTCCAAGCGGCGGCGGAGAATCACCTCGTACTCCTACATCAACCAGGCTCGGGTCATCCCGGAACCTCCTACCCCTGTACGGTACCGGGACGTCAAGCTCATGAAAACGGCGGTGCGTCATACGTGTCTATTCCGCCGGGCTGGAATTAACCGACTCAGGCCGACACGTCACCACTGCTTTGATATCATCAAGCGTGGCCCCTTGGGCCGAAGGCCAAATGGGATCGGATCAAATGAATTCATTGCTATGGTCTCAACGACAAGTGAGTCTTCTGATTTGATGACCACTGCTGCCCAAGCCGGCACCAGCTGCCCCTCGAGTTTCGAGATCCCAGAAGTATCTTCCGCCACGGGAAGTCCCCCCACGGCTGGGGCGGAAGACTTGGAGGATGCTCCCCCAGCCTTTGAAGAAGGCATCTCTACCACGGTTGATGAACTGGTACAGGTGAACCTTGGTAGCGAGGCAGATCCAAGACCCACATTGATCAGTGCGGCCATGTCCCTCGAGGAGCGGCAACAATATGTAGACTTCCTCAAACAGCACCGCGATGTGTTTTCCTGGAGTTACGATGAGATGCCAGGGCTGGATCCCCAAGTGGCCGTCCACCGTCTGGGCCTCCCAGCAAAACATCGTGGGTTCAAGCATCCTCCCAGGAAAATGCACCCTTCCCATGGCGCTATGGTTGAGGCCGAAGTTGACAATCTTATCAAAGCCAACTTCATTAAGGAGGTCCAGTACCCCAAGTGTCTCTCCAACATTGTGCTGGTCAGGAAGAAGAATGGGCAGATCAGAGTCTGCATCGACTTCCGCGATCTCAATCGCCACTGCCCAAAGGATGACTTCCCACTCCCCGTGATGGAGCTGTTGATTGACGCCATGGCCGGGTTCCAAGCCCTCTCTTTCATGGATGGGTATTCTGGGTATAATGAGAACCGGATGGCCCCCGAAGACGAGGAGTCCACTGCCTTCAGGGCTCCCCAGGGTACCTTTTTCTACCGGGTAATGCAATTCGGTTTGAAAAATGCAGGTGCCACTTATCAAAGGTCCATGCATCGCATATTCAAACCGATCCTCGGGACGTTGGTGGAATGCTACGTGGATGACCTTGTATTCAAATCATGCCAGCGCCAGGACCATCTCAAAGACCTTGAGAAAGTGTTCGGTTTCCTCCGTTCCCGTCACCTGAAGATGAACCTGCTGAAGTGTGCCTTCGGAGTCACCTCCAGGAAGTTTCTGGGCTTCGTTGTCAGATACCGAGGTATCGAGATCGACCCGGAGAAGATCAAGGCCATCAGCCAAATGCCTCCCCCGAGCAACATTCGGGAGCTTCGAGGCCTGCAAGGCCACTTAGCCTATATATGCCGATTCATTGCGAATTTGGCTGGCAAGTGTAAGCCCTTTTCCCGGCTCATGAAGAAAGACGCTGCCTACGAATGGGATGAGGAGTGTGGGGCCGCCTTTGAGGAAATCAAGCAGTATCTGCTCCAACCTCTGGTCTTGATGCCACCCATCTCCGGAAAGCCGCTAGTCCTTTATGTGACCGCCCTGGAGAGATCCCTCGGTGCGCTGCTCGCCCAGAAGAATAACGAGGGCACTGAGAACAGTCTCTACTATCTCAGCCGCATGCTTCTCGATACGGAGGTCAGATACTCCCCCAACGAAAAGAGCTGCCTCGCGCTCGTCTTCGTTGTGCAGAAGTTGCGGCACTACCTGCAACACCACGAGGTATAATTGATCTCTCGGGTAGATCCGCTGAAGTACATCCTGAACCTCCCCATGCTGACTGGCCGACTAGCACGGTGGGCGGTGATTCTCCAGCAATTTGATATCAGGTTCGTGCCTCAGAAGGCCGTTAAGGGTCAAGCGTTGGCAGACTTTTTAGCTGCCCATCCAACCTCCGCGGATCAATCCCTGGACCTGGATTTTCCCGAGGAGACGATCCTCTCAGTCGATCATGCTGCCCCATGTTGGCAAATGCATTTCGACGGCGCCTCCCAGAGCCCCACCGATAGAAGGCTCAACGACCCCAAACTCAACAGAGTGGGTCTGGGTATTGTTATCATTACCCCGGCGCAAGCCGTCCTGCCGTACTCGTTCCTGCTGTCAGAAGGTTGTACAAACAACGAGGTAGAGTACCAGGCTCTCATCACCGGCCTCGAGTTGGCCCTTGAGATCCATGTTCCCCATCTACATGTGAAGGGAGATTCCGAGCTGGTGATCAAACAGGTTAATGGTGACTACGTCGTCAGGAAGCCAGAGCTTGCACTGTTACCGGAGTACACCCTCCTCCTAATGTCCCAGTTCTCCCCTCGGCCAGAGGTTACCCATGTCCCAAGATCGCAGAACGGACAAGCGGACGCCCTGGCTGGCTTAGCCGCATCGCTCGCAGAACCCGAGCAAGATGATTTGGTCATACACGTGGCCCACCAGAGAGTCATTGCTCCCGTCACCCAAGAGGACCGTGATAGCCTACAGGTAAGTCATCTCACCGCCGGACCCTTCATATCAGGAGTCCCGGGTTCGTCAGACGCAGTGGTTGAAACCACCCCCGACTGGAGAGCACCTTTTGTCGAGTACCTCCAAAATGGTCAGCTCCCGGACGACCGGGCCGAACGCGAGCGAATCCGATGCCGCGCGCTGCAATTTACCCTCCAGAGCGGCCCCAGTCTTGAGCAGATCCTCTATAAACGGAGTTTCGATGGTATCCTCCTCTGTTGCATCCAAGGAGTAGAGATACCTCAAGTTATGCAAGAGGTTCACGCCGGTTCCTATGGCGCCCATCAAGTTGGGCCGAAGCTGTCCCAGCAAATCCGGAGGTTAGGGTACTTCTGGCCCTCCATGATCCACGATTGTATTGGATACGCCAAGAGATGCCACGCGTGCCAAGTACACGCCAACTTCTTGCATCGGCCACCAGAACCCCTCCACCCCACCAAGTACTCTTGGCCATTTGCGGTATGGGGACTTGATGTAGTGGGACCGTATCCGCCGGCAACAGCCCGCCAGTGCAGGTTCATCCTGACCGCTACAGATTTCTTCTCCAAGTGGGCAGAAGCAGTTCCGCTCAACGAGGTCAAGGCCCGTTCCATCGTTGACTTTGTGAGCGCCAACATTATCCACCGGTTTGGAGTCCCTCACGCTGTCCTCACCGATAACGGCACCAACTTCCGGGCAGCTGAATTGAAGAAATTTTACGGTAAGTACGACATCCGGTCGAACTATACCTCCCGCTACCACGCGCAGGCGAATGGGCAGATCGAGGTGTTCAACAAGACCCTCTCTAACATTCTGAAGAAGATGGTTGGTCAGAACAAGAAGAGTTGGCCGGACAAGCTCTCCAACGCCCTCTGGGCTTACCGGACGACGACTCGCAACTCTACCCAGGTGACCCCATATTCCCTGGTGTATGGAGCTGAGGCCGTCCTACCCATTGAGATCCAGCTGCCGTCGCTACGCACTGCAGTTTATGATCACCAGACATCAGATGATGTAGCCGAGATCCGTCTAGCTGAATTAGAGGCACTGGACGAGAACCGACTTCGTGCCATGCACAACCTGGAAAGGCATCAGGACAAGATAGCGAGAGCTTTTGACAAGAAGGTTCGTCTCCGCTCTTTTCTACAGGGTGACCTGGTATTGGCCCTTCGAGCGCCAATGATTCCCGGTAGGAAACCACCCAAGTTAGAACCCAAATGGAAAGGGCCTTATATCATCCATAAGGTTTACCCTAATGGAGCATACTCCTTGGTGACCACAGATGGAGAGCGTGTAACCCCTCCCACCAATGCCAAATTCCTCAAGCGATACTTCGCCTAGGGCAAAACAGTGGTCCTGCATGACCCTAAACTGTGAGAGGGTCCCGCACGACATTAAACTGCAGTGGTCCTGCATGACCCTAAACTGCGAGAGGGTCCCGCACGACATTAAACTGCAGTGGTCCTGCATGACCCTAAACTGCGACTTGGTCCTGCATGACCCTAAACTGCCTCTCCGTCCTCACTGCAAGACGTTAAACTGCAAGCCAGTCAGGTCTTCCTCACCGAGGCTCAGCCTCAGGCCCCTCGGCCTCTTTGGGCCCCTGGCCCCGTCTCCACCGCGGTCTGGCCCCAGGCCCCCTCGTTTCTCTCTGACTTACCCTCTTACGGGATCGTACGGTACGGTGTAGGACTACGTCCTCGCGTTGGGATCATGTACCATACCGTACACATCCCCGAATGAGATGCCCCTCGTCCCGCATGACGTTAAACTGCATGTCAAGAACTACGTACGGCTTGATTCCCATCTTTATGGGATACGTAGGAACGCTCGGACGCCTCGTCTTGAGCCCAGCCCCAAGCTTTTCTCTTCCACTATTCCCCCTGGGGATAGTCTCCTTGGAGGATCTTTGTGTGGAAGGGAGTAGGATTTCTTGGCCCCGCTCATGCAACCCCACTCGTGCAAAGATTGTAAAGGTCGCACCATGCGCCCACTCCCGTTCTTCTACCCTCCCACGTCCTCACCGCATGACGCTAAACTGCATGGCCTTCAAGAACTACGTATGGCTTGATTCTCATCCTTATGAGATACGTAAGAACGCCCAGACATTTCGTCCGTTGGCCCAGCCCAAAAGCCAAAATCTTCCCCTCGGGTCAAGACATGGCAGGGCGCACACTTTTTCCCCGAACCACGTCGAGCAAGCCTCGACCCGGCTACATATTCCCCCTGGAGGTGTTTTCCCCTTTCATGGATGAACGCAACTGAGCTTCACCTGCTCCTTGACTGGGATTCTGTCCCAAGGTGACAAACTTTCCCCAGGTGGTGCTAGCGATTCGGGCCACGGCCCAGGATTCTTCATAAGGGTGTACGGTGTGATGTAGGACTGCGTCCTCATTCACGTCGGGATCATGTACCATGCCGTACGCCCTCCCTTTACGAGGCTCAGCCTCAGGCCCCTTGGCCTCCTTGGGCCCCTGGCCCCCCGTCCTCATGTAAGACGTTAAACTACAAACCAGTCAGACCTTTCTGACTGATAACTTCCCCTTTTCTCCGGGCCACGGTCCAGGATTCCTCACCCGGAGTGTACGGTGTGGTGTGGGACTACGTCCTCATTCACGTCGGGATCATGTACCATGCCGTACAACTCCCCTTACGAGGCCCAGCCTCAGGCCTTTGGCCTCCTTGGTCCCTTGGCCCCATGTCCTCATGTAAGACGTTAAACTACAAGCCAGTCAGGTCTTCCAGACTGATGCCTGACCTTAGGCACCTTGGCCTTTCCAGGCCACGGCCCAGGTTCCCCCCTTACCCAGGGTGCGTGGCGCAGTGTAGGACTACATCCTCATTCACTTCGGCTTCTTTTCCGTACCGCACACCTCCCTTGTTCCGGAGTATATTACTCCCCTCCTCGTCCTGCATGACGTTAAACTGCACTTCAAGAACTACGTGTGGCTTGATTCCAGTCTCCATGGGATACGTAGGATCACCTGAACGTCTAGGCTTCGGGTCCAGCCCCATCTCTCGGGAATCCCCATCCCATCTTGGCCCCTTGTCCTATCCTTCCTCCATGAGGGGACCATATGGTGTGGTGTGAGATCATGTCCTCATTTACGACGATCTCGTGATGACTACGCCATGCTCCCCCCCCCCTGATGAGCTGTTTCGTCGATCCTTTTTCTTCGGAGGTTCACCAATGTGCTTAAGAGTACTCTGGTTTATTACCTGGAATGCCAAGCTTTACTCGGACACGTCCGCACTCGCTTTCCAGGCTTTGCGTATCCTCGCATCAGGGCTTTCATCATCTTTCACACCCGGAGGGACCCCCAAGAACGGCCTGGATACAATGCCCAAGGGCTCTCCTACCGATACGGGCCAACTCCCCCGAGGGTTTCGGACAACAAATCGATAAAATCCCGCATTGCGAATATGGTCAGCGGTCGATGCTCGTTTGTTGCTCCCACCTTAGGCTAACGCGATACAGACGCTGTGTTTCCGTCATGGATAACAGTTTTCCTCTGTCGTCACGCCAACCCATTAAGCCCAAATGTCGGGTACACAATTCACACCCTTCATCACTTCATCATGTCCAAGTAGAGTCTTGGGACTCTTGGTACTTTTCCCCCGTGCCCGTCTGCGCGTTCGAGGAACAAGCTACATCAAAGGTGTCCTTCGAAACTCTCTGCTGACTCCCCTTTGATGGATGCCCCAAGTATTGCAATGAGGATACCCCCCTTGTTTCCCACACCGAGTTTATCTCACGTGGGCTTAGGGATTGGGTTAACATCTGTGCTTACTCGGGAGCTGTCACCACCCATGGTCCGAGCTCTAAGACCATAAACTAAGACTCTCATCTGGAACTACGTTCAAGACTCCTTATCTTCGGACCCAGCTTGAGTTCAGAAAATTTACCTCTCTAATCCTGCCTTCAGGACCCTGATCACAGGGCTGCGTGGCGTAGTGCAGGACTACGTCCTCATTCACGACGGGTTTGCAATAGCTGCACCACGCACGCCCCATTCTGAGGTTCAGTCCTCCTGTTCTCTGTCCTGCATGACGTTAAAAGGCACCCTTTAGAACTACGTGTGGCTTGATTCCCATCTCCATGGGATACGTAGGACCACCTGAATGTCTAAGATTCGGGTCCAGCCCCACCTCTGGGAGATCTCCTGATTTCCCGGTCACCTAGGCCACTTGGTCCATCCCTCTCCAGCGGGGGGTGCGTAGGTATGATACAAGGTTTTGGGCACCATGCCCCCTTCCCCTGGGAATCTTCCATCTCTCGATCACCCTCAAGGTTGAGTCCCTTGGCTCCCTGCAGTGGTTCACCCATGTATTAAGAGCACTCTAGTCTAGGACCAAGAGTGTCAGATTCAACTTGATCAAGTTCCATCCACTTGTCAAGCTTCGTGTTCCCCTCTATTCGGACTTCCATCATCTTTCACAACCCGGAGGGACCCCCAAGAACGGCCTGGATACTATGGCCAAGGGCTCTCCTACTGACACGGGCCAACGCCCTCCAGGGTTTCAGACAACAAATCGATAAAATCCCGCGTTGCGAATATGGTCAACGGTCGATGCTCGTTTTGTTAGTCCTCATTTCAGGCTAACGCGACAGGATGCTGTGTTGCGAACATGGTCAGCAGTAATCCTTTGTCGTCACGCCAGCCCCTTCAGTCCTTGAATGTTGGTTGCATGATTCACATCATTTTCCACCCCATCATGTCCAGGTGGAATCTCGACACTTTTGGCGCTATCCCTCAGTGCACCTTTGCATGCTAGGGGGACAAAGCTGCAATATGGAGTCCTCTGGGACTCCCATGGTCCGAGCTCTAAGACCATAAACTAAGACCCATTCGGGACTACGTTCAAATTCCCATCCTCATGGGATACGTAGGACCGCCCAGACGCCCTGTCTCCGGGTACAACCCATTCAGGAAGCCAGTCTCTCCCCCTGTTTCCCCTCCATATAGGCCCCTCGGCCTAAGTTTTCCCCATCCAAATGGCGTACAATATGATGTGGGATCATGTCTCCGTCAATTGTGTTTTATAACACTGCGCACATTTCCCGCCTAGCATCGTCTCTTCTACGTCTGCGCTGCATGACGATAAAATGCATGCTTGGTCCTATCATACGACCCTAAACTGTGACATTATCGTCCTGGCCGCACGACGAAAAACGGCACCGCATTGTGGTGACCTCGCTGTAGAGGACATCACGTTGGGTATTGGTCACATGCCATGCCATTTGTCAACGCCCATCATGGCTTGATTCTTGTGGCGACATCACGACCTACTGCTCTAGGCCTGTCGCTTCACAAAAAAAACCATTCACCTTAAAGAACAAACAAGATACATCAAATTCCGCTTCTCTTAGTGCAGGGGCTATGCCCACACTTCCATTTTCCCCTGGCACTGGTACCTTACCGTGCCACCTTCCAGAACTACGTATGGCTTGATTCTCATCCTTATGAGATACGTAGGAGCGCCCGGGTACTTCCCCGCGGGCCCAGCCTAACCCTTGTGTTCGGTCCCTCGACTCGAGCATTTCCCCAGAGAACGCATGGTGAGCAGGGCTATGTCCTCATTCACGTCAGGTTTTGATGTCATGCGTCCCCTGATCCCTTTTTTTCATCCATGTTCTGAATTCTATGACCATAAACTAAGATCACCCCAAGGGAAAGGAATCTGCTCCCTCTCTCTAATACGTTTCGTTGCCGTATTCAGATGTGTTTTGACAAAGAGCCCGAAGCATGGGATTTCCACAGGGACATTCCCCTCATCTCATGACCAAGCTTCGTGAGCTCGCTATTTGGATCCTCATCCTCTTCCACATCCAAAAGGACCCTCGGATGACGTGGATACTAAGATTAAGGGCTCTCCATGAATGCTGGACCTAAGGGCCCTTCAATCGTTTCAGGCCAACGTCCCCACGGATCTCTGACAACATTTGTGACATGGTCCCGTGTTTCGAACATGGTCAACGGTCGACCCTCATTTGTTTGTTCCCACCTCAGGCTAACGCGACAGGATGCTATGTTGCGAACATGGTCAGCAGTAATCCTCTATCGCCACGCCGCCATCATCGTGATCCGAATCTCGAGCTTCATGATTCACACATTTCCACTCCCTCATGTTCAAGTGGAACTCCATCATACTCAGCTCTTTCTCTTTGCGCATTTAAGAGCGCTGAATGATCGTGTTAGTGTCATCGGGCCGGTAGTCACCGAGCATCCCTTTGCCCTAACCTGCCCCTCTCTGCGTCAGGAAATTCCCACCACTACTGCTTGTTTCCCACACCGAGCACAACTCACGTGGGCTTAGTAGTTTTGGCTGGATGTGTACCAACACAGTTAGGCTGCCCTCGTCCAGTATGACGTTAAACTGCGCTTCCAGAACTACGTGCGGCTTTATTCCCATCATCACGTGGGATACGTAGAGACACCCAGGCATTTCACCTATGGTTCAGCCCCTAGAATCACGAAATCTTGCTCCTCTCCATTTCCAACCCTCGCCAGAGGCCCTGTCTGGAAGAAGGAATGATCCATGATCAAGCCAATGCGCCGAATTTGGCGTACTCCCTCCACGGTGGTGAAACTACCAAGGTGTTGGATTCTGTTTGAACAAACCACCACTCCATGTTCCACGCTTTGCGTGTCCCTTATTCGGACCCTCGTCCTCTTTCATGTCTGAAGGAACCCCCTAACGGCCTGGTCTTATGCCGCATCGGCTCACCTACCGTCCTGGGCCAACGTTCCGGAAGACTGGTCATGTCTGGAAGGACCCCCTAACAGTATGGATGTCTGACCTATGGTCCACCAACTGTCCTAGGCCAATGTCCTGGAAGATTGATCGACAACAAATCGATAAAATCCCGCGTTGCGAATATGGTCAGCAGTCGATGCTCATTTGTTGTCCCCATTTCAGGCTAACGCAGTAAGAATACCGTTTGTCCGCCACGGTTAACGGTTGTCCTTTATTGTCACGCCATCCCCACAGTGTTCCGAATTTGGGCATCGTGATTCACACTTCCCATTTTCATATGTTTGAACCGATTTCAGCACCCCTGGTGTTTCCCCGTTCGTGCATAAGATCACGTTGGAGAAACGGTAATTCGGCTATCCTGGAATTTCCTCCTCCGATCAAGCCTTCCCCATCTTTCGGGAATCTGGACTGGTTTGAGGGAATTGTCGTCAAACGTCCCACAAACATTGTAGGGATGCAACAAGGCAATTCAACAGTGGAAATCGTGCATGCCACGGAACTCAAAACAAAGGAGAAAGAAAGAGTTGAAGCACAAAAGTGTTAATAAAAGATTCTTTCGGGTTTGTTACAATACTCGGGGGTCGACTTCCCCCATGGACTGGTTGACCCCGTCAAAGGAGCGTTGCAGCTCCGCCACCCGTTGACTTGCGGCGTCCAAAGCCTGTTGCCGCTGATTCAACTCCCGCTCCTCTTCAGCAGCGGCGGGGCGTAATTCGTCAACCCTGGCCCTGGCCCTTTCTACCTCGGCCCGAACGGCAGCCATCCTTCCAGAGGTCTGCCCCATGTGCTCCTCAGCCTCTGCCAGCTGGGTCTTCAATCGTGAGACCAGCTCAGACTGCGCATCGAGAGTGGATGAAAGCTCGTTGGCCCGTATCTGCATCTGTTGGACCTCGCCTTTAGCCTCCTGGAGCTTCCTAATGCTGGTCGCCTTCCTCCGCTGCCATCCCACGCTCAGCCCACGATCATGCTCCCGGATCTTCTCAGCCATGAGGTCTCGGACGAGCGTGTGAGGGCGTTGGGCATCCACTCCCCCGGCACACAGTTCGCGCAACCGCGAGCGGAGCCTATCCATTTCGGCCAGCCATTGCGCTTGGGGAGTGTCCCTGATAAAGCGCGTGATCAGCTTCCATGACCGGCGGCGGACTATGCTGCTGTCTTCCTCATCAGAGGTCGTTTCGTCCCAATCCGCGCGGTCAGCAGGCTCGTACGCAGGATATGCCTGTAGGAATTCCTCAGCGGGATCTGCATCTGGTGTTGAGTCTGGTACGACACCTGATGCCGGCGCAGGCACGACAGGACTGGGACTGACCGGTTGATCCTCTTCCTCAGAGTCCACTTCGATGACTTCAGGTATGGCCCTGCTGGTGGTCCCGCCAGTGATGGTGTGCGCCGCAGCTTGAGAAGGTGAAGGGACTATCGTCACCATCACCGGCATGCCCCTGGGAGGGACGCCGCCAGACATCCCGACCAGCCTCGCTGCAGCAGCCCACGCCAGTCGGAGAACTGTATGACAGAAAGAGACATAAACGTTAGTTGGCATGGCCCACATGTGACAACGAGGAGACCGGTGGAGGAGACTTACGAAGATCGACCTCCGAGCGCTGCTCCTGGGCCGGTACTGATGGGACTCCGAGACGAGGCCCCCCGTATACTGTTGGAAGGCCTGGAGAGCCCAGAGGAGCCACCTCAGACCCCCTGGTCCCACCAGATGCAGAACTAGACGCAGCCATAGGCGCGGGTTCCGAAGGTCCCGCGACATCACCCGCCAAGGAGCGAGAACGAGGCCTACGAACAAGTTCCTCCTGCATGGCTCGATCATTTGTGAGAAGTCCATAGGGATTCAAGAACAGATCGTAAGGAGAGAAGTTCGGAATGCTACCTCGAGAGCCTCCGCGAAGTCGTCGGATTCTGAGCTTCGGTCTCCGACCTCGCCCTCCTCCAACGGGCTCCCTCCTCCAGCCTCGTCCCCCTGAGAAGAGTCCCCTGATTCCTCCGGCAAGGGGAAGCGCTCCCTCAGATCGGCAGCCGATAGCTGCGGGGGAACCGTCTGATTTAACAGTACCCTCACCCGGTCTGTCATTGGGCGAGGGACACCACTGGAGTGGACGTAATCCTCCAGCTCGTTGAAGTATTGCTCCGCCTCCGCCGGAGACACCATGAATCCAGCCCGAACTGGGCCTATGCCCAGTAGTTTCATCCCGAGGCGATTCAAGTGGGCCCACATCTCGGGTGGGCTGAGGAATTGCCGGTTGACATCCCAAATGTCCCAAGCATCCGGAAAGACGGCATCTTCTGCCATGTCGATGTGACGCAGCCGCTTCCCCGTAGCCTGAGCGGATATCCGACGGAATCCCCTCGGTGGCCGCCCCTCCGGATGACCCTGCTCTCCCGAAACCACCGGATCTGCCGCTGCTTCCATACCCTCGGCCGGTGCGGGTCTCTCTGCCATGGCAGCCCCGCTGCCGCGAGCGGCCCTAGCTGCCCTCCGACCCCGACCTCGAGATAAAGGAGGCCCACCGTCACCAACCCGGATCGTTGGCTGCTTCAGCATCTCCCCGGGGTAAGCGGCCTCCCAGTTGATGGCGTACTACTTCACTAAGCCGAAGGCGGCGGTGGACGGAGGCAATGTGATCTGCATCTTTCCATCCTCACGTGTGAACATGAGCCACAGCTGCCTCATCACACACGAGTGCTCCTCGTGATGCACCTCCCAGTATACCTGCAGGGTCAGCCGCTGGAGGCACCGGAACTGCCTCGCAAAACGATACGGGGTGTACGGTTCACAGATTGGCTCACGGTCTATCCGAGCCACCAAAACCCCACCTCGGAAGGCCAGGAGGTAAGCCCGATGTTCTTCCGTCCCCCGTCCATCATCAGTAAGCCTCCCCGTCGGCAGTGGGAAGGGATGAAAGTTGAACTCGTCCGCCCTCCACACCCTATTCAGCACCATCGGAACGGCCAGTTTGAATGGGAAGCTCCCAACTGCGTTCAGAATGGAGGGGCGAAAGTCTGATCCCGGCGGAGAAATGGGGTTTGGATACTCGTAAATCCCCCTGATATGCGCTGCGATCCACCCATACAGGAGGTGGAAGGGCCTGCATATTCTTGGCGGCTTCTTGCCCTCACTAATACGCCGCAGCATTCTGTATAGTTTGGCGAGCATCAGGATTCCCAGGTTGATCCGCTGCCCCATGGCCAACATCGATGCCATGATGAATGAGCTGGGCCGCACCCCCATGCTTGTATCTCTCACCGGTAGGATCCACCCATAGATGAGAGCCGCGATGAACGCCGCCAGCCTGACTATTGGCTGTTGTTCGGTGCAGACGCTGAAACCCCAAGTCTTCCATTGGCTGTCCTCCAAGACACGCCAGTACGAGTGTCCCTTGCCCCGCTGGGCTGCCCTCGGACAAGTTCGAGGCCTTAGAGGGAACTCTCGATCTTCTGGGAAGTTCAGGAAGCATTTGAACCATCTTCTGAAGTGGACATCCCTCACCGCTTCCTTGTCCTCTCCAGGGACAAGCGCTATCAGCGCTGACGCCAGCCGTGGCATTTGCTCAGCATCTCCCCACACGCTGGCAACGGGGAGGAACTCGTCATACATGGCCCCCAAGATCGGGACCCCGGAAATCTGTTGGACATCCCACAGGCTGATGCCCACCTCCCCGTGATGTAGGTGAAAAGTGTTGGTCCTAGACGACCATCTACTCAGCAGTTCCGGCATCAGCTGCTTTGGTTGGTAAATGTGGAACTGGGAGGCCCATGCCGCCTCATACAATCCCACTCTCCTCAGCTCGGCCTCGAACTCCTCGCAGGAGGCGCCTACCCAGTAGGCCCAGGCCCAGTCATCGGTGAAGTTGTCGCCCTGGCGCAGGTCCCACTCATCGGACCATCCCTTCTTTGGATCCTGCAGATCCGCCTTCAGCATGGTGCGGTAGAGAGGAGGGGACGTCTCCGGTTGCAGTGGCCTCCCGTCAATGTCGTTCACATGATTGTAGAGGCAATCAGTGGTGACAGGTGTGAAATCCTCCTGTGCGTGACCATCGTCCGCCCTGAACCATTGGTGCTGGCATGGTGTGCTCCTGAACCAGCAAGCTGGTTCATCCCTTCTTGCCTCAGGGATGAAGACGTCATCCCTCAGCCCGAAGCCGTACAACGACAGTTTCTTGCACTGCGGGTACTCCCTCTGACCTTCCGACAGCAGGTCTATCAAGGAAGTGTGGTCCGAATGGAAGCGAACCATTTCCCCTAAGCCTGGACGGTTGGCCATCTCATCCCAGCGAGCGGCATCTGCAAGCACTCCAAGCACAGCCTCTTGATGGGCCATTTTTAATGTCGACCCTCAGAAAAGTTTTTCCCCTAGATCGCGAAGCACGGCCGCGAAGTTGAATCGCGAAGCTCGACCACGAAGAGGAATCGCGAAGATCGGTCGCGAGACCAAGTCGCGAAGTCTGGCCAAGGCCGACAAGAAGTTCGCCTAGCGCGGACGCGGAGTCGGAGACCCACGGTTCGCCGAGAAGCTCGATTCGCGGAGTGCTGTCGCGGAGTACGCGGAGCTTCGCAAAATCGAGAGCACACAAAAAGACAAGACACGTGAAGACATAAGAGGGCGGACCCCCTATTTATAGGCGACGGCCCCGGAGCATCGCGGCGCGCCTCACCCGCGCGAAGCATCGCGGCGCGTCCGGATCCGCGGCCCCGGCGAGCAGCGCGGGCCCCCCCTCCGCGATGCTGCATCGCGAACCACCGGCAATTTTGGCGATTTTTCCCTCAGACTTCGACCCTTATCCCTCCGCGGCTCCATGTCTGAGGGGGGGCATTTGTTGGCACCAAAAATTTGGCCCGAAAGGAAGGGCCGAAAAAGACAGCCGGCGCGCTGCCTCGCGAAGCACAGCCGCGAAGCACAACCGCGAAGCCCCGCCGTGAAGCGTCCCAACCTTGGCGGCCCCGCGAAGCTCCGGAGGCGGTAATCCTCCGCGAACCGGTTTGACGTTCGTGAGCCACCGCGAAGCACCGGAGGCGGTAATCCTCCGCGAACCCGTTTGACGTTCGCGAGCCGCCGTGAAGCACCGGAGGCGGTAATCCTCCGCGAACCCGTTTGACGTTCGCGAGCCGCGGCGAAGCCCCGAAGGCGGCGCGCGAGCCCTGCTTCGCGGCGCCCCTTCCCTATAAATACTCGACTCCCCCTGAGTCCACGGGACGGACAATCCGACCTTTCGGCTTCTCCTCTCCCGAACCGCGAAGCACGCTTTGCCCCGGGAATCATGAGCTCCGCGAGGTATTTCTACTTCGCGAGATGACTCTGATTTGTTTCGTTTTGAGCCCCTCTTCCGAGAGGGATGCCCTTCGCGAAGCTCAAGGGCGTTCGCAATGGAAGGGGATTCCCAAGGGAACCCGGGCAGCCGCAGAGCACTTGTGCTTCGCGAAACACCCAATCCATACGAGTAATCCTTATGCTAAGGCAGGATCGCTCCACTTCGCGAAGCACACTGCTTCGCAGGACCCTGCTTCGCGAACCACTCTTTCTTCGCGAGGCAGTGCTCCGCGAACACTGTTCCACTTCGCAAAGCACCTCCCACTCCTACCTATGCCCCATGTTAAGGCCAAGGCACCCCACTTCGCGAAGCACACTCCTCTGCTTAGCGATTCCTCTTTCCGTGCGACCCTCCAGGTTTGCACGATGTGATTTGAAAGTCCCATGGACAACACCTCCCGTAGCGTTGCTTCGCCTAATGCTTCTTCGCATAGGCACACTAACGGCTATTGCTTCTTCGCATAGCCACGCTAACGTGGACCCCTCGGTGGTTCGTCCCACGACCCCCCTTTACCATGGCCTTACCGACACCTTCCCTTCCCCAAGGACCAGAGGGTACCGGTTATGTAAGCCCTAGGGGTGTGGAGTGAACCCACCTCGTCCGAGCTGCAGGACGTTAAACTGCCAAGCACGACGTCCTCAACACATGACGTTAAACTGTGGCCCAACCTCGTCTCCCTCACGAAGGGTCCCCCCAACTCGAACATTTTTTACACCACTCGTCTCCACGGGAATGGAACTCTTCCGCACATGGAATGAGATCCTCCTTGTCGGAGTGGTGTATGTTCGCAGGGGAAGGGTCGCCTCAGAGCGTAAGCCCCTAACCTTTGGTACGGATGATTGCACCCGTGCATCTCGGTACTTTCCCCACTACCAAGGTCAGTGGAGGACGTGATAGGGAACGAGGCACCTCCCATCGTCGGACCAAGGTCCATCTTCCCCGCGCTCTGTCGCGCCATGGGCCTCCATCCTGGAGTAAGTCCCAACACCATGGGCCGCCCAACGCGTAAGCCCCTCTTCGCTTCTCACGGACGCACCCTTCGTGACGTGATCGTCAGGTCCATGCAACCTCTTGTTTCTCACACCGAGCATGACTCACGTGGGCTTAAAGTGAGCACCGACCCTGACAAAACCCCATTTGAACTACGAGGTCTTTGATCCATGTCATGGAATGGTACGTAGGAAGCCTCCACGAGGTTCAAGCCCACCCGTCGCTCATTCACGTCAAGTCCCATTCCAGTCCGACGGTAAGCCGTTGTGACCATTTGAACTACGAGTTCTTTGATCCATGTCAAGGCATGGTACGTAGGAAGCCTCCACGAGGTTCAAGCCCACCCGTCGCTCATTCACGTCGGGTCCCATTCCAGTCCGACGGTAAGCCGTTGTGACCACCTGAACTACGAGGTCTTTGATCCATGTCAAGGCATGGTACGTAGGAAGCCTCCACGAGGTTCAAGCCCACCAATAGTGGACCAAGGTCTACTTTCACGTCGGTTCACCGAAGAAACCCCATTTGAACTACGAGGTCTTTGATCCATGCCAAGGCATGGTACGTAGGAAGCCTCCACGAGGTTCAAGCCCACCCGCCTTTCACGTCGGGTTTCACCCCCGTCCAGTACAACGTTAAACTGCACTCCGGTCCAGTGGTAAGCCATTGCGACCCGTCCATCCCAACGAACTACGGGGACTTTGATCCGTGTCAAGGCATGGTACGTAGGAAGCCTCCACGAGGTTCAAGCCCACCAATAGTGGACCAAGGTCTACTTTCACGTCGGTTCATCGACACACCCACCCGTCGTTTCTTCACGCCGGGTCCCATCTTCGTCCAACATGATGTTAAACTACACTTTGGTCCGGTGGTAAGCCATTGCGACCCAACTATTTGAACTATGAGGTCTTTGATCCATGTCAAGGCATGGTACGTAGGAAGCCTCCATGAGGTTCAAGCCCACCCGTCGCTCATTCACGTCGGGTCCCATTCTTGTCCAGTGGTAAGCCATTGCGACCCACCATTTGAACTACGAGGACTTTGATCCATGTCAAGGCATGGTACGTAGGAATCCTCCCAGAGGTTCAAGCCCAACTCCCCTCGGACCAAGGTCCAGCTTCACGTCGGTTTACCGGCACCATCCCGAACTATGCGGACTTTGATTCCCTACCACGGGGATACGTAGGAAGCCTCGTCAAGGCTCAAGCCCAACTTCACTGTCACCCCCTGCGATGGTCCCATTTCACTCTCATCCGTCTCCGCTAGACGTTAAACTCGCGGCATACCCTGTGTTGAACACGGGAAGCTGAGGAAAACCTCCGAAACGTGTCTATGACATGTAATTCCCCGCGCTCGATGTGGGATGCCTCGGGCTTCCACGCCCTCGAGAAGCCTTGTGGTCAAGGATAACAGACAGACATGCCAGGTACCCCAGCATCCAGACACGCTACTGATGCCTCAACGTGACTACTCCCCTGACCGAAGGTTGCTGCCCTGACTGGACCCTTTGGAATGTCCCGACAGAAGCAGCGTAATTAACCGGCGCCCATGGAAACATGGCACTGGGAAGAGTTTCACGAACTACGTATTAAATCTATGAGGGAGACCCGGACTAGGTGACGAGTTCTGAGGAGGAATCCACGGAAGGAAGAACCGACATCCCATCATCCCGTTTCGATCAAGGAGCAGACGTACCAGAACAAGGAACGAATGCCGCCCGCCTTTGGAAAGCGGGAATGTGGGGCAACAAAGCCGCCCCCCCCCCCCTCGCGGACGGATGCGCGCGCGCCCCGGTGAAAGCGTCGGAAATAGTAATATAATCCCATTCCATCTAATATATCATCATTTATGATGAAAAAATGTATCAAAATCCCTTCATTTCTAATATACAATTCTTTAAAATAACTAAGATTAACTTATCTATGGTATTCATGTAAAAGGACATAATTTATGTTCTATTTTCTCAATGAACGGTCAAGAGATATCTTCATTAATAACATGTAAGAGACAAATAATATATTGATAATTAAATTAAAAAAATACCACTCATGATGCACGTAACACAAGCTGATTAGAAAAAGGAATTTATGTCAAGGTTTTTATCATGAATCAATGTTTTTGATTTATGATACACATTATTAATGATCTTGTGACTAAATAAAATTAAACATGTATATATATAGTAATTTCCAATGATACATAACATATGGAATTCCCAGTGGAGGGTTTCCCCTCATGATCTCCTCCTCATGAAGATCGCCAAGTTTGATCGTCAAGGGAAGAAGTCACATGGCTTATATGCCTCCAACACCTGATAGTTAGACAATATATATGTTCTTTCAAAATAAATTATATAAACCATAAGACATAACTTTTTGACTATTGTCATAGTATAATCATGTTCTCATTATTGCATTAAATTTTGATAGCCTACTAATGTGATAAAAATTTCGAGTACATTATTTAATAAGATACCCTGAAGAATAAAAAATATTTAATAAGAATGAAATATTCATATATCAAAATGAATGCATGTGGTCTGATGAACAGAAGTACACAATAAAGATAGTTCAGGAGCATCAACACCAACAGAGTTCCATGTTGAACTCATTATATTAGGACCCCTTTGTTTGGTAAAATATGAGTTGTGTTTTAATATAACAATATAGTGTTATAAATAGTAAAGTAATTAAATCAAATAAATTTACAAATTAGAGAAAACAAAATCACACATAATAATAAAACATAAAAATGAAATCATATATACTATGAAAACTATTGGATAATGCTCCATAGACATATTTTCATTCCTAAAAGTAAAATAATATGAACAAATACTTTTTAAATTATTATATAAAAAAAACTATTATTAAAAAATAAAAAATATAATATAAAAAATAAATTACATGAAACTTTTAATTGATATTTCCTCCTTCAGTGGTCTCTCTGGGATATTTAATATCTTCTTCTTATATAGATGAAGTGTTTAGGTATGTATATTACCAAAAAAAGAACTTATAGCATGCGTGTCTCATTAAAATGTAAATACTCTTCTTGAAATATTATCTAAAACATTTCAGTTTGAATCAAACAAAATGATAATAAAGTGAACTTTTCTACTTTCAATACAAATATAAATTCATAACAATATAACATATTATTAAAATTAACAATAGAAAAATGAAAATTATCGACTTTACTTTCATGAACAATCCCTTTAAACTTTTATTTGTTAACTCATGACCATATATAACATTGATGATCTCCATTAATTAACAATAATAATTTAATTCGTTTATAGGCATCAAAAATTCCAAAATACAGTGGAAAAAAATAAATAAAAACATCAGGATCTTCGAGGAGAGGAATTTTTAAAACAAAATACCTAGATATAAAATTATAATACCTAGATATAGTTCATCGTTATCAACTAATTAGTAAGGTTTATGAGTATATATCATCCAAATCTAACAGTTTCCCTCCTATGAATTATTACATGGACATTGTAATAATTGAATGCTTTGGTAGGACCCCTTTTCCATCAAAGGTGTGTTAACACCTCATCCTCAAGGGTAAATGAAGATAAGATCAATATAGAAAGTTTTATATTTTTATAAGATTATTTTTCTGAACGTAAACATGAATATAACACTTTTTTTATAATTTGGATTCATTATCTAATTTTACTCAAGGAATTCATAACTCTCACCCAGCCTTTACATGTTTAACATTATAAAATTTATAAAATTTTCATTATTTTTTTATTAAAATTTTAAGCACATTTTAACATTAATTTTGTGTTATAATAATAACATAAATGATAATAAATGTCATAAAAATTATTATATCATTAAAATGTGCATGATATAACTATGAAACATGATATTCTTGCCTTCACCTTTACATGGTTATTACCAATACAAAACATTATGTGGTAACTCTTACTAGGTTTTGGTTTTGTGATTTATTTTACATATCTAAAAATTTATTACGTTCACTAAAGCCTCCCAAACATTATAAAAATCTTATCAACAATTTATCAATCCATCAAAACTCTTTTCGATATGATTTTCATATATTATCTCACATATTTGGTAAAAAAGTTATACTAAAATTAATCCTTATTCCATGGAATTATGATGTAACCCTAATTTCCTTTATATAATTGAAAAAAATATTAATACCCTAATATATAATGGTAAAAAAAGAGTATAGTTTATTTATATTCCATCACTACACAAGGTATAAATTATTCTAGTGTAATCTATATCAGACTAACTCAAATATTTATATGAACATCTCCACAATAATATATTTATTTATACATCATATATATTTTACGATCAATTCTTCTAAGACATTGTGTGAACACTAGACATAAATTACATACATCTAATACAGTCTATCTCACATGTTCTTGATTCATCAAGTAAACTAGTCAATCAAAGAGATTATATCACATGATAATCATCAATGTTAATAAACACATCAATTTTTAATTATCTAGACATGTACATTAATTTCCATAAATATCACTTAATCAATTCCCTAGTGTTATACTTTTCCAAATGGAGGAAAAATAACAGTTTGTTTAAACTCAAATGATGACATAATCTAAAACATACCAACCACCCCCTAATTAGCTCAGCCTCAAGGTTGGTGTAATCAAGGTTTCAAGGTATAAAGCTTTACATAATAAATATCACTCCAATCATAGGTATTGATAATTTTTATGAATCATACAACCATAAATATATCAATGACTATATGAAATTCAATGTGATAAATTTTTATGGATTGGTCTACATAATAAGATTATACTTATTATCTATTGATTCCACTATTTATAATATATAAATTATTTCTTTGGATAATATTAAATTATAATTTTTTTGGAATAAAATTTGGTAATTTATGTGTTAGGAATTATTCACATTTCAGATTATTTTCAATGGGGTTTATTTGTGGAACTAGAAAAACCCTACATCTGCCACATTCATGTTATGATATTAACATTCTTTCCAAATACATGCATTCATTAAGGTTTTTTACAAATGATTCTTATGAACTCACATTGATTAAGATGATGGGTTGTTGGGCTCATCACACCTTTTTGGGGGGAGTTAATTCCAAATTCATGATTCTATTATAGATTTAATATATGTTTTTAAATACTTATTAATATCTCATTATGGTATTAGTTTATTTTTCTTGTTACCAATCAATTATTATCATGCATCGATCTGAACATCTGTACAAATTAGATTTATTCCATCAATATGAACATATATATGTATCGACAGATATCCTTCAATGAAATAATCTATATATCATAATTCTTCATATTTATATTTTTAATACTTAACTATACAGATTAATAGGTCATAATTGTTTATAGTTGCATAGTTAGTCATTCCCGAGTTTATCATTTACGAGGAAGGTGGCCAATATTTTGATTTTGGGATAAGGATTATGAGGGGGGATTCTTACATACCATTGTGAAAGGAATATAAACCCATTTAATTTGATTTCCCTTAATAGTATAGGTCATACATTTTAAAGACATGTGATAAGGAATCATCAATTTATTTCAACATCATGCAGTAAGGATGACTAAATGGAGGATGATTATCGATGATTGGTGTGGGAATTACTCATGAGAATCCCTTTCTGGTTGATCTCACACGAAATATGGACCAACAAGATTAGGATTGTATCATAACAAATATGGAACCATGAAAATGGTTCCTATCAGAAGTATATCTTGATGAGGAATAGATTATAACACTAAAAAGGAATATAGAACTCTAGGTGGGAAAATATTTCTTTTGATAATATGGATTGGTGAAAGGATTTTGGATAAGGAAAATGGTCTTAATGGACATTATTTCTAGATATGTTGGAGTTTGGCTAGGTGAAGGAAGGGAAAATATAATATCATAAAGTATATTACCCAATATGAATGTGAATTATGGGGTTGATGATATTCATTTTTAACCTCAAAGAGTTTTATAACTTGTCTCATCAAGATAGAAAGAAAATCCCAGATAGTTGACATAGTTTAAGGTCATGTGACAAGGGTATACCACATAGTTTAAAATGATGTGTTAATGATTTATTAATGTAGTATAATGGTGTGTGACTATGACATTGTCATGAATTTTAATGTTGTGTGACTATTTTTTTTAATGGAATTAAAATAAAGAATATGGTAAGGATTATGCATTGAATCTATACTTTTGGATGGAACTAGGTCTTAAACCTAAGGAGAAGGTCCATATGAAGGCATTTTAATTTTTTCTAGTTGAATGATTAACTTGAGTCCCTAATCCCACATGATTTATACTCAATATTACAATTGATTAACATTGGAATAATTTTCACACAACATAAAGAATAATTGGATTTTAATGGGGGATCAAACATTAGATATATCCATGTTTATTCTACTCCCTATCTTCTGATTTATGATGGAGGGGCTATAATGGAAAGGAAGGATATATGATCCTGTAAGAAATTATAGGGGATTACATGATAAGGGATTCCTTATTCTGTTTACCTTGTTATTTTTAAACCCATGTAGGGTGTGAGTGTAGGCGATTACTGTAGAGTAGATTCCTTTTTTTTATACATTGTATTAGAGGATGTAAGGATATTGGAATGTTACCATTAATAGGACCTTTAATGAGGCTTAGGCATCCACTGATGGAAAAGTGAAGACATTGATGCTTCCAGCTTTTCTTCACATTTCAGATAACATGTAGGAATTTGGTTCCACTACCTAAGCTAAGAAGATTCCAAAAATTACCTACAATGTTATGTTCCATGTTACCAAGGGGATGCATGATTGTAGACACATTGAATACCTTATTAGTTATTTAGGAAAAGTGGGGGAAACCATTACAAAGGGAATTTTTTTTATAAAGGGGGAACACAAGTGTTTCTTTATACCACATAAATGTGAATCTTTTGTCTGAGGGGGAGGAATTAATATAAAAAATCCAAAATAGGAGGCCTAGAAAATGGGGAATCATATTTTAAGGATAAATAAACATTGGTACAACATTAACCTTGGTAGGTACCCTTGGGAGACAGATCACTTAGGTGGATATCCCTAGCTAGTTAGTCACCTAGGTTATGAGCCTGGAGCAATGGCTTACCCAGGTAAATAGACTAGGGTGTTGAGTCACCAAAGTGATGCACCCTAGGAAATGGGTCACCTAAGTGATGGGAAATAGGTTATGGGTTACTTAGGTGATGAGCCTCAGGTCATCGTTCACATAGGTTATGAGCCTTAGACAATGGGTAAACGAGGTTATAAGACTCAATCAATGGGTATCCAAGTGAGGGGCCCCATGTTATGGGTTTCCCAAGTGAGGAGCCTTGGTAAAAGGATCACCCATGTGATGAGCTCTAGGTGAATGGTAACATATGGTATGATCCTCGAGTGATGGGTATCAAAAGGGATAAACTCAGGGTGATGAGTCACCTAGGTGATGATCCAAAAGTGATGGGTCACCAAGATAATGAGCTTTGAGAGATGGGTTTCCAATGTGAAAGATTTGGATAACCCCTACAACTACAACTACATTTATTTTTCCTAGGAGTAAGACGACCATATGAAACCTATAGATAAAAATGGAGGCATGAGTGAAGAATCTCCATGAGGAATTTTATATCTTATAACATGGGAAGAATTTGTGTGTTATACAATGTTCAAGGGGTACTATTAATTAGTAAAAGTAAATTCTTGGGTTGAGTAGGCATAAGTGATTAAGTCGCTGAAAGTAGGTGACAAGGGTGAAAGAGGTTGGGAAACTAGAGGAGACCAGATTGAGGAAGATTGGGTGACCATAGGATAACTATGCGATATAGGTTGGGTGACTATACATGACCTAGGTGAAGAAATACATAAAACATGATGGGATTAGAGAGAGCCAGACCTAGTGACCCAGGGGGCTTAGCCTTCTCTTTCCATCCCCTTTTTCATGAAAATGGAGTACCGGAAAAATACCCCCTATCAAATGAAATGGTATTTTAGTGGAAAAAATAGGATAGTATTTTGATTTTAACTCCACGTATGGAAATGAGTGGAGAATGACATTAACAACCTTCTAGCTAAGATGGTTGGGTTGAGAAGCTCTAGCCGTTCTCAGTGATCCATGTTGAGAAGTTTAGGCAAGCAGAACAAATTTCCTATAAGTAGGTGTACTACCACAATCATATGATCACATGATCATATTATTCTCTCTTTAGATTTACTATTTAATTACTTGAAGGTGAGTGTTTCTTCCATTTAAAATTAGTAGGGTCACCCTAGATAGCGGGATTTAGTGGGGCCCCCTAGAGAGGTGTAAAGAACTAACCTAGGTCAACTAGAATAGCCACTTGAACTGGCCCATCATGTAATATAGGTAAGTCATGAAAGTAGAAACCATTCATGAATGTAAGAAAAAAAGACCTAAAAATAAAGTATGAAGTTGAAATGTAGGGGATACCACAAAGGACACACCATCCAAGACAAAACAGGACAAACCTAAAAGTAATTCAAGTCCTTGTGTGACCAAAATTCATATATAGACCAACTCAAACCAATAGAAGCAATAACAGGAGAATCCAAAATCCTACATGATGATATTCCCTTTACCTAAATTAGGAAATGCATCTAAACCACCCAAAAGAACATGTAGGGTGTGACCAAGGCCTGGTAGGATACCACTGTATTTTATATACATGGTCTACTATCAAGAATGAAAAAATTATTGATTAAAAAACTATTTTATAAATCATTTTTAGAAATCCAAAACATTTATAAATCAGTTTTTCATTTTCTCCAATGGTTTTCCTAAAATAATTTTATATTCAAGAACCATAAATATAACAAGTTGAAGTTTTAAAATAGGATATTGTATCCTTTCATTAAGAGGTACACATGTCTCTGAAAAACCTATAATGTGACGCTATGTGATATAACCACATATGAAAACCTATAATAAGTAATCAATTATACAAAAAAATCTTGTTATAAATAGACATAAAAGAACAATCACATCACATAGGGGATATAGCATAGGGGAAACTTTATAATAAACACTAAAAATTTTAAGTAGGAATAACATTGGATCGAACCAATGTCAATTAATGCAAGTTAATATTGAAAATGTTAACCTCTTATTGGTGCAACAGACTCTAAGGCTACCCGTGTCTCCTTCTCGATGCACCCAAGTTTCCTAATATGAAATTGTACAAAAACCATTTCAAAACCATGCACATATTATTTCAAAACGTTTTCAATGAAAATCCAATACACTTAGGTGTTTGAAACCCCATTTCATAATCAATCGAACACATTTTCAAAGAAAACACCCGTTTTGAAAAAAAAATCATTTATAAGAAATAATTTGAAACCATTTATAACATCAAATTAATGAATGAACCAAAGGAATTTATCAATAACAACATGAAATTAATCAAATTATCTCAAGGTATATAAAACCCTACCTCAACATGGTTGAAGCCTATCTTCTTTTGGAAAAAATGTTTCAAAACCAAGAGAATGGCCTTTGGAAGACAAGGAATGCCAAGAAACTTACAAGGATCAATAAAAGACACTATCTGATCACAAATATAAATCTAAACCACAACCAAAACCACAAACAAAGGATATTTATAAGTTTTACATACTTGTAATGAAGAAACCCAACCACAATGGTTATCAGTGGATGAATGAAGAAATCCAAATTAAATGGAGTCACCCCAAATCATCTTGGGATAGATCTTTGGTGGAGAGAAGAGAACTGAAAATACATATAATGCCTCAAACACCCATTCAACCCTAAAGAACATTGTTTATGAAATTTAAATTGTGTGTAATAACCCTAAACATCATGTAATCCTCGGGAAATAGATACTCCAAAACCACGATTTTTTCCATTACACGACATGTAACCTTTACACGATGTGTAAAATTCTCACTGTTGGCCTCACCTGTTTTGATAATCCCAATTATTCTTTCACATACTTTGATAATACCAATTAATGTTTATCTATATATTAATTATTTAAATCTATGACATTCTATTATCAAGATGATAATAATATTACAATAATCTTTGAAATATGTTAATCAATGTTTATCTATGTTTATATGAATTTTGAAATAATTCTAACTCAATCGGATATGTTTTTCATAAAGCAGATAAGTGTTAAGTCACTGATATGCTTATAGCTACAGATACAGATCTACCGGTACTTAGCCTACTGATTGACAAAGTAACCGATAAGAAAAGATCACTGATATACAGATCTACTAGTTTGTATAAGTCCACCGGTAAGAATGTTGCTGATAGATCAAGTCTACCGATATGCATTTAATCACCGGTACAGAACGAAGCTACTGATATGCACAATCTACCGATACAAAGTCACTGATACAAGCGAGCTACTGATAGACCAAGAGCTACCGATAGACCAAGAGCTACTGATAGAAGGATTCTTTGGTACATAGAGCTACTGATACACGGAGTAACAAATACAGATACAAGGAGCTACCGGTACAAGGACAAAGACCTACCGATAGGATCTCACTGTTATACAAAGTCCACCATTACATATTTACCGACAGAAAGCTACTGATGAAAGACATCCAGTCACTGATTCGTAAACTCTACATTAGTCAACATTATTTATTTATTAAGCAACTTTCATATTTGATGATTTTAATGAAATTAATGTTATTTAATGATAGTTGTTGGCATGTTAGGGAACTATACCTCATACCTATAAAAAGGTAATCATTCCCATTTCCGATACTTAAAGCTATAAAAGGAAGGAAAAAAGACCAGGAAAAATAACAACAAAAACAACAACGACAACAAAAACACAACAAGAAAAGTGCACAAAAAGGGGAAGAAGAGTAATGAATAGTGGTTCATATAGAGAGATTACATTCATACTTGAAGATCACTAGACATACACGAAGAGGTCCATACAAGAGGAAAGCACAAAATGAACTTCAATCAAGGAGTGATGAACTACGACGAGCTCTTCATGCAGTCAAGATGATCAAATAGAAATTTAAAGAAAATGATCCTCTATTTTTCAGACAAAAACAGGAGAAAGACTCAGAAGCATTTATGACAAATCAAAAGGAGTCCAGAGATGCACTTAAAATAATTAGAGCATTCTAAACTCATATCTAATCTCTTAGTGATTCTTTTATTTAAACTTCGAGCAGTGTGTGTACTCTGTATATTTTATACACACACTGTCTCTTGTGATAAACTGGAGGACCTCTAAATCCTCACACAAACCTTACATAACTCTTTTGTATCCCACTATAGATAGTGGTAGAGGTCAAGTAGGACCTGGATAGCCTGTGTGATGTTGTTCTTGTTCCCAAAAAGAACTATGGTAGAGGTCTTATTACATGAACAGTCTTTGCATTGTTGTTTACCCCTAATCCAGGGTGTGGACCAAATTTATATAAATTATTTGAGTGGACTAAGTCTCAGCTTGATACTAAACCTCTTGTTTTAAAACTGTTGTGCTTACATATTTTTATTTTAACCTATGTTGAATATTCTGCTACTAATTACTTTGAAATATAAAATTGTTTTAAAGTTACTTTGATAGTTAATCTAGAAAGTGTATGTATGTACTGTAAATCATTAGGTTAGCTTCAAAAGTTAATTAATCTTCCGATTAGATTAACTGAGAACTAATCAATCTTTTGAGAACCTAACTGACCCTTTATAGTTTTACAAATTCACTACAGTTTAACTTAGTTTTCAATTTGGGGGATTTTAAGATAAATCTTTTTAACAGAAATATTAATTGGAACTCAATTCAGCCCCCCTCTTGAGTATCCACTCCGACCAACATTTGGTATCAAAGGATCTTTATTATTAACTGTTTTCCAAACACTCTGTTTTTTCAACTATGATTTTAGTTGCATCTTAGAGATCTTAAATTTATGTTAGTTCTAAATTTTATCTCATTAAATACATTTTCTAAAATCGAACTATGGATAATAGATTAGAATTTGCTGCTACCAATAGGCCACCTTTCTTTAATGTTACAAATTATACCCAGTGGAATATTAAAATGAAAATTCACTTAGATAGTATGTAATTTGATATTTGGACGGATATAGAGACTCAATATAAAATTCCAAAAACTAAAATAACTACTTGGGATAAACCTACTAAGACTGCTTGCAATAATAATTGTAATGCAATGAATTCCTTGTGCTGTGCTCTAGGTGATGATGAATTAAATAGAATATCTTTTTGTAAAACTTCTTATGAAATTTGGGAAACTTTGTCTATTTCCCATGAGGGAACAACCAATGTTAAAGAAATGAGATTGAATACCTATACTATTAAATATGATAATTTTAAAATGAACCCTGATGAACCCATTTCTGATATGTATCTCGTGTTCAATGAGATTTTCAACACTATGAGATCACTTGGAAAAGTTGTTCCTACAAAAGAAAAAATTATGAGAATACTAAGATGTTTTCCAGAAATATGGAGAGCCAAATCTGTCTCCATAAGAGAATCATGTGATATAAGTTCACTACCTGTTAAGGAATTAATTGGTAAGCTAATGGTGTTTGAGGAAGACCTGAAGTTCAACAAAGAAGAGGATGATGAACTAAGGGAGAAGTCAGTAGCCTTCCAGACATCTACTTCAAAGAGTAAAAACAAAGTAAAATTTCAAAGTGAAATTGATAGTTCAAGTAGTGATGAGATTGAATCTGACAGTGATGCCAAAATGGCTCAGATAGCTAGAAGATTCAAGAAGTTCCATAGGAAGAAGAAATTATTCTAAAAATCATATTATAAGGGAATGTATGACAACAAAGTTCATTGGAAGAAGGATTGAAAAACGCCTGATCGAAGTGATAAAGTTGTCTACTATGAATGAAAAAGGGAAGGTCACATTAAAGCAGACTGTCCAAAATTAAAATTCAAGAAGAAGCATGACTACAAGGAAAATAAGTATAAGAAAGATATGAAAGCATCTTGGAGTGCTTCATAGGACAATTCAACTGATTCTGATTCTACTCAGGATGAAAAATATCAAAAACCTAACATGTGTTTTATGGAAAACACATCTGAGGTAACACTGGACACTCCTGCTATAAGTTCTTATCATTTTGGAGTTGATTCTGATTCTGATATTTAAAATATGTCTAGTGAAGTTTTATTTGAATATTTTAATATTCTAGAAGAAATATGTAATTAATTGAAGGACAATTATAAAGCTTTAAAGAAACATCATGCTCTAACCCGTTCTATTAAATCTTCCCTTGATGTAGAAAAGGAAAAGAATGCTCAATTACTTAAGGAATATAATAAAATAAAATTTTCTAATGAGAAATTAAGGAAGGACTTATAAAAATTCACAAATGGAAAAGATACAATTACTCAAATTATAGGAAAACAAGTGGCACTCAAATATACTACTATAATAGGCTATCATCTTGGATAGAGACTGAAAATTCTTTTTTTGATTTTTTAAATATCTGCTTTATGGGTAAGCGGTAACCATAGCACAACAAAACCTGAATAGGCTATCATCCTAGATAGAGATAGTTTACTAAAACCAGATTTATTTCTAAATATGGACAGAATGCTGCTATTTATAGTTCTGTAAATTCATATGCTTCAACTTGTTACTCACATATTTATATATCAAACCAAGTTCATCTTTCAAAATATATTGATTCTATAAATTATTTGAGACCCATAAGACAAATCTGGGTACCAAAATCTTTTATTTCTAACCTATCTACACCTAAGAGAATCTAGGTACCAAAATCATTTTCTATCTAAACCTATTTTATAGGAAACTTTCTTAAAGAGTTCCCATAAGAAGATATGATGTTTGGATAGTGGATGTTCAAGGCATAAGACTAGGGATTACTCATACTTCAAAAGCTTAATCAAAGTTGATGGAGGCCATGTCACCTTTAGTGATAATTCTAAAGAAAAGATCATCGGTCTATTCCAGATTGGTAACACTGATGAGTTTTAATTTCCAAAGTTTTATTATTTATGGACTTAAATATAATCTATTAAGTATCTCTCAATTATGTGATAATGGTTTCAATGTTAAATAAGAAAATGATTCTGGTGATGTTTTTAATTCTAAAAATATTTTAGTATTTTATGCTTTGAGAAATGAAAATGATTATGGTGTTGATTTTAATTCTTTAGCTAAACAGAACATTACTTGATTAAATGCTTATCATAAAGAGTCTTGGCTATGGCATAGAATATTAGGACATTGCAATGTTTGTTCACTAAGAAAATTTTCTAGGAAAAACTTATTCTGAGACCTACCTAAACATGAATTCCCAATTGAAAATGTTTGTAATCCCTGTCAAAAGGGAAAGCAACATAAATTTTATTTTAAGTCAAAGAAATAAGTTTCAACTTCTCAACCTCTCGAGTTGGTTCACATGGACTTATTTAGACCTTCTAGATTTTCTAGTTTAAATGGGAAGCTCTATGTCTATGTCTTAGTAGATGAATTTTCTAGATATACTTGGGTATACTTCTTAGCTCACAAAAGTGAAGCTTGGTCTTACTTTAATAAATATTCCAAGTTTGTAGAAAACCTTAGTGGACTTAAGATTAAGACCCTAAGATATGATCATGGTTGTGAGTTTGAAAATCATGAGTTTGAATCTTATTGCTCATATAATAGCTATAATCACAACTTTCCTACCCTGAGAACACCTCAGCAGAATGGTGTAGTAGAAAGAAGAAATAAAACCCTTCAATAGATTGCAAGAACTATGCTTAATGAGCATGGCCTGCCGATTTATTTTTAGGCTGAAGCTATAAATACAGCTTGTTATATTATGAATAGAGTATTCATTAGACCTGTTCTTAAGAAGGCCCATTATGAGTTGTGGAACAATAAGAAACCTAAGGTTAATTACATTAGATTTTTTAGTTGCAAAGTATTTATTCTCAATACAAGGGATAATCTTGAAATGTTTTCATCTAAAAGTGATGAAGGAATTTTTCATGGTTATTATTTAACTAGAAAAGTCTATAGAATTTTCAATAAATGAACCAGATGTGTGGAAGAATCTGTTCATATCAAGTTTGATGAAACTGATCCACATGAACCAAAGTCTTCTCTTGAGAATCATGAAGAAGATATATTTGATCTGGACCTTAATGATAAAATCAATGAACCTATTGTAAAGACCACCAGTTCTGGAAATATTTCAGAATTTGCTTCTGTAGAATCCTAACATAGATAAGAGGCTGAAATTTCTAGTCCTACCTTTACTAGATCAACTAGGATTCCAAAGAATCATCCTTTAGATGCTGTTGTTGGTAATCTTGATAGAGGGAAATATACTAGAGCTTCTCTAAGAAACTAGGTTGAATAGCAAGATTTTCTTTCACAGTTAGAACCTAATAATATCAACGATGCAATCAATGATGGATTTTGGGTAATGGCTATGCAAGAAGAACTAAATCAATTTGAATGAAAAAAATTATGGGAATTAGTTGACAAACCTAAGGACACATTGACCATAAGAACTAAATGGGGTTTTAGAAACAAATTTTATGAGCCTGGAAATATAGTTAGAAACAAAGCAACGCTAGTAGCACAAGGTTATAGTCAAGAAGAAGGAGTAGACTATGAGGAAACATTTCCCCCTATAGCTAGATTAGAAGCAATTACGATTCTAATTACCTATGTCACTCATCTGAATTTCAAGTAATATCAAATGGATATTAAAACTGATTTTCTAAATGGTTTTATAATTTAAGATGTTTTTGTTGAACAACCACATGGATTTAATAATCCTCATTTTCCAAATCTAGTTTTTAAACTTTCAAAAGCTTTATATGGTTTGAAACAAGCTCCAAGAGCTTGGTATGATAGACTTAGTAATTTTCTTATTTCAAATGGTTTTACTAAAGGGATTGCTGACCCAACTCTTTTTATTAAACTAATTTCTAAAGATGTTTTTATAGTACAAATATATGTTGATGATATTATTTTTGGATCTTCTAAACATTCTTTTTGCACTAACATTTCAAAGAATATGAAAAATGAATTTGAAATGAGTTTAATGGGAGAACTCAAATATTTTTTTGGATTTCAAGTTTTTCAAAATGAAAATGATATTATTTTGAATAAAATTAAATATACAAAGGATCTTTTAAATTTTTTTGGTTGGATAGTATTAAGGAAAGTGATACACCAATGAGTACTGTCTGTAAGTTGGACATTGATGAAACTGGGAAACCAGTGGATCAAACCAATTACAGAGGTATGATTGGAAGCTTAATTTACCTTACTGCTAGTCGACCAGATATTATGTTTAGTGTGTGTATGTGCACAAGATTTCATGATAATCTTAAATAATCTCATTTGATTGTTGTTCAAATAATTTTTAAGTATCTTAAACATACTTCAAATTTTGGTTTGTTTTATCTGAAAGGACAATCTTTTGATTTAATGAGTTATTTGGATACAGACTTTACTGGTTTCAAGTTGGATAGAAAAATCACTTCTAGAACATTTCATTTATTGGTAAAATCCTTATTATCTTGGTGTAGTATGAAACTGAATTTTGAAGCTTTGTTTACTGCTGAAGTAGAGTATATACCTACTGGTAGTTGCTGTGCACAAATTCTAGGGATGAAACACACTCTTTTGGACTATGGATATGACTTTAGACATGTTTCTATAAACATTGATAACACTATTGCAATTAATATCTCTAAGAATCTTATGTCTCACTCTAGGACCAAACACATTGATGAAAGGCACCATTTTTTGAGAGATCATTACAAAAAAGGCGATATTACTCTTGAGTTTATATGTATTGAACATCAATTAGCTGTTATTTTCACCAAACCTTAAAGTTAGGATAGGTTATGTTACATTAGACATGAATTAGGAATGATAGTCTCTGCTAGTTAGAATCTACACCAATATACCTCACCGGTATGGACCTCACTGATATACATCACTGATTAGTGGATCTCACCGTTAGGAATTCTCACTGGTATACCCTACCTATCGTTGTTTTAATCTTCTGTCTACCGCCAGAATCTGTATCGTTTATAATTTACTTATTATATTTTAATTAATTATTTTATGATTCTTAAATTATAAAAATAAGTCCAAATTTCTTCTCGATCCACATCAAAACCTTTTCCCTCAAGCCCTAGCTCCCAAATCTCGTGAAAACCCTAAGTTTCACGAACAAGAAATGGAAAAAACCAAAATGCCTACTGTCAGAGATGACATTGATGAGCTGAATGCTAAGAAGCAGAAGTCAGAGCAAGAAGGAAGTAGCAGTGTTAGTAGAACAATGTCGGGAAGGCGACCAGCGAACCCGCATTTACACAATAGAGTTATTGTGATCAAAAAAGACTTATGAGTGGACTGGCTGTTGTCTAGTAAATCACTACTTCTAGAGGTGCTGTAAGATCAGAAGTGAGTAGACTGCTTCTAGAACAAAAATGCCCCCTACTATCTAAAGCTGGTAAAACAGTTCTATGAGTTTGTGAGTTTTGAGAAAACCGATGAAGAAAATAGAATGGTTTCATGGGTAAATGGAATGTAAATAGATTTTTCTTCTGTTGAGTGGGATTAATGCCTAAAGGTTCCACACGAAGGTGTTTCTGGATATTTCTCAAAATCAGTACCACTTACAAGTGACATATTTGACAATGAGACTGCCTTAGAGGAACTCACCAGTAGTGGCAAGAAAACATAGGTAGTGGCTGCTGAAATGGATGGAGAGAACAGATTGTCGTTCAAGTTTGTGCAACATGTGCTAAGTCCAAGAAAAGGGGACTTTTCAAATTTGAGATATCTAGATATCTATCTGCTACATATCTTGAGACATAGTGTGAAATTAAACATGTGTAGGCTGCTAATTACTCAAATAGAGGATACGATTATACCAAATTCAAAAACCAATGCCTTATTCTTTTCCAAGTTGATCTCAGTGATGATCAAAGTGAATGGAGTAGCTAAATCTCAGGATGAGACAATGGTGTTAAAGAACATCTTCTATATCACAAGCACTGAATGAAAGTACATAAAGATAAACTTGAACCCATGGATATGAGAGTGGGTTTCTGATGAAAAAACGTTATATGATAAGTTCAATCATGTGGATCATCCTTCAAGGCCTAAGGATGTGAGGGATCTAGGTCTGGGACCTGATGAAGAAGAGACATAGTATAGTGATGATTCAAAATATGAAGATTCCTTTGTAGAAAATGGAGGAGATCCAGACTTGCATCCTAGCCCAACTCCTGAGATTGTATCACAGAAAAAAGGAAGTACTTCTTTGAACCTATCTAGTACCGAATCTATTTTGGGTATACGCAATAAAAAGGCACATGTGGATGAGGAAGACCAATAGAGACCAGATCAAGAAGAGGTTGTCCCAGAGAATGAGGAACAAGAAAGAGGATCTGGAACTGAAGTATCATCTTCTACCACCTTGAGCTTACGTACTCTGATTAGAAGTTCTGTTATGCCTTTAGAGGCTGTTCTTGATGAAGTTGACAGACCTTTACCTATTCCTGAGTAACCTCCTTCTGTTGTAGAAATTGAAATGGTTGTGCAATATTCTAATGAGGAAGACCGAAATAATGAGGACATCATTTCCTTAGAAGAGAATTCACCAGTTGGGGGGAGAATCCAACCAGGTTTGGTACTGTCTCAGTAGCTAATGAAATTGAGGACTGGGAAGAAAACCCATTTTTTGTGGTTTTTGGCTTAGATTATCCTGATTATAATAATGAGGCATCCCACAAAAGACCAAAAATCAATTATGATATTCATTCTGAGATATTACCTAAAGATGTGGTACAAATACATGATCTGGATAAGTTATAGTCTGCTCTCAAAATTAGTTTTGTGGAAGAAATAAGGAAAATGGAAGCTTCACTATTGTCATCTATTCAATCGATTATGAATGACTCTGTGGAAATTATATTATCTGAAAGAGCACATGTTGTGGTTTCACCTGCTGATATGATCACCAAGGATGACTTAGCATCCTTAAAGGGTGAGATGAATGAACTTTTTAGTGCTTCTATTGCTGAGTTAAAGGTTTGATTTGTTGAAGAGATAAGCAATTTGGAAAAATCCTTCGAACTCTCTCTTTGTTGTAATTTGTCAATATTTGTGGAAGAGATAGTGGATTAAGCCATAGATTTCCAGAATCAGGTATCTAGACTAGAAAAGGATGTTGAAATTCAAAAGAAATCAGTTATATCTCTGGAATCCTATATGAGTACAAAATCTCAAGCAGACAAGGATTTGGCTTATGTGAAGAGTGTAGTGAGCCAAATGGTCTCAGTTTTTGAGGAGTTTAAGCTTTACATAATAAATCATGTTAGCACCTCAGATTCTCAAGTACAAAATCTTATCAGTGGTTTGACCAAAAACATCAAGCAAACAGTAACTTTTTCTATTGGTTCTCTTGCCTCCAGACCTTCAGTGGAATTGAATCAAATTAGAGCCTTGATGAATGAGGAGCTTGGTTCAGCATCAACCAGGGGATCTGTGGACTCATCTGATCTAACCAAAGTAGTTACTTCTACTAGAGATACCACTAGAGATATCATGAAGATTGTTCAGTTAAATATGAGAGAAGCTTCTGCTTCTCAGAAAGAGGTGAAATACAAGGTAGATTATTACTTCCAAAGGTTTTATACCAAGAATCATCTAAAAAACCTTTTCAAGCTTATGTTAGAAAACAAGAAGCTACCTCTAGTCAATCAAGCCTTTATGGAACAAGTTATAAAGCTCAGAGAGTTGACACCTGCACTGGACAAATTCATGGAGAACAATAACGATTTCATTTCTGCTATGGAAAGAGGAGGAGGAATCATTATGGATTTCAGAAATCTCTTGTTGCCTTTTTTGCATGTTGATGCTTGGCGAGTGATTATACCTCTAGCTCTACCTGCATCTTCTTATACTGCTTCTCCTATTCAAATGACTCCATCCCAATCCATCTAAAGCCTTTCTCCTATGATCACTCAGAGAGATACACAATATAGGAAAAAAACAGTTTCAGTAGCTCAGCCACCTCTGATCATCTCTGGTGTTCCTAAGTCTCCACCTGAATCCACCACACCTGAATATTCTTCTGATCGCAAAGGGGAAATCTCATTCTGAGGATGTGGATTGATCAGTGGCTAGGATTTCTGATAGGAATCACCTGTATTTCTTTTTGTTTTAACTATGTATTTCTTTAAATCTGTTTTCTCCAAGTAATATATCTGATATTACTTTATTTTACTCTCTATTACTTCTTTTCTCATGTTTCTCCTTCTTGCCCCACTTTTTGATTATCACAAAGGGGGGGAAATACTATATAAGGGGAAAATATCTTTTAATTCATATTCATTTCCCTCGATTACATTTGTTTTATATTTTATTTTTGATATATATATTTTTTTATATATTGTTTTCTCTGATACAATTGGATTTAATATCCTCTGTTACATTACTGCTTATTTTTAGGATTATAATATCATAATTTGTGATTATCAAGAAGGGGGTGATTATTGACCTCACATGTTTTGATAATCCTAATTATACTTTCACATAATTTGATAATACCAATTAATGTATATCTATATATTAATTCTTTCAATCTATGAAATTCTATTATCAAGGTGATAATAATATTAGAATACTCATTGAAATATTTTAATCAGTGTTTATCTATGTTTATATGAATTTTGAAATAATTCTAACTCAATCAGATATGTTTTTCATAAATCAGATAAGTGTTAAGTCACTGATATGCTTATAGCTACTGATACAGATCTACCATTACTTAGTCTACTGATAAACATAGTCACCGATAGGCAAAGGTCACTGATACGCAGAGCTACCAGTATGTATAATTCCACTAGTAAGCATGTCACTAATAGATCAAGTCTACCAATATACACATGATCATTGGTATAGAACGAAGCTAATGATATGCACAAGATACCAATACAAAGTCACTGATACAAGCGCGCTATCGATAGACCAAGAGCTACCGATAGACCAAGAGCTACCGATAGAAGGAGTCACCGTTACATAGAGCTACTGATACATGGAGTAACATCTACCGATACAAGGAGCTACCAGTACAAGGACAAAGAGCTACCGATAGGAGCTCACTGCTATAAAAAGTCCACCATTACATTTCTACCGACATAAATCTACTGAAGAAAGACTTCCAGTCACTAATTCCTAAACTCAACTTTTGTCAACATTATTTCTTTATTAAGCAACGGTCATATTTGATGATTTTAATGCAATTAATGTTTTTTAATGATAGTTGTTGTCATGTAAGGGAACCATACCTCATACCTGTAAAAAGGTAATCATTCCCATTTCTGATACTGAATGATATAAAAAGAAGGAAAAAAGACCGGGCAAAAGAACAACAAGAACAACAACAACGACAATGTCAAAAAAACACAACAAGAAAAGTACACAAAAAGGGGAAGAAGAGTGCGGAATAGTGGTGCATACAGAAAGACTACATTCATACTCAAAGAACACTATACATACATGGAGAGATTCATACAAGAATAGAACAGAAACCGAACTTCATTCAATGAGTGAAGAACTACGAAGAGCTCTTCATGCACTCAAGATGATCAAACAAAACTTGAAAGAAAACGAACCACTGTTTTTCTGACAATAACCAGAGAGGGACTCAAAATCATTTCAGACAAATCAAAAGGATTCCAGAGATACACTTCAAATCACTAGAGAATTCTAAACTCATATTTAATCTGTTAGTGATTCTTTTATTTACATTTCGAGCTGTGTGTGTACTCTGTATATTTTATACACACAATGTCTCTTGTGTTAAACTAAAGGATCACTAAATCTTCACACAAACCTTCCATAAATCTTTTTTTATCCCACTGTGGATAGTGGTAGAGGTCAAGTAGGAACTGGATAGCTTGTGTTCTATTGTTCTTGTTCCCCCAAAGAACTGTGGTAGAGGTCTTAGTACCTGGACAGTCTTTACACTGTTGTTTACCCCCGATCCAGGGTGTCGATCAAATTTATATAAATTGTTTGAGAGGACTAAGTCTCAGCTTAAGACTGAACCTCTTGTTTTAAAACTATTGTGCTTACTTATTTTGATTTTAACATATATGGAATATTCCGCTGCTAATTACTTTGAAATATAAAATTTTTATAAAGTTACATTGATATTTAATCTAGAATGTGTATGTATGTACTATAAGGAATTAGGTTAGCTTCAAAAGTTAATTAAACTTCTAATTAGATTAACTGGGAACTAATCAATCTTTTGAGAACCTAACTGACCCTTTATAGTTTTACAAATTCACTATAGTTTAACACAGTTTACAATTTGGGGGATTTTAAGAGAAATATTTTTAACAGAAATTTTAATTGGAACTCAATTCACCTCCCTCTTGAGTATCCACTCCGACCGACACTCACATTGTGTATCAATTCATGGGTTCTTCATGGAGGTTATTACACACCATTTATTCAAATTAACAATTATATAACTGGCTAATAGAATGAATTTCTAGTTTAGTACTAAAAATTAAAAAAAATCATGAACTTCACCACTACAGTTATCCACCAAGTTCTTTTTTTCATTACACAACCAATGAAAAAGGAAACCCAAAACAAAGGTTAAAATGTACCTGAACGAAAGGAAATGAAGAATTAAAAACTCCCCACCATAAATTCTTCTTCCCCTATAAAGTACTCAAGATATTGGATCTTCCAAAAGAGAACCCCACAACTAAATCATCAACGACTCCCACTCCCACATCTTTTGGATATCCTATATAGAAGACCATAGTACCCAAAATTTGGGGATCATTTTACCATATAGTAAATTACCATAGAAAACCAGAATATTAACTTCTTATCCAAAAAAGTGGTATCGAGATCATGATCAACATCCACTCATCTAATCACATGGTGCAGGATATGGTATATATAATGTCAACTGGGGAACATGAAACACGATGGGGATTATTGTCAAACCACATAGAAATTATAACTCATAGGACCCCCTCCCCAATCTTCCAATGATGTAAAAGGGGGCCACAAACCTTAGTGCTAACTTACCCATATTACCCAACAAAATGATGTCCCAAGCGAGGTGAAACTACGAGAAAGACCTAATCAACAACCTAAAACAATAGTATCCAATAACAATGGTCCACATAGGATTTTTGAAAAATATATTCCACGATCAATTTCTTCTAGATCAACTTCACCATCATAATAGTCTCCAAAACAACACTCATCCCAACCAAGCACCACTCTCCCAACTCTTCGTAGCGTAAGGGAGATCTTCATGGATTCCCACACAAAGCCTCGAAGGGTTCCACCTTTTTCAAATAATGATAACTATTGTTATAAGAAAACTCAACCAAAGGAAAATTATTTTCCCATGATCCTATGAAATCAAGAAAACAAAATCAAAGAATATACTATAGAACATAGATAGCCCTCACTATCTGTCCATTCATATTTAGATGATAAGTCAAGATCAATATAATCTGGGAACTAATAGCCTCCTGAAAACCTCTCCAAAACCTTACTGTTAACCTCATATCCTTGTAAGAACAAACTATTTAGGTAAACCCATGATGTCTCACAATATATCATAAATACAAGTACTCAATTTGTCACACCTTTTTTATCTCCTTGATATGTGGGATATGAGGTGATCTAGTGATTCATTCAATGATCACACAAATCACATATTCCTTACAAGGATTCTATGGATAACCAATGATTAAATCCACAGAAATATCACCCCACTTCCATACTGGAATTTGTAAGGGTTTCAAAAACCCTACATGTCTTTGGTGCTCTACCTTAATTCTCTAACATGTAATGCGCTATGATACAAAATCTACAATCGATCATCTCATCCCCTACCACCAATAACGACACCTCAAGTCATGATACAACTTGGTAGCATCGAGGTACATGGAATGACAAGAACAGTTCCCACTATTTAGCAATTCATACATCAAGGAAAATGAAAAAACCAACCTTATATGGAAGAATAAATCTTTGTTTGGAGACCGAGACCATTCACCCATTGTCTCCCCACCAAAAAGGCTTTCACTAAAGCATTAGAACAATGTGTCTTCCACCATATCAAGTTGAACTCACTCATCAAAAGAAAAATCATATTTCATGGAATCCAAGAACAATTTTCCACTAACCTCATCCAATTACAAGATCATCTACACAAACAAACTCAGTAGATACCACTCCCTAATTGATTCCTTCATAGATTTTGTCAGTAATTTTCTACCCAATGCATCAGAAAAAAACATAAACATTCCTAGGGGAATAATAAATATAAAAATAAAAATAATAAAGGCACATTACTAAGTTTAACAATAAAAAATTCAGATCCCTATGAGAAAAAATATATTTCAGGGTCTGATGATCAGAATATACCATAAAACACTCCCTAAAAAGATAGGGACACCACTTTTTGAGACCATGAATAATCGCTACCAACTCAAGATCATGAGTAGGGTAGATATTCTTATTTGTGTAAAACTATAATGATCTGTCAGCTGAAACCCATTAACCATTCATAAATACACATCCTACACACATACCAAAACCATCATAGAAAACATCACAACCTGATCTCAGTTCTGGTAGAATCAAAACTGTTGTTGAAGTCAAACACATCATAAAAACCACAAAATATGTCTAAAAATTTTAATTCTATTAAAACATTACACCATTATGGCTTAAATTTTTTATTGAAGAAGAAATCTTGGAGATTTCTTGAAAGAATCGTTTATAGTAACTATAAAAGCCAAAAAATATCTAGATCTCAAAAAAAAATTTGACTTATCAAAGGACATAAATACCTGTACCTTTTCAGGATCAACTTATATGCCCTTATCAGATATTACATGTCCCAAAAACTTGACATCTCGAATTTAAAACTCACAATTGGAAATATTGAAGTACAGATGATTTCGTTTCATGGTTCAAATAATGTTATCTAAATGGTATGTGTTCTCCTCATCTAAATTAGAGTACTCCAAAATATCACCCATGAACACAATAACAAAAGAGACCAAGAACATATGAAATATATTTTCTATCCAAACCATAAACCTAGTAGGAGCATTAGTGAGACTGGATGGAAGAACTAGAAACTCAAAATGCCCATATAGACTCTTGAATATTCCCTTAGTTATATCTTTTTCTCAAAATCTCATCTTGTGATACCCTAACTATAGGTCAATATTAGAAAAAAAATGATCCCATATAAGCTTATCAAAGATATCATCAATCTATGGAAGATGATATTTATTATTAACTGTCACTTGATTAAGATTTTGTTAATCAATACAAATTTTATGGCTCATGTCTACATTCCTAGAAAAGAGGAAAAAATAATCCCATAGTGAAGTGATAGGATGAATAAATCCTTTAACCTATATGACCTTAAGTTGTAACTTAAGTTAAAATAAATCTTTAGCTTCCATACAATAAGATGATATAGAAAAGGGTATCGTACCAAAGAGAATATCTATAGTAAGCTCAACCTCTCTCTGTGGAAGAAAAATAGAAAAATCATCCAAAAATACCTTAGGTACTCACACACAATTGATGGATGTGGACCACCCATGAAAGGGTCAACTGCATAAAAAACACTAATAGTTGGCATGATATTACCCCATAATACGGAATATTAGGGCCAACCATTCCTGATATAGAGTCTCGCTTTCCCAATAAAACATGAGTGACCCTATCAGAAAATATGAACTGAACTTGATGGAGAAATAGTCTATCTATTACATAGAACTAATCATAAAATCCATGTCGATAATAAATTAAAATATTTAAAGATCAAGAACTAGAAAGTTCCATTCAAACTCAATGTTTTCTATCATCACCTGACAGACAGGACATCTAAAATCGTATTCAGTCTTTTTCCCAAAATCATGTAATGATCCAACAATAATGGAAGAAGTTATGATTGAAAACCAAACACATCAACTAACATTTATGATATAAAAGAATGAGTTACATACCTGTTAATCAAGTCTAAAAACTAAGAATATTATATAAAAACTGTACCTTTTACAGTAGCTACACCTTATTGAAATTCCCCTGGAAAATGCTCCACAACATAATGTCATCCTATCTTAGCCACATGAACATCTCCCTTGGACTAAGGATTATACCCACTATCCATAGAAGCATCTATAAGAACCTAATATCACTTAATGAGAGTGGATCCTTTCTCAATTCCCACCTATATCTTTTCACAAAAGAATTTTAGATATCCAGATCATCAAAAAAGATAAAAAGTCATAGGATCCTCCACACAGTTAGGCTTAGTTTGACCTCACCTCCAACATGTGTAGCATAGAATCTATTTTTTCCATATTTTCACCCCTAAAACTATTCCTGAGGAAAACTATCCACTCTTACTCTTTATTTTCTATCTATAAGGTGCACCCTAATGAACCACTGAACCAATTAAATCTCCACCCAAACATTTCTTCCTAGTTATGTCTACCCCATCAAAAACTACCATATCAACTACCTCTAAAAAGGTTAGATGTAATAAGAGTATCAACATTGACATAATATGAATCATCATTACCAAATCAAACCTCTTAGCCTTAAAGTACTCATTTGTTACAAGATCTAGTTCCATATGCATTTAATCTGTAAAACAGGTAGAATACTCCAAAATGGTTTGCTCCCCCAACTATAAGGTTATAAAATCTCAGGTCTAATATGCATAAAATTTATTAGGATAACATTTTGTGTTAAATATTTTATTGAATGAATCCTAGGTAAGGTCCTCATGAAACTTAACATTCACAATATAGTTCCACCATCTCCTTCCTAGTCCCTTGATCATATACGTGGAAAAATCCACCTTGTAGTCTTTAACAGTCTTTAAGAAGTTAAAGATCTTCTCTATCTTCTCAAGCCAAATTGTGGAGTCCATGGGTCCTCATCACCATTAAATATGGTTGGATTCCATTTAGTAAATTATGATCCATGATTTACTATGCATCACAGGTTCTTAAAACCAACTTTACCAGAAGTCTAATAGTATGGATAACAGCTTCTACCAAAGTACGGTCCATTAGAGGATTCACATTTAGAACCTGTCTTGTGGCTTCCCCTCTAGATTTTGGAATATATATTATCCAAGGAATTTTCTATCAAAATAAATAAACCAATATTTCACAAGAAAATTCCAAAATCATAAGACTAACTTCAGGTATTGATAACAAATCTTTAAACCACTAATAATCTAATGCAACCAAGGAAAAAATTATAGGAAAGGAACACATAAATTGAAATAAAACTCCCATAAATTTTATTAAAATTACCTCAAACTCCAAGTCTCGAAACTGGTAAAAACCCCTAACAACCCATGGTAACTCACTTTCAATCATAGATGTGAGCTAGACATGCCCCTTTTTTGATCCTATAATCCAAATTTCAATAGTCCAAACTCAGTTCTACCCAAGGCGTAGAACGAAACTTAGGTAAGGATGAAACATTTCAGGCTGAGCATCCCATTTAATACTTAAGATTAATGAAAAAAACTAGGGAAACTAGACTAGCCACCTGAATAGGTCCATCACAGAATATAGGTAAAAAAATAAAGAATAAATTAGTTATGAATATAAGAAGAAAAAGACATAAAACCAGATTATGAAGTAGAAACATACGATATACCACAAAATACATATTATCCAATCCAAAATCGGATAAAATAGAAAGTAATTATAGTTCCTATGTGACCAAAATCCACCTTTATACCCACCCAAGCAAAAAGAAACAAATACAAGAGAATCCATCATCCTACAAGATGCTCTTCTCATTACCTAAATCCTCTAATACAATATCTGTAACGACCCGAAATTTTGAATAAATCTTGTTTCCTAATTTTATGTGTTATTTTATTTTGTTTTTTATACTCAAATTTTTTTTTTCATTTGATAACATGAGTATAATTAAAATGAGACCATTGGGTTTTGAATGTTATATGACCATTGGTCAATATGACCCCTGGAAACTAAACTTTTTGATTATTTTCTCTAAATACAAGTAATCTTGGTTAATTATTATAGAAAGAAGATTCGATGGCCTCACCCAGCAGTCTTGGACCGATCGAAGCCCATCTAATAGAACTTGGGAAGGAGGTAGCACCACTGGGCTTTTCTCTGGACCAAACCCAAGCCGAACTTCATCGTGTGAAGCTAGAACAGAATTGCCTTTGTAAGAAGTTCAAATTGATAGAAATTACTACTCATGCGATGTTAGCCGAGCCTCCCTCAGATTCTCTCACCTTAGCACACCTTACACTTAGGTCCTATGCTGGTGTGATAAGGGGCTATGTAAGGAGACTGTAACTGCCATGTGTAATCCTTTGTTTTAAATAAAAATTGGGATTTCTTCTTATGATGAAGTTTATGAATTTTCAAATGACCGGATAAATATAGTATGCATATTTTTGATGAATTTTAGAAAAATGATATTTTAAAAATGTTTATGTAAACCTTAAATAATTAAAAATGTGTAATGATATTCAAAAAATGGTCTTCTACAATTATGCTCAGTACGAAATTTAGAGTCTAATAAGATCAAATTAATTTTTGATGAATTGTAAATTATGAATAGTGATTTTATGATTAGGATTAGTAATGTGTCCAAATGGATTAGTAATCTCACTTAAAGAAAGTATTAATATAATCTAGGCACCTTGATTAAGTAATGTGATTCAAGAAAATGGTTAAATAACGATTTCATTTATTATTCAAGTATTAGTTTTTTCGAGTGAATAGTGTTTTTTTAATTAAAAATTAAATTAAAAATATTTAAAAAAATATTTTTATAAAATGGATTTCATTTTTGAAATCATAGCACTGATATTATATTATGGTAATTTTTGCGGTTTTTTCTGAAAAAAAAGAATTTCTGGTGAATAGTGTATTTATTTAAAAAAATAAATTAAATATATTTAGAAAATTATTTTTATAAAATGGAGTTCATTTTTAAAATCAGTTCACTGATATTTGGTTAAGGTGAAATTTTGGAATTATTCTGAGAAAGTTGAATTTTCGATGAATAGTGAAAATACAGTTTTTAAGTTATGTGTATTTAATGACATCATTAAATGATGTATTAAGTATGTAATCAATATGGCCGACTTATGAATATTATGATAAGGTATGAGGTGTCCCAAGTGTCCAATACCATGGGAAAATACCATGGGCTAGCCCATGGTTTTTCCAAAGCCACTAATAAGGTGTCCCTTGGCCATTAATGCCTTGTCCACTCACTTTCCCTATAAATATCAAGCCATCCTATCATCCATTCGACTCCCCACTCTTCCCCAACGAAGTTCTGGTCTCCTTACCTCCCAAGGAGTCCTCCCAAGGTACCCCCAATCCCTCAAGGTCCCAACCTTTGAGTTTTAAGAGTTACATTTTAAGGTAAGGGATCCGATCTCTTTTTTTCTTTTCAAGAAATCTCTTTTATGTAATTTCTTTTATGATCCATGTTCTTATGTTAAAGGGTGTTCTTTTATACTCCTCATACTTCCCTTTTAATGTTCACATAATGATAGATCCCCTCTTACTCTCATCATTTCGTTTTATGATGTTTTAATTGGCGCCGTTAGGCTGCCGAAATTTTTGTAACGGATTCTTTCTCCTTTCTCATTTTTCAAGATATATTTTCATGTAAAGTATTTCAAGTTCCGTTTTATTATTTTGGGTTATGTTCTCTAAATTTATCGTACTTATCTTTTATGATCATATGATGAGAGACCCCATTTGATATTATCAATTCAGTATTTTGAAGTTTTAAGTGGCGCCGTTAGGCTGCCGAATTTTTAAGTGGTTCTTCCACCCTTCTCGTTTTCAAGTTCTACTTTCATGTCAAGTCTTTCAAGTTCTTTTTTATTATGTTGGGGTATGATCTCTAAATTTATCATACTGATATTTTATGATAATATTATGAGAGACCCTATTTGATCTCTTCAATTTAGTATTTTGATGTTTTAAGTGGCGTCGTTAGGCTGCTGAATTTCTAAGGGGTTCTTTCACCCTTCTCGTTGTCAAGATCCATTTTCTTGTCAAGTCATTGAAGTTCCTTTTTATTATGTTGGGGTATGATATCTATATATTTCATACTTATAATTTATTTTCATATGATGATAGACCCTATTCGATCTCATCATTTCATTTTTGGAAGTATTAAGTGGCGTCGTTAGGCTGTCGAATTTCTAAGGGGTTCTTTCACCCTTCTCGTTGTCAAGATCTATTTTCTTGTCAAGTCTTTGAAGTTCCTTTTTATTATGTTGTGGTATGATATCTATATCTACCATACTTATCATTTATGATCATATGATTAGAGACCCTATTTTATCTCGTCAATCCATTTCTGTAAGTTTTAAGTGACGCAGTTAGGTTGCTGAATTCTCATAAGAGAAATCTTTTTTTTTCTTCCTTTCAAGTCCTTCGTTTCATATGGTATATCATTCATATTTCATTACCATGTTCTTAAATACTTTATATTATGTTACCCTATTGTTTTATGTATCATTTTTGGGTGGGTTATCCATGTCCCCTCTCTTTTCAATGTTTTTTTAAAACCATGTATCATAGACGTTATGCTGCATAGTTTTCTTCCCAAAATGCCTCCCTCTTTATCTCAAAATTATTTTATGTTATTAAGTGAATACTCAAAGATATTACTTCTACATTGGTATTCTCATATATATCAAAATTTTATATTTTAAATTCTGTTATTTACAGACATGAAACCCTCTTTCCTTTTCTGTGGGTTTAAAGTGACATTAAGATCATGTCTTTAAAGCATTTTTAAAACGTTATGATTATGAAATGAAACCCATTTATTTTATGCTATGTGGGTTATTTATGAAATGTTTGATGATGATATATGTGGTTCACATGATAATAAATACAAATTAAGGGTGCGCCCTGATAGCACTCCAATGCATTGGGTAATGATGTAACCACTAGAGATTACAATTTTCACGATATCTTGGTGAATAACCTTGGTAATTTCCAAATGACACCTTGTGGATGGACCTTGGTGATATGTTCATGATTGTCTATATTAAATGTTGCAGCCAAATCTTCAAGTTATAAAAAATGTTATTTTTATTATGATATGCCTCATGATTTCTTTCTCATGCCTTAATGTTCTTTTCATGACCTTATTGAAGTATCTCAAGTTCACATGTAAAATGTTTCTCTTGTTTCCATTACTGGGACTTCTGCTCACCCTTTCTTTTGATGTATGTCCGCAGGTTATGAGATGCAGTGATGAACCTAGGATAAACATGAGGAGAATCCTTTCAAGTGTTTAAGAATAATATTTTATGTTTTCATGTTTAAAGTTCCTGGTTTCCAAGACAGTAAACCGTAAAGATCCTCGGTTTTGTAAAATTTAATGAAAGTTTATGTGATAAAAAGGCGGGATGCTATAGTTGGTATCAAAGGATGGTTTAGTTATTTGTGGAAATTAGGATATGATTACTCTAGGAATAACCCTATAGAAAAGTTTAAATATAGGAAATCTTCCTGGTATTTTGGTGAGTATTGAGTAAGGGGTTGCCAAGAAAATACATCCCTGTATGGATATGAGCAGGTAGAGGTGGCTCTGGCACAGATGTACATAGGGGTAAAACCCGAAAACACCGCTTTGAGCTAGACTCGAACGGGAACTGGTACACAACAACGGACCTTGCGGCACTCTTGGTTACGACACTCCCGTGGGATATGCTTTGGTAAATTCATAAGCATAATATGAACCATTGTTAAAGGAACAAAGATAAAATAAAATAAAGATTCACATAAGAATATATGATCATGGATAACCTTGATCGGAACATGGGGGATCACAAGTTAGGGTATACTTTTCTTCTACAAGTTATCCTTATATGCTTTCAGTTCCTTTTCATGATTATTGGCTAAGTACTTAAGCCCCTAATTATTCTTTCTCTTCTTAGTTAATGGTGGGAAATGGAAGAACATGTCCCAACAACCAATGTGATATGAAATGCGACGATTGTCGTATTAATATGACAGGAATGATTAGGGGATTAAAATATGATTATTATTTTGGAAGACGTTCACTATTTTGGGGACTCTATATGATCGAGGTAAATAGATTACTACGGTATTTTCATTGAGGAGTAAGGTTGACTTATATTTTGAAGAATCGATGAATTTAAGGTGCACTTATATTAATTTAGGTTACTTATGGGAATGATTAACCTATCTTTGGGTAAAATATGTTTAGGTTACATACTTTTGTTATAGGATATTAGGAGTGTTTGATGTTGTTTGGAGATGAAAAATGAAGTCTATTTTGGAAGACTATGTTATCAAATCTTTCTTGTATTTGGGTTTCAATCTTAGTTTGGTTTATTTTGAGGAATTTTAAGGACCCTTATTTATGGAATGGACTATGATGAACTTTGGGTAGTACCATGGAACTTTGAAGATTTAAAAGTAGTTTCCATTCCTATGAGATTATTTCTTTTTGAAGAGTGGGTTTACCTTACCCATTCTGTTTTTGGGATAATGTTTAAAGATAGAAGAAATAGATAGTTAATCTTTTGTGGATTATGTGATTCTCTAGAAGATGATTCTTGTGTTTTGATGAGACCAAGTAGTTTTGAATGCTCATAGTTTGGAGAAAATATTAGTTTTGGGTAGAAACTTATTAAAGGATGAAACTCTACATGAAGATAGGTATATTTTCTTATGTTTTTGTTTTATGTTGTAAATGAATTCCTCAAAATTATGAAAAGGAACGTAAAACAAAAACGTTGTTGGTTAACGTTTCCTGCTAGGTAATCAAAGACCGTTTACACATATCATAAGTTTGGGATTTTCTTATGGTTAACTTTCTCATAATCATGTTTTCTATCACTCTCCCTCAGAACTTGATCCTTTGTTTTCTCCTCCATGTCCATGTTTTCGTACATGGAATCCTATTGTGGGCTAACTCGGGTGACCTTTGTACTTACCTTTTTTTTCTTTTAAAGTAATAGTTTTACTGACTCCTTTTCCGATGTGGGAATTTCAATGAAATTTCAAAACCCAATTTTAAAAATTGCGAGGATGCAATTTCTTAAGGGGGAATATTGTAACGACCCGAAATTTTGAATAAATCTTGTTTCCTAATTTTATGTGTTATTTTATTTTGTTTTTTATACTCAACAAAAATGTTTCATTTGATAACATGAGTATAATTAAAATGAGACCATTGGGTTTTGACTGTTATATGACCATTGGTCTATATGACCCCTGGAAACTAAACATTTTGATTATTGTCTCTAAATACAAGTAATCTTGGTTAATTGTTATAGAAAGAAGATTTGATGGCCTCACCCAGTAGTCTTGGACGGATCGAAGCCCATCTAATAGAACTTGGGAAGGAGGTAGCACCACTGGGCTTTTCTCTGGACCAAACCCAAGCCGAACATCATCGTGTGAAGCTAGAATGGAATTGCCTTTGTGAGAATTTCAAACTGATAGAAATTACTACTCGTGCGATGTTAGCCGAGCCTCCCTCAGATTCTCTCACCTTAGCACACCTTACACTTAGGTCCTATGCTGGTGTGATAAGGGGCTTTGTAAGGAGAGTGTAACTGCGTTGTGTAATCCTTTGTTTTAAATAAAAATTGAGAGTTCTCCTTATGATGAAGTTTATGAATTTTCAAATGACCGGATAAATATAGTATGCATATTTTTGATGAATTTTAGAAAAAAGTATATTTTAAAAATGTTTATGTAAACCTTAAATAATTAAAAATGTGTAATGATATTCCAAAAATTGTCTTCTACAATTATGCTCAGTACGAAATTTAGAGTCTAATAAGATCAACTTAATTTTTGATGAATAGTAAATTATGAATAGTGATTTTATGATTAGGATTAGTAATGTGTCCAAATGGATTAGTAATATCACTTAAAGAAAGTATTAATATAATCTAGGCACCTTGATTAAGTAATGTGATTCAATAAAATGGTTAAATAACGATTTCATAAATTATTATTCAAGTATTAGTTTTTTTGAGTGAATAGTGTTTTTTTAATTAAAAATTAAATTAAAAATATTTAAAAAATAATTTTTATAAAATGGATTTCATTTTTCAACTCAAAGCACCGATATTATGTTATGGTAATTTTTGGGGTTTTTCTGAAAAAAATGAATATTGGGTGAATAGTGTATTTATTTAAAAAAAATAAATTAAAAATATTTAGAAAATTATTTTTATAAAATAAAGTTCATTTTTTAAATCAGAGCATTGATATTTGGTTAAGGTGAAATTTGGGGATTATTCTGAGAAAGTTGAATTTTCGATGAATAGTGAAAATACAGTTTTTAAGTTACGGGTGTTTAATGACATCATTAAATGATGTATTAAGAATTTAATCAATATGGTCGACTTATGAATAGTAAGATAAGGTATGATGTGTCCCAAGTGTCCAATACCATGGGCAAATACCGTGGTCTAGCCCATGGTTTTTCCAAAACCACTAATGAGGTGTCCCTTGGCCATTAATGCCTTGTCCCCTCACTTTCCCTATAAATACCAAGCCATCCTCTCATCAATTCGACTCCCCACTCTTCCCCAACTAATTTCTGGTCTCATTACCTCCGAAGGAGTCCTCCCATGGTACCCCCAAGCCCTCAAGGTCCCAACCTTTTAGTTTTAAGAGTTACATTTTAAGGTAAGGGATCTGATCTCTCTCTTTCTTTTCAAGAATTCTCTTTTATGTAATTTCTTTTATGCTCCATGTTATTTTGTTAATGGGTGTTATTTTATACTCCTATTACTGAAATTTTCATGTTCACATAATTATAGATCCCTTCTTACTCTCATTATTTCGTTTTATGAAGTTTTAAGTGGCGTCGTTAGGCTGCCGAAATTTTTGTAACGGATTCTTTCTCCCTTCTCATTTTTCAAGATCTATTTTCATGTAAAGTATTTCAAGTTCTTTTATATTATTTTGGGGTATGATCTATAAATTTATCATACTGATCTTTTATGATAATATGATGAGAGACCCCATTTGATCTCTTCAATTTAGTATTTTGATGTTTTAAGTGGCGCCGTTAGGCTGCTGAATATTTAAGTGGTTCTTCCACCCTTCTCGTTTTCAAGTTCTACGTTCATGTCAAGTCATTCAAGTTACTTTTTATTATGTTGGGGTATGATCTCTAGATTTTTCATACTGATTTTTTATGATCATATTATGAGAGACCTTATTTGATCTCTTCAATTCAGTATTTTGAAGTTTTAAGTGGCGCCGTTAGGCTGTCGAATTTCTAAGGGGTTCTTTCACCCTTCTCGTTGCCAAGATCCATTTTCATTTCAAGTATTTGAAGTTCATTTTTATTATGTTGGGGTATTATATCTATATCTATCATACTGATCATTTATGTTCATATGATGAGAGACCATATTCGATCTCTTCAATCCATTTTTGGATGTTTTAAGTGGCGTCGTTAGGCTGCCGAATTTCTAAGGGGTTCTTTCACCCTTCTCGTTGTCAAGATCTATTTTCTTATCAAGTCTTTGAAGTTACTTTTTATTATTTTGGGGTATTATATCTATATCTATCATACTGACCATTTATGTTCATAAGATTAGAGACCCTATTTGATCTCGTCAATCCATTTCTGGAAGTTTTAAGTGACGCCGTTAGGCTGCCGAATTCTCATAAGAGAAATCTTATTTTTTTGTCTTCCTTTAAATTCCTTCATTTCATAAGGTATATCATTCACATTTCATTACCATGTTCTTAAATACTTTATATTATGTTCCCCTACTGTTTTATGTATCATTTTTGGGTGGGTGACCCATGTCCCCTCTCTTTTCAATGTTTTTTTAAAACCATGTATCATAGACGTTATGCTGCATAGTTTTCGTCTCAAAATGCCTCCCTCTTTATCTCAAAATTATTTTATTTTATTAAGTGAATACTCAAATCTATTACTTCTATAAGGGTATTATCATATATATCAAAATGTTCTATTTTAAATTCTTTGATTTACAGACATGAAACCCACTTTCCTTTTCTGTGGGTTTAAAGTGACATAAAGATCATGTCTTTAAAGCATTTTTAAAACGTTATGATTATGAAATGAAACCCATTTATTTTATGCTATATGGGTTATTTATGAAATGTTTAATGATGATATATGTGGCTCACATGATAATAAAGACAAATTAAGGGTGTTCCCTGATAGCGCTCCAATGCATTGGGTAATGATGTAACCACTAGAGATTACAATTTTCACGATATCTTGGTGAATAACCTTGGTAATTTTTAAATGACACCTTGGGGATGGACCTTGGTGATATGTTCATGATTTTCTATATTAAATGTTGTAGCCACATCTTCAAGTTATAAAAAATGTTATTTTTATTATGATGTGCCTCATGATTTCTTCCTCATGCCTTAATGTTCTTTTCATGACCTTATTGAAGTATCTCAAGTTCACATGTAAAATGTTTCTCTTGTTTCCCTTACTGGGCCTTCTGCTCACCCTTTCTTTTGATGTATGTCCCTAGGTTATGAGATGCAGTAATGAACCTAGGATGAACATGAGGAGAATCCTTTCAAGTGTTTAACAAGGATCTTTTATGTTTTCATGTTTAAAGTTTCTGGTTTCCAAGACACTAAACTGTAAAGATCCTCGGTTTTGTAAAATGTAATGAAAGTTTATGTGATAAAAAGGTGGGATGCTATAATATCAAAAAATACCCAAATGCACAAATTGGGTGTGATCCAATTCTAACTAGGATAAAACCATAGTTTTTATAGAAGGACTAATACCAAGAATTCAAAAATATGTCTTTTAAAACAAATTTTTTTTTTCAGATAATTTCTATAAATCCAAACCATTTATAAATCATTTCCACTTTTCCCCATTGGTTTTCATAAAATCCATTAATATTCTCAAACCAGAAATATGAAATGTATATTTGTTACAATATGAAATCATATCCCTCCATAAAGAGGATAATAGGTAAATACATGTCCATGAAACAACCTATCATGGAAACCTATGTGATTTTACCTCATATAAAAACATATGTCCAAAAATCCAAGAAAAAACCATTCATGTGATAAATAACCATAAATGAAAAAAAATCTCTCATATGGGATCTAGACTCTGGGAAACTACATAAAATGCACTAAAAATAATAATTATAAATAATTATAGATCCTTCCAATATCGAGTCCTTCCAGTAAACATTTCAAAATGTTACCTCTAAGTGGTGAAACACACACTAAGGTTACCCGTGTCTTTTTCCTGATGAACACAATGTTCCCATTGCGAAGTGGTCTAAAAAACATTTCAAAACCATTCTCTCAATTTTAAAAAATGTTTTCAAAACACATTATAGTCAACATTGGAGTTTTAACCCCCATTTTTAAAGAAAAAACATTTTTTAGGAAATTTTCCTTTCAAATAAATTATTTGAAATCATTTATAAATTCATGATAATGAAAAACCAAAAGTAATATATCGTGAATGATACTAAATTCACTAAGTTAACCCTTTGTATAGGAACACCTACCTCAACAAGGTAGAAACCAATATTTTTGTGACAATGATGACCAGAAACCAAGATAATGTTCTCCAAAATACTAAGAATGCCAAGAAATTAGAAAGCATCGATTGAAAACTCTATCTGATCAAAAACATGTATCCAAACCAAAACCATAACAAAAATCAGTGAATATAAAGATAGATTACAAAGTCATAGATATTCAATTCAACCACAATCATAATCAATCACTGGACAAAGCAATCCAGATGAAAATAAGTCACCCAAAATCACATAAGAAAAGATCTCTGGCTAAGAGGAGAAGACTAAAAAAACATATGAAGCCTCAAAAACCCATTCCATGGCCTAGAAAAATTTAATCTGATATTTACATGGTTTTCAATAGCTTTACATATCATGTAATACTTGAGAATTAGATACAAAGAAAAACCCATCCCTTTTTATTAAAAACCATGTTTTTCCATTATACTACATGTAACCTTTTCATGGTGTATAATATTCTCATGTTGTTTATCCAATTCAAATATTCTATCTAGCGGCCATTACACAAATTTAAATATAATTACACAATGTGTAAATGCACAAATAACTTCATAAACCCCTAGTTTTATGATGATAATTCTAAATAAATTTGGAATTCACCATTACAAGTGTCCTCTCAGTTCTTTTTCATCATAACTTAACCAATGAAAATGGAAAACCAAAACAAAGGAAAAACAAACCAGATAGAATGGTTCATTACATGAGGTATACTTAGTAGGACCACCCTTTTGAGGCCATCTAGTCAAGGTCACTGAGTACAAAGTTTTGACTTTCCAAGATTCTCACCTAGTTTCCTTCACACCAAGCGCTCCCTCATTTTGGGGTTACCACGTATGGTTTCTTGATTTATTGTTCTTATATATTTTCCAAAATAATTTGTAGTTTTATAATGGTCAGCTCTTCTAATGTTTTCTGGTATTCTAAATTTGTTTTTTGTATTAATGTTTTGGTTTTTTAAATCAATAAAGGGTGATCTTGTCGATAAGATCCCTCCCTAATAGCCTTATCAATGTTCATGAAGAATCATAATTAGGATTACATGAAATAAATATTTCTACCCCTATATGCACATAGACTACTGGTCAATATGGATATCCCTCATCCAAATACCATTCTCCCAGGCTTATAGATGACTATGTACACCAACATGTGTATAAAAAACACATTGGTAAAGATGTTTTACATCTTATGAGGAATAAATATCTTTTCTTTTCTGTTTCATAATCCCAAGACTACCTTATACTATAGAAAACTCATAATAGAATCAAAAATACACAGCTACTATTTCATCTTCCATCATGTTTTCATTATTTAAAATTAGGTATGGAATGATGAGTTGGTACTTTTTCCTAGGGGTGTCTTCAAATATTACTGTATATGGGCCTACTGGGTCTTGGTAACATGTATAGAGTTTGAGATACAACTCAACAAGGATGTTATTTTATAATTAGTTTATGTTTCCCAGATGTATGACTATAAAAATAGTAGGTCGATCCTTGAGCTTCAGAGCCACTCGATCCCTCAAACCAATGCCTTCCATCTCACTCGCAGTGAGTTGGGTATGATGTTTTTGGATATATATAATATCTTTGGAGTTCTAATCATTGTGGCCATGTATGAGGAGTTTTCCCCCATGAGGTAGCATGTGGAGATCCCCAATGATTGTTGTACCTAGTCGGGGAGTTACTAAGAATTGTTAGGGATATCATGGATAAATATCCTTATCCTCATATATAAATCAGATTTAAGGCTTGTATGAAGGCTTTCCTAGTCCCCCATGAACACATAATTACATTCAAGAACTCTACGATATTCCCATCCTTTTTTAAATGAGGATTTTTTTGAGATATGTTGGCCATAGTTTGAGAGGGTTCAATATCAAATGTAGGGACACAAAATCAGAAAAACAATCCTTGTGGACACTCATCTAGAAGGTTTCATGGCCATGTGGCTAAGAAAGTATCTTCTCAAAGTGAATTACTCTAATAATGGCATCGAGTTGAGTATTCTATTATGGAGTCCAAATTAGAAAAGGGGAGCCATTGGATTTATTTGTGATGATATTTGAGAGGAGCCATGGATGACTGTTGTCGTCCTTTTTTAAATGATTATTTGTTGAGATATGTTAGCCATAGTTTGAGAGGGTTTAGTATAAAATATAGGGATATGAAATCAGAAAAACAATCCTTGTGGATACTCATCTAGAAGGGTTCAAGGCCATGTGGCTATAAAAGTATCTTCTCAAAGTGAATTACTCTTATAATGGCATCGGGTATAGTATTCTATTATGGTGTCCAAATTAGCAATGGGGGAGCCATTGGATTTATTTATGATGATATTTGAGAGGATCTGTGGGTGACTGTTGCATGTATGTAATGGAAATTCCATTTTCAAATCTTTAGGTCATTATGAATTTTTTGGGAAATGGTGGGAGTCCACTTTAATTACAATGAACTTCTTAGTACTGTGGGGATCCCATAAAGAAATTTTTTACCATTTTAAAATGTTTTTATACTAAAATTCCATTATCATTGACCAGTTAAGTCTCCCATAATATCTTATGTATCCATGAGGAATTGAAATTCATTCCGTATATACCACCTATTATTTGTGTAAGCACTTATGACAGATAGTCCTCATATGTTTTTCATTCCTACATGATGTCATTTAGGGATATAATATCATTGTATCAAATTTTATTTGATATCATTTTTGAATATCACGTTCCCTTCCGCATTGAAAATAAATTATGATGCCTTCAATATAAAATAGCATTGCATCTAGGGGACGTGTTGTTGTAGTAAAATACTACCATATTATATAAACAATATGTGATGGTAGACTAAAATATGATGGGTGTTATGATTAACCATCCCCCTAAGGGAATATTAATTAAGTTTTTCTTAGATTATGCCCACACTTGGATATTATTATACTCATGGGGAATATTATCGAATACCACCCCATTAATCACAATCAAATTTGCTTCATCCAAAGGGATGAAAGTGACTAAGAAGTTCTTTAAGAATCACACAACTGCTGAGGTGACCATGTCTTCAAATCATCTCAAGCCCTAGGTTTCTTCACCTACTAGGGTTTAACAAATCATAAAGATATCACACCAAGGTGATTTAGTCAGCATCAACAGGAAAAGGCCCCATAAATATTCAAAAGTCCCAAGAATTGACTCAAGTAAAAAGTTCCCCAGTCTTCTCATATTGGTATTGCCTCATCTAGTACAGAGGATTTATTGTCTTTACTTTAAAGTGGAATTAACATTACTTATATTGGAAATGTAAAGGACACCTTATACATTAACTATGATACTGACCCCTAGAAGTGTGTTAGAATATCTGACAGATAGATATACTAATTCCAGACACATGTAAAAGGGATTCATTCACCTAGTAGGTGTAATATATGAAACACTAGGGGACCCTTAAAGGGATACACACCCAGTTAGTGGAGAAGTATTTGGATTCATTTATTTATCTTGAGGATATAATTTCACTTATTCAGTATTTATAAAGTTCTATCCTTAAATCTGTATTATCATCTAACTCTATATTTTATTATAAGAAGTGTTGAAAGTGGAGGTAGGAGATACTATAGAGAAAATCATCTCCCCTAATCATGCGTTCAGTTAATCCTCTAGAGATATCCTTGAAGCAAACATGAAGAAAGGGTAACTATTTACTGGATAATTAATGATGCAGAATAGGGAATGTGTATTTCTTCCCTTTTCACTCCTCCAGTATTTATCTGACTGAAGGAATGAAATAACATTCCAAGGAATAATATAAAATATCATCATGTTTCTAGAACATCGTCCAAGTATATTTTCCTTAAAGATAGTGGTATGCTTCCGACCATCATTCAATATTAATTATACATGTGGGAGTTTATGTGAAGCTGAATAATAACACTAAAGTTTATTGATTATAGGATTAAACTATTAAAGGATCCACGTTTAAGAACCTAAGGATACTGATAAGTGTTCTTTGAGTGAGTCTTAAATTCATAATATCAAAATGTCCATGGCTTCAATGGAAGTGATTCTAATTATGGATGGTGTATCACTAGAGAAAGGATAACCTCTAGAAAAGTGGAGGAGAAAAAAGGATGAGACATCATTAGTGTCCTTTACATTATCTTAGTCCTCACAAAAAAATGTAGGATATCTTGTCATCCCTTTATACCCCCACACTATCAACCAAATTTGGAGAGGTTATCCAGACATTTGTGTGGTGAGAGGCCAACACTATACCGCTTATAAGTGGATCATCCCTACCAGAGGTTACTCTCCACACTACTGAAGAGGCAGCTATCATATAGGATATTCAATATTTTATAGATGACCAGGTTAATATGGGAGATAAAATTTCCATGGTGGTTTCTATAGGAGATACTAATCCAACACCCAATTCCAATATATCCCATAATATAGGGGGATCTACTAGAATACATACCAAGCTGTTTCCATCCATTGGGATGACACACCCCATAAAATTAAATGTTGATGTCATGGAGGGTACGTGTATTTACAACTCCTTGAATCCAAAACTACTAAATTGATATATGTTTATTATGCATTTTACTGCCTTACCATCACAAAAAGAGGTCAAAAATATATAATATTGGATCCCCATTCCAAAAATCCATAAATAAAGGCACTATGTTCTATCTGAGTGACCATATTATAGATTATACTCTAGTTTCTATTAGTTTCTTTGATATAGATAAGGAGACCCTTGATTTTTACCATACCAACCATTAGTGTGCTTGGAATGTCATATGGAATTTCATCTCCAATACCCCTAGGAATTATCTTAATTCTCATATTTATCAACATAAATGATACTTCGTGCTCTTGGGTAGTGGGAAATTTGATTATTGGGACCTCTATCCATCATAAATGATATCATCTAGGCGTGGGAGATCAAAGAAAGGGTTAAGGTATACCTTCACTACATAAAACTAAAGGCTTGGTCCAGTAACCATTAGGTAATGGTGCTTCAAAAAGATTCCCATTATGAAACCACAACAATAAAACAATGGTTTCTTACTCATGAAGAGACTTTTTAAATAATCCACCTCCAATAGGGGTTAAACCATGCCAGGGAGATGCTACCAAGGTATCAAAGACTTGAGAAAGTTTATTGAACCAAAAAGGAATTTAAAAATACTATTTTTAAGAGACTTCTCCTTGTTAAAGATATTGGACATGAAAGGATATATGAATTTCATAATATCATTGAAATGTATTAGAAGTCCCTTGTTGACCTTGAAACCTATACAAAGCATGTCTTATGATAAGGAAATTGTAAATAAGAGAGATTATAACTCATGAATATTTCTCTTATTTTTTTAATGAATCATTCAGAATTATTTCATTCATATTTTTATTTTTACCTACTTTAAGTTCACACATATTTCTCTTGCATTAATGATTGATATATTCCTATTATGCATGGTTCATTGATAGATATGGGTATAAAAACCAAAACTGACACACTAGAGCTGGTCTATTTGGCTGGATAATATGGAATCACACTTTTCGATTATTTTATTTAAATATATGATCTAATATGTTAGGAATGGAATAATAATATATATTTTTCCAAGACCAAGGGACCCAAGGAGCATTATTTTTAATTTTACTGGGGTTATAATATGGTCCTTATGAATTTGGTGTCTTTTATTTCATCACCTAAAATGTTTCCTATACATGATCAAAATATGACTTAGTGGGAAAGAATTGAATTTTTATTAGGATGTGCATTCTGGGTTTTCAACCTAATAAGATTTTCTTCATTCCAATTTCAACTGCTTGATTTTTCCCAAATCATGTAAATCATGTCTGAAGTAAAAATAGACTCAAGTTTTTTTCAAAATTCGCTTTGAGTTTTTTTAATTTTGGTGAATCCTATTTATCTTTCTATAAAACAATTTAAGGTCATGAATTTCAATCCTATATTTTTTATGTTCATGGTTAAAGTATTTGACCAATATTTCCTATAGTTTAAGGATGTATAGATTTGACCAATGTTCACTATAGTTTAAGTTTGTATATAATTGAACAATAGTTTTTAGTAACTTTTTAATAAAACATGGGTAGGGTATAACTGACATGAATTGATAAATTCTGATATAGTAAAAATCATGGATAGGTACATGTAATTTAGGGCCATGATGTGTAATTAGATAAAACATTTCCTTAAAAACGATGACTTTTCATTGACCATAACTTTCCTAAAGCATGATGATTTGAACTCAAGAGGTAGACATGATCTGGTAATTTTTTATGAAGAAAAAAATGGGAATTTAGTTTATTTTTGTTAAGATTAAACCATTGTGTCATACAATTTAAGTTCACGTGATGAGCACTGGTCAAATTTCTCATATGGAATATCAAAAAATTTATCCCAGAAATGGTTATGATATGAATGTGTGTAACTTTTTGAGTGTTGAATATACTTGATTATTGGATTATGGATTATGTAAATAAAAAATTATGAAATTTAAAATCGTATTGATCGAGTGGGACATGTATTTTGATTATGACATCAGACTATGTTTGAATGGCTAATTCCACTCCAACAGTTTCAGGGCATATGGGGATTATAAGACCTTCTCTATGGAATATAATTTCTCTAGTTAATGGGCCATATCAGCTTAACATATTTAGATCCATATCATTAGAATAGTATGCATATTCAATAAAAAATTCATTTGGAGTCTATGTCTCTAGTCATTGATATCCATAAAATGTTATCAAGGATTTCAAAACTTGTATATTGAAGTAGGTTTACGTAGAAACAAATATATAAGAAGGATTCAAAAACCTTCGTGATTGCATAATTGTGTAAGAAACGCATATTTAGGTAGTGAAGATGTTATATGGAATGAATCACATGAATCCATTCACACAATTTAAGGTCATGGTGCTAGGACTAAGGATATTGGAATAATGACCCGAATAGGGATCATAGGACAAGAATGTTACAAAACCATTGTGAACATGGGGGATATGTTATATAAAATAACTTGAGGTCATTAGATCTCAATTGTTTCCATGTAATAGATTCATAATGAATAACCATTGGTCATATTTTAAAATTTGTCTTCACTATGATTATATTAGGGAATAAAAGGATTGAAGGACTTTTTTCTTAGGACATAGATTTTTCTAGTAGTCAGTCCATGTTGGGAAAGCATATACAGACCTATATTAGGGGTGTGATATTAATATTCAAAATAAATTTTCCATTGGATTAATATTATATTGTCTTTAATATCTAATTAAGGTTTGAAAAATAAGATTTTCTCTGCAAACAAAGTGTGGTTTTTTAAAAGAATATGTTCAAAAAGAATAATAGAGTCATTTAGACCCAAGATTACCATGAAAAGTTGGTTTATTTCTAATAAAAGTGAGGGGATTAGACCCAATGTGGATATCATATAGAGTTACCTTCATAGAACTATTTCATATGGGGGAATGGGAATTTTTTATCATTAGTCAAAATTTATACTTAAAGAAGGACCTTTTTTTATTTTCTATATAGTTCTGTATCATATATCCGGAACATATTCCCTACTTTAATCCTAGATAAATTTATAGATACCAGGATAACAAAATAAAAGTGTAAACTTATCCTAAATAGGAACTCCCATGTTAGAATACCTCAAATGGATCTCATTCTCATGCAAGGAAATTGATTTATTTTGAAAACATTTAATCATAATGCATGTTGATGAATGAATAGCCATTCACTAGGTATATTCCTTTTTAATGGATAAAATTCCAAAAATCCATTTCCTTACATAGAAATCATGTATTTATTGTGAAAAAACATTCCAAAATTCCAAAGTGAAAGGGGTCATTAGCTTTATTGAAATTCTTGGATGGACCTAAAATATGAGATATTGACTCCAATATATATCCCAACAAAATGATAAATCAATACATATATAGTTATATGATGATTTATTATATATATCTATATCATATGAAAAGAAAGGGGTGTTATTTTGTTTTGTTTCTAGTCCTAGGATAAGGGATCCATGTGTCACTATGCATCTCTTTGGAATGTGAATCAAGACGCATGTAGTTTTGATGAAATTTGTTACACTAATAGAACACCAAAATATGTGTGGGGAATTTTTTTCGGGATTTTAAACTAGGATTAAGATAGGAAAACTCATTTTCACTTCGCATTTCCTTGTAATGAGAGTTAATCGACACATAGTTCTAAGGAAATTACTTTATGAAAATCATCCTCTTATATAAAGGTAAAGGAATTTTTTATTCTTGCACATAAGAAAGATGTATGCCAAGAATCCATACATAGATATGGATCTTTTGTAGGAGATTCATGCCATGAAAAATTTTCTACTCAACCAGTTATGGTTCATATAAGAAAAATAAAACATTTCTTTCCCTTTGGCATAGCATATCTTATCCATTTTAAATGGAATATTCATACCAAACCTCTAAGACCATGAGATTCATGTTCAGTGTAAGAAACAAGTTGGAATTGGAAGATTACCCAGGTTGCATTAAGATACCAACCATGGGAGATGAACCATGTGATTTTTCATTTTTTGGTCAGAACATCATCGTGTTGTTTCATGTTATACGATTAAGATGTTAATGCTACACAGTTTAAAGTCTTACCATCAGTATTTTCCTACATAGTTTAAATTCATGTAGCTTAGCCAAATATCCATATAGTTTTACATCATACTATAATAATGATGAGCATACATTTTAACATCATGTGGAAAGGATGTTTTCATGTAGTTTTACAACATGTAATTAAGATGTGTTCTTGGTTTTTTAATGTCATGCATCTTAGAGTGGGATCTATATAATTTTACATCATTATATAAGTAAGAATACCACATAGTTTAACATCATGTGGTGAGGTCGTTGTTGTGATGTTTTATTTCATATGACTAATATATGCATTGGGTAGTTTAACTTCATACATCTCAAACTATGAACTATGTTGTTTTATGTCATACTATAAGAAAGATGACCATGTAGTTTAATGTCATATTTTATGTTCATTTTCATGAACTTTTATGTAATGTCACTAATTCTTTCCCTAGAATATTTAATTTCCTGTCAATCATTTTATAGGTATTAAATATATAAAAAGTATTTCATAGGAAACCTTACATTCACTATCGATGTGATTCACTTGAAATCCATTGTGACAATGAATGGGATCCTTTTTTATATACTTTATGTATGATATAAGGTAATTATCATATTCGTTCATGTTTTTTAGGTTTATTCCTAGGAATCATTGGGGATCTAAATGACAATACCAATTCACCGTGGAGGAATGGTTAGAAGAAAACATACATGTTAATGTATCATGCTATTTTGTTTTTATGAATATTCAAGTGGTGTTGGGTAAAAAACCTTTTCTAATCAATCCATTTAAAATCATCAAATCAATTATGAGATTACTTATCCATGGATAACTAATTCCAAATGTAAATGATGATTGAAGTTAATTAGACCTCGATAGGTTGAACGACTTCTATATCACATACAATTGAATATTATTTTATTTATATAGATATATAAGTTATTGTGTGATAATCCTACAATTCATGTAAAAGTATTCTAGGATAATATTACTTGTTTTTTTCATCCATTTTTTGGAGTATACTGTATAGGGTTTTTTTAAATATCTATTTTTCCATTTTCTTTAATGTTGTAGTGGGGTGAATAGTTAGACTAAATCCCATATTACTAGTACAACCTTTTCAATTCATAGGAATAGAAGTTCAAGATATTATTTATAATTATTTTACGAGGGACACCAAATACGGTAATTATGTATATCTCTAAAAACAGTGGAATATCACTTGTCCTAATTTTGTTCAGGGATATAGCCTGATTCCACTTTTATAATAAGTTAGTTTTATTTTGAATTCACACGAATTTCCTTATTGTTGCTGAGCGATATGACCTCATGAAATATATTCCTAAAATATAAAACATCCGTGAATAATTTATAGTATGAAATAATCATTCTCATATATGAAAGAAGTTATCCTATATATGATAATCATGAAATATATTGATGAACTCTATACAATATTTTGTCATTAGTTTCTTGAAATATGTATTCCTCCTTATCAAATGGGATAGCTTAAACCCGAACTGATGAGCACCACATTCAATTTCATAGAATTATTATATGATTTTGATATTTTCCCCTTATTCAATGTGTTAGAGGATAAATCCATAAAATACTCATTTATGGAGAACTGTTTGAGCAAATGTGCCATCATAAGAGGTTAATTGACTACCCATCCTTTGATTTAATCATTTTTGTTCTTTTTTATGAAAAATCCCATTTCGGGGGAAATTTGAAATGGGGAACATCTATATGTTAAATAAATATATTTTGGGGTGTATTTGAACTCATTGATCATTTATATGTTGTTTCTAATGAATGGTTACACCACTATATGATGTGAAATACTAGTGAGCATTTCAACATGGTCAAAATATTCCAAGGTTGTAGCCACATTAGAATATTCATATTCTCATGATTTATGTGAACATGGGATATGAGTTAGGGTTGGATATAAGGGAAATTATTCCATCATCTATATTATGTATATGAGAATGGGAATAAACAATTTCTTTTTTATATATCATACTCATCATTAATCTTCTTGATTACCAACTCTAAATCCCATTTTTCAGATGGGCTACTAGTATCTATTATACCAATTCCAAGCCTACAATTAGGTCTTGGTAATCTTAATCATTATTTGTGTATCCTCATGAAGAAAATAAAGAATATTCAAAAACTGAATTGGATGGAGAGGTAACAATGACTCCCAAACTGACTCTCCTATGTTTTGGGTCTTCAATAATTTTCCATGTTGTTCTTCTAGAAGAATTATGAAAGTATATCTCTCATTTCTAGGGGGAATCTTAAAAATAGAATAATCCTTCATAGGGTAACTCAATATAAAATAGTGTGTTTTATAAAAAATGATGTTCCATAAAAAAATATAGTAATAACTATCCCTTAATTACCTTTTGGGGTAAAATTAAATATTAAACTACTGCAAGATGATTGTTAATTGTACCAAATGTCCAATTTACATATGGTGATTGAGGATATATTATATTGGGTCATTAAGAGTTACCAAGTGGACTTCTATATGTTGTATCATTAATCATAGGTTTATATCCTCTTTCGTATAATATTATGTTGATGTGTTGAGACTCACAGGACTTGAATGTAGTCTTATCACCATGAAATGTCCTGATTTTCTTCATCAACACTATATTTGAGACATTTATGGTATTCTGAAGGAACTTTTTCCTTATTATGAAACCAATGTAACCCTAACATGACATTGAAATTTTTATCTTTCTGAACAACCAAGATGTATGAGTTAAAGCAAAGGCATCCAAATTGATCCCTAAACTTAACTCATACAATATGTTTCTACTCACTTTTTTCTTAACACAAAAATTTTAAAGCATATGATGATAAATTTTCTTCAGAGTTACATAATCAAAATGGTCATTTAGACTAAAAATAGGTTTATAAATGATCCTTTTCAATTAAATATCATCATATGTCAATGTCCTCCCGTTTCCCAAACACATGAAAATTACTGATGAGTCCCTTTATGGAATTTTCCAAGTCCTTCTCTATGAAAGAGATGATCGTGTGGCATTTTTTGGAATCATTCTCTATATTACACACTTTAGTGGTAGTAACCTTTCCTTTTATTTCATGAGGGATTAATATGGCCTTGATAAGTTCTTCCCAAAATATCTTTCAATAAATTAAGGCCATGGAGGATTGAAACCAAGGATAAAATTCCATCCAACTATTTCAAGATGTTATATTTCAATGTTATAGGTCTTCGATTCCCACCTAGAGGTTATTCATTGGATTGGGGATTGGGATATATAGTTTTCTGTTCTTTCATACATTTCATATGATCATAATTTTTTGATATTTTCATCACTTTTTAGTTAGATTGATCCTGCCTCACCATGTTCTTACATTGATTGGGTAGTTTTTTGTTTTTTCAATTGTTCCTCTAATCTGATTAGATTAAATTGAGCCATGGTTGACTCATAAGCAGACTGGTTCTCCATTTGATCCATATGATGTGTATATCAACATGTTTCAATAGAAAATATGGTTTTAATGAGAATAGGGACTGAATTTTGAAACACATGTTTACTACTCTTTCCTTTACCCCATAAACCTACATAACGTATCCCCAAAATTAGTTTATTTTTAATGGGAATACATATTTTTATAAAAAAAATTATTTACTAGAGAAATTATTCTTTAAGTAAATTTAATTAAAGGAGCTATAAAACAACTCTTTATCTAATGGGGGTTCTATTTGGTTCGATGGTTCCTATTTTCCCAGTTCCAAGAGAATAAATCTGAGAGATTTGGTATCATCTTAGGCATTCTAAAATGTTCATATTTCTATTTTTTATTCCTTCCACATATATTTCACTAGTTTATTAGGGATAATTATTTGGAGACTTTGACATCAAGGATTCTGATTGAGAACTTATAGAGTAAGTCATAGTCAAAACTAGTAGATTTATTTTCACCATGATAATATCATGATATCAATTGATTTTCTTTTTGGTTATTGAGTTGTAAAAATTTTGTGCATCCTCAATTGGAAATTATTTTCATCTATATTCATCTTTTAGAGTTTAAAAACACAAGAAACTTGTGTATAAACAACCATTATCTATAGGGTGTCCCTAAAAAACCACTCATGGATGGTGTAACCAAATGTTTATTAGAAGTGAAATAATTTAACCAGTCACTGGGGAAAAATTGATCATGGCTTACGAGATCCATAAACCAAAACAAATAATTATCCATAATAGTAATGAAGTATCTAATAAATTTATCATCTTAGATGGAATAAAATTTATTATTATAATCATCATTCTATGGTAACTTATTCTCTTTTCTCATATGCTTTTAAGGATGTTTTTATTATTATTTACACTGAGGATTAGGTTTTGTATGATATTTCATAGGCATGGGTGTTGGATCTAGTGTAAGATTTGGCTTAAGTGTAACAGTTTTAGATTCCACTTTACCGGTTCTTTTTCCCTTATTTGTTGGTATTGGTCAAGACTTGTCTTGGGTTTACTGAATAGAGTCTTCCATTATTTTCACAATTGTGGAAAGTTCAAATAATCCTCTTGTATATTTCATTGAAATGAGTGTCATGCTTAACTCATAATAGTGGTTTTCTCTATAGATACACAAATTATATTCTTAGAGTTGTTATAGATTTAGGGAGTATGTCAAATCCTTTTACCTAATTATTATTATTGAGACTCTCTCATTCTCAAATATATTATAATTTTAGAGATCTAGTGTTTTTTACTTTCATGGTATAGTGAATAATTGATTAAAGAATTTTCAGTAGAGTTTTTACCGTCCTTTGATTTACCCAACTAACAAAATGGTATACTAGAAAAAAGATGGTCTTTCCAGAGTCTATAAGAAGCACATGAGTTTGGATAATTATTTCGATTAAATGGATTCCATAATGGTACCATATCAAAACATGAAATTCATTAGGTGCTACTTTGGACCCCAAGTCCCATTTAATATCAGGAAAGTAAGATTCCCAATGTTGGGTGAGGAAAGATTTTCACCCACCCATTCAAAGTAAGCCTTTATTACTCATTTTATTAGTGTATGTCGCCCTTCCATAGCTTCCAGTCAAGCTCCCAATGACTCAATGGGGGAAATAAGTTCTGATGGGATATTTTTTTGGGAAAACAATTTTATAGGGGTAGTCACAAGTTATCTTATCATCGCGGGACAATCTATGTTCATGGTTGATAACCAGTGTGGGTTGGTATATAGTAGGTCTCTTCACATAGTCTTAGTTACTATACTAATAGAGGAAATTCCAAATATACTTTCTCCATTGGATCAAAATAATTTTGTCTTTTATATACCACATAGGGTGGATTACTTGGATATTCTCTTGATAGTTTGGCAGAAACATCTTATTGAGGGAGATTTATTGAAAGATTAATGTGAAGCTCTATCTAGATAATATTCCCATAAATAATATTTCCCATGAATAACTCATCATTGAGTCTCTTAAACTTCTTAATTTATAACTCATAATGAGGTAATATCTACTAAAATATATGGGGTTAAACTTATTCAGGTTAAGGGTGGGATGTATCCATGAATTTTACATTTTCATTTTTTGAATACCACCAGAGAGTTGGTGGCATATCATTTGAGAGAGCTCCAAAAAAAAATCTTGCCTTTGATTTCTAGTACACACACCTTCTTTGGTCGGTTTGGAGTGGATTATATTTCAAACATAAACATCCTATTATTTTTCTCCTTCATAGGCCTCATGATCCACATCATATACAGGGATGGTTCTAAGGACATTTTCCAAGGCATGGTTTGTTTCTGGAATCACATCATTATTATAAGGATAAGAGTATTGGTCTTCCATGGAGTATATATCGAGTGATAAGTAACAATCCCACTTATTTATTTCCATAATAGAGGGTATATTTTGTTTGTGGCCTATATGGGGTTTCATATTATCTTTCCAAGGATCCACTATAAATACATTGTATAGTGTAATGCGGAGGGAGTCCTTGGAAAACCTTATCATACATGTTACCAAAGAGAATTATGAATAATGGGTTGAGAAAAACTATATAAAACTATCTTTTAAAACACCTCCCATTTTAGAAAAAAATAACTTCTATATGGGAGGAATATATTGATATAAAAACTCCCCTACACCTATAGTATGGTGCTTATCTAGTTCCAAAAGAATAATATTTTTGACCCCTCATAGATTTGATAACCATAGGGGGAAATGGTCACAAAAATTCCCCTATACTATGAGTTGGGGATTCAAACAAATTATTATTTTCACGTAAGTCTATATTTCTCTCTTAATCTTTTGAATCGTTGATCGACCATGATCTACATGTTTTGCATGTTCTGAATTTGATTTGTTTTCTATCAGAGGGAACATGGCTTCCTGATATTTGGATTCTATCAAATGAAAGTCTTGCTCAAAATTTTTAGTTGCTTAATGTACGAAACCTTTGAAGGATTTATCCCATAATGTTATAGGTTTATAATATTTATTCATTTTAATGTTTAGTTTAGTACACCATTTATCATGTACAGAGCATGATTTTGAGAGTCATCCTAATGAATTGACATTACTCAACGTCACTTTTAGTGGGCTTTACTGGTTGGGGAGCAAGGAAAAATACAATGTACCATATTTAACTAATCCTAAAATATGTAAAATGGATAAAGTATCAATGATAAAAAGATGTTGATTTCTTAAATTATCAAGGTATATTCATTAAATATTACCACACTACTTACACAATTTCAGATATCAAACCAGCTAAAGGGAGGCCAAGTAAATGTGTCAATAAAATAATTCTATTTCCCTGACATGATTTACATATCCTCCATAAGGTAGGAGCTTCTATTTTAACTAGTAAAGATTCTCCCATATATTTAGATTAATATAATGTATAAATTCCCCTAACAAATATTTTTTAATGTTATTCAGAGGGGTATCCAGGGGATAGGACATGATTGGTATATTTTAATTATCTATTTATTTCATCATAAACAATTTACTCTTTTTGTATTCTATGCGAGATTCCTTCACTTTTTCTGAACAAAGTGGTTTTTTACTAGTTTCCTAGTTATGTAGAGAAAGGTTTATTAGAATCTTCTCTATTATAGTGCAAGATAAGTAGTCCAAGGGTGGTTTGGAAAATGACTATTACCTCTGGTTTTCTTATAGATGAGAAAGATGTCACTTTTCAATGACAATGTATCATGTGTAGATACCGTCTTCCTTTCAATATCCAAATGATATTACATATTTATAATAGTTTATTTAGAAAGGAAATTACTTTCATATTGAAATGGAATATATCTATGGAGAGGAACATCATAGTGAATAGAATCATGATACAAACTACTGTCAAATATCAATATCTCTCTATAGTGACAAATTATACAGCATATACCCTAGAGAGGACCGTCTGGGTCGACACTAGTAAGGGATGAACCTTCTTTCCATCTCATATTCTAATCATGAGGATATTTTCTAAAATTATCATCATGATAGATAATCCCTTCATCAATCTTGATATGACCATAAAGAGTACCTTTATGGTAACCACTCTGAGGGGGACCTCCAAAGCTACTTGTAGAAAAATCCTTGAGAGGGCCTTTATAAATGAAGTTGTTTCTTCCTTAATTTGACAATGATTCTACCATATATTGATCTACAATTTTAAAAAATATGTCTTCAAGAATTCGAATGTTAAGAATATGGGATGAAAGGATTATTATTGAATTAATATTTCACTTGGTGAGATATCTTCTTAGATATTATACATCAAAATGTTAGATTCATGTGTTGTGAATAATGTATTTCATGTATGGGATCCCACCTAGGACGCTCTTGACAGCCCTAAAGTGGTTTTTGGAGTGGTATAATGATATCTAGTTGGGATGGGGAATTGTTCCTAATCATGTTTTTCATTCATCACTAGGGTGTGCCGAAGAACCTCCTGAACATGAGTAGGAATTTGTGTATGCTCTAAAGTAACCCTAAAAGTGTGGTGATAAGCTACACTGGTTAGGAGGGTAGGGATATGTTCAATCATTTTAATTTCTTCAACTTCCAAGATATGTTGATAACTTTTTGGAATGTGGATAGGGATGTAAGCCTACAACTTCATTACTTCTAGGATATATGGGTAGGGTTCCATTTCTAGAATAAGGATATGCATCAATTCCTCAGATAGATAAGGAATATGTACCTTCCCTAGTCCTATATTTTTCACTATAATGTTTCAATGGGATTCATGTGTTGGGGAGGGGATCGATTCCTACACAATTATTTTTGGAATATATCGACAAGCTTCCCACGAAGTTTTCATATCATGCTATCTAGCTTTTTAGGCGCAAGTATAAATTTGTACCTTCTATGTATTTACCACTTCATTATATTTGTGGGCTTCCTTGGTGTAAGTAGATATGTGTTCCTTCTCTTATTTTTTTTGAAGTTTTCCATCTTTGATGTACTTTTCTAGCTACTTATCTCAAATTGGATTCTGTAGGGACCTGTAGGGTTGTTCCTCAATGAGTTTCTAATGTATTGGAGCTTCATGACATTGGTAGTGAATAATTTGGTTTGGAGCCCCCACCCCCTATGTGAATCATTTACCGAAGGGGGGTATTTTTTGAACTTACGATCCACCTATTTAAGAATAGGGAGGTATTTACTATTATGTTCTTCAGAGAGTCTTGAAAATTAGTTTGAAATATAAATATAGGTAGTTTTATTTTTCACCACCACTCATCATGGGGTAGATGTTTGGTATGGATTCATGTGATGTAGGGATTCATGAACAACTTTTATCATTGGGATAACCCTATTTATATGGCTCTCCTATATTAGTGTATTCACTAATTAGTGCTAAAGGAACTAGGTGAGAGATAGTGTCCTCTGGTTTGATGAGGACCCAACTTGTGCAGATGTTAATGCGTAAGTCCATAATGATTGAGGGGATTCCATTTGGGTTCAAGAGAGTTATGTTTTAGTGAATGAGAATTAATAATAACAGTCAATAAAACTCATCAATGCAGCATCACAAGTAAATAAAATTATTTGTGACTAACAAATTTTATTTCTATCAAATTCATATTGGGTTTGTTGTTTTTATTTCGGTCTAATAAATTTGATTATTAGAATGTGGGTAATTGTACACATTTACTACTATTTTCAATGGGGTTTACTCAAGAAAATGGAAATAACCAATTAGTACCACATTCATGAAAATCTATGTATCTACTTCCCAAATTCATTTGTTCATTGGGATTTTTTTACCAATGGAGCTTAATAACTCACATTGGTCAAATTGATGGGAGGTCAGGCTCATTCCACCCTATTGGGGGAATTATTTCCTACCCTCAGACTCTCTTATAGATTTAATGCATACTTCATAATGCTTCATAGGATCCTTGTATGAGACTAGCTTCATTACTTTGTTATCAATCATTTTTTATCATGCATAAATGTGAATGTCCACACATATTAGAGGTATTAAATAAATATGAATATATATAGGTATCATAGGTTAGACATCAATGAAATGGTATGTATGTATCAAAGGATATTTATAATTATCATATTATTACTTAATCATACTGATTAATAGGTAACTATGGTTTAAATATTCATAGTTAGGAGCTCTGGAGTTTATCACCATCAATGAAGGAGGTGATTGTTTTGATGTTGGGATTGGACCCATTATGGGTTTTCCTATGTATCCTTGTGAAAGGAATGATAACACATATAGTTTAGTTGAAAATAATTGGATACATCATAACTTTTTAGATCATGTGACAATAAGTAATATATGTTGTTTGATGTTAAATATTAAGGATGAATATGAGTATGATTCCTATAAATGGTTGATGTGAGACTTGCACCTGAGGTACCCTTCCTAGTAGATCACATAGATAATATGGCCCAATGATATTAGGTTGGTATCACAAAGAATATATTATTATGAATATGAATCTCTTTGGAAGAATGATTTGATGAGGATGTGATGATTAGACCTGAGATGAATATGGGACTTTGGGTGGAGGGTTTGATTCTATCAGAAATATGGACAAATTAGGGGATATTTTGTAGAGAATATAGTCTTAATGAATAAGATGTACAAACTTGCAAGAGTTTTTCTAGGAGAGGGAATCACATAGATGATTTCATGGGAGATATTACCAAATAGGGATGGTAATGAGGTGGTGATTATATTGGGTTTGAACCTCAGAGTTGAATCAAATGTAGCTCGTTGAGATAAGAATCAAAGCCCACATAGTTTGAGTGAAACAGTTTAAGGTCGTGTGATAAGAAAACAACATACAGTTTAACATTATGTGGTTAGGATGTTGTCATGCATTTTAATGTCATTTTACTAGGATGTTTCCAGGCAGATTAATGTCATGTGGATGGGACATTTCTCTCATTAATCGTATGATAATAGAGAATATAGTGAGTCTTGTGCATTGAAACATCCATTTTTTATAGAATTGGGACTTGTATTAGAGTTGGAATCCCTTGATGATTAATTTTTACCATCCTAGTGGTACGATAAACTCAATTCTTTAATCCCACAAGATTCCTAATCATTGTGAGAAACAAAGAATGATAGAAAATTTATCATATCATAAATTCATTATTGAACTTGAAAAGTTTATCCCAAATAGAGTAAACCACTAGCCTTTCTTATTGGATGTCACATATCAATTTCCCTTTGTAGACCCTCCCTCATCCATCATTAGATATAGAATGGACTCATCAGGGGAAGCTCCAACTCATGACCCTAATTCAATTCTAATTTTTTATTTATGTTTTCTGGTTTATTTTCCATCTTTTCTTATCTCACAAAATTATTCTTACACATGTGGGGTTACAGACATGAGTTTCTCAAGACATTAACATAAAAAAAGCCTCCCGATGAGACACCTCTTTAGGTGTATGCCTCGATTCCATCCAAAAGGGTAACTTCAATGTATAAAAATCGCTTTATTCTCATTTTTCTTACCTTTCATGAAAAAACACCCTATTAAAATGATGTTAAACTGCTCAACAAAATTATAGTTGTAAAATGTTAAACTACAAGACAATGTACATACTGTATGATGCTAAACTACATGGTATAGTCCCATCACACAACATTAAATTGTATCACTTGAACTTTATGGGATTTGATTACTATCTTGAAAAGATTCATAAGAAGACTCCATAAGGTTCATAACCAACATCATCAATCCTTTGTTACTATCCTTACTGGTAAATATTCCTTATGAGATCATCAATATCCCTCCCTCACCAAGACATACTCCCATGAATCTGGATGAATCATCCATTAGGGCCATATTTCCTAAGAAAAATCCTATCATTCAGCTATATTCCAAATATAATCATACCCCCACCGTAAGGTATATATTCCTTTTAGGTCTTATCATCTCATCTCCATCAAGCCATACTACGGATGGGATATGAATTCATAGGGACATATTCTTTTTCATACTAAACTTATCTCATTGGGATGTATTTCTTATTAGGTCAACTATAAAGGGCCAATCAAGTGTAAAACCCACACCCACCACTAATAGGCATCCTCTACCTAGTAATACTTACCAAATAACATTAAACTATAAGAATCATTCCCTTCCACACAACCTTAAAAGGTTTGATGAGTCCTATTAAAAGCCACTTCACTATGTGGCATATGATTCCTTTTACAAGGATACATAGAAAGACCCATCATAGGTTTTATCCAAACATCAAAACAATCACCACCATCCGAGATGGTGCTAAACTACATAGATCCTATTTGTGTAGATTTAACGCATAGTGACCTATTAGTCATCATTTTTATTTAAAATTAAGATGATGATAAAGAACCATTGATACATATAGATGCTTTCATTGGTGGAGAACCTACGATACATACATGTGTCCACATTGATGGAATAACTCTTATGTGTGAAGATGTTAAAATCAATTCATTTTAATAAATTATTCATAATAGATAAAGGAAACCACACTAGTAGAAAAATGGCTTTTAACGTCATAGTTTTAGCATCAACTAATTAATTATTATGGCAAAAAGGTTTTTACATCAACTATATACATAACTGATGTAAAGACATTTCCCTTTGGTTTTTCACATTGGTAATTTTTATAACTATCATGAAAACCCTTTCACAATGTATTTTAATGTTGATTATATAAATATTTGATGTTAAAACTTCTATGTGGGAAGGGTTTTAATGTCAGTTACTTATATATCCATTGTGAAAACCCTCTCACATTGGGCTTTAACATCATTTATATAAATAATTGATGCTAAAAATGAGACATGAGAAGGTTTATATCTTTATTTATCTATATACCTAACATTAAAAGTAAAATTTCAATCATATAGAATTGATATTAAACTTTTTCATAACATAATTCCAATTATTAAAATCTCTCCTAAATTTTTTTACATCATCACCAAATGTAGATTCATGTACATTATATGACTTCTCATCATCTACCATTAAATATGTTTGATTCATTATTATTTGATCCATAGAAAATTTATATCACATTTGGTTTAAAAATTTCAACATGATATTTATTCTCATCTTTTACTTTTTTTATTATTTGTTTTTATCATTGATAAATATCTTCATGATTTATTTATTATGATGAATAATTATTATACTGATCAATTTTTGAAGATTAATATATTCTTTGGGATTTACCATCTAGAGTTTAAAATTCCATATCAATAGTTGTGGTGTATGTTGTGACACCCCTAACATTTTTCACATGTAATAATAATATTATGGTTTTATTATGTTTAATTTTCATGTTATCCGAAAAAAATAGCATACTAAATACAAGGAATATTATTTAATTAAACACTGAAGTGTTTACATTACAGAATGATCAAAGGAAAACCATACTACCCAAAAATACCTATTAAAAGACCTATTACAACTATAGGGAGACCTAAGAATATAACAAAAAGACAAAGATAATAGTGGATCTCATTCATATCCATCACCACGAAGAACAATATATCCATAACCACAACAATAATACTAATCATCATTGCAATGATAATCACCATCTTCGCCAGGTCATTTTGGAGATAGAACACCCTATTTCATGTTTTTATAAAGCCTTAATATGACGTTTTGTGATTCTAAGATGGTGAGTCCTTAATCCTACATGTAGTTCTACATTATTTATCATGAAAATTATGTATTATGTTTTGTGATTCTATATAATTTAAAATATATATATGCATTTATATATGAATACATATTTCATAAAAAAAACTTTTTATATTTAATTGCGCATTTTGAAATTAAATAACCCCTTTTAACTAATGACCCTAATATATTTAAAACATCTAAGTTTCATTTAATATTGGTGTAAAACCCTTATATAGACTTTGAATAATCAGTTATACACATAAATTATATATATATATATATATGTTTACATAAACATGTCTATAAATTTAATTAGTAAATAAACCATTTAAATTTTATATCATTATATAAAATTTATATACCCTTTTTAATTAATGTGATTAATATATTTATTTCATTATAGGTGTCATTGGATTTTTGTCGTAAGTACCTTATATACACCAAGTATTTTCTATTATACATTTATATATATATATATGTGTGTGTGTAAAATTAAATTTGGATCCTAAGTCTAATTTAGATTTTCCAAGACTGTTGTGAAAGAATAGAAAATGTGGTTATTGAAGTATGAATGGTTTTTATACAATCCATTATATACACCCTTGTGTATGAACAATTTTACATAACACTAAACCCTAATCATTTAGTAATCATGTATAATTAATGAGTATAATTTTAGGGGGTTGCTACTCTTATATACATTTGTATGAATCACATATTTTCATAAATATTAAATGGTACTATGTACAGTTAAATTTCATGCTTTTCACTTTTAACATTGTGCACGCCCTTGTGTAATGTCAAACATAAGTATACCCATAATAAATGTTTTGGAATCTATGTGTTTATTACCTCACATTAAATATTTGGTTTAGCTTTAAATTAATAATGCATCTAGTCAATGATGAATTTCAAATATGTATTTTATTAATAAGATTTTAGAATTTAGGGTTATCATTTTATGTGACAAAACTTGTATTTCTTTTTGTGCATTAGTTGTCATCACATATTCTATAATCTGCTTATCATACTTGACATTTATTTCCATAGATAAGCATTTGATATTATTATTGTCAACACAGATATACATGCTTCATTTTGTATATGTAAATACTGAACTCAAATGGCCTTTATTGAATAAAGAATGTAAATTATTAAAATTGGTGTGGGACCCAATGAAAAACATAAAATGAGAAATTAAAATTTTCAAGTTAGTATGGGACACTTTGAATAATATGAAATAAGAAACCAAGTAATTTGAGGTACTTGGAATGAGAAGTGATAAGTAAATTTATAAATCAATGTTGTATGATCACTTTTATTTAGAGAATTGTGAAATACACTGGACTTATGTACAATCGGGTGGGGCCCGCTATAGCCCCTGGATGCATTGTTAGGTATAATGATACCAAATACGGTCTTGGCACATGGCCTTGAATTTTTTTTGATATATAGATTTTGGATGAGCCTTAATCATTAGACTTATTGGCTGAGGCCATGACATAGTCCCGCATATGCACATTCTTTATTATGACTATAAAATTTAATTCACCAAAAGATTATCCAACTAGTAGAATATTCTTGGTTAAAGAGATTTTGGTTATGATAATCAGATGAAGTAAAATCTTGTGGCTTATTAATTATTTAGCCCTTAGAGATTTATCAGCCAGTGTATGATTCATAATATTAAATGATTAAATTGAAGTTATTATTTTTATGCACAACTCTGATCTTGTATTAATCCCAATTGTAAATATGGTACTTACACTTTTTCATGTCACATTTATTATAGTTATAATGAATCTTACATTATATGCTACATACCCTATAATTCATTTGGGAATGCTTATTTTTGGAATATTTTTCATTATAACCCTATTAATATTACTTGAAACATTCACTTGTATTTTGTGATCAAATGTTATGCTATGATTTCCTTAGGAAAATGTTGTATAAATAATTTTAAAGGAATGTCTTCAAGAGGTTTTACTTTAAAAATTATTTTATTTTAAAACCCCTTACTGGTCATTTTTATGCTCACCCAATGTTTTTATTTAAATTTTACAGGTTTAGTAGATTTGAGTTACGTTGTTCGGTGGAAGCTTTGTCTAGTTTCTTTCCCTTTTAGTTTTGAAAGAAATGTAATAATTTTATTTGATTCTCTAGGACCTAAACCAAAAATATCCTCTATAGTGGAACATGTGGGTGTTTTTATATTTCGTTTTTATAAAAAAAAATTACCCACCATGTTTTATTTATGATCTCCACCGGCTCTGGGGCTATCTGAGGCCGGGGTGTGACAGATGCCACATGATTTCTTTCTTAAAAGGAAGTGGAATATAAAAAAAACAAATTGATTTGAAGGAAACATCCAAAAGAAATGAAATTAATTTGAAGTTTTATGTTTACTTTTCTTTTTATCATATGATATTTTTTTATTTTTAGTACATATTTCTAAAAAAAATCCAACTGGGTATTATTCATCTATATTAAAAACAAATACAACACTTTACGTGTCATTTATTATTTTAATTGACAGGGAAAGTAACATTTAATGTTTGATATCCAAAAAATTGATATTGAAAGTCAAAAGATTCACTTTTTTACATTCAAAATCATAATAAATGGTGTAATAATCCAAAAAAAAGTTTTAACATATTTTAATTTAATAAAAAATAAAAATATCACCTACAACATCACCTAAATTAACATCAGATAGAAAACTGATGTTACAGATAAAAAACCAGAAATGAAAGCTATTTTCCTAATATTTTTAGTCCCATTTTGGGCTTATAATAATCATTCATGAATATATATTAAATTTATAAGAGATTCATTTAGTATTAAATAACTCCCCCTACCAAGATGGGATTAGCTCAACCTCTCATTCACTCAACCAATTTTATTTCATAGGCATCTATGAAAAAAATAACCACCATCCTTTAAAAAGTGGTCTTATTAATTATAATGGGTGTAGGATACGTTGGGTTTTTTTTGATCCCCTAATAAACCCCATTGTAAGTCTTCCAAAATGTTAATAATTCAATATAAATGAAAAACATCATTTTCCTAGTTGAAACAATCATCACAACCCTTAATAGTTCATGGTGGTCACTAAAAAGAGATAACTCAAATTTTAAATTTATGGGGTTTTTATCCTTTTAATTTAATGTAAAATATTTCAAACACATGAATGAATAATAAATATTTTTTACCATAATTAAAAAATAATGAAACATATATATTAAAAACAACCCTAAAATCTAGGATTTTATGCATCAAATACCCAGAGACTTTACATGACCCTCATGTTTTGGTTGTGTTAGTTGTATTTCTAAATGATCTTATACATTATCATCACTAACAACCTAATATATCTTTACATAAACTATAATTGGTAGTTTCTGGAATGAGATAATATTTTCAAAGAATATATTTTGTTCTTTAGTGAGATCAAATATACAGGTTATGAGAAACAGTTCTATTATTATCCCAATATTACTCAATTTCTCCAAAAAAATATAGGAAACACTCTGAGTTTAGTTTTGAGATTTTTGAATGGAACGTATTCCTTTAAAACATATAATGCATAAATATACTATGTTACTATTTTCAAGTCTAGAATAACATGTTGTTTTTGAAATATTGAAAATCATAGTCCCACCATTGAGGGAAAATATCAAACTATAATAAGATATAAGATTATATCTAATGTTTTGGAAACTAAAATCAACTTAAACCCTTATAATGAGTTCATTAGTATCTCCAAATTATATGAAAAAATCCATAGTTTCCCTCATGTACTTAAGTATGTTCTTCATAAAAATCCATAAACTCTCATGAAGAATGGATTAGTATCTACTACTTATACTCAAAGTATTAGAGACATTTTTCTAAGAATAAAAAATTTCATACATGATATATCATATGGATAATAAAAAAATAATCTTATACATATTTATCATTTATCACTATTTATAAGTGCATTGATTATTTGTAAGACTTGTACCAGGAAATATAAGTAAATTTTCCCTAATGAAGTTATCTATGCAAACCCTTTTTATAGCATTACCAATATAAGTATATGAACTAAATATAATAATCCTTTTTGGTTTATCCCAATATATTTTTATACAATTTATATATTATTCTTCACCCATGCCTTTCATTAAGAGTCACTTTATTAACCACACATTTACAAAATATAATGGAAATAAATTATTTTTTTATTAGAAGTATATCATCTACATACAACAACATAAATACTAAATACTCCCACTATCAACTTCTATACACAAGAATAATCCATTTTCTCGAGGAAACTAAACTCTTTGATTAAATTATCAAGCGGGATGTTCTATATACAATAATACTGATTTAATGTATAAATGCATCATTATGAATTTTATAATATATAAGTATTATTCTTTACTAGAAACCTTCATGTTGTATCATATACACTTCCATGACTATAATACGATTAAGGAAATCGGTTTTGATATCCATTTGATACATCTCATAATAATGATAATTTTAATTGCATGAAATGTATAAATAGAATTTATCATTTAAAATGGTGAAATATAGTCTTTATATTTTAATCAATGAATTAATTTATACCCTCTTTCTATGAAGAAAGAATTATATTTAACACTATGTTTTTATAATAATCTTAGATTGCCTATTTTTGGGACTATTGGATGAAATGTTGACTTTTTTAAATGTGTTACAAGGATTTTCAGATTTTATTTTTAAAATATTAGTTTATGTAATCTCAATAGTTAATTTTGATCTTAGAAATAGAATCAAAATATGGTTTTTAACACATTTTTAAAGTTTCATGGAAATCAATATTGAATAGAAAAGTTGGGAGTTGTTTTAAAAGGGATGAATAGTCAATTACACAGTCCTATAGACTATTCAAAAAAATAATATAAGATGGATTTTAAGTATCTATAGATTATATAGTAACAGTAATGGTCCAAAATATCATGAATTATGACCATGAATTCCAGATTTTAATGGTTTAAGTAATGGATATTGACTTTTAATCATCAAAAACTCATCCAAACCACATCATTCCTCCCCCAAAAACATATTTGATGTTTATTTGAAAATTATAGGATAATTTTAGAGTTATAACATCGTATCATTTATGGAACATATGTGAGGATAGAGGAATTAATATTGGATCACATGTAATAACTAGGTCTACCTTTTCTCCCTTGAAATTTTTAGTTTTCTCTTTATAATCCATACATTAGAAGGTCAAATATAAGTATATAAAAGGTATTAAATCTTTATTTGTCATTCATATTGAATGAGGTTGGATTGATTCATTTCATTTTTATAATTTTTACATCAAATTTCATGAATTCCAAAATAAATGTGTAACATCCTGTTACTAACCTGATAGGTACACCTTTAACCTTCTCATGGATTTTCCGTTTCATTGACTATGTTGGGTTGCGTTTATATTAGGAGGATGCCTATAATTGTAAATTCTAACACTTGTTGGATTTTTTATCTTTATACGGGGTGTTTTGGTAAACTAAAAGGATATTATACAATATGTAACTGGGTTACACTTCATGTATTTAGGTTACAGTTCATGTAACTGTTGTCGGGTGAAACCTATGAAATGTGGTTCACATTGTGTTTAGTAAACACTATAAATTCCCTTTTCAGGAAGTGAAGTATTTTCAACATTATTTGTAATTTTTTACAATTGGGGGGTTTTTATAATTACAAAACTCAGGAGTTTCACAATTTTTATTGGGGTTACACACTATGTAATACCCTGACTTTAAAGTGATGTTATAAATTAAACGTGCCTTCACAATTAAGGAAATTAAAACTTTCACATGATGTAACTGGATTACACATCGTGTAACTCCCCAAAAATGGCTATAAAAGGGATAAATTGGTAGTTTATTTATTCATTCTCTCCAATATAAATCCCATTCTCTCAACCTAAGTCCTTCCTCATGAATTTTTGAGTCTTCCAACTCTTCTATATCCAATCCTTTGTTGTTCAATCATCATTTCTTTGGTGGGTGATATTCTGGTAAGCATTCATCATCAATATTCATATTTATCTCTTTCTACTCTCTTGGTTTTCAATGGATCATATATTAATTTATGGATCTATTCCATTTAGTTTTGGATCTTTCTTCTTGGATGGGTTTCTATGTCTTATCCACCTCCATTCTCGTTGATGGGTGTCTTGGAAAGTTTTGAGTTTTGGGAAGTGGTAGGTGGTTCTGTCTGAATTATCCAAATTAATGACCTTTTCTTCCTTGATTTATTTAAATTTATTATTGAAATTCAATTGATCAAACTTTATTTCAATTGATTTGATAAAACCCAATTCCAGTAAATTGGGATATTTGAAATGTTTTTGGCATGAGATTCTAGAAAACACCGAACTCCATTAAAATGGGGTGTGTTTATGGAAATTTGTTGATTTAAATTGTTGAATTTAAATTTTGGATTTTATGTAAATGATATCAATTAAATTATTTAATTTAATTTTGGTAATGAATTGTTAAATGATATAATTTGTTTTGAATGGATTTAAAACATGTAAAAATGGATTAAAATGAGTTTATAGATTCCCAGTGATTTTATATTGTGAAAAATGAATGTTTTTTAATAAACACTATGTTGGTTTTAAATGGAAAATTTAAATTGAAATAGAAAAATAATATTCAATTGTATATTAAGTAGTCTTAAAATAAATTTCCCATCATTAATTGTGTGAGATCACATGTAATCCTTATATAGTTATTTATTTATTTGGACACACTCTATGCTATTACAACATTCTAAAACATACATACGATGGATCACATCCCCAGAGGGAGGGTGGTGAGTTTCCTCTCACCAATATCATGGGGACATGTGTGAACACATATTACTATATTCATTTATAAAGTGTAGAGTCCTATATCCATAAATACTATTATATCTTTTGGAAGATGGCCATTTTTCTTGATTGTTATTTATATTTTAAAGACAAATATATGCCAATAATTTTAAACTACTTTACATACTGGCTGATTTCACATAAACTATTTTATTTAATTGTTTTAATTAATACATTTTTTAGATATATTCGATCTATTTTTTAAGTAAATTTTATTCTTTAAGAGTATTTTCCATCATTTTTAAACTGTATATAAAGTTTTTTTAAAATATTCTTAAATATTTGAAAACCTATTTATTTTGAATAATTGTAAGTATTTGTTTAGATAATCTATATTTGGAATCTGTTATGGAATCTATTGTGGTATCCTACTGGGATCAGGCTCACACACTACTTTTCCTTCCCATGTTTTTAGACATTTTTATTTTAGGATTGCACAAGGGGAAATGATCTCATAGAAAAGGATCTACCTATCAGACCTTGATCATGGGGAGTTGTTTCCTTAGGGACTTTGGATATTTTTTCATTTGGTACTTGGATTATAGAACGTTGGGAATTCTATTCTTTGTTGTATTCTAGTACTTTATAACCTGTGGAGTTTCTTTTATATGAATATTGACTTTCTTGTCTTTCATCCACTTTGTATTGTTGAAACTTTGTTCCCAATTTAATGTTATATGTTGTCGGGTACTTGATTCCATCCCGTGGGGATCATGAACACCCATCGATACATATGTGAGATACATATGTGAGATACATCATCTACCCTTAGGTTTTCTTGAATATAACCCCTCTTAGAAATATCAAATATAGTATATATCATCATAACCTGGGGTAAATGAAACATAAAAGGCGTGAACTAAAATGCTCAGTAAGGAAAAAAAGGGATACATGTAAGAATAAAAATGAGTATAAGGATCTGAGAACGTGATCCTATAAATAAAAGATCATACCCATCATATCAAAGATCATAACTCAAGTCATGGAAAAAACATTGTTTGTTCACAAGAAATGAATCATATGAAAAAAAGAGTGTAATCCCTGAAATCATAAGATAATAATAATACATGAAATTGTGGAAAACACATAAGCATATAATTATTTCCATGGTACCCAAGGCATAGCTTCCAAGACTATATTAATAGTATCATTTCACTCCCCATACCATCATAATATTCATGGATCACTCCCATGGACATCATAATAGCATGAGTTCACTTGACACACCATCTTAGTGGTCATGGTTCACTCCCATGGCCATCATGGTAGTCCAGGTTCACTCTCAATACCATATTAATTTATCTCATGAGATATAATCCCTTATCCAATGCATTGGAGGGGGATATAGGTGTCACCCGTCACATAAAAAAATCATACATACATGGTCCATGATATCATAAATAATTATATCATAACCCATGAAAATAACAGGGTATCATAAACATGTAAAACATATCATAACCTGTTGAAAAATTAATAGGAATTGTAATCATTTCATCAAAATCATATCACATAAATGAGAAAAAAAATTTCATATACGTATAACCCATGAAGGATAAATGGGTTTCATAAATACGATGACATTAAGTATAACTCATTCATATAAAGGATAGGAATGGAACCTTAATATCATTTTCTAGAAAGGCATGACTAACATCAATAGATTTCATATTAGATGGAAAAATAATTTTTAAATATCCTCCAAAAACATTTCTTGAGAAAATTATCATTTCTTGTTTGAAAAGGGATTTTTAATGCATAAAACCATTTGAAAATAATTTTATCATAAAATACCTTGAAAATTATGAAATATTTTAGAAAACATTTTTCCTTAAAAACTTATAGAACAATATTCAATACATTTTTAAAAACCATTTTCTTCGAAAAAACTTCTAAAACTTATAAAAATAGCTTGAAATGTTTTGAAAATAATTATAATCAAAAACTAATAAAATAATCTTCGAAACATTTTGAAGCATATTTTTCATGAAAAATTATAAATTAATATTGAAAACGTTTTGAAACCCATTTATTTGAAAATACATTTAAAACTAATAAATAGACTTCAGAAACTATTTGAAAACCATTTTTATTACAAAAATAATTTTAAAAACATTTTATTAAAGATGAACCTTTTAAAAATTCAAAGGAGTCTTCAAAGGAATAATAGTGGGAAAATCCATACATGTTGTACGAGGTCAAAAGAACATTCCTTTTGCACGGTAAAAAAGGATAGCAAATTCCTTATTTGGGAAGTGAAAATAATATTCCCTTGAATAGATTGGTAATATATAAAAAGGTGAAAAATGTCTCTAAATTATAATGGGACAATAGTATAATATTCTTCAAAACCACTTTTAGAAAAAAAAATAGATTTCTGACCGATGAAAGAGTAATGGTGGGCTTTCCTAAAGACACTTCCATAACTATCATATGTACCAAAGAGTAGAATATGGTACAAATACATGAGTATATCATGAAATAACATAGGATAAGAAAAATGATGAATATTCATGAGATATGGATTATAAGATTTCATCAAGGGGAGCATAAACATAAATAATCTTGGAATGCAATGAGAGTTTCTCAATAAATTCTTATAACTTGGTAACTTGGGATCATACACTCCATGTAAAAAAACGAAATTAAATGAAGCATAAGATATCATGAAAATAATTGTTTTCATTAAATAACATTTAAAATGTAATTATATTCCCCTCAAATACGAGTTTAGGTGCATAACAAAACATTAATCTCAAAGAAAGAAAAGTGAGACAAGACTGTTTTACTGATTTAGTAACTTTTTAAATCTAAACCCAATGAAAGAAGGATCATAAAATGGAAATGTGAATAAAAATTAATCTAAGTAAATGAAAAAATATAATAAAATCATGTTAATTATATACTCCATGCAAAAAGTAAATAGTGGTGAATATAGATTGTTTCTCACAAAAATTAGAAGTGAGATGAAATCCCCTTACCTTGTGCCTTGACTCTCTCTGTAATCGTACAAGATTCCTATATAATAAATATAAGTTCATTATAAATATTTTTTAAAAAATCATATTCTTATAAATAATACCATCTATGGTTTTATTATGACCTTATATTACCCACTTGTTAACAATCCTATGTTAAAGTTTCACTTCTGGTAAAATTCACTTTGTTCTTCACATGTGTATTAATTTGTTACGTCGTCGGTCTATATACATATATCATGATTCGTGAATGTAAAAAATGATATAAATATCCTTTATATACATTATATTTTTATTATAATAATCTATATAATATAGGTGTATGAAATGGAATACACTATTCATGTAGACAGTTAGATGTATGTACGCATGAATGATGTTTCCATCTTTACTATTGTGTTGAAAGAAAGTATGTAAATGACATATATATATATATATATATATATCATTATTAACATATAATTAATATATCATATATATCATATATTATCATTAACACTATCCTTGATACATTCCTTGTGTTGTGTTAATGAATCACATCAGTTTGAGGGGGCGGTAGTCCACACTTCCTCAAACAAGATTATTGTATTACCACCAAATGGAAAGTAAATAAATGTGTGTTTTAAAAAAGAGTACGTAATATTAAATACATATTAAATATAATATATGACATATATAAAAATATTTTCCATCATAATGGCCACCATAATTGGTTATAATGGATAAATGAATAATCATCGTTTCGTGAGGCTGTAGTTCGTTGTACTCTGAAACAGTTTTTTCGATATCCATTAGATTGAGGTGTGTGTGACTGTAGGTATATATATTTTCATATAAACATTAAATTATTTTTATTATAATTTTTTTACACAATAATTTAATAAAGGGAGTGGAAGGTGTGAAGAAGGAAAATAAAATAATGGACCATGGGAGAAGACATTACCTTCTAATTGGGTAACTCCTTTTTTCTTGCGAAAAAAGGATTCCTTGAGAGGATCTCTTCTCAAAGGGATACATCAAGGTCTGAGTGGGGATTTTTTAAGTCTATTTGGGAATTTATTGGACTAAATTAAATTCTTTGATATGTTTGCGAAATGGGAAGTGGTGGTGGCCCTCTATAGGGAAGGAAAAGGACTTACTTGGAATTTTTAGAAACAAGTTAGGTGTGCACATGTTTTTACCTAAAAAAATTAATAAATAAACAAAAAACATAATTAATAGAAGTTTTATAATCTAAATATGTACATTTAATTGGTGTTAGAAAAGTTTCTAGTTCACTTGGCCCCTTAATTTTAAGGTGTAGTCCCTAATTAAGCTTAATTTCACCTTAAATGTTATGATTAATTTTAATGACTTTTACTAATTCTATTGGTCAAATTTTAACATGGTATTATTATACTTTAAATATTAGAATGAATACAATTTTTTATTTTTTATTTTTTAATTTCAATTCATATAAGTGTCAAAATTAATAGTATTACTAATCCCGCAGATGAGGCGATATAACGAGGTTTTAAAATATTAAAATGATCAAAAGTTTGTTAAGTTTTATATTCAATTTCAAAGTGAAATTGATTATAATGAATTAAATTGTATTAAAATATGTACTATTTATCTAATGTGACCTTAAAACATATTCATAATATCATTTATTATTAATAATTAATTTTAAAAAATGCGGTTTTCAACTAAAAAGTAGCGCTTTTCACTATTCATCAAAAAATGATGTTTCTCAGCAAAATTCAAAAGTTTACCCTAGGATAATTTCAATATTATGAATTTAAAAATGAATTTTATTTTATACAATTCAATTTATAAAATTAATTTTATTACTAAAAATCGGTCCATTCAATAAAACGGTATTTTTAACATAAAAGGACTTCACCAAAAATCTCATCTTTCATTATCAATATGTTTTATTTATATAAAAAAATTATAAAAAATATTTTTAAAGTAGTTATTACTATTAATTTAAACATTTTCAATGGTTATTTTATAATTATCTAATTTAATTAAATATATATATATAAATAGATTGTTTATATAAATTCAGTGTTGTGTGCATCGTACGCCAAGTCGGTGTTGCTTATAGTGTAATCCAAGTTGATATTGTGTGTAGTGAAATACAAGGAGGTATTACATGTGAAAGTGTTTTTGACTTAGTGATTTAATATATATATATATATATATATATGGAACTATATCCAGAGTCATTTGAAATGAAAAATATTGAAAAGATAAATTAATTTGAAAAAAAATTCTCAAAAATCTCCGGTTTTTACAACCTAGGTACCTAGGCTAGTTCGTGACAAATTAGTATCAGAGGGAGGTTCCTGAGATTTTTTCATGAAGTCATTTTTTATTTTTCAATTATTTTCAGGACTAAGGAGGTAGGGGTGATTTAGTGTCTGGCCAACTCCCACCGCAATGAAATTTATGTCGCTAGAGGTGGAGAGGGAATGACGACTTAAGGATTAATTCTAGTCCTTTATCCATTCTGATTTGGATAGAGTTTCATCCAATTCTAGTTGTTCCATTTAATGGGATTATTTTCCCTTGTTTCTCTGTTTGATAATTACATAAATGTTGTCTACTGATGTTGTGTAGTATAATGCCTCTGAGAAAACATGCAAATTAGATCCATGAGGAAGCTTTTTTTGAACTTTAGTGAGTGAATCCTCTAGTGGACCAAAATATAGTTGAAGTGATTGTGCACACTGTACATGTTCTAGGACAAGTACCACCTCCAGAAACCATTCAGGGTCTAGCTATGGATCCTATGAGGGATGTTTTTTGAAATCATTATCAATAGTTTATTCACTAGAAGCCATAATTTTTTAAAATATCCACTACTCCTCAACATGCATAGTAATAGTTGGGAAATATAGAACTTCAATTTGAGATCATGGAGACACCAAACATGGTCAAGGTTAATTGTTCCTCCTTTGTGCTAGAGGTACCAAGCAGGAGATGGTGGAACACGATGGTGATGATAATGAAACATGAGGACTTAGAGTGGAGAGACTTCATTGTTCTTTTCCATGACCAATTATTTCCAGAGCCAATGGTATTGACTATATATGTTGAGGTTTTTAAGTATGTAAAGGATGATAGAACTGTGATTGAGTATTCAAATAATTGTACTAATCCAATGCGGTTTTCTTTTATGATTGTATCTAATGATAGAATTAAGGATCGAAAGTTCAAGTTGGGACATAAATTAGATATATATTCTCTAGTATTCTTGTTAAAGTCTACCACTTATGATACTGTTCTAGATAAGGTGATGATGGTTGACATGGTCCTGGATGACAAGTGATGGTTATTGGGAGTTTCATTTCCTCTCAGTCGTAGTGCTGGTTTCATCAATGTAAACCAAACGTGTAATGATTCTCACTAAAGTTCTCAAAGGTGTGGTCAATATAGATATCCTATAGTACCATGAGGGATTTATTTGGTTTTCTACCAATGTGTAAAGCCATGAAATTCTAAGAGGGTTTACACTAAGGAACCCCTGAACTATAGCTCTTGCGGATGTTCAGGGAACTTACAAAGATTTTTTCATCAATTCTATACTCCACATAGTGGAAAAGATCATCAGATCCTCTGAAAATTATTATGCCATAAAATAATTCATGTAAAAAAGGCTTCCAGTCATAGGTATCAAAATTTAAGATTATTTACATAGTGGAAGAGTGTCTAGAGGAAGCAGACATGGGTCTAGTGACCATGAGAGGTACGATTACTATAGCATCATCATTAGTGATTTCACTATTTTATACTGGTGCATCTCACTCATTTATTTCATATATTATTCTTAATCTACTTAGTATTCCTATGGAGATTTTATCTTGTGTAAAGGAAATTACAACACCCCTTTGTGTTAAGAGAGATCAGTGTCTCCATAGTCTCACTTTTGTCTTATCTCTATCATACGTTGATCTTGTATGGAGTTTTTTGGTTCTCGAAATTAAATCTCTTAACATCATATTTGGGGTGGATTGGCTCATTTCCAATAAATCCCGAATTTATTATTTCCTTCGACGGGTCTACCCTAAAAAACCTAGCGGTGTTACACTTATCTATCAAGGAGAATGTAACCAATGGTTGAGAAGAGATGGACCCTATTATCCGGATTTGGGGAAAGTGATATCTGTGTTTTCTTTTGATATGGATTTGGATTCAATATGTGGAGATCTTCCCAAGTCATCGTCAACTTTACCAATGTGTTTCCTTCTAATTTTTCTGGTTTTCCACTAGTAATGGTGGTTTATTATTCTATTTACTTAAAGCATGTTACTCAGCCAGCTTCAATTCCCTCTTACCTTATGGATCTAGCTAAACTAATAGAGTTGATGTCCCAGTTGAGTGATCTTCTTCAGAAAGGATTTATATTCTCATGTTTTTCACCTTGGGAGATGAAAATTCTCTTCACCAAGAACGTTGATTTTTCCCTTCACCTATGCTTTTAATATCAAAGCACAATTAGGTTATGGTAAAGAAAAAGTATCAACTACCAAAGATTTATGACCTCCTTTATTAGTTAAAAGGTGAAAAGTTGTTTTAAAATATTGACCTTCAGTCTGGTTAGCATTAGTTTAGAAAAAAGAATCTAACATTTACAAAAACACCTTTTAGAGCACTTACATCGATTATGAGTACCTTGTTATTCATTTTTCTCTAAAAAATCCTTCTGTAGTTTCCATGGCTTTGATGAATAAGTTTTTTCATGTATATATGGATACCATTGTGGTAGTACTTGTGAAATACATCCTCTTTTACTCTAAATACAAGGAGGATCATGTGTATCATGAGAGAATATTTTTTAGTCTACTGAGAACCCATAGACTTTATTCCAAGCATTGAAAGTGTGATGTCAGTACTTGGGAAGTGAAATTATTCGTTGTATATGAACATGGTATATCAGTTGATACTAAAGTGGTTAAGGATATTATGACTTGGGATCAACCACAAAATTTCTTTGACATTTGGATCTTATTGGTCTTAGCTAGTTATTTACACAAGTTCATGAAGGACTTTTCGAAGCTGGATTCTCTGATGAATTCTCTAACTCGGATGGGGGTGATGCATTCATGGAAAGATAAATGATAGAGTTATTTTTTTGAGATGAAATTTCTTTTGACTACTATAACAATTTTGACACTTCTAGTTGTTGGGTATAGCTATGTAGTCTTTTATGATGCATCGGGTTTAGGATTGGGCGGCGTTCTTATACAGGGTGATCATATAGTAGCTTATAGATCTCATAATCTAAGGCTACATGAGAATAATTACCCTAACCATGACCTTGGACTTTTAGAGGTGATGCACACACTTAATATTTGGATGCACTACATGTTTTGTGAATGGTTTATGGTGTATTCAGACAAAAAAATCTAGATTTATATATTCTCTATAAAAAAATTGAATCTTCTCTAGAGGATTTGGGTGCAGTACCTACAATATTTCGATTTTGACATTGCCTATACTGTGGGGAAAGGGAATTTTGTCTTAGAAGTGTTGAGTAGGAAATTTCCAACCCATGTAGTGAAATAATATTCAGAAGAGTGGAATTTTATGGTTCTCTTTGCACTGTTTCATATTTGAGTTCAGGAGAATGGAGACAAAGTTTCTTTATCCATTGTTTAGTTTAAATATACCCTTCATGATATGATTCATCATGATTCAGATCTTGATGATGCGTTATATAGAATTAAAGATTCTCTTTATAGTGGAGATACATTTTCCCAGTGTTCATTCTCTAAAGAGGGTGTTCTATATTATTGAAATTGCTTTGTTGTTCCATTAATGGTAAGAAAATTTATAGTGGTGGATTTCAATAATTCCCATTATAAATTGAACACACAAACCACTAATATGTTTTAAGAAATTTGGAGGTAGTTATAGTGGCTCAGTATGAGATCAGGCATTGCTGAGTTTGTTTCTCATTGATATACCCACAAACAGGTGAAAGCTGAGCACCAGAAACCTTCAGGTTTACTTCAACCACTCCTTATCCCCACTTGAAAGTGGGATGAAATATATATGGAATTTTTTGTTGGGTTTCCTCATACCCATATAAATAATAATGTTATTTTGGTTTTGATCGACAGGTTGACCAAGTCGGATCACTTTATACCCATTCTTGATATAGCCAAATTTTAGGGTTTGGGGAATCTCTATGTGAAAGAGATTTTCTGTTTTCATGCAGTTCCATCTTTTATAGTCTCTGATAAGGATCCTAAATATACTTCTCTCTTTTGGAGAGGCCTTTAGAAGGCACTAGGATCATAGGTTCATTTAAGCATGGCCTGTCACCCGAAGTCAGTTGGTCAGATTGAAAGAGCTATATATATTCTTGAGGATATCCTTTACATATGTGTTCTCTACTTCGGTGGGGATTGGGGTCATCTCTTGGGGCTAGTTGAGTTTTCTTATAATAATAGTTACCAGACTATGATCATAATTAATCCTTTTGATCCCTTCTATGGTCAGCCTTGAAAATCATTGTTTTGTTGGACGAAGGTGGGTGAATATTCCTTGGTTAGACCATGCTTGGTTCAAGAGATGATAGAAAAGATTCAGATGATTTATTAGAGGATGTTGATAGTACAGAGACGGTAAAAGACTTATTATGATCGATGTTGCAAACCATTGGTTATTTCAGTTGGTGACCTGGTGATATTGAAGGTTTCAACCTAGATGGGTCATTGACTGCTTGGGAAGCAAGGGAAGATTGATCCACATTTTATGGGACCTTTCAAGGTTTTTTATCAGGTGGGGAATGTTTCTTATCATTTATTACTATCACCATAACTAATGTTGATACATAACGTGGTCCATATATCACAGCTAGGAAAGTATATGTCTGATAAATCTCATGTTTTGAGCTAGCCTGATTTATCCATGACTGAATGACCAGTCAGGATAGTTGATTCTGAGATCAAGGTACATCATGGGTGGATGATACCTTTGTATTTTGAGTTATGCTAGCATGGTTCTGATAATATTGAGATATGGGAATGTCAGGAACTAATGAGATAGTAGTGGCCTCATCTATTTGGCATGGAAACTTCTTCATGGTATTTTTAGGGATAGAATGTTTTTATGGTGACAAGGTTGTAAAATCCCAATACCTAATTAATAGGTACACCTTTAACCTTGACATGGTTTTTCATTTTTGTTTACTAGGTTGGGTGGAGTTTATATTTGGAGTATTCCTATAATGGTAAAGTCTGACACTTGTTGGATTTGTATTCTTTAAATAGGGAGCTTTTTTAAACCTCTAAGATAGTTCATGTCGTGTAACTGCTATCAGGGGAAATCTGTTAAACGTGGATTATAGTGTGATGGGTACACATAATATATTCCCATTTCATGACGTGAAGTATTTTCAGTTCAGTTTTTAATGTGAAATGATGGGGGTTTCAACCATTATGAATATATTGGGTTTCAACTGTGTAATACCACGAATTTTAAGGGATGTTATAGATTTTATGCATCTTCACCATTAGAGAAATTAAAACTTTCATAGAGTGTAACTAGATTATAGATCGTGTAATAGCCTAACAACAACTATTAAAGAATGGAAGTGCTAGGTTATTTATTCATTCCCTTCTCTATAATTCCCATTCTCTCACCCCAAGGCCATTCCTAGGTGTTTTTGAGTCTTCTCTTTCTTTTGGTTCCATTCCTTTGTCGTTCAATCATCATTTATTTGGAGGGTGATATATAGTTAAGTGTTATTTGTCATTATTTATCTTTATCACTTTCTCCCCTCTTGGGTTTTCAATGGATAATTTTTTAATTGATGGATCTATGCCTTTTGTATTTAGATCTTGATTATAGGTTTGGATTCTAGCTCTTCTCCACCTTTGTTATCATTGACTAATGTCATTGAGAGTGTTGTATTTCAGGAAGAGGTAGGTGGTTTTGTTCAAATTATCCAAATTGATTACCTTTGTATTGCTTGATTTATTTCAATTGCTTATTTGAATTCAATTTCTCAAACTTTCTCTCAATATAATTGATAAACCCAAATTCTAGTGAATTTGGAGATTTGAAATTGTTTTCACATGAGATTCTAGGAAGCCCCCAATTCCATTGAATTGGGGTGTGTTTATGGAAATTGGTTGATTTAAATTTTTTAATTTAAATTATGTATTTGATGGAAATTATTTCAATTGAATTTCTGAATTTAATTGTGGAAATTTATTTATAAATGATATAATTGGTTTTGAATGGGTTTAAATCTTGTGAAAATGGATTAAAATTATTTGATAGAAACCTAGTGGTTTTATATTGTGAAAGGGGAATGTTTTTGAATAAAACATGTCTTTGTTTTAAATGGAAAATTGGAATTAAAATTTAAGAATGGGATTTAATTATATTTTAAGTGGTTTTAATATAAATTTCCCATCATTTATTGTGTAAGAGAACATGCAAGCCTTAGGTAGTTGGTTAGTTATTTGGACACACTCGATGCTATTACAACATTCTAAAACATGCATGTGGCGGGTCACATCCCCAAAGGGAGGGTGAAAAGTAACCTCTAACCAATGTTAGGGGGATGTGTGTGCACACATATTGTTGAGTTCAGATAGAGAGTGAGGAGTCCAACAGCCAGAAATACGATCATACCTTTTGGAAGATAACCATGATTCTCGCCTATTATTTATATTTGAGATATAAATGTATTCCAATGCTATTGAACTTATTTACATTCCTATAGATTTTACATAAACTGATTTATGTAATTGTTTTATTTAATCCATTATTTTTGAAACATTCAATATCTTTTAAAGTAAATCATCTGCTTCAAAAGTATTTTCCATCATTTTGAATCATTATAGAATGTTTTGTTTCAATATGATTTTAAATTTCCAAACCTATTTATTTTTAAAAATTGAAATTCTTTCTTTATATAATCTATATATGTTTTCTATTATAGAAATCTCTTGTGGTATCCTACTGGGCTTTGTCTCACACCCTACGTTTTCCTTTGGGTGTTTGTATACTTTCTTCTTCCAGGTTCGAGCAAGGGGGAAGGATCCCTTAGAGGAGGATCTAGTTGATGAACCTTGGTCATGGTGAGTTGGGTCCTTCGGGACATGGGCTATTTTTTCTATTTGGTACTTGTGTTGTTGTACTTCAGTATTTTTATTCCTTGTTGTATTACTGTACTTTACACCTAGTGGAGTTTCTTATACATGAATATTATCTTTCGTGTCTTACATATGTTATGTTTTGTCATAACTTCATTCCCACTTGCATGTTGTATGATGTCAGGTGATATTTGAAAATCTGTGGGGATTGGGATCTCACTTCAAGCTATGTTATAGTTGGCTCGATTATCAGGTTACCTGGCTACTCGGGTTGGTTTGTGATAATATGTCTCAACAAGTGGATTCAATAACTTTTATGAGATTATATAATCTAGTTTGGTTTGTTGATTAATTATGATTAAATATTGATTTAAGTTCCATTATTGGACTGAAATCAATGATTTTTGTAAAAAGGGAATGTTTTGAGTATGTTTTTTTACGAATGATTGTGGAGAGGTGTGTTTCTTAAATAGAGTTATTTGGGTTGCTAAATGAATGATTTTTTAATATTTATCATTGGTTGAGGTTTCTTTTTATAGAATTTTTTTCTTGTGTAAATACTCTTGGAAAGTGGTAGAATTTTTTATATACAACTTTTATGTATTTCATTTGGAAATTCGAGAAAAAAGTATGTGTGTATAAATTGGAGGATAATAGTTATACGAAGAAGGGTATTTGGGGGGATGGATAGGAAACCGAATAAATCTTCCTGACATCATTAGAAAATGAGGAAGTTATCTACATAGATGATTACTTTCACTTAATCATGAAAAAGTGGAAAATCCATATCAAAGTGGGGGTCTAATTATTTTCTTTTAGGGAAGATGGAAAAACTTATTAATGAATATTCTAAATTACATGAAACTATGAAAACCATGTTAGTGGTCAATATAGTTGAGGTGGTGGATACAGAGGTCAGTCAGAAATATCCAGATCTGGTTGATGGATCAAAGTGAGTATAAAAAGGCCTAAAGTGTTATTATCCAACACTAGAGGCTGATCATTTTACCCTTAAATATTATGAGGCCACTGAAGTATAATATCATCTTGGAGAGATATTCAACAAGTAATATAACCCTAACTTTGATAAAATTCAACAAGATGACTCCATAAACTGAATAGACCAGAAAAATAGGAATTTTATATGCATCTCCTATTTCTATGAAAAAAATTAAATCATCCTTTGATAAGTTTTTTAAGGAGTCATAGATGTAATTTTTTTGGGCTCGGTGCACCATTTTACACGAACATCTTGAATAAAAAATTAAAGATAATAAGGGTTTTAATTTTTATGGCCACATGGAAGATCCTCACCTTTGTTTGTTCTTCAATTTATTAATAATTTTATAGACCCATGTCACCAAATTATAAATTTTAATAAAATTATTATATTGAAAATAATAGTATTGGGCGAGTATCCTAATTTTTTTCTAGCATCTCACTTGTTTTTGGTCTGGTCAAGGAGCATTAAGTGATTTTCAAGGTGTGTATTTTCACTTAAGTTTCAATATAATGTTGATGTATGTTGATTTCGATTTATCATATAGGTTCCAGAATTTTTGTGTTGTGGAATTTTTTTAGAATCAATGGTTCTAATTTTATGTTCCCTGTCTAAATTTTTTTTACCAATGGTATACCTTTAGATGAGTGTGGAAGCTATTTTTTTGTTATGTATTTATGATGTTTTCTTTTAGGATTTTATGGTTTTAAGATTTCATTTTTTCCACTTAAAAACATGGTGGTTTTATTCAAAATAATAAAAAGGATTGTGTGGAGATGAAAATTAATTTACATGTATTATTTTCTAAAACCTATAAGAATTAATTATGTGTTATAAGAGGATTATAACACATGTTTTAAGGTGAGAAATGGTTGAGATGAGTGGTTTGATAAGAATACACCCCTATTATTATTCTACTAAAGTGGATGGTTTGAGATTCTGTGAATGTGTGATTACTTGATTCACCAACATATGCCTGGTGAATGATAATTAAATTTTGGTTGAGTTAGTGAAGGATCATTTTATATTGCTATATATCAATGACTTCTTTGTATTATTATTTAATGTTATTTAATAGAAATTGATTTTTGTAGGTAAGATGTTTTTTTAATGGATTTTTGGGATAGGGAGTTTCAATATATTTTTGGAAATTAGATTTTTCTATGTGCTTTTGAAAAATGTGGAGGTTTTTAAAAAACAATTGAGAGAAAAAGTAATTTATTAATTATTTTGAAATCAATGTTTTGATTTTTGATTTTTGAAAAAAAATGTTTATTTTCATAAATTAATAGTTAAGCATGGTTTAATACCCTGTATTTGGAATGGATTAGATAGAGTAGAATTTTTAGTTAAAAATATTTTCAGTTTATCATAATCTATTCCAATTACATTATTATATTTCCCATTAATTTCAGTATATTGGAATATTAAAGTGAATTAATTCATTATTTATGAGTGGTGATTCATCGATTCATGTTATATATATTTTATAAGATTTAATGGCTAGGGGTGCGAGTTATTTGATTTATTTATTATTACCTTGGATCATAATTATTTTCTATATATATATTGGTTTTATAAAACAAATATATTTTCTATATGATGTTTTTTTAAATTATTTATTTATTGATATTCTCAATTAATATTTATCTTATTGTATTATGGTTTGATGTAAAAATATTATCTAATGGATTATTATTGTCCCCAACTAATTTTCATTTGCCACTGGTGATAGGGGAGTTTGTTTGAGGTCATGTAACATCCCTGTACAAGTTTTGAGATTTAGGATACCATTTTGGTTTGTTCAATAATAATATTAGAGAAAATATTTTTTGTTCAATATGGTGATGTTTATTACACATAATTAATGGGAAGTTTATAACTCAAAATATAATCATAAAAATTCATACTGAACCTCTATATAGTGATCATTGTATCATTCCAATTTTATCAGATGTCTCTGAAGATACTTATATGGTGATCCTTGAGTTACTAGGGAGTTTATATAGAAGGATACATTGTTTATGACATAATAAGATTGTTATTTATATTATATTAACCTGTGATGGGTTGGAATAGGTAAGAGTTCATGTATTATGATAGGCATTTTAGTAATTCAGTCACCAAAACATGTTTTTGATGAAATGGTGTTCTCACATGATAAATAGGTTTCTAATGACTCAATGATTTTTAGTTTTTTAAAAGTGATTATGAAGTGGGTATTTTAAAATGTGATCGAATTATTGTGACAAAGTGATTGGGTTTGGAATTATAAAATATAAAAATGATAGGAATCCACATCAGTAGAGTGTGAAGTGTAATTTTTTCATGATAAATTCATAATTTATTATATAGTTTTAAATGATAATTTTTGGGTATTATGAAATTAGACCACATATAAAATTTCTATCTATACATGGGAGTGGGTAATTGGGGATTTATCCCAAGGATTATAAGTAAGTGATCATGATTTTGTAGTCTATCCAAGAAATCATAATAAACACTAATAATAATAGGTTATGGGATTTAGATCAATTATTATAGATTAAAAAAATATCATTTTCATTTGATGTTGGATTAGAGAAAATAGGAAAGTGGGAGGGAATATTAATTTTAACTTCATGTTTTTATATATTATTGATAGCTTTAATGTCAAACTTTTAACTTATCTACTAGAGGGACCCACTCTAAAATGGTGAGAGTTGATCAAGAAAGAATTTTAGTATAAGGATCTTTATTGGGAGGGCCTATAGGGGATATTTAATCATAAATATTAATTATATGAGTTAAATCTATCAAAATTTTGATATTGAGTTAAATACATTAGCATTTTATGCTAGAAAATTTACTTTTTATGAGTTATAAATTAATATTTGATGGGTTTTGTGGTTTGTAAAGGTGTTGGTTATAAATGAGATCCTCAAGGCATCAAGGTTTGAGATTTAGTTGCAACCAGATATATAGTCAAGGTCTATCTTACATAAGCTACCTACTTATATAGAGGTTGTCAATATGGTGACTAAACTCGAGACATATGTAGTATACAAATGAAATGTAGTCACATATCTTCTTTAGTTAGGTAGTGGAATAAATACATTCAATGGAAAAAATTGTAAGTTGAATGAATTCCATGAGAAATAATAGGATATGTTTTCTCATCTTTCAAAAGGAATGGGTTTGTTTGAGTGTTTCCATCACAATAGAGTGGGACACCAAAATTCAATGTTTATGGATCCTCCTCATATGGGTTTTTAGTACAAAAACGTTTTACAACAAAAGAAATTTTATATCATTATCTTATATTATTATTATTGGTGCATCAAACCTAGTATAGGGATTGATGATTCTGATTGATTAATTGAGGAAAAATATGTCTAAGACTCATGATAGATTAGGGACACAATATCATGAGTATAGTTTTGTATATTATAATTTAAATGGAATCTTATCATAACTGAGAAAGTTTTAGAGGAGCTTGAGATAGTTGGTGTACCCTCTATAGTTTGAGGAGCATTCAAATTTATTCAGTGATTATTTATACATTAATTTATACTATATCACACTAGTTACATATCTCTACAAGTTTCATTAGTGAAATGATGGAGAAAGGGTTTAAATATCAATGGTACTTTATTATAATTGGAAACATATAAATATCATTAGACGTTATAATATGTGATATGAAAATTCATGACTTTATTATATGGATGAATTATGCCAGTGGATTCATGGTCTAAATTAATTACTATTATTTTTGACTTCTCGTTATACTTCCAGATGAGAATATACACACATTTAAGGGAGATTGGGATATTCATGAAAGCATGAATGTCATAATGAAAGGTGTTTTTAGATATATATCATTTCATATAGTTGGGATCGTTCTTAAATTAGTGAAAGGAAAGGATAAACCTATTCTTCCAAGAGTTTTAGTTGATATTCAAATGTTTCATAGATTATTTTTGTAGATTAAAAATAATGAGTGATGTGAAATTTTCCATTGACTTAGTGCCTTGGGTGAAATATATTTTCCCATCATCATAACGCTTGGTAGCATCAAAGTTAATAGAATTAAATATTTTACTATATGAGTTTGAATATAAGGGGTAAATTTAGTTGACTGTTTCACCTTGGTTAGTAATAATATTTTTTTGTGATGAAAATATATGATATCATAAGCCTTTAAATTAACAATTGGACGCTTAACTAGTTGATGATGAAAAATAGGTATCACTAACCCCAAACTGATAAGCTATTTGATCCAGTGAAGGGATCTCATTTGTTTTCAATAATAAAACTATATTATAGTAATCACCAATTTGGGGAAAGGAAAATATATATTTTGATAATAATTTTGAGATATTTATATGGCCTTTATAAATTTTTGGAAATTCTATTTGGGGTTACCAATGAACCAATAGTCAACATGGATCAATTGAAATAAATTTTTCAAAATTACTAATACTTCTTTATAATGTTATTTATGGATGAAATAATTATATAAAAAAGTTCATAAGAACCGAATGAGATACAAATGGAGATCATTTTTTGGATTCTATGTGAGAAATATCTATAATCCAAATATTCTAAATATCACTTTTTTATTCAAGAGGCGATGTTTTTCATTCATTTTGCTTTTAAAAAATGAATCTTTGTTGATTTCGAAAAGGTATCTATGACAATGTCATGGAAAAAAACATAAAATATATTTTAAATATGAATCATTTAATGTTTTCTTAAATATTACTAATTATTCATTAATTATTTTCCAAAATTTGATTTTTCAATGACAGCCTTAACCCCAAAGGAAGCAAATTATTTATTGAATATAAAATGTCAGGAGGTACTTTAGTAATTATATAAGCGATCATATTTATTCCCAACTTTTATTCTCTATAAATAGAGAGTTAGATATGAATTATATCATGATGTGTCTAAATTGGGATTGGGATATGATATTATACAAATAAGTATGGTTATGGCATATGGGTCTAGGTTATGAAGACCTAATAAGAAGAATTAGCCAACATAAAACCTTGAATTTGATACTTGTCTTCATGATTTTATAATTTAGATTCATAACCCTTTTCTTGAAAAATTTATGGTTTATATAGATATTAATATATTGAAGTAAAATTTCACATAGTATGATCTCAACTTGAGAGAGCATAGGTGGGAATAATACCTTTAAACCGTTAATACTGAGGTTTTGTATACATTAGGGAATGTAAATGTGGTGGTGGATATATTGTGTAAGAAAAATACAATATAATATGTGAAGTATGTTGGGGGTAGCTGAAATTTGTGGTATTTTTCATTGGCTTCTACATTAAGGTGTAGAAGAAAACGAATAGTTGGGTTTTCCCTAGGCTCAATGTGACTTCTTTGTTATCATGGAGATTAATTAAGTCAAAATTAAATAATGAGTAATGTAGATTAATTAAGGGCATCAAAAATATTCCTAGTACAATCTATGGATAGTTATTTGTTCCTAATTTTTTACCTTCTTTTAAAGGACTGATGTTTATTAAATGGTGTTTGAGCATTATAATTTTGTGATTTTATGAAATATGATGTCTTGAGATATGATTAATTATTTTATTATTGGTCCCGGTTGGTAAGTGGTGTGTATACTTACACCATACATATCTTGTTGGTTCACATGTCATGTGAATTCCTGTTTTTTATTGTAACATAGATATTTTAAAATGCTTTCAGTGATATTTTAAGAAATTTTTTGGAGAAGAAATGTTAATAATGAGTTCTAATTATTAAATTTTCAATAATAAATTAATCGATTTTTTCTAGGATATTTTTTTATTAATTCCTTAATGAAACCTGATTTCTGGTAAAACATTTCATAAAGGTTTGAAAATGATAATATGAAATTAAACCTAAATGTTATCAATTAACTAACTCATTAAAAATGAAATAATTAATGTTTTAGATAATTTATTTGTATCATATTAATTATTTTAACATGATTTTGATGATTTAAATGATATTATCACATGATTATTTAATTTTGGATATATATATATATATATATATAGATTTTTAAGCCTAATGTTTTAAAAAAATTATATTTTTCATTTTAATATGTCTTAATTGGTTTGGGTTGAATGCGAGGGTATCCTAGCAAGGAATATTCCTACCTATATTGAAATACATTTTGATTACCTACTTAATATTAGTTTCATGTTCTGTGTGTGTTCTAGAATTCCCTAAGGAGTGAACTGAAGAATTTTCATTTTATTGATTATGTGTATGTTGAAATCATGGATAGTTCATTTGAAAAATGGTTAATTTGTGGGAAAGTACACATAACAAAGGCCTCACTTAGTTAATTTATCTTATGAGTCTATATTTTATGCGATTATATTTTCAATGAGATGAGTTGAAATGGTAACTATATAGAATGAACATATATGCTTAGAGTGAGATATAGGTACCTTGATTGTTTATAATTACGAAATAATTAGCCCTTGGTATAAGTAGAGAATGTAATATGGTAAATTTACCTTTCACTTTAATTCTGTAATGAGTATCCCAAAATCCTCAAAAAGGGTTTGATGAAGGGATAATAGATAATAGTTTAGGATATGCATGACTTTAATAGTCTTTTATATCTAAAATTTTGTGGTGTATTGTGTTTTCATGATTATAAATATTTGATTGAGAGTACCTAATTTCAAATAATGTTAACTAGTGATCCTATAAATATTCAAGAATGCATGAAAGTATTTAAATGGGGTGATGATTCTTGTAAATGGTGGATGAATTTGAAGCTAGAAATAATTACTGAAATATTATATTACGTGAATTTCCACTCACTTTTAAATGAACAAATTGGACTAGAAACTACACATCTAGGAATTTTTCACAAATTCATGGATCTTTTTGTGCTTGTTTAATCAATAATTTTAATATAGAATTATAAGTACTTGAATTCATGATGTGGCAATTTTTATAAGGTTATTTATAGTTTTTTATGATTACATATAGTTGTCTTTATAATGATACTTCCATTAAGGTAATAAAATATGAATTTTCAATATATTTACTAGTTTCTTTACCTCTTAAGGTGGATATATGTTAAATTTTTATAAATTATAAACATTTTTTTCTATGATTTTTGGATATAATAATTCAAATTATTTTAAAGTTTTGGTATTTTTTTTAAAGATTGGAATTGTAAGATAAAGTGGAGAGCTTTTGGATAATTTGAGAAGAATTAAATATTTATCCCACTACATGTAGTGTATACATGGTGTTAGGGTGATGTATAAGGTTTTTTGGATTATGAATAAATATTGTTTTATTTTACACAGAAGGGATCAAGATTATATGTGATAATTGATCATGACACTCCCTAGGTCGTTACTCTATAGTGTACCTAAAATAAACAATATGTAATATTTACTCCAAAATCCAAAACCATACCTAAGAAAAATTCATGTCATAGATAATGGAATTGTACCATAATGGGATATTAGTAACACCATACTTGGTAGTATATTTCAATAGACCATATCATTGTCAATGTCCATCATTTCATGTGGTCATGAATCTTACTAAGATAAGAAAATTCTTAAGAATCCCATCGTGGCTAATTTTCATTCTATTTGAGGATTCATTTTTAATTGAATAATTGTTATCATACCTAGGATAATTTACAGGGATTTTATTTCACGGAATTTATAAAATTCAATGATATAAATGTGAAGATAAATAATACATGCTATGATATTTATTTACAATTAATGATGCATCCAGACGAGGATATTTAGAGAAAAAAATGTTTTGACCTATGTTGACGCATGTCATGATTCCTATCTTCATGTATTTATTTCATAGTGTCTATAAATAGGAACATACATTAACTATTCAGGAATATTCTTCTAAGGATCTTTTAATTTGGAGTTGTTTCAGTTTTCTCAATTCCTTTCAAGTAATTCTATACTATTTTTAATACTATTGTTTTATTTTTATCATTTAAACCATTAATTCAGGATTGGTTTTCTTAATTATTATATGAATTTTATTTTTTATTTACTACATTAACTCATATCATAGGATTATTCAATCATGTATGTTGTAATTTTCTTCCACCGTGAAATATTGATTCTCTTGAGGAGTGAGTGGTCAAGAGTATAAGTATTTGTGTGTAAAGTATGTACCAGTCCCATTCATGGTAAAGTCACATTGACAATTTATTTAGGGATTTAACTTTAACATACTGCATTTAATGTTTTTAACTAAGATAATTGTCGATAAATGAATACTATGAAATATGAGAAAATTTATCTATTACAAGTAGCTTAAATTTTTCACTTTCTCTAAAGATCAAACCTAATGAACACATGGTAGTATACTTCTATGATCAAGAGATTTGTATTAACCTTGGTAGAATAGATGATCTATACTATAATGAGTTAATAATTTTATAATCACTTTTCAACTAGTAGAATCAATTGATTCATGAGTGAGAGAGGTAACATCATATGAGATAATCTATTGAGATTGATCTCATACCCCTATATTAGTAAATTACTTTTGAAACTAGTGAATTTGGTTTTTTACCTGATTATGTGTTAAATAACTGAGTCATAAACAAACATATAAAACTAGTGGGGATTATAAATTTGTATAATTAGATTATCCACTGAATCCATTATTATACACTTTTATAGTTTGGATAAGGATCAAGAAAACTCGTTATTCTAAACACTTATAGCCCTTCCATGGTAACGATGCCAACGTGACCTACCAGAGTCCATGGAGAGAAATATAATGGAATTATTTCGTAAGTGGATTGATGAACTTTGGGATATAAATGGTTATATTATCCACTAAAGAGAGTATAAACCACTTTGAATAAATATATGTTTCATTTTAAAAACTTACAATGAATAAAAATGGGAAATTTATGAATCTAGATCCACTAAATGAGAAGGGGTATGGTGACTTTGAAATATGGATCCTATATAAGGTTTTATAAATGAGTTGTTAAAAGTTTTGTGTATCCATGATGCATGTGCATTCTAGGTTATGATTCTTGTTAGAACTTGGTCATCATTCTTTTAAATTGGTTTCATCTTGAGAAATTCATAATGTGAATCAACATAAAACCCTTTTACCAAGAATAAAAATTATAAAATGGGTTGTCTATGTTATTACAAGAATCACTCATAACTGATGGTTCTTATGCGGTGATGGAATATGGAGGAACAACTGCTTGGGGAGAAATAGATACAGGAAATCCTATAATGAGGAGTACACCATCAATCATTCAAGAACATGACTCATACCTCTGTTAGAGTATGTTTAACAATATGGGTGATATTTCTTGTAAACCATGTTAGTGGTACTCTATATTTCACATCAACTTTCAAATATAAGATAGTAAACTAGGCCTGTAGAGGGACAAATTTTCATGATTTAGTAGTTAATAAATAGTTTTTAAATGAACTTTAATCACATGGAAATCACTAGGGTTGAATTTTATGGTTGTATTGGTATATTAATGGTCCATTAGAGTAAGTTTTGATTCATGAAATGTACCTTTAATTAGGTAATTGTTTGAAATTGTTTGGATAAGTCCATACATTTTATTAATGATTGGGGTAGATTTCAATAATTGATATAGTGTGAGTCTTAAGAAGGATAATGTTTTCAATCTCTAAGTAAGTGTGAGGAGAGTATCATAATATTGAAAATCTATTCATTATATTAATACTCAATCCTTAGGTGGAGACTCTTGTATTGAAAGTCAAGTGATATTGAGGTGTATCTCTAAATTATGGTGGTCTATATTAGAATAAATATATTAGTTGGTACAATTTCAATGTAAATATTGGGGTTTTAAGTGTGTCTCTAGGTTTTAGGTATAATTATTAATGTTATAAAGTATTTTTTTTTACATTTAGGTGCTTTTCCTACTGGTTACTTAATGTAGAAATAGTTTATTAGACTATTTGTTTTCACTTCTTGTGCATGTTCTAACATTATGGTATGAACTTATAATCAGGAACGATATTCAATATATTATTTTTGAATAATTATTATAAAATCCGATTATTTAAAAAATAAGGTAAATTTATGAATTATAAGTTTTGGTAATATGTCTGTACAATTTTAATAATAATGAAATGATGTGATATTTGGTTATGGAATGTGTGTTAAATCCAAGTAATGCTTTAGGATTCTTCTCAAAGATGATAAGTTTTTTGGAATGGATTTTATAGTGTAAAATACTCATTTATCTATGTATAATTAGGTAAAATAATTCTTTTGTGGAATTTAAATCATGTGTGTTTTGATATTTGATATTGGACTTAATTTTTTAATCCTAAGGAATGAATTGTTGATGGTTTTATAGTATTATGTAGGTTCTAGATGTGATGATAATGTTTGGTGAAGGTAATGATTGGGTGGAATGTGTAATAAAATGAGGTAAATGTTACTAGGTACTTGGTTAGAAGCCCATGGGTCAGCAATCCAAATGGATTTTAATGAATGGATGGTTGGACACCTAGTCGGGGTTGCTGAAAGATTTGTTAAATGTTATTATTTAAATTATTATTATTATTTTGAATTATAACCTTACCCCACTCCTCTACACACACATGCACTATTTTTCATTAACCATATAACCTAGGGAAACCAATTCTCCCTTTTTCCTCCTCTATCCTTCTACCATTAGCTTCTTTGGAACTTTTTCATTTAGTTATCTTTCTATAACAGGGTCTACCTAGTGATAAGGCTAATAATATATACAATTAAAATTCTGTTTATTATAAATTTCATTCCCATATACCCTAAATCTATAAATTTTTGTGAATTAATAAAATTAAATGATTTCAAAAGATTGAGGGAGATTCTATTATTTTGAGCTGTTATTGTAAATAAAATACAAGATGGTGAATTTTAGTTTCAAAAAACATACAATATCCATCAACTTCAAGTATTATGTTGATAAATTTTTTGAATTATCTATCGAAATAAATATCAATGTAAATGAAATATAAATTTTAAGAAACATAGATTTCATAATATCAATAAAATGATCGGTATTTTTAGACTACTATTGAAAATTTTAACACAATAGAAATTTAAACTAATTTTATTACAAAAACTAATGCAAGTGTCATCTCAATGTTAATTCAAGAATGAATATAGTGAAATATTAAAAGAATCATGGAGTATTGGTTAGAAAACAAAATACTCATTTAAAAGGATATTTATCAAAACTTTGCTTAAACACCAAAATGAATGCTAGATCTGTAGACTTGGTCGATGAATTCAATCTTATCATGATCTTGGATATCATACGTATCATAAGGTTTATCTTTCTGTCCTCATAAGCCCACAACTAAATCTATTTTTAGCAGCTCAATTATACACACTATAATTACTTCAGAAATGTCATACTGGCCTTGAAATCCCTTCATCATATGATCAAAAATTTATCTACCTTTCTATCTTTGGAATCCCTTGATCACGTAGGCTCAAAAGACAAATTATAAAAATATAATTTTCTAAGAGATTTGAAATGAAAATTTAAAAATGGTATAAATTAATATTAACACTCATAAAGATGAATATTACATTAATTGGAGGTAATATTATAAATAATAAATTGAAATGATTCAAAATGAATAGGAACTTTCAAAAATTATTGACACTCAGGTGCTTACTTCTAATGGTCTAGGTAAATCATCATTTATATGAAATGTTGTAAAATCCTCCAAAGGTCAAAATTAAAAAAAACACATAGTCAGTTAAAATAAAAACATTAGTAACTTCATCATCTATTGATAAAGACATCATGTTTCTTCAACTACTAATGAGTTCTATCATCACAACTATAATTCTAAAAAATATTATAAAATTAGTTTAGAATGAATCTCCATATTACTGTATTTTTGTAAAATAGTTTTAGAGATCAAATATTTCATTTAACCAAATTTCATTCTATATAAGAAAATTACTTACACAAAACCTTTAATTTATATTATTATTATAAAAATTGTATTGTGATTTTGGAAAAAAAATAATTCATTAACTTAATGACCTCCCCAAAAATCCCTCTCATGTTTTATATCACACTGTACATATAATAAAATATTGAAAAGAAGAACTGAAATTAAAATGAAATATCCTTTAAGGCTTCAGGATATAGAATTTAACCCCCATAGTTTTGAGAGAAAATTTAAAAAAACTTTATTAGAGAATAAAACATACTCCAAATTTAATTAATAAAATAATATAATATAAATAGTAGACAAAAAATTATTAAAGTTAACTCCCTTAAAATAAGAGATTATATAACATAAGAAATGAATAAAAAAATTAAATTTCTCCCCCTTTATGATTTTCAAAAGGTAATAAAAAGTTCAAAAAAAATAAAAAATAAAAAATTCAAATTTTAATTTGGTTTCATAATTTACCACTATGATAAGGAATCTCACGTTAATAAAATATGTGATTCTACATTATTATACTTTGAACTTAAAATTATTTACTGATAAATAGAGAAATTTCTTCAGCTACATCTGATGCACTTACTATTTTAGAAAGAAAAAATTAAAGGTTCATAAATGGAATTCTAATATTATTTTTATAAACTCTTAGTGGGATAATTTAGACCTGAAACATTTAAAAAATTAAAATTGAATATTGAATGAAAAAAGTCCATGAGGTTCCAGTCCTTATATATTAATTTAAGATTCCTAATGAGCAAAAATTATTCTTTAATACAGGAGTGGTACACAATTACAGGCACTAAAAATGCATGTTTAAACAAATTTCATATAAATTATTGAATTAATAAATCAATTGGGTATAAAATTAAATGTTACCTTTTGATAATTAATAAAAACTCTCCCTATAAGAAGTAATTTGATTAAATTTGTTAATTTTTAAATATTTCCCCAAAATAAAATAATAATATCAAGGGAAATGTAAAATATATACTTGAAAATATTAAACCTTCTAGATATATATTTTAGAAATAAGGCATGATCTTCTTATTTTATGGACAGCTCAAAAAATTATTTATCAAAATTTAATTTATATATTTCACAAAAAATGATAAATTGATAAGGTTGAAAATAGTTATGTATGAAAAATAAATATGTTTTAAGAATATTGATATTTTTAAAAATAGTTATGTTTTGAAAAAATTTTCAGTTTAAAAAATAGTAGTGTTTGGAATCAAGAATAAGTTTGAAAAAATGATAATTTTGAAAAGTATTTATGTTTTGAATAATAGTTATGTTTTAAAAAAGTGATAAATTCAAAAAAATAGTTTTTTTAAAAAAAATATATAGGTTTACAAACAGTAATGTTTATTGAAAAATGTATATGTTTTTAAAAAAACAAACATTTTTAAAAATTGTTAATTTTTTAAAAATAGTTAGTATTTAAAAAACAAATAAGTTTTAAAAACAATAATGTTTTGAAAAACATTTTTTTGTTCAAAAATAGATATGTTTGGAAAAATATTTATGTTCTAAAAAATTGATATGTTTGAAAAATAGTTATGTTTTTAAAATATAGATATGTTTTCAAAAACAGATAAGTTTTTAAAAAGATATATTCTTGGAAAATAGATATGTCTTGAAAAATAGTTTTTTGGTAAAACTATAACACTCAAGATAGAGAAGAATTGAGTTTCCAAATTAACTTTTTTGCTAAAACTATTTAAAACTTAAATCCACCCATTTAAGAAATAAACCTAGTTAAATAATATAGTATAATTTTTTAATTTTGTCTTTCAAAAACAGTCCTAGAGATTTGATTAGAAATCAGTTAAAATAGGTTTGAAAATAAATTCAATATTTTGAAACTAATTTACTACTATCAGTCACAATATATAACACACTTGTTAAATCTATCTACCAAAGTAAAGTTTTATCGTTAGTTTTATTGCAGATATTGTATTTTCATTTAGACCAGATAAACCAAAATTGGAAATCAAAAGTTGAAATCAACAAGGGGATTATTATTAATCTAAGATCAAATCCCCTCTACTTGGAAATTACTAGCTTCCAATAAGTTTATTATAAAATAAATTGATCCATAACTTATATCGGGTATTAATAATAATTTTATTATGAATTTCTGTGATAAAATACTCTTCCATAGTTCTATATGTGAGAAAAATATTCAAAGTCACACATTACCTCTTCTATAGTTATACATGGGATTATAAATTAAATGATTTTAAAGCGAGTGTAATGTATTATGTAGTTCAGTACAAGAGAATGATTATAAATAAATAGAGTAAACTAAAACACATCTTGAAAAAAATATCTAAAATGGAAAGGGAAAGATATGAGAGATGTGAAAATTAGATGCAACTCAATCTGATTAGCCGTAGTAGTTCATTTGTATTTGAATTTCTCCTTGAAAATCTTCAACTGAGTTTTTACAATAAGTGAAAAAAAGAGTTTCCTAAATTATTATGAATTACTATAATATGTAGCATAGGTTCACATGTATGTTCTTCTATGGTTCTCTATAAGAGTATTTGCAACCTCTCGTGTCTTAAAAGGAACTCCATCTCAAAGTATCCATTTGAGGACATTCAATGTAGCCTTAATTGTAGTGACACTATAATTAAATCTTTGAAAACTAGTCAATAGAGATTGGAAATATATCTACTACTAAGTTAGACACAATAGGTTTTCTTTACATAAAACAAGATTACATGATCTCATGGATGGTTGGAATATACAACTAACATGGAAACCTGTCAAGGTCACTTTATTCCTTCATGTGGTCCGTACAATTTTTCATACGTTAGGTTTATAATTTTATATGTTCACTTCACTTATTCTTGTAGTATGATAATAACATTGCATCGTCACTTAATTTTTAATCATCATAGGTACATTTCGTTATGTGGTAGGAAGTTTTTATTAGTCTTGATAAAAATGAAAATACACATGGTCAATACATGACTTGGAGAAAATTTTCATACCTGTCACACGATAGGTTGGTTGTTCATGCAGTAAATTAATGCTAAACACATGGAAGGTTCATCTTTATATAGCAGGTTTATAATTTTATGTGGTCACTTCACTTATTCATTTTCAATGCATAGTTATTTCATACCTATCACATGATAGGTTCATCTTCAATGCACAGTTATATTTCTATAAATATATTTACGAGTAGAAAATTTGAAATTAATTAATATCACAATAAAAATGATTTGATATCATTAAACTATAGAGATGATTCTATAAGCCAACAATCCGTCATTTTTATTCTCACAAATCATGACATATAAAATTAAATAAATTAAAATAAATATATCTCAATATCATTAAGTTGTATCATGTTCCTTAAATTCTTAAAATATTTTTAATGAATTCAATTGATTTATCATACTTACTCCACCTTTTTGTATTTTAAAATTTTAATTATAAATAGAGTTAAAATAAATAAATAATAGGAACAAATAAAATTGATAATAAATGTGATTATTTCACTAATATTGGAAAATATATTACAAAAAAGTTTTACAAGTAGTCCTTATCAAAAATTGTACTCAAAATCTAGATCAAGTACATCTCTAACATATGAATGAAGCATATAATTATTTCCATTAGAAGTACATATAGGGCTAGAATATGTAGTCTTAAGTGTAGAAGTGGATGAAGGGTCATCGATGACTATACACTTGGACATGATAACAATGTGTTGGATGACTTCCTTATGAGTTAAGTGAAAAGGATTGATGGTAAATAAGGTTCTAGTTAGAGCTAAGGATATTGGGGTAGTCAGAGAAGCTAGAACCACAATATGGGAAGTGTATAAGAATGGTTCAATAATCCTATTAAATTCACATACTACTTAAGAGCCATGCTCCAAATTCTGAATTAAATATTCTCTGGTTTCTAGGAAAGCTTCCCAAACTAGATTCATCAACTCTATTTTCTCAACTTGTTACTTATAATCATGGTTCAAAGGTGGAATATTCATATCCAAGGAAATATTTCATACAATGCACTTTAAATATGATTTTCTAAAGATCTAACAAAGGTAGAAATAAATATCTCGGTTTATTGTTTCTCTATCTTTCCATGTTTTATTACCATTATCCCTGAGTAGTGCCAATGTTTTAGAAGAATGTTTTTAAAAACCATCAAACAAAACTTATATGTTCTACTTGAATCCATCAAACCCAAAATCCAACTCATCCCTTATGAGTTGCCTTGTCTTTTATTCATCAAAATAATACAAAAAAAGAGGAGGAGGATGAAAATGAGCATTATCAATAGATATAGAAGCCTTAAAGGTTGAACTCATATACCACTAGTTTTTATGCACCATCATATCAGAGAGATCTTCTTGAAAATAATATAACTATGAATTCATATTCTTAATTTCATTTCTCAAACAAATCATCTCAATATAAAACCTATGTTGAAGATGAACAATCATCAACATCATTGTCCTTCTAATATCTTCTTCTCAATATAGCTCTAAGGAATTTGAAAAACCAAGAATGAATTCCTGAAAACACGCATAATATCTAATTTAAATTATTTCAAAACATCCTTGGTAATATATGATATAGCATAAACAAAATTAGGTACATAGTTAGATGGATAATAATAATGATTCATTCCAATTAACTCATCTAAATACTATAAATATCTAGTTGTAACAAACTTATCATCAACTCTAACACCAGCATCATCTTCTTCCTCATCAATAATTGGTTCATGAACTTCTACATATTCACCATTATCACTACCTTTCTCATTTTATTCACTTTCCTTATTGGGATTAGGACCAAATATATCTTATAAAGTTTGGTCAACTGAGGGTTTCATATGAGGTACCTCAATCCTTTCATGATAATCTATTTTAGTAATGAGCGATCACTCTAGAATTTTCTATGCATAAAATATAGAAGTTCCTCCATGTAAAAGTGTAATGCACCCATCATTGTCCCCATATTTTTGATAATATAATCCCAAAATAATAGATCAAGGGACTTTTCCCCCTTAGTAGATTATTTTGGTACATGTTATCTAGAAATATTTCTTATAAAATTATATACATCTAATAAATATTCATCTTAATCAGAGTCAATAAACTCATCCCACTCAGGTCAATAGCCACTGAAAAATACATTTATGTCAACTAAGTCCTCTGTAATGCCCCGACCCCAGTTACCCAGAGTCGGTGCATTATTAAATAACATTGGCATGATCACAAGAAAGATCAAGTCTTGAAATACCGATTAGTTTTTTAGCCTTGGAATAACTAGATACATTAATAAAGTTTACATTACATCATAAAATGAAAACAACAACAACATAGTCTCCACAGTCCACACTCATATCCATACATACTATCCCATCAGGTCATTCATAAATTACTTCTTCACATCCTGGGAAAAATAAAACATTGAAAGGGGTGAGCTCAAATGCCCAGTAAGGATAACAATATAGCAGAAACTTTCATAAATAAGAATAAACATTTAAGGAAATGTATAACTAAAACAAAATCATTTTAAACATGAAATTCAACATAATATGGCATAAATAAAATGAAATAATTCCATTAAGTTATTCACATGGATATTCTACTAATCGAATAATCACATGAAATATCAATTACCACTTTCATAATAATGGAATGCATAATACCAGACTATCATAACCACATAGTCAAGGCCACATGCCAAGTCTAAAAATAAGATTTTGTCAACACCTTGTTCCAAGACACTAGTTTGTCTCATGAATCCTACCGATGCATTGAGGAGCTATAGTGGGCTCTTCCTGTCATATATTTAGTCCAATGCATTCCTCATATGAACAGGTTTAAACATAACATAAACATTCGTATTAAAACGAGCATACGAAATGTCAATACTTTCTCCACAAACCATGAATGGTTTAAAAATAACACATCCACAGTCAAAAAAATCACAAAACCTTCAATACAATATGGAAGTATTGTAACATAATAAATCAACATCAAATAACCTTAAAATCCATCAAAGGATGTTGACATAGATGAAATCAAAACTATTTGAGAAAAATATCTCTTTTTTTAAATAATTTAAAATTAAAATAATTATAAAATAAAACATTTAATTTGAAAATTTTCATATAATCTTGTAAGGGAATATTCGAAGATTTTATAAAGGAGGAAAATAGCCCCACCCGCCGTATAAGTTAAAAAATATTATTACCTTAATTATATCGAAAAGGTTAAAAGGGGTCGTGTTTGGAAAACGACAGAATGATTCTTTTATAAACCTATTATAAAAAGTCAAAAAAGAGTATAAATGACTTTAACCCATATTCTAGTAAATTGTAAAAATATTTTGAAATACGTTTTTAAGAAACATGGATGTGGATGATAAAGAAGTCCCACTAGATTATTACGTATAAACAACCTCGAATAATGAAGAGATTGCGAAATAAAACCTTACCTTGTACTTTTCCATGGTTGGGGGTAGATTAACCTCTTGTATAATGGTGAAATAATTGTTATTAAATTATACAACAATCATATAAATTAATATGATATCATATATGATCTTATAACATTGCTTTGTTAATTATATCTTAATATTATTGTCATTTCGGGTGTTAACTTACTCATTTTATTTTATATGTTTTGTTATGTAAGCCATGTTTTTTATGGATAGGTTGTATATTATTAAAATACATAATGATATTAAGTCCTTGAACATTATTATTAATCATCAAATGAGAATTAGACATGAATGGATACGATGGGGAATGAATCTCATCGCGTTCGTGGAGACGGTAGTCCGTACGTATGCATGAGCGACAATATCATTATTTTGATATTAAAAGAATATTTAATTGTATGGTATATAATATATACATAATAATTATCATGTTATATTTATTATTTACATGAATTACACATCATTATTATACCGATCTGAATAATAATGTTTTGAATAACAATTACACCATGACGTGGAGAGGGTAATCCATACCTACACACGTATGGTGACATGTCATTCAAAGGATGGATAGAATACTGAAATATGGTTATACCATTTTTATAAAAACATCAATGTATATATTAAATACTGGAGATGTTATTTTAGAATGGTAATAACAAAGAAAGAATAAGTGGAAGAAAAAGGAACTTGAAAGAGGGTGGTGAAAACATTACCTCTTCTCCGGGTTCTTCCTTTTGATTTGATCAAAAGGAATCCATAGGTTGGATTTATGAAAAAAAGAAGGCATCTATGATGAAGTGAGTAAAGTTGATAGAGTATTTGGGCAGGGTTTGGCCGATCCAAAAAGCTTTGAAGGTGTGAATTAATGAGAAGGGGGAGTGCCCTTTTATAAGAGGGGTGAGGGGAACCTTTGGAAAAGCTAGAAATATTATTTTATAATGAATTCATATTCGGTTTCTAATTGCTCCAAAGTGGATTATTTAAAGGATAAGGTCGGTATAGGTCGAAAAAAACTCAACCAATAGTATTTAGATAGGTTTCGGTTACTATATTAACCTTATCTTTAAGTATTAACTCTTAGTTAATTAGTTTCACTTTTACAATGTCTCTTTGTATATTTATATTATATGGTTAATAAACATACTATATACATCCAATAGACCCCCAAGTGGTATATTAATGATAAAAATATCATTATATAAGTCCCTTGGCTGAACAATATATTTTTAATAATTTAATATCAATTAATAATATAATATTTGTTTTAAAAACTATTTTATGTCAATTTTGACACTATTCAATAATTTATTTTGTAAAACACATAACAGAATTATTACTTATAAAAATGTTAATTAAATCAATCCTAACATGTCATATTAACCTAGAAAATTATTGGTATTTATAAAAAGTCTAAAATTACATTTATTTGGGTATTTATAATATCAATTATTCTAATTTTTCATTAATTAGATAATTACTGCATCACCATTGTGTCATAAATAAATTACATTATTTAATGTCTAAAAATTATAAATAAACTACCTTTATGTAGGAAATTTGTTTATATTTTTAATGAGTATTTATAGTAGAAAATCCAACAAATATAACCCTATGTAAAAAATTGTTTTATAAAAGATATATTCTTATATCATTTTTGTATTTATTTTAACTTAATTAAAATAAAGCGTCCCTATCACATACAAGTGGCTTCATGGGGTCCCAAAATTGACCCAAAGATTCCCATTCTAGGACATGTATCCACAAATAAGGTTAAGACACGTTTTAGGGTAATTTAGTATTATTATAATATTATTTTTTAACCCTTATTTACCGGATTTACCCTCTAACCATGGTAAATAAAATATTTACCGAAGTAATTATTCGAAATGTCTAAAAATAAAAGTGACCTAATTACAAAATTTGTAAATCCTGATTCCAAATATGGAATCCATTTTTCCAAATTCAAAACATATAAGTGGCAGAAATTAATTTAAAATTAATTCCTGCTGTCAAAACAAGAAGCTGTTTTTAAGATATAATAACTATCAAAAGATTGATACTTATTTATTTCCAGTTTAATTGTGGAATTATGTCCAATGACCAACATTGTATTAACTGGTAAAAATATATTCTAAATATACTTTAAAACCACTCAAATTCATAATTCATCACTATTAATTATTTTGATTAAAAAAGTTGTTTTTAATTAAAATTTAGTAATTTTCACAATTCATCAAAATATAAAAGTTATCCGAAAAGTACCAAAATTTCACCTTAGGCTAAATTAGATACTCCGAATCCAAAAATGAAGTCCATTTTAAGAGATAAAATTTCAAAAAGTAGGTATTACTATTCATAACTGCTAGTTTGATTGGTTGTGGTGTGTGTTAGAACTCGAAGTTGCGTACAACACACGCTACTGTTTTCTTCAAAGAGAAGCGTACCATGGAATATTGGGGTGTTACATTCTCCCCTCCTTCAAATAATTTCGTTCTCAAAATTTCTAGAATATTATTGCATAAAAAGACTCGGGTGGTTCTTTATCATAAGTTCCTCGGGTTCCCACGTTGCTTCTTCCATTTTATGGTTTCTCCATAGAACTTTTACCAGACGAATCATCCAGTTTCTTAGGACTTGTTCTCTCGTATTAAAAATCCTGACGGGCTCTTTGCAATAAGATAGATCGAGTTCTAGTTCTAATTCCTCATAGGTGAGTACCTGTGTTGGGTCAGGCATGTATTTCCTCAATAGTGAGGCGTAGAACACATCGTGAACTTTGGAGAGACTTGGCGGTATTGCCAAACGGTATGCTACAGCCCCAATTTGTTCTAGAATTTTGAAGGGTCCGATGTACCTGGGACTCAATTTACCCTTCTTACCAAAACGTATAACTCCCTTCCTTGGAGATACCTTCAAGAAAACATGATCTCCCACCTAAAATTCCAAATCCTTCCTTCGGTTATCAGCATAACTCTTCTTCCTACTTTGAGCTTCTTTGATGTTGTTTTGTATTACCTTTACTTTTTCCATCGTTTCATCCACCAGTTTTGGACCTACTTGTTTTATTTCAGCAACGTCATCCCAAAAGGTTGTTGTGCGACATCCCTTTCTGTATAACGCTTCTTATGGTGCCATCTGAATACTTGAATGGAAGCTATTGTTATAGGAAAATTCTACCAGAGGTAAATATTGATCCCACATACCCTAAAAGTCAAGTGAGAAAGATCTCAACATGTCTTCTAAGGTTTGAATAGTTCGTTCTGATTGTCCATCTGTTTGAGGGTGGTAGGCAGTGCTCAAATGAATTTCAGTATCCATGGATTTCTGAATACTTTTCCGGAATCTTGAAGTAAAATGGGGATCACGGTCAGAAACAATTGATAGGGGTAATCCATGAAATCTCACCACTTCATTAATATATAGTATTTCTAGACGTTCTAGTGGTAGATCTTCTCCTATAGGAAGAAAATGTGCTGATTTGGTAAGACGATCAACAAAAACCCATATTGCATCATTCTTTCTAGAAGTATTTGGTATCCCCATGACAAATTCCCTCATAATATTGTCTCATTTCCACTTCGGTATGTGAATAGGTTGCATGACTCCTCTAGGTTGTTGCCTTACAGCTTTCACTTGTTGACAAATCATACATCTCGACACAAAATCAGCAATCTCCCTCTTCATGTTGTCCCAACAAAAATGTTCCTTCAAATCTCTATACATTTTGGTGCTCCTAGGCTGTATAGAGAAATTGGAACTATGACCATCATCCAAAAATTCCCTATTTAGATCAGGTATATTGGGAACATAAATTATCTTCCCAAATTTTAAAATTCCTTCTTCATACACAATTTCTCTCAATCTCCCATCATTCACAGCTTTAATCTTCTTTTGAAATTCTTCATCATCGGTCTGAGAACTCTTTATCCTTTCTAGTAAAGATGGTTTGGAAACCATTTGAAAAAGCAATGATGTTTCACCTTACATGGTGATTCCCATATCCAACTTTACTAGGTCCATAAAAATAAGATCCCTTTCAATTCTCATCATGTTCAAAACTCCATTATATTTTCTGCTCAAAGCATCTTCCACCTTATTTGCCTTCCCCGAGTGGTAGTGTATTATGCAATCATAATCCTTGAGCAGTTAAAGCCATCGCCTTTTCCTCATGTTGAGTTCTTTTTGTCAGAAAATATACTTCAAACTCTTGTGATCAGTATAAATCTCACATTTTTCACCATAGAGGTAGTGTCTCCATATCTTCAAAGAAAAGATCACAGCTTCTAACTCGAGATCTTGAGTATGATATTTTTTCTCATGAATTTTCAACAGTCGTGATGCATAGGCCATAACCCTATCATTCTGCATAAGGACACAACAAAGTCCTTTCATTCATGAATCTCTATAAATAATGAACCCATCATTCCTCGATGGTAGAGTCAATATAGGATCATTGACTAATATTATCTTGAGTTCTTCGAAACATTATTCACACCCTTTTGTCCAAACAAATTTAACCCCTTTACGTGTGATCTTTGTTAATGGGTTATCCAATCTGGAAAAATTTTGGATGAAATGTCGATAATAACCTTCCGAACCAATAAAATTGTGTACCTCAGTTATACTCATCGGTGCAGGCCATTGTTGTATTTCCTTGGTCTTATAAGGATCAACAGAGATTCCATCTTTAGAGAAAATATGTCCAAGAAAAGAAATCTCCTAAAGCCAAAATTCACACTTGAAAAACATCCCATATAATTCATGTCTTTTAAGTGTCTTCAATATAATGTGCAAGTTATTTTCATGATCATTGTAGCTTTTGGAGTATACCAAGATATCATCAATAAATACCACTAAAAATTCATTAAGATAATACTGGAAAACTCTGTTCATTAGATCCATAAAAACAGAGGGTGCATTAGTCAATCCAAAAGGCATTACTGTAAACTCGCAATGCCTGTACCTTGTTCGAAATGCTGTCTTCGGAATGTATTCCTTCTTCACACACTACTGATGGTATCTAGATTGAAGTTCAATCATTGAAAAGTTTTGACCTCCATGTAGTTGGTCCAATAAATCATCAATGCGAGGTAGGGGATACTTGTTCATTATTGTTATAGCATTGATCTCCCTTTAGTCAATGCACAACCTCATAGATCCATCTTTCTTCTTAACAAAAAGGACAGGGGCTCCCCATGGAGAAACACTAGGGTGAATAAATCCCTTATTACTCAATTCCTCTAGTTTTTTATTTAGTTCAACTAATTCTACAGTGTCCATTCTATAAGGGGTCTTCGATATAGGCCTTGATCCAGGAATTAAATCAATGGAACTCAACATCTCGTTCTTGAGGATGTCGAGGTAAATCTTCTGAAAACCCATCTATATATTCCTTCACAATAGGTACATCCTCTATTTGAACATTCATTTCCCCACCCAAAGTCATTTCATTCTCTTCCTCCCCGATAATTGAATTTAGTTGAGCTATTGGGGGTGGATCTAGATAAGAATTAGGTAGTAACAATTCTTCTCTAAAGATAAGGTGTTCCTTATCATCAACATCAAAAATCGTAACCTCCTTCTTCTTATAATAAATAATTCCATCATGGTCAAAAATCAAATCCATACCAAGGATTATATCAAACACAATCATAGGTATGATGATGAGATCAGCAGATAAAGAACATTTATGTGCTCTAATGGGGACTGATTCACAAAAAATTGTTGTAATGATACTTCCCTCGGGAGTTTTAACTGAAAAATCCCTTGTTAAATCAAATTGGAAATATCTAATTTTATTAGAAAACTGGGAAGATATGAAACAATGCGATGATCCAGAATCAAATAATGCATTTGCTAAACATGAGGAAACCATTAAATTACCTGCCACCATGTCTTTCGGAGCTTCTACCTCAGTAGTAGTGATAGCATAAGCTTGGCCATGATCCCTTGTCCTTTTCTAAGTGAAGTTCCTCTAATGCTTAGGAAATTCATTTTCATAATGTCCCATCTCCAGGGAATTGTAGCATTGGACATCAGTAGCTTCCTTATTCCCCTTGCAATCACGATCTTGGTGGCCTTTTTCACCACACTTGTAACAGACTCACATTCCTTTTAAGCAAGTACCGAGGTGTTTCTTCCCACATTTACTGCAGGATGGATACTTAACTATTCCCTTCTTCCCTTTATTTCCATTCCTAGATTGATCAGTAGATCTCTTCTTCTCTTTCTTTTCTTTAAAGTCATAAGACTTATAGAATTCCTTCTCTGTCTTGATAGCACACAAGACAATGTCTTCGTAAGACGAGAAGGATTGTGAGACTAATGCCCGATGGAGAAATGGTTTTAATGCATCAAAGAAACAATCAATATTACTTCTTTGGTTAAGTATATTATCTCTAATATACCTTGATAACCTTGTAAAGTTAGCCTCATACATTGGGACATTCTCATCCTCCTTTTGTCTCAAACTCAGAAATTGCCTTTCCATATCTACTCGATGGTCACGAGGAAAGTATTTTTCTAAAAAAAATATCTTTGAACTCCCTCCATTCAATATTTTATAATTCATCATCTTCCTTCATGTTTTGAATCAATGAACACCATTGATCAGCATCTCCAGTGAGACGGTAAATTGCCATGATAACTTTTTCCCTTTCACTACTCCCCAAAGCCTGAAATATTTTCTCTATGGAATTTATACATTGATCAAATACTAAGGGATTTGTACTCCCATTGAATATATGTGGTTTTTTCCTCATGAAGCGATCTAACATTGATCCTCCACACTGCAGATCAGGGTGCTCCATATGGGTAAGGTTATTATTCATAACCTGAGTGAGTTGTCCCAGTATGGTGATTAGGTGATCAGCACCAGTTTCATCACCAGAACCACTATAATTATCTTGATCAGGAGAGAAATACCTACATGGAGTGCGTGCATTGATACGGTTTCCATTTCTTCCACTAGGCTCCATTTCTAAACAATGGCATTAACTAGAGCAGTTTATGAATCAAAATACATAATTCCATACTTATAAAACACGTAACATAAATCGAACAATTTATGGATATAATCCATAATAATAATAAAAAACTCTTTGAGGAAGTATATACTCATAAACCCTTCAAAATAATTTGTAAAGAAAATGAGAGTTATCCTAAGCATATCCCCCCAAGAGTGTCATAACCATTAGTGCAGCAAGGCCGGTTTTCGTGCACCAGTTCTCGTTCGAGTCTAGATCAAAACGGAGTTTTCGGGTTTTACCCCTAGGTACATCTGTGCCAGAGCCGCCTCTACCTCCTCGTATCAAGACATGGATGTATTTCTCAAAAAACTCACAAAATATCTACTATACCAAAATTCTAGGAAGTTATTCTATAATAATCCTCAAAGTCCATCCAAGGTCTATGTGCTCTAATCAGAGTTTATCTAAATCTAGCTTACAAGGTTTGTACTAAACTTCCTCTAATACCAACTGTAATGCCCAGACCCCAGTTACCCAGAGTCAGTGTATTATTACATAACATTAGCATGATCACAAGAAATATCAAGTCTTGAAAGACCGGTTAGTTTGATAGCCTTGGAATAACTAGATACATTAATAATGTTTACATTACATCATAAAATGAAAACAACAACAGCATAGACTCCATAGTCCACACTAATGTCCCCATATACTATCCCAGCAGGTCATTCATAAATTACTTCTTCACACCCTGGGAAAAGTAAAACTTTCAAAGAGGTAACCTCAAATGCCCAGTAAGGATAATAATATAGTAGAAACTTTCATAAAAAAGAATAAACATTTAAGCCAATGTATAACTAAAACAAAAGCCCTTTAAACTTGAACTTCAACATAATATGGAAGAAATAAAATGAAATATTTCCATTTACTTATTCTCATGGATATTCTACTAATCGAATAATCACATGTAATATCAATAACCACTTTCATAATAATGGAATGTATAATGCCAGACTATCATAACCACATAGTCAATGCCTCATGCCAAGACTAAAAATAAGATTTTGTCAAGTCCTTGTGCCAAGACACTAGTTTGTCTCATGATACCTACCGATGCATCGAGGAGCTATAGCGGGCTCCACCCGTCACATATTAAGTCCAATGCATTCCTCATATGAACAGGTTTAAACATAACATAAACATTTGTATTAAAAGTAGCATACGAAATGTCAATACTTTCCCCATAAACCAAGAATGGAATAAAAATAACACATCCACAGTAAAAAAAATCACAAAACCTTCAATACAATATGGAAGTTTTGTAACATAATAAATCAACATCCAATTACCTTAAAATCCATCAAAGGATGTTGACATAGATGAAATCAAAACTGTTTCATAGAAATATCTCTTTATTTGAAATCATTTAAAAGTCAAATAATTATAAAATAAAACATTTACTTTGAAAATTTTATAATAATATTTTAAGGGAAGCTTCTAAGATTTTATGATGGTGGAAAATAGCTGCACCCACCGTTTAAGTTAAGAAAACGTTCTTACCTTATTTCTATCGAAAAGGTTAAAAGGGACCTTGTTTGGAAAACAACCGAAAGATTCCTTTATAAACCTCTTATAAAAATTCAAACATGGGTATAAATGACATTAACCCATATTCTAGTAAATAATAAAAATGTGTAGAAATATATTTTTAAGAATCATGGATGTGGATGATAAAGAAGTCCCAGTAGATTATTACATATAGACAACCTCGGATAATGAAGAGATTGCAAAATAAACCCTTACCTTGTACTTTTTCTTGGTTGGGGGTAGTTTAACCTCCTGTATAATGGTGAAATAATTTTTATTAAAATATACAAGAATCATATACATTAATATGATATAATATATGATCTTTTAACATTGCTTTTTTAATAATATCTTAATATTATTGTCGTTTCGGGTGTTAACTTACTCATTTTCTTTTATATGTTTTGTTACTTAAGCCATGTTTGTTATGGATAGGTTGTATCTTATTCATATCCAGAATTATATTAAGTACATAAACATTATTATTAATCATCAAATGAGAATTATACTTGAATGGATACGATGGGGAATGAATCTCATCATGTTCGTGGAGACAGTAGTCCGTTCGTACGCACGAGCGACAATATCATTATTTTGATATTAAAATAATATTTAATTGGATGTTATATCATATATACAGAATAATAATCATGTTATATTTATTATTTACATGAATTACATATCAATATTATACCCATCCAAATAATAATGTTTTGAATAACAATTACACTACGACGTGGAGACTGTAAGTCATACGTACACACGTATGGTGACATGTCATTCAATGGATGGATATAATACTGAAATATGGTTATAACATGTTTATAATAGAATTAAAGTATATATAATATGCTGTAGTTATTATTTTATAATGGTAATAACAAAGAAATAAGAAGTGGAAGAAGAAAGGAACTTGAAAGAGGGTGGTGAAAACATTACCTATTCTTCGAGTTCTTACTTTTGATTTGATCAAAATCACTCCATAGGCTGGCTTTATGACTAAAGTAATGCCTCTAAGATGAAGTGAGGGAAGTTTAGAGAGTATTTGTACAGATTTTGTCCGAACCAAAAGGCTTTTATGGTGTGAATTAATGAGAAGGGGGAGTTCCCTTTTATAAGAGGGGTGAGGGGCACCTTTGGAAAAGCTAAAAATATTATTTTATAATAAATTCATATTCGGTTTATAATGGCAACAAAAGTGGATTATTTAATGGTTAATGTGGAGATAGGTTGAAAAACACTCAACCAATAGGATTTAGACAGGTTTGGGTTACTATATTAACCTTATCATTAAGTATTAACTCTTAGTTAATCAGTTTCTCTTTTACAATGTCTCTTTTTATTTTTATATTATATGGTTAATAAACATACTATATACATCCAAGAGACCCCCAAGTGGTCCCGTAATGATACATCTATCATGATATAAGTATCTTGACCTAACCGTATATTTTTAGGAATTTAATATCAATTAATAATATAATATTTGTTTTAAAAACTCTTTTATGTTAATTTTGACACAATTCAATAATTGATTTTTGTAAAACTCATAACAGAATTATTAATTAGAAAAAATTTGATTAAATAAATATCAACATGTCATATTAACCTATAAATGTATTGGTATATATAAAAAGTCTCAAATTACATTTATTTGGGTACTTTTAATATCAGTTATTCTAATTTTTCATTAATTATGTAATTACTGCATCACCATTGTGTCATAAATAAATTAACTTATTTAATGTATAAAAATTATAAATAAAATACCTTTATGTAGGAAAGATTTGTATCTTTCTAATGAATATTTATAATTGAAAATCCATCAAATATAACCCTATGTAAAAATTGGTTTTCTAAAAGATATATGCTTATGTCATTTTTGTATTTATTTAAACTTAATTAAAATAAAGTGTCCCTATCACCTAAAAGTGGCTACATGGGGTCCCAAAATCGACCCAAAGATGTCCATGGTCAGAAATGTATCCAAAAATAATGTTACAACATGTTTTAGGGTAATTTATTATTATTATAATAATATTTTTTAACCCTTATTTACCGGATTTACCCTTTAACCATGGAAAATAAAATATTTACCGAAGTAATTATTCAAAATGTCTAAAAATAAAAGTTACCTAATTACACAATTTGGAAATCATGATTTGAAATATGGAATCCATTTTTTCAAATTAAAAATACAAAATTGGAATAAATTAATTTAAAATTAATTCCCGCTGTCAAAACAAAATGCGTGTTTTTAAGATATAATAAATATCAAAACATTGATACTTGTTTATGTCCGGTTTAATTGTGAAATTATGTCCAATGACCAAAATTGTATTAAATGGTAAAAATATATTCTAAATATACTTTAAAATCACTCAAAATCATAATTTATCACTATTAATTATTTTTATTGAAAAAGTTATTTTTAATTAAAATTTAGTAATTTTCACTATTCATCAAAATATAAAAGTTATCCGGAAAGTACCAAAATTTCATCTTAGGCTAAATTCGATACTCAGAATCGAAAAATGAAGTCCATTTTGAGAGATAAAATTTCAAAAAGTAATTATTACTATTTATAACGGCTAGTTTGATTAGATGTGGTGTGTGTTAGAACTCGAAGTTGCGTACAACACACGCTACTGTATTATTCAAAGAGAAGCATATCGTGGAAGCTTGGGGTGTTACATACTCAAACTAAAGTTATTACTCTTATGATTTTAAATGTAAGGGATAGTCAGGTAGTCCATAATAAATGATATGAGTTATTGGCGTATCATCCTCATGAGTCAACATATCTTTCTCATTGAGATCCATCATGCCTTATTAATATTTTTATTAATATCTATCAACTTCCACTTCTTCCATACTAAAAAACACTTCACCCTTAGAATATTGAACCAATTCATCTAGTTTATTACCAGGATCCATAAGATCCATTTTTCTAAAAAGATACTTTATTGGATTAGACCTCTCATGCATCTTTGTTAGGTTAGCTACCCAATCCCTTTTACTAGGGTTCCAATTGACATTCATTTTATTAGGAATATTCTGATAAAGTCACAAACTATATGGAGAACTTATTCCTTCCTCTAATTAAATAATCCTTTTGACTCCATCTAGGATAAAATAAGCTTTGAGTAAGGTAAAGAACAAAAATTTGAACAAGGCTTACCCAACTCATACATATGTATCATAGTATATCTTCATAGAGAGATCTGAAATCAGTTTTTCAAAAAACAATAACTAGAGATCTTGGATCCTCAGGATGATAAAATATCTATTTCTTAGTTAGATCATTTTTGGATAAATTTGAACTTCAACATATATTCTTCACTAAGATCAATATTAGTTGGTCTTCTTGGGGTTCCATACAAATTTATATCTTATAAGGTCCTTTGAAACTCAAAGAGATCATGGTTTATTGAATATGAACTTTGTTAATCCCCAAATTCTCTTTTATGCGGTACACCCAATAACCTTTCCAATTTTTTTGAACAAAACTCCAGAAATTAACCATTAATAATCATCTTAACAATGAAACTTTTCTCTCAAGGAAAGAATTCCAAGTGATCATAAAACTCTTTAACAGGTTTTATTTTTAATGGAATAACATTCAATTGAAACCAATAATCTCATTCCTGATCATTAATAACTATCCAAACTAGAAACGTTATTGATTGTAGCTAATGTGCATCACCTACTTTTTCTTTAGAAACCATACTATTGATTAGATGCAGATTCCCTAGCTTAAAAATTTTTCAAGGGATGAATTTTATTTCATTATACTTATTTGAAATAAGTGATTGAATAGTAAATGTGGTGTCCAACACACATTACATATTCATCATTTTTTTATTGTATTTATTTTTTCAAAATGGACCAGGTTTAAGTGATAGAGGTTTCAAGACATGAGGGTTTTTTTCATGAATGGTTTTGAAAGGAAGGAATGGATTTTATGGAATTGAAGGTATAAATTTAGATTAAAATTTTATTATCATTTCAATAATTTAGGGATAATAAAATTCTAAGTGAAATCCCACCAAAACAATTCACAAAAAAATATAATTATAGAATATACATAGATTTTATACCACCCATGGATCTGTGATATCAAATTAATGATAGGTATTCTAATAGTTGACTTACAATTGGTATAATAACTATATGAAAACAACATTCATGATAGGTATGTAGTGACCATTTTAGTGAACACTCATGATAAGTATAGTTACCATGTCAATTAACTTCCATGGTAGTTATACGAACTGTATAAACAAAAACACTTGGTTGGTATACTGACCATGTGAACCAAAATTCATAGTTAATTTCAAGAAAAGTTTATTAAACCAAAGAAATGAAATTATAGAAATAATTAATAAAATTAAAAGGGTAAAAATAAATCAAAATAATTATAAATTATTTATCATACCCAGTTCATGTCTGGTATAATTTATTCTCTCAAAATTTAAAATCTTTATAAATATATCTTCAAGATGACGTTCACTACTAATTAATTCAAAAGTAATATCACCTTTTTAAAAATGATCACTCAAAAATTGATATCTTATATAAATGTATTTTATTCTAGAATGTGATATAGGATTATTATAAGTATTTATCACACATGTATTATAAAAATTTATAGGGACATGTCAAACTTGATATCCATATTCCAGTCATGTGTGTTTCATCCATCTAATATATGAAAAACAAATTCCTGTAGCTACATAGTAAACTTTATTAGTATATAATGAAACAATGTTCTTGTTTTTAATACACCAAGAAACAATAGGATTTTTCAAAAAGTGACATGTTCCATAAGTTATTTTTTATCTTACATAAAACCATAAAAATCTACATATGAATAACACATGAAATAAAATGTCTATCCTTTAGAATAAAACAATCCTAAATTGTTTTTACTTTTTAGGTATTTAAAAATTATTTTCAAAATAAATAAATGTGATTATTTTAGATTTGATGGAAAATTATTTCATATATACACTGTAAACAGAAAATACAGTCAACTAGAAGTTAAGTGAAGTAAAATTCTAATCATACCTCAGTAAGTGGATTAATCAATGGGTTTTCTTTCATAAAGATCTATTTTACATCTTAATATCATGGTAGTATCACTACCTTTAGTACTATCAATACTAAAATATTATAAGAGATATTTAGTGTACATTCTTTGATTCAAAATAATTCCTTCATTATTTTGAAACTTTTAAAATCCAAGTAAGAAATTTTTTCACAGATGAAACTCATTTCAGATTAATTTTGCATCATTTTTTACATTTTAGTAGGCAAAATGTTCATAAATTTCCAAAAATAATATCATCAACATAGATTTATACTGCTGAATATATTTTAAAATTATCTTAATAAATAAATTATTTTCATATATTCCTTTAGTAAAACTTTTATAAATTGAAAATTATTTGAGCCTATCATTCCAAGCTCTAAAATATTTTTTAGAACCATATAAATATTTTTTGAAATTAAAATTATGAATTGGAAAGTGTGGGATTTGAAATTAAGTGGATTGTTCCATAAAAACATCATCAACTATATAACCATTTATGAATTCACTCTAGAAATCCACTTGCTATAATTTTAAATCCAATTGTGCTACATAAGAAATAAAAATTATGATAGTTTCAATTATAGCTACTAGTACAATGGTTTCCTCATATTCAATACCCTACTATTGACTATACACTTATACAACTAGTCTTTCTTTATTTAAAATTATAGTACCTAACTCATCTACTTTGTTCCTAAACACCAAATTAGTTCCAATAGTTAGGTAGTTCGTAGTTATTTCATCTAGTTTCTAGGCCTTGTTTATCTCAAACTTATTTATCTCTTCTTTTATTTCCATTACCTAGAACTCATCATTAATTTACTCAATGAGTTTATTAGGTTACTGTTTTAACAAGAATGATTTATGTTCTACTTTTTTCATATAGAATATATAGTTTGGGTTACTGTATTTAGGTTTCCTACTACAAAATCTAATTTATGGTCTATTTGAGTCCTAATAGCTCTAGGAATATAAGTATTTGAAATTTCATTTTCTTCTACAGGATCAAATTCAAAAAATTCCTCAGAATTGGGTGATTTTTCTATAGTAGGTTTGACATAATTATTAATAGATTTAGTATTAATATCTCAATTTTAAATATCATCCTCAAGATTTTCTAATGATGTTTAGGTTCATGTGGATATGTATCATCAAACATTACATGTATATATTTTATCAAAATATTGATCCATTTATTGAATACCTTGTATGTTTTAGTGGATGTAGAATATACAAACAATATTCCTTCATCACTTCTGGATGTGAACTTTCCTAAATTCATTTTTGTATTGAGTATAAAGACTTAAAAACTGTATAGTAATTAAATTTTTGTTTTATATAATTCCATAACTCAAATAGGTTTTTCTTTAAAAGTTGTCTAATTATAACTCTAATTATATTTTAGCAAGAAATATTCCCAGCTTATTCCCAAAAATAAATGGTTTGATCACACACATTGAGCAAGGTCTAGGAAATTTCTTAGGGTGTTCTATTTTTTCTCACATCTACATAATTCTGTTGTGGGGTCTTATGAGAAGAAAAATTGTGACTATAACAATGTTGTGACCATAAAGATTCAGAGTATTTATTTTCTACCTTACAAATATGATCACATCTTATAGTGTAAATTCAACATTCACAAAGGTTTTTTGTAGATTTTTCATTCTTAGAAAAATTAAAACTATATTCACTTTTATGATAAAGAAAGAATACCCCTATGTATTTAGAAAAATCATCTAATAGATCATAAGTATAATTATTCTCCTTAAATATTAAAAAAAATATAGATATCCCAAAAGAATACATGTGAACCAACTATAGGGGATGAGAATTTGAAATATATTTCTCTATTTTGAAGAATATTTTATATTGTTTCCCTTTCAGACATGGGTTTCAGAATTTGTCTTTTAGGAATTCTGGTTTTGGAAAATCATTTACTAACCTTTTACTTATTAACTTCCTAAGTGAGTTTAGGTTGAAATTTCATAGTATCCTATTCCAAATCCAAGGATTTTGAGAAAATCACTTAAAAAAGAAATATATTTAGAAAATAGACATTTTAAATCAATTTCATAAACATTATCATTTTACAAAGTAGTAAAAACTAAAAAATATTTATAATCATAAAGTTTTCAAGAATTAATATAATACTTAATAAGGTAACCATCATCAAATAACTATGAAATACTAAACAGATTATATTTTAATATTTATACGTATAATACTTTTGAAATTAAAATAGTACTATAGTTACCAATATTTCCATGTCCAATTATTTTTCCTTTGGATTTGACAAACAACGTGAAATGTCCACTATCAAATTCGATAATGTTCTTGAAGAAAGAGTATTCCCCAATCATGTTCCTAGAATATCCATTATCCATTCACTATATATTCTTACTAGTAAACTTCTTATTTATTTTGTACAGTAATGTTTAAATAATGAATGATTACGCTACCCATATTTTATTGGGTCCAAAAATGTTAGTAATAAGAGCTTCAGGAATACAAAATAATTTAACTTGTTTCCCATAAACATACTTTAATTTTTTACAAATAAGAACTCTATTGGGTCTTGATGAATAATAATTATTTATAAAACTATAAAAACTATAACTTGGAACAAATTTGTTTTTATATATCATCCTTTTTCAATGTTGGTAACTAATTCTAGTAGTGTATATAGAAGTTGTTTTTTACCAAGATCCCGGTTTAACGTTTTTATACCATTCATAAATATTTCTTGATATTTCTTAAATTTATCATTATACATTTTTATTTTATTATATTTACTTAATAGTTGATCATTCATAATATTTTTTATAAAATAATCATATTTAATGTGAGCATATATAGAATTTAACTTTATTAACTTTGGTATTTACCTTTTAACAGATTAAATGTTTCCTCCAACAAATTGCAATATTCTAATATATCCTCATTGGATGTATTTTATTCAATATTTTACTTCAAACAAATATTATATGTATGTTATAATATTCATGAAAATTGTTTAGTATTTCAGTTGTGTTTTCCATAAAAAACATATTAGTTGTATATTTTTTTTTCTTATCTTATCAATTCTGAATAAATTGAGTTGTCCTCTGAGGCACTCCTTGTGGATTCAATGTAATTCTTATAATTTTCACCTATATCCTTATAAATTTTATTATATTTAATCTTCAGATAATATTATTTAATGTTTCCTTCTATTTTACACACATAAGAGGTTATTACACTAGTGGAATAATCTTTTTTCCACTTTTTTATTATGTTTTTATTATTAGCATACTTACCATTATAATTGGATTTATAGAAAAAAATATTTTTTTTATAACTTTTTGAGTTGTTTGGAAAGGTGGCCCATTTTTTATCTTTATCAGTAAGTGATTCATCATCACTATAACTTTCATCTTTTTTCTTTTCTATTTTCTTCAAGTCAAAAGTCTTCTAGGACACCGAATTCCACTTTGGTTCATCATCCTATTTGATTAACTATAATTCCTCCTCATATATAATATTTTTTACTTCATTTATAGTGTATTGATATTAGAGGATTATCTAATGGGAACTAAAGTTCCTCTCCACCTATCAAGTAAAAATATTAGTAATCACATAACTTGATATTTTCCATCAATTTGATTTACAAGTGCTTGCATGGAGTTCTTTAATTCATTAAACCCGAGATACAAATCATAGGTAGATTCATCTTGAATGTATCATATTTAATATTATTATTATTTAAATTATTTTATTTTAAATTTTAGATTCCCTCATAAGATATAGAAAGAGTATCCCAAATATCAAAAGATGTTGAATAGAAAGATATTCTATTAAATTAATATTTTCATAAAGAACAATATAATGAATTCGTAGAATTACTTTTTCAATAATAATAATCCTTATGGGAATCACTCCAATAAGATCTAGAATCTTTGGGTTTTTTAAATTATTCTTCAATAACTTTCAAAATATCAAATCAGGTGCTTTCTAAATGAATTTTCATCTTTATATTACATTGATCATATTTTGTTCCATAACAATAAGAATTCTGATTATTGGAAAATCTTTATTGTCTATGATTATCCCCAAAGGCTTAAATTTAGATCTAATAGAATTTCATGATCTTTAAATACAAGTGAATTATAGTAAAAATTATTATCAAAAAATATTGATAATAAATGATGTTGAGAGTAGAACACTCAAGAGAGTGTTAATTGATTTTCCAAATAAAAAATATATTAAACAAATTAAAACATAAATCTTCTAATTTATAAAATAATAACAACTAACTAAAATATTAGAATTATATAATTTGATCATTTAAAAAGGCTCTCTATAGTTTGATCATAAATCTGTAAAAATATGTCTACAAACTCTTTATTACTTTTGAAACTAATTTACTAGTATCAAACACAGTATATAACACTATTGTTAAATCCAACTATCAAATTAAAGATTTTTTATTATTTTTAAAATATATATTGGACTATAATTTAATACATATAAAAAAATATAAATCACATAGTGGATATAATCAAGGGGTTCAGTCTTAATCTAAGATTGGTTACCACCACATTTAAATCACCCACCTCCAATTACTTTATTATGAAATAAACCAATCCACAACCCAGATAGGGTTTTACAAAAAAATTAGAATGATAGTATAGGATAAAATCCCTTTCCATGGTTCTCTATGGGCGAAAAATATTCCACATCACACATTACCTCTTCCAAATTTATATCTAGAATTATAAATGAAAAAAATTTGAAAGAGATAATCAATAACTCTCGAGCTTAGTATAGGAGACTATTTTTATAGATAAATAGAGTAAACTAAAATCCAACTCAAAATAATAGCAAAAACATAAATAGAAAGAGATAATATATGTGAAAATTAGGTGCATATCAATTTGATCAACATCAGTAATTTATATTTCATTTAATTTCTTCATAAAATTATTCAACTGAGTTTTCAAAGTAATTTCAGAAAAATAGTGCCATAAATTTTTTGAATGATCCCTCTATGTAGCACAGGTGAACACATCAGATCTTTTATTTTTTCTATAAGAGTATTTGAAACATCTCTTGTCCATGGGAGGTTATTTATCTTAAAAATAAATCCATCTCAATGTAACCATTAGAGAATATTCAATTCATCCTTAATTTCAGTGACTCTATAATTAATTCTTCTAAAAATAGATATAGGATATTTGAAAAACCTACACTACTAAGTTAGACACAATAGGTTGTCTTCACATAAAAAATTGTAACATGAGCTTATGTTTGGTTAGAAAGGTCAGTTAACACAACTAATTTTCATGATCACTTATTTATTTCATGTGGTTAATCAATTTGTTCATGTTGTAGGTTCATGAATTAATGTGGTCACATGACTTGTTATTTCATTAAAATCATGACTTCACACTTCAACTTTTTGTGCACTCATGGTAGGAATATTTCTTCATGTGTTGGTTAGTTGATTTATGGTTAGTACAATATAGATACACATGGTTAACATAATACATTGAGAAATTCTTCTTACCTGTTTTGTAATTGTTTGGTTGTTCTTGTGGTATGATGATTCTCAACACAATCTAGGTTCATCAATGCATAAAAGGTGTATCTTCAAGGCATGGTCAGATTACTATATGGATATAATTTTCTCATATGACACATTTTAGTTAGTTTTTTCATCTCGTATATTGGATTGAAAAAATTGGTAGGTTACACATGATCACTTGACCATCATCATTAGTTCAAAATATTCACACGATAAGTATGTTACACATGTTTTATGTTGTCATGCTATGTTTTAGACTTATCTATTTTACAATTTAGTCCATAAGACTATTTACTAACATAAAATATAAAGTTAATTAATAACATTATAAACAAGAAATGATATTATTAAAAAAGGAGGTGATGGTATAAGAAAATAGTTTTCTCTTATTGTTGTGTTTTTAATGTAAGGATATATAAGAAACAAGAATTGGATTAAAGATCACTTATGGATATCATTCCAAACATATATTTATTATATTTGAATGAATCAAAAGTAAGTTGTTTTGTAAAAATATTAGAAATATAATTTTTTATTTTAATAAAGTCAAGAATAATATCTCTTTTTTGGGAGTGATACCTAAGGAAATGGTGTATTTTATATATTCTCTTTTCTTTTGATTGATGTTTTGGGTTTCTAGATACGGGGACAATAATAGTATTACCACATTGAATTTGATTTCGAGTAAAACTAAAACAAAAAAAATTTGAGTGCATGTATCATCCATAAAAATTGAGAAAATCAACTTTTGGTATTCTATATATTATACATTAGAAATGGAAATTTCTATAGATTTTTGTCTCTTGATAATCCAAGTGAATAAAGGTTCACTTAAAAAAATTAAATTGTCTGAAATAAGATTTATATCTAACTTAAAACCTCCAAAATGACCATCTATGTAACATTTTAAAACTAAATAATTTCTATAACAATAAAATGATCAAAGTTATGAAGTACCTTTGTGGTATTTAAAAATTAATTTTCCCACTTTCAAATGATATATTTTTTTGGATTCTCTTGAAATATTACACATAAAAATACAAAACAAATTATTCCTAGTAGACATGAAGTAAGATATATAAACTTTTGATCATACTTAATGTTTTTGATCTACTAATTTATCAAACCCATCATGATCATGTTTGATATAAGTTTCTATAAAAGTACATGTGTTTGATGCATTGTAAAAACCAAAACATTTGAGTAAGTCTATAACATATTTATGATGAGGTAAAATATTTCCTTCCAATTTTGGAAAAATATAAAATTTAAGGAAAAGGGTTTCTTCTCCAATCATGCTCATTTCAAACTCATTTTTCATAAGTTTGGAAAAAAATTGAAAGGGATTTATTAGTTAAACCAAAAACAATATCAAAAAATATATTAGAGAAATAATGGTGTTTTAAAAACTTCTATTTATGAAAGGGGTTCTCTTTGAACATACTTTCAAAAAATTATTTTGAAGTATATATTGGGTAATTATATCATACCAAGCTCTTGGGGATTTCATAATTCCATATAGTACTTTGTTATGTTTAAAAAACATATTTTTAACCTCTTAAAAATTAGGAATTTGTTCAATATAAACATTCTCCTGAACATAGCCATTAAGGAAATAACTCTCCACATCCATTATGTATATCACTACAAGCACTTGGGGATTTTTTTTGTTTATAGAGTCATATAGTTAATTTAAATACATTTTTTATAAATTTAAAATTTTTAAAACCAGGAGGTTGTTGAATATAGACTTCTCTTGAACATAATTATTAAATAAATCACTTTACACATTCATTTTTAAATAAAGAAAATTTAGTATGAGATACAAAGGCTAATAAGATTAATATAGATTCTAATATAGCTACTGGTGAAAAATATGCAGTATAATTTATGCCTTCTTGTTTAAAATAGAATTTAGAATCAACTCTTTATTTATTTCTAATAATGATTCTATTTTCACCACATTTGTCTCTAAAAAACCATTTTCCTAATATTATTAGTTTTTTATAAGATATTAAACTAAGATCAAAACTAGGATCCATTTAAATTGATTTATATATTCTTGGAGAGACCTTATCCAACTTTCCTCACATAATGATTCATCTTTTGTTTTAGCTTTAAATTTTTTTAATATATCTTCATGCTCTAAAATATTTCTTAGAAAATGTATAATTTTAATAGGATGAATTATATATCCAATAATAATTAGAAGGAATAATCATTAGGATCAGCTGATTTTTTGTGAAAGTGGTATGATTTTTTCAGCAAAAAATTGTAAATATTTCGTCGAATTATCTTCTAGGTATAGAAATTATAATGGTATTACCTTAGAAAACATTATAAAAAATAGTTTTAAATTATCTTATGGTAAGAAAACATAATAAATTTTAAATAATTAATTGGTATTATGAATTTCTAATGGTTCAACAAAAATAAAAGGATCAGATTCATTAAACATTATATGAAGCTTTTCTTCAATAATATTGGTTCTTTTATTATAAAATATGTAATCCATATTAGTTTTAGAATAACTCGTAAAAAATATTCAATGGTTTTAGGATCAAATTTATCAGACTAATATTTTTTGTTTAGGATATATAATTTACACAGAATAATTATGAAGTCATAAATTTCTGGTTTTCTTCAGGTCCACAACTCATGATTATTTTTATTAAGAAAAGGTCTGAGTAAAAAAAGATTTATAGTTTAACCATTAATACTCACAACGTCATCCCAAAAATGTATATTAAGAGAATACCCACATAGTAAATTTTGGGTAATTTCCAGAAGAATTATATTTCTTCATTCAGCTGTGAAATGTCTTTTTTGTGGTGTTATAGGAGTAAAAAAATTATGAGTAATACATTTTTTATTATAAAAAGTTTCAAAATGGGAGTTAACAAACTCACCTTCATGATTAAACTAGATAGTAATCAAAGGTAAGATTTAATTTTTTAACAAAATCAAGAAATTCCAAACAAATAATTAAAATATTTATACTTTGGAGTGAGAAAATAGACCATGGTAAATCTAGTGTAACCATAAACCAAGACATATATATAGTATTTTCCTTCAATATTTCCAATCTTCTATGGAAAAAATAGATCGACGTACACTAACTATAAATCTTCAATAGTGGAGTCTCCACTTTTAGATTTAATGATTAACCTGTGTTTTTTAATAAATTGAAAAGTATCGTAGACTCTGATAAAATTAGATTTATGTCCTGGAAGATCCCTAACATGTAATTTCCTATAATGTTTAATTAATTTCTAAAAACATGGTGTCATAATATACCATTCCATAACCAATATAAGCCTTTGGTTCCACTTAAAGAAGAAATATTCTAATGAATTAATTTTTCTAATTTGATTGAGTAATCATTTTTATACCTATTAGTTGATAAAATGAAATTGTATTCTAAACTTGGAATATTTAATTTTTCATTCCTATAGTTTAAAAGATATATATTGTCACCTATTCAAATTATACTAATAAGGATGTGTTTAAGTTCAAAAATATATTGATAATTTGAAATTAAAATTTTTCCTTGAAACAAAATGTCAATAATTATGATGGTTTCACCTTTTACATTGTCTCCAAAAGTAACTCTTCTATTATTCAATATATTTAAATTTTAAAAGTTTGACTTTTCTCTAGTCATATATCTAGAATAACCATTTTACATGTACCTTTTCTTTCTACTTCTGGTACTATAAGAACCTGAATCTTCATTTCAGGTATGAATCTTGATTTGGGGTGTTTTTTAGAAAAAGGGGATATTTTGGAAGTTTAGAAGTTGATGTTGTGTACATTAAACAAACATGCCTTGTAATTTTTCTTTTATTTCATTAAAAGGACTGGGGTCGTGTCTAATCATCATAGTAATCTTATTCTAGCCTTGGTTCGTCTAGAAGCGACTGAGAGTGATGAATCTTCTCTGAGCCACTGTTTCTCCTTCCAAGGTCTGATTTGATCTATGGCTGGTGTGTTCGAATCCCACTAGTGATTGATTTATTCTTCTTGAATCTCTCATTATGATTTCGTATCACTCTTGATTTATTCAAGGTTGAAATTTTTTAACATTTTTGTAGATCTACTTCGTTCTAGGATGATTCAAGGGACTATATTTAAGAGCGATCATAGTATAACATCGAGGTAGGTTGTTTTTGCTTTATTGTAGTTTTTCCTTGAGTTATATATGCCTAAGTGTTGAATACCTTTGTTTATGGTGTTGCATGTTTTTATAATTTAACCTTATTTAACACCTGATATGGTTTGTTTATTTAATAATGGGTTATTTATTATGAATAAGGTTTATTACCATTATTATGGAGGTGTTACCCATGTTTGATTTCGTTATGGTCGTTGGGTCTAGAAATCATGTTAGGATGATTTGTTTACATACCTAGTGTTGTTAGGATGAGGTTTTTGTTTATATGAGATGCATGTGTTTTTCATTATGAATATCTAACTAGGGGAATTGACTATGAGAGCTTCCCAAAGTATGGTCTTTTAATTATGAATTGTTATTATAATAGAGCATAGGTATTGACTATGATAGATTCCTTGTGTCATTGACCAGAGGGGTTGGACTATGAGAGATACCCAGAGGGTCATCAATAAATAAATTTTAGACCATAGGGAATTGACTGTGAGAGATTCTAGAGGGTCATTATACTTTATTGTTGCTATGAAGACCAAGGGGTATTGACTGTGAGAGATAACCAGGTGGTCATTTGCATTTAATTAGTGTTTTGTGAAGCCAAGGTTGTTAGAAAATGTGAGATTTCCTATAGGTCATTATTATTATTAATTTTAGGATATGATAAAACAGGTTTTAGGCTATGAGGACTTTCCCATAGGGTTGTTTTTAAATGATTTTATGATTGTGACGAGTTTGACAAGACAAATCACAAGCTTGGACTCAATCTTACTTTATCGTTAAAAGGTATTTTGAGACATATATTTGTTATGGTTGTATAGGGGGATACAGATCTTATGATAGATCCCATAGTCACTTTATTCAATTGTTTTAATAATTAATAAATTTAAATGAATGTAATTGTAAACTGTAGGATTGTTTACTTTTGAGTACTTACTAGTTATTGCTTCATTTCTGTATATTTCATGCTATATATACTCACTGACAGTTAGGCATAGATCTTTTGGTAGTTTCCTAATGGGATTAGTCTCACACCTTTTTTGGGTTATGCTTTTGGACACAAATAGATTATATTGTTGCATGTATAGACAAGGTAATCAACCTTCAACATCATGTACTTGATTGCTATAGAGCTGGGGAGAATGGGATCAAGCTGAGGCTTGCGATGCAGTTGGAGTTTATTTACTTTTCTGTATATTGGTTTCTATTTTGTAATCCAGTATCATGACTTTTTTGTCTACTTTCTTAGACACATGTGACATGAATCGTTTATTTATCATTATATAGGTGCTCGAGTTGTTTGTTTAATTTCATTCTTCCACAGTTTACTTGTTGTATGGTATTATTTTTTTTATTCTATTATTATTTATTATTCCATTGTTCATACTCTAATAATGAGGGAAAAGTTTCTTCATAATCACACCTGAGGCCCTCGCTGCTAGTCGGCAGCCTCTGGAGTTTGGGGAAATGCACTTGAGGCCATGTGACCAGCTAAGTATGGGGAACTTTTGGGCAGCACCCGAAACAGGGGTGTTACAAAGACATATCAAAGGATTCTCTTTTCTTATTTGTCTTATTATTTGGATCCTATAGAAAGGGATAGGAAGGAATGTGTGGTTGGTAATAAGTTCTCCCTGAGGGTAACTAATGATTGTACATGGGAATGCCAATCTAGATTGAATATTTTAATTTTTTGGGTTTTCCAATTATTATAGTTGATTTGATTTCACTGTTAGGTGGTACATATGTTTTGTGTTGTTATAATTGATATTATTGAGGTTCTATTTCTATTTAAACCAAATTAGATGTGGGTATTCCATCTCATGCATCATATAGGCACTTACTAGAGATCACATGCCATGCATTTTGTCATACCATTTAAGATGCATTACTGATTGCATGTTATTGTGATATATGTTGTGTTAGATAAGGATGATGTTGTGATCGATGTCAGGATAGAATACCTTCTATTTTATATAAGTTATTGGTATATGTAAAGTTTCATTAATATGGACACAAAACATCGGTCCATGAGGTGTTATGGGCCCTCCTGAATTAGAATTTGGTGGCTCCTATTGAATCTTAACTGAATTCTGTTATGTTATGACATGAATATGGATGAAAAACATTAATTAGTAGATGTATGGGATCTCAAATTTCAGAATTTGTCATTCTTGGGTCAAATGTTTTTTGTTTTTAGGGGTTCCTGAGGAGATTCTGAGGATTATTGTCCCAAAACCTAGACAACACAGTGTGTGGTGTTAGGAACACACGCCATGTGTTCTTCTGTTCTTGAAAAAATGACTTTTATTAAATACATGCCATGTATTCTTTAACCATGTGACTGACAGTGTTAGCAGAGACACGGGGTTGGGAAACATTGGTAGAACACGATATTTACCGCGATTACACGTCATGTTGTAAGAATCGTGTCTCCAACTGTGCGACTAATGACACGGGTGGTTAAAACATAAGTGGTACACACCGTGTGTAGGGTAAACATGTCATGTAGTGTTATCTAGAAGGGAACCATGTGGTTTAGTCATGTAGAAGAACTCGAGCAGGAGGAAAAGATTCATGTACACGTCGTGTCTGAGAACAATCACACCATGTGTATGGGTGTTACACAACCGAATTTGGTAGAGGTACACGCCATGTTAAAAGTTTAAGGAAACACACCGTGTAGGGGTTATACATTCCATGTATCCCTATTTTGAAAATAAATGATTGTTTTTCTTCTTCTGTTCCCTTCTTGCAATTCTATGTTTCAGTCTTTATAGTTATTGAACTGAGGAGTTCACTTGGTAGTGCAGGGTCAGTCCACTGAGACATCCTTCGGTTATACGCCAAATACAAGTCAATGACCAAACACTAGAAATAGGATATCAGCGACTACCAGTAGATACTCTTGTCATGTCTATGTTGGCACTAGTTGTTATACCAGACACAAGCGCCAATGCACAGTTCCAAGAAGGCTTCATGAGGATGATTTAGACCTTCCATGGAGCACAACATCCTACCCCATCTTTGGTATAGCTAACTCTGTTGTTCTAATAGCAACATCCTCCCACTTTTTCTAGGGATGGCAGACCATGGGTTACGGAGTCATGGTTTTATATCATACTACCTATCTTCAAGAATCTTGATATGCCTCCAGAGAGGAGGGTGAATCTTGCGATGTACATGTTATGTGATTCTGCCAAGAGATGGCGTGATGTTATCTCCGATGTGGGACATCATAGGGATATGTCTTGGGAAGAGTTTCATAGGACCTTCTATGACTACCTCTATTTGGATACGTTGTGGGATGATTGAGCAAGATATTTCATGCATTTGGAGAAGGGATCTCTTTCAGTGAGGGAGTACTCTTCTCATTTTACAGATCTATAGCGCTTTGCACTTGTTCTGAGAGGTGACAAGTTATCTTTGGCTAAGCAGTTTGATGACGGTATCAGGTATGACATCTGATCATAGCTGAATGTCTTCAAGCTGACATAAGTGATGTCTATAGTGAATCAGGTGATGATTCTTAAGCGTAATCTAAGGGATTTGAGAGTTGTCATCTAGGGAAGATCAATATACATGGCTAGTACTCCTTCAACTAGAAGTAGGAAGTGTCACAGGGAGCTTACAAGAAACATTTCTTCAGGTAGCCAGGTGGTATGCTACCAGTAAGGGAAGAGCAGTCATACTAAACCACATTCCCTGAGAGACCAAGTTGAGTGTTGATCTAGCAGCAAGATGGGCCATATTCAACATTTTTTCAGTTTTTGTAACCAGAAGATAGTGATAAGGGTTATTCTATGACTCCAATTTTAGGATCAAGACCACTAGTTTATCATTATAAAGGGAATTGGAGTTTATCTGGTCATTCAGGCTAAAGAGGTGGTTGTGGTCATGGTAGCCAGGCATTAGTATTTTATTGAAAACAGGGTGGATCAGCTTAGGGTAATCAGGAAGGGTCATTGGTCCACAGTTTAGGTCATACTTTGGTAGTGGAGTAGACCAAACAGAAGTAGGATCCTAGACCCTCTGTGGATAGAGGTATGGTTCTAGATGCCTCAGTTTTAGTTTCTTCTCTATTTGATATAGGGGCCTCCCATAGTTTAATATATGTTTCCATTATGGAGAGTCTGGGGCTCTATATCTATACTTATGTGAATGTTATGATGCTAGACACACCGTTTGGGATTAGGATTACTAGTGTATGTTAGTTCAAGGAGTTCCCTCTTAAGGTTGGCGGGTGTCACTTCTTATTGGACCTTTATGTCTTAGAGATGACAGGATATGATGTCATTCATGGAATGGATGGTTAGTTCCCTTCTAGGAAGTTGTTGATTTCTATCAACGGAGGGTGAGTTTCACATAAATAGAGGGAAGATTGTTTCTACATAATGGAGAATGGGATTTCCAGGTGGGAATAGCTGGACCTGAGCATCATGGGTTGAGGTGTGTTATAGCCTAGAATACTAGTTTATATCGTGATGAATTGTGACGTCCTGGACCCGGCTGCCCCTCAACCTGAGCCCCAAGCACGGTTGGCCACATGATCCCTAGCTCATCTCCCCATAGGCTAGGGGATGCTGACTAGAAGCGGGGGTGTAATGGTATGTCGGTGGGGAGACTGTACCCCATGTCAGAGTAGCCAGCGGTATAGTGGAAAGTGATTAAATAGCGGAAGCCCAACTAATGGATAAACATGAGAAAAAGGTTAACATACAAACCAAAAAACAGAAGTAAGGAAAACCCTGATAAATATACAAAATCTACGTAGGCAGTGTATGATACAAAATGGATGCATGGCATGCCGATAAAATGGAAATAAATGGAATACATGCTATACAGTAATATAAAAAAAGAACAAAAGTAGTCCATGGGCATCCCTAGCCAAGGTCGGTCCTCTACTCTGGATCTCCAGCTAGAATATACATGTATCAACACGGGTGCCAAAGAGGCTGCCCGTGTAGGGTGTGAGAGAAGTCTCAATAGGCCGCCACCAATGGGGTCTACTTGTAATACAAATAGGTGTTTGAAAAATAAACAGTGTGTAGTAAACTGCAAGTAAGTAAAGCAATATAATAAACAACCCTCCAGCTCAGGATCTAGAAGGACACCTGGTGAGTCTACCTGCTTCAGCTCATGGCTGGTATTCTGAACAATCACCAGGGGTATAAGTTCATAGATATAGGATATCACTAGCATGAGGTAAACATTCCTCTCATCCATGATTATCTCATATGTAATAATAATAACTGTAAAGTGGTAAGAATGCCTCTCGTCCACAAGCATTGTAGCTAGCACGAGGTAAGAATGCCTCCCGCCCACACACAGAGATTTATCTGGCAAGGGGTAAGAATGACTCCCTCCCACACACGGAGATTCTTCTGCCATGGGGTAATAATGACTCCTTCCCACACACGGAGATTCATCTGGCATGCGGTAAGAATGCATCCCGCCAACACACAGGTTATCACAAACATGTCAACATAGCAAGGCAAAACCATTCACATCACAATATATAAGGCAATCCATCTTATATCATATCACATTAACAAAGAATGGAATTTCCCAATCATAGTATAAGGAAAACATACATCTCAATTCATTAAAGGGTTTAGGATATCTCATCCTAGCCAACCTCTAACCAAACCATCTCAGTTTCCAAACTTGGAAAATTCCTTTCAAGACATATCTTTAAGGTCCAAAGGTGAAAAAGGGCCAAATCTCAAGACATATCACCTATGGTTGACCACTCCCGGTCCACACCTCATCTAAACACCCTAACAAGGTTAGATTAATCAATCTCATACCACACTGGTCATTTTGGTATGAAGCAGTCAATGTAAATAAGGGGTTGGGCGAAAGACAAACCACGACATGACGATAAAAACTCAAAAAGGAGAAAACCCAAAATGGAAACCATGTGACCACCTACCTTAGAGATATAGTCATAGGTTCTCTTGATATCGACCTCATATTCATTTTAGATTGTAAGATGTCTGAGTTTCAGCCCAATGCCCTAGAAATAGGGCATATGATCTAGCATCAAAATAACAAAATGAATACCAAGATTCACTAAGGAAGGAAGCTTAGGTGTGGTTAGCCTTACCATGGCATTTACAAAGCTTCCGACAGATCAATAATCGGGTGTCGGACAAAGAAACGACAAGAGATTGAGAGAGGAGAGAGTTTTGAGCTCAAAAGAGGGCTCCCCTCTATTCTGACCGCGGGAAGGAGGAAGAAATAAAGCCTTTAGGTTTTTAAAACCAAACAAGGAGAAAATTATAAATTTACCTATAATAGGGTCACACGGTTTAGGTCCACAGTTTACCAAACCGTGCGTGTCACGAACCGAATCAGGTCGCCATCCAAACCGACGCCCGACCCGGCCCGCGGCAAGGCCCGAAGGGAGTTCCCGATCCCCACGGGCTGGTACAAGTGCCCGGGTATCAAAATAAACGTTGGGAATGATTTACCTGAGTGAACAAATATAAAGCAGCCAACCAAAGTAAACCAAACAAAGGTAAAGGTTACAGTCAATCGTGAAAAACAACCAAAACAGGTTTTTGAGTCACAAGTATTCAAAATCCAAATAACACTAAAAACAAGGTGACCAAAAACCAACCTAAGAACTGTCACCCGGTGTGAGGACACTACCCCTAAGCCACCACCAAAATGCCACGTAGATAGGCCTGCTAACAACCGGAACCACTGCTCCCAAAAGATGGACCCTTACCTGTATCAGAAGTAAAAAAATCTACTTACACCCAAGGGTGTAAGTAGGATGTGAGCAATCTCCCAGCAGGATATCACCATAAAAAGATTCCACACACAACCATCAAAAGACAAACCATTTGTAGTGCTAAATAAAGAAAGAAAGAAGTGAAAAAGGAATGGTTTTCATAAAACAATTTAAAGGAAAGACAGTTCAAGATAAACAAATTAGAGTAATAATTCAAGTGACATATCACGTATCATTGTGCACGCAAAGTAACCGGTAGCACCAAAGGATGGGAAAGCCTCAAAAAGGGTACTAGAGCATGTGGGACCCTAGAACGTCGTGTCTCGGTGAAACGTGGCTTAGGCGGCCACGACCCTCAGAACACGTGGCTTAGAAGGCCACGACCCTCAGAACACGTGGCATAGGAAGCCACGACCCTCAGTATTCATATGTTTAGTTAGTGTTGCAATCGTCAAACCTGCAAGTGAAACCGGGTCGGGTCATCTTCGGAACACTAGCTCACTAGTCCTAGTCTTCCCACCTAATACCCCAGCTTCCCTCCTTGTGCTCACCTAAAGATCAAAGTTCACATAACATGTCACCTTAGCACTTAGAGCCAAACGTGTCACCTGCACACTGATATCCTCTTTGAAAACCGCACACACACCAAAACGTTTTTTAAGAAAAAAAAACATAAACCACACTACTTACGCTTTAAAGTGAACTAGATGCATAAATTAATGAAATCACTTTTTTAATTAAGAAAACCACTAAGAAAAATTATTTAATAGGTTTCAAATACGTCGCAAAATTTTTTTAAAGTTTAAAAAGTCACCCAAAACCCCTTTATATAATAAAAAATATTCTGACATGCCAAAACACAAACTGCGTCATCCGCACTTTCTAGCTCACACACTGCACAATTTACAAATAATAATAAATATCCAAAGTAAGTTTTCACAATAAAAATGGACTTGTATCACATAAATATACTACTAGAAAATTAGATGCACATTTAAAAAGTAATCAGAACTAATTTTTCAGCATGGAAACTAATTAGCTGGGTGCTGAAAAATTAAACCAACACGCAAAAGATCGCTCGATGATAATTGAGTGTGGAATCACATACCGATGTGTCGCAAGCTTGGCACAATTGGTGCGCAAAACCCACCGCACCTCAATCAAGATCAAAACACACCCTGAAAACAAAGCACAACATGAACGCATCAAAAATGAATCAAACAAAAACTAAAACCCATTCGCAATAACACCAAAGCAGTAGAAAAAAAACAGTTAAAGTGCTCTACACCTACGGAAATGGTTTTGAAAGGCTGGGCAAATGGAATTTGTGTTTTTTGGAAGGCTGTTAGGAAGAGGGGAGGTGTGCGGCTGTCGGCTCAAGGCAGAAGGAGGTAACGGAGGAGGTTGGTGCTGGAAATTAAAGGAGGTCGGTGCTGGAAATTAGAGGAGACGGTGGAGGTTTGGCCAGAGAAAAAAAAACAAAAGAAAAGAGGAGGCTACGGGGAAAGGGTTGGGTGCGGCTTCGGATGTAGGGGGAAGTCGGTAGGGGGTAGCAGGGTGGTCAGCCGTGCGGGAGTAGTAGCAGGCAGATAGGCTAAGGGCGCGAGGTAGGTCGGGGCGCGGCATGGAAGGCCGGGTCGAGCGGGAGGCAACCAGTGGCAGGTTCGCGGCTTGGTTGAGCGGAAGAAGGGTGGAGGAGTCATCTGGTCCGGCGAGTAGGCTGGGCGGAAGGGCTTCGGCTGGGCAAGGATAACAGAAGGGAGGTAGAGGGAGGTGTGGCCGGCGATGAGGGGAAGAACTAGATGAAGAAGGCGTGCAGCGCCAGGATGAGCCGGATGGGCTGAGGTGCACACAAGATAGCAGGCGGAGGGGGCGTGGACTTCGGCTTGACAAGGGGGCGACCACCAGGCGACTCCGGATGAGGAAGATGGCTATAGCCGGTTAGCAAGGGGGCGGCTAGGGTTTGTCACGGGACACAAGAGAGGGGCAGACGAACAGTAACCCGCATGAGAGAGGGAGAGCAAAAGAGGGAGGAAAAAAAGAAAGAAAAAAGAAAAGGATGGATAAAATAAAGGAAATAGATAAATAAATAAATAAATAAATAAATAAAAGTGAAAGAAGATAAGGGAATAACAAGAAAAATAAATGAGGGATAAAATAAAATAAGAATAAGGAGATGGGGGAAAAATAACAATATATTAAAACCTAAAAATAAAAACTAACCTAAACTAATAGTAATGACAGAAATAACTACAATTATAACAAAACCTATTTTTATTTGGTTATTTAATCATCTGCACCCTGGGTGACCATGCGTTAAACTGGCCAAGAAACACGGCTTCGCCCGTGCCCTGCCCACGCGTTGAGTGATGTCGAGACAATGTTCATTTATCCGTGCAGAAGGGCGAACCAAATTCGTGCTCAGCCCGCTTTCCAACGAAAAGAAAATTATAAAAAGGAAACTAAACTCACGTAATAAAAAATAAAAATAATAAATAATAAATAAACATACCTCGATGCGAAGTACAGGTTTGACAATTCTCCCCACCATGACAACTCTCTGCCCTCGGAAATTCAATTCGAAACCTGATCAGAGAATTGGAATGGGTACTCCTGCTCAACCCACGACTTCCGCTCCCAAGTTTCATGCTCATCATTCCCGTGCTGCCAGAGAATACGAACCAGAGGAATGGACTTTCCACGCAACCCCTTTTCCTGGGAATCCACTATACGCACTGGTCACTCAACCACAGACAAGTCAGACTCTATCTCTAGCTCCTCCCAATTCAGCACATGCGAAAGGTCGGGGTTGTACTTCTTTAGTTGGGAGACATAAAATACGTCGTGAATCGATTTCAACTACGAGGGAAAAGCTAACCTATATGCCACCTTGCCAATCCGTTCAAGAACCTCGAAAGGTCCGACATATCTCGGTGTCAGCTTCCCCGGCTTCCTCAAACGACGGTGACCCAAGCGAGGGGCCACTTTCAGGAACACTCTGTCCCCCACTGAAAACTCAAGATCTTGTCTCCTCTAATCTGCATAAGACTTGTGGAAACTCTGAGCTGTCAACAACCACTGCCTAATACGCTTGACCTTCTCAGACGTCTCCTGAACAAGACTCGGTCCCAAGAGCGAGGCCTCTCCTACCTCAGCCCAACATAGAGGAGACCGACATGGCCGACCATAGAGCACCTCAAAGGGTGCCATTCTAATGGAGTGCTGGTAACTGTTATTATAAGAAAACTCAACCAGTCCCAAATGGCTATCCCATGAGCCTCCAAAATCTGACACACAGGTTCAGAGCATGTCCTCTAGAATCTAATTCGCCCGCTCCATCTGGACATCGGTCTGAGGATGGTATGCCGTGCTCATCTTAATATGCGACCCCAAAGCCTTCTGGAGACCTCCCCAAAATCGAGATGTAAAGCAGGGGTCCCTGACAGAAACAACTGCTGACGGCACACCATGAAGTCTGACCACCTCCTGAACATACAAGCGGCCCAGTTCCTCTACCTTTGTTGTATCTCTGATCGGAATAAAGTGAGCTGACTTGGTCAAGTGGTAAATCACCACCCATATAGCATTCCTCCCTCGAGGTGTACGAGGCAATCCAATGATGAAGTCCATGGCGACCTCATCCCACTTCCAGGCAGGTATGGGTAATGGCTGGAGTAGGCCAGATGGTCTCTGATGCTATGCTTTCACTAGCTGGCAGGTGTAGCATCTGGATACGAAGTCGGCTATGTCTCGTCTCATACCTATCCACCAGAACTGACGAATAACATCGTAATACATCTTGGTGGTACCAGGATGGACGACCCACTGAGATTGGTGGCTATCCTGCATCACCACCTTCCGCAGAGACAACGGCACAACAACACGTCCCTTGAAGCATAGGACCCTCTGGGAAGACAAAGTCCAATCAGAAGGAGTCTCCCCACCATAAAGAAACTGCATAGATCGCTGACACAGCTCATCCCCAGGATGCTCCTACTGAATGAACTCCAGAAGAGCAGGAGTCAACTGGATTCTAGCTAAGAAGGTACCTCCACTGTGCTCCCTGCTCTCCAAGTGCATCTGGGCGAAGAGCCCCGTCATTGCCCACTCATCACTGGACTTCCTCAACGCCTGCACTGGTACTTTTCTACTCAAAGCATCCGCTACCACATTACCCTTTCCCGGGGTATAGACAATATCAAAATCAAAACACTGCAGGTACTCGACCCAGCGGTGCTGCCTCAAATTGACATCCTTCTAAGAGAAAATATAGGCCAAGATCTTATGGTCGAAATATACCACAAACTTCTCCCCAAAAAGATAGTGGCTCCACGTCTTCAATGCATGCATCACCGATACCAACTCAAAGTCATGAGTCAGATAATTCTTCTCATGCGGCCGGAGTTGGCGAGAACCATAAGCCACAACATGGTCATCCTGCATGAGCACACATCCAAGGCTCGTACCTGAAGCATCACAGTACACCACATAGCCCTTTCCTGACTCTGGTAAGGTCAACACAGGTGTGGTGGTTAACCAGCCCTTCAATTCCTCAAAAGATGCTTGGCACTGTGGGCTCCACTCAAAATTCACCTGTTTCCGGGTGAGTGCGGTCATGGGGGAGGCAAGTCGCAAGAAATCCCAGACAAAGCGCCTGTAATAACCAGCCAAGCCCAGAAAACTCCTGATCTCAAACACATTTCTCAGCTGCTCCCAAGACATAACTGCCCTGATCTTTTCGGGAACCATAGAAACACCTTGTTCTGAGACGACATGCCCCAAAAAAATCACTTCCCTGATCCAGAAAGTGCACTTCGAGAGTTTGGCATACAGGCGGTGATCCCCTAAAGTGCCCAAAACAACGCGTAGGTGATGCTCATGCTCCTCCTCGGATACAGAATAAACCAGGATGTCATCCACAAATACCATGACAAATGAGTCTAGAAATTGGTGGAACACCCTATTCATGAGCGCCATAAAAACTACAAGAGCATTCGTCAGTCCGAAAGGCATGACCAAGTACTCAAAGTGACCGTACCTACTTCGGAAAGCCGTCTTTGGGATATCTGCTTCTCTCACTCTGAGCTGGTGGTATCCCGAACGCAAATCAATCTTGGAGAACCACTTTTCCCCCTTTAGCTAGTCGAACAAATCGTCAATCCGAGGCAAATGGTATTTATTCTTGATGGTTACCTTGTTCAATTTCTGGTGATCAATGTACAACCGAAGGGTTCCATTGGCCTTCTTCATGAATAAAACCGGTGCGGCCCAAGGAGAGATGCTCGGGAGAATGAATACTTTGGATTCCAAATCGTCCAGCTGTATCTTTAATTCCCTCAATTCGGTGGGGGCCATGCGATATGAGAGAAGAGATATAGGTTGTGTTCCCAGTGCCAACTCAATCGAGAACTCCATGTCCTGCTCTGGGGGTAAGACAGAAAAATCATCTGGGAAGACCTCTGGGAACTCATCCACTACACGAGGTAACCCACCCTGTAAAACACCACCATCATTCTTTAGCGTGTGCGACGACAACTGATAAGAAAGATTTCCTAGCTCTGGGAGTGGAGGTCCCGCGCGTCCCGACCGAGGATCCCATTCTCCGTGAAATAACCGGGGAGTCCCATCTAGTTCCGTAAAACTGACTCGGTGCTGATAGCAATCAATGTGCTCCTAGAAGCGCACCAGCCAGTCCATACCAAGGATCACATCAAATAGGTCCATGTCAAGGACCAAGAAATCTCATTCCATATCGACTCCCGACACAGAGAGTGCACACGATCGGCACATAAGGCCTTGCTCCCTCTTTTTCCCCAACGGTGTTACCAACTCCATAGAAAACGATAACAGTTCGGTTGGTAGGTTCATAAGATTCACAAAACGAGCAGATATGAAAGAAACTGAAGCACCAATATCAAATAAAACTGTAGCTGTAGAAGATGGAAACAGAATAGTACCTCGAACCGTTGAAGGACCTGCATCAGATCCCGCTGGTGCCTGATCCATAGCATGCAGTTGCCTGGTCCTTTCCTGAGAACGACCGCTCGCCTGAGCCTCTGCCCTGATCTGGCTCTGCCCTGAAGACGGTCCGGTCCTACCACCACGCCCACCAAACTGAGATCCTATTGTTCTGGTTGGCTCTGACTGAACCGATACCCCTCTGGAAGCCAGAGATCTAGCCCCACCCTGGTAAGGGTGTGCAGTCCTGCAGATGCGCTGTATATGTCCCACAACTCCACATCCATGGCATGGTCTGGAAGGGTAAGGAAAAACAGGTCGGATGTGCCCCACCCTTCCGCACTAATGGCACACTACGAACCCTGAACCAGGAGCCCCAGATAAAAACTGTCTAGGAGGATGACCTGAGCTGCCATCACTCTTCTTCCATTGCTCATCACGCTTCCTCTTCTTCTCAGATGAAATGCAACTGCCAAGCCCTGACACTGATCCAGAAAACCCCGACTTTCCCTTCCAGTCAATCTCGGCCATACAAGCACGATCGACCACCTCAGCATAAGTCTTCAGCTTGAATAAGAAAACATGGGAGTGAATTTCTGGTCAAAGGCCCTTCTCAAACTTACGAGATTTCAAGAATTCGCTCAAAACTATCTCAGGTGCGTACCATATCAGTTCAGCAAAGCGATTCGCATACTCCATCACTATTTGATTCCCCTGCGAAAGATCCATGAACTCCCGAGATCTAACATAGGCTACGAACTCTGGACAATACTTCTCGTTGAAGATACCCTTGAAATCTTTCTAGCTCATGTGCCCATGTTTCCCAGCCTGGAATACTGATTCCCACCATTTGTGACTGGAACCCTCCAGCTGAAACGAGGCACACTTCACCTTGACTTCCTCGGGCGTGTCAAGGAAATCGAACATGCGTTCTATCTTTTCAAGCCACTCCTCTGCCTCCTGAGGTTCTAAAACACCTCAGAAAGAATGAGGTTTTCTCCTCAGAAACTCCTGAGCTCTATCCTTCCTAGAGCCAGATTCTTCACCTCTATCTGGAATAGGGGCGGGGGCAGGAGTCTCCCCTTGTCCCAAAGCCTGAACATCTTGGACCATCACCTCTACCAATCTCTGATCAAGCGGCGCGGGAGAACTCTCTCCGGCTTCCTCCCGTGGGTGCATGGGAGCTCTCCGGGGAGGCATCTTACTGCCAAAGGGCAGAAATCAAGAGAGAACACCATCAATATCACATATCTAAAAAGGAACTAAATTTTTCAAAAAGATAAATAATCATTAGTTATCCAAACATGTAAAAACGACTTCGTGCAAAAACTCTACTTTCTTGCCTGGTGTCCACGTACAGTCTGCATCCTGCACGTCCCACCTAGAAAATAAGAGAAAAAGCACCCTAACAACCCATGGTGACTCAGTATCTGTCACGAGGCATGCTAGCCAGGTACCCTACTCGCAACATGAATTATGAGCCCCGACAGACCCAACTACTTTATAATCCAACTCATCCCAAATAACATAAACCATGAACTAACCCCCTCTGATACCATTTTTCCACGAACCGAATCGGGTCTCCATCCAAACTGACGCCCAACCCGGCCCGCAGCAAGGCCCGAAGGGCGTTCCCAATCCCCACGGGCCGGCACAAGTGCCCGGGTATCAAAATAAACTTTGGGAACGATTTACCCGAGTGAACAAATATAAATCAGCCAACCAAAGTAAACCAAACAAAGGTAAAGGTTACAGTCAAACGTGAAAAACAACCAAAACAGGTTTTTGAGTCACAAGTATTCAAAATCCAAATAACACTAAAAACAAGGTGACCAAAAACCAACCTAAGAACTGTCACCCGGTGTGAGGACACCGCCCCTAAGCCACCACCAAAATGCCACGTAGATAGGCCTGCTAACAACCATAACCACTACACCAAAAAGCGGGACCCTTACCTGTATCAGAAGTAAAAAAATCTACTTACACCCATGGGTGTAAGTAGGGTGTGAGCAATCGGCCAATAGGATATCACCAAGAAAAGATTCCACGCACAACCATCAAAAGACAAAACATTTGTAGTTCTAAATAAAGAAAAAAAAGTGCAAAAGGAATGGTTTTCATAAAATGATTTAAAGGAAAGACAGTTCAAGATAAACACATTAGGGTAATAATTCAATTGACATATCACGTATCATTGTGCACGCAAAGCAACCGGTAGCACCAAAGGATGGGAAATCCCCAAAAAGTGTACTAGAGAATGTGGGACCCTAGAACGTTGTGTCTCGGTGAAACGTGGCTTAGGCGGCCATGACCCTCAGAACACATGGATTAGAAGGCCATGAACCTCAGAACACGTGTCTTAGAAGGCCACGACCCTCAGATATCATATGTTTAGTTAGTGTTGCAATTGTCAAACCTGCCAGTGAAACCGGGTCCGGTCATCTACGGAACACTAGCTCACTTGTCCTAGTCTTCCCACCTAATACCCCGGCTTCCCTCCTTGTGCTCACCTAAAGATCATAGTTCACATAAAATGTCACCTTAGCACTTAGAGCCAAACGTGTCACCTGCACACTGATATCCTCTTTGAAAACGACACACACACCAAAACTTTTTTTAAAAAAAACATAAACCACACTGCTTACGCTTTAAATTAAACAAGACGCATAACTTAACGAAATCACTTTGTTAATTAAGAAAACCACTAAGAAAAATTATTGAACAGTTTTCGAATACTTCGCAAAATTTTTTTAATGGTTAAAAAGTCACCCAAAACCCCTTTATATAATAAAATATATTCTGACACGCCAAAACACAAACTGCATCATCCGAACTTTCGAACTCACACACTACATAGTTTAAAAATAATAATAAATAGCCAAAGTATGTTTTCACAGTAAAAATAGACTTGTATCACATAAATATACTACTGGAAAATTAGATGCACATTTAAAAAGTAATCAGAACTAATTTTTCAGCATGGAAACTAATTAGCAGGGTGCTGAAAAATTAAACCAACACGCAAAAGATCGCCAGATGATAATTGAGTGTGGAATCATCTACCGACGTGTCGCAAGCTTGGCACAATTGGTGCGCAAAACCCACCGCACCTCAATCAAGATCAAAACACACCCAAAAAACAAAGCACAACATGAACGCCTCAAAAATGAATCAAACAAAAACTAAAACACATTCGCAATAACACCAAAGCAGTAGAAAAAAATAGTTAAAGTGCTTTGCACCTACGGAAATGGTATTGAAAGGGTGGGAAAATGGAATTTGGGTTTTTCAGAAGGCTTTCCGAAAGAGGGGAGGTGCGCGACTATCGGATCAAGGTAGAAGGAGGTAATGGAGGAGGCCGGTGCTGGAAATTAGAGGAGCCGGTGGAGGTTTGGCCATATAAAAAAAACAAAAGAAAAGAGGAGGCTACAGGGAAAGGGTTGGGTGCGGCTTCAGTTGCAGGGGGAAGGTGGCAGGGGGTAGCAGGGTTGTCGGCCATGCGGGAGTAGCAGCAAGCGGAGAGGGTGAGGGCGCGAGGTAGGTCGGGGCGCGGCAGGGAAGGCTGGGTCGAGCGGGAGGCAACCAGCGGCGGGGTCGCGGCCTGGTTGAGCAGAAGAAGGGTGGAGGAGTCAGCTGGTCTGGTGAGGAGGCTGGGCGGAAGGGCTTCGGCTGGGCAAGGACAATAGCAGGGAGTTAGAGGGAGGTGTGGCCAGTGATGAGGGGCAAAACAGGACGAAGAAGGGGTGCCGCGCCGGGATGAGCCGGATGGGCTGGGGTGCACGCGAGATAGCAGGAGGAGGGGCGTGGACTTCGGCTCGACAAGGGGGGCGACCACCAGGCGACTCCGGCCGAGGAAGATGGCTACAGCCAGTTAGCAAGGGGGGCGTCTAGGGTTTGTCGCAGGACACAAGAGAGGGGCGGACGAACAATAACCCGCAGGAGAGAGGGAGAGAAAAAGAGGGAGGAAAAAAAGAAAGAAAAAAGAAAAGGATGGATAAAATAAAAAATAAATAAATAAATAAATAAATAAAAATGGAAGAAGATAAGGGAATAACAAGAAAAATAAAGGAGGGATAAAATAAAATTAGAATAACGAGATGGGGGGGAAATAAAAATAAATTAAAACCTAAAAAGAAAAACTAACCTAAACTAATAGTAATGACAGAAATAACTACAATTATAAAAAAACCCATTTTTATTCATTTATTTAATCATCTTCACCCCGGGCTGACCACGCGTTAAACTGGCCAAGAAACACGGCTTCGCCCGTGCCCTGCCCACACATTGGGTGATGTTGAGACAACGTTCATTTATCCGCGCAGAAGCGCGCACCAAATTCGTACTCAGCCCGCTTTCCATTGAAAAGAAAATTATAAAAAAGAAACTAAACTCACTTAATAAAAAATAAAAACAATAAATAAAAAATAATCATACCTCGATGCGAAGTACAGGTGTGACAGTGCGCAAACCATGCGCACCTCACTGCCTTAAAACCAAGGGACGCATAGTGTAGGCGCACTGTTTATCCAAACTGTGCGCAACCCATGTGCATCCTCCTGCCTCCAGACCAAAGGCTGCATGGTTTGTCTGAAACCATGAGAAGGTCATGCGCAGGTTGTACACCATTATATTTAAGCCCATTTCGAGAACTCTGGGGCTCTGAATCAAACCTGGACACTCCCCAGACCTTCTTTAGGATGTTACATACATTAAACAATATTAAAGGAATGATTTGAAAGAAAACTGACGATCCGTAACTTTTCCAAAGAGTCGGGTCATTACAACCTCCCCTCCTTAAAGAAACTCATCCCCAAGTGGGCCTTTCGAGGGTACTAAGGTGTCATAAACGAAGAGCTCTGGCCATTGAGAATGTATATCAGCCTCTCTCTCCCAGGTCTCGTCCTGTACCCAGTCGTGCTTCCATAGCACTCGTACAAGAAGAACAAACCTACCATGGGGTGTCTTCAAACTCCGGTCAACAATTCGCATCGGATACTCCTCGAAGGATGCATCCATATCCAGTTCAAACTTATCAAGCTAAAAAACTTGAGTCGGATCTGAAAAGTACCGACGTAGTGGAGATACATGAAAAACATCGTGCATGCCCTGATATCTCTGTGGAAGTGCAAGCTGGTAAGATACTGGTCTGATCCGCTTCATCACCTCAAAGGGTCCTACGAACCTCAGTGAAAGCTTACCCTACTTCCGTATACATCTTTTCCCTGACCTGAGTGAGACCTTCAATAAAACCCAGTTCCCAACCTCGAACTCAAGAGGTCGTCGGTGCTTGTTAGCATAGGACTATTGTCCAGACTCAGCTGTCTGCATATGCTTCCAAATAAGTTGTATCTACTATGTAGTCTTCTACACAAGAGGTGGTCCTAGAAAGGCTACCTCTCCTTCTTCAATCCAACAAAAAGGTGAGCGACAAGTCCTACCATATAAGGCTTCATAGGGAGCCATCTTAATGGTATCCTAGAAGCTATTTTTATAAATGAACTCGACAAGAGGAACGTGTTTCTCCCATGAACCTCCAAAATTTAGAACATAGGCATGTAACATATCCTCTAGTACATGTATAGTCCGCTCGGTCTGTCCGTCAGTCTATGGGTGATAGGTCGTGCACAAAAGGACCTGCGTACCCAAAGCCTTATGTAAACCCTGCCAAAACCAAGATGTAAAATGAGGATCTCTATCCGAGAAAACTGAACAAGGTTACCCATGAAGGCACCCTATTTACTTGAAATACTGTCTTCCCAAGTCATCAACCGTGAAGGTATCCCGTAGAGGTATGAAATGTGCGACCTTCGTCAGGCGGTCGATGATAACCCATAATGCATCATTTCCACGAGGTGACCTCGGTAAACTGGTTACAAAGTCCATAGAAACATCATCCCATTTTCACTCTAGAATGGACAATGTCTATAGAATCCCTTCCGGATGCTGATGTTTTGCCTTCACCTGCTGACAGGTGGAACAACACGTGGTAAAACCGGCTATCTCTCGCTTCATTCTAGGACACCAGTACTGTCGTCACAAATCAAGATACATTTTGGTGATGCCTGGGTGAACATCCCATGATAAAGCATGGAAATCCCTCATAAGCTCCTCTATGATGTCTAATAGGACCCATACACGCCCACAGAACAATAAAGTATCACCTTTCTCCATGGTCCAATCTGTAGTGGCATCATCAGCGACACTTTCTCGTAGAACAAGGCCTTCCAGATCTGATAATTGTCTTGCCCTGACCCGTTCCAAAAGAGTAGATGTCACCTGTAACGCCCCGACCCTAGTTACCCAGAGTCGGTGAATTATTACATAACATTGGAATGATCACAAGAAAGATCAAATCTCGAAAGACCGATTGGTTTAGTAGCCTTGGAAACACTAGATATATTCATAAGTTTTACATGACATCATAAAATGAAAAACTACTACAGAAACATATTGTCTCCATAAATCCACACTCATATCCCCACATAATATCCCTGCAGGTCATTCATAATTTACTTCTTCACTTCCTGGGAAAAATAAAACATAGAAAAGGGGTGAGCTCAAATGCCCAGTAAGGATAACAATATAGCGGAAACTTTCATAAATAAGAATAAACATTTAAGGCAATGTATAACTAAAACAAAAGCCTTTCAAACATGAACTTTCAACATGGTACGGCATAAATAAAATGAAATAATGCCATTTACTTATTCACATGGATATTCTACTAATCTAATAATCACATGAAAAAATCAATAACCACTTTCATAATGTTGGAATGCATAATGTTGAACTTTAATTTCTTTATCAAGGCCTTGTCCCAAGACCTTGGGGATAACTGTAACCGGAACCCAACCCAGAGTGCCTCTAATAACTGGACACCAACCCGGAGTGCCTCTAATAACCGGACACCAACCCGGAGTTCCTCTAATAACTGGAGACCAAACCGGAGGGCTTACTTTTACCAGTCCCTAACCTGGAGGGCTTACTTTTACCAGTCCCCAACCTGGAGGGCTTACTTTAACAAGTCCCCAACCTGGAGGGCTTACTTTAACCAGTCCCCAACCTGGAACATACTTTTCCAACACATTCATATGAAGTAAAGGTTGAAATATAACATAAACATTCTTATTGGAACTAGCATACTAAATGTCAATAATTTCACCATAAACTATGAATGGTATCAAAATAGCACATCCATATTCAAACATATCACAAAACCTTCAATACAATATAGAAGTTTTGTATCATAATGAATAAACTTCAAATAAGCGTAAAATCCATCAAAGGATGTTGACATAGATGAAATCAAAACACTTTTTAGAGAAATATCTCTTTCTATTTTTGAAATCATTTAAGATCCATATAAAATAAAACATTTTCTTGAAAATATTCTTATAAGCTTGTAAGGGAAGCTTTGAAGATTTTATAACGGCGGAAAATAGCCGCACCCGCCGTATAAGTTAAAAAAACATTCTTACCTTAATTCTGTCGAAAAGGTTAAAAAGCACCTTGTTTGGAAAACGACGGAAAGATTCCCTTATAAACCTCTTATAAAAAGTAAAACAAGGGTATAAATGACTTTAACCCATATTATTTTAAATATTAGAAATTATTTGAAATACATTTTGAAGAAACATGGACGTGGATGATAACAAGGTCCCAGTAGATAATTATGTATAAACAATCTCGGATAATGAAGAGATTGCGAAATAAATCCTTACCTTGTACTTTTCCTTGGTTGGGGTAGGTTAACCTCCTGTATAATGGTGAAATAATTTTTATTAAATTATTCAATAATCATATACATTAATATGATATCATATATGATCTTTTAATATTGATTTGATAATAGTATCTTAGTATTATCGTTGTTTCGGGTGTTAACTTATTTGTTTTCTTTTATATGTTTTGTTACGTAAGACATGTTTGTAAAGGATAGGTTTTATATTATTCATATCCAGAATGATATCAAGTCCTTAAAAATCATTTTTTAAATCATAAAATGATAATTATACTTGAATGGATACGATGGGGAATGAATCTCATCACGTTCATGGAGACGGTAGTCCGTACGTACGCACGAGCGACAATATCATTCTTTTGATATTAAAATAATATATAATGGATGGTATATCATATATACAGAATCCTTAACATGTTATATTTATTATTTACATGAGTTACACATCATTATTATACCCATCCAAATAATATTATATTAAATAACAATTACACCACGACGTGGAGACGGTAAGCCGTACGTACGCACGTATGGTGACATGTTATTCAAAGGGTGGATAGAATACTGAATATGGTTGTACCATATTTATAATAACATCACAGTATATATATGATACTGGATTTATTATTTTAGAATGGTAACAACAAAGGAAGAAGAAGTGGAAGAAGAAATGAACTTAGAAAAGGGTGGTGAAATCATTACCTCTTCTTCGGGTTCTTCCTTTTGATTTGATCAAAAGGGCTCATTAAGATGGCTTTATGATCAAACTAAGGCCTCTAGGTTGTAGTGAGGGATGTTGGGACAGTATTTGGGCAGATTTTGGCCGAACCAAAAGGCTTTGATGGTGTGAAGAAATGAGAATGAGGAGTGCCCTTTTATAAGAGGGGTGAGGGGCACCTTTGGAAAAGCTAGAAATATTAGTTTATATTAAATTCATATTCGGTTTCCAATGGCTCCAAAGTTGACTATTCAAAGGCTAAGGTGGGGATGGGTCGAAAAAAACTCAACCAATAGAATTTAGACAGGTTTGGGTACTTATATTAACCTTATCTTTAAGTATTAACTCTAAGTTAATTAGTTTCACTTTTACAATGTCTCTTTGTATTTTTATATAATATGGTTAATAAACTTACTATATACATCCAAACGACCCCCAAGTGGTCCATTAATGATGAAACTATCATTATATAAGTCTCTTGGACGAACCTTAGATTTTTAAGAATTTAATATCAATTAATAATATAATATTTGTTTTAAGAACTCTTTTATGTCAATTTTGACCCTATTCAATAGTTGATTTTTGGGAAACTTATAACAGATTTATTACTTCAAATAAAGTCAATTAAATCAATACTAATATATCATATTATCCTAGAAAATTAGTTTAATTCATTAAAAGTTTCATATTATATTTATTTGGGTATTTATAATATCGATTATTTTAATTTTTCACTATTATAGTAATTACTGCATCATCATTGTGTCATAAATAAAATACTTTATTTAATGTCTAAAAATTATAAATAAAATATCATTATGTAGGAAATCTGTTTATCTTTCTAATGAATATTTATAATCTAAAATCCAACATATATAACCCTATGTAACAATTGTTTTTCTAAAAGATATATACTTCTGTCATTTTTGTATTCATTTTAACTTAATTAAAATAAAGTGTCATTATCACTTACAAGTGGATCCATGGGGTCCCAAAATAGACCCAAAGATGCCCATGGTCGACCATGTATCAACCAATAGGGTTAAGACACGTTTTAGGGTAATTTAGTATTATTATAATATTATTTTTTAACCCTTATTTACCGGATTTACCCTTAACCATGGTAAATAAAATATTTACCGCAGTAATTATTCAAAATGTCTAAAAATAAAAGTTACCTATTTACACAATTTGAACATCCTGATTCCAAATATGGAATCCATTTTCCTAAATTCAAAATACAGAAGTGGCAGAAATTAATTTAAAATTAATTCCCGCTGTCAAAACAAAAAGCGTGTTTTTAAGAGATAATAACTATCAAAAGATTGACACTTGTTTATGTTTGGTTTAATTGTAAAGTTATTTCCAAGGACCAAAATTATATTAAATGGTAAAAATATATTCTAAATATACTTTAAAACTACGAAAATTCATAATTTATCACTATTAATTATTCTGATTAAAAAAGTTTTTTTTAATTAAAATTTAGTAATTTTCACTATTCATCAAAATATGAAAGTTATCCGAAAAGTACCAAAATTTCACCTTAGGCTAAATTAGATATTCCGAATCCAAAAATGAAGTCCATTTTGAAATATAAAATATATATAATTTTAAAAAGTAGGTATTACTATTCACAATGGCTAGTTTAATTAGTTGTGGTGTGTGTTAGAACTCGAGGTTGCGTACAACACACGTTATCGCATTATTCGAAGGGAAACGTACCATGGAAGCTTGGGGTGTTTCATTTTAAATTTTTGATGTCCCCATTTAGTCAAAAAGTTTAAAATATTGTATTTAAAACGGTTTCACTATTAGAAGTTGATAAAAGTGAAATACTGAAAATGAATCTGTTCTTGCATTATGACTAAGAAACTCATAATATGGATTCTAAAATTATAAGGATTATATAAAGTTTAAAATTTAGATAATACTATTCATAACCTCTTTTGAATGGCTTTTTTTTGTAAGTCATGGTGTTATTGAACTCAGTGTTGCGTGTAGTGCAAGTTATTGAATTATTTTGATGAAATAACACACTATGAAATCTTGGGGTGTTACATTCTCCCCTCCTTCAATAAATTGCGTCCTCGCAATTTGAAATTGTTCTTCGAAAATAAAAGGTTGAAGACAGAAAACATATTTGTGGGAAAACCCACATCAGAAATTGGGTTACTAAAATTTAGTCTTAATATGAGGAAAAGAGAAATGAAAGGGTCACCACCAAATTATGATCTCGATTAGGAGAACATTGGTGGCAATTACAGACATATAATTGGAGGAAAAACGTAAATATTTATAGGTAGTGATTGAGGTCATCAATCACAAACAAGTGTATAATTGAGGTCCTTAAATTCATCAATCTATGATGATTTGAAATACCATCGGTTCAACAAAACATAGGGTATTAGGATAACACATTTTTGACGTTTCAAAATATCTTAGTTGAAATCCCACATCGAAAAATGAATTAACGAGGCCTATATTTAAAATAAAGAGTGGAAAGTATGAAGATTACCGAAAATAACACATACTAGGGTTCCATGTAGGAAAATATGGATATGGAAGAGAAATCTAACCATCAATTATCCGATGGAGAGTGGTAGAGAACATGGCTATGAAAAGGCCAATAATCCCAAAGCCATAAATTTGTGATGATTTAAGGTACCATCTAGGACAACATTTTTGTTCTAAGTTTCTATTGTTAATGCTGAGGAATTTATTTATGAGATTGGCTAAGATAATAAGGAGATATACTTACTTTATAATTAGAATTTTACCCATTAATAAATTTCTACCACAAACTCATCTTTCACTCTAAAAGATAATAGAACATAAATTTTTTTTTCTATTTATACTATTCGTACAGGGTTCCAAAATAAATGAATTTATAATTCATCTACCGGATCTTTTAAAAAAAACTACATTATTTAATCCAGGACATTTCTTGGGACAGTGGTAGGTGATACACCCTTTTCGCCCTTCGGTTGCGGGTTCAAGTCTCACAGCCTTGCCGGACGTGATGGGTTGCCGCCCGACCTCCGGGTTATCCTTTTATGGCAATCCAAAATAATCCAAACTAGAACTATCAAAAATACTTCTGTCTAAACTCACAGTCCAACATTTATAAGGAAGGTAAACATAATATATATCCTTTTTACCCCGTAATAGAATATGAATACCTTCATCATGTATTACCATATTCCTTATTGATTACATTCATGCTCCCCTATTCCATATAGAATGCTGGATATACTTCATTAATCCAAAAATGTTTTAAACCCCAACAATGATGGAATATACAAATCATTAATCAGTTCCAAGGTAGTCAAGAATATCCAATATAATTTATCCAAAACAATCACATATTATTCCAAAATCACTACCTCAGTATCAGAACTATATTATGATTTATCATTCTCTCAACCATATATTTTCCAATAATTTATCCTGCTATTGAGTCACTTTTCTTTGTTCCACACAATCTCAAGTCCTTAATGAAATAGTACTGCAGTACAATCCTTATATACTCCATAATTATTATAACAAGTACATTGTTGATACAATACTCAATTGACATAATCAACATAAGAACTCTAATCATTCCTCTTCATCTGTGGTAGTATCATAACTTGATTATTATCCGATAACATCATTTGAGGCATATTCTGATGACTGGGACATAGGTTCGCATAGTGTCCAAACTCCTTGCCAATGAAGCATTGTCCATTTGAAACCATTTTCTTACCCTTGCAGTCACGTACTTTGTTCCCTTTTCCTCCACACTTATAACAAACTCTCATTCCTTTCAGGAAAGTTCCAGGGTGTTTCTTTCCACAGTTACCACATATGGGAAAATTCTTCTTTTCCCACATCCCTTTATCCATCTTTCTCTCGTCCATCCTTTTCTTCTCTTGCTTCCCTTCAAAGCCATAGGACTTAGTAAACTCTTTACTTATCTTATCAACACATGATATTATTTCTTCACATGATGATAATACATGGGAGACTATTCCTCTTATAAATTTTAGCTTAAGACCGTGAAAGATATGATCCTTCCTTCTCTTTGGATCATGTGCATTTCTGGAGTTCTCATTTCTTCTACTGGGCGCCATTTCTAAACAATGGCATACACTAGATCAGTTTATGAATCAAAATACATAATCCCATACTTATAAAACACTTAATATAAATTGAACTATTTATGGATATAATCCATAATCATAAAAATGTCTCCTTTGAGGATGTATATACTCATAAACCCTTCCTAATGGTTTGTAAAGAAAATGAGAATTATCCTAAGCATATCCCTCGGGAGTGTCGTAACCAAGAGTGCAGCAAGGCCCGTTGTCGTGCACCAGTTCCCGTTCGAGTCTAGCTCAAAGCGGTGTTTTCGGGTTTTACCCCTAGGTACATCTGTGCCAGAGCCGCCTCTACCTGATCGTATCCAGACAGGGATGTATTGCTCGGAAAACTCACAAAATCTCTACAATACCAAAATTCTAGGAAGTTCTTCTATACTAATCCTCAAAGTTCATCTTAGGTCTACGTGCTCTAATCAGAGTTTATCTAAATCTAGTTTCCAATGTTTGTACTAAACTTCCTCTGATACCAACTGTAACGCCCCGACCCTAGTTACCCAGAGTCGGTGCATTATTACATAACATTGGCATGATCACAAGAAAGATCAAATCTCGAAAGACCGATTGGTTTAGTAGCCTTGGAAACACTAGATATATTCATAAGTTTTACATTACATCATAAAATGAAAAACTACTACAAAAACATATTGTCTCCATAAATCCACACTCATATCCCCACATAATATCCCTGCAGGTCATTCATAATTTACTTCTTCACTTCCTGGGAAAAATAAAACATAGAAAAGGGGTGAGCTCAAATGCCCAGTAAGGATAACAATATAGCGGAAACTTTCGTAAATAAGAATAAACATTTAAGGCAATGTATAACTAAAACAAAAGCCTTTCAAACATGAACTTTCAACATGGTACGACATAAATAAAATGAAATAATTCCATTTACTTATTCACATGGATATTCTACTAATCGAATAATCACATGCAAAAATCAATAACCACTTTCATAATGTTGGAATGCATAATGCTGAACGTTAATTTCTTTGTCAAGGCCTCGTCCCAAGACCTTGGGGCTAACTGTAACCGGAACCCAACCCGGAGTGCCTCTAATAACCGGACACCAACCCGGAGTGCCTCTAATAACCGGACACCAACCCGGAGTTCCTCTAAAAACCGGAGACCAAACTGGAGGGCTTACTTTTACCAGTCCCTAACCTGGAGAGCTTACTTTTACCAGTCCCCAACCTGGAGGGCTTACTTTAACCAGTCCCCAACCTGGAGGGCTTACTTTAACCAGTCCCCAACATGGAACATACTTGTCCAACACATTCATATGAATTAAAGGTTGAAATATAACATAAACATTCTTATTGGAACTAGCATACGAAATGTCAATAATTTCACCATAAAATATGAATGGTATAAAAATAGCACATCCCCAGTCAAACATATCACAAAACCTTCAATACAATATAGAAGTTTTGTATCATAATGAATAAACTTCAAATAAGTGTAAAATCCATCAAAGGATGTTGACATAGATGAAATCAAAACACTTTTTAGAGAAATATCTCTTTCTATTTTTGAAATCATTTAAGATCCATATAAAATAAAACATTTTCTTGAAAATATTCTTATAATCTTGTAAGGTAATCTTTGAAGATTTTATAACGGCGGAAAATAGCCGCACCCGCCGTATAAGTTAAAAAAAACATTCTTACCTTAATTTTGTCGAAAAGGTTAAAAAGCACCTTGTTTGGAAAACGACGGAAAGATTCCCTTATAAACCTCTTATAAAAAGTCAAAAAAGGGTATAAATGACTTTAACCCATATTCTTTTAAATATTAGAAATGTTTTGAAATACATTTTGAAGAAACATGGACGTGGATGATAACAAGGTCCCAGTAGATAATTATGTATAAACAATCTCGGATAATGAAGAGATTGCGAAATAAATCCTTACCTTGTACTTTTCCTTGGTTGGGGTAGGTTAACCTCCTGTATAATGGTGAAATAATTGTTATTAAATTATGCAATAATCAAATACATTAATATGATATCATATATGATCTTTTAATATTGATTTGATAATAGTATCTTACTATTATCGTTGTTTCGGGTGTTAACTTACTTGTTTTCTTTTATATGTTTTGTTACGTAAGACATGTTTGTAAAGGATATGTTTTATATTATTCATATCCAGAATGATATCAAGTCCTTAAACATCATTTTTTAAATCATCAAATGATAATTATACTTGAATGGATACGATGGGGAATGAATCTCATCACGTTCGTGGAGACGGTAGTCCGTACGTACGCACGAGCGACAATATCATTCTTTTGATATTAAAATAATATATAATGGATGGTATATCATATATAAAGAAATCCTTAACATGTTATATTTATTATTTACATGAGTTGCACATCATTATTATACCCATCCAAATAATATTATATTAAATAACAATTACACCACGACGTGGAGACGGTAAGCCGTACGTACGCACGTATGGTGACATGTTATTCAAAGGGTGGATAGAATACTGAATATGGTTGTACCATATTTATAATAAAATCACAGTATATATATGATACTGTATTTAGTATTTTAGAATGGTAACAACAAAGGAAGAAGAAGTGGAAGAAGAAATGAACTTAGAAAAGGGTGGTGAAATCATTACCTCTTCTTCGGGTTCTTCCTTTTAATTTGATCAAAAGGGATCATTAAGATGGCTTTATGATAAAAATAAGGCCTCTAGGTTGTATTGAGGGATGTTGGGAGAGTATTTGGGCAGATTTTGGCCGAACCAAAAGGCTTTGAAGGTGTGAAGAAATGAGAATGAGGAGTGCCCTTTTATAAGAGGGGTGAGGGGCACCTTTGGAAAAGCTAGAAATATTAGTTTATATTAAATTCATATTCGGTTTCCAATGGCTCCAAAGTTGACTATTCAAAGGTTAAGGTGGGGATGGGTCGAAAACAACTCAACCAATATAATTTAGACAGGTTTGGGTACTTATATTAACCTTATCTTTAAGTATTAACTCTAAGTTAATTAGTTTCACTTTTACAATGTCTCTTTGTATTTTTATATAATATGGTTAATAAACTTACTATATACATCCAAACGACCCCCAAGTGGTCCATTAATGATGAAACTATCATGATATAAGTCTCTTGGCCGAACCTTAGATTTTTAGGAATTTAATATCAATTAATAATATAATATTTTTTTAAGAACTCTTTTATGTCAATTTTGACACTATTCAATAGTTGATTTTTGTGAAACTTATAACAGATTGATTACTTCGAATAAAGTCAATTAAATCAATCCTAATATATCATATTATCCTATAAAATTAGTTTAATTCATTAAAAGTTTCATATTATATTTATTTGGGTATTTATAATATCAATTATTTTAATTTTTCACTATTATAGTAATTACTGCATCATCATTGTGTCATAAATAAAATACCTTATTTAATGTCTAAAAATTATAAATAAAATATCATTATGTATGAAATATTTTTATATTTCTAATGAATATTTATAATCTAAAATCCAACATATATAACCCTATGTAACAATTGTTTTTCTAAAAGATATATACTTCTGTCATTTTTGTATTCATTTTAACTTAATTAAAATAAAGTGTCATTATCACTTACAAGTGGATCCATGGGGTCCCAAAATAGACCCAAAGATGCCCATGGTCGACCATGTATCAACCAATAGGGATAAGACACGTTTTAGGGTAATTTAGTATTATTATAATATTATTTTTTAACCCTTATTTACCGGATTAACCCTTAACCATGGTAAATAAAATATTTACCGCAGTAATTATTCAAAATGTCTAAAAATAAAAGTTACCTATTTAAACAATTTGAACATCCTGATTCCAAATATGGAATCCATTTTCCTAAATTCAAAACACAGAAGTGGCAGAAATTAATTTAAAATTAATTCCCGCTGTCAAAACAAAAAGCGTGTTTTTAAGAGATAATAACTATCAAAAGATTGACACTTGTTTATGTTCGGTTTAATTGTAAAATTATGTCCAATGACCAAAATTATATTAAATGGTAAAAATATATTCTAAATATACTTTAAAACTACTAAAATTCATAATTTATCACTATTAATTATTCTGATTAAAAAAGTTGTTTTTAATTAAAATTTAGTAATTTTCACTATTCATCAAAATATGAAAGTTATCCGAAAAGTACCAAAATTTCACCTTAGGCTAAATTAGATATTCCGAATCCAAAAATGAAGTCCATTTTGAAATATAAAATATATATAATTTTAAAAAGTAGGTATTACTATTCATAACGGCTAGTTTAATTAGTTGTGGTGTGTGTTAGAACTCGAGGTTGTGTACAACACACGCTATCGCATTATTCGAAGGGAAACGTACCGTGGAAGCTTGGGGTGTTTCATTTTAAATTTTTGATGTCCCCATTTAGTCAAAAAGTTTAAAATATTGTATTTAAAAAGGTTTCACTATTAGAAGTTGATAAAAGTGAAATACTGAAAATGAATCTGTTCTTGCATTATGACTAAGAAACTCATAATATGGATTCTAAAATTATAAGGATTATATAAATTTTAAAATTTAGATAATACTATTCATAACCTCTTTTGAATGGATTTTTTTTTGTAAGTCATGGTGTGATTGAACTCGGTGTTGCGTGTAGTGCAAGTTATTGAATTATTTTGAAGAAATAACACACTATGAAATCTTGAGGTGTTACATCACCGCTAAGGATGAGAGAACAGTTTCACCCTAACCGTTCTGAACCTCAATGTGCATCTCTAAAAATAGGTCCATCAGCTTCCACTCCTCATTAGATTCCCAAACCACTTGTAGCTAAGTTTTCCGACTCAGTGCATAGGCTACTAAATTTCCCTTCCCAGGAGTGTAGGCCAGTTCAAAATCAAAGGATTGCAGGTACTCGACCCACCTGCATTGCCTGAGGTTTATATCCCACTGAGTGAAGATATATTTTAGTATTTTGTGTTTAGTGTATACCACAAAATTCTGTCCCAACAAATAGTGTCTCCAACAGCGTAAGGCATGTACAACTGCTGCGACCTCGAGGTCGTGCGTCGGATAATTCTATTCATGAGCCTTTAACTGATGATAACCATACGCAATGAATCGCTCATCCTACATCAAGACAGCTCTAAGACCGAAACCTGATGCGTCACAAAAGACCGTATAAGCTCTGCCTGGCTCCAGCAAGATCAGTATCGGTGCTGAAGTTAGTCTGCCCTTCATTTCTGGAAAAGCTACCTCACAAGGTTCTGACCAATCGAATCTCACCCCATTTTTGGTCAAAGATGTAAGCGGTGCTACTAGGCATGAAAAGTATTTAATGAACCACCTATAATATCCATAAATCCCCAAGAATCTTTTGATATCAAAGATGTTCTTTGGATGCTCCCAAGAAATTACCGCACTCACCTTCTCAGGGTCAACTAAAACTCCAGACTCAGAGATATTGAGACCCAGGAAGTGAACCTTATTTATCCAAAAGTGGCATTTACTGAGCTTAGTATAAAGCTAATGCTCTCTTAGCGTATTCAGAATGGTCTCAAGATGGGTTTCTTGGTCATGTCTCGAGCGTGATTAGACTAAGATATCGTCCACAAATACAAACACAAATGAATCAAGGTAAGGGTGAAAAATCTGATTTATAAGATCCACAAACACTGCACGTGCATTTGTAAGCCCAAATGGCATGACTAGGTACTCATAGAGATAATACCTACTCCTGAACATCATGCGAGGTATGTCTGAAGTCCTAACATGCACATATTGATAGCCCGACCTAAAATCTATCTCTGAAAACACCTTCGCTCCTCGGAGCTGATCGAAGAGGTCATCAATTCAAGGTAGAGGATAATGATTCTTAATAGTCAACTGATTTAACTTATGATAATCTATGCAAAGACGAAGGGTACCATCTTCCTTCTTGGAAAAAAGAACTTGTGATCCCCAAGGAGAAGTATTGGGATATATAAAGCCTTTTTCTTCCAGGTCCTCTAGTAGACTCTTGATCTCCAGAAGTTCCTTCGGTGACAACCTATAAAAAAGAATGGTCACTAGTTCTTCTCCTGGTATAATATCAATAGTAAACTCTACCTCTCGCACTGGAGGTAGACCAAAGAAATCATCAGGAAATACATCACTGAAATGCTCCACCACGGGAGGATAAACAGAGGGTTGTAACCCTTGGTCATCGAGATAAAGACTGGGAACTTGTCCCATGACACCACCTAAACTTTGGGGTTCTAGTCCCACTCATGTCGCACCAAGATCCCATTCTCCCTTAGGCCTATGCGTGTCACCCTCTGGTGGCTTAAACTCCACCCTCCAACGATAGTAGTTTATCCGGGCTCTATAGGGAACTTACCAGTCCATCCCGATTATTACATCAAAACCTATCATATCCAAAACATACAAGTTCCACACGAAAAGGTAACTGCCCACCTCAAGGGGAAAATTCTGACAATGACGAATTCCCTATTAAAGGATACCTAATGGGGTATCTAATGTGAATATGCCATGATATGACTCAACGTTGAGGCCCAAACTACCAATAATCGTTGCCGTTATAAAAGAGTGAGAAGCGTCTGTGTCAAATAAAGGTGATACTAATGTAGAGGCTACTAGAATTGTACATCATACAGTACATGGTCTGGCATGCTACTCCTATGGCGTAGGTTCAAATTCATACAATTTTCTGGTACCCCGGCCCTGAGTCACAGCCTGGATACCCTGAGAAAACTCGTCCTACTGGCACTGAGAGTCATACGCCTAATTACCTCTGCCTCGACTACCACCACGGCCTAATCGGCTGGTGGTATTCTACCTCCCTGACTGACATGATCCTGCCGCTCTAGTACCAGATCGTGGAGTAGGTACATATCCCTACTCACTAGGTCCTGGGGAAAAGTCTTGCAGTAACGGTGGAGATGACTCAACCTACCAAAACCTCTGCACTCTACTGGATTTCACGTACACTGCCTCATAAAATGTCCTGGCACCCCACATTGGTGATAGATAAAAGTACCACCTGAGAAAAGGGTCTGACCACCACCAACACCATGAGAGTCCTCAAAATGCCACTTCTTCCCAGAAGCAGATCCACTAGAACCCTTAGGTGTCGAACCTCCCTGGTTCAAATTGTATGATTCTCTCAAATTCCTCTTTGTGATCAAAGACTGATTGAAAATATCTGAAACGATCACAGCCTAAACACGTTAACCTATGGCCAGATGGTGTAACACATCCCATCCTCAAAATTCCTAGTGACCATAAGATCATCAGAAGCTAGTGTAGAAGGAAAATGGTGTAACTCAGTGAAATGGGAAGAATATTCCATGACTGTCATGCTCCCTTGCTGCAGATTCATAAACTCCCTCGCTCTGTCAGCCCTCAAAGTCTGGGGAAAGAAATAATCGTAGAAGACGGTCTAGAAATCAGTCCATATCATATCTCTCTGTTGTTCTGACTGGGTGATGACATCCCATCACCTCCTAGCTGAACCACGCATCATATAAGCTATGAGCTTGACCCTCCTCTTTGGAGGTGTCTCAATGTTCTCGAAGATGGAAAGAATAGCTTCCAACCAGGACTCCACACTTGTGGTCCACCATCTCCCATAAATGTAGGAGGATGTTGCAACTGAAACTCATGGGTGAACTCTTCCATACTTGGGGAAGGTCGCACTTCACCTTTCATACTCTCCATCATACACAAGAAGCTCTCACATAACTGGGCATTTGCGCCCATCTCAAAAATAGAAAGAAGATCCACGGGTGGATCGACAAGAATATCAACTGGCGACTCAGGGCATGCCACCTCAGGAACGTGATCGTCGCCGCCTTCAGAACGTGCGACTCGAGGACTTCTCAGAGGTATAGTGCTACAATGCCAAACAAACATCTCAAAAGAATAATCCAATAAACTAAAGGTTGAAATCTAGAAGTTAGGACAAGTACTAAGCCTTCCTACCCCTAAGATCACTTATCACACCCATAGGAACTCTTAGTAAAACCTAAAACTGTTCAAATTTAAATTAATCCAGTGATATGGCATTTCCCAACTCATAAGGGTCCATACTCCTCATGAACTGAAAGATGAAACACACATGGATGTCATTTCTCATTTATGTGTGCTAATCAAGTATTTGAATTTCCTTTATGGAAAATTATGGGTTAAGTTGGAATTTCATTTTACGATCCATAAGGGCCCATACACCTTATGAACCAAAGAGTGACAACCACAAAAACCACATCATTCTTCAATTCACAACCTACAAGAAGGGTTAGCACAATTTCACACATATTAACATGGCCTAGAAATAAACAACATGAAATGCTCACTGAAAATTTAAACGTGGCATGACAAGGTTCATGGCCTAATCATATTGTGTCGATCGTGATGCATGTTCTAATGCATAACCCTCATTTCATCGGGTCGAACCCTGAAATCCAAATTCCAACTTTTCAAATCTCAATAACATCACAAAACATGTGAAGCACACAATTGTGAAATGGTATCAATAGTAAATAGCAGAATCAATAACAACATAAAATAGGAAACTTGGCTCATACCCCATACATGGGTTTGCGGCGCCCAAGCACGACTCATGGCTAAGTCCCTAAGTGTTCCCAACCTCTTTTTCTATCGTCACCAAATAGAAATTCAAGAAAGAAATAAACCATTGATACCACTTTCTGACATCTCGGACACAGCTTCCCCTCAACCCGAGCCCCAAGCCCGGTTGGCCACATGACCCCTGGCTCGTCTCCCCATAGGCCAAGGGTTGCGGACTAGCAGTGAGGGTGTAATGGTAAGTTGGTGGGGAGACTGTATCTCCATGTCAGAGTACACAGCGGTATAGTAGAAATTGATTAAATAGTGGAAGCAAAACAAATGGATAAACAGGAGAAAAGTGGGAACATACAAACCAAACCACAGAAGTAAGGAAAACCCTTATAAATATACAAAATCCACATAGGTAGTGTTTGATACAAAATGGATGCATGGAATGCCGATACAATGGAAATAAATGGCATATATGCTATACAGTAATATAAAAAGAGAACAAAATTAGTCCATGAGAATCCCTAGCCATGCTCGGTCCTCTGCTCTGGATCTCCAGCTATAACATACATGTATCAACTACCTGAAGCTGGAAATTTACTCCTACTAGTACCTACAGTAGTAAAGTCTACACGGGTGCCAAGGAGGCTACCCGGGTGGAGTGTGAGACAAGTCTCAGTAGGCCACCACCAACAGGGTCTACGTGTAATCCAAATAGGTGTTCACAAAATAAATAGTGTGTAGTAAACAGCAAGTAAGTAAAGAAAAGTAATAAACAACCCTCCTGCTTAGGTTCCGGAAGGTCACCTGGTGGGTCTACCTGCTTCAGCTCATTGATGGTATTCTGAACATTCACCATGGGTATAAGTACATAGATATAGGTTATAACTCGCATGAGGTAAACATGCCTCTCATACATGCTTCTCTCATATGTAATAATCATAACTGGAACAAGGTATGAATGACTCTCGTCTACAAGCAATGTAGTTGGCACGGGGTAAGAATGCCTCCCTCCCACACATGGAGATTTATCTAGCACGGGGTAAGAATGCCTCCCACCCACACACGAAGATTCTTCTGGCACAGGGTAAGAATGTATCCCGCCCACACACAGAGATTCATCTGGCATGGGGTAAGAATGCCTCCCACCCACACACGGGTTATCACAAGCATGTCAACACAGCAAGGCATAACCAATCACATCACAATATATAAGGCAATCCATATTATATCATATCATGTTAACAAAGCATGGAATTTCCCAGTCACATTATAAGGAAAACATACATATCAATTCATTAAATGGTTCAGGATATCTCATCCTTTCCAAACTCTAACCAAACCATCTCATTTTCCTAACATGGAAAATGCCTTTCAAGACATATCGTTAAGGACCAATGGTGAAAAATGGCCAAATCTCAAGACATATCACCTATGGTTGACCACTCCCTGTCCACACCTCAACTAAACACCCTAACAAGGTTAGATTCATCAATCTCATACCACAAAGGTCATTTAGATATGAAGCCGTCAATGTAAATAAGGGTTTTGGCGAAAGACAAACCACGAAACGTTGATAATAACTCAAAAAGAGGAAACCCCAAAATGGAAATCCCGTGACCACCTACCTTAGAGTTGTAGGCGTAGGCTCGCTTGATATCAACCAAAGATTCTCAGTAGGTTAGAAGAGATCTGAGTTTCAGCCCAATACCCTAGAAATAGGGCATGCGAGCCTACCTCAAAATAGCGAAACGAATACCAAGATTCATAGAGTAAAGAAGATTAGGTGTGGTTAGCCTTACCTTGGCCTTTACGAATCTTCTAACGGATCAAGAATCAGGTTCCAAACGAAGAAACAGCAAGAGATTGAGAGAGGAGACGGTTTGGAGCTCAAAAGAGGGCACCCCACTATTCTGTCAGTGGGAAGGAGGATGAAAGAAATCCTTTAAGTTTTTTAAAACAAAACAAGGGAAAAATGGTAAATTCACCCAGAACAGGGTCGCACCGTTTAGGCGCATGGTTTACCAAACCATGCACAAACCATGTGAACTTCACTTTCTTATGACCAAGGTCCACACTGTTTTGGTGCACGGTTTACCCAAACTGTGTGCAATCCATGCACATCCTCCGGCCTCCAGACCAAAGGCCACCTGGTTTGTCTGAAACCATGAGCAGGTCGTGCGTAGGTCATGTGCCATTGTCTGCAAGCCCATTTCCCAAACTTCAGGGCTCCGAACCAACCTCATACACTCCCTAGACCTTCCTTAGGATGTCACACACATTAAAAAAGCATAAAGGATATATTTGAAAGAAAACTAACGATTCGTACCATTTCCAAAGAGTCGGGTCATTACATGAATATGGGAATTCATAGAAAGAATTTACTCATGTGGTCAATTGTTTCGAGGATGTCTTTCTAGATTACTTTTCATGATAGCCTCCTGAGTGAGAGGAATACTTTTCTATTGAAATTGTGCTAGGACTAGCATTGGTGTGCATTACTCCTTATAGGATGGCTACACCAAAGTTACAGGAGCTCAAGATGCATTTATAGGAGTTACAGGTGAAGGGCTTCATCTGACCCAATACTTATCCTCGGGGTTCGCCTATCCTGTTTGTGATGATGGAATATGGTACCCTCATACTTTTTGTGGGTAATCAAAAGCTGAACCAGTTGACGATCAAGAACCTATATCATTTGTCGAGGATTAATGATCTCTTTGATCACCTTTAAGAACTTGGGTGTTCTCGAACATTGACATGATATCCAGTTATCATCATTTGTGTGTTAGACCATCAGATATACATCTTACCAACTTTCAGAGTAGTTATGGTCTATAAGAGTATGTTTTTATTCCTTTTGGTCTCATGAACATGCCTGCAGTTTTCATAGCACAAATGAATCTAGTGTTCCATCCTTACTTTTACTCTTTATTGGTTGTTTTTGTGCTTGATTTCTTGGTGTACCCTCACACTCGACACGACCATTCCATCCATCTTGATATCATTTTGAGTACACTTAGAGATCATAAATTATATGCAAAGCTTTCAAAACTCCACTTTTGGATAGACCAGATTAACTTATTGGGTCATGTTATCACGTATACAGGTGTATCAGTAAACCCAAAGAAAGTGAGAGTAGTAGTTTCATAGGATCAGTCAAAACCATCTTTGAGGGATGAAGTTTTCAGGTATAGAATGGATACAATAGGCACTTTATACAGGGATTTCCATACTCAGTAGTTCCACTGACATCCTTGACTATGAAGGGTGTGATGTGCTTGTGGATATATTCCTATGATTCATTCTTTCAGGAGATGAAAAGAAGTTTGACTCCAACGACGATACTATTTTTTCTAGAGTCGGGAAAGAGCAACACTTTTTACTGTGATGCATCAGGTATCAGGCTGGGAGCAATGCTTATGTAGGGGGAGGAGTCATTACACATCGGTCTCAATAGTTAATTCCACATGAGAGAAATTATCCTACGCACGATCTCGAGTTGGCTACAGTTGTGCATGCTTTGTACTATTGGTTACATTATCTTTTGGGAGAGCGTTTTTTGGTGTTCTCTGAGAAAAAAAGTCTCAAGTATATCTTTATTCAACGTGATATGAATTTGATACAATGAAGGTGGGTTGAGTACCTTCAGTATTTTGACATTGAACTTTTCTAAACACCTAAGAAAGTCAACACAATGTCAGATGCATTGAGTACGATGACTCAGATATAGGCAGTTTCGGAGGCTAGTAGTGAGTGTCTGCTTATGGCTCTATTCCTTGAGATGCATTTAGAGGTGCATGATAGATAGGGGTAGACTTGTTTTCTTCTGTAACTATAACCTCTACTCTACTAGACCATGTGCGAATATGATAGTTGTCATATTCTGAGGTCCTAGTCTTCTAGGAGAGTGTGTCAAGAGAGGACCCTACTCCTGGTTGAACCATAGGTGAGGATGAGATCTTGCGCTTTCATGGACACGTATCGGTGTCAGATGAAATACATGAATAGATTTTACAGGAAATTCATTCCTTAGTTTGGGAAGTTCATCCTGGTGTCACTAAGATTTATTGAGATCTACACTATTAGTATTGGAGTCCAGATATGAAGAGAGATATTGATGATTTTCTTATTAGATGTTCCACCAGTCAGTAGGTGCATCAGCAACTAGTAGGGATTTTACAGTAGTTACCCATTCCTAAGTGGAATAGGAATGATGTCGTGATTGATTTTGTGATAGGGATGTCGAGGTCTCCTTGAGGGAATGATTCAGTCTTGGTTGTCATTGAAAGACTCAATAAGGTTGCACACTTTTTACCGATCTAGGATTCCTTCAGTGTTGATGAGATTGGAAGTTTGTACATTTGAGATATTATAAATTTTCATCAGGTCCCTCACTCTATTACCTTAGAGAGGGATTCCCACTTTACTTATCATGTATGTAATGGACTATTAAGGGCTTTGGGTACACAATTAATTTTGAGTACAACTTACCATCCCCAGACAAATGGCCAGTCCGACCACATGATTTAGGTGTTGGAGGATATGATTCAAGAATTCATCCTTGATTTCCAGGGTTTTTAGGATAGACATATATCCTTAGTGAATTTTACCTTCAAAACAGTTTTTAGGTGACGATTCATATGGAATCTTGTGAGGCTTTCTAAAATAGGCCATGTCGATAACCCCTATGTTGGATGGACGCAGGAGAGGTAGCAATGTTGGGACCTTATCTTATCCAGGAGACCACTAAGCAGGTGGAGTTGATTTAGAAGAGGATGGATACAGCACAGTCTCACTAGAAATCTATTGCTGGTCGGCAAAGATAACCTTTGGATTTTGGGTCCATAGATCAGGTTTTCTTGCATGTCACACTAAGGTTGGGACACAGAAGTATTATGGGATAGGGAAAGCTTTCACCAAGATATGTTGGGCCATTTGAGATTTTGGAGAGGGTTAGGCCAGTTGCCTATCAGTTTCTGTTACCTCAGAGGTACTTTTCTATGCATGATGTCTTCTATGTTTCTCTACTATAGCACTACTTTACAGACTCGTATCAAGTTTTTTAACTTGAGGAAGTTGAGTTAGAGGTGGATGTATCCTTTGAGGAGCACCCTATACGGAATGTGGATCACATTATGAAGTTTCTCCATGGTCGGTATGTTCCTCGGGTATTGGTGCTATGGAAGTACGGGAAGGTATAGGATGAGACATGGGAGAGGGAGACAGATATGAGATCATAGGGGCCAGATCTATTTGAGAGTTCTTCTTCACCACCTTGTTAGGGAAATTCAGGGAAGATTTTATTTAAGTGGGAATGTTTGTAAGTACCCAGATCTTCATTTCAAGTATGAATGTTGATTTCGTGTGTTTTTTATAAAAGGGGAGATTTTGTAATTTTGTAAGTACACACTGGGTATATTAAATGAACACATCGTGTAATTTTTCTTCTATTTCATTAAACAGACCTTGATCGCATTTGATCTTCATATTAATCATCTTCTAGCATTGGTTCATCCAGGAGCAACCAAGAGTGACAAATCTTCTCTGAGCCAATTTTTCTCTATCCAAGGTCCAATTTGATCTTGGGCGGGTGCGTTGGGATCCCACCGGTGAGTCCTTTCTTCTTCTTAAATCTCTCCTCCTGATTTCTTCTCTCTCTTGAGTTATTCAAGTTTGAGATTTTTTTTAATTTTTTATAGATCTATTTTGTTCTAGTCCTATTCAAGGGCCGACATTTAAGATTGGTCTTCGTACAATGTTGAGGTAGGTGGTTCATGCCTTATCATAGTTTTTCTTTGAGTTGTATATTCCTATGTGGCAAATACCTTTGTTTATGTTATTGATTTTTTTTTTAAATTTAACCATGTTTAATGCTTAATATGGTTTGTTTGTTTAATAAAGTGTTATTGATTATGAATAAGGTTTATTACCTTGATTATGGTGGTGTTACCCATGTTTAATCTGGTTATAGTCGTTGGGTCTAGAAAGCATGTCTGGCTTCTTTTTTTCCATGCATAGTGTTGTTGGTATGTGGTTTTTGTTTATATGAGATTCATGTGTTCCACATTATGAAATTATGGCTAGGGTAATTGAGTGTGATATCTTACTTAAGTAGGGACTTTTAATTTTGAATTGTTATTATAATAGACCCGATGTATTGACTATGAGAGCTGCCATGGTTCATTGACCAGAGTGGCTATAATGTGAGAGCTACCCAGAGGGTTATCAATAAATAAATGTTATACTATAGGGCATTGACTCTGAGAGCTTAAATAGGGTCGGTATACTTTATTGTTGCTATGCAGACCGAGGGGTATTGACCGTGGGAGCTACCTAGGTGGTCGTTTGTATTTAATTAGTGCATTGTGAGACCAAGGGGGTTAAACTGTGTGAACTTTCTTAGAGGGTCATTATTATTAATAATTTTAGGATATGTAAAATTAGGAGGGTTAGGCTGTAAGGACTTTCCCAAAGTGTTGTATTGAAATGATTGTATGATTTTGATGAGTCTGACAAGCCAAAGCACAAGCTTGGACTCAGTCTTACTTTATCGTTATAATGAATTTTGAGATGTTTATTTGTTATGGTTGTATAGGGGATACATAGCATAGGATAGATCAAAATGTTATATTATTCAATGATTTGAATAATTAATAAAAGTAAATAAATGTAATTGGAAACTGTAAGACTGTTTACTTTTGAGTATTTTCTAGTTTTTTCTTCATTTCTTCATATTTCCTGCTATATATATTCACTAATAGTTAGGAACGAATCTTGTGGTGGTTGCCTACTGGGATTCTTCTCACACCCTATTTGGGTCATGATTTTAGACTCAAACAGATTATATAGTTGCAGGTATAGATAATAGAAAGTGCCCTTATACATCAAGTACTGGATTGATGTTGAGATGGGGACCAGGGGACCAAGCTAAGGCTTGCGATGCTGTTGGAGTTAATTTACTTTTCAATACTTTGGTTTTTATTTTTTATTCCAGCATCATGACTTGTTTAGTTTCTTTCCTAGAAACATGTGACATGCAGATTTTATTTATCATTACATATGTTCTCTATGTTGTTTATTTAATTTCATTCTTCCATTGTTTACATGTTGTAAGTTATTATTGCTTCTTCTACTATAATTGTTTGTCATTTCATTGTGCATACTCTGCCAATGAGGTAATAGTTTCACCACTATCACACTCAAGGCCCTCACTACTAGTCAGCATCCTCTGATGTTTGGGGAAATGTGGTTGAGGTCATGTGACCAATCGGGTATGGGGCACCTTTGGGCATCACCTGAAATCGAATCATTACAAGTACTCACATTGTTTTCTAGAAAAGTATAATCTTAATTTCTTAGCACCCACATGTGTTTGGTTCAAGTGATTTTATCAAAAAATAATAGGAACTCACATATTTTTATCACTTTTATATTTTATAGATTCTAGTTATTTTTAATTAAGGGTTTTTTTAAAAGTGAAAAAGTAAACTTTATTTAGGGAATAATATTTACTCTAGTGACATCCTCTATTACATTTAGTAAAAAAAATTCATGTCTCGGTACATAGATTTTTTATTTAAATTAATGTTTATTATAATTATAACTAAATCCATTTAAAGTTATAATGGGTCTTATTTTCTTATAAATTTCATAATATTTTATATACCTAATATAAAGTTAAAATAAAGTTTATTTAAAAAAAACTTCATATTTAAGTTAAATAATAATATTATATTTATTTACATTATATTAAAAATGAATTAAATTTTGATCTACTGAATTCATACATGAATTATTATTTTTATCTAATTTAGTTGAATTTTTTGAAATTCCAAATATTAATTCTAAAATTTCTTATTAGATTTAAAAAAAAATTCTTCAGTAAACTTATAGGTAATTTTCATTTTATTATTTTCTTGATTTATAATGGTTATGTATCTAGAAATTTTATTTATAACAGTTAATGTTTCTTCATCTTCCAATGAAATATGTTTTTAAAATTCTTATGGATTATCATTCTCATCTTTTGATGAATCTGAATAACCATCTTCAATATTATAAGAAAATTTAGAATCAAGATTTTAATTTTTAATGGATTCAATAGTTACATTTTCCATGAATCATTTTTCATTCCTCATAATATTTGAATAGAATCCAACTATTTTTTGGTTTTCTATTCCACCTTATCCTAATGAACTCTCTGAATATGTCCCACTTTCACTAGCGCTCTAGGTGTCTAAAACATTTTATCATTTCTTCACTTTTTTATTAGAATGAATTCATGGATTTATAATTTTATTCTTAATTTTATGATAATAATTTTTTATATGAAATTATTTATTACACTTATATAATTTAACTTTTGACGATTCCTTTATCTATTTTCTATATTTCTTCGATTTTCTATGAACATTTCAGAAGTCTGAATCATTGAAAAGTTTCTTCATTCATATTTCTGTTTGAGAAAGTTAATTATTGTTTTATTTTGAGAAACTTTGATATGAATGCATAAATTTCCTCTTTGAAACAATACATTTATAATTTTAATCACAATTATTAAAGGTATTGGGTTTACATTTTCCTGAAATAGAAGAAAATGATACCTTTTTTTTCTATTTTTTAGTATCTCATCTCAGTCTACTCTCATTATTCATTAATAACTTAATTAAGTCATCCAGGATTATTTTTTTTAATTTTTTGGTTTCATTAATTATTATTCTTTGGGAATCCCATTATTTAGTTTTAATATCAATAATTGTTTCTACAAATTTACCTTTAGATAAATATTTTTAACCAAATGATTGTAAACTATTTATTATTTGTATAAATTTTGATGAATTTGTGTTATAATTTTTATAGGATAAAAATAAAAGGCTTTATATTCATCTCTAAGTACATATCTATGAGTTTATGATACTTTGTAACTTCTAAAATATCTTATCTCTATCTTCTTCCAAAATCCATTTTTCATTTCACATGAAAATATAGAGCTATATATGTTCATCATTATATAATATAATAGATTATTATGAACATTATGGTTTACATAGTATTATAGTTTTTATCTATAAAGTATTGAATTATATCCTTATCTAGAAATTTATAGTTTCCTTTAAGTAAGATAATGTTTTTAAATATTGTATTAATGATATCATGTTTCATATGATCATTCTTGTCCTCATAATTAGAACCATAAAAAAGGCATCCTAGTTAGAGTTAATTTTTTGATTATTCTAAATAGTACTCTTTCCATTATACAAAATGTATCTTTCCTCTACCAACATGGTTAGTCTAAGTAAATTGACATAAAATAATTATAAACTAATGGAAATACAAAGAATAAAAATATTTCTTATAAATCTCAAAGTCAAGGTAAATACTCATATAATATTAATTATTATTTAGTATTTAGTTGGTAAATAAAGTTCAAGAGGTGGTGAATTGATGTTTTAAGAAAACTTATAGTTTTCATCCACCTTGGGAATTAGGTTGATTGGTTTTTTGAATTACTAATCGAATTAAATATCGTAGATAGGGAAATATAAACTATATAAAAAATTAGTTATCCAGGAGAAAAGAAAATGATTGTTATTTTAAAATACAAATTAAAGATTTAAAAAGTGGAAATTTAAAACAAAATGTCTTACAACTAATGAAATAATAATATCACATTTAATTTAACTAAGAATAAAATGAAATTATAAAAACAAAAAATAGAGTATTTTTTAGAAAAAATACACCTTTAAAATTATATTTAAAAAAAATTAAACAAAAGTGAAAGGTAGATCTCTAGACATTGATATGAGGTATCTATGGATTTAAATCTTTCATATGGTATCCATGATTTTATACCTATTGGAATGTCTATATTCCTATCCCAAGAATCCCTCTACTAATCCTATTAGTAGAATCTCACATAAACACTTTGAAAGTACTCCAACTCTATCTTTTTATGCACTAAATACCTTGATCATATGATCATAAATTCTTATTTCTACCTTCACTTACAAGAAATCGATCATGTGGGATTGGTAAAAAAATATGACAAAAAAATTATAATAGATTTCCAATACAAACCTTATAATAGTATCTCTTAAAATAAATATTAAGAAAGAAGAACATTTCACCGATTAGATATTATCTTAGAAATAAGAAATTTCAAGGCCTCAAAATGAAAATCACATTTTAAAGTTCTTGATTGTTTTGTGTGTACTTATGATGGTTGAGGTTCAGAAACATTTGTAGTCAATATTATAAAAAACTCTAACTATTTCAATTATCAAAACTCATGGTTAGTTATAATATCATTGGTAGTAACTTATTCATCTATCAATGAAATTAGCATATTGCTTCATCTTCCATAGAGTTAGGTCAACACCACTAAAATTATTTTAATTATAATGGAAGTAATATTGAATGATTAATTTGATTACCAATTTTTGTAAAATAGTTTTATATCTATACTATTTTAGTTACCATATGTTTATAATAAAATAAATTAGACAAAAAACATTAGTCAGATCATTATTATTAAAAGTATATTTTTGATATTTTAAATAAATAAATGACCTACTAACTCAAATATATACCCAATATATTCAACCCATTAATATGGAAAGTATTTAACCTGATACAATTGAGTAGGTGGCCCCATACATTTTATCTTCAACTTAGATAAGTTTAAAATTAAATAAATAAATGATTATAACATTTAATTCAAAGTGAAAATCACTTTAACCAATTGGTTTTTATGATGTATTGGTAAATAATTATCTTAATGTAAATTTTTACATTCTCATTTTTTACCAAATGATCTCAAATGAAATTTTTCATTGTGAAGGTTCTTTGAAGTTTCTGATGAAATTATAAATAGTTATTATTTGAAAACATAAGTTATTAACATCATAATATTTTTTTAGTAAAACAATTTGAATATTATATATAAAGAGTATAACATGATGATTAGGAATCCAATATCACCATTATTTTAATAATAACTCTTCCAATATTTTACCCATTTATGGAGTTTAGTTATAGTCTTATTGAATGGTAACATGAAAAATGTGATAGAAATTATATAATAATGTAATTAATTTTACTAAACCCTAAAAATTGAATAAAACATAGTACCTCCCTTTGATATTTCACATGGGATATGATTATTTTGGAAATTTTTATAAATAATTTGTATTCATAAAGGATTTTTAAAATATAAGTTGTGTTATGTTATTCAAAATGTAGTCACCACATTATCATTATTTCATATTGGTATGAAAATTCTCTACCCAATCCACCTAAATAGTACTTTATATGGATATCCCACATGACCTTGAGCATGAATCCGTGTATGTTAGTGGTTGTTTACTAGCAATGAGGGTATGATAAATATTTATGAGGATATTATTCCCTCAATATCATAAGGGAAAAAACATTAAATAATTTAAACATCCTTAAGAGGAATAATTTCAAAATATAATGATAGATTTATAACGGAAATCATGCCATGATAAAATACAATGTCATGTTTTAACTGAATGTAAATCATGCATATAATATAGTCATACATCAAAGTAGATCTCCTGATAGGCCGATCATATAAAAAATAAGAATAAATAAAAATTAAATATTAAGTAGACCCACTATATTTTCCATAATATTTCCATATACCTACCTCAAAATATAATACTAAGATCCTCCTAACCACTCACCTATTCTATGATATGTCCCTTAACATCCATTAAAACTATAATGTTTTCATGTCCTAAAAGTATCTGGTTTAGGGTGTAATCATAAAACATAATAGGCCCCCACTAATGATTTCCTTCATAAAAATTGGTTTATATGATCACACACATATTCAGTGAAATGAAATTCATAAAATAATAACATTAATATACCTATCAAAACATTGGGAAATAAAAATTTACTATAATGCTTAACTCAACCTTCATTGAATAGTGTCAAATTTGTATGGATACTCTTATAGTCCAATCACAATAAGAGAGTGAATGAGTTCTCAGCTCATCCAATATCAAATATATAAATAGAGTACCACCACTAGTCGTAATAATGACATAAGTTAAATATTCATCTCTAGTAACAACAAAATTATGGATAGACATTTCATCACTACTCCAATATCAACCAAGGTGAATGGTTTTCAGTGTGTCAATAATACCTAACTTTAATGGGCCATCACCTATAGTCAATGAGTTATCACCAATAATAATCAAATATGGTTTAATAGATTTTTAACCAATGGAGAATGTGTTATTTTTAATATGAATAATATAGATTTGAATGGGTTCTCACATATAATCATATTAAATATGGGAGAATGGGTTACCTATACTATATAATAGACATGGTTTAATGTGTAATAACCACAAAAATAATTAGTATGGTTAAATGGGTCATTAATACTAATAGAGATCAAGGTGAGAGGGTTGTCACTTATACTAACAAGATAGAGGTGAATAAGTTATCACCTATAATCATAATCAAGATGGGTGGATAGTTTATCAATATTATATAAATACTCTTGGCTTAATAGGTAATAAGCATAATAAAATGAATATCGGTGAATGGGTCATTGCCACTAATAGATATTAATGTGAATGGGTTATCACATATACTGATAAGATATAGGTGAAAGGTTTATTACCTAAGTATATGTGAGAAATGAATCCCATCTTGGAATCATATATCTATAATATAGGTAGTCATTATTTCCTATAATAGAAATTATATTTCAATAATATAGGTGGGAAACACATACAATCTTGGAAATCATATTTCAATACTACTGGTGGGAAATAAATCCTATCTTGGGAATCATGTCTCAATAATGAAAGCATAAAACTCATTACATATTGGAAATCTTGTATCAATAATATAGGTGGGAAAGTAATCCCAACATAGATATCATATCAACAACCACTTGATGGAAATGTGTTTAGTCTATATTATCATGCACAATAAAAATCATTAGAATGGGTTAATAGTTTATCACCAATAGTATAAACATAAGAATACAAGGTTAAAAAGGTTATCACCATAAACATGATCACAATCATAACCTAAATGAAACCACAGTGAATGTCTCGTCACACTATTCATTGTTTAAATCAAACATAATACACTCAAACGGATACAAACACCCCTGATTTTGTATTATATGAATATTAGTTCAATTAAAACATCCATTAGCTGGGATTAAGACCAATAAAATTAATTATCTCATAAGGGTCAGACCATAGCAGCCACTAGATATCCTGAAATCGAATTACTAAGTAAATTCAAACTAGACTAAACCGTAGGTAATCTTTTAATTATCAAGTAACACTCATGTACACCCTGAAAGTCTCACTAATTCAATTAATTAACAAAGACATGCTACATGGGTTCCATTACCTATGAATAAGACCAATTTTTCAAATATACATGGACATCACTAACCATCTGTAAAAATAAATATAGTTTATAGAACATATCACAGCCTAGAAAATCTATACACATCACTAAATATACAAGGAAACCTAATTTGGTTTCATTCATGGTCATTCACACATGACCACCGATACATGTATAACATATGTTTATTTAAATTACTATGCAAGAGGATCATCCTTATCCATCACTCTATTCAAGAATTATATACCAAAACAAGACCACCCATGGAAATTAATTCCATTTCTCAAGGTTTTGCACTAATCAAAATTATAATTCTATTCATCTAAACACCTAAACAAGGGAAACATATTTATTAATGGATATACACTCAAGTATAACAATTTGAGGGACTTCTATAAGTATAATAAAAACCATTATCCTCTCCTCTCATGAATAAACCTTCATTAATTACAACTTGAATCACTCACACCCACTTACCCACACTTAAAAATAACATAATATATAGAAAATTTATACACATGTGGTAATTTGAGTGACCAAATATATCAAATAGATTTATCCCCTTTAGAGTGGACCTCTATATCCTTAATAAAGGAATCATTGATCCTCATCCATCACCATAATCCCAGATCTCCTCCAACAACATAAAAATGAATATAAACTATTTATAATTAATTACATAATTGATTCCCAATTTGTTCCATTTGGAATAATATGTGAATTCTTAATTGGGGATTATATATCCTCCAAAACCTCAATCCATATGGTGAAAATGACTCTTGAATTTTATTCAAACCAATAGTGAAAAATCCACAAATTATGACACTATTTACAAAACTAATTCATTTCAAATTTGATGAAAATCGATGAATAAATCAATACATTATCTTAATTTTTTTCTAAATCATTGTAAACAACATGTGATCATGCCACCTAAGCTTCATATTTTTTTTCTTGAACAAAATATCAATTACTACTATTAAATTTCATCATATGATGGTCAAATAAGAACTGAATATATGAGTACATCCCACTAGAAAATGAATAATAATGAGAGGGATAATAGAGGAGGAGGAAAGGGAATTAAACAAACCTCAATCCATGATGAAGACCTTCCTAAAAAATAAATCATTTATAATAATGATGTAATGAGAGTAAAGAGATAGAGGATAATCTTCCCTCTACTCCATTCTTCCTTGATTAGGGAACCCTAAATGGGTTACTCATTTAAAAAGATACAATTACCATTTTTTAATTCATTTTAAAAAAATAAATCTTGGATCTATCATGTACCTAGTGTCCTTCGTAGAATAACACCCTTGGGATAATCCATAGGGAGACCGGTACTTAATTCAACATGAAGTTTAAATATTTTTCTTTTATCATTCACTTATAATAATCTTTCCAAATTCAGAATATAATTTCATTTATGGAATATTCATTATATTGGGATAATTTAGAGTTTAATTTTAATTTTTCTTAAACTCAATAATTTAGTATTTTATTTGATTTTATGAAAATTAATGTCATGGTTGTACCTTTGATTTGTGTGTTTTGATGAATCTATAGGGGAATAACCTTAGGCTAACCAATATGGTATTTAATATAAAAAGGGATATTAGAAGAAATGTTCAGTCATGCAAGTTACATCCATAAGCTGATGAACACTATATCAAAACCAAGGGTTATTTCCACTACCTGATATATTCTTATGGGGGGCCTTGGGAATGTAATACATTTCCAATTGACTATTAGATATGTATATCACAAGGCATAATCATGCCAACATTTCCCTACACTTGAGATTAAGGATATTTTATTGAAAATAGATGTTATTACAACTATCTAGGATATTCACCTCACCTAAACATAATCTCAAGAGTTAACATGAACATCATCACCACTACAAAGAAGTATCACCAAAAAATACGAATCACATCACATGAACAATATAACCTTATATCCCAATTCACATTATATCTGTGTAGTAATATAATGATTTTTGTGACGATCTGTTATTGGTAAATACATTTTTCATACCAAAAATGAATCTATAAAAAATAAAGTTCACCATCAACCTCTAACTTAGGATTTATTTGGTGTAATTTAGTGTCAATTCCCCCAACACGGTATCGATTGGCACTAATACACTCTCAAGATAACGACGTAAGATCAAACCACTATAAAATGTACACTCATCAACCAACACAAAATCCATTTCCCTGCACATGGTCTAAACCTATATATATGTAAGCTATTTTATCTGTGTTTTTGGATGGTAAAGAAAGGCCAAATGGAACAAATACATTCCAAAGGGGGCCATATGAGATTTCCCATTCACATTATTAACCAAATTGGGAAACTCTCTAACAAACATACAATGTGGAACCCAGTCCTGGTAAAGGATGAAGAATGATAATGGGCACTAAAACCCATACTTTTCAAATCATGGAGGTAAAGGAAAGAAGAAATGTGTAATAATACATTGTACTCAAGGAAATATATGGGTATGTTAAATAGAGAGGGATCCCTTTTATAATTCAATTATATATCTCTAGACATAGTTATAGTTTACATTATATATTTTTATTATATTTTATTCATCTCTATATTCTATAGAGTTATTACCCTATGAATATACCTTCATGGAGGGATAAAAATTGGTAAAATATGATGAGAGTGAATAATTAATCCCATATTTTGGCAATAAACATTTAATTTCTTATTTATTTTATATTTTTAGTGTTTTCAAGGTATGTTTGAGTGTAATAGGTTGAAATTGTCATTCTAAAGTTCTAATTAACCTTTATTTCCACTTCCCACACTTTCCCCAAAATGATTTCCATTTTATTGGTATCCAACATAAGATAGAAATTTTTTTCCATAGAGGTAGTTTTACAAAAATCACTGGTCATGTTCAATGGGATTCATTAGAATTATTCTTTCATAAGTTGTGGGGATCATGAAACCATTTAATTGATCGAGGGTTTTCTCTTAAAAATATCTATAAGAAGATAAAAGGTCGAGTGTACATGTTATTATAACACACTAGTTCTTTACAATATAGAGACAGTGATGGGTGATCACAAGAATTATATTTAGTATAGTTACTATGTTTATATTAATCATGAGTTGTCAATAGGGAAAAATTAAGGGTTTTATTTGGGGATTCATCTTAGGACCTTCACCCTTTTTCAAAAAAATTTGATAGTTTTTTACATTCTTGAATCCATCAATCACATATCCCCTATATTTACATTCTCATAAATAGAAAATTATAAAAACATAAATAATATTTCAAGGAAAGTAGGTGATATAAATGTTTCATAAGAGACACCATTTGGTTAAACCACTAGGCTACAGAATAGGAATTAAATAATAATTAAAAAAACTATTTTTACAAGGTTTTATGAATAAATTTGCACTTTTTTATAGTGAGTAGATCAGTTATTCATTATTCTTATCACTTTATAAATAGTGTTTCCTTATTTTATTTTTAATTTGTTTATTTAAATTAATCACTCACTAAAAATAAAATATTATTATTATGAGGTAAAAATAAAAAATAAAAATAGTGGGTACACCCACCAACTAGTCATCGGGGTATATAGTAGTAAATATTGAGTGCATCACTACTTACTATGTTCATGAAATCTGGTGGGAGTGTTATAACACTTGGGTAGGTGATGAAGTATTCTTACTATATTCCTTTGGATGCAAGGATTTTAGTGTCTATATTACCCTCTCTTTAAGTGTAGAATATATATCCACATATGGACTATTGAATCAAATACACGACCTAATAAAATAATAGATAGACTAATAGATTTGGTTCATACAAAGTATGAAGTTATCGACTGGTGTTAAGTCTATTTCCACAACTAAAGGGAGGATATAGTGACATTTGAAATGTGTTAATACATGAAACATTGTTTTTATTTATACATTGGGTGAGTTCCCTTTCCCATAAATTGAACATTATGTCATTAAAACTAATCCACTTGATTCATGGATAATGTCACCACCCCTCATTTTTTCCTAGTCCCATGCGCCATATGTATTAAATTTAAGTCTTACATTGGAATATTTCAAACACACCCATCAACCCAAGGTTGTTCTATCGTTTCTATCCATGTTAGAAGATCCTATGAGTCTATTGAGGGTATAATAGGGACCCTTCCACTTTAATATAAATCATAGGTCTAAAATTAGAGCTTTACCATTAACCTTCAAATGGGAGAGATTATGCCTCATACCAATAGACCAAGTATCTTTATGAGTCTCCCATATTACTCATCTTCTATATACAAAAAAATTTGAACACTTGAACAACAACCATTGAGTTTTCAATATCACAGAACCATGCACCTATAAAATTTCATGTATTGTCATGATGAGTCTTCAATTTAATGTAGTTTCTAAGTATCATCATGGTGAATCGTGACCATACCCTCTTAAATAATAGGTGACAATTGTTTTCTACATTAAAAAGGGTAAATAAATCACATTTAGAGGCCAGTTATATTCCTTTCATTTTCACTTCACCATCTGTGGTGAGTTCCTGGTTATGGATTCTCTAAAAAAGAATGAAATATTTGGTCAAAATCATTTTACACCATAGTTTCTCTTTACATGTGAATGTATTATGATGTATATGAGAAATATTCATGAATTAAGATATCTTGAAGCATCTAGAGGTCAAAAAATTAAACACACATTGATCTTGTTCCATTTTTAGTGGAATAATAATGAAATAATACTTCGGATCATTATCTAAGATGGAATCAATAAAGGATTGATGACTATAGGTTGTCCAAAAAAGTGATATCATATTCTAGTCGCCCTATGAAATATATATTGTGACTAGACCAATTATCTGACTAGAACATGATGTCTCTCTACCCTACTATCCATCAAGATTGTATACATAAGAGTTAGAGTGGGTATTGAAATTCATTCTCGAGGGGGGTCCTAACATCCTGATGCATGCTATGGAATCTCCTATATTTGGATTTGATCATCCTACCGTAGATAGGTTTCCCTTATATTATATCCTATACAGGTATATACTATATTTAATGAATGTTTCCCACAACATTATTATTATTGATTCCTCCATTATTGATAAGAATATTCATCCATGCCCAAAAAATCCAATGGAGATTCCTTTCCTTGTGATAATCTCATATGAATCCATTCAGTATACTTTTTTATATTCTGAATAAACATTTTGGGAACCTTAATCCCTTATAGGAAGTGCATGTGTATGGATGATAAGACATAGTTAACAGAGTTTTTCTACCTCAAAAAGAGAGAAAATTACATTTCTACTAACTGGTACATAAATTTATCTTATTCACTAATCCTTTTAAGTAGTGGGTTATTATTTTCATTGGTGACATTGGAGTGCATGAGTTCACTATATATAAGGTTTGACTACTAATCAAAATACATTTCTGGATCTGTTTTTCAGGACTTTGGGTACACTTTGATGATATATACACATGTATTTTTCCTATTTTAATTCATTTATCACTCAATTGTTCATACTTATTCATTATATTTTTAAAACCATGAATTCTTTTTTTACCATCTATAAATAGAATCATTTTGTTGGAATATAATAAGTGGGACACATTAAATCCATTGGTAACCCTATATGAAGAAATTATTCACATAATGGTATCCTATTTTAAATTTATTCTAAGAACATATTCTACTAATATGAATAGGATTTGTAAAAGGGTATCTCCTTGATGAATCCCTTTCAACATTTTTAAGAAAAATAACTTCCATCCCATGAGAGAGATAGGGAATCATGGATATAGATATCATAAAAAGTAAATGTCGCATACCCAATCAAAGATCGATCGAAAATTAGTTTTTTTATTAAAGGATGGTAGGAAATCCACAAAAAATACATATCACGGGGGTCGAAAATGATGAAGTCCAAGGGAATCCCCCGAACAACATCCTTACATTCCTGTGGAAGGGATCCAATAGTGGAGTAAATCATCAATGGTTCCTCCTCTCTTCCTGCACGAGCAAGCACATCCACAACAAAATTAGATTCTCTCCATATATGATGAACCCGAAAACCTTCATTGATTTCCATCGAACATCTTCTAATGAGATATATCAAATCCCATGGAGGATTTTATTTCCCCTGTATAGACCGCACCAAAATCTCAGAATCAAGTTCAATCGAACCAACCTGGAATCTGAACCTTTTGCAAAGAGAGACTCCAGTGAGAAAGGCCCTCACCTCCGCGCATGAGGAATTACCCAGACCATAGAATGCACTGAAAGCCAAGAACACCAACCCATTTGAATCCCTGAGCAGACCACCCCCTCACATGAATCCATTCATGAAAGAAGCATCAAAATTCAGCTTTTTAACACAATCAAGAGTGTTCCATTTTACCCACTGACCAGGAAGACTATTGTTTGACATTGGTCTATTAAGGAACCTATTCAGCACCTGGGAATTCTGTCTAACCTTCAAACAAATAGCCAGTTCAGAAATGAGAACCTTTACCTTTATCAGCATACTGTAGAATAGCAGGTCTCTTGTCCAACCTAGTTGTGTTCTGTGACTCCCAAATAATGCAGCATATGGTGCTGAAGGTGATGTTGTGGATTTTTTTCTGCATATCGCTTTGATCAGAGTCCAGAAAACAGAAAGAGATGAAATCCTGTACAGAGTAGAAATCACGTACAGTAGAGATCCGTAAGTCAAAAGAAGACCATAGGCCAACAACCCAATCGCTCATACAGAACAGATGCAAGACAGACTCAATACTTGGACTATTGCAGCATAAACAACGCGACGCCAGAGAAATACCCTTTGATTGAATATTGTCATCAGTTGGAATAAACCGATTCTGCAACCTCTAGACCAAAAAATTCATCTTAGCAGGGATATCCTTAACCATAACCATTGGTCCCATTCACTCTACACCGATGGTGGGTAAAACAGTTCTCTAAAATCATGTCCATTATAGAACTAAGAAAAAGATCTATTAAAACAACATATATCTATCTTCTTTGAAAAGGAAATGCTATTAAAGACCCTCATCTTCTCATTATTCAGAATAGCCTCCAGCAAAGCAGGATAATTTCATTCCTCCCTAATAGTCATATCAGGACCTGGACATCTTGGAAAAAAAAGGTTTCTCTCTCACCCAGTTATCCCTCCATAAGTTAATTGAACCTCTCCCAACCACCCATTGTGTTTCCTCCTGGAGAGTTTCTAAATGCTGGAGAATACATCTAGCCAACATCGAGAGTTTTCCTCGATGACTTTTCTAATCTTCCCAATGTCTTCCATAATGATTTCTAAGAAGAGTGGCCCATAAAGATTCCCCCACGAGAAAATCCCAAGCTAATCAATCTTGCATGGATTTCATGACCTCTTTGATTTCCCTTAGACCAATACCCCCCTCCCCCACTAGTTTAGCCAAACGGTTCCAAGAGGCCCAATGGCATCTTCCGAGGGAATTGGCATCCCATAATAAACAATTCGTGATCTTATCCATCTTATCAACGGTCCCTTTTGGAGGAGTGATCGTTGAGAACATGTGCATCGGAATAGAAGACAAAACACTATTGAATAGAGTGATCTGGCCACCAAAGGATAAAAATATGCTCTTCCAGTTCACAATTCTCCCCAGAATTCTGTTCATAATATCTTCAAAGAACAAATTTTTAATCCGTCCAAAAGAGATTGGGGCTCCAAGATAAATCATAGGAAATTGTTTCCTATGTATTACAAGGGTATCTTGAATGTTCCTGCTTCTTCGAGTAGAACACTTGTTGGATATGAAAAAACTTCTCTTTCGTGAGTTAATTCTTTTTCCTCTTAAATCTCCATACACCCCCTGATGTTCACTAAGTTAAGAAGATAATTCCTCATACCATTAATGAAAATAAAAATATCATCCGTAAACATGAGTTGTGAAATACAACCTACCCCGGTATGTCTGTAAGGTAAAATACTTCTTGCACTCATGCTTCTATGAAGATTTATATATAAAGCATCCTGGGCCAAAATGAACAGAGAAGGGGACAAAGGGTCTCCTTGCCTCACACCCCGTAAGCTTTTGATGAAACCAAACCCTTTCCCCATAAGAGAGACTAACAACCATAGAGAGGAATAACATCTGAAGAAAAGATCAATAACCCATTCATGAAAACCCATACTTCCCATGGACCAGATAATAAAACTCCATTCTAGTTTATCATATGCCTTATCCATATCCACTTGAATAATAACATTAGATCCCACAACTTTCTTGTTAATATCCTCCACTAACTCCATAGAAATTCTGATCACTCCTTGAATATTTCTTCCTTTCACAAACCCATGTTGTTCCTATGACAGAATTCGATGGATAACCTCATTCAACCTCTTAGCAATCAGACTAGCCAAAATTTTATAAGAAACGTTGCATAAGCATATAGTTCTATTCTGATTATGATTTTCCGGGTCCTTAACTATTGGAATGAGGACCACCATAGAGGCACAATATCTTGGTTAATAGAACCACCCTGGAAAAAATCTTGAATCGCCTCAATGACTTGTCTCCCCACAAACTCCCAAGTGGCCATATAGAAAGCTCCAGGGAAACCATTCGGGCCTAGGGTGCTCTCAGGATCCATGCTGCGAATAACTCTCCAAATCTCCTCCTCAGAGGGAGTAGATAGTAGGGCCTCATTATCCTTCTCCATTAAAAGCCTCTGCAATCTTGATGACTTCCAAATTAACAATATATAATGATCAATTAAAATCATATGGGACTAGATCACTACTAGGGATTAATGTACCGATTGCTTCCTTTTTCTGCTTTCATTAGAATGGTTCTCAGGTGTTCATTACTTGGGCCTTCCACCTCCCTTAGGATATTATAGAAGAAATTATCTTCATTATGTTCCTAGGGGTAGCCCATTTTCATATCCATTCTACTACCAACACTAATTTTATCAAATTAAAATATGACAAGGGAGCCAGAAACCTCGATGTCACTAGTATATGTTCCATCACATAAAAAATATTTTTGGTTCCTGATCATTTCCTCTCTTTGATACATGCATGAAATTAGTCAATGTTATTATCCCCTACCGTAGACAAAGTTATTTGGACCTCTCCCTAGAAGATATTTCCTCCTCGGGAAGATTCTCATCTGGACTGGTTTATTTTTTTATAAATATCATTATGTTTTCATCCACCCATATATCTTGTAAGTCTATGTCTATAAGAATAGTCTTTTATTTAAGATACTCAAGTATTTTTTGTATACTACATCGACTTTTTTCCCTTACATTAGATACCCTTTTAAATTTAGAAGCCTAATATGTCAAGAAACCCATGAAACTTCTTATTTCGGAATATCCCAAGAATCATATACCTTCTATAAGAGACGGTTGTCTTATAACCATTTCTTTGAGAAAACTAAGCCCCAACTATTATTGGTTCCTAATTCAGTCTATGATAAACATATTTAAATATCAACTATATACATTTAATCAATGCTCACATGTGAAAAAAAATTAAAGTGATGATATGTACCAATAGTTAAAGGATATTAAGTAGATGTTATGGAGGTTAAAAATATCACAACGAACTGAGTGGAATATATAACTGGGATATGAAAAAGGATGAATCCACAAAAACCAATGCATAAAGTTGGATGGGAAGATAGTAAACAACATTTTAATGGATTATTATTTCCCTACACTAGCAAGAAAAAATTCCAACCACTTAATAACTATTTACTATGTATATAAAGATAACAATTTTTCTTATAATGGGTGAATGATAACATAGGAAGGGGAAACAAACACAAATTATTTCTATTCTCAATGAAATGAGCATAAAAGGATCATAACAACCTCATATTTAAAAGGAACATGTATTCAAACTATAGATATTTTATATAGAAGAGGTGGAGTCCATTATAATAGATAATTCCCAATTTCATATAATAAATGGGCTTAATGAGTATTTAAAGGAGAAGGATATCTAAACTAAAAAATGAGTGGGATGTCTCTACCTTAAAATTATCTTTTTCAAATGTTATCTAAATTTAAATTTTTTCTGATCACCCAAGTTTAGAAAATAAATATTTAGTATAATGGTTAAAATACTTGTATTTTGATGATAAATAAGAAGACACTCTATAAGTGGAAGTAATTCTAAAAGATGAAATAAACCTTATGAGGGACTTAAAGAAGAGTTCTAAGATACCATGTATGGAGACAAAAAATTAAAGCTAATAAAAATAAAGGATATGATTTCAACATGAATTTAACCAGTTTCAATTTCATTCAAATTGAATTGTTAGTAGACTATCCCTATGATTTGAATGTGTACTTAACACCCATGAATTTTTCCCTGGACATATGTGATGAAGAAGACATTGGTGAAGTGAAATTTGTGGAATTGGAATTTTTGTTTCCCCCAAGTAAAAATAATGAGGGAAATGAGAGTAATAATATTGAATAAAATATTTCATAAACTTAACTAGAATACAATAAACCTAATATAAAAGATATAATACACTCATTGGACGTCAGAGCTCCCCCATAAGAGAATAAAGATGACACTTACATTAGTCTCCTTCACCCAATTAAAAATATTTTTAATAGTATGGTGGTGGAAAATAAATACTCTTTACATAGGGACCTTCAATAAAATATGAAGATGAAGAGTTGTGGAACCACCAAAATTTAGTTATTGAAATCCAAGAAATATTATCCCCCTATGGCTTTAAGATGATTCAAGAACAATCCAGTAGGTTGTGTCAATCTTACCTACTTATCTATTAGTATCCCTAACATGTAACCATGATTATTCAACATAATTTATGGGTAGTGACAAAATAAGTGTGGGGGAAGAGTTTTAACATGATTTATGATTTTCATATTGATTTTGGTTTTGATTTTTTTTTGAGTTATTATATAGGATTTGAGATAAACTGAAATCAATATCATTTTTCACACTTGATAAAAATCACATAGATGACATGGAATATGAATTTAGGAGATAGATGAATGAAATTTATTGGAAAATGGTTTTTTTCAATAATATCTTGATATGTTTTCATTTTATTTTTAACTTAAATTTTGATGAACCACTTGTTTTTAAGAAATAACACCTCAGGAAGCCCGCTTAAAATGAGTAGTTGGGATATGATTATATATTTTTAAGACATAATGTCATAGTGTGTGTGTTAGAGAAATATATACACCATAATAAAAGTTAAATAGGGCCTTGATAATAGATTTTCAAAATCTTGATTCCTTTCCCTCGTTGTCACAAATAACCTTAGGGGAGTCTTGCTATTTATAATAACTTCTTATGGATTAAACTTACACAAAAAATAAGTTCTTCGCATATATATGTCTTTTGGATAAATAAATAAGATCTTAATTGTTATGGGAAATATCTAGTGAGGGGAATACTAAACTCAAATGAAGAAGGGGAATATAATCTATCATATTGTTTTATAATTTGTATTGAGGAAGTGAAAAACTAAATAGGGTTGGTTAACTTTGGGGAGAAGAATTTAAAAATATGTTTTATATTAGAATAATTACATAACAAATATCTTTTAATTTATCATTCATTGGTTTGCATCTTAACATGAGAGGAAGTGATCAATTTATGGAACTTCTATGTAGTGAATATTTTGGATTCATATATTTTCTAGAGAGTGAAAATAAATATGTGTGAGGGAGTGAGTCAATATGAAATTTTCATATTTTTATTCTATAATTAATTGATATAACCCCTTAAAAACTCAAAACGTATAGGAATTTACAATTTAATTAGTATATAGGGATAATTTGGAGTTTAATGTTAATATATCATAAAATAATAAATTTAACAATTTATTTTATATGCTCTAAATTAAAGTCATGGAAATACATTTTATTTATGTGTTTTTATGATTCTATAAGTGAAAAACCTGAGTAACTCCATTACTATATTGAATATAAAAATGGATGTGGGATGATATACTGAGTAACATATGATACATCCCTAAGACAAGAGATGCTACATCAGAACACATAGCACAACCATTGTCCAACATAATCTCATGGAAATCCCTAAGAAAGAGATACCTTTCTAATAAAATATCTAAAAAGTCCATCATAAAGAAATAGCATGCTAACACTGCCATATGAATGATCATAAGGATTCTCCAGTATCAATGGATGTATTTTCAACTACATGGGATATCATATTCACCTCAACAAATCTCATAAAATGAATCGTATAGTGTCACTTCTCTAATGGAGTCTCCCCATCCAACATTTATTATTTCGCTCGACCAATGTAACCACTTAACCTAACATACTTTGATTCTTTGTTACAATTCAATGAGAATTTTGGCACTCTATTCACAGGGAATCTACTTATCGCACTATTAGTGCATCTAGTAATGATTAAAAACTACCATTCCCTAACATGGGGTACGTTAGGTCACAACTTATTGTCAATTACCTAAACCAAAAAAAATTTGGTGTTGAACCAATCTCATGAAAGCCAATAAAAATTCATCTTACCATGATATATACTCACATTGATAGGTCCAAAAGGGACTTATATACCCTCATAGGGGGGATAAATTAGCATATATATATTATTTTGTAAATTCTCCTAGTCCCATTGGATATTGGAATCTTTTTTGTAAGTGTTACTTCATTTTATATTTAGTGTTTATTTTTGTCTTATCCTTACCAAATTTTTTTAAGGATGATGCATAGAATGTAAAGAAGCAAATTAAGAACATATAAACACATATATTTACTTGGTACACCCTTAATGGGATACATCCAAGGAGAATACAATGTTAATGTGCCAATGTATAAAATCCACTAAGGCTCACTTAAAAAATAGAAGGTTTGAGGTAGATCAATTTTATACCCAGGCTCACTACCTTTACAAGGTTTAGGGATAGCTCACTACCTTACCAAAGGGCTCTCCCTGATTCTCTTTATATAGCTCACTACATGTGGAAATGATCACATTCTTCTTCTTTATTTTCTCACTTCTCTATAAGGGATTCACACACAGATTATAGACATGTAGGTCCCTTCATTATCATTAATGAATACATGCTCAACTATATGTAGATGATCTGTTGAAGTTCCACTATCATACATGTGATGAATACCACATTACAACACATTTACTAGGAAATAACTTTCTCAATGCTCATTGCCTTCGTGAATCTCACAAATCCTTTCTGAAGCTGCTAATTAGTGACAAGTATATATTGGATTAACAAACCCCGAAACTTTTACGAATATTTCCTCTTTCAGGAATCTAAACCAGCCATCATGTAGTCCAAAAAAATTTCAAATATCATATAGAATTCATGAAGGTCACAAATTTTGGTCATATTTGTATGTCCTTTACGAAATTAATACATTCGCGATGCTTGAAACTTTTGGTCAGATTTCATTGCCTTCACGAACTTCCTTTATTTTTGAACATTTTCCCAAGAACAAAATTATTTAATATCCTTTGATAATATAGATCCTTATAATCTTTGTTAAATATTTCTCATATTTTATAAGGGTGTAGAGGAATATTTATAGGCATCATCCTTTTATAGAGGCTTCCATCCATGTCATCACCTTTTCACAAAGCTCCCCAACATTGTTGGTGAAGCTCCCTATTTCGTGAAGCTCCAAAAAAAATTAGTATTTTCAAAGATACTCATAGTCATAGATAGTACCATCAAACCTTCACACGTTCAAAATTCCCCAGTTCTTATAGTCATAGAGAATATCTATTTTTCTTTGCATGTTCGCTATTCTCCGCACATTCATGAATCCAAGCCTTCACAACACCGAATGCCTTTATGAAACCCCTTACCTTCGCGAAACACCTATATTCATGAAAAACTTGACTTTTATATAATTTTACATGGAATCAATATAAATCCAAAATTCACAATGATTGATCTAAACTCTAAATTTAGGACCCCAAAAATTTGGAAAACACTCGGAAATGGGACTACCTTTTATAAGAAACTTTCTATACAGCCTCCAAGGCATCCATTCCTCTATCTTAGATCATTTTCAACATACATTGTCAAATATCACTATAGAACTCCACAACTGACCAGGAATACCCTATTTTTCAACAAACACAATCAACCCAGAGACATTGAAATGTTATCTTGTGATATTTTTTCCCAACAATCTCCCCCTTTTGGTTTATTTACAAATATTAAAATTTTGATACCTCGTTAAATATTATTCCATATTCCTAAAACATAGACTTATTATGATTAAGATTGCAATCAAGTATTTACTCAACACACACTCTAAGACCACATGATCCATCCTCAGTGTGAGAAATAAGTGTAGACATAAAATTCCATCAATGAAACACATAATTCCAAAACCGTCAACTTTTTTAATCACAAACTCCATGATTCATGATATATTTCATTTGATCAATCATATTTAGAATCCTTATATTTAAAACTCCCCCTACTTCCCTACTTTCCCTACTTCACTTCTCCCCCAATCAACTTCTCCCCCTTTCTTAACTAACACATTTTCCCATTTTATAGACACAATTTCTTACAATTTTTCAATGAACCCAATGGTCACTTCATTATAGACTACATTAGGGTAAGGAAATCATATAATCACATTAGGTAAAAACACATCATACCTTAGGGAGAGGGAGTCTCACATCCACTCTTTTTCAAGGGTATGGAGTTGACTCGACTCCAAGATCCAATCAATACCTATCAAACACCACTTTCTTTAAGGACTTCATCAAAATTTCTATAACCAATAGTTCTACAGGCACATACTACATATTGACATACCCTTGAACCACCTTCACCTTATTAAAATGATACTTTATTTCAATGTTCTTTGTCCTTGAGTAATGGACTGGATTTTTTTCTATTTTTTATAGGACTTGAATTATCCTAATAGATTTTGATCGAAGACTTCACTACAACACCCATATCATAAATCTATTATTTCGTACACAATAACTGTGTGCAAGTTTGAGTGACCATTTTATATTAATCATCAATGGTGCTTAATTAAATGAAAAAAATTTCTTTCTCAGTCAAAAAATACATAATACACTAAGATATAATGCACCACTTCATGTCTATTTTCTATCATCCACTTATCTAGAAAAATCTTAATTTTTATATCCCAATAAAACTTATTGATATTTTTCATTGTAAATAAAACCATATCACACCATTCCATTGATATATTGAAGAATTATTTTTAGTTCAATTATGTGGATTTATTTTGGATTACTTTAATATCATGCTACTTGGCATGTGGAAAAAATAATATCAGATCACGTCATTGTTATGTATGACAATCTTCCAATGATCTATATATATTCTATGACATTAACTACTTTTCTATCATCAGCTCATGATATATTCATTTTGGTAGAAACTGGAGTCATCATATCCTTGTAATTATCCAGTCCAAATATTCTCAAAACCTCCTTTTTATATTTATAATAGGAAATTAAAGTGCCATTATTTCGTTGTGTCGCATGTAAACTGAGGAAAAACATCAATTCACCAGTCACTGGCATTTCAAATTCACATTCCATGAATTATGGGAACGTTTTTCATTAGGCTTCTTCTAATCCACCAAATATTATATCATTGACATTTAATAGCTCCATGACCCTTTCATTACTATCATATTTGAAATATATATTGTAATCAAATACACTGTATTAAAAGCTGTTCTTCTTCAAAAATTGATCTAGTCTTGATTAACATGCTCTTAGTTCTTTCTTCGACCCATATAGCACCTTCTTCAGCTGAAAAACTCTATTATCATCTTCATGAATGGTAAAATCATATAGTTTATTAAGATAAAATTATTCTTCTTGAACCCCATTCAGAAATTTTGACTTGACATCCATATGAAAAACATTGAACTAACTTTGCATTATTATGTACAAGAATAAATTGATTGTATCTAACCTCATAATAGGCTAAAACATTTCACCAACATCAATACCCTCAATTTGGGAGTACCATTTTTACACTAATCATATTCCATTTTCATTAATATTTTTGAGAAAGACCCATTTTTTCTTATTACATTCTTATATATTGGTCTCAAAAAAATATCCCAAAAAATGTCCTACATTGGACTGTTATAAATCATTAATTATAATTTATTTTATATTTCAGAAGTTTAATTACTCTTTAGAATCGGTAGACCACTTTTTGGAAACTATATAAACCTTCACCCATAGCTTCTTTATATCCTGAAAATAGTCCATTGATACCATATTGTTAGGAGAAAATATATAATCTTGAAATACAAGGATGTTAGGACTTCTCCCCTAATCGGTCTCCTTTTTATCATCAAATATAGAAATACATCCTTTATATACCATTGAAATATTTCATGTGATTATGAGATAGAATTATCCCCCTATGATATAAAACTACTCCTACTATTAGGCCCATAGTTTATTCCCACAAACATTCCTCTCCTTATATATCATTTCTTCACATTTGATTGTAGGTTTGAGAAACATCAATAGCTCAATAAAATTTTCTAGTTGTAGTTGCCTTCAGTAAGATTTTAAATTGGGGAATTTTCCACTTAGAAATGAGGCATCAAAAAAGCATTAATCCTACTTATCCAAATCTAGATGTAGGAAACAAGATAAAAATTTAATAACATCATCACTATATATTGTACTCAATTATATCCATACACCTCAAGAATCCCCATACCATTAAATCCATTCAAGGAATTATTCTAGATTTATTCTTCAACTCTCGTAATTGATTTGAATTAGTAGAAATTTTGGAGCACATCCCAACACCACTTTGTATATTTTGAATCCAGTTTCGAATGGATTGTATCTTCCCTAAAACATAAAACACATTAAAATTTATTAATAGAATTTAAACACATAGGTAGAGTGGTATCTCTAGAATCCTCATGAATAGAATTGTGTCCAATCCTAGTGGATCAACCCTTTGATACTTTCTTGAAAATCACTATACTATTTTTGTGATTTTTCTATCTACATAGATAAATTCAATAATTCTATCCATATTAATAGACATTATTTAATCACATGTCCAGTCTTCCTTAGATATGTAGATTCTGTAGGATCAGCATTTGTCACAATTTAGGGTGTTAACCCGCTAGTACCAATTTCCTTCTTTGATGCTCCATCAAAATGCCATTTTTCTTGATTCCTTATCTAAGAATAAATCCCTCTATTGTTAATCTACACTTGATTATTCATACATTAGAGATCTATTTCCCTTTACTTCACTTCTCATATTGTGGAACATTTTTTATTTTTGAGAAATTTTTATTCATTTTTCTTTAATTATATATTTGGGTCACCACGCTATTTCTTGATGGAGGTAGATCCTTCACTAATCGTACATTGTTATTACTCACAACTTGAGTATATCATACCTTTTTGTTCTAGGTTTGTTCACATTATTTCTAAGATAGCCGCTATGAGTGTAATAGAGGAGGTGCCTGATACACCTTTTATGAGCTCCTTGTTTTTCATCCAAGATTCTAAACCTGTTTTCCAACTCATAATTTTTTTTCTATTATAGGATTTCTTGTTATACATCACTATAGTTAGAGATCTCTTTTCTTGTCCCTTTTCCTTCAATGCTTTCTTCAAACTAAAATATCTTTCCAAATTTCCATTATTATAGCATATAAAATATATTCCATTGAAAACATACCTCATGTCATCACTTCTTGGATAAGATGTTGATGCATATTGTGTTATTATTTTTCTAACATTGATCCCTTGGACTAATTAACACATACTCATGGTGTGCCCCAGTCTTCCACAATGGTATAAATTCATGGATACTTTATTCTATGTGGATATTTCTTCATATTTTTCATGAATTTTTATTTATTTTCAACTTTATAATTATTTATTTCTTCACAGCATGACATATATTCTAAAGCCTCTAAATAAGAACTTGATGTATGACTATGAATCCCACATAAATATCACATGTTTTCATTAATTTTTGTATTGGTATTATTAGTTTAGTTTCTATCACCAAAATTATTTTTCCTATTTTTGAAATTATTCACATATCATTTCCTCTCAGGCATGCTAGAGGGTTTTTCATGTCCATTAACATATTTTCCCAAACTGTATGTCCTTTGGGATGAGATAATCCATTAATGTTTCTCCTCATAAATAGAATATTTTATTATAATTTTATTATTACTTTCTAAATGGTAGTCAAATAGTAAATTCAAAGAATCCTTCAATTTGGGCTTTCCATTAGCATTAGATTTCAACACTTATTTCTTCACTAATTCTAACACTTCTCTCAATTGTTGAATCTTCTGGTCCCTATACTCAAGTTAATAGTAATGATAATTTATGGGAGTGTTCCCACTATTTATCTCGTCTTAAAATTATTAGGATATATTATTTATTATGGAATCTTTATCATTTATTTTAGAATTTTTCTAAGAAATAGAATCATTACAGCATGAATTTATCGGTTGTAGGCTTTTGTTCTCCTAAACCAGTTCAGATAGCTGTGTGGAAAGATCAGAATTTCATGATTTTAGATTTTAAATTTATTTTGAGTTCATATTATTTCCATTATCATCAGTTTTAGTCTTTCAATCTTCATAGACATGTATTAAATTTCTTCAGCATGGGAATCATTTTTGTCCCTTAGATCTGTGCCCACTTCTACAAGTATTTTATTTAAACCATTCAACTTTTTAAATTAAATTTACTTCACTTGGATCTAGATATCATTAGAATTATTGTCCTCGTGTTGTTTCCAATATAGTTCCTTTGATTTGTGGAGAACTTCCACTTTTGGTCTTCTTGAAATTTCTTCATTATCAATTGTACCAACATCACTTGGAATATCTCATTCCTCACTCATATTAGTTGCATCATTGAGTGAGTAAATATTTTCTTTGTATGATTCATCTAAACCATTCTTTAGTACATTAATTTTCTCATTCAACTAAATCCCTCTTTTCATAGACACTTTCAAATTAAGGAATATAACCATACTAATGTTCCTTCTTTGAAATTATTCCCCTTTCCATGGATCTCTAAGATAAGAGTAAAATGAAACTGTAATTTCGAAAATCAACTGAACCAAGTCAGAGTAAAAAATATCATAGAATAATCCAATTTTTTGATACCAATTGTTTGGTCCAAAATGGGATTATATACCCTGAGAGGGGTGGTTAATCAAGGTATGGATAATATTTTAAAATTCTTCCTACCCCACTAGATCTTGGATACTTTATTATAGGGGCCTCTTCATTGTCTCCTTAGTATTTATGTTTACCATATCCTTTCCAAATTTTTCTAAAAATGATTCAATGAAATTAAATAAAGAAATTAAACACATGAAAACATATATTTTTACTTGGATCACCATTACTGGGATAAATCCTTGGAGAAAAAAAAAGGCAATGTACTGATATACCAAATTCAATAAGAATCACAGTGAGAATGAAAGGTTCAAGATAGATCACTTTTATGCCCAAGATCACTACCATTAAAAGGTTAAGAGATATCTCATTTCCTTACCAATTGTAGCTCCCTGAGTCTCTCAGTAGGATCGTTTTCTTTCATGTTTCTTTTCTCACTGCTCTTAAAGGTATTTACACACAGTTTATGAACATGTAGGTCCTTTAATTATCATTAATGAATAAATCCTTAACTATAATTATATGATCTATTTAATTTATACATTAATACAATTGATGAATACAACTTTAACACATATTTACTGGGAAAACATTTTCATGATGCTCACTACCTTGGCAAAGCTCACACAGCCTTCGTGATGTTTTTTAATTCTTGGAAAGTATATATTGCATTCAAGAACAATAAATAATTCGTGAATCCCACCTCTTTCATGATGATCAACTAGCCTTCATAAATAAACTGCCTTTTGTGAAGCTCAAACACTTTTATGAAGCTCAATTATACTTTTTGAATCTCACAACTTTCTGTTGTCTTTTTATGGCCTTTGCGAACATCAATACTTTCACAATGTTTGAAAACTTTGGTCTGATTTTATAGCCTTTTAGAAATTACTTTCTTCGCAAACAATTTCACAAGAATAACCTTCCAAAATCACATTCATTAAAATAAATCCTTATAATATTTTTTATTTCATGTTATTATTTTCTGGGGGTAAAGGCCTAATTATAGGTTTTTTCTCCATTCCCAAAAGATTTCATCCATTTCATCACCTTTTCATGAAGTCATCCAACCTTGTTCATTAATCTCTCTAGTTAGAGAAGTTATTGAAAATTTGACCATTAATGAAGCTTCACATAGTTACGGAGAGTACCATCAAACCTTCGAACAATTACAATGCTCCACTTCTCATAGTCGCGGATAGGTTCCATTATTCATCATGTGTTCACGATGATTCACACCTTCGTGAAACCCAAACTTCGAGACATTGAATGCCTTTTCAAATATCATTACCTTCGTGAAACACCTATCTCCATGAACCTCATTAATTTTTCATTATTTTAAAAGGCATTCATTAAAATCCAACTTTCATGAGGTTTGATCCAACCTCTAAATTTTTGGCCCCAAAAAATTTGGTAAACATAGGAAAATAGTGCAACCGTGGATATAGAATTTTTTTACACCCTCTAGGGATTCATTCCTCTATCTTGGGTATTTTCACATTACCTTGTCAAAAATTTCTCTAGAACTCCACAACTGACACTAGAAACCATCATTTTTAAAAACATATACTCGTCCCAAAAAACTGCAATGTTACCTTGAGGGATTTTTTCCCAACACACATCATCCAAAAAAGTATGCATTGCCCTCATAATAGTGTAAAAATATAGAAATATAAGATATTTGACCAATATTCATTGATTTTAATGAAAGGAAATCTGGAACACATGCATTCCTAGGTGACCATATTAGATTCCTTATGCACATTACAAAACCCAATCAGCTAACACTGTAGTGAACATTCCTATGGAACCTAATCCTGGAGAGAGAATAAAGAATGGTCATGGGAAAGAAATCACAATCTAGTTGAATTTTAATAATGAAAAAAAGGAAAAATTGAAGAATTCCATAACCTGAGGCAAAATAAGAAGATGTTAAATAGATGAGAATCCCTTGGGGGGTTCTATTTCATATCTTTGGACTTAACTATAGTTTAGTTTCTATATTTTTTTTTAGTTTTATGAGTTTACATTTTGTATATATATTTTAAAACTTACTTGATAAAATTAATTGTGTTTAATGGATTAATACCAATGGTTTTTAAATAATATTTATTTTTGGGTAGTTTGGTATTTGGAATTACAATTTTAAAAATAAAATTTATAGAATTAAAATAATTTTATTTACTTGACATTGACTTATTAGTATTTTTGTGTATAATTTTCTATGAAGAATTATAAATTAAGAGGGTTTGGCCAAAATAATGTTCAACCAATGTAAGACCTCTACCAAGGTTGAACGTTCCATGTATCATTCCCTACAGGGCCCATTGATCAAACCAATCCATGGGAAGGAAAATGCATGTGGCATAGAGGAGGTAGAAACATGAAATAAGAAGTTCACTTGTGCACGGGGAAACTCTTTATGGAGGAGCGAGGATGGAATCGCTAGGACGAGGTGGTCCAAGCTGATGTAAGGGATCCTCCGACCCCCATATATCATATAATAGGAATTTAGAAACAATTTGATATTTAAAGGAGAATTCACCACTCCACAGTTTTGATGTGGGATGCACACGGTGCGGGAACTTTTCATACATAAAAAGATACACTGTTTTTCTCTATGTATATACATACTTAGAAATTTCATCTCCACTACCACCCAATGTCACTACACCACAGTCGAGCCAATCCAGCATAGAACCACCATGGCTTCCCACTGTCGAAGTATAAGGTCTAGCCAATAGCCACCATTTAGGCTTTAAATAACCATTATTCTCCTTCATTGATTGAGATTACCACAATGAAACATTTTATAATAATAATGTATACTTACATGAAAATAGACCTACATATGATCACTATGAAGGCCAAATGGTTTGAGGAGAGGCATTGTGGCCATGGTTCTTTTTCACTACACCTTGGGATCACCAATGGAGATGTCATCCTGTTATGGTCCTTCCATTGTTCTGTTAAAGTGAACAATATGGAAGTGGTGAATTTTTTATAAAACAGATATTTAACCTTGGTTTCAACTACTATACAATGGCTCAAAATGGAGAAGAAGACAATTAGGATTTATGGAATAGTAAAATCCACTACATCATGTATAATTTGGCCTGAGAAGATGAAGAAAAAATGTTGTAACATGGAAGAACCATTGCACCATGGAGGTCCTATTTTTAACATAAGTGGGGTTTTGGTATTCAAAGAATGTTTGTCTATTTCCTACCACATTGAACCATGTCCCATGAAGAATCCATGAATGGCCTGTATTGTTGTGCTGTAAGAAAAAAACCCAATCAGAAGTTTATTAGTTACCTTCATATTTAAATACCCACTGTTTCTGGGTATTTTTTGGGATTTCCACACACCACAGGTGATCCTCAGGGAAGATTTATAATTAATGATTGTGTGGAGTCTTGAAAAAAAAATTACATTTAATCAACCCCTCAAATAAAGTAATATTAAAGTGGTAAGACCAGTTCAAGTGAGAATATTGATATAGTGGAGAGTTTTGAATTCAAATAAAAGAGAGAGATAATTCTCTCAATAAGAAAGGAAATAGAAGAAGGTTATTATATAAAGGGTCATCATTATAGAGAATTACACAAGACTGGATAACCCGATACTATTATAGACATCTACTCCAGTTATAGGTTCTTATTTTATCTTTCCATATCCCCTTATGACAATAATGAGGGGTAGTTTTTCTTATATCAATCAATATAGAGAAATGGGATTGTACATTTCATATAAAGGTGTGTGTGTGGTTTAATTCTTGATAAGTTGATTTTTTTCATTATTTTTAATTATAAAACATACCCCCTATCTCATGTATAAATAATGATGTGAAAAGAGGGTATACTTCTTTAAAAAAATATAAACTAGATATCCCTATCATGGAAAAATCATGATCCATATATTTCTATATTTAAACACAGTTTTGAACCTCATTTTATGAATAAATCTGAATATATGATAGGGTAAATGGGAATACATACAATTTGGAGTAATTACTCTGTGATGAGGCTTTCTTAGGTTCAGTTCTGATAACATCTAATTTGAATCAAATCACCTTTTCAGCTAAGTATATGAACATGGATTTATATTATCTTTGTCTATTCTTCATCATCTAAGAATCCAAAATAATCAATCACATGTTCTCTTATTTTATATAAGTTTTAATAAAAAATAATTATTATTTCTATATCATTATTAGTGGATCAACCTTCATATTTAACTCAATTATGTTTTTAATTATATATTGATAGTAAAGTATATATAAATATTTTCTATTACATCGCTGAGAAATGTAATGACATTCTTGGGAAATTTCAAAACTGGTATAACTACCATGGAGTGGTAGTTTGTAATGATTAATGTTTTTAGAAAATTTTAGTTAGTTTTTTCTATTTTTCATAATTTTACACTTCTTCTACATGTGGTGTTATTTCTGGATCAAACTCTAGTCAATAATACTCTTCCAGGAGAAAACATAAGGAAGAAGATCTTCCTTTTGATCTTAAGATGAAAATGACAATAGGAATGAAAAATCCACTAATAACAAGATTAAAACAAAATGTATGGTAGATAATAAATTCAATGATCATGCTAGGGAAAATTCTATGAAGTTTTACCAGGTGTAGTAAAATAATTTCAAGGAGAAGATTAGTGGAAGAAAATGGTGTTCAGTTATGGAAGACCATGGGGGTCTCAAAATAAACCATAGCCCTTCAGGGATAATCTCTTCTCTTCGGTGATGACGGCACTGGAAGTGGATCCCCCCCCCCCCGCTTGGTGCAGGATGGGGATTCATTGTTCCAAGAAAAAGGAGGGTTCTTTCGGCCTTTTCCAACCCTGGATTTCTTTCTCCATTCCCGAAAGCTTCGTTATGCCAGAATGTTTTGGATATTCTCGATGGCCTTCCTAATCTTTAGCTCTCATCCTCTGAGTTTGCAGAAACCTTAGAACTCTTGAATCGCACTCTGGTTTCTCACTTTCAGCATAGAAGACCTTCAGTCGATGCCTTCGACGGATTCGCCTTTGGTTTTTGGGACCTTAAAGAAAGAGTGATTGTTGGATTTCTCGACAGTCGCCATATCATGATTCGGTTTGAATCAGATGCGGATCTCATCAAGGTATGGTCAAGGGAACCTCGTAGCATCAATGGATTTCATTTATTCCTCCTATGGAGGTCCTTATATTTGAACATGAATTGTGATTCTTCTGCTACAGTGGTTTGGGTAAGCTTTCCAAATCTCCCTTTACCTTTTTAGAACCCTTTGGTGATTTGAATGATAGGAAACTTTTTTGGAAGATATCTTTGTTCTGATATCCTCACGGAGGTAGTGTGCCACCTGGTTAATACTTAGGTCTATGTTGAAATGGATGCTTCTCATTTTCCCTTCGATTATGTGTGGATTACTATTGGAGAAAATTATAGGTGGAGGCATAGGGTGGTTTATTAGAATTGGACTAAGTTCTGTCCATCTTGCAAGCGTTTGGGCCACCGTTTGGGGGTTTTCCGTAGAAGAAACTCTACTCCATCATTTAAGGTAAGTTGTAGGTGGAAGAAGGTTTTTGTAAGAAAAGGGGATGATTCACCAGGTAAGGATCTAGAGGATTGTGTGATTTCTGGTTTGGTCATGGAGGCTTCGGGGTCCAAAGCTGGGGGAATTCTTTAGTCGAGTCCTATGGTGAAGGACCTCTATGATGATGACCATAAGGTGGTGATAGTAGATGTTCATTCTTCTGAAACTCTAAGTGCTATGATAAATCATGTTATCCCAAAGGTAACGGAGGTGTTCAATAGGTTGCGGCAGGATTTGGAGGGATCCTCTAATCACTTTTCTCGAAAGGAGTCTTCTTCGGGTTATAAGGACGATCATTTGGAGAAGCTCATGGATGGGGAGAATACGGTGAAGGAATAGAGGGTGGGGAGAAAGGGATCTAACTCGAGCGCGGCCAGTATGAATAGTGTTGGGGGTACTAGAAGATTAGACCCATTGGCCAGGCCCTTCCTCACGTAAACCAATAGGTTTGAGGGCCTTTCAGAAGGCATGTTTAAAGAGGGTTTGGATTCTGATGTTGTGATCAGTGGTAATGCCTATGGGGGCTATGTGGAAGGGAGAAATGTTGTAAGGTTGGGTAATAAGGAAGTCCCTATGGCCGGGGAAGATGATGCTACTGCGGTTGGGTGTCTTTCCTTGATTGATAGTAATGTGCTAGATATAAGGAAGGGGAATGCTACTAGTTGTAAGGATAATTCCTTGAGAACCAAAGGGAGAAATGATTCTGGTGGAAATAAGGAAAATATGAGTAGTCCAGCCTACCTATCATATAGTGACATTGTACAGAATGGGAATGAATGGATGACTAAGTGCGAAGAAACTCTATCTGCTACTCCAAGAAGACGGACAAGAAAAGACTACTCTTACCTTCCACAACTTGTGTGTACTAGATCTTCCCTTAAGGAGGACAAAGGTATAATTCTTACCTTAAAAAAGGCAGCTTGATCAATCAACCCTTCCAAGTGCAGCCTTTACTGGACCAGATGATAAACTTAGAGAAAAGTGATTATATCTTGATGTGGCATAAATCATCCTCTAAGTGGGAATCGACTACGGCAGTGGGGGACTCTTGTGTGGGATGCGGAAATGATTATGGGTATTATGATATGTAGTCTTTTGGTTGGCTGGTTGGTTTGTGGTTGTTCTTCATATGTCTATTTTTTGAATGTTTCAATTCGTGATCTGGTTTGTGTTAAGGGTTGTGCAGTTTCTCACTTTTCCTAAAAGTTTTTGGAAATAATAATTTAATTTTCAGTCAGTTATGGAAGACCATCAAACTAGGGGGTTCATCCTAGTATTTTGGTACCACCTATTATTTCCCAAAACATTGAGATAAAGATGGATATCATTGAAAATAACACACACTAAATTCAATTAACTATATGCTAACATAAATACCCAAATTCTCATATTGTTAGTTTCTTGGAATTGTTTGATATTTTTCATTTCAATAATATTCCAAGTGATGTGGTCCAACTACACCTATTTTTATTTTCATTAAAATATTTCGTAGAATGATGGATTAAAATCCTACCCCAACATTCCATTAAAAATTTGATATATTTTGTTAGGAAATTCTTGATGCGGTTTTCCACCCTCTAAATCAATAGAATTAAGTGTAATTATTATGAAAGTTAAGATATATACTATGTATTAATTATATAGTTCATGGAAAATGATTAAAAGATTAATTAGATTGTAACATCATCATGTCATTGAAATGTGGTTGTTTATTCACATTTTTTATAATGTTTTTTTGCATGGTAATAGGTCAATCGTTGATACAGTTGTAAGAGGTTACCTCATGAGTAACTCATTAGAGGATAGTTATTAATTGTTGGATTAAACATCCATAAATAGTTTCTAATGGAATCCAAACCATGGTAACACAAAGCAAGGAGTTCACATAGTGGAAAATAGTTGGGTTTCCACAAAAATGAGAGAGATTCCAAGGAAAACTGACACAATTATGGATAATCAATATCCCAAGGTATGTTTTGTTAATATATCAATTGTGTGGATTTTAATCATCAAAATTGTGTGTAGGGATATATTCCAAAACAACCACAAAAACAAAAAAAATAACAAAGTATAAGGATGACATCAAGGCCATGCATTTATATTTAGGGAATATGGTTCTTATCCATTACATCATGGTCCCACTCTCACAAGTCAAGTACATTCTATGGAGAATACATTGGTATGTTTCATGACCATAATATAAGTTTTACTGAAAGATTTGAAAGCCTATTATATGAACCAAATTACAACCATCAAGAAGTTAAAGGATGGGTCAATAAGTCAACATGATTCCATGTGAAAATTCAAGATCCACATTGGATTGATTACCAACCAGTTAAAAGAGAGGCCATGGGGAATTTTACCAAGTGTCACAGAAGTCCCCAAACATCATGAGCTCAAATCCATCATTCTGAGTATTTTCATGATAATCAAGGAAGTTGTTGGAGAAAAATAAAAATATAATGAGGAACAACCGGTGGAAATATGACAATCAGTGAAAGAAGGACAAGAAAAAGAAAAGGTGGCTGAGAATCATTCTTGATAATCTCTACTTCTATTTATACCACCACATCCATTTCTATAATGATTAAGGAAAGAGAAAATTAATTAGAATTGAGAAATGTTTATTGATATGTTTAAAAATTTTCTCATCAACATTCCATTTGCTGAATCAATTGAAAACATGCCTACTTATGCATAATTTATGAAGGAGTTGGTAATGAGAAAAATAAAGTCGGAGGAATTGGGAAACATCCCATTCTTGGGAGATTTCTTGGAAGTGGTATTGATTATCCTATTAAAGAAACTAAGAAATCCATGTGGTTTTCCATTCCCAGAGATATTGTTTCGAATGTGTTATATGATTCTCTATGTGATTTATGATAAAGTGTAAAAATTATGTCATCTGAAATATTCAAGAGCATGGGATTAAGGGAGATGAATCCAAATCAATTTAGAATTCCTCTTTTAGAGACTATAGTGCTTCATAGCTAAGGCCTAATTGAGTATTTAATTGTAAAATTAGGTAATTTCTACTTTCAAATAGTTTTTCTCATGTTGGACATGGATGAGGAGAACACCATAATTATTTTCGTAGGACCCTTTCCTCAAATAGTAAGGTAATTGATTGATGTCCAAAATATACAATTATTTTTTATTGTTCCTATGTAAGATATGAAATTCAACATTCAATGGGTTATAAAAACTCTAGATGATGAAACAATTAAAGAGTTAAGAAAGATAAGTAACTGGAAGTTTAGGACACTAGTGAACTCAGAGAAAAAGTATAAATAGAAACTATAAAAATGAAATAATAATTCAAAAAATATTATAAAAAAAGAAATAGGCTACTAAAAAATTCTTGAGATAGTAGGGACATGGATATCAAAGAATAGATCAAATAAGTAAAAAAAAGTGTGGGTAGATAGTGAGTTGTCATTTCATTATTAAATATGGTAAAGAAATTATTAGATTGGGACCATGGAGATTGAAAAGTTTTAGATATAAAAGAATTAAATTTGATCTCTAAAAAATGGATATGACCCATCTAAATAAATGAATCATAGATTTCACCCATTTGTAGATCCAAAAAGAGAAACCTATTTTTTACCTTTGATCTCTTGATGGTAAGAGGTAAGGTCAATCTAAATTAAAATAAAAAAAGGATTTCAAGAGGAAATACAAATTTTTTTTGTATAAATTTCATTAATGTTTTAAGAAAATGTTTAGGAGTACATCACCATAATAATTTTCTAGATTCATTGAGAATGGGATTGCAAATTAACTATTTGTATGAGATTTTTTGATCCATAAAGAATATCAAGGTATAATAACATACTATTGGAAAGCATGGAAAATAATATAAAATGAGGGATTCAATTGAACATTCAATTATTATTTTAACATCATTATTTATTATTTAATTTCCCTATATATAGTTTTCCAAAATATTTTTTGTTTTAGTTTTACAAAAAAAAATAATGACCCCACTAATATTAATTCTCACATTTTTATCAATGATACTTATGATTTTATTTGGAACCCCAATATTCCATGTTTTAATTTTTTTTAATTGATTGTAATTGAACAAATAAAATGGGGAGTTTGTATAATTAGATTAACAGATAATAATTTGAAATCAATGAATCATGTTTTTCCTTATAGTCAAATGTTGTTGAAAATTCACTTTCATATATCATGATCTAATTTTAAAAAGTTAATTTTTATTGATTTCTTATTATAACAAATTCCATGAATGAATTTCCTTAAATACATTATCACTTTCTAGAGTGGTTTTTAAGCCAATATTTCCAATATTTTTAATAAATTTATTAAGTGAACTTGGGACACATCACCTACTAAGATATGATTTTAATCTTGCCAAAAAAATGATTTTACAAATTCACTAAAATATTAATAAGGTGTTTTTATTTGGTTTAATCAACTACCTTGAGACCCACCTTATATTTTTCCTCCTTTTATACTTTAGTGACCATGAATAGACTTTGATATGAAAATCAACATTTCAATCCAAATTATCCATTCCTACCCTTACTCTAACTTTTTTCATGATGTTCAAATTGTAATTTTGTTGAAGAGTAATTCATGGAAGAAGTGATATCCTTATTGAATGGAATTGTTCTGGGTGTTTCAATAGAAAATTTTCATGTAATAATTCACTATTCTTATTGTTTACCCCTCTTAAGAAAATTAATGAAAAAAATGTGAGTTGAGTTATGGAGGGACAAAAATTACCATCATTTGACTAATGGTTTTCTTTCATTCATGGTTGGTTTTTAAATGTGAGACTTGTCCTGAATTATTTTTTGGAAAAATTGAAAATAAAAATAAAAAAATAGATGGGTAACTAATTCATTATGTCTCACTATTCATTGCCTTAATTTTGTTCTTGGAAAGAGGGGAAAGATGTCAATTTCTGAATAGGATAATTTTACTAGATTCACTTTTTTATCATGGTTAAAACTTTTATTTGAACCTCCTTTTTGACCTTAATGTTCAAATAAACAATTTCGTGTCATACTTAAGCCTTAGAATAATATGAACATACATTTCAAATTCCCATTTATTTTTAGTGAAATTTGTCTCTACTAAGTGGAGAATTTAGAACATTTTCAAATTATTATTTTTGTTACATGTACTCAGTTTATGTGGAAACATTAATATTAATTTTACCTTTAGTAAAAAGAGAGAGAAAAAGGTATGGTAACTCAATATTGGAAAGTAAATAATGATGAATTTAAAGACTTGAATAGAATATTTAAGAAGTTTAATCACTTTTTCATTAGTAAAATTCATAAGAATTGGGTTCAGTGTTAAGTTCAGATCATTTTCATTCTGTTAAACTTAAAAATTATATACCCCATTAATAATTGGTTGATTACATTGGTTTTTAATTTTTAGTATTTCTACAATAGTGATGTATTTTTAAATTCATAGTTTAGATAAAAAATTGAGGACAGACTTGGTTTAAGTGTGGAATATTTTATGAGTTTATAATTTTTATATAAATTTTAAGAATTTTAATTTATAAATGTCATTTTTTTTAATAAATTAATAACCATGTTTTTTAAGAAATGTTCTTTTTCAGGTAGTTTGGTATTTGGAATGCATTTTGAAGAAGGGAATATAATGAATTAAAATACTTTGTCTTACTTGATTTTATCTTATTAGTATTTTTTCCTATAATTTTGTATAATGAATTAAAAATTAATAGTTTTTATCCAAAATAATGGAAAACTAATGATAGACATGTACCAAGGTCGATCCCACCACATATCAGTCCATAAAGGGCCCATCGTCCAAGAACAGCCTTAGAAACACCTTCGTGAGAAGCTTAGATGAGGTAGAAGCATACAACCAAAAGCACACCAATGCCTGGGGAAATGTTGTGTGGCGGTGGTAGGATGGATTCACTAGGACAAGGTGGTCCATAGAGATATATGGGGTCCTCCATACCCAAGTATATTTGTATTAGGGAAGTGAGAATAGTTTGATATTTAAAGGATAAGCCACTGCTCCATAATTTTAATGTGGGACACGCACAGTCGGGGCAATGTTCATAATTACCAAAGTGACATTGTTTCACTCTATCTCCACATATTTCTCCTTAGACATTTCATCTCCACCTTCACCTGATTTCTCTATGCTATATTTGAGCTATTCTACCCTAGAACATCTATGAATTCCCATTGGAGAAGCATGGGTTCAAGACTACATCCACTTCTAAGGCTTGAAATCACCATAGATAACCTCCAAAGATTGATAAAACAACCATGAAACTCCTTTTAAAGAATAATGGATACCTTCATGTAAATAGATATCTATCTAGCCACTGTGAAAGGTGGATAAGTTGAAGATAGTAACTATGGTCATGGTGCTTTGCACAGCATCATGGGATCTCCAATAGAGATATCATTGTTCAATGGTCTTTCCTCCACTACATTAATGTGACCAATATATCAGTGGTAATTTTTGGTTAATCTAGGTCTTTCACCATGGTTCCAACTACTATTTCGTTGATTGAAATGGAGAATAAGACAACCAGGATTTGTGACATTGTAAAATATACTACACCATGGTCAATTTGTCCCAAAAAGAATAAGAAACAATATTTCACCGTTGAAGATCCATAGTACCATGTATGTCATATTTTTAATATGACCAAGGTTTTGGGATATGGAGAATGATGTTTCATTGCCTACCACACTATAATGTGGCCCATAAAGAATCCATGTAGGGCCTTCATGGTTATTCAACATGAATAAACTCAATGAAATAGTGTTTAGTTACCTTCATATATAAATGGAAAATGATTCAGGTATTTCACTAGATTTCTAAGCACCAAAAGTGATACTCATGGGAGATTTAAAATAAAGGAACGTTTGGAGGCTTTCTCATAGTAAAGGATATTTAATAATCCCCTAAAATCAAGAAATACTGGAATAGTAAGGCCATTCCAAGTATGAATAATTATATAGTGAAGAGTTCTAAATTATAAATTAGAGAGAGAGAGTGATAGGGAGATAATTCTCTTGAAAAGAATAATAATAAAATAAGTTTATTGAAAAAAGGGTTGAACTCTTGGAGAATTTAGTTAGAGTGTCTAACTCATAACTTTTGGAGACTTCTAATATTTTTATTATTTCTTCTATTATTATTCCCATATCCCCTAATGACTAGAATGAGGGGGTAGGTTGTTTGTACCAATTAATGTAGAAAAAGGGGATTTTACATTTCTTATGAATGTGTATGTGTGATTTAATTCTTGATGAGTTGATTTTATTTTAGTAATTTTCTTCCTAAAATATACCTTCTTTATTATTTGTCACCAATTATTGACAAGGGGGTATACATCCATAATAAATATCAACTAGATATCTATATCATAGAATACAAAATTCTTTATCTAGTTATGGATATGTTTAAAAAGGGTTTTGAACTCCAATTTATAGATTAAACAAAATATCATAGAGGTTAAAGGGGAGTTCATAAAATAGAGAGTAAGTACGCATGATGACTAATTATGTTTAATTTTTACAGTATCTAAATTTAATAACAACACATTTTCATCCAAGTATATGAACATATATTTATATTAGCTTGATATGTTCATCTCCATCTAAAAAACTAAACCAATCAATCAATTTTTCTCTTGTTTTAATTTTGTTTTCCAAAAAAATAATCATTTATACATAGTTTTCAATGGATAGGCCTTGATCTTCCACACTACTAATTTTTAAATTTGTTATTGATAGTAGAGAATATATATATTTGTTCTTTAACATCCCTAAGAAATGTAATGATGTTCTTGGGTGGCATCATATGTTTATATTCTTTTTATGTTCTCATGTTCTTCCCCTGTTAATCCTTCTTCATGGAGGCATAACCATTGTTGTGATATGAGGGGGTAAAATAAGTATATAACACTATATTTTTTGTAATAATTCTTTCATTTCTCATTTATTTTACATTTTGATTGTTTTTAGTGGTAATTTTGAGTGCAAGAGGTGGTTAATTTCACTTTCAGGCTCTTATCAACCCCTATTTATACTTCCCACTCTTATATAACAATGACTTATTTTATTAGTAGAAAATATTCAAGAGGGGGTAAATTGAAAATTTTAATAATCTCATAAAATTTATCTCATTTTAAAAATATATTAAAATAGGACATACAAGTGAAATAATATTATCTTAACTTAATCAATGTATAAAAAGGAATAGATGAAATAAATTAATTTGGAATATTATAACCTTATGAAATAAAGTAAATAATTTGTAACAAAGAAAAGCATTAAACTAACTGTATAGAAATACAATGAGATTTAAAATAACAATCCATAAACCCCTAAAATAATATTTATTAAAGAATGAATATTCATGTCATTATCCAAAAAACATCTTTTATTTTTATTTGAATCATCAGGACCATCAGTCCCAGATATATAAGAAATATGTTCTAGAAAGGAACCTCTACGATCTGGAAACTCAAAATCAAAAATTTCGTTCCCATGACTTCTTCAATCAACAGATCCAATGATCAAGCTCTTATACCTAGATATTCTTCAATTATAAGAGATTTGAAACACCATGTCCTATCACATAAAATCTAACATAAAATGATGAAAAATTAAATGAATATAGTATTTATAAATAAATACTCACAATAATAACCACTAATATCACTCGAAAAATAAAAAATAAAAATCTCTATAACAAAAAGTTTGTGATCATATCTCAAATTTAATCACATCAATATCAATTCATTTGATTCCAAAGATTTACTGTTTCGGAATAAAGACTTCTATGTATATTTTGTTTCCAAACTAATAATTTCTGGTTCTGAACTAGTATTTTTTTATTTATGAGACTTTCTTGGTGAATAAATTCTATATTATGTTGAATGAAATGATATTGTATTCTCCAAATAATTTGTGGTTGAAGTATTGTTAAATTTTTCATACATTTATATGGCCTCTAAACCGAATAATTGTAAAACCCTATTATTTTAAAAGAAAAGAATATGTGTTAAGTGGAGTAAATGGAATGCAACACTGGGTTTATTTTGTGTTACACAAAAAAAATCCATCCTTCATTAAACGAAACACTTAGTTTATCTATGTATATTTTGGTTCCAAACTAAAAATTTGTGGTTCTGACTAGTCTTTTCTGATTGATGATACTTTATTGGTGAATAATTTATATATGAATTTGATATATATGATATTGTATTCTCAAAATAACTTGTACCCAAATAATGGTTAAATTTTCTCTACTTTGATTTGGCCTCCAAATCAACTAATTATAACACCCCAAGATTATAAATGGAAAAAATATGTCTAATGGAGTAAAGGGAATGCAACACTAAGTTTATCTTCTATTAAACACAATAATTAATTTATCATTAATTACATCATACACGTAGTTTATCTAGTATTACACAACTCCTTATTATCTTAAAATATTATTTTTCCATAATAAGGAATTATGTGTATATTTTTTCCTTTTATTTTCTTAGTATAGAATCTTAAAAAGGGGGTAAATAGAAAATTTTAACAATCTCAGAAAATTTATATCATTTAAAAAATATAGTACAAAGGGACCTAAAAGTGAAATAAGACTATGTTAAATTAATCAATGTATAAAAAATCATAGATTAAAGAACGTAATTTAGAAGATTCTAACATTATGAAATAAAGTAAATAATGTGTAACAAATAAAATCATTAAACAAACTATATAGAAATAAAACGAGGTTTCAGATGAAGATAAATAATTCCTTAAAATAATCTTTTTTAAAGAATGAATATTCTGGTTATTATCCCAAAAACATATTCTATTTTTAATTTAAGAATCAGAAGAATCAAGCCTAGATCTATAAGAACTAAGTTCTAGAACAGAACCTCTTCGATTTGAAAACTCGAAATCAAAAAAAATTACCATAGACTTATTCAATCAAGAGATCCAATAATAAAACTATTAAACCTAGATATTCTAAAATGATAGTTGATTGGAAACACCAAGTCCTTATCCTAGGTACCTCTTCAATCATATAACATCTAATGTAAAATGATGGAAAAAAACCTGATTATAATATTTATAATGAAATCCTCACAATCATAAACATTAATCGCACACTGAAAAAAATAAGATCTATCTAAAACTACATTCGCAATCATCTATCAAAATTAATCACATCAACATAAATTACTTGGAGTCCAAAGATTTATTTTTCCTAAATAAGGACTTATATATATATATTGGTTCAAACTAATAATTTATTGTTCTGAACTAGTCGTTTCTGATTAATGAGACATTATTGGTGAATAAATTATATATGAGTCTTTTTCTAAATTATTTTTAAAAAAATTGAAAAAAACTAAAGAAAATAGATGGGTAACTCATTCATTATTTCTCATTATTCATGACCTTCATTTTTTGCTTCTAAAGTTGGGAAAGATGTCACTTTCTAAATAGGATAATTTTAATGGATTTAATTTTTTATCATTCTTAAAACATAGAGTTGAACCTCATTTTTGAGATTAATGTTTTATTCATAAATTTCTTATCGACCTTAAGACTTAGAATCAATTGATCATACATTTCAAATTCTAATTTATTTTTACTGAAATTTGTGTCTACTAAGTGGATAATATTGATCATTTTCAAATCTTATTTTTGTTACATGTACTCTAGGTATGTGGAAACATTCTTATTAATTTTACCTTGAGTAAAAATAGAGACAAAAAGGTAACGTAAATCATTATTTTCATTTAAATAACGATGAATTTAAAGGCTTGAATAGAAGATAAGATATGTTTAATAACTTTTTCATTAGAAAAATTCATAAGAATTGGGTCCATTGATAAGTTTAAATCATTTTTCATTATGGGAAACTTAAAATTATCCACACCATTGATATTTTTTTTATTATAGTGATTTTTAATTTTTAATATTTCTATAATGAATTTGTATTTTTAATTTCATATTTGAGATAAAAAAATTGTGGACAGGCATGGTTTATGGGTGGAGGATTTTATGGGTTTTTAATTTATACAAAAGTTTTAAAAAAATTAATATCAAAATTTCATTCATTTTTAATTGATTAATAACCATGTTTTTTAAAAAATAAATTTTTTGGTAGTTCGGTATTTAGAATGACATTTTGAAAATGGTAATATAAAGAATAAATCTAATTTTTTTCACTTGATTTTATCTTATTAGTATTTTTGGGTATAATTTTGTAGGAGGAATTAAAAATTAAGAGGGATTATCAAAAGTAATGGAAAACTAATGATATAACTTTAAAAGGATCAATCCCACCATATAGAAGGCCCTATAGAGCCCATAGGAGAAGACTATCCTTAGGAACACCTACACGAGTGACATAAAGGAGGTATAAGCATGCAACCAGAAGTGCACCAACGCATGGGGAAAATTTGTGCGACAGTGGGAGGATAGATTCATTATGACGGGGTGTTCCATGGTGCAGTAGGGAGTCCTCCGGCACCCATAATATTTGTATGAGGGATTTGAGAATTGTTTTATATTTAAAAGAGAGCCCAACACTCCATAATTTTAATGTGGGATATGCACAGTCAAGGCAATGTTTATAATTACAAAAGTGACATTTTTTTCTCTACATCTCCACATAGTCTCCCACATACGTTTCATCTCCACCTCCACCTGGTTTTTATATGGCGTATTCAAGCCACACCACCACAGAAACATTATGAATGCCCACTGTAGAAGCATTGGTTCAATCTAACTTCCACATCCAAGGCATGAAATCAACAAAGATAACTTCCTATGATTGATACAATAGCCATCACACTCCTTTTAAAGAATAATTAATACCTTAATGTAAAGGGATATCCATCTTGCCATTGTGAAAGGTGGATAAGTTAAAGATAGTAAATGTGGTCTTGGTGTTTTTCACTACACTATGGGATCTCCAATGGATATATCATTGTTCAATGGTCCTTCCACTGTGCCATTAAGGTGAACAGTATAGGATTTGTGATTTTTATTAAAAAATAACCTTCACCATGGTTTGAAATGCTATTTTGTGGATTGAAATGGATAATAGGTGTAACACCCCGAGCTTCCACGATACGCTTCTCATTCAATAATGCAATAGCTTGCATTGTACGCAACTTCGAGTTCTAAAACACCGCGACTAATCAAAGTAGCCGTTATGAATAGTAATAACAACTTTTTAAAATTATAGAAATTTTATATTTCAAAATGGACTTCATTTTTGGATTCGGAATATCGAAATTAGCCTATGTTGAATTTTTGGTATTTTTCTGAGAACTTCAAATTTTTATGAATAGTGAAAAATACTTTAAAACAACTTTTTTAATCAAAATAATTTATTGTGATAAATTATACTATTTAGTGGTTTTAAGGTATAATTATAATATATTTTTACCATTTTATCCAATGGTGGTCATTAGAATTAATTTAACATTGAAATTGGACATAAACAATTGCCAATCTTTTGAAATAAATTGTTTCTTAAAAACACGCTATTTGTCGTAACAGCGGGAATTAATTATAAAATTAATTAATGCAACTTATATGTTTGGAATTTTGTAAAATAGACATCATTTTTGAATTCGGAATATCAATTATAGCTTAGGGTGAAATTTTGGCCTTGTTCTGAAAAACATCAATTTTTGATGAATAGTGAAACCACTAAGTGGTAGTTAAATAACTGATTTTTCGTTTAAATGAAATATTACCACTTCTGTGATTTGATTTTCAAAAATCCGACATACATGGTTGTCATTAAGAAGTAAAATGTGGTTCAATGAGATTAAAATAATTTTTGGTGAATAGTAACTTTTAAGTTCTTAATCGCGATTAGAGGTAATTAGTGTAGTTTAAGGTACAAATAATGTTTTAATAATATGAGATGAGCATGAAACTTGTCCTACTCCTATTGGATGAGTCATGGCCGACCAAGACAACCCATGGGTAAACTTGGGGACCCCATGGAGCCACTTAGGTTGGAAAATGACATTAATATATATTTATTTAATGTTAAAATTAAATTGACACAAACATGAGTTATTTTACTAAAACAATTTTTAAGTGGGGTTACACAAGTCCAAATTTTGACTATAAATATTCATTAGAAAGCTAAAAAGATTTCCTACATCATAGTAGTTTTTTTTATAATTTTTAGACATTAAATAAATTAATTTATTTATGACATCATTATGATGCAGTGATGACCTCATTATTTAACGATTTAAATAAAATGAGAAGATAATGAAAAATCCAAGGCTTACACTTTTCCAAAGACTATTGGATGAGGAGATTTCGAAACCTTATCACCTTAGACTCGAATTATATATGTTTGGGACCTTTAGAATCCGAAAAGCATTGTGAAATAATATAACATTTCAATTTTTCCAAAATTGCCCCTCCTCTCCACTTATAAAAGGCCCCCACCTCTCTCACCTCATTTACACTTTAAAGCCATTTGGCTCGGCCAACCTCTGCCCAAATACTCTCCCAACTTCCCCCTCTTACTCCTAGAAGCCTTACTTTGGGCAGAACTCTTCCCAAGGAATCCTTTGGCTCAAATCAAAAAGAGTTACCCGATTTTGAGGAGGTTAAAGAACGGTCGAGTCAGGACATGACGCAAGGTAAGGGAATTTCTTAACCCAATTTTCATTCTTTGGGTTAATCTCCTACTTTCAAATTATGTCATGATATTATTATGTCCTATATTGTATTTGTACATTATTTATGTTTACTTATAGTGAATACACATTATAGATGTACTTTATTTAAAAAAATGATCTTTTTAAGGACTTCGTCTCAATCCCCTTTCATTGAGGCATATTTGGTTTTATACAAAACTTTATTTTATACGGTGTATAAACCCCTTTGAATTTTACGTTTATTCCAAAGGAATCTTTTTTATACGAAGCATTTTACTAAACGACAAAAAGGGAATGTTTTTCTTTCCGTACTTATGCGGCGACAACGACTTCTCCGCCGCCGTGACCATTATTTGAGTTTCGGCTTCCTCTACAAGCCATCACTTTTTTTAATGAAAAATAAATACAAAGTTTTAACTTTCTTTTATTTTGGTATTGAAAATGGTTTTGAAAGCATTTTTATTATATTAATGTGTTGTATTTATATCTTGTGATTGAAATGTGGAAATGTTATGTTTCCTTTATGCATGTTTTATGTGATACGATTATGTTATGGTTTATGATATGTTTAAACCTATTCATATGAGGAATGCATTGGACTTAATAAGTGACGGGTGGAGCCCGCTATAGCTCCTCGATGCATCAGCAGGTCTCATGAGACAAACTAGTTTCTTGGCACGAGGCCTTGACAAAATCTTATTTGTGGTCTTGGCACGAGGCCTTGGCTACGTGGTTATGATAGTCTGGCATTATGCATTCCATCATTATGAAAGTGGTTATTGATATTGCATGTGATTATTCGACCAGTAGAATATCCATGTGAAGAAGTAAATGGCATTATCTCATTTTACTTTTGCCATATTATGTTGAAGTTCAAGTTTAAAAGGCTTTTGTTTTAGTTATACATTGCCTTAAATGTTAATGTTTATTTATGAAAGCTTCCTCTATATTGTTAACCTTACTGAGCATCTGAGCTCACCCCTTTCAATGTTTTAATATTTTTCCAGGATGTGAAGAAGTATTTTATGAATGACCTAAAGGGGTAGTCAGAAATGGATATGATTGTGGACTATGAAGACCATGTTATTGTAGTTTGTTTACTTTTTGATGTAATGAAAGACTTATGAATGTATCTAGTGTTTCCAAGGCTACTAAACTAATCGGTCTTTCGAGACTTGATCTTTTGTGATCATGCCAATGTTACGAACTAATGCACCGACTCTGGGTAGCTGGGGTCGGGGCGTTACAGTTGGTATCAGAGGCAGTTTAGTACTAACCTTGGAAGCTAGATTTAGATAAACTCTGATTAGAGCACATAGCCCCAATATAGAATTTAAGGATTAGTATAGAAGAACTTCCTAGAATTTTGGTATTATAGAGATTTTGTGAGTTTTCCGAGAAATACATCCCTGTCTGGATACGATCAAGTAGAGGCGGCTCTGGCACAGGTGTACCTAGGGGTTAAACCCGAAAACACCGCTTTGATCTAGACTTGAACGGGAACTGGTGCACGACAACGGGTCTTGCTGCACTCTTGGTTACGACACTCCCGGGGGATATGCTTAGGATAATTCTCGTTTTCTTTACAAACCACTATGAACGGTTATGAGTATATACTTCTCAAAGAAAACCTTTTTATGATTATGGATTATATCCATAAATAGTTCAATTTATGTTAAGTATTTTATAAGTATGGAATTATGTATTTTGATTCATAAACTAATCTAGTCTATGGCATTGTATAGAAATGGCGCCCAGTAGAAGGAATGTGAACTCCATCAATACGTATGATCCAAAGAGTAAGAAGGATCATATCTTTCATGGTGTTAAGCCAACATTTAGAAGGGAAATATTCTCCCATGTGTTATCAACATATGAAGAAACAGTATCATGTGTTAATAAGATAAGTAGAGAATTCTCTGAGTCTTATGGATTTGAAGGGATGAAAGATAAGAAAAGGATGGAAGAGAGAATGATGGATAAAGGGATGAGGGAAAAGAAGAATTTTCCAATATGTGATAACTGTGGGAAGAAACACCTTGGAATTTTCCTGAAGGGAATGAGAGTTTGTTATAAGTGTGGAGAAAAAGGACACCAAGTGCGTGACTGCAAGGGTAAGAAAAAGGTTTCAAATGTACAATGCTTCATCTGCAAGGAGTGAGGACACTACGCAAACCAATGTTCAAATCATCAGAGTATGCCCCAAATTATGTTATTGGATAATAATCAAGTTATGATACTACCACAGATGAGGAGGAATGATTAGAGTTCTTATGTTGTTATTAAAGAATTTTGTAATTTGAGTGTTGTATCAATGATGTACTTGTTATAATAATTATGGAGTATATAAGGAATGTACTACAGTACTATTTCATCTAGGACCTGAGATTGTGTGGAACCAAGAAAAGTGACTCCACAGTAGGTTAAATTTTTGGAAAATATATGGTTTAGAGAAAGATAAACCATAATATGGTTCTCATACCAAGATAGTGATTTTGGAATAAGACATGATTGATTCGGATAAATTATGTTGGATATTCTTAACATCCTTGAAACTGATTAATGATTTGTATACATTTTTGGATAGAAGGAGTATATCTAGTTTTCTATAAGGAATAAGGAATCATGAATGTAATCAATAAGGATTTATGGTAATACAGTATGTTGCATTGTTTTAAAAGAATACATGATGAAGGTGTTCACATGTTGTTACGCAGAAAAAAATAGGAGCTTCATTATGTTTACCTTCCTCATAAAATCTGGACTGTGTGTTGGAAAAAAGTATTTTGGATAACTATAAAGGTTGGAATGGATTATATTTTACATTGGATACTATTGTTAAGGTTATTTTTGGATATTTATAAAAAGGAAAACACACAGACCGAGTGACAACCCATCGCGTCGGACAAAGCTGAAGGAATCGAACCCACAACCATAGTGAGACAAGCCTTTATTTCCTACCACTAGCCTACAGGAAGTCCCTGGTTATTAAAAAATAGTTTTACTAATCTAAATGGTATGTGTTAACATTTGTAACCTTATACAATTAGGATAAATAGAATATTTTTGAGTTCCGTTACCATTTGGAGTAAAAGTTGGGTTTGTGGTAAAATTTTATTAACGAATGAAAGTATACATAACAAGTATGTATATTCCCTTAAGTTCTTAGTAAATCTCCTAAATAAATTCCTCAACATTATAAAAGGTAACCTAAAACAAAAATGTTGTCGGTTAACTTTTCCAACTGGGGATTCAATGACTGTTTAACCAATCACAAGTTTGTGATTTTCTTGGGGTTAAACTTTCTCCTAATCCTGTTTTCTATAACTCTCAATCAGACCTTGATGGTTCGTTTCTCCTCCATATCCATATTTTCATATAATCCTAGAATGGGATATATCGGGTGACCTTTTTACTTATCCTGCTTTCTTTTAATGTTATATATTTATTAACCTTATTTCCGATGTGGGTTTTCCTCAAAGGTATTTTCTCTTTTCAACCTTTTATTTTCAAAGAAAAATTTCAAATTGCGAGGACGCAATTTATTGAAGGAGGGGAGAATGTAACACCCCGAGCTTCCACGATACGCTTCTCATTCAATAATGCAATAGCTTGCATTGTACGCAACTTCGAGTTCTAAAACACCGCGACTAATCAAAGTAGCTGTTATGAATAGTAATAACCACTTTTTAAAATTATAGAAATTTTATATTTCAAAATGAACTTCATTTTTGGATTCGGAATATCGAAATTAGCCTATGTTGAATTTTTGGTATTTTTTTGAGAACTTCTAATTTTTATGAATAGTGAAAAATACTTTAAAACAACTTTTTTAATCAAAATAATTTATTGTGATAAATTATACTATTTAGTGGTTTTAAGGTATAATTAGAATATATTTTTACCATTTTATCCAATGGTGGTCATTAGAATTAATTTAACATTGAAATTGGACATAAACAATTGCCAATCTTTTGATATAAATTGTTTCTTAAAAACACGCTATTTGTCGTAACAGCGGGAATTAATTATAAAATTAATTAATGCAACTTATATGTTTGGAATTTTGTAAAATAGACATCATTTTTGAATTCGTAATATCAATTATAGCTTAGGGTGAAATTTTGGCCTTGTTCTGAAAAACATCAATTTTTGATGAATAGTGAAACCACTAAGTGGTAGTTAAATAACTGATTTTTCGTTTAAATGAAATATTACCACTTTTGTGATTTGATTTTCAAAAATCCGACATACATGGTTGTCATTAAGAAGTAAAATGTGGTTCAATGAGATTAAAATAATTTTTGGTGAATAGTAACTTTTAAGTTCTTAATCGCGATTAGAGGTAATTAGTGTAGTTTAAGGTACAAATAATGTTTTAATAATATGAGATGAGCATGAAACTTGTCCTACTCCTATTGGATGAGTCATGGCCGACCAAGACAACCCATGGGTAAACTTGGGGACCCCATGGAGCCACTTAGGTTGGAAAATGACATTAATATATATTTATTTAATGTTAAAATTAAATTGACACAAACATGAGTTATTTTACTAAAATAATTTTTAAGTGGGGTTACACAAGTCCGAATTTTGACTATAAATATTCATTAGAAAGCTAAAAAGATTTCATACATCATAGTATTTTTTTTTATAATTTTTAGACATTATATAAATTAAATTATTTATGACATCATTATGATGCACTGATGACCTCATTATTTAACGATTTAAATAAAATGAGAAGATAATGCAAAATCCAAGGCTTACACTTGTCCAAAGCCTATTGGATGAGGAGATTTCGAAACCTTATAACCTTAGCCTCGAATTATATAAGTGTGGGACCTTTAGAATCCGAAAATCATTGTGAAATAATATAACATTTCAATTTTTCCAAAAGTGCCCCTCTTCTCCACTTATAAAAGGCCCCCACCTCTCCCACCTCATTTACACTTTCAAGCCATTTGGCTCGGCCAACCTCTGCCCAAATACTCTCCCAACTTCACCCTATTACTCCTAGAAGCCTTACTTTGGGCAGAACTCTTCCCAAGGAATCCTTTGGCTCAAATCAAAAAGAGTTACCCGATTTTGAGGAGGTTAAAGAACGGTCGAGTCAGGACAGGACGCAATGTAAGGGAATTTCTTAACCAAATTTTCATTCTTTGGGTTAATCTCATACTTTCAAATTATTTCATGATATTATTATGTCCTATATTGTATTTGTACATTATTTATGTTTACTTATAGTGAATACACATTATAGATGTACTTTATTTAAAAAAATGATCTTTTTAAGGACTTCGTCTCAATCCCCTTTCATTGAGGCATATTTGGTTTTATACAAAACTTTCTTTTATACGGTGTATAAACCCCTTTGACTTTTACGTTTATTCCAAAGGAATCTTTTTTATACGAAGTGTTTTACTAAACGACAAAAAGGGAATGTTTTTCTTTCCGTACTTATGCGGCGACAACGACTTCTCTGCCGCCGTGACCATTATTTGAGTTTCGGATTCCTCTACAAGCCATCACTTTTTTTAATGAAAAATAAATACAAAGTTTTAACTTTCTTTTATTTTGGTATTGAAAATGGTTTTGAAAGCGTTTTTATTATATTAATGTGTTGTATTTATATCTTGTGATTGAAATGTGGAAATGTTATCTTTCCTTTATGCATGTTTTATGTGATACGATTATGTTATGGTTTATGATATGTTTAAACCTATTCATATGAGGAATGCATTGGACTTAATAAGTGACGGGTGGAGCCCGCTATAGCTCCTCGATGCATCGGCAGGTCTCATGAGACAAACTAGTGTCTTGGCACGAGGCCTTGACAAAATCTTATTTGTGGTCTTGGCACGAGGCCTTGGCTACGTGGTTATGATAGTCTGGCATTATGCATTCCATAATTATGAAAGTGGTTATTGATATTGCATGTGATTATTCGACCAGTAGAATATCCATGTGAAGAAGTAAATGGCATTATCTCATTTTACTTTTGCCATATTATGTGGAAGTTCAAGTTTAAAAGGATTTTGTTTTAGTTATACATTGCCTTAAATGTTAATGTTTATTTATGAAAGCTTCCTCTATATTGTTAACCTTACTGAGCATCTGAGCTCACCCCTTTCAATGTTTTAATATTTTTCCAGGATGTGAAGAAGTATTTTATGAATGACCTAAAGGGGTAGTCAGAAAGGGATATGATTGTGGACTATGAAGACCATGTTATTGTAGTTTGTTTACTTTTTGATGTAATGAAAGACTTATGAATGTATCTAGTGTTTCCAAGGCTACTAAACTAATCGGTCTTTCGAGACTCGATCTTTTGTGATCATGCCAATGTTACGAACTAATGCACCGACTCTGGGTAGCTGGGGTCGGGGCGTTACAGTTGGTATTAGAGGCAGTTTAGTACTAACCTTGGAAGCTAGAATTAGATAAACTCTGATTAGAGCACATAGCCCCAATATAGAATTTAAGGATTAGTATAGAAGAACTTCCTAGAATTTTGGTATTATAGAGATTTTGTGAGTTTTCCGAGCAATACATCCCTGTCTGGATACGTGCAAGTAGAGGCGGCTCTGGCACAGGTGTGCCTAGGGGTTAAACCCGAAAACACCGCTTTGAGCTAGACTTGAACGGGAACTGGTTCACGACAACGGGCCTTGCTGCACTCTTGGTTACGACGCTCCCGGGGGATATGCTTAGGATAATTCTCGTTTTCTTTACAAACCACTATGAACGGTTATGAGTATATACTTCCTCAAAGAAAACCTTTTTATGATTATGGATTATATCCATAAATAGTTCAATTTATGTTAAGTATTTTATAAGTATGGAATTATGTATTTTGATTCATAAACTAATCTAGTTTATGGAATTGTATAGAAATGGCGCCCAGTAGAAGGAATGTGAACTCCATCAATACGTATGATCCAAAGAGTAAGAAGGATCATATCTTTCATGGTATTAAGCCAACATTTAGAAGGGAAATATTCTCCCATGTGTTATCAACATATGAAGAAATAGTATCATGTGTTAATAAGATAAGTAGAGAATTCTCTGAGTCTTATGGATTTGAAGGGATGAAAGAGAAGAAAAGGATGGAAGAGAGAATGATGGATAAAGGGACGAGGGAAAAGAAGAATTTTCCAATATGTGATAACTGTGGGAAGAAACACCTTGGAATTTTCCTGAAGGGAATGGGAGTTTGTTATAAGTGTGGAGAAAAAGGACACCAAGTGCGTGACTGGAAGGGTAAGAAAAAGGTTTCAAATGTACAATGCTTCATCTGCAAGGAGTGGGGACACTACGCAAACCAATGTTCAAATCATCAGAGTATGCCCCAAATGATGTTATTGGATAATAATCAAGTTATGATACTACCACAGATGAGGAGGAATGATTAGAGTTATTATGTTGTTATTAAAGAATTTTGTAATTTGAGTGTTGTATCAATGATGTACTTCTTATAATAATTATGGAGTATATAAGGACTGTACTGCAGTACTATTTCATCTTGGACCTGAGATTGTGTGGAACCAAGAAAAGTGACTCCACAGTAGGTTAAATTTTTGGAAAATATATGGTTGAGAGAAAGATAAACCATAATATGGTTCTCACACCAAGATAGTGATTTTGGAATAAGACATGATTGATTCGGATAAATTATGTTGGATATTCTTAACACCCTTGAAACTGATTAATGATTTGTATACATTTTTGGACAGAAGGAGTATATCTAGTTTTCTATAAGGAATAAGGAATCATGAATGTAATCAATAAGGATTTATGGTAATACAGTATGTTGCAGTGTTTTAAAAGAATACATGATGAAGGTGTTCACATGTTGTTACGCAGAAAAAAAAGGAGCTTCATTATGTTTACCTTCCTCATAAAATCTGGACTGTGAGTTGGAAAAAAGTATTTTGGATAACTATAATGGTTGGAATGGATTATATTTTACATTGGATACTATTGTTAAGGTTATTTTTGGATATTTATAAAAAGGAAAACACGCAGACCGAGTGACAACCCATCGCGTCGGACAAAGCTGAAGGAATCGAACCCACAACCATAGTGCGACAAGCCTTTATTTCCTACCACTAGCCTACAGGAAGTCCCTGGTTATTACAAAATAGTTTTACTAATCTAAATGGTATGTGTTAACATTTGGAACCTTATACAATTAGGATAAATAGAATATTTTTGAGTTCCGTTACCATTTGGAGTAAAAGTTGGGTTTGTGGTAAAAATTTATTAACGAATGAAAGTATACATAACAAGTATGTATATTCCCTTAAGTTCTTAGTAAATCTCCTAAATAAATTCCTCAACATTATAAAAGGTAACCTAAAACAAAAATGTTGTCGGTTAACTTTTCCAACTGGGGATTCAATGACCGTTTAACCAATCACAAGTTTGTGATTTTCTTGTGGTTAAACTTTCTCCTAATCCTGTTTTCTATAACTCTCAATCAGAACTTGATGGTTTGTTTCTCCTCCATATCCATATTTTCATATAATCCTAGAATGGGCTATATCGGGTGACCTTTGTACTTATCCTGCTTTCTTTTAATGTTATATATTTATTAACCTTATTTCCGATGTGGGTTTTCCTCAAAGGTATTTTCTCTTTTCAACCTTTTATTTTCAAAGAAAAATTTTAAATAGCGAGGACGCAACTTATTGAAGGAGGGGAGAATGTAACACCCCGAGCTTCCACGATACGCTTCTCATTCAATAATGCAATAGCTTGCATTGTACGCAACTTCGAGTTCTAAAACACCGCGACTAATCAAAGTAGCCGTTATGAATAGTAATAACCACTTTTTAAAATTATAGAAATTTTATATTTCAAAATGGACTTCATTTTTGGATTCGGAATATCGAAATTAGCCTATGTTGAATTTTTGGTATTTTTTTGAGAACTTCTAATTTTTATGAATAGTGAAAAATACTTTAAAACAACTTTTTTAATAAAAATAATTTATTGTGATAAATTATACTATTTAGTGGTTTTAAGGTATAATTAGAATATATTTTTACCATTTTATCCAATGGTGGTCATTAGAATTAATTTAACATTGAAATTGGACATAAACAATTGCCAATCTTTTGATATAAATTGTTTCTTAAAAACACGCTATTTGTCGTAACAGCGGGAATTAATTATAAAATTAATTAATGCAACTTATATGTTTGGAATTTTGTAAAATAGACATCATTTTTGAATTCGGAATATCAATTATAGCTTAGGGTGAAATTTTGGCCTTGTTCTGAAAAACATCAATTTTTGATGAATAGTGTAACCACTAAGTGGTAGTTAAATAACTGATTTTTCGTTTAAATGAAATATTACCACTTCTGTGATTTGATTTTCAAAAATACGACATACATGGTTTTCATTAAGAATTAAAATGTGGTTCAATGAGATTAAAATAATTTTTGGTGAATAGTAACTTTTAAGTTCTTAATCGCGATTAGAGGTAATTGGTGTAGTTTAAGGTACAAATAATTATTTAATAATATGAGATGAGCATGAAACTTGTCCTACTCCTATTGGATGAGTCATGGCCGACCAAGACAACCCATGTGTAAACTTGGGGACCCCATGGAGCCACTTTAGTTGGAAAATGACATTAATATATATTTATTTAATGTTAAAATTAAATTGACACAAACATGAGTTATTTTACTAAAACAATTTTTAAGTGGGGTTACACAAGTCCATATTTTGACTATAAATATTCATTAGAAAGATAAAAATATTTCCTACATCATAGTATTTTTTTTATAATTTTTAGACATTAAATAAATTAAATTATTTATGACATCATTATGATGCAGTGATGACCTCATTATTTAACGATTTAAATAAAATGAGAAGATAATGCAAAATCCAAGGCTTACACTTGTCCAAAGCCTATTGGATGAGGATATTTAGAAACCTTATCACCTTAGCCTCGAATTATATAATTGTGGGACCTTTAGAATCCGAAAAGCATTGTGAAATAATATAACATTTCAATTTTTCCAAAAGTGCCCCTCCTCTCCACTTATAAAAGGCCCCCACCTCTCCCACCTCATTTACACTTTCAAGCCATTTGGCTCGGCCAAACTCTGCCCAAATACTCTCCCAACTTCCCCCTCTTACTCCTAGAAGCCTTACTTTGGGCAGAACTCTTCCCAAGGAATCCTTTGGCTCAAATCAAAAAGAGTTACCCGATTTTGAGGAGGTTAAAGAACGGTCGAGTCAGGACAGGACGCAAGGTAAGGGAATTTCTTAACCAAATTTTCATTCTTTGGGTTAATCTCCTACTTTAAAATTATGTCATGATATTATTATGTCCTATATTGTATTTTTACATTATTTATGTTTACTTATAGTGAATACACCTTATAGATGTACTTTATTTAAAAAAATGATCTTTTTAAGGACTTCGTCTCAATCCCCTTTCATTGAGGCATATTTGGTTTTATACAAAATATTCTTTTATACGGTGTATAAACCCCTTTGACTTTTATGTTTATTCCAAAGGAATATTTTCTATACGAAGCGTTTTACTAAACGACAAAAAGGGAATGTTTTTCATTCCGTACTTATGCGGCGACAACGACTTCTCCGCCGCCGTGACCATTATTTGAGTTTCGGCTTCCTCTACAAGCCATCACTTTTTTTAATGAAAAATAAATACGAAGTTTTAACTTTCTTTTATTTTGGTATTGAAAATGGTTTTGAAAGCATTTTTATTATATTAATGTGTTGTATTTATATCTTGTGATTGAAATGTGGAAATGTTATGTTTCCTTTATGCATGTTTTATGTGATACGATTATGTTATGGTTTATGATATGTTTAAACCTATTCAAATGAGGAATGCATTGGAATTAATAAGTGACGGGTGGAGCCCGCTATAGCTCCTAGATGCATCGGCAGGTCTCATGAGACAAACTAGTGTCTTGGCACGAGGCCTTGACAAAATCTTATTTGTGGTCTTGGCACGAGGCCTTGGCTACGTGGTTATGATAGTCTGGCATTATGCATTCCATCATTATGAAAGTGGTTATTGATATTGCATGTGATTATTCGACCAGTAGAATATCCATGTGAAGAAGTAAATGGAATTATCTCATTTTAATTTTGCCATATTATGTTGAAGTTCAAGTTTAAAAGGATTTTGTTTTAGTTATACATTGCCGTAAATGTTAATGTTTATTTATGAAAGCTTCCTCTATATTGTTAACCTTACTGAGAATCTGAGCTCACCCCTTTCAATGTTTTAATATTTTTCCAGGATGTGAAGAAGTATTTTATTAATGACCTAAAGGGGTAGTCATAAAGGGATATGATTGTGGACTATGAAGACCATGTTATTGTAGTTTGTTTACTTTTTGATGTAATGAAAGACTTATTAATGTATCTAGTGTTTTCAAGGCTACTAAACTAATCGGTCTTTCGAGACTTGATCTTTTGTGATCATGCCAATGTTACGAACTAATGCACCGACTCTGGGTAGCTGGGGTCGGGGCGTTACAATAGGACAACCATGAGTTGTGTCATAGTAAAATACACTACACCAAGGCCACTTTGTCCCCAAAAGAAGAAGAAACAGTATTTCACCAAAGAAGATTCATAGTAACGTAGATGTAATATTTTTAATATGACCATGGTTTTTGACACAAAGAATCATTTTTCATTTCCTCCCATACTATACTGTGGACCATGATGAATCCATGTATGTCATTCAAGGATATTCATAATAATAAGCTCAATTTCATAGTGTTTAACTTCCTTTATATATAAATACAAAATTTTGGGGGTATTTCACCTGATTTTTAAGCAAAAAAAGAAATCCTCTAATGATATTTAAAATAAAGGAACGTTTGGAGGCTTGCCCATAATAAAAAAGATTTAATCACACCCTCAAATCAATGAAGACCAACATAGTAATACCATTCCAAATCTAAATAATGATATAGTGGGGAGTTTTAAACTCAAAATTGGAGATATATATATATATATATAGTGAGATAATTATGTTGAAAATAATAAAAATAGAATATGTTTTTGAAAAAAATGATGACCTTTTAGAGAATTCAGAAAGAGAGACTAACACGCTATTGTTAGAGAATTATAATATTTATATAGGTTCTTATTTTATTTTTTCATATCCCTTAATGAAAATAATGAGGTGGTAGGTTTCATGTAGCTAGTAATGTAGATAAATGGGATTTTACTTTTCTTATGAAGGAGTGCGTGTGATTTAATTCTTGATGAGTTGAATTTTTTTAGTAATTTTCATTATAAAGCATACCACATTTCTCATTCATTACCAATTATGTACAAGTGGGTATACTTCCATATGAAATCTCAACTCTATATCCATATCATAAAACTAAAAATTCTTGATCTAGGGATTGATATGTTTAAAAATGTTTTCGAACATCAATTTATAAATTAAAATAAATATAATAGAGGTGAAAGGGGAGTTTATAAAATGAAGGGTAAGTACTAATGTGGCCTAATTATGTTTCATTTTTATAGTATCTAGATTTAGTCACAAAAAAAATTCATCCAAGTACATGAACCTATATTTACATTAGCCTGGTATGTGCATCATTATCTGAAAAACAAAACAAAACAATCAATTTTTATCTTATCTTTTATAAGTTTCCAAAAAAATCAAACATTTATACTCCATTTTCAGTGGATTTTACTTGACTTTCACACTACTAAATTTTAAATTAGTTATTGGTAGTCAATAATATATAAATTTATTCTTCTATATCCTTGTGAAATGTAACAATGTTCTTGGGTTATGTTATATTTTTATCTTGTTGTTATTTTCTCATGTTCCTCCCCTATGAATCCTTATTCATGGTGGCATAACCATCGTTCTGATCTGAGGGGGTAAAACAAGTATGTAATACTATATTTTTTAATAATTTTTCTATTTCTCATTTCTTTTACATTTTGATTGTTTTTAGTGGGAATTTTGAGTGCAAGATGTAGTGATTGTCACTTTCAAGCTCTTAGAAACACATATTTATACTTCCCACTCTTATAACACAATGATTTATTATCATAGTTTGGAATCTTCAAGAGGGGGTATATTGTAAATTTTAACAATCTCCTAAAATTCATCTCATTTGAAAAATATAGTAAAAAGGGCCTACAATTGAAAGAAGACTATATCAACTTAATAAATGTATAAAACGCATAGAATAAATAAAGTAATTTGGAAGATTCTCAATTTATGAAATAAAGTAAATAAATTCTTAAAAATAAAAGCATTAAATACACTGTATAGAAATATAATGAGGTTTTAGATGAAAATCCATAAAACCCTAAAATAATAATTATTAAATAATTAATATTATGGTTATTATCCCAAAAAACTATTATATTTTTATTTTAAGCATCAAGAACATTAAGCCTAGATCTATAAGAATTGTGTTCTATAAGGGAACCTATTCAATCTAAAAAAATTTAAACATACAGTTTGTTCCCCATGATTCATGAATCAATAGATCCAATGATCAAGCTCTTATACCCAAATATTCTTAAATCATAGTAGATTGGAAACACCAAGTCCTTATCCTTGGTAATAATTCAATCATATAACATCTATTGTAAAATGATGAAAAATTAAATGATTACAATATTTATAAAGAAATCCCCACTATCATAAACACTAATCTCACTCTGAAAATAAAAAATAGAATCTCTCTAACTCTAAGTTCGTGATCATATCACAAATTTAATCACAACAACAATAATTCCTTGGGGTCCAAAGATTTATTTTTCCTGAATAAAGAATCCTTTTTATATTTTGGTTCCAAAATAATATTTTTTGGTTCTAAACTAGTGTTTTCTGACTAATGAGACTTTCGTGGTGAATAAATTCTATGTGAAGTTCAATGAGATGATATTTTATTCTCATAATATTTTGTAGCTGAAGTATTGTAACATTTTTTCCACTTTGATTTGGCCTATAATCCAACTAATTGTAACACCCCAAAGATTTTAAAAGAACACAAATAGGTTCAATGGAGTAAAGGTTATAAAACACTGAGTGTATGCTATGTCACACACAAAAATTTTTCATAGTTCATTAGATGAAACAATGAGTTTATCATGTATTGCACACAACCCCAAGATCTTTTATATTTGATAGCTCATTCAACATGCAACACTGAAATCAAATGACCCAAGATATATATTATCGTTATAATGTAGACATTAAATTTGAGTGTAAAAATAGTATTAAATAAACTATGAAATATATAAAAAATATAAATTTATCAATTTATTAATCAATATAAATTATTGGTAATGTTTTAGTAAATAATCAGTCAATTTTTAATGAAGTGATTTTATTCTTCAAAAATATGTTTTCTTTAGAAATGATATTTTTATCACTTTTCATGAAAAAATATTATAATTAATTTTTGGAAATTTCATAAAATGTATTTCATAAAATGAAATTAATTAAGTAAATTATAATTTCAAACATTAATTTGGGTGAAATTGTTGAATTTTTTAGAAAATATTGATTTTTCAGTGAATAGAAAAAAAACCGATTTTTTTTAAAAAGTATTATCTTTTCAATAAGTTATGTAATTTAAAATTCCCAATTTGTTTTGAATATGTTTTCATGTAACCAATAATATACTTAATTACCTTGAATAAACTTAATATTGGTTTTAAGTATAAGTTTTTTTTGGTTTAAAAAAGGTTTTTCTAAAAACATTTTTAATATTCATAATGTTTCTCTATTTTAATTAATAAAAGTATTCCCTGAAGGGGAATGTTTTATAATAAATTTATATAATTTATATAAATAAATATTAATTTATTTTTATGAAATACTTATTATAAGTCATATATTTAATATAGAATCTTGTTTTTCTCAAAAAAAATACTCCTCTTAAAAATGTGTTGTCTCACGGCATCTGTGTGATTAATTTTAAATTAATGTATTCCAACTATATGAGTTGAATTTTAAAAATGGATTTAATATTATGAAAAGGTATTATTATTATAAAATAAGTTCAACATAATTTTTTAACAATTTTATTAGTGAAAAAAGTAAAAATAATTACAGTTATTAAGGTAAAAATGAGGTTTCTTAGTGGCAAACCTTATAATTTAAGGTGTAAAAATGACCCAACACTTATCCAAAACCACATTTTTGGATTTATTTAGACCTGATGACTTATATTATCAATATTTTACCATTATTGGGCCTTTTTACAAGAAGAAAACATGATTCAAATCCATTCATTCAAAACTAAATTACAAGTATGTCACTCACCTCACAAATAAAAGGCAACCCCCTCTCCCCCTCTCTTCACATGATATAAAAAAATTGGTTCATCCAATACCTATCTAAATGAATTATCTAATTCCATAAAATCATCTTATAATCCATATTTTTGGTTGAAAACCAACCAAGTAAGGCCTTCAGTGCAAACCAAAAGGAGTTCCCCGAAGAAGATATAACATTATCCAATGAGATTTTTTATATTATTTCTTCCTCCACCCCCTAAAATTATTATTATTACATGATTATATAATAACATTAGTATATTAAAAATGATTATATGTGGTTATTTTAATATTAAAACCTACAACAACATACACTTCTGTCAAATAGGTTATGAAATCATCATTTGTGTGTACAGAGGACTACCGCCTCACGAAATAATGTAATCATTTTTTCATTACCACCTCACACGATAGGGTATGATGATTTATATAAATTTTATATATGATATTTATAACATAATTATACCTATATATTCATTATATCATATATGTCCTTCTATGTTCCATTCCATAAGGTATATGATAACGTTGCTCGTGTCTACGGTGGATTATCGCCTTGTGGAGCGATGTGATTCGTTTTTTACTAACGCATTATGTAGAAGGAAATAAAGGTGAAGATAAAAATTTATGTGATATAAACAAATTATTTTTTATATTTATTCATATTTAATATTCTTTTAATATTATATACTATTTTCTTCTTACATTTTCACTTATTGAAAAAAATGATAACGTCGTTCGTGGATGTGTAAACTACAGCCTCCTCGAAGCGATGTGATTCCTTTTTTCATGACCATGTAAAAAGGATGATATATATAAGTATATGTAATTAAATAATATTTTATTCAAGATATTATTATAATTATTTAAAGATAAATTTTAGTTACCTTATTTCCATAATGAACATTGAAAAATGGAAGCATTACTCTGGGACACATACGACCTACCGTCTATATGATCGTAACATTATTTAATGTTTCAGAACAATATTTCATGATTGGTTTTAAAATTATAATTTATGTATAAATGTGATAAATATTTCATGATTATTATTCTTTAGATGTTTAACTAATTTCCTATTGGACCACAATCAACCTATATAAGACATTTGTGACACATAAACCGAATATGATCAAAACATCTGACTTAAACTTAATTTTTTAAATAATTGTGTAAAATATTTTAAGATTTAAATAAAATAAATAATAATAATAAAATATTATTAATAAATTAACATAATTAACATAATTTTATTATTCATAGAGATAAATAATAAGAATGAATAATTGAACACGAGGAAAGGGTTCTCTCATCACACTTTTATTTTTGTGAGATATATTCCATATTAAACATTAATATTTTTTATGTTAATAATGTCCATGAATATATATTTTTTATTATAAACAAATTTATTCGTATTTACATATCCATTTTATGATATATATTTCATGGGGTTTATGGTTACAAATACACCAAAGTAGTAAGGGGTTTTTGTCTCAATTTTCCTTCTTTGAGACGTATGTTATGTTATACACCTATATAATTTAATGAGGTGTATATACATCCCATTTTAAATATTATATCATTAATCTACTTATTTTCATAATATTATATGTGTTATTTAATGTTATTATTTATTTTATATTTTGATTCAATGTTAAAAAAGTGGTTAGAGTCTTTTGTTACCATCTCATCGTTCATCACAATTGTTTATGATTATGCTTCCAATGATAAGTTGTTATGATAAATATCTCAAGAAACACATTAATTTTATTCTACTATGGTTATTCATGATATTTAAAAATAATACTTCCATTTTTCCACAATTTCATACTTAAAATATTTTAGAATATTGTTTTAAGAAAATCTTACTTCATTTCTCTTTTCGGTCGGAAATTTGTTTTCAACAGAAACCATGTTTTCTAAAATAGTTTTTAAAATAGTTTTTAAACATTTAAAAATGATATATTAATTATATTTTTACACCTTTTTTAAAAAAATTATAAGTAATATTCTTGATAATTTCTGAAAAAGTAACTTTTATAACCTTTTTACTATAAAAAAGGAATTTTTTTATGACATGTACAGAATTACCAACTGACATCCCTATAATTTATCTAATGATTCATTTTTAATTTTAAAATATTATTTTTAAATAAAAAATTTTCTTAATATTCTATAAAAAGATTAAATTTTTTTTACAAAGACAAGTATTTTAGAAATGTTTTATGTTTTAAAGATTGATTTTAAATATGAAAATAATACTTTCCTCATGATGTTTTTTAATTATATTTTTATTTATTTAATTTCATAAACATCAAAAAACATTGTTGTTATGTATTCTACAATGGATATATTTTGTAATGATACCATTCTAAATATTTATCTTGATGGATTAATATTATTTCAAGATATTGTTATGGAACCCGTTTCTTTTACAAAGGTTAACAATATTGCAACGAAATTGACATAAAACCCATTTATTTTCCATGGGTTATCAAGTTTATGGAAGAATAATGATTGTTTTTATTATTTTTATTATAACAGAAAATATCTTTATACTTTGGTCATGTTGAGATTCTTGGATATTACATACATGATGGGGAAGTCGAGATAGCATTGGGTGATCACATGACATCTTATATGATGGGGTGTCCCATGTAAATTTGGGTGATCCCATTACAACTTATACAATGGGGAATCCCAGATATTGTTGGGTGAGTCTTCTATAGCCTATGTGATGGGGTATCCCAAATAGTATTGGGTGAGACCATTATATATTATACTATGGGTGTGCCCATATAGTTTTCTAGTGAATTTATTAATTTAATTTATCATGAGAGGAAAAAATGAGGTAGTTACTTGTGGGTTTCTCCTATGGATTTAAATGGTCTATGGTTCTTCTTGAAACAGTTTTAACATAGGTTATAAAGAAAAATTTTCCAAGATACCAACATGTTTTTTTAATGCTTTTTATGGGTATTATAATGTTTTATATTATCAATATTGATATCACATGGCAAAGAGTTGTTGATTCTGATGACTCTTGACTTTTCTATGTTTTAATCTTTTATGCTCTATGTATTGCTGGTTATGAGTTATTAAATGATTATTTCCGGAACTCTGAATATATTGTCATACCCTTATAAACTTATTATTCAAATTAATGACATTCATCTTATAATTCTTATGTTTAACCTTATTGGTCTTTGGAGATCACCCATATTAAATTTCAATTCTTTGAGATATAAATAAAGAAGTTGAAAAAACTATTTCTAGAAGGGATTTCATATGGATTTTGATGATAACTTGATTTTAAATAATAAAAGATGGGTTAAGTAGGAGAAATTTAAATTTGATGACATTGTTAGTGTTAATGTAATAGGTTTTCCTATTTATAAAAAACTCTAAACCTAAAATTTCCTCTAGAATATAAGTGATATTGTTTTTAATTTAGATTTTGTAAGGTTGGGATGGGAAAACATTGGTCACAATTATTGATATGAAATTCAGAAATGTAGAGTTTATGATTTCAACACCGGATCCAAGAGTGCATGTTTTGGGTGGTTAGAGTTGGTATTAGAGATTGACTTAGATAACTTTGGTTATTTTGTTGTTTTCATGTGAGGTTATATTAAGAGTTAAGGATATTATCATAGGTTTATAATAGAATGGTTAATCTAAACTTCAAAGTATTAGACACCTCATTTGAGTGTTTTATGTTTTAAAAAAAATTGAGGTTATTAATAACATATTTTTAGAGACATTTTATTGGGTTTATGTATTTTCAACCCTTATGGTCAAAATGAATTGTAATTTAGGGAGTAATTATTTTTTCATGTTTAAATAAAAAAGTGACAACTTGTATACTGGGTGAAAACTCATCACATCCAACAAGGTGGTTAGTATTGAACCCATGATCGAAGGATGATAAGGGTTTCATGCCTACCACTAGCCTATGTGATATCATGGTTAGTATGAAATATTTACAGGGAAAGGTTAATGTTATTTCATAAACATATGGTATTTTATTTGGGGAATTATTTATTATTTATCGTAGAAGAATGTATGATAAAATAATTATATTCATTGGTTTTTTAACTTAGTCAAAAAATGTTAGAATAATTTTAATGATAATTATATATGGAATAATTTTGTTTGAAATTTGGGTATTAATATTTAATTTTAAATATTAATTTATCAAATTAAATTTTACTCATTTTGGGTATTATCATACTATTTTTTAACCATCCTAGTTTTTGTTAGTTTCTAAAGACAGGTGGGATAGCTTTACTATCCCTTTTATGGTTATGTGGTCCTTTGAAAGGTTGATTTTAGTGCTTCAGGAATGAAAAAATTATCGGTAATACTCATCATTTGGAGAAAAATAATTGAATATGGTGGAAATATATTAAAAGATGAAATTATAATCATAAATTATGTATATGTCCATATTCTCTTGGTCAAGATGGTAATAGAATTACTCAACTCTCAAAAAAGGATCTTGAAACAAAAAAAAAATTAACCTAGTAACTTCTTTTCTGATTAATCGATGGTATTTTCAATCATCAAAAATTCATGGTTTTGAGTCCCTTACCTTTCCTTTGATCATTCACTTTATTATGATCAAAGACTTAATCAATATCTATAATTATTTACATTTTTAATCTATTCCCACCTATGTTAGCTTATTTGGAAACCTAGTTATTTTTTATTCCATGTGACCATTATACTTCTATTTTTATCTTATTAAGAGGATGTTTAATTAACCCTTTTAACGATGGGGGTTTCCAATAAAATTATTTTTAAATTTTCAACTTTCTAATTCCAATATAAAGTTTAAATGGCAAGGACACAATTTATTAAAGTGGGGAGGATGTAACACCCTAAGATTTTAAAGGAAGAAAATAATATTTGATAGTATAAAGGGAAGATAACTCTAGGATTATATTTCATTACACACAATACTACATTCAGATTGTGTTACATGCATCACTTAGTTTATATTCCATTAAATGCTACCCTGATATTTTTTTATGTTCTTTTGCGTATTCAAAATGCAACACCGAACATAAACGACCCATGATATATATTAATGTTATAACCACATCATTAAATTAGCATGTATTAACAGTATTAACTACTTTATGAAATATATATATATATATATATATATATCTTAATAAATACAAATTATTAAAAATGGTTTGGTAAATAATCAATCAATTTTTATTAAAGAGATTTTATTCAAAAAAAATATGTTTTTATAAATGATATTTTTATTTATTTTCATGAAAACATATTATAATTAATTTTCTAGAACTTTTAGAAAATTTATTTTATAAAATGGAATTATTATTTTTAATCGTAATTTAAAATATTACTTTGGGTGAAATTGTTGGATTTTTTAGAAAATATTGATTTTTTAATTAATATTGAAAAAAACGATTTTCATAAAAAGTATTCACTTTTTAATAAATTTAGAAAACTAATATAATCGATATGTTATGAATTTTTTTTAATGTAATTAATTTTATATTTAATCCACTGAATTATTTTTAATAAAATTTATATTTCTTTTATTATAAGTTTATTTGGGGTATAAAAATGGGTTTTTTCTAATGCATAATGTTTCTACATTTTTATTAATTAAAATAATCTATAATGGGTATTTTTTATAATTAAAATTATAAATTTTATATCATTAAATATTAATTTATTTTCATAAAATTATTATTATTCATATAGTAAACATAGAATCGTATTTTTCTAGAAAAATACTCTTCTTAATAACACATTGCCTTTTCACGTCTACGGGATTAATTTGAAATTAAATTATGACAATTTTATGAGTTAAATTTAGCCTAAATGATTCCATATTTTGGATAATAAAAATTCATATTATCTAATAAGTTCAAATTATTTTTTTTCCAAATTGATGAGTGAAAATAATTAAAAATAATTATATTGATTAAGGTTAAAATGAGTTTACTTAATGGTTAAACATAGAATATAATGTGTAAAAATGACACAAAACTTGTGAAAAATAAATTTTATGGATATATTTTGACCTTATACCTTATATTATATATAATTGATCATTATTGGGGCCTTTTGACATGAAATAAAAAAACACCTTTTGAATTCCCACTTTTAAAATAATTACACGTCTCCCACTCAACTCAATTATAAAAGGCCACCCCCTATCCTCCTCGCTTCACACCTAAAACCAAATTGGTTTGACCAATAACTTCCAAAATAAATTATAAAATTACATACATTCATTATAAGATCCATATTTTTTTAGGAAATCCAACCAGGGAAGGCCTTTGGTGAAAATTAAAAGGAGTTTCCCGAAGAAGAGGTAACATTCTCCAATGTGTTTTTTTTATTTTATTTCTTCCTAACCCCCCTTAAATTATTATTATACCATGATCATATAATATAATAATTATATTACATAGTCTGATATTCTTCTATGTTACTTTTATGACATGAAACTACACACACTTCCATCAAATAGGTTTTGAAATTATTATTTGTGTGTATGGTGGACTACCCCCTTGTGAAACAATGTCCTACATTTCCCATTACAACCTATTATGTGAACCTGCATGGTATGCCTATTTTTTCCCAAGATCCAAGCCAAAAATACCATATCTGTAGGTCAGAGATGAAGGACCAGATCGCTAACCCACTGGTCGTCCTCAAGCTACACAAAACTTGCAGGAGGATTCGAAACATCCAAAGTAAAGCAGTCGGAGGATCTCGATTCCAGTGAAAGTCATATAACCACAAAAAGAAATGGATTGAATCTTTTTGGTGAGTTCAAAACCACTGAGAGAAATGGATTCCACAAAAAGGGGGACAAATATATTTCTCCCCAATAATTTCAGCCATCTTCAAATCGTCCCAAAATCAGCACAAATTTTGTTAATAGACTAACTAGAAGTCACACACTATACATTTGAAGGTTTTATAAATTCCGAGAAACTATGGTTATAAATATATGAAGAAAATAGGATTATTTAAAGAATATAACACCTTAACTAATTGAAAATGTCCTTAAGATTGATTCCATAAGATTTATTCCTGAGGAATGTAAGGTTAACTTCACCTTATGAAGAGAGTTTCAATAAAAAAATGGAAAAAACATTGTGTAGTAATCACAGGAAGAAATTATGAAATGTTGAATTGAAAATAATATGCAAGAAATAAGAAGAAAATATGGTGTTTAAGGCTCTAGAATCATATGAGAAAATAAAAGTAATAAATGTGTGATTACTTCAGAAGTAAAATTAGTCTTTGATAAATGCATCAGAAGATGAGATAGGTCAAGTAGGCTATGTGTGATTTTGGTTGTGTGACATCAATATGGATTTTTTGGACCTTTGAAAGTAGTACATGAATAGTGAAACCTTATATGGGTTTTGGAATGTAGGGTGGCTTTGGTTTTGAGGAAGAGAACTTGAGTGCTTATGGTTTACCCTTGTGGTTGGATTCTAGAGGGATAGACATGTTTGGGTGCCTAGCCTGTGTAATGTATATTAAAATGGATGGTCCTTATACTTATAAATTTGATCATGAGAATAATAGGTGCTCAAGGAAATGTTTGTTGATGTGGTTTTATGTGAAAACATTCTCTTTCGGTGGAGACTATGCATGGGAGATTTGGTTTTGGTAGGATGCACATGGAGGTGCCTGGTTTCCATTAAATGAGAATTGCTTGGACTGTTGGTGTTTTTCTAGTTCATGTGGTTACTAGGGGTAGGACCAGTTAGAGGGCGTAGGATGATTTTCTTGAGTAGGGAAGAAAACTATGAGTAGGCGGATGAATGATTTAGATATGATGATATTATCAGGGTTAGGGATGCCCAAGACTTTTAAATGACTTTAGCATGTCCATGTAGTGATTAGCGACATATGAAATAGATTATTGTTGGTGGTGTTCACCGATAAAATCATAGCATACAATTATTTAGTGATGATCATTCCAAAAACAATAATATCTTCATTAGAATAATGGGGGGAAATGGCTATATATCTAGACACCCTACTGTCTTTTGGAAAGATATGAAACATCTTAGGGGTTATGATCATGGAGAGTTCGACAAAGTGGTTGAGGTTTTTTGGGTGAGTTGATGATGATGAAACTTCTATGGTGTGGAGTGATGTATTTGTTTCAAAGATATAATCCTTGTTCTAGAAGGCTCATAGGTTTGTGGAAATGACGTTGGAATGGTTGGGGTGGCATTGTGATTGGATTTTTTGGGGTGGAATTGTGATTCTAGTGAGGAATCCTTGATGTGTGCAATTATTTTTCATAGTGTGTTTAAATAGAAAATCAATTAGGGTATATGATTGAGCCGATTATGGGCATGATATTGGGGTTTTTTCGAAGAGAAATATGAGGTGTGGGTATCTGAGGTGAGTTTTTTCATGTGGTAGGAAACAAATGTGGTTTTGAGTTAGTAGAGGATTTGAATATTGAACTACACTAGAGTCGGGTACAGATTCCAATTGGTGGGTTTCAGTGGTTGTGTAATACCTTTGGTAGTGAAGAAATTGAAATGAATTGAGGTGGAAACATTCCGACGAATGGAGATGGGTGATCAAGGAATGAGTCAAGTGAGGATAGACTGACTGAGGTTAGCACATAGTGTGGGTTCTTAAGGTTTCACAATACATCTATTGTGTGGTTTTGGAAATGATAGGTGCGTTTAGAGTTTGATATGTTTCTAACCTTTTGGGGGAGTGATATCTAAAAGAGTAGCATGTATTTATAAAGAGATACTAAAAGGGATAATCTATGAATTCAGAAATTTTTCGGGTTGTCAAAATCTAGAATTTGATTATAGAAAACTGAAAATCTGGAATATGATTACAAAATCAGGAATTTGTGAACTATTTTTGTATCATTTGAAATGCTCTAAAAATTTTTAGATCATGGTTTTATGAAATCTGAAATTGGTTTAAAAAATCAATAACTTGTGAACTGTTTTTATAATCATGTATATGAGCCCAATTACCCAACGTAATACAGAATTCATAATTGAATTCTCAATTGAATACATGCAGAATGAATTATTTAATGAATTATGAATTATGAATCAATAACACATACAAAATGAATTATGTTGCATATATAATTCTGAATTATATATAACACATATAAAATATGACATACAAGGGGTTGGGGGTGTCCCGGGTAGTGGGGGTGTCCAGGGGTGAGGGGTTGTCCACGGGGGTGGGGGTGTCCAGGGGTGAGGGGTTGTCCACGGGGGTGGGGGTGTCTAGGGGGTGGGTTATACAGAATTAAGAATATAAAAAAAATCATTTTCTATAACACATACAAAATTGAATTCATAAATTAGAATCTAATAACCCCAAAATAAAGTATCGACAGAATCCTAATACGTTTTGTCAGTTTTCCGTATACCAGTTTTTTTACATAAAATGATGTCCATTTTAAACAAAATACGTACACTTAGAGTGATGCCGACCACACCAAGCATTGTTTTGAGGTGGTGTTGACTGGTACACATCACAGATGACTCATGCATCATTGTCATAAAGTATCAACAGAATCTGAATTCTTTTGGTCGGCTTTCCATATGTCGGTTTTTGTTTTTATCTAAAAATTTTTCCATTTAAAATAATGTTGAGACACTTTGAATGGTGTCAGCCGCACTGCCAATCAGATTGAGGTGAGTTTGACTCATACATGTCACATACAACCCATGGACCGTTTTTCTAAAGTATCAACACAATCTGAATACGTTTGATTCGTTTTCTGTATGCCAGTTGTTTTTACCTAAAATGATGTCCATTTTAAACAAAAGAGAGACAATTAGAGTGATACCGGCCACATAGCACCTCGTATTGAGTCGAGGTTGACTCTTACATGTCACATATGACCCATGGATCGTTTTCCTAAAGTTTCAATCGAATCTAAATGCGTTTGGTCGGTTTTTCGTATGTTAGTTGTTGTTTTCGCTTAAAATAATGTGCATTTTAGTCAAAAGAGAGACACTTTGAGTGGTGTCGGACACACCACATCTCTAATTGAGGTTGGGTTGACTCATACATGTCACATTTGACCCATAGATCATTTTCCTAAATTTTCAATAGAATCTAAATTCATTTGGTTGGTTTTCCATATGTCAATTGTTGTCTTCACTTAAAATAATGCCCATTTCAAACAAAAGAGAGACACTTTGAGTGGTTTCGGCCACAACGTGCCTCAAATTGAGGAGGGGTTGACTCTTACATGTCACATATGACCTATGGATTGTTTTCCTAAAGTTTCAATAGAATCCAAATGTGTTTGGTCAGTATTCTGTATGCCAGTTGTTGTTTTTACTTAAAATGATGTCCATTTTAAATGAAAGAGAGACACTTTGTGGGGTGTCAGCCACACCGTGCCCCAGATTGAGGCAGGGTTGACTCATACATGTCAAAAATGACCCAAGGATCATTTTCCTAAAGTATCAACACAATCTGAATGCATTTGGTCATTTTTTCATATGTCAGTTGTTATTTTCACTTAAATTCCTATCCATTTCAAATAAAAGTGTGATGGTTTGAGTGGTGTTGGCCACACCGGCCCTCGGATTGTGGCGGGTTTTACACATACAAGTCGCATATGATCCATGGATTGTTTTCCTAATGTTTCAACAGAATATGAATGCCTTTGGTCAGTTTTCCGTATGTCAGTTGTTGTATTCACTTACAATGATGTCCTTTTGAAACAAAAGAGAGACACATTGAGTGGTGCCGGCCACACCACACCTCTGATTGAGGCGGGGTTGAATCTTACACGTCAAAAATGACCCATGGATTATTTTCCTAAATTATCAACACAATCCAAATGTGTTTGGTTGGTTTTCAGTATGCCAGTTGTTTGTACTTAAAAGAGTATCCATTTTAAACAAAAGAAAGAAACTTTGAGTGGTACCGGCCACATCGTGTCTCGGATTGAGGCGGGGTTGACTCTTACACGTCAAAAATGACCGATGGATCGTTTTGTTAATGTATCAACACAATCCGAATGTGTTTCGTCGGTTTTCTTCATGCCAGCTGTTATTTTCAGTTAAAATGTTGTCCATTTAAAATTAAAGTGAATCACTTTGAGTGGTACGGGCCACATTGTGCCTCGGATTGAGGCAGGGATGACTAATACACATAAAAAATGACTCATGGTCATTCTGGATCAAGGAAAAATGACGGCATTACCGCAGCGTGAGAGCGGTATAACCGCGGCGTGACAGCGGCGTGACTGCGGCATGACTGTGGCTTGACCACGGCGTGACCCCGGCATGTTGGCCCAGTCCAGCAACATCCATGGGGAAACATCTTCCAGCCAGGAGCGAAGGGAGTGGGAGGAGGTGGGGAAACATTCCGGCCATCGCCTCCCTCCCCATTAACTATAGGTGGGTAATGTATCTAAAACTCTATCTAGGTATCATACATAGAATTTTGACAGAACTGTGAACCGCCGCGGGGTGTCGTCCTGGAGCAGAGCCAAATCACGGCGTGACGATGTGGTGACTGCGGCGTGATGACGGCGTGACCGCGGCATGACTGTTGCGTGACCACATCATGACCGCAACGTGACCACGACATGTTGGCCGGGTCCAACAACATCTGGGGGGAATCATTTTCCATCCAGGAGCGAAGGGAGTGGGAGGAAGTGGGGCAACGTTCTGGTCGTCGCCTCCCTCCCCATTTACTATGGGTGGGTAATGTATCTAAAACTCTATCTATGTATCATACATAGAATTCTGATAGGACTGAAAGCCTCCTCGGGGTGTCGTCTTGGAGTAGAGCCAAATCACGGCGTGACCACGGCATGACTGCAGCGTGACCGAGGCATGACCGCGGCGTGTTGGCCCGATTGAGCGACATATGTGGGGCAGCATCTTACAGCTAGGAGCGAAGGGTGCAGGAGGAAGCAGGGAAACATTCCAGTCGTCGCCTCCCTCCCCATTAACTATGGGTGGGTAGTGTATCCAAAACTCTATCTAGTTATTATACATCGAATTCCGACAAGACTGTGAACCACCATGGAGTGTCGTCCTGGAGCTGGTCCAAATCATGATGTGACCGCGGCGTGACCGCAGTGTGACTGCGGCGTGTTGGCCCGGTCAAGCGACATCTGCTGGGCAGCATCTTCCAGCCAGGAGTGAAAGGAGTGGGAGGAAGCAGAGAAACATTCCGGTCATCACCTCCCTCCCCATTAACTATTGGTGGGTAATGTATCTAAAACTCTATCTAGGTATCATACATTGAATTCCGACAAGACTGCAAACCGTCGTGGGGTGTCATCCTAGAGTAGGGCCAAATCACGGCGTGACCGCGGCGTGATCGCGACATGTTGGCCTGGTCCAGCAACATCCGCGGGGTAGCATCTTCCAGCTAGGATTCCAAATAAATCCTATGTAATTGTGCTTCACATTATAGAAACCAATATTATGTTATAAAAAACAGACTCTTGATTTGGGATTGTGGTATAATAGAGACATATATTTTATATTCGTTGTTTTTAAAATTGGTTTTATTATAAAAACATGACTTTACTTATCAAATTAAACAATTATATTAAAGAAAACATATTCAAGATATGCAATTCAATATAATTAAGCAGAATTAAGAAAGAAGTTAAATTCAATTTAAATCATTCTTAAATTGAAGAGGCTACAAGAGGGACTCTACCTCAAGGAGGAACCAATCCGTCCACTTTATCTCTTGGAGCTTTCAAACTAAAATCTGATGCTCTCCCAATGGGTATACGCACCTTCACACACATGCAAGGACACCTATCCCCTATGCACACACCTGCATAGCCATGAGCATGTGCACGGGGATCCTTACACATATGCTTATATGCATATACCAGTATCCACTCACCTGTGTATGTATTTTTATATATATGCATGGGCACACCTAGCCCCATGCATGTATAATCATTTCCATGGTTGAATATACATGTAACGGGGAACAGACATACATATACTTACTTACCTTTGCACACGCAGGCGAGTCACCCTTGACTTGGTGACTTGAAACCAATGACAAGGGATCAACGCACTACACAAAGGATATTAAGAACCTTAAAACACATAAAGGACCCTACATAACCAGGTAAAAACCAACCAAACAGAATTAAAGCCTTACATCGATTGGCAGCGGAGAACCAAATCCACCCGAACCAACAAAAAACGATCCAACGCCCTACCAAAAACATAATATGGAGTCAAAACATAGAAATCCTGAAAATACATGTGGTGCAAGACAAGTAGTAACCATATAATCTTACCACGGATCAAAGCCAGTGGATTGAAACAATCTGAACCCCTTCTGGCCTCCTTCATATAATATAACTACTCCCTGTCCATAGAAACCAGTAAAAGACCTAAGTGGCCAATGTGATAATGAAAATAAAATAAAAACTAAAAAAAACATACCTGTCTCCTGTGACTATATATGTCATGACCCAACATATAATAACCACAATTCCACATGGCTCAAATCATGTTCCTACAAGCAAAGAGGAAACAAATCCATGTTTCAAAATGATACTATCAAAAAGTACATTCCTATTAATTAAAAATTAATATTCCTATAAATGGTATATAATTAGTTTGGCTCGAGTTTTAGCTTAGTTTGGTTTTGTTCAATACAAGTCTGTTTGGTAAATTTCCATTAAATTTAGTTTTTGTTGTTTTTGTTTATATTATCTTGGAAAATTTCATTCATTTGGGTTCTTGTTGATCATAGAATTCTTTTTATATGTTTTGTATGATCTAGAAATGGTTTATTCATGGGGTGTCACATAATTATCATTGACCACAATAACCTTCCACCTACACCCCAATTATTATACTTTTTCCAACCAATGGGGTATTGACTAACCATGTGGGAAATTTCCAACGTATCACACTCCACAACAAACATCCACCATTTCCACTTTTATTTAATTCTTTATTAGAGAAAGGTGAGGGGTCTTGCAACTTCGTAAGAGTTTTATCGAAGATAATCTCTCTACTTGTTGGTATTATGTCGCATCACCATTGAAGGGTCTTGTAGTGATGCATGATCATTATCATGTAAAACCCTTTAGTTTTTCCATGGAGTCATTCATTGTGACACAGAGTCAAATGGTCGTGTTTAAAACCTTTTTTATGATGAACGTGACATGCCAATCAGATCTTGTGCGATAAGGTAGACCTGTTTACAGGGATTCCATGGTGTCTTGCAAACCGTATGGGCACATATCAGATTAATGAGCATGGCTATTCTTGGTAAGAAAAAGCTGCTTAGATTTTTTGGACCAGCTACACATTATCCATCTTTATGAACAAGTGTGGGTTTCCTAGTATATCATATACCACCAGTCTAATATTATAATAGAACTGATTATCCATTGGTTCCTTGGAACCAACTCATTCAATTTGTCCCACAACGAAGTTGGAATTAGCCTCTGGGATGTCTATTGAATAGGCAGGATACCCCCCCTTGCGAAAATGTGAGAAAAATTTCTTTATTTCATGGATTTCTGGGATAACCCCTCATAGACTCTGGTTTTGGTGAGGGATATGCTCAATATCATGAAATAAAAGTTAAGAAATGAGATTTATATACAATCACTCATCTCTTTTAAAGATTAGATCAATATTTTACTCCATCATAGTAGAGCTTGGAAAACCTCTATACACCCTCACTGGTTCCCTTCCTATAAGGTCCATAATAGTGTCAGTTCATATTTGGAAATCATAAAAGTAGGAGAATACATCACATAGGGTTATTGGTTGAGGATGTAAATATATATAATCCTTGGGATTGATGGTTTCATGGATATATTTTTGACTGGGTGGTTTTTTCCAGTAGGGGATGCACGTTCAGGAATCCAAGTTGTCACTTTGGTAATGACAACTTGAGTGGTAGAGATTCGGCCTCTTAATATAGTCGTATTGACCCTTATAGGCCTCTGTCATCTCTTGAGCCATATTCAACAGGAAAATATCCCTTATAGACTCAGTGGTCCTTTACAGTTTTTATTTGGATAGAGAGGGGATCACCTCCATTGATACAATTATCACAACACCATTTTAATCCCTGGTGCCTTGTTTCACCCCAAGCTACTATACATCTCCTGATTTGAGTACACACCATTAGGCCCTGACGAGGTTTTAGATATGGTGAGATGATCTGACCATTTCTATTTCACACGTTAACTTTCACTGACTGGGCCAATTATTGAAAATGGAGATGACTCTCTTATTGAAATGGCATGCAAGTTATCACTTCAAGATGGGGTTCTAATCAATTTAGTTTCATTACATTTGGTTCATATCAGTTTTGTTTAGTTCAATTTAGTTCATGTCAGTTCCAGTTATATAGTTTTTAATTCATTATATTTGGTCCAATTTGATACATCATTTTTGGGTTTATATGGTGCCACTTTATTTAGTTCAACTCATTTTGGGTTAACTCTTCATAACCTTATTTGGTTTGGTTTCTTGTCGTTCATCTTGGTTTGTTATGTTTGATTTCATCCTAATTGAGGAAGGTCACTGATTATGTATGATTCATTTTGATACAACATGATATGATTTGTTTTGGATCTGTTTAGTTTTAATTTATTTTTTTGGTATACGCTATTTTAATTTATTGTAGATTCATTTAAGAAATTCAATTTTAATCTTTATAGGTTAGTACCATTGTTTTCAGAGGAGCGCACCTGGTGCGCCTCACCCCTGGTGAGGTTGGGTGACCGTACTGAGGCCCGCCAAAGGTGCACGCCTCGCACACCATCCCAAGAGGCACTACATCCAAAGGCGCACATGGCTGCCGAAATTGGGGGGAAAAGTAGGGAAATCGCGGGATTAGAAATTCCTCGAGACTGAAAACGTAAACCATACCTCAGAAATAATAATGCTACAGAAATCGAGGGGAATAGAGTAAAGAAAACGTCGGAAGTGGGCGGCAATAATCGAGGGTGAGTCACGACTGGATTAAAATAAAGGGGCGACAGAAATCGAGGGCGAGTCGCGATCAGGGTGTAGTGAAGCAGTGAGGTGATCGCGAAAATCATGGAAATCGTGGCTATAGGAAATCAGGGGTGTAGTGAAGGCGATTGCGGGGTGTAGTGCAGTGTAGGAGATCACAGGCTATAGTGCGGCTATAAGAAATCATAGGGCATTTTATCAAAAGTGAGCTAGTATAGTGTTAAATATAACATAACATTTAATTTGTATTATTTTAATTAGATTTAATATTTTTTAAATTTAAAATATTCTGGAAAAATGTATTTATTTATTTATCTGTGAATGCGCCTTATTTTCGCCTCGCGTCGCGCCTCACGCCGCATCCCCAAGAGGCCTTTGTACCTTATTGCACCGCGCGCCTTTGACAACACTGGTTAATACAATTCTGATTATTTTGTTTTTTCCTACTTATATTATGTCTTATTTCATTCAATTCAGTTTGAATGAGTTCATGTTGGTTTCATTTAAATTGGTTTGTTTCATCCTCAAGGATGTGTGGAATTGAATCATATATTGAGAATCTAGAATTGGTCACCCATACATTAGACATCCATGAAACATCAAATAAAAAGAAGAAAAAAAGATAAATAACCCAAATGAGATTAATATAATTAAAATCAATTCAAAATTAAAAAATGAATCATAAAAATAAGATTCAATGAAAGTAGAATCAAACATACACTAGGTCGTGCTAGACAAATATAATAGCACATACCAAAACAGAATAAAAAAATCAATTATACCCATATATCCATTGTAAAATATCATGTTTCTCAGCATATATCCACTCACCCATAAATAAAAAAAACAAGAGATGATTATACCAAAGGATGAATCTTGAACATATAACATGATATGAGCAACAAACACACACAAATAGATATCCAGGATGTAAAGTAGTCATATTCATGCAATTCATACCTAATATAGAGTTTTCATAGACACATAAATCACTTCAAGCACCAAATTAAATTGGTCCAAACTAAGAGAAAAGAAAAAACCAACCTCAAATGGTGGAAGATGAACCAAGACTATCCAAACCACTTTTCCATCGGAATCGAATGCCAAAACATACCCCAGGCGACCTGAGAGAACAATGATACCCCCTAGAAACAAGGATCAAAGTTAGAATCAGGAAACCTCAAAACCCCTTGGGTTCAACCAAATGAAACCGGTCAACTGGAGAGAAGAAAACTCTATGAAATTGAAGAATTAAAGTAGATGAATTCTTACTTGGAATTACCGATCAAGAACCCTCAAGAAATTTTGGAGAAATTGTGGAGGAGAGGGAGCCGAGAGAGGGGGACGTCGTGCGGGGTGTTCGGCCATGGGGGTATCGCACGTGACTGGAGAGGGGGTGGGGGACGTCGTCAGAGGGGGGAACGTTGCAGGAGGAGAGGGAGCCAGTAACTGAGAGGGGAGGGGGATGTCATCATCAGAGAGTGAGCCGAGAGGGGAGGGTTAAACGTTGCCGGAGGAGAGGGAGTCGAGAGGGGTTGGGGCTCGGGAGGTGGAGGTGGAGGTCGGGAGGTCGAGGAGGTCGAGGTCGGGAAGGGGAGGAGAGGTCTGAGACTCTCAGGTTGGGGAGGGTTCGCGCGGGGGTGAAAAATATAAAGGGATCCCGATAAAAATTAGAAATTGGTAATATATACTAACGGTTTTAGAAAAACCGTAGGAATAAACCCCAATTTCCCAATGGTTATTATAAACCATAGACATTCATGCATTGGTATAAACACATTTCTCACTAGTGAATGATCACTTGAAAATGGAAATGTTACTCATGCGTATGTACGGTCTACCGTCTCCATGATCATAATGCTAGTTCTTTTTTCCAAACAATATTTCATCATTGGTTTTAAAATTATAATTAGTATATAAATATGATAAATATTTTATGATTATTATTCTATATATTTCTAAATAATGAACTCTTGGACTATAGTCAATCAACCAAAGTCATTTTTGACACTTAAGTAGAATATGGTGGAAATGCTTAACTTAAACTTAAATGATTAAGTAATTATATATAATTTTTTAATAAGTGTAATTAAATTAATAATAAAATTGAAAAATTATCTTAATAAATTAAATAATTAACATAATTTTATTATTCAAGAAGATAAAGAAAAACTGTGAAAAATAGAACTTGAGGTGAGGGTTTTCTCATCTAACTTTTATTTCAATGAGTTATATACTATATTGACAACATATTTTTTTGTAGTGTATATAATTCCCATGAATATAATTTATTATTATTAACCTAAAATTTATGTCTATTTACATATCCATTTTATGATCTCCCTTTCACGAGGCTTATGATTTCAAATTTACCAATGCAGTAAGGGATTTTTGTCTCAGTTTCCCTTCATTAAAATGTATGTTATATTATACATCTATATATTTTTATGAGGTGTATATACTACCCCTTTGACATGTGATATCATGAATCTCATTATTTTCATGATATTATAAGTTTCATTTAATGTTATTATTTCATTAATATTATGATTTAAAGTAACAGATGTGGTAAGAACCTTTTTTTGTAATCTCATCATTCATCGGGATTGTTTATGATTATGCTTCCAATGATGAGATATTATGATAAATAACTAATTAACATGAATTTTATTATACTATACTCATTAAAAATATTTATAAGTGATAGTACCATTATTCCACACATTGGTACCTAAAAATATTGATAAATGTTTTTAAGAAAATCAAACTTCATTTCACTCTTTGGTAAATAACTTGTTTTCTTCCAAAACCATGTCCTACAAAAAAATTCAGAAAAATTAACATTTTAAATATGATTTATTAAATATATTTTTTCCAGTTTTATATTTTTTTAAATGTTTTCAAAGAAATATTCTTATTAATTTTAGAACAAGGCACTTTTATAAACTTTTTACTGTGAAAAATGAATGTTTTTTATGGCTTCCACTGAATTACCATCCAGCATAACCTTAATTTATTTGGAGATTAATTTTACATTTTAAAATATTATTTTTAAAGAAATTGTTTTCTTAATATTCTATAAATTTTTATTATTTAAAAGTTTTTTTAAAAAAAGGATTTCAAAAATGTTTTAATTTTTAAAAAGTGATTTCCATAATGGTAATGATTTTTTCCTTAAGAAGGTTTTTAATGATATTTTAGTGGTATTTTCATTCATTAATGTCGAAAAACCTTATTGTTAATTATTCTAAAATAGAGATATTTTGTTATGATACCATCCTCCTTATTTATCTCAATATATTAATATTATTTTAAAATATTATTATGGAACCTGTTTATCTTCCATAGGTTATCCATATTGAAAATTGATTGACATGAAGCCCTTTTTCATGAGATTATCAGGTTATAAAGAATGATAATTTTTATGGTTTTTATGATGTAATTTAATATATCTATACATTTTTCATTTTTCATTATTGGAAGTTAATTAAACAATGGGGAAACCCAGATAGCACCAGGTGATCCAATTACATCTTATACGATGGTGCATCCCAAATATCACTAGGTGGGACCCTTGTAGTATATATGATGGGGTACCTAGATAGAACTGGGCGATCTAGTTATAGCTTATAAGATAGGCTAGCTCAAATAGAATAGGTTTAGCCTGTTATAGTTTATATGATGGGTGAACCCAGATAACACTCTAATGGATTGGGTAATGTACCTTGTCTTGAATTAAAATAATGAGGGAGTTAATTTAGGGGTTCTTCTATAGATTTAAATAGGATACATTTATTTCAAAAATGTTTATAAAAAAGGTTATGAAGAAAAATGTTCCAAGATACCAAGAGATTTTTGTGATATTTTTATGGGTATTATAATGCTTCTTATAGTCAAGATTGATATCACATGGATCGGGATTATTTGTTCTACTGATTATTTAATCTTCCATATTTTTCATATTTTTTTTCTAGGTATATATTAGTATGATTTATTTTATTATTCACTCAATCACTCTAAATATGTCTCCATACCCATATAAAATTTTTATTCTCATTGAAGACATTTATCATATAATTCTTATGTTTAGCCTTACTGATCCTTTGAGGTCACCCTACATATATTTATTTTCCATATTATATGTAGAATGAGGTTAAATGAATTATTTATAAATGGTATTTTATATGGATTATGATGATGTCTTAATTTTAAAAAATAAAAGATAAATTAAGTCGGAATAATTCTCATTTGACAATATAGGTATTGTTTTTTGATGGAGGTTTTCTTAATTCTCTATTACTCAAAACCAAAAATTTCTTTGATAATGTAAGAGATCATGTATTTCCATTGGATGTTTTATGGTTTGGATGGTAAAAATTATCTCACAATTATTAGTATCATAGATAGAAATTTAATTTTTGGATTTCATGATCAGATCTAGTAGTACGGGTTCAAGGCAGTTATACTAATTTTTCAAAAATATCTAATTTTTACTCCATTTCCATGCTAACAATAATATAGAGTTTTGGAAAAATCTTAGAGATCAATTTTGTAACATTACTCTTTCCTTTTCTAGAAAGGATATAAAAGTCACATTTGTTTATTGGATTTTTTCCTTCCTTATCACTATACTCCTTAATTATTATAAAGGTAAGAATTAGTAGTGGTTTATTAAAACACATATATTCTTTATTTTGTTTGTATATCTCCACTTTTTTCATTTAATGTTTTTACTTCTACATTACATATTCCTAAGTAATACTTATTTATTTATTTTTCTACCTTCATCCTTTGGAGAAATTAACACTTTTTATAGATTTCATATAGAAAAATTTCCACTAATATTTGAGCTTTTTCATCAATTGGTTCTGAAACTTGAACCACCATGTATTTCATAGCCATAATAAGAAGTTCACTAGTTTCATTTCCCTTTAGTGTCTATTCATAGAACATTAGTTTTTTAGGATTTTTTATATATTCTTTCTTGTATATTAGATTTTTTCCAACAATTTCTTTATCAATAACATTTTTATAGAAATTTGACTTCATATTAATCCTTGTTATAGTCTCAACATTAATTGTGATATTTTATCTTTAAATAACTTCTTAACTCCCTTACTCTAACTTTGTGTACTATTTTCAACAAGGTTTTATTAAAATTCTAGAGTATATAAATATATTTATATTAAAATCTCCATTAAAAATTTCATCAATATAATCCCATGCCACCAGATTATATTAAACTTGTGAATTACATATAAACATTTAGGCACATGAGCGTCAGTCCAGTTGGTGATGTATCCTTTAGTGCATCCACGAGACCCAGGTTCAAAACTAAGTAGAGGCATATTTTCGATGGTACTGTAGTAGTATTTGTAGCAGGTACTGTAGCAGGCATTGTAGTAGTACTATAACATAACTGTACCCTATGTGGTACTGTAGAAGGACTATACACTATGTAGGGACTATAGAAAAATTGTATATTGTGCGGGTACTATAGCAGGCACTATAGCGGTTACTGTAGCAGGTACTATTCAATACTGTAGCCGCTGGAACTATTAACCTTGGGCCACTGGTTTGGGCTTGGATTCCTTAAGGCTTTCAGGCCACCAAGGCTGTCGATTCAGTAGGGATTTTGGGCCACCTCAAGGCCTTCGTCCCACATGTAGTTTCCCCATACATCTACAATAAAGGATTAGCCCTAGAAGAGGATTCAGAGTAGGTTCACTCACCATAAAAGAACCAAATGGATTTGTTAGAATGAGAGGGTATGGCTATGCTATCAGGACCACCCTGTGCTAGCATGGAAAGCCTATCCAGTGGTCCATGTGAAGGTGGAGAGTTATTATCCTGATGCAGATGTTGGGGAGGGGTAGTTCCTTGTAGATAGTCTGGTTGAATTCTCTAAGACCTTCGGGTCATGTAATCTTCTAATCCTATGGTCCATGTAATATCTGAGCCTACGGGCCTTGTAAGGATTCCCCCTAATCCATTGAAAGGGGGGTTATCAAAAAAATCAATAAAAATTAAGGCCTTCAGGCCATATGGGTATAGAGAAATTTAGGATGATAAATTTATTGAATTAAAACAGTGTCATTATAAAGCTTTCTTAATATAAAAAAACCCTGAACACACTAGAATACTATCCTAAGTTATATTTCAAGACTAATCAATTTATTCCCTTTATACTTTTATTAAAAAATAAATTGATCTATTCTTAATAATCATTTTGGGTTGATCTAATGACTTATGAAAAACTAAAAGTGACCCTCCTTCAAGAAGATGTCCTAAAATATCCACAAATTTATTTAAAGCCATAATGAATTCATGTTCTTAAATAGTAAACTTAACACTCCTCTCACCATTATCATTTTGAAATGATGTTGTATAATAAAACAATTTCATAATTAAAGGATAAAACTGATCAATATTAATATATTGTAGAATAATAAATTCCTAATCCTTGAAGAAAATGATCCTTTTGAGTTGAGATTCATACTTACAAATTTGGATATATTAATATTTTTTATACAAATTTCTTTGATGTCATGCTTTCATATGAATCCATGTGATGAAATGGAACAAGTAACACCAAAAAAATTTATAGAGAGATTTTTGTATATCTTAACAACTGAATAACTATAAAATTTTGTGGGGTTGACAAGAATTTATATAGAAAAGATTAATAAACCTGATCCATTAATATTAGAAACATGAATGGTCAAATCATAACTATAATAGAGAGTATATATTTATAAATCACGTTGAAAATATATCTATTGAATTTCATTAAAATTCAGTTACCCCTGATTTTTTAGTTCAAAGAATCATGTAAAATAAAAAATATATAATGTAGAATAGATGTTAATAGTTTTTTTATTATGAAAAATATAAATTAAAGAATCATATTTCCTTCCAAATTATGTCTTATAATACCAAAAATAACTTGATTCTGAAAGTATTAGTTCTAGAATATGAAAACGTTTATTCATTTATTTCACATTCTACAATAATGTAATTATTAACTATATGAAATTTAATCATATTTATTAGACACAAATTGCATCCTTCTTTTTCAAATAATGTTTCAATATAAGGATAATAGAATTAGAAAATGTAAGATCATCATGTAAAGTTGCTCATACCCAAATTCTTCTTTTTAAATTTTAAAATTACAGAATGTAATGGATTGGTAAATATATCTGCCAGATAATCTTTAGTTTCAATAAATTTGAGAATAATATCTCATTTTTTTCAAGATCCTGAATAAATTTGTGTCTTATATCAATGTTTTTTCACAAGATTAATGTTTTAGATTCATAGAAAAATAAATAGAATTTTTTTTATCATATATATTCAATGTTTTAAGTAATAATCAGTCCAAAAAATTAGGGTGTGCTTCATATTCAGATTCAGTAGTGCAGACTACTTCTGAATGTTTCTTATTACTCAACCAAGAAAATAAATCTTTTCCAAATAATTTACATGTTCCATAAGTAGTTTTATTATCAATTATAAAACCTCTAAATTATGTATACAAATAACTCTTATGAATATTATCATATCAATAAGGATATAAAATTCCATGTTTCAAAACACCCTTAAGATAATAGAAGGTCATTTTACTACTTTAATATGTGATTCTTTAAGATTATATTGAAATATCACACATAATAAAATTTAGTACATAATATATATTTTTTTATTATTTAGTAAAGTAAACATCTATTCATCCCTCTAAAAAGTTATTGATCTTATGGCTTCCCAGATTCAATAAGATCGGGTTTAAAAATGATTCCTACCAGATTACAAATACTTGATGCATTATTAAAACCAAATCATTTAGGTAAATATTTTATGTAATTATATTGAGACAAATTGATTCCTTATAGTTTTCTAGTAATTTTAAATCCAAGAAATAATTTAACATTACCCATCACACTCATCTCAAATTTACTTTAGATTAGTTTTGAAAATTTATTGTCAAATTATTTTAACATGGATCATAAAATTATATAATCAATGTAGATTTGTATGATTATGGTTTCCTTAATGAATTTATTAATAAAAATGTTGGTATATGGCATTCATCTAATAAGTTCATTTTGAGGTATTAATCTATAAAATCTATCACCCAAAGACCTTATAGTTTATTTAAGTATATAATGTTCCTTCTTAATATTATAAACATGTTTTATAAATTATTAATCTTTAAAACCAATATCTTTTTAAATATAAAATATATATTGAACATATTAATTAATTAAGGAACTCTTTACATCTATTTAGAATAGATTAATGTTTATATTATCAATAAAGGATAATAAAATTTAGATAAATTCATGTCAAGATACCAGGGAAAATATTTCTTCATAGTATATGACCACTTCCTCATTATAAACTTTAACAAAAAGTCTAGCCATATTCAAAAATATGGTTCGATTTTAGTCATACTTATTTCAGAAGACCCATTTAACTCTTATAACTAGAATATTTATATAGTTCTTAACCATATTCTAAAACTTATTCCTTATAAACTCATTAATTACCTCATACATTACCATTATCAAACTGTCATCACCCAAGGAATAATATATCTTTTTTGGCAAAAAATTAGAAAATAATGATATATTATCACACACATTCTATAAAGAAATTATGGTTTCGGTCATTTTATCAACATCAGTAATGATATTACCAATGGGATGGTTCCTTCAAAACTTTTAGTTCCTGGGAAAATAATATATGTTGTCATGCATCTACCTAATTATTATTTTTTGAAAAACATTATTTTGGAATAATAGTAATAGGTGTTTGTGGTCAAACTTCCATATCTAAATAAAAAGGGGTTTTTAATACATAATCTAAACCATTTTAATAATCTTAATATTTTATCTTCTTAGAATGATTGGTTTCATCCAACTTCACATGTAATATTTATTTAATATTGTGTTATTGTGTATTTAAAATATGATAAGACATATTTTTGGTAGAGTAACCAAGAAAAATTATTTCATAATCATTCAAATCTAATTTATAATGATTATATTTAGTATTCAAAATGAATATTTTTCATATAAAACCTCTAAAGTAACTAAATTTTAATTTCCTTCCATTAAAAAATTCCTGGGGAATTTTCTTTAATAATGGGTTAAGTAAAATCTGATTTATAATATACCATGTATAGTATTGACAAATTTAACCAAAAAAATTAACAGAATGATATTCACTCAACACTGATAGGGTAATTTTATGGAGTGTTATATTTATATTTTTAACTACCCCTTTTTTATGGAGATATTTTTATTGAAACGTTATGTCTAATGGCTTTCTCACTATAAAAATTTTAAAAATAAATATTGATAAACTCTATTCCATGATCAATATGAATAGTGATATTGGAAACGTTTTTTCTCATTTTCAACTAGAGATAAATTTTTTAAAAACATGATCATTTGAAATTTATCTATAAGAAATAACATCCTGGTAAATATGGAGAATTCATAAACTAAAATATACACAATGTTTTTCCTTTGATAATTTCAGTTTGTGTAGGTCTAAAAGGAACTATATACCCTAATTTTTGTGGTTAAAACGTTCATATTTCACAATAGTTTTAAAACTATATGTATATCACTTACCATATAGGCAAGGGTTAAAAAATCTTAAGGAATTAAACTTTAGTTATAGAAATTCTTTCAAAATTTCCTTCATGGAAAGTTTAGCTAAGTTCCGAACATTTTAGTTTCCTAATAATCTATTCTAAATAATTGAATTATACTCAATTTCATTATGTAAAGGAATTTTTCATCAGATAAATTCCTCTAGGTAAATTGTGTAAACATTATCAGGCCTATTGTCTAATAATATGTGAACTCCTTAAAAACTTTTGATAGTAAATTTATCATTCCTGAATTTCATTGAGTAACCCTCATCACATAATTTGATATTGATAATATGTTGTGATTAAGTCATGAAAAATAAAGAACATTCTAAATTAATGTCTCCCCAAGGAAGGATGTGTCACCAATACACATGATCTTATATTATGTGTTTCTTCCAAAAGTAACATGTGAAACCTTTACTTTTTAAAATTTAAAAAAGTTATAATTGTTTACAGTGATATAAAAATGGAAAATACAATCTAAGAACTAATTTTTTTTACTTATATAACATAAAATATTTCACATAAAATATATTAAACAAAAAAATTAGTACACAAACATTTTTGGGTTTGGACAAATTAGTGATCAGAACCTTAGGTACCCACAATTAACTAATTTTTATATGTTGAAAAATGTTATGTTCTGAATATTTTTAAGATTGAGTGGTTCTAAATGATTGATTCTTATGTAGGGATAATATATTCTCTATATTCCTACCATTTTACATTTCATATAAAGGGTTACATTTCTGGAAAAAAAATAAGATTGAAAATGTGAATTTTAAAAATAAGAATAACAAATTTCGAATGAATCCTTAGCCGGATTGAATTATTAAATAATTTTATCAAACTTATCTCTTATGGAATTAAATTTAGAGAGTAAATTATTCAAAAGTTAAAGATTTTATAATTTTTTACAAATTAATCCTTATTTTTTATGGTTAATGAAATAGAAATATTTTTTTCATTTAACTTATAAGTGATTTTTGAAATACTTTCAATATCATTAAACATATCTACCTTACCCAAATCATATTTCTTTAATAAATTCTTCAATTGTCTCTCCAAGAGAGTCACATATTATTATAATCCTTCAAATGATGGAGGCTCATAAACTTCAAAATTAGAATAATAAATTGAATCTCAAAACTCAAGGAAAATTGATTCACTAACATAATTCATAAATAATGATTCATTTCTTGGAATAGTAGCAATAAATCAACATATATTTTTATTATCATTACTATTTAAGACACTTATAGATGATGATTCTTCACACATAATACCACAATTATTGACCTTTATAACTTAATTCTCTTTTTACATAAATAATATTTTGGAGTCATAATCCTTCTTTATCAATTTCATAAAATCCATTTTAATATGTCCCACCTTATTCAATAATAAAAAAATAACATCATTAGAATCCTTCTTGTCATTTGTTTTTATGGTATTATCAAATATTTCTATTTTATACTTTTAATTTTTATTTTATGAATAATTGTTATTAAACATCAGGTCTATTTGTTTAGTAAGTATGGAAAAGTATCCTTCACTAAACTTCATATTACCAACATCTAAATGTTTCTTATAATAATTATTTTAATAAGAAGGATCTAGTTTTTTTAGTTTTAAATTGGTAGTATAAAAAGAAAATTAGTTCGTCTATTTTAATTTAGTTATATCTCACTTAAGCCTATTATTATTCTATGTAAAGGTTATGATATGAAAATAAATACTCAATTGGGAAATATGTTTAATTCCATCAATAATAGTTCTTTTAAACTCCCATTATTTAAAGAGAGATTCAAAAATCTTCTCCAGAAAATGATTATCAATAATATCCTTTTTACCAAGTGATTACAAAGAATTAAAAATGGTTATAAATATTTTATGAATCTAAGAAATATTTTCCTTTAGAAGAAAACAAATATCTTAGTAAACAAATCATAGCATAGTCATTTTGGCCTCCAAAACCTTTTATATTCTAAAATAAGTAATTCGTAGTTTCTTCCAAATTTAGTTGGTAGTTTTAAAAGATGAAATTTTAATATATATATATATATATATATATAGTTTCATTTAACCTAATAATGTGTTATGAAAACTATAATTTTATTGATATTCTATCATATATTCTTAAGTGAAATTTAGAACATATTTTTTTGGAATCATATACTCTCCAACCATCATTTAAAAGTTAAAAACTTCAGTATTTACCACAAAGAAATGTATATTATCCCTCTAGTACTTGTAATCAATTCCATCAATGTTTTATTGTTGATTTTGATTTATATTCTCTAATGTTCTGATTTATAGATTGACTGTCAGGGGAACAATTCATATACTTATACATTAGTATAAGTAAACAATGTAGATACTTTATCTTACACCAAATGTCATCCCAGTATTATATCACCAAGAGGGGGTGAAATAAAGATTTTAATAAACTTATAAAATTTTACCCTTTTAAAAAATATAGTTTAGAAGGAATAAAATGTGTAAGTAGTCTATATGTAAATAATTAGAGTATAAAAAATTAAATATCATAGTGTAAACAAAGTAATTCAGAATATTTTCACTTTATAAATTAATGTTACTAGATAAAACTAAAAAGGATAAAAATTGTTAAATATAATTTATAATAATACAATGAATTTTTTTATGATAACCCATAAAAATATAAATAAAACATTATTAAAGAAAGGGTATTCATTTTTTAGACCTACAAACTCTTTACTTTTTTTCTAAAGAAACTTGGGGATAATTCATATATCCATAAGTGCTAGGTTTTGGAATGGAACATCCTTCATCTAAATGATATGAATCAACAATCCCTATCCCTATAATTCATCAATAAATAGGTCAAAATACTAGGCTCATATCTATAGATATTATTTGACCAGAGAAGATTAGTGTCACTAATTCATTATCCCCAAGACATATTCGATCAAAAAATATCAAAAGTAAAATAATTACAAAGGGAATGCTTAATGCTTTTAAAATTAAATTATCATAATTTAAATAACTGAGATCACTCTAAAAATATAAAATATATATGTATCTATTATTTAGGTCATGATTAGATCTCAAATTCTATTACATCAGTATATTGAACTCAATGTTTTGGTCCATTACATATAGAAATTGGTTGCAAAAAACTAATAGAAATGATTTTAAGATCCTTTATATGATAATTGTAACTCCTGCTATTTTATACATGCCTCAAAAAATATTTCATTTTTATATGTGTAAGGTGGTTTATAATGAATGATGAAATGGAGGAATTTAGAGTGACAAAATTCATAAATTCTGTATTCCTAAAGTAAGGATTATACAGAAACAAAACTTTACAAACTTTAAGTAAACACAAGTAAAATTCTAGATATATTGTGATTTATGAAAAAATGATTAAGAATATTTCATTTTTGAAACATAACTCAACGTCATATTTTATTGGATAGATTGTAATAAAAAATATATACTATTTTTAAAAAGAATATATTTAAAATGTTAATAAAATAGATTAATTATGTAAATTAATTCTCAAATTTAATTATCATAGTTAATTATCATCTGAAAAAAGAAATGAAATAACATGGTGATTTGTATAGTAGTTTAGTAAAAACTAGACCTAGTGCTCTTTTATACCTATTTATTCAGTGAGAGATACATTAAGCACTACCTTATTTTTTAAGGGGAATCATAACCCAATTACAACCTACTCTCTCCAATGAAAGTATAACAAAATGACACTTGATCTTTTTATAGTGAGTCACAACTCAATTACATCCCAAAATTATATACCATGATTCACAATATAAATGGTCCTGACTTTTGAATCCAAGAATCACAACTGGAAGATAGATAGTTCTTTTGTATTAAAATAAATAAAGATAATTTGGAATCATATAATATATGGGAAGAATTGTTAAAAACTAAAAAACCATAATGAAATGGATTGAAGAAGAATAAAACACTGGTATTTATTCTTGAGTGTTTGAGCTTGATTGTTTTGTCAAGGAAGTACAAAAATTCATAGAAGTTTGTGTTTAGTCCTTGATATATTTTCCAATAGTAGTTATAAAATTTTAACACATAAAATATTTATGTAATGAACCAACCCATTTTAACTAGAAAATCCACCCAAATTAGCTCGTCACGTAATATAGGTAAATTGGGATAACAAAAACGAGTCTTGAATATAAACAAAAAAAATACATACAACTAAATTCAAAAAACTGGAAAGTGATTAGATACCACAAAGAAAAAACAAGACAATCCAAAATATGATAAACCAAAATGTATATCAAGTCCCCATGTAACCAACAGTCACCTTTAGACCAACCCAAACCAAAATAAGAAACAACAAGAGAAGCCAGCATACTAGAAGAATCTCTTCGATTTACCTAAATCTTATAATAAAACATCTACAAACAACCAAAGGCACAATTAGGCTTCGATACAAATCCCATTAAGATACCACTACAATTTCTATAAAAGTTATAATATTAATAATTCCATAATTATATCCTTTAAAACATAACAGTTTTACAAAATACTTTCATAAATTAACAACATTTGTAATTAATTTTCCCTTTGGTTTTCATAAAATCCTTACATATTATCAAACAAGAAATATAAAAAGATAAATTGATAAAATAAAAACCATATCCATGCATCAATAGATACATATATCCATGAAATAACCTAGAATGAAAAGATATGTGATACAACCTCATATAAAACCCAATGATCAATAATCCATGATAAAAAATTCATGCAATAAATAACTTTAAATGAAAAGGAACAACACATTTGGGCTCTAACTATAACGACCCATACTTTACATACATTGTTAATAATTCAAAATTGAAGCATAATTATTAAAACATATAACAAAAACCAAGAAAGGACCGTATAGGTATAGTGTCTTTAGAAACTGGGAAACATAAACAACTGGTTCATAAAGCATCTACTTTTCCTCCCATTAATTTCATCATATCTGGAGTCCCTTTTTGGCATATTGTACTTAATAACCTTCTTCCTGACCTGGGGAAATAAAACATAAAAAAGGGTGAGCTCAAATTCTCAGTAAGGGTAAACAAAATAAATATCAATCACATCATATACATAAGCACATAACTTTTGGAAATCTTAACCAGCAAAAGAGATCATAATTTCATAACATGGGATAAATCATAGTTGTGAAATGTAATCCCAATAATCATAACATAAAACATAAAACTTTGTGTAATACACTCATAATCATAGATAATCATTTCTTATTAGTCAAGACTCATTTCCAAGACTATCTTAGTGGACAAAGTCCATTTCTGAACCGAGTTCACTCCTCGTTTCAGTCCTATTTCACTGAACCGGTATAACCTACCGTTCCAGCCATGTCTATCTCATGAGATATAAAATCTTTACCCAATGCATTGGAGGGAGATATAGGTCCCACCCATCTCATAATTATACCATTCTTATGTGTGCCACATAATCATAAACCATACATCATAGCATAACCCATGTAATAAAAATGGGATTCTTAAACAACATGACATCATAAAACAATTCATATAAGATAAAGGAATTCATAAAAATATTTCCATCACAACATAATCAAATCCATGTAATAATAGGGATATAAATAGAACTCTATATTTACTTAGATAGAAAATAATTTTGATAAAACACTTGAACTCCATTCTTGAGGAAAATATCCTTTCTACTTCAAAAACACTTTTCCTTTCTTAATATGTCATACAATTCTAAACTAAAAGAAGTTTATTAAAAATAAACTTGAAAACTTTTAGAGGAATATTCTTGGAAATATTGTTTTAAAAATCCATTCATGCCGTATAAAAAAACATTCTTCTCGTACTTTTTTTGAAAAAGTCAAAAAGTAACTCATACGAAAAACGACAAAATGTTCCTTTCATATATTTTACTAAAAACTCACCGAAGGGTAAAATTGGATATAAACTATTGTAGAAGGATATAAATATTACATATTGAGGAAACATGGATGTGGATGATAAAATACACCCCAGTAAATGCCAAAGTATAAACAATCTCGTATAAAATGAGATTGTGATATTTCCCTTACCATAGATCCGATATGCTTTGTACGTGTCTGAACCTCCTATATAATGATTTAAATAATGTTATTGACTTATTACAGAATCATACATATTTTTATGATATCATATATGGTCATATTCTTAGCTTCTTAGTAGTAATATCTCATTGCTACTTGTTATTCGGGTGTTTATAACTTTTTGTTCTTATGCGTGTTTTGTCGAATAAATTCTTATTATTCTCTTTAGGTTATATGTACCTCATTTCCAGAATTTTATTAGTGTAATATATATCATATTAATTCATTCAATTCATTTATATAATCATTATGAAATGAAGATCATGTAGAACGAGTCGCATCACATCACAGAGACGGTATTCTGTACGTACGCACGAGTGATGATATCGTTCTTATGATTGTGGAATTGTATTGGAGTGTATGTATACTATTTAAGAATCAGTATCAATTTATAATAGTTATATATTTTCATTAATTTCACCCTTATACCCATCCAAGTAAGGTGGTGGTGGAAAATAGATTACACCACGGCGTGGAGACGGTATTCCGTACGTACGCACGTGCGGTGATTTCTTTTTCCGTAGGATGGATAGATGGTGAAATAGGTTTGTTTCATACTTATAATAACATATCAGTATATGAGTGATACTGATGTTATTACTTCATAATGAAACAACTAAAGAATAAGAAGTGGAAGAAGAAATAAAGATGAAAGAATCGATAACGGACATTACCTCTTCTTTGAAGTGCTTCTTTGAGACCTCCTTTTAGGGCACTAAAATAGGTCTTTGAAGAATACCATAACCTCTAGGATGTTTCTAGGTAAGTGGAGAGAATAAATTGGCAGGTGTTGGCCGAGCTTGAAGGCTCAATGTGGTGTGAGGAAGAGGGGGAGGAGGTGCCCTTTTATAAGGGCGGAGAGGGGCTCCTTTGGAAAAACTAAAAATATTATTTTATTATAAAGTCAAGTTCTATTTTAAATAGCTCCAAATTGATTTATTTCGAAGATAAGGTGGGGATGGGTCGAAATACTCTCATCAAATAGAATTTGGACAAGTTTAGATTCCTATTTTAACCTTGTCATTTATATTTAACATTAAGTTAAATAATTCTTCTTTTACCATGTCTTCTTGTGTTCTTATACTATAAGGTTAATAAACTTACTATAGCAGCCAAACGAACCCCAAGTTGTCTATTATTAATATATATAACCTTATCTAAGTCAGTTGGCTGAACCTTAGATTTTTATGAATAAAATAACAATTACTAATATAATATTTGTTTTAAAAACTATTTTATGTCAATTTTGACACTATTTACTAACTAATTTTTGTGAAAATCATAACAAAATGATTAGTTCTAAAAAAGTTAATTAAATCAATAATAACATGTCATATTAATCTAGAAAATTAGTTTAATTCATAAAAAGTCTCAAATTAAATTTATTTTGGTGTTTATAACATCAATTATGTCAATATTTCATTAATAAGATAATAACTGCATCATCTTTGTGTCATAAATAAATTAAATTATTTAATGTCTAAAAATTACAAATAAAATTCCATTATGTAGGAAATCTTTATAGATTTCTAATGAATATTTATAGTCTAATTTATCTTATGTATAACCCCATATTAAAAATGATTTACTTATTAAACATTGATTTTAACTATTTTAACCCTTCTTTAAATAAATTAATAATAAATGTCCTAATCTAATCCAAGTGGGCCTAAACGGTCATATTTTATTCCTAAGGTTATTTTTGGTCGAATTAAACTTATCCAATAGAATTAGGACATGTGTTATGGTAATAATAATATCATTTTTACCCTTAATTACCCTATTTACTTTTAACCGTGGTAAATAAAAGTAAAAAGTTACTATTCACTAAAAATTATTTTCATCTCATTGAACCACATTTTACTTACTGACATCATCCGTGTCTCTCGGATTTTTGAAATTCCACTCACAGAAGCGGTAAAATTAAGTTTTATGAAAAATTCAGTTTTTTTAACTATCACTTAGTGGTTTCACTATTCATCAAAAATTGAAAGTTTTCAGAAAAATACAAAAATTTCACCCTAGGATAATTTCGATATCTCTAATCTAAAAATGAAGTCCATTTTGAAAAATAAAATTTATAAAATTTCAAAAAGTGGTTATTACTATTCATAACGGCTAGTTTTAAAAATATTTTATTAGCATATCATTGTTTAGTAAAACTCAGTATTGCGTACGACACAAGCTATTGAGGAAGGTTGTGATTTTGTGTAAAGCAAGCCAAGAAAGTGTTGTTTGTAGAAAAAGATTCCTTTGATGATTTATATAACATAAAAGTCTCGGGTGTTACATTCTACCCCCCTTAAAATGAATTTCGCCCTTGAAATTCGTCACTTTGTAACAAACAGATGAGGATACCTCTCCCTCATCATATCCTCAAGCTCCCATGTAGCTTATTCTAATTGGTGGTTCCTCCATAAAACTTTCACCAATCAAGTGGTCTTGTTTCGTAAGACTTTTTTGCTACGTTCCAGAATCTCTATCAGATGTTCTTCATAAGAAAGATTTTTCTCCAACGGTACAACTTGTGAGCTAAGTACATGTGAAGAATCAGGTATGTACTTTCTCGGGAGAGATACATGGAACACATCGTGAACTTGAGAGAGATTCGGTGGAAGAGCCAATCGGTAAGCAACCTTCCCAACACGATCCAGTATTTCGAAAGGACCGATATATCTAGGGCCCAACTTCCCCTTCTTTCCAAATCTCATAACCCTCTTCCAGGGAGATATTCGTAAGAACACTTTATCACCCACTTCAAACTCTAGGTCTTTTCTTTGGTTGTCGGCATAACTTTTCTGTTGACTCTAAGATGCTCTTATGTGTTGTTGAATAGATCTGACCGTTTCTGCCATTTCATCAATGAGATCGGGTCCTAATAGCTTTCTTTCCCTAAATTCATCCCAGAAAGTTGGAGTCCTGCATTTCTTTCGATAGAGAGCTTCATAAGGAGACATCTGAATACTGGAGTGAAAGCTATTATTATAAGAAAATTCCACCAAAGGTAGTTGTTGATCCCAACCACCCTTGAAATCCATAGAGCAAGCTCTCAACATATCTTCTAGAGTTTGAATTGTTCTCTCAGACTGACCGTCTATCTGAGGATGATAAGCAGTGCTGAAACTCAACTCTGTATCCATAGTATGCTGAAGACTTTGCCAGAACTTCGAGGTAAATCTCGGATCCCGATCAGATATAATAGAAAGTGGTACTCCATGCAATCTTACAACTTCTTTTACATATATCCTGGCAAGCTGATCCAGAGAGAAATCCTCTCTAATAGCAATGAAGTGTGCAGACTTTGTAAGACGATCAACTATGACCCAGATAGCATTATTGCCTTTGGATGTTTTAGGAAGTCCTGTGACAAAGTCAATAGTGATGTTTTCCCATTTCCATTCAGGTATGCGTAATGGTTGTAACATCCCCTTAGACTTATGTCTCTCAGCTTTAACTTGCTGACAAACCAAGCATCAAGAGACATATTCAGCAACATCTCTTTTCATGTCATACCACCAGAAGTACTCTTTCAGGTCCTTATACATCTTCGTGCTTCCAGGATGAATAGAGAATTAAGAACTATGAGCCTCATCCAACAGCTCCTTCTTTAATTCGGGGATGGGAGGAACACAAACCTGATTCCCAAACTTTATTATCCCATCACAATCAAGGTTGAATTCAGGAACATTCCTCACATTCTTTTGTAACTCGACATCTTCGTTCTGTGCCTCTTTAATCTTCACATGTATAGATGGTTGAACATTCATTTGAGAAAGATATGATTTTTCCCCTTTCATTATAATTCTAAGATCCACCCTTTGTAAATCCTTAAATATTGGATCTTTTGTGATCCTCATCATGGATAAACTAGCATGGTCTTGTCGACTTAATGCATCTTCCACCTTGTTTGCTTTCCCAGGGTGGTAATGGATTGAGCAGTCGTAATCCTTAATCAGCTCCAACCATCTTCTTTGGCGCATATTCAGCTTCTTTTGTGTGAAAATATACTTTAAAATTTTATGATCAGTATAAATATCACACCTTTCACCATAAAGGTAATGCCTCCAAATCTTTAATGCAAAGATTACCGCAGAAAACTCCAAATCATGAGTTGGGTAATTTTTCTCATGTATTTTCAACTGTCGTGATGCATAAGCTATCACCATATCATTTTGCATAAGAACACACCCCAATCCCTTCTTGGATGCATCACTGTAGATCACAAACCTTTCTCCACTACAAGGCAGTGTGAGCACAGGTGCACTGGATAACCTTCTTTTCAACTCCTTGAAATTCTCTTCGCATTCCTCCATCCAAACAAACTTAACTCCTTTCCGAGTCAACTTGGTGAGTGGATTAGATAATCGTGAAAAATCATTCACAAAACATCGATAATATCCAGCCAAACCAAGAAAACTTCGGATCTCAGTTACTGTTGTTGGTCTCGACCATCTTTCGATAACCTCTGTTTTTGCTGGATCCACAGATATCCCCTCTTTTGAGATTATGTGACCCAAAAATGAAACTTTTTTATGCCAAAATTCACACTTGGTAAATTTGTCATAAAGCTTATCCTTTCTCAGGGTCTTCAATATAATTCTCAAGTGATCTTCATGTTCTTCCTTTCTCTTTGAATAGACAAGAATATCATCTATAAAGACTACCACAAATTGATCAAGATAGTATCTAAAGACACTATTCATCAGATCCATGAAGATAGCAGGGGAATTAGTAAGACCAAATGGAATCACTATAAATTCATAGTGTCCATACCTTGTACGGAAAGCCATCTTTGGTATATCCTCCCTTTTGATCCTTAATTGATGATACCCTAAATGAAGATCGATCTTGGAAAAGTATTGAGCTCCACGTAGTTGGTCAAATAGGTCATCAATGCGCGGGAGAGGATATTTGTTCTTGATAGTGATCTTGTTAAGTTCTCGATAATCAATGCAGAGTCTCATTGATCCATCTTTCTTCTTAAAAAATAGAACAGGTTCTCCCCAAGGTGACGCACTAGGGCGTATGAACCCCTTATCAAGATTCTCTTGGATTTTCTTCTTCAATTCCTGCAAATCAATTGGGGCCATTCTATATGGTGTCTTTGAAATAGGCAAAGCACCCGGTACGAGTTCTATTGAGAACTCAACTTCACGATTCGGTGGTAGACCCTGTAATTCCTCCGAAAAGACATCATCAAACTCCCGTACAATGGGAATATTCTTAATCGTGAGTTTCTCACCAACCATTTGAGATAAATAACCTTCATTTAGTGGAATCAATACCCATAAAATTGAAGAAATTTCCACTGGAAGGTTATGTTCATCCTTGCATCGATAGACGATCATAGATTGATCTGGAATATGAAATGTGACTTCCCTTCTTTGGAAATTGATATGAGCTCCATGTAGAGAAAGACAATACATGCCAAGAATCACATCAAATTCCACTATAAGAAGGATCACAAGATTTGCAGGAAGCACTTTCCCACAAACTTCAATCGGAGAAATATTATAAACTTTTGATTCGACTGTTGTTCCATTAGGTGTTGTCACAGCTAACTCAACATCTAATTGTTGAGGTAATACGGTGATACCCTTAGAAAATTCTTCAGAAATAAAAGGGTGGGTGGATCCATAATCAAATAAAACATTTGCTACTTTAGAGTGGATGGTAAGTGTACCTTTCACCACATCGTTATCATACTCCGCATCACTGATAGAAATTTCATGTGACTTTCCTTTGTCTTTAGCCTTAAGAGTTTTTTTGACGTCAACCATCATCATCAACCCTTGGATTAGGGCATTTATTGGAATAATGTCCCATCTCCTTGCACTTGAAACATTGAAGTGTAGTAGGTTCATTCTATGTATCCCTTCCTCTGTTTGCATCATTAGACATCTTCTTCCCATCAACACGAAATTCAAGTGCACGATGACCTTCCTTTCCACATTTGAAACATTTACTTGTCCATTTAAGACAACTCCCTCCATGTTTCTTTCCACACTTTGAGCATAAGGGAAAGTTCATCTTCTTTTCAGTGTTCTCTTTATATTTCACTTTGAATTCCATTTTCCTCTTCTTATCAAACCCATATGACTGATGGGTTACTCCAATCTCCATCTCGACTTTGAGAGCACATCGAACGATTTCCTCATATCTATTGAAGTACCTTATGGATAACGCCCTTCGAAGACTTGGTTTTAAGCCACTAAATAATCGATCGATATTACTCTCAGGTTGGATAATAATAACAGAAGCGTATCGTGCAAGTCTTGTAAAATTTGCTTCATAGGTACCAACAGATTCATCATCCTTTTGCTTCAGTTCAAGAAACTCTTTCTCCATCTTTGTTTGGAGAATACGAGGGAAGTACTTATTGAAAAATAAGTTCTTGAACTCGTCCCATTCCATGTACTCAACTTCATCCCTTTGCCTCGTATTCTTAATAAGATTCCACGATTGATCAGCATCACCTTCCAAATGATACACTGCTAAGATGACTTTATCATGCTCATAACACTGAAGAACTGAAAATATCTTTTCAGTAGTACTAATCCATTGTTCAATAACGAATAGATCAGTAGACCCGCTGAATGAAGGTGGACGCTGTCTCATGAAGGATTCAACAAAATGTTGCTTCTTCCTTTGCTCATTTGGAAGTCCTGCATGATTCATATCTTGAGAAAGTTGTGTGAGCATGGCTAAAAGATTTTGCATTCCAGCTCCCATAACGTTTGGTTTCTTAGGGGGACAACCATTGCATTGCCTGTCACATTCCGCATTAACACGGTTCCTTCGGGTTCCAGCCATTGACTAAAACCAAGAAGTATAGTGTGAGAAACACTAATTATAATAGGAAAACCACATAATCAAGAATAAAATTTCACACTTAAGGTCTTATACTAGGTTATTCATGTCCATTTCTAAAACACTAAGATTGTGTTCTATGCTTAGACTTATCCTTAGGGTTCTTTCTAAGGCTTTCACATCCTAGTTTCCAAAGGTTGACAATACCTTTCCTCTGATACCAAATATAACGACCCATACTTTACTTATATTGTTAATACTTCAAAATTGAAGCATACTTATTACAACATATAACAAAAACCAATAAAGGACCGTATAGGTATAGTGTCTTTAGAAACTGGGAAACATAAACAACTTGTTCATAAAGCATCTACTTTGCCTCCCATTTATTTCATCATATCTAGAGTCCCTTTTTGGCATATTCTACTTAATAACCTTATTCCTGACCTGGGGAAATAAAACATACAAAAGGGTGAGCTCAAATGCTCAGTAAGGGTAAACAAAAGAAATATCAATCACATCATATACATAAGCACATAACTTTTGGAAATCTTAACCTGCAAAAGAGATCATAATTTCATAACATGGGATAAATCATAGTAGTGAAATGTAATACCAATAATCATAACTTAAAACATGAAACTTTGTGGAATACACTCATAATCAAAGAGAATCATTTCTTATTAGTCAAGACTCATTTCCAATACTATCTTAGTGGACAAAGTCCATTTCTGAATCGAGTTCACTCCTCGTTTCAGTCCTGTTTCACTGAACCGGTATAACCTACCGTTCCAGCCATGTCTATCTCATGAGATATAAAATCTTTAACCAATGCATTGGAGGGAGATATAGGTCCCACCCATCTCATAATGATACCATTATTATGTGTGCCACAAAATCATAAACCATATATCATAGCATAACCCATGTAATAAAAATGGGATTCTTAAACAACATGACATCATAAAAAAATTCATATAAGATAAAAGAATTCATAAAAATATTTCCATCACAACATAATCAAATCCATGCAATAATAGAGATAGAAACAGAACCCTATATTATCTTAGATGGAAAATAATTTTGATAAAACACTTGAACTGCATTCTTGAGGAAAATATCCTTTCTACTTCAAAAACACTTTTCCTTTCTTAATATGTCATACAATTCTAAACTAAAAGAAGTTGATTAGAAATAAACTTTAAAACTTGTAAAGGAAGATTCTTGGAAGTATTGTTTTAAAAATCCATTCATGCCGTATAAAAAAAACATTCTTCTCATACTTTTTTCGGAAAAGTCAAAAAGTACCTTGTACGAAAAATGACAAAAGATTCCTTTCATATCTTTTACTAAGAACTCACTGAAGGGTAAAATTGGATATAAACTATTTTATAAGGATATAAATATTACATATTGAGGAAACATGGATGTGGATGATAAAATACACCCCAGTAAATTCCAAAGTATAAACATTCTCGGATAAAAATGAGATTGTGATATTTCCCTTACCTTAGGTCCAATATGCTTTGTACGTGTCTGAACCTCCTGTATAATGATTTAAATAATGTTATTGACTTATTAAGGAATCATAATTATTTTTATGATATCATATATGGTCATATTCTTAGCTTCTTAGTAGTAATATCTCATTGCTACTTGTTATTCGGGTGTTTATAACTTTTTATTCTTATGCGTGTTTTGTCAAATAAATTCAGATTCTTCTCTTTAGGTTATAGAAACATCATTTCCAGAATGGTATTAGTGTTATATATATCATATTCATTCATTAAATTCATTTATATAATCATTATGAAATGAAGATCATGTAGAACGAGTCGCATCACATCGTGAATACGGTATTCCGTACGTACGCACGAGTGATGATATCGTTCCTATGATTGTGGAATTGTATTGGAGTGTATGTATACTATTTCAGAATCATTATCACTTTATAATAGTCATATATATTCATTAATTTCACCCTTATACCCATCCAAGTAAGGTGGTGGTGTAAAATAGATTACACCACGGCGTGGAGACGGTATTCCGTACGTACGCACGCGCGGTGATTTCTTTTTCTGTAGAATGGATAGATGGTAAAATCGGGTTGTTTCATACTTATAATAAAATATCAGTATATGAGTGATACTAATGTTATAAATTCATAATGAAACAACTAAAGAATAAGAAGTTGAAGAAGAAATAAAGATGAAAGAATCGGTAACGGACATTACCTCTTCTTTGAAGTGCTTCTTTGAGACCTCCTTTTAGGGTACTAAAATAGGTCTTTGAAGAAGACCAAAACCTCTAGGATGTTTCTAGGGAAGTGGAGAGAAGAAATTGGCAGGGGTTGGCCGAGCTTGAAGGCTCAATGTGGTGTGAGGAAGAGGGGGAGGAGGTGCCCTTTTATAAGGGAGGAGAGGGGCTCCGTTGGAAAAACTAAATATATTAATTTATTATAAAGTCAAGTTCGGTTTTAAATAGCTCCAAATTGATTTATTTTGAAGATAAGGCGGGGATGGGTCTAAATAATCTCATCCAATAGAATTTAGACAAGTTTAGGTTCCTATTTTAACCTTATCATTTAGATTTAACATTAAGTTAAATAATTTTACTTTTACCATGTCTTCTTGTGTTCTTATACTATAAGGTTAATAATCTTACTATAGCAGCCAAACGAACCCCAAGTTGTTTATTATTAATATATATAACCTTATCTAAGTCATTTGGCCTAACTTTAGATTTTTATGAATAAAATAACAATAACTAATATAATATTTGTTTTAAAAACTATTTTATGTCAATTTTGACACTATTTAGTAATTAATTTTTTTGAAACTCATAACAGAATGATTAGTTCGAAAAAGGTTAATTAAATCAATAATAACATGTCATATTAATCTATAAAATTAGTTAAATTCATAAAAAGTCTCAAATTACATTTATTTTGGTGTTTATAACATCAATTATGTCAATTTTTCATTAATAAGATAATTATTGCATCATCTTTGTGTCATAAATAAATTAAATTATTTAATGTCTAAAAATTACAAATAAAATACCATTATGTACGAAATATTTTTATATTTCTAATGAATATTTATAGTCTAATTTATCTTATGTATAACCCCATATTAAAAATTATTTACTTATTAAACTTTGATTTTAACAATTTTAACCCTTCTTTAAATAAATTAATAATAAATGTCCTAATCTAATCCAAGTGGTCCTAAATGGTCATATTTTATTCCTAAGGTTGTTCTTGGTCGACTTAAACTTGTCCAATAGAATTATGACATGTGTTAGGGTAATAATAATATCATTTTTACCCTTAATTACCCTATTTACTTTTAACCGTGGTAAATAAAAGTAAAAAGTTACTATTCACCAAAAATTATTTTCATCTCATTGAACCACATTTTACTTACTGAAATCAACAGTGTCTCTCGGATTTTTGAAATTCCACTCACAGAAGCGGTAAAATTAAGTTTTATGAAAAATTCAGTTTTTTTAATTACCACTTAGTGGTTTCACTATTCATCAAAAATTGAAAGTTTTCAAAAAAATACCAAAATTTCACCCTAGGATAATTTCGATATTCAGAATCCAAAAATGAAGTCCATTTTGAAAAATGAAATTTTTAAAATTTCAAAAAGTGGTTATTACTATTCATAACGGCTAGTTTTAATAATATTTTATTAGCATATCATTGTTTTGTGAAACTCGGTATTGCGTACGATGCAAGCTATCGAGGAAGGTTGCGATTTCGTGTAAATCAAGCCAAGCAAGTGTTGTGTGTAGAAAAAGATTCCTTTGACTATTTATATAACATAAAAGTCTCGGGTGTTACACTAACCTATGGTAAATAGTATAATAGACACTAAAAAGTAAAATAATGTATAATTTTGGATCCAATAGATATCGATTCCTGCTAGTCAATATCACAAAATTTTTCCTTCTACTGGTGAAACACACACTAAGGATACCAATGTATCTTTCCCAATCAAGCAAAGGTTCCCAATGTGATATTATCCAAATACATTTTCAAAACCATGCACATGATTTTATAAACCATTTTCAAAAATAATAAAATCCACTTCAGAGTTTGAAAACCCATTTCTAAATCATCTAAATCTATATTCAAATAAAAACCCCTTTTTAAAAATATTTTAATTTTCAATAAATAATTTGAAACCACTTATCACTTCAAATGAATGAACAACCCAAAATAATTTATTAATAAAAACATGTAATTAATCAACTTAACCCATTGTATAGAAACAACTGCCTCAATATGGTAGAAACCTAACTACCTTTGACAATAGTGACTGAAAACCCAGAGAAAAATCCATAGAAAGACAAGGAATTCGAATAAAGTAAAACCTATTGAAAGAAAACACTATCTAATCACAAATCCATACAAAACTATATCCAAAACCATAATCGTAACTAGAACCAAAGAAGGTTTGGAAGGATTAAATGCCTGGACAGAATAAATTAAACCAAAAAATAATCAATTGATGAATGAAGTGGTCCAAAACGAATGAGTCACCCAAAATCTACTAGGGAGAGACTCTAAGTCAACATCAAGGGAGCCTCTAATAAATTTAATAAGAGACCACTTGTGCAACACCCTGAAATCCCTATTTTCAATGATAACACATCGTTTAATCCCTTTATAAGTCATTTATTCCATAAATATCATATATTCCGAAAAAACCCCATCATATTTTTATTAAAAACCTGATTTTTTTGGAAAAATGTGAACCCATTACACAACATGTAATCTCCTTACCCTATGTATCCAATTAAATAATTCTTCTAGGAAGTCATTACAAAGTGTCTACTCCCATTACATATCATGTAATTTTCTAGTAAAGAGAAAAAATGTGAGGTTAATGTTGAAAATTACAACAAACACCTAACTTAACCATTTTAGGTATCCATATAATTCTTTTTATCATTATTCAACCAAAAAAAGGAAACCAAATACAAAGGTTAATACATGATTGATAGGGAGGTAATGAGGTATTACAATATCCCCGCCATGAATAATATTTCCCCCAGAAATCCCTCAAGATCTTGCATAAAAAATGAAATCCATTATTTCCTTGTCATTAAATCCAACTCACATGTCTTAGGGAAATCCTATCAATACTTCCATAGTACTCAGACCAGGGGTATCATTTTACTGCACAAAACTTTATCTTGGCATTCCATAATCTAAACTGGATGCTCAATCAGAGCAGTTTCAAGCCCAAGATCTACATACTCCCATTTAATCACATGTCAAGTATATGGTATATACCTCCTAAACTGGGAAAAAAGAAATATGTTGTGGGTAAAATTCAAGAAATATAGAAAGTATAACAAATAAGCTACCCTCCCCTATCATCCAATGATCTCAAAGGGTCCCATATATCTTGATACTAACTTACCCTACTTACTCAATTGACAATGTACCAATTGAGGTGACACTATGAGAAAGATCTGATCATAAACATAAAACTCCAATGATTGATGATGATGGTATGCATAATATTTTGGACAACTTGGTTCTATGATCAGTCTCTTCTAGATCAACTACACCATCTCTATCATCTCCAGAGCAACATTTGGCCCAGCCACAGGCTGCTCTCCCAACTCTTCCTATTATAAGGGATATCTACATGGATTCCCATACAAATCCTTAAAGGGTGGAATCTTTATCAAATCTTGATAACTATTGTTATAGGAAAATTCAACCAAATTTAAATGATTCTCCCAATATCCTCCAAAATCAATCACATAATCCCAGATCATATTCTCAAGAACCTAGATAATTGCCTCTATATATTCATCCATTTATTGATGATAAGATGTGTTATATATAATATGGGAACCCATCACCTCATACAAACCTTTCTTGAACCTAGATGTGAATCTCGAATCCCTATCAAAAATAAATTCAAATTTAACCCCATGAATTCTCACACTCTACTCGACATATGAGTACCCAAGATATTCCACATTCATCTTATCCTATGTAGGTAAGAAATGGACTAATTTCATCAGTCGATAAATGATCACCCAAATTGAATCCTTACCTCTAAGATTTTGTAGAAAACCAATTATGAATTCCACAATAGTCTCATCCTATTTTCATACCAAAATGGGTATGGGATGAAGAAACCTAGAGGTCTATATTGTTTCACCTTAATTCACTGATAAGTAAGGCACCACAATACAAAATATTAAATCGACCATCTCATCCCCCGCTACCAATACCAATGTCTCAAGTCATGATACGTATTGGTATCCCTAGGGTTCACAGAAATATAAGACTAGTTCCCACTATCTAACAACTCCTTTCTTCAGGGGAAATGGAACATCCAACCTGATATAAAAGCATAAAGATCCATTAAGAGACTGAGACCACTCACCCAAGGTCTCCCCAACATAAATACATTCACTAAAAATCTTCCACTTAATTTTATACTTATTCTCAAGCTAAACCCACTCATCAAATGAATATTCAATTCCCATAAAAGCCATATATAATAGTCCACCAGCCTATCGCACTTCCAAGCTCATCTTAGCAAATAAACTCATCAAATATCACTCCTCAACTAATTCCTTCACAGCCTCTATCAGTAATTTTCTATATAATGCATGGGAAACCACGTTATATTTCTTAGGTGTATAATCAATATCAAAATAAAAATTTTAAAGATACTCTACCCAATATATATTTATCAAATTTATATCCCTCTATGTAAACATATATTTCAAGATCTTAGAATCTGAATACATGATAAATCCTTCCCCAGTGATATATTGATGCCTCGTTTTGAGTGAATGTATAACCATTTCCAACTCAACATCCTGGATAGGGTAGTTATTCAAATTAGGGTGTAACTGGTGAGATCCATAAGACACAACCTATTTCCCCTCCATTAAGACAAATCCCAAACCCATACCAAAAGCATTGAAGAAAATATCAAATCCCAATCCTAGTACCGAAAGAATAAAATATGGTGATGAATCCAACCTCGCCTCCATAACATTAAAAGATCTTTGAAACTTTACATCCCATTCAAACTTTACACCATTGTGGGTTAAAAATTTAATAGATGAATAGGTCTTAGAAAAGTAGTAACAAACCATATATAGTAACCAGTCCAACCCAGAAAGCTTTAGATCTCAAACACATTTATAGGAAAATCATAGGACATAACTGACTGTACATTTTCAGGATCCACTAAGACGTCCCTCTTAGATATTCCATTCCCAAAAAACTTCACCTCTCGGATAGAAAACTCACATTTAGAAAAATTACCATACATATGATGATTTTTCAGGATTCAAAGAATAATTATCAATGTTTTAAATGCTTTTTATTTTAATTGTAGTACATCAAAATATAATCCATGAACATAATAATAAATATTTGAATAACTGAAAAAATATTTTGTTATCAAATCCATAAACACCATGGGGACATTAGTGAAACATAATGGAAAACATGAAACTAAAAATTCTCATATCCACTCTTAAACTCTTTATTATCCATATCCTCTTCTTGGAATCTCATCTGGTGGTACCTTGACCTAATTTAAATCTTAGAAAACCAATGATCCTCTTTAATCTAATCAAAGGGATCATAAATCCTTGAAAAATTATATTTTTTATTAATGGTCACCCAATTCAACTTTTGATAATCAATGCATTGATTGAGGTTACTGTATGCATTCTTAGAAAAGAGGATAGGTTAATCCCATGGTGACATTCTAGGATGAATAAATCCTTTATCCTATAGGTTATAAAGCTATACCTTCAGTTCCACCAACTCATAAGGTTCCATACAGTAAGTCAGTATAGAAATGGTCATCATATTGAGGGATAGGTCTATAGTAAAATTGACCGCTCTTTGGGGTGGTAAACTAGAAAAACCATACAAAAAGACCGTGGGTTATGCACAAACCACTTCAGGAAGTTGACCACCTAAACACATGCCAACTAAATAAAGAAAAACCTCTAATAACTAGAATGATATTAGACCGACATATGAAACAGCATGCCCCACCCTTTTCTGATCTACAGTCCCAATCACCCTAAACAACACGAGTAACCCCATTAGGAGAAATGAACTGAACTCAATGGTGATAATAGTCTATATGGTTTTTAACACTAATAATCCAATTTATGCTGATAATAAAGTTAATGATTTCAATATCAATCACTAGAAGTTCCTGATCCAACTCAAATTTGGCTATCATCAATCGCAAGTGGGGCGTATTAAACTTTTTTTCAGACCTCTTTCCCAAAGGAATGGAAATATCCAGAAATAATGGAATAAGTTATGTATGAAAACCCAAAATTTTAACTAACTTTGATGATATACAATAATGAGTATCACCTATACCAAAAAATATCACTATATAAGGAGAGAAAAACATTATACCTCAAACAGTAGCTAGCCCTAATTCAAATCACTTTGGTGCATGCTCTACTGCATAAAATAATCTGGTCTTAACCACATGAAAATATCCCTTGGATTGAGTATTAGACCCACCACCCTTGGATCAATCTTCATGAACTTGAGAACCCTTGGTGAGGGTGGATCCTACCATACATCCATGATATATCTTTTCACAAATATGTTGTATATGGACAGGTCATCTACAAAGATGAAAAGTATTAGGAGCCTTTAAAAAGTTAGTCTTAGTATGACCTCACCGTCCACATTGGTATTAGAAAAAATATTTTTGCCTTGTCATTACCCCTAAAACTATTCCTAAAGAAAACGGACCACTCTTACGCTTCATTTTCTAGCCAATAGATACACCCAATATAAACACTAAACCAACTGAAGCTCCACCCAAACCTATATTCCCACCTATATCCACCTCAACCAAAGATACCTTTTTAACCACCTTCAAAAAAATTTATAGGATCATGAGTACCAACATAGTCTTAATATCAAGACCTAGACATAACTCCAACCTTAGATCCTTGAGGTAATCATTAGTGAAAATCTCCCATGTCACATGAACTAACTCAATCAAATAGCTAGAATACTATAGAAAGGTATTCTCTCCCTACTCTTTGTTTAGAAATTCATAAGTCCTACCTAGACATAATGTCTTAGGATAAAAATAGTAGTTAAATATTTTATTGAAGGAAGCTCATGTATGATCCATATGAAACTTATCTTGAACAATAAATCACTCCCATCTCCTTCCTAGTTCCTTTAGAATATAAGTTGAATAATCCCACCTTAGATTATGTATGAGTCTTCAAGAATTTGACTCCTGTATATCCACTCAAGATATTACTCGGATTCTGGGGGTCCTTTTCACTATGAATGATGGGTGGATGTTGCGTAATAAATTCAGAGACATGATCTACAATGCATCCTGGATTCCTGAACATGACCCAGAGTCTGAACAATGTAGATAATAGAATCTATTAAAGTAGGTTCCACTAGAGGGTTAATATGAAGAACCTGTCTTTTATATTCCTCTCTCAGATTTGTAAGATATCTACTTATAAGAATTCTTTAAAAAAAGAAAAAAGCAATCAGTCATGATAAAATTCCAAAATCATAGGACCAACTACATGTATTGATAATAATTATTTAAAACATTAAGAATGTCACGAACCGACCTGTACTAGGGCTCGAGCCGCAACTACCTCAAGCCCGCCTTTATAGGACAGGGGCTTCCGACTAGCGCCGAAGGCACAACAAACTCAGGGAGGCCTTTTCCTAGGAACCTGTACACACACACGCAGCCATCTCAATGAAAAAGTGCAGAGGAAAAAGAAAACAAGGTACCACACTTCTATAAAAATGGAACCAAACAAAAATGCATCTACCTCTAACAGTACAAGTACAAGAAAAGTAAATCTGAAAGGGAAAGGGGAAAAAATACACACCCAACTAGAAAAGTGCTGCAACCCGGCAACAGGTGAAAAAGTAAAACAGCTGGAAGAGTCCCACTCCTAAATCCCAAGATATGACCACCGCACGCGGTCCAAGAACCTCGTATCCCAAAGCTCCTCTGATTTCACGGTCAACCTGTTTATCGTCTGCAAGGGCACGCCAAAACGGCAAAGACCAAGAAGGGGTGAGTATAAAAATACTCAGTAGGATGCCCTGAAGGCTCGAGGGAGAAGCAATATAGGTACTGAATAGGAGAGAAGTAAGAGATAACAAGGAAAAACAAGAGTGAACAAAAAGAGTAAAACTCCACCCTGTAATGGATATGATCACTCAAAGAAACCCAAAAACAAGAGAGTAAGTGGATCTTCATCTCATAGCTAACACTAAGTATATGCCCATATATATACCTAGGGAAACCAGATATACTCATAACTTAGACCTGTAGTCTAGAGAAAAGTTACACAACCACATACCCACGCAAGGGATTCAGTTTTAAGATTCCACAAAGAACTCGTCTGGGAGAACTCACTCCACGAGTCTGATAGCTCTGATAGCGTCCGTCCGAGAAGCACTGTTCATCGGGAAAACCCATGAGAGGTTGATACACTCATTACGGGAGAACACACTCCGGATTGATAAAGATCACGATGCATAGATGAGGATCACTGACAGGGCTAGGGAGGATATCGTGACTAATCTGGATTCACCAGCTAGGTAGAGGATCAACGCCCGGTAGAGTTGGTCACGTTGATGCCTGAAACTACCTAGGTTCAAGAATGGATAAGGGATCTCACTCTGAGCCTCTCGAAGGGATGCCGACTCTATCACAGAAAATCCTGCTGAAGGGATCATACTTCTGCAGAATGAAACGATGCCTGACCTTCTGGGGAACGAAAAGAAAGGGCACTAACCCAAACAAAACACGCCCATGATACGGTGAATAAGAGGACCAATCCATGTACTAAAAAGTACATGACGTGTAGAATGGTTACACATCGTGTCCTCTAACCCCGGTTACTACCCGTGTACAATGACTCATGTCGCAAGGTTGGTCATGTAAAACTCAACTACACAACGTGTAGAAAGGATCACTCATCGTGTCCAAGTATCTGGGGTCTTCCCCATGTATGCTGGCTATGTGCCCATACATGGTCTCAACCCATGTACTCTAACCCGTGTAATCGGTACACAAGGTGACCCATGCAACCGGCCTGGTCTGGCCCTGTGATGGAGTACCGAATCCAAGGATAGGAAAACCATCTTAGAGGAAAACGAACTCACACCCATGAGGTGGAGAGTCCCATCTCTACTAGAGTAGAGTAAGAAATACCCGCGCCTTGAGTCGTCAAGGGAGTAGCATCCTAACTCTCACTAAAATAAAGGCACTGGTTCTACTACTTAGATTATTGGTCATAACTCAACCTCCATGAAATTTCATAAGGGAGTAACCCGAAGCACCGCCATGTCATAAGGGTTCCAACATGACAGTAGGTGCATCAATATGATGCACCATCTATAAGTTACAAGCATTTTAGTACTGAGGGCCCGGTTGGATTCATGTTCGATCCGACTCGGGCGTACATCAAACGACACCAGATAACCAAACGAGTCACACCATTGTGATCCACTGGGAAAAACACCCGATATGGACTGCCCATTTGTCCAAACTGAATACCCAGTGAAAAGGTTGCATTTCAACGCAACACGCATGAACCAAGCCTCGTGGGGCCTGCAGCTCGACCTCGACTTCAATATCCATAATTGTTCTTGAAACATCTGTCTTAATTTCACGGTCGCAAAATCACAGACGGTTCATCATTCTGACACCGTATGAGGGAGATATGTCGGATACAAGATCCCGTAATAATAATAATATTATTATTATTCGGTGTTTCGTGGAACCGAGCCACGAACCAGAATTTAGTATCAGACATTATACTTGAATCGACTGTATTAATTATAGGATCACATCACCACTAATGGAAAGTCAATTGTACATCTCATGCAGGAGTTACGGCGAGTTGAAGATTTAATAATAATATTAAATCTATTAATTCACGAGCGTTTTGGGTACCCGATCTGAAAACCGGAAAAAGACATCCAATATTAGACTCATAAATTTCTTCTCGAAGTCAGGGTCGCACTACCACTGATGGTTTGTGAAACCAAGGTCGCACGAAAATGATACCGTCAAAATACGGTTTTCCCAACAAAAATAATAATAACATTATTATATTATTATTATTTTTAATTAAATTTAATTCCTTAACTTATCACACCCAAAACCCACGCACCCACAATCCCAATTCACTCTAATTTGGTGCGCATCACCATTCTCGAATTCTTATTCTTATTTTTTTTTCTTTAAATTTTAATCTTTGTTTTCTCTCCCCAATCTAATTCTTCATTCACGATTTTGTTCTCCCAATAACCACCCCAATCTCCCGGCCTCCTTCCAAATGGCCAGAACGACCACCAACTTCGGTTTCCTACACCTCTACGCCTCCAGCCTGCCATGCCACTACCCCTCAATCTAGAGGCACCGCCTAAGGCCGCCTCGTCCTACCTTGCTCAACCCACGCACTACCGGGCCGGTAATCACACTGCCACGTCGCCCCTTCCACGGGTTGTCACATCTCTGTTCTAAGTCCAAAAATTGTGAAGACCGTAGATTTGTGATCCTCAGGTCGATATCCCTGCGTCAAGATGTCGCGCTTAATGAAACATCGATTTTTTTAAATCCTTAATTATTTGGCACGAATGAATGCGCGGAGAACGTGCGAAGAATGAATTATAAAAGGGTCATGGACTATATCCAGATTGATGGCCATGTTTGTTTGGTAATCATCTTTTAGAATCAAGAACACAAGTAATTGGAAAATAAATATTTATCGCACTTCAAGATTTTCAATCTCAAGATAAATGAGAAGAAATAATTTATTCTAACCCATTGTGTTTAGATCCGTGAATTAATTCATTTAATTCGCATTCCTCATGAAAATTCAATTGGGGTAAGGAATAGAAAAAGCTAAATCCTACCTTAGGATTGGATCGATCATTGGTGAAGATCGCATTCATAAAAATCTATTTTTTGTTGATGAGGATCGCACTTGCACAATGATGAGAAGAAGATGTTGTGTTCGTCGCTCTTCGATTCGCTTGGATCTGAGGCTTTTTTGTTCTCCGTCCATCGTTCATCAACGAGTATAGAAGGAGATGATAGGAAGGGAGGGTTTACCATCATTGGACAAAATAAATTATGAGGCCAACCCCCTCTAAAAAAAGAATTTATAACCTCTTGCTAGGTTAAAATAAATATATTAAATAACTAAATAAACAATTATTTAATTATTTAATTATTCTCCAGTGATGGCGCATATGGCAAACACTTGATGCGGACAAAGGTTATACCTTTATTTAGGTAAAAAAATATGTTCCGAGCTCATTGGTGGCCTAAGATATTTCATCTAATTCCCTGTTCTAGTGATATTCACGTTTTAGAAAATAAATGAATAAATTAATAATTTAATTTATCCATTTAATACATTGCCAACGAGCGAGGGGTCCGAACTTCCCGTGACGACTTATTTTATGTCGCGCCTAGGGGAAACACTATGTTTCAGACCCAACCGTGGTCTCGGATTTCCAATATGATCACCTATTTAAGAGATATCTCATTTTCTTTAGTAAACCATGCGTGCATAATATAAAAACAATTAACATTTTTATAAAATTAATTTAGGTCACACCGGGCCTCGGAATTGCATGTTGTCTCATCACCCAGCTCTGGAAATATTCATAGAAATATTTCAAAGTCTTATCAGGCCAAAAAATAGGTCTCTAAATTATTCCCTCCTTCAGGCTTTTCATCCTCAAAAATAAAAATCATGGAAAACACTCGGGAATCCAAGCACACACTTAGCTCTCCTGCTCCTAGAAAAACATGAACATTTCTGTGCTGCCAAAGAATATGGACCAAAGGGTTGGTCCACCCTCATAATGAATTCTTGATTTGATGACGTGTGTAGGAACACTCATGTATCTCCTCAGATGAAACATGTGTAAGGTGTCGTATACCCACTCCAGCTATTTGGGATAAGGAAAGGCAGTATGTAACCTTTCCATATCCTTGCATAGTCTCAAAAGACCTGATAGAACTCGGGGGAAAGTTTGTCTCCTCGATCGATCCTCTACATCACATGTCACAACTGGAGTCACGGTTTTTCACTAGGACAATGTATCCTGATTCCCTCCTTCAGAATATCCATATGGTGAAACACCTAGGGATATCTGGTCACACAAGATTTCACGGTCGATAAATCACAACTGAGACTCTATTACATGCTCGAGAGGCGAAGGAGCCAACACCACCGACTGAAGAAAACTTGTACCCTCCTGTTCCACCAGGGTCAGGTATAGGGAAGTTAACTTCTCTGAAACTTCCCGCACCATGTGAGTTTGGGACTTCCCACACTTCCCGCTAAGGGAATCTTCTACACAACCAAAGCTTGAGTGCACAAGTCTGAGAGATTCTTCCATCGTGCTTTCGTTGCACTACCAGGGTCCCATATGACCATGTTCCTATGACTAATCATGATAAGATCTCATACGTTGATATCTCTTCGTCTAGCGTCTTCTAGCTACAGTAGACGTCTCAACTCTATTATGCTCACTATCACGACCAGATGTATGGCGTGGTAGGAAGATCTCTACCACTAGTGCCTACTATTGCACCTTGACATAGGTGGGGATTCACAAGGACACTATGACAGCACATATCTCTCTAAAGAGTCCCCTCTCAAATGTCTACTCTTGGAAACTACTGTTATTGACCAGCGGACCACCGTCTCTAGCCAAAACTCTATTATCCAAGGGTCTGGCTTACTGTGGAACCTCAGTGGTCTCTGGTGCTGGAACTCATGAAGTGCACTCAACCTTCACACATCCTCATCTTACTCAGCTGGGGTTGTCTTATTATAAACAGATAGGGGTGTTGTTACCTGCCCACCTGGAGAAAGGGGCTCGCATGGTGGGTCCTGAACTGAGCTCTCATCACTCACAGAATCGTCGCCATGAACCTTATCTAGTATCTTGGATGGATGTCGTCGCGGAGACATCCTGAATGTTATTAAGGAGTTCCATAGTTGGATGATCATATATATATATATCTACAACGAGGGGGATATGACTCAAGAAGGATAGTCAAAGACTCAATCCTATGTGATTCATGTATCATTTTTCCCTGCAACAATTGTCTCAGGGTTCCAAGTCGACAAGCGGGTAATTAAGGTCCTAGTGAATGGATACGTTGGCTGCCCGCACCGTCACTGGACTCCCTGGCCTGAGATCCGCTCTCGAGACACATCGAAGCTATTTCCCTAAACCCAACCAAGACCATTTTTTGGAAACATCTGAACAACGTCCCAAGGGTTGAACCACCTCTGATACCACTCTGTCACGACCCGAACCATACCAGGGCTCGAGCCTCAACTACCCCAAGCCCGCCTCCATAGGCTCGATGATGGTGACTAGCGTTGAAGGTACAAAAAACTTGGGAAGACCTTTTCCTAAGATCTTGTACACACACATGTAGCCTACTCAATGAAAAAGTATAGAGGAAAAAGAAAGAAAGGTACCACACTTCTATAAAAATGGAACCAAACATAAATGCATCGACCTCTAATAGTACAAGTACAAGAAATGTAAAGCTGAAAGGGAAAGGGGAAAAAATAAACTCCCAACTAGAAAAGTACCACAACCTGGAAAGAGGTGAAAAAGTAAAATATCTGGAAGATTCCCACTCCTAAATCCCATCATATGACCACGGCACGCGGTCCAAGCACCCTATATCCTGAATCTCCTCTAATGTCCTGATCAACCTGTCTGTCGTCTGCAAGGGCCCGCCAAAAGCAGGCAAAGCCCAAGAAGGGGTGAGTATAAAATACTCAATAGGATGCCCTGAAGGCTCAAGGGAGCACCAATAGAGGTACTGAAGAGGAGAGTAGTCAGATAAAACAATGTACAACAAGAGTGAACAAAAATAGTACAACCCCACCCAGTAGTGGATATGATCGCTCAAAGAAACCCAAACAAGAGAGTAAGTGGATCTTCATCTCACAGTTCACACTAGGTATATTCCCATTCATATACCTAGGGAAACCAGATATACTCGTAACTCAGACCTGTAGTCTAGAGACAATTTACACAACCACATACCCATGCTAGGGATCCAGTTAAAAGATTCCACAAAGCACTCATCTAGGAGAACTCACTCCACGAGTCAGATAGCTCTGATAACATCTGTTCGAGAAGCGTTGTTCGTCAGGAAAATCCACGAGAGGTAGATACACTCATATGGGAGAACACAATCCTAAGTGGGAAAGATCACAATACACAGATGAGGATCACTGCCAGGGACATGGAGGATACTGTGTCTCATCTGGATTCACCAGATAGGTAGAGGATCAACACCTGGTAGAGTTGGTCACGTTGATGCCTGACTCTACCTAGGGTCATGAATGGATAGAGGATCTCGCTCCAGGACTCTCAGTGGGATGCCGACTCTATCACAGAAAGTCCTACTGAAGGGATCATACTCCTGCAGAAGGAAATGATGCCAAACCGTCATGGGAACGAGAAGAAGGGGCACTAACCCAAATTAAATGCATCCAAGATACGGTGAACAAGAGAACCAATCCATGTAATGAAAAGTACACAATGTGTATAAAGGTTACACATTTTGTCTTGTGACCCCAGGTACTACCCATGTACAATGACCCGTGCCGCAAGGCTGGTCATGTAAAACACAACTACACAGCATCTAGAAAGGATCACCCGTCGTGTCAAAGTATCTGGGGTCTATCCCATGTACGCTTTCCATGTTCCCGTACACAGTCTCAACCCATGTACTCCAACCCATGAAATCGGTACACAGGGTGACCCATGCAACCGGCCTAGTCTATCCATGTCATTGAGTACTGACTCCAAGGATTGGAAAACCATCTCAGAGGAAAACAAACCCACACCCATGAGGTGGAGAGTCCCATCTCTACCAGAGTAGAGTAAGAAATAACCAGTCCTTGAGTTGTCAAGGGAGTAGTCATCCTAACTCTCCCTAAAAGAAACACCCTGGTTCTGCTCCTTAGATTATCGGTCATACCTCAACCACCACGAAATTCCACAAGGGAGTAACCCGAAGGACTGCCATGTCATATGGGTTCCAACACGACGAACGGTGCATCAATCTGATGCCTAGTCTGTAAGTTATAGACATTTTAGTACAGAGGGCCTGGTTGGATTCATGTTCGATCCAACTCAGTTGTACATCAAATGACACCAGATAACCAAACGAGTCACACCATTGCGATACACATGGAAAAACACCCAAGATGGACTACCCATTTTTCCAAAATGAATACTCGGTGAAAAAGTTCCATTTCACCACAACATGCGCGAACAGGGCCTCATGGGGCCTGCAGATCGACCTCAACATAAATATCCATAATTGGTCTTGAAAAATCCGTCTTAATTTTAGGCTGGCAACGTCGCAGACGGTTCATCATTCCAACACCGTATGAGGGTGATATGTCAGATACAAGATCCCGTAATAATAATAATAATAATAATAATAATAATATTGGGTGTTTCGTGGACCCAATCCACGAACCAGAATTTAGTATTGGAAATTAGACTTGAATATACCATATTAGTGACAAGATCACATCACCACTGAGGGCAAGTCAATTGGCCGTCGCACGTAGGAGTTACGGTGAGTTTAAGATTTAATAATAATATTAAATCTATTAATTCACGAGCGTTTCGGGTACCCGATCCGAATACCGGAAAAATATATCCAATATTAGAATCATATATTTTGTCTTGAAGTCAGCGTCACACTGCCACTAACGGTTCGTGAAACCGAGGTCGTACGAAAAAGATACTGTCAAAATACGATTTTCCTAATGAAAATAATAATAACATTATTATATTATTATTATTTTTAATTAAATTTAATTCCTTAACTTATGAAACCCAAAATCCACGCACCCACAATCCCAATTCACTCCAATTTGGTGCGCATCACCATTCTCTGATTCTTCTTGTTTTTTTTGTTTTAAATTTTAATCTTTATTTTCTCTCTCCAATCCAATTCTTCATTCACGATTTTGTTCTCCCAATTACCGCCCCAATCGCCCAGCTTCCTTCCACATGGACAGAACAGTGACCACCTTCTACTTCCCACGTCGTTGCGCCTCCATCCCACCATGCCGCTACCCCTCAAGCTAGACGCACCGCCTAAAGCATCCTCGACCCGCCCAGCTCTACCCTCGCACCATCGTGCCGGTAATCACACCGCCACGTCACCCCTTCCATGGGTTGTCGCATCTCCGTTCTAAGTCCAAAAATTGTGATGACCACAGATTTATAATCATCAGGTGAAGATCCCCGCATCCGGATGTTGCGCTAAATAAAACATCGATGTTTTGACATGCTTAATTATTTGGTGCGAACGAACGTGCAGAGAACATGTGAAGAATGAATTATAAAAGGTTCATGGACTATGTCCGGATTGATGGCCATGTTTTTTTTGCCATCATCTTTTAGAATCAAGAACACAAGTAATTGGAAAATAAATATGTATCCCAATTCATGATTTTTAATCTTAAGATAAACAAGAATAAATAATTTATTCTAACCCATTGTGTTTCGATCCGCAAATTAATTCATTTAATTCGTGTTCGTCATGAAAATTCAATTGGGGTAAGGAATCCAAAAAGATAAATCCTACCTTAGGTTTGGATCGATCGTTGGTGAAGATCACATTCATCAAAATCCATTCGATGTTGATGAGGATCGCACTTGCACACCGATGAGAAGAAGATGTTGTGTTCGCCACTCTATGATTCGCTTGGATCCGAGTCTTCGTTGTTCTTCGTCCGCCATTCATCAATGAGGAGCGGAGTATAGCAGAGGACGGGAGGGTTTACTGTTGTTGGACAAAATGAATTATGAGTCCAACCCCCTCTAAAAAAATAATGTATAACCTCTTTCTAGGTTAAAAGAAATAAATTAAATAACTAAATAAATAATTATTTAATTATTTTGTTATTCTCCCATGATGGCGCATATGCCAAACACCCGATGCGGAAAAGGTTATACCTTTCTTAGTGTAAAACCTATGTTCCGAGCTCATCGATGGCCTCAAATTTTTCATCTGAGTCCATGATATAGAGATATTCAAGTTCGAGATATTAAATGAATAAATGAATAATTTAATTTATCCATTTAATAAATCGCCAACGAGTGATGGGTGCGAACATCCCGCACCAACTTATTTTATGTCACGCCTAGGGGAAACACTACGTTTCAGACACAATCGTGTTCTCAGATTTCCGATCTGATCAACTGTTTAAGAGATATCTCATTTTATTTAGTAAACCGTTCGTGCATAATATAAAAACAATTAACATTTTTATAAAATTAATTCCGGGCACACCGGGCCTCGGAATTGCACTCCGTCTCAACACCCAGCTCTGGAAATAATCTTATAAATATTTCAAAGACTTATCAGGCCAAACACTAGGTCTCTAAAAAGAATTTAATGCAACAAAAAAAACTACCAAAAAAATAGTACGTAAAGATAACATCTCAATTAAAATAAACATCTGATATATTCCATTCAAATTACCTCAAACTACAAGTCTCAAACCTAGTAAAAGTCCCTGACCACCCATGGTAACTCAGTTTCAGTTAGAGAAGTGATATTTTTAGGCCCCTTTTCCACACATATAGTTCAAATTTAAATATTCCTAACTACTTTATACCCAAAAAATAGAACCAAACTTAGTAAGTGATAACAAACTTTAGGATGAGAATCACTTTGATACCAAATTTTAATAAACCTACCTGGGTCAACTAGACAGGCCACTCGAACTCGCCCCTCACATAATATTTGTAAAACATGATTATAAAAACTATCCTTAAATATAATAAAAAAGACATAAAACTAGAGTAAAAAGTGTTAATAGATGAGATACCGCAAATACATACAATCCAATCCAAAATAGGAAAAACCAAAAAGTATATCAAGTCCCACATGACCAACAGTCACCACCATACCAACCCAAACCAAAAGTAATAGTAATAAGAGATGATAGCATACTACAAGATGATGTTACCTTTACCTAAATCTTATAATAAAATAACTAAAAACACCCAAATTCACAAGTTGGTGTTAGAAAAAGTTCAGTAGGATAGAACCATAGTTTCTATAAAAGGTCGAATATCATGAATGAAAAAACTATATATTTTAAAAGAAAATAGTTTTATAAATAATTTTCATAAATTAAACCCATTTTTAAATAATTTTCTATTTAACTAAAGAAAAATGTGGTTATCCCCATGCATCTATGCTTAAGGTTTCTGTAAAAGAAGGGTATAGATTTGACGAAATCTATTTATACCTACTATTTACATAAACTATTGGAATAGATAGGATATCCCATTGGTTTAAAAAAACCATTGGGAAAATTACCTCATATTCCTCTGGCCCCCACCCTCCCCCCCCCCCCACTTGAGCCCTATATCCTTCCCACCCCAACCCCCCACCCCTGCACTTCATTCGATACCTAGTCTACCCTCACCCAATCTACGATGGGTGGCTCTCCTCCTCCACTATTGACTCGCAATTCAGTGATTTTTTTATTTGGATATTCTTTGACATCAGATTAGTGAGTTTTAAATTCTTCTTCTATTCTTATGACTACTTTTTCATTTTTATCTATGTATGAAACCTATAAAATATATAGTTAGGTCACGATTCTTCCAAATTATTGGAAATAAGGTTCTTTGTAGGTGATCTTTTATTTTTGAGATTTTGGTTTAATGATTGTAATTTGGATAAGCCTTTAGTATTTCATTGTTGTATATTTTGGATCTATTCGATGGTTACATTATGGGAAGTGATGGGTCTTGGTTTAGTTCTACCTCATTGGTTGGGAGTAACTCCTCTTTTATGTGTGGGTTTTTAGTTGTTGGTTATTCTTACGTATGAGATCCTAATGGTTGTGAATGAGTGAGGGACTTTTGTACACATATAGGTAACTAGGGTAGATTCCATTATGTAGATTATTCAATGGACTACTCCTACCCATAATCATACTTCATTCCATTCTATAAGTAACTTTATATAGGTTTCCAATGACTATTACACAGTCAGTATAACCTACATTAAGAATCCTTCAGAAAATTCATGACACATATTGACAAGAGAACTCATAACCTCATCAATCATATAAGATTTATATATTTAGAGATTTAAATGTACCCCTTAATACTTTTCAGCTTATTCCATTTGACTTTACTTGATAAAAATCATTTTGAAATAATCTAATTCAGCCTCCATTGAAACTTCAACTACTAGAACGCTTTCATATATCATTTAAATTCATATTTTTAGATTCCAAATAGTTAATTCTCCACTTTAAAATGACATGTCCACAAAACATCTAAGACTACTGAGTTATAGATTAGTGTAGGAAATAAGGTTCCAAGTTAAAAATGTCATTGTTCTCAATATTTTACTCTAAATACATAAATAATATTGCAACTTGAGTATTTAAATATTATATATCTTATCAAAAAAACATTTAATACATAAACATTAATGCACATGGGTGAGGAACATACCACTTTAAGAGCTAGTTGACACCACTATCAATTAATTTCATCGAATTTATCTATAATTAATTTTTATTTCATGTGAGGATAAGTAGATTTTATGATCAAATACTTATATCCCCCTGATATTTTGAACCATTATACAAAACTTGTTGAAACCAATCTTTTGCTAGAATTATTTTTCCAATTACCTTCTAAGTATCCTAAAAAACACTCAGATGATACCAACATGTTATTTTATAATAACCCGCTTTCAAGGATTTAAAAATAGCATTAATTCATTAGTAAAACTAAAACATAGATTTGAAACTTGAATCACTGCAAAATAATATTGAAACACTTTATCTTTAATATTTCAGTAGATTTATATATATTTCAGTATGTATTGTCAAATTCACAATGTTCTTTACTTAATTCATGATTTTTGAAATTTGAAAATTGTCTAGAAATTACATTTGATCATGAACTCATGTATTTTTAATGATTATTTTAATGTAAACATGGTGAATAACCCCCATGTATTGTATCTACATCATCATCCTACATCACTCAATTTATCACATTTCACTATAAAGTAAAATGGGAGAGGGCTACCTCTATGATCGTCCAGTTAATGATTGTGATTTTTCTTGATGAACTGACTATTTTCTTCTACACTTCCTTCAATACATGGTAGTTTATATTTTTTTCAAAACCACTTGTTATGATTCCATTTAAGATGTTCTTTGTGAGATTCTTTATCCTTTTTATCTTGGGTTCCTTCACTATTATGAGACTAATCCCACTAATACTTGTCTCTTCTTTTGATATATCTTTCTTCAACCCCTCAACATGTTTCCTCTAACAATGTAGAGGTATTTCACCAACATTTACCTATTTCCTTTTGGAGTGATATATGAGATCATTATGGAATAATTTTTTATTTTCCACTTGTTTGATTTCAGTAAGATTCACATCAAACTTTTTCTTCCTTAGTGGATCTTTTTTAGGGGCACTTCCTTCGCAGTTTTTTTACACTATATGTGTTTGTAGACCCAATTTACTTTTATTTTGGTAGTGAAAGTCACTAATTTATTTATTGGAAGATCATTGGATATTATTCAGGCATATATAAGTAAAAAAGTGATACATTTTACATTTCTAATTATAGATGAGTAATTTTTATAAAAAAATATTGCATTTTATATATCATAAAACTTTAGGATTTTATATCCTTTATTAAATTTTGAATATAGTTTTTTTATTTTATAAATCTTATTTTATATGATATTAGTATTGGATTATTATTTTTATACATATCAATTATGGTATAATTTCCATGATATTTTTATACCATGTTTTTATGGTTTTGATGTTGGGTGACATGTTTTTGTTATTATTGATTAAATTTTTCCATCATAAAGAAAAGTTTATTTAATTGAATTGATTTCACATTAAAAACATGTATGTTTCCAAACCAAATTCTTCATAAATACATATGTATTTAATTGGATTTTGTAATAGTTGTTTCCAATTCTATTTCCTATACTTTTTCTTCTTCGTTATTTATTGGCATTGCTTATATCATATACACTTTCTATTAATATTTTTTCTTATCTATTAGTATTATTTGATGACTTTCGTATTAAAGTTGGTTGAAATTAATTTTTTAATTTTTATTTACATTTTTTATTTGAATATAACTTTTATTCTCAGTAATAGTATGGATAGATGTTGGGCGTATCATACCAATCAAATTTAAATAGAATTTCAAAATAATTTCAATATTGTTTAATATTTTTCAGTTAACAACACATCATATTAAGGTCGTATGTAGTTTCCATGTTATAATTGTTTCAGAATCCCATGTCTAATTCAGAAATAATTTATCTACTATATAAAAATATATATATTAAACAAACTATTATATTTGGTTTCAGAATAGAGATATGAGATAATATTATATTATTAAATAAAGGAAAAAAAGAAGTGGTATATAGAATATGATATTTGATCGGTTTTCATTTTTTCATTATCATGAGTGAGGTATTATGTCAGTAAAATAATAAAATAATATCAATATACATGAGGAAAATATTGATGACGTTGATGTTGAGAGAGTGAAAAATTAATGGATGATTCCAAAACACCTGTATATCAAGAATGTACTAAAATGCCAAATATATATTTTTTAATGGGGTTATATCATGGAAAAACCATGTATGTAATTTCTAATACCAATATTGATTATATTCTTATCTTCTTTTAGGACTTTCTTCATGATGGTTCAGATATTCCCTCAAATCATTATAATGCATGGAAGTTAATTAAGCATCTTGGATTTTCTACTAATAAAATTCATGTTTGTCTAAAATATTGTAGTTTATTTTGGGAGGATACACCATACCTTAATGACTATAAATAATGCGGTGCATCTCTTTGGAAGGAAAATTTATATGGAATGTCATCTCATGAGACATATAAATCTATGTAGAAATTTCTATTGTTTCTCATGCTTCAAAATCTTTTCATGACTACCAAAATCTCAACTAATATATGATGGCATGATGTTGAGATAATTAACTATAATGATACAATATTTCATCTTATGGATGGATTAGCAAGGCAGTCATCAAATGCACAACATCCTGGTTTTTAAGCTGAGGTGCATAATGTTAGGTTGGGTCTATCCTGTGAAGGTTTTAATCCTTTTGTTCAAATAATTATAACTCACAACACGTGGACAATTTCTATTCTTGTCTACAATATTCCTCTAGGTATGTGAATGAAAAATAATTTCACTATCTTGAGTATAATAATATTTGGACCTTATGATCTTAGAAATTATAAAGATTTCAACTTTAAACCTTTAATAACATATTTGAAGTATATTTTGTATATGGGTGTGCACACATTTGATACTTCTTCAAAAAAAATACAGATGTGTCCTGCCCTTCTATGGACTACAAATTATTTTCCTACATATGTAATAATTTTTAGTGATACCACGAAGGGAAAACTACCACGTCCTATTTTTATGAATAATTTAAAATTGATTAGACTTAAATATAGTCATTGTTCCAATTTCAATTTACATTGATGATTATTTCCAATGGACCCACAATATAAGAAGAATCACTGGAGGTTTCATAATAATATTGAGACTTCATTGTTGCCTCAATTTATGTTAGAAACTGATGTTCTTAATGAATTGAAATATTTCATTTTTCGTTAGGGAAAGTTCAAATGAAATCTAAAAAGTGGAATAATTTTGAAACTGAATCCACCTAGAATTGGAAAAAAAGTATATTTTTTGAGTTTTCGTATTGGTCTATAAATTTTTTATATCATTGTTTATATGTAATGCACATTGAGAAAATCATATGTGAATTTTTTTCTTTCAATTATTCTAAATATCAATGGAAAGACCAAAGATGAATTACAATCTCATTTGGACTTATTTGATTGGGGTATTTTACAAGAACTACATCTTGTATATATCAGTGAAAAAAATGGGAATCTTTTTGGTCTTGTTATCTGATGACACCTTTAGAGAAAAATCAATTTATGGAAGTATTATAGAATATCAAGATTCCTAATGCTTATTCCAGTAATATATCTAAATGATTAAGTAGAAGGGAGTTAATACTAAAATCCCTAAAAACTCATGATTATCACATCATTATTCATCAATTGATTCCAATAGAAATATGGAATTTAATATCCAATAATGTAAGGGTGATGGTGATTCACTTGTGAAATTTTTTTATATACCTTTGTTCTAAAAGTTTGTACAAGTATTTATTTATAAAAATTCTTCAAGAGGTGACATTAATTTTGTGTGATTTGAAAAAAAACTGCATTTTTTCACTCGCATGCTTCATTTAATAGTTCATCTTCCAACTAATACACTTCTTGGGGGACCTATTGGTTTTCGTTGGATGTATCCTACTAAAATAAATATGTTAATAATGAAATCCTATGTCCAAAATAAGAATCATCCTAAAGGTTACATTGTGAGAGGTTCTTTGGCTCAAGAATGTATGGATTTTTGTTCAATGTATTTATATGATTTGATCCCAAGACATAACTAGCCAATGAGAAATGAAGATGAGTTGTATGGGGAAGTCAATCCCTCATTTAAATCTATTCCCCAAAAAATAATAATACATGTTTCATATACATTGGCTACATTTATCCTTGAAGAACGGGATATGGCACATCACACAGTCTTGTTTAACTATGGTTTGCTTGATGACTATATCAAGTAAGTAATTTTAATATTTATATGTTATCTCATGCTATGTAATTTTACATATAAATTAAAATTTTATTTTCATTTTATGTAGGGAACCAAATATATTATAAGTAGGTAAATATATATTTTACATTGATAAGAGAGCGGCTTTACATTAAAAAGATTTACTTGCTTGGTTCAAATAAATGGTATGGCCATTACTTTAATTTACGTAAAATATAGATATTAATTTAATTTTATTATTCATATATATTTAAGGAATTGATTTTACATGAGTAATTTGTCTCTTATGATTTAATAGCATTATGTTTTGGTCATAATTATTTGGTTCTTAAATTAAAATCTTTAATAATAAGTGGGTACAAATTTGTTACAACTAATCGAGCTGTAAAAATAAGCACACAACCAGATGGAATTATGTTAACTGCAAAAACATATTTTTATTCTAGTGAATTAGATTGTATTCCTCAAAATAAAAATGATTCTTATTATGTACTTGTTGGGAAAATATTTTTAATTGATTTCTACTCTCATGGTCGAGTCACTTTGATGAAATGTAAACGGTTTGATTCAATGAAACAACATGGTAAATTAATTTATGACTATTGATTCGTAGTTATAACATGACTCAATGCCTAGTTTCCAATGAACTATATATTTTGAAATCAATGGAAAAAAAGTCTTTTATGTGAAATATCTTTTGAGACCTTATTATAGTGTCATTATTGAAGTAATACAAGGACATATTTTTCAGGATGGTGTGGATGAAATTGACACCATTGATTCCCCCATTATAGTTGACCAAAATATTATATTTGATGAATGAATTTGTCCCATTGTGATTATTTATCAAGATCCTGAAGTAGTGGTGGGTAATATATAGAACCAACCATGTATGTTCATACTTAATTTAGTTTACCTTGATGTGGGTTTCTCAGGTTGGTACTTCTATAATAACTTTAATTTAGTTTAAGTTTGGAATGATATGTATGTTTTAGTATTTTTTTTTCATTCCATTAAATTATTTTTATTTCAATTAATAAAACTACGGTTAAGGAACAGTTTTCATATATGTATAACTTGGTCTTAAATTATAGTTTCTAAAACATGTTATGATATTTTTTATGACTTATTTAACTTCTCGGTTGTATGTATAATTTTTAAAAAACTATTTCAAAAAATGTACATTTCATTATTACATTGATTGTGAAAGATATTGATGAAGTTCAAATGAAGATATTACTTGAAAATTTTAAATGAATGTGTGATCTAGGTTTTCCTCCTCTAGTTACCTAAGTGGGTTTAATAATTGTAATATTTTAATTTTAATTTACATTTAATTTCATGTTCTTATTCTTTATCAAAAAAAATTAGGGACATTCATTTGAACCAAAGATGACTTCTCCTCGGCTTACTAGTATGGTTCCGAGTGGGGGTGATCCAAGATTTATATGTCACACCCATTATACCCATTTACACCATGGACTATTTGGAAAAACCCAATCTACCACACATTTTAATCCTCCACTTGATCCTCCCAGGATATCCGCAGCCATGCCTCCATCATCGTTTAATTTAGCCACTTCTTCTCAAACCATGTCTATTATTCCTCTAGTTATGTACCCATATATACCATATACATATCCTATGATGTATTCCAACACTTATATCCTTATTATACCATGTTTATGCCCCCTATATTTCCTTCTACCTATCCATGATCTGATGATTTTGTTCTTTCTACTTCCACTCTAGTGCATGCAGATAAACTGGTACATGCATTGGAATAGGAACATCCTTCATAAGTTACTGATCTAGGATAGCCCACGAATCCATTAAATCTCAATGAGCAGTCTCCCTTAGGTTTTTTAATATAAGTTTGTCAAATTATATCACATATTTTTTTCCCTTTTATAATGTGAATTAATTCTTCTTTTTTTCCCTTTTATATTATTCATTGGGATCTTCTAATAGATGATGTGGGTTCACCCATATGCGTGAATCCTATAATCTTCAAACATAAATAATGGTGGATTACAATGAATACAATCAAATGATAGGTAAAAATGTTTGGTAGTGTAGAAGTTTTATGGGAAATTTATCCAAGTACAATAATATAATTTTGGTGAAACTCGTCTCATAAAGGCATATCAGTAATGAAATCAAGGAGAAATAATGTGCAGACATGTGGGTAAGAAAATTTGTTAAATTTAAATCTGTATTATTGTCATATTTATATAAATTAACATTTTCTTTGCATCATTGGTTTAACTTTCCTGATGATGAAGTTGTTAAGGTCGCTTTGTTGATGGATCTTGGGGAGTCTTGGAGATCGTATAAGAAATACTTATATGTTGGTTAGAAGAGTAGAGTTGGTTTTGATTTAGAGGATGTACCAACATTTCCCAACTATCCAACAACACAATATCAAGAAATGATCGCATATTAGAAGAGTAATTTGTTTAAGTTATTCTTAATATTTAATGGTTTACATTAAAAAAGTAATTCTTAGAAATTGTATTGAATTTTTATTTTTATTATGCATTAGAAAAAACAAAAAGAAAAAATATCTTATGACATATTTTCACACTTTGGGTCACACTACAATGCTCGAGCATAAGAGGCTCTAGGAAATTTAATATGAATATAAATAATACCTATATTTATATTGTTACAAAAGTGTTCATTTCATTTTATTTGGATTTTCAAGAACTGTAAAAACATAAATAGTAATATTTTCATGATGAAAATCAATATATAATGCCATAAATTCTAAATTTAGTTATATTTTCTTGTTTAAATATATGTTTTCTTCACATGAATCCCTTCAATATAAGGCTACAAATTCCCCTTTAAACATAGGAAATATTTTTTAAAATGTTTTCTCTTAAAATGTGGAAAAGGTATTGACATGTGTTGAATACCTTTAAATAGTTACTTTTAAGAAAGTAAAACATTATTATAAAATTATTCTTTAAATAAAAATTAGTTTTGGAAAGGGATGGGTATATTTAAACGATTACTTTTTGTAATGTAATTTTAGAGAGTGTTTTTTCAAATTTCTTTTTAAATTAATTTGATTTTGAGGTATAATTTATATTTGAAATAAATCTTTTTGGGGATTTTAAATGGTAATGTCACTTTTGTGAAACTATGTTGAAGTGTAATTTTCTTTTTGATAAACCAAAATTTAGTGGCAGCCAGGAAATGGTAAATCCATAATGATTCTGTTTAATGTCTTAGAAATTTTTTTGTACAAGGATGTATGTTTTTTATGGTTATGTAATAGTTTATTGGATATTAGATACCTCTTATATATTATGAATTTATTATTTCATTGTTTGAATTTAATTTTCAACGTCACACAAAGTAATAATGGTGTATATTTGAGATATGTTCTAGTGTTTTCATTAGGGGTTGATAATTTTTCTATGTATACGATCTAGGATGTGGAATTGGTTTGTCTTTTGAGGGATGATAAGTTTCTTATCAGAGAGACTAGTGGATTAGAGTAAATGGGTAATTCTTTCTAACCAAAAAAGGCATAACCCAAATTGAATAAAATAACCTAACCTAAAAATACCTAACCCAAAATGAACAAAATTACATAACACAAAATGAACCAAATAACCAGAACCCAAGTAAACCAACTGTTCTAACCAAAAATTGAAAAAATAACCAAATATAAAAAAAAATTACATAACCTAGAAATAAAACAAATGACCTAACCCAAATTAAACCAAATGATCTAACTCAAATATGACATGACCCAAAGATAAACAAAATGATGTAATGCAAAACAAACCAAATTCGCAAACTCATATATAACATTAACCAAAGTTGAACCAAATGACCAAACCCAAAATTAAACAATTTACATGACCCAAGATGAAACAAATGATTAAACCCAAAATTAACCAAATGAATAAAAAAAAGATGAACCTATTGAAATAACCCAAAATTAAGCAATTGAAATAACCCAAAATTAACAAATTGAAATAACACATGATTAACCAATTTACATAACCCCAAATTAACTAATAGAAATAACAAAATATAAAACAAATTATTAAACCCAAGATGACCAAACCCAAAATTAACCAAACGACATAACCCAAAGCTAACCAAATGACCAAACATGGGGTGAACGAATTGATATAACCCAAAATTAACCAATTAACATAACCCAAAATTAAAAAATTAATAGAACCCAAGATTAACCAGTAAACATAACCCAAAATTTACCAATTGACACAACCAAAAATTAACCAATTGACATAACCCAAGATGAACCAAATGTCTAAACCCAAAATTAACCAATTTACATAAACCAAAGTTAACCAAATTATCGAACCCAAATGACAAAACCCAAAATGAAACAAATAACCAGACACAAGGTGAACCAAATTACCAAACCCAAAATTAACCAACTGAAATTACACAAGATTAAGAAAACACTCTAACCAAAATTGAACTAAATAACCTAACCCAAAGAAAAATAAATAACCTTACCCAAAATGAATTAATTAACCTATCCCTAAAAATCAATAGTTGATTAAATCACCTAATCCCAAAAAACTAATGACCAAACGACAAAAGTATACTAAATTAATGAACACAAAAAGTCACAACACAAAAATAAATCAAATGATCTGACCCAAAATAAACAAAATAACCTATCATAAAAAAGTGATAACCCAAAAATGAACAAAATAATCTAACCTAAAAATATGTAACCCAAAATAAAGAAAATGACAGAGCTCAAAATAAACCAAATAACCTAAACCTAAGTAAACTAGTTATTCTAACCAAAAAGTGAACAAATGACTAAATGAGATAACAAGATATTACATTACCCTTAAATGATCCAAATTACAAAACCAAAAATAAAAAATTGTCCTAACTAAAATATGACACAACTGAAAGATGAAATAAATGACTAAAGCCAAAATTACACAAAGAAAAGTATAAAAAATTTAATTTCCTTGAATCACCAAATTATATAACTCAAAAATGACTTAACCCAAAAATTAATCAAATTTCCATCACCAAATTATCAAAAATGACCAAAATTAAAGTGAACCCAATGATCTAACAAAATGACCAAATATAAAAATATTCCAAAACATCTAACCCAATAATGAATCAAAGAATATAACTCATTACAGAAATAAACACCCTCACCAAAAAATTATTTAAATGTATAAATAAAAAATATGAAAAATACTCTAACCAATTGACCAATTGACCAAATTAACAAATAACTAAAACAAAAAATTAACCTAATGACTAATTGATAAAAATTACCACATGAATGAAAAACCAAATAACATAACAAAAATATAATTGGAAGAAATCATGCAAGATAAATCCATATCCCAGTAGTATTTATATTTCTAATTAGTATATATTGATTATGTTATGTCATTAGTATCAAATTTCTAATGAAATGTTTATTTGGAAGCTTCTTCATTTGATGGATTTATTCAATAGATATAATTTAAATTAATAATAGGTTTATTAAATTCCTATTATTCAATAAGGTAAAATTATACTAATCAAGGTCATTTTCATCAAGCAGTATTCGGTATCAAAGGATTTGTTCCTCAAGAAAAATTATTTTTATTAACTAAGAAGAAAAATGAAGGAGTGTTGTAAATGAATAAACACAAGAAAATATTATAAAAAATATTATTTATATTTCAAATTTTGATACATAATTATTCATTAAATATCTTGTTTATATTTTCAATAGTGTTCCATGGATTCCCTCTATGATAAATAATATGACAATTTCATACCCAATGATCATTTAACGCTAGTATTAGGTGAGGAACACTAGGGTAGAGTGTGATGTCAACCAAGGAAAAACATCATTATTACAGAGTAGTTTCCCTCATCAGGTTATTATCAAAATTCTCACACTGTTGATCTACAAAACTCTTGTGTAGACGAAACTGAGGAGAAAATAGCTATACAAGAGTGTGAAAGAGGTAAACTAGTCAATAAACAGTTCCTGAAAGCTATGTCAGTTATAATTCCATCACTTCATTCAGAGGTTGATAATATTTTCTAATCATGTATAGAAACAATTAATTCTCTATTTGATGCACGTAGTGATTCCAATGAGGTTCCTAGTGGTGTTTGAGGTGATGATATTGCTGGTGGTGGTGGTGGTGGTGGTGGTGGTGGTGGTGGTGGTGATGATGATGTTGGTGCTCCATAAAATGACGTTGGTGATGGTGGAGATGGGGATATTGGTTTTGGTGATGAGGATGAGTGTGTTGGTGATGGGGGAGATATTTATCCCTTCTATTTCAGAGTTAGTAGGTAAATTGATGTGTGGATGATGTTTAATTACTTAAATTGTTCAATTATGTGGATGGATATGTATGATATAGTATTTTAAGTGGTTTGGAAACTATAAGAAATCACTTGAATGCTAAATATATAATGTACGTATTTAATTGAATGTGTATTGTGGTTTTTATTTTATTTTTATAGATTTTTGTATAACTTGTGGAGTTGGGTTGGATAGTATACTGCTGTATTTTGGGGATTGGTAGTTATACCAATGGTTCAATGTACCAATGATATATGTTGTCTGGGGGACAAGCTATAACAACCCCGCTCTTTATTACACATGATTAAACATGATTTATTACATAAAATATTCACTTGATACAACATAGAAGATCTAGAGGTCTAGTTTCTTTGGGTCTTAGTAACATTACATAACAACTTAAAACATGAAATACACATCTTTATTGAATCTTCTTTTACATGATCACACAAAATCCTTCTTACATAGCATTGCATGGGATAACCTGAGGTCATGCATAAGAAAAGGGTGAGATATAAAGCCCATTAAGGGAGTAAACAAGGAATAACATGAATAATACAGTATATATTAGTCAATAGTCATATCAATGGAGCATAAGAGAAACGTGAACATAAAGGCATGATATAGCATGATTATCATAACATGGAAATGTAGAAACAACATTTAACATGATATTAGAAAGAGACAACGCTCATTTCACATGGATAATGAGTAAACCCTAATTTCACATGAATTAGAACGAGAAAAACCTCATTTATATTAACGTGTCATGATACTAATCTTTACCCAATGCATTGAAGCGCTATCATGGTGCACCCTTCTTAATCATTTCATTTCATGCATAAGTGTGCCACATTGATCATATAACATGGATTCATTCAACATAATAATTTATTATACAATAAAGGAATGTGAAATATATAAATTAAAATATATAATCAATAAGTAAATGTGTGTTAAGGTTAATACCCTTGATAGAGAAAATGGTATGATATTTACTACACAATGACTTTGGCTAGAAAAATCGTGGTGCAATTTTGGCAGCATAACGTCATGACAAAAGAATTCATAAAAATGTTTGATGAGAGTTAAATGGTTGTATCCTAATATGTACATGAAATTGAAATTAATGGTTTCATATAGATATATGTCCCAAAATATTTAATGGAATTTAGATGCATAAGATAATAGAATTTGTTGAATGTAAATGAGGAGAGAGAAATTACTTAGGGAATTTCATAATGGTAATTGATGTACATGGGAGGAATTAATGAGAGATAAAGAGGTATATCATCATTAAAAAATAAGTTGGAATGTATTGGGGAGGTTAGAAATCATACCCCAATATTTTTAATTGAAAATACAAGGGAATAGCAATATAAAGAAACTTGGACAAAAATGAGAGAGGAAGAAATCCATTACTAAATTTCGGCATTGTAACTGGTGTACATGAGAGGGATTAATGATAGAGAAAGGAGTATATCATCATTAAAACATAAGGGGGAGTATAGGGGAGGTTAAAAATCATACCCCAACATTTTTAGTTGAATATAGAAGGGAATAACAATATAAAGAAATTTGGAAAAAATGAGAAAGGAAGAAATCCCTTACTTGGAAGTGTGATCCCAAAGGCTTGTGAGAGGATTGAGAGAGGATTCTTGGGATATTGAGGCACCTTGGGGTGATTCTAGAAGGAATAAGGCATATTTTGGTTGAGCTCCAAAGGTTTTGATTTAATAGGATGTGCGGTCTTAGAGGGGATTATATAAGAAATGAGAGGGAATTCTATATTATTTAGGTTTTGGACACCACACATTCAACTTATCAAAACCAAAAAGAAAACCATGGTTTTTTACCATGTTTTTTCCAAAGGGGAGTGTAAAAATTATTTTATAAGGACAATGGACTATGTTATTACAATATTTGGCTTGATTATGTGGAGGTGAGTCACACTCTCAAGGAAATAAATTTAAAAAGATAAAATGTTTTATAAGTCCTGAAGATTCCACTAAGGCACCACAAAATTAATCAAAAAAAAATCTAAAATCATATTATATTAAAGATAAAACATATATTATCCGAAAATATAATTTATAGTATTTTATTACATCACTATTGGGTCATTATGATGTCATAAAACACATTATATATTTAAATGGAATTTAATTTTTACACAAAAATTGGTTGTCTCGAAAAATTATGAAAAATTAACCATTGGATAATTTTTATGTCCTGATTACAAAAATAATATTCATTTTATCTAAATAATTTTATAAATATGTTAATTTTTACTTTTAAAATAAAAACCGATAATTATCATAAATTCATTGTGTTTTTACAAAAACGGCTTCCAGACCTTAATAAAAATTATTATTGTATTCATAAGAATTATATGATCATTTATATTTTATAAAAATTAATTTAGTAATAATATTACATAAAATATTTTTTAATTGAAAAATCCATTAATTCATCAAAATAGATTTCTAAATCGAATATTAACTAAAAATACAATTTTTTCATTAAAATTTATTTACAATGTAACAATAAAATGAAGCTATATTCTATATACAAAAATAATGTATATAATCATAGTGTAAGAGGCTTGTTACATAACCCCATATAATACCCACATAAGACGAAAGGGTAAGCTGTGAGATGGTGACATACTCTTGGGGAGGTTTAGATAACATTGCTCTGGTAGTGATCTCTTTTAACTTTCACTTCTCCTATAGGCAGTTCTGCTCATGATTAACATGTTGAAGCTTGGAATGGGATTGGTCAAGAGAGAAGCCCAGTGAAGCCACCTCCTTTCTAAGATCTAACAAATGAGATTCATATGGAGAAATTCTTCTAGATGAGACCACCACTTCCTTTGTCTGAGTAAATTTGATTTGTTAAAGCCCTATATTTATACTAATCATGTTATCACTGTTCAGCCGCTATATTAGCAATGGTCACAATACTTAATGGTATTTCAAAATACAAAAACATAAATCCAAAGAAGTACATATTTTATATAACCATTTTACATATTTAGACATTTAATTAGATCAAGTGGAATTTTCATTAATAAATGTTTGGGTCGTTACAATATTCCCCCCTTAAGAAAGTTTTCCCTCAAAATTTCCTTTTCCCACACTAAAACAAATGTTGTAACTCTTCTTCATCACTTTCTCTGATTCCCAAGTTTCCTCTTCAAACTTTTTTTCTCCACAAAACATTCACGAGGGGCATTGTCTAATTTTATAGAAATTTTTCCCTATGATCTATTATCTTCACTAGATTCTCTTCATATGAGAGGTCATTATCCAATGGTAACACCTCTAGATTGAGTATATACGATGGGTCAAATATTTATTTCCTCAATAGTGATACATGTAATACTTTATGTACTTGAGATAGGTTTGGCGGGAGTGCTAGTCGATAGGCCACTACTCTAATGTGATCAAAAATCTGCAAAGGTCCAATATACCTTGGACTAAGATCTCCCTTATTCACCAATCACATAAATCTCTTCTACGATGATATACGGAGGAATACCATGTCTCTAAAATAAAACTCTAGATCTTATCGATAATTATCATCATAGCTATTTTTTCAACTCTGAGCATCTTTAATGTGTTGATGGTTGGTCTTAACCTTCTCCACCATTTCTTCAACCATTTCTAGACCTAGAAGTTTTCGGTCCCCAAATTTATACCAACATGTCGGTGTTCTACACCTCTTCACATATTGGGATTTATAAGGAGTCAATTAATGCTTGAGTGGAAATAGTTATTGTTAGAGAACTCAACTAGAGGAAGATGTTGGTCCCATCATCCTTTGAAATCCATTGATCATTCTCTCAACATGTCCTCAAGTGTTTGGATAGTCTTCTCAGATTTGCCATTAGTTTGAAGATGATAAGTCATACTGAAGTTCAGCTCAGTATTTAGAGAATATTTAAGATTCTTCCAAAACATAGAGGTGAATCTTAGATCTCGATCAAATACAATTGATAGTGGTAATCCATGCAGCCTTACCACATATATGATTTATATTTGTGTTAGTTTATCCAATGTAAATCCTCTGGAATTGAAATGTAGTGTTTACTCTTTGTAAGATGATCCACAACAACCCAGATAGCATTTTTTCCTTTGGATGTCTTCGATAGTCCATTGAAAAAGTATGTGGTAATATTATCCCATTTCCATGTTCGGTTGGGTAATGGTTACATCATCCCCTCATACTTCTTCCTCTCATCCTACACTTTCTTTAATATCAGGCACTTGGATGTATACTCAACGATCTCCTTCTTCATGTTATCCCACTAATCATTCCCTCAGATATCTCGATACATCAATGTGTTTCCTGGGTGAAAAATGAAATTCTAACTATGTGCATCATCCAAAAGTTCTTTCTTTAACTTTTTATTTGATGAAACACATAGTATGGACCAAAATCACACAATTCCTTCTTCATTGACAATGAACTATGGGGACTTCCCTTTTCTGATAGTTTTCACTCTCTTAAAAAATCCCACATCATCCTTTTGATTATCTTTTAAACTTTCCAAAAGAGACTGTTGAGAAATCATTTTTGAAAGGATTGATGATGTTCCCTTATTTATGATTCTCATGTCCGTCTTCATCAAATCCAAGAAGATTGGATCCTTTTAAATTCTGATCAATGATAGAATTGTTGGTTCCATTCTACATGGAGCATATTCCACCTTATTCAATTTCCCATGGTGGTAATGGATTGAGATGTCATGGTCTTATATCAGCTCTAGCCATCTTTGTTGGTTCATGTTTAACTATTTCTATGTGAATATATACTTGAGTATTTTTTTATCTATATATATTTCACACTTCTCCCAAAATAGGTAATGTCGCCATATTTTTATAGCTAAGATTACTACATCCAACTATAGACCATGTTTTGGATAGTTTTTATTAGGAACTTTCAATTTCCTTGAAGCATAGTCAATGACTTTGTCATTTTTCATCAAAACACAGCACAGTCCCTTCTTCAAAGCATCACTAAATACCACAGAAAGTTCTCCACTTGTGGGTAGTGTGAGCACAAGAACAGTGATAAACCTCCTTTTCAAATCCTTGATGCTCTCTTTGCATTCATCACTCCAAGAAAACTTTACTCCCTTCTGAGTTAAACTGGTAAGAGGGTTGGAAAATCTTGATATATTTATCACAAATCAGAGATAATATCCAACTAACCCTAGGAACCAATGGGTATCTATCACTCTTTTTGGCCTCATTCATCCCTCAGTTGAAACTATCATGGAGGTATCCATAGATATCCCATTTCTTGTAATGATATGACCCAAGAATGATACTTCCTTCAACCATAACTCACAATTGTTGTACTTTTCATAGATCTTCTCCTTTCACAAGGTCTCTAGTATAGTTTTTAGATACTCCGCATCATCCACCTTGGTTTTGGAGTGTATTAGAATATCGTTTATAAATACTACCACAAATTTGTCGAGGTAATATATAAACACTCTATTCATCAAGTCCATGAAGATTTCTGGAGCATTAGTGAGTCTAAAAGGAATTACTATGAATTTATACTTCTCGTACCTTGTACAAAAAGTATTCCTGGGGATATCCTCTTTCTTCACCCTTACTTGGTAATATCCCGATTGCAAATACACATTGGAAAAGTATTTTTCTCCACGTAGATAATCGAACAAGTCATAAATTTTTGGAAGAGGATACCTGTTCTTTATCGTGATTTTGTTGGGATCATGATAATCAATTAAAAGGTGCATTGACCCAACCTTCTTCTTGATGAAGAGTACTGGTGCACCCCATGGTGAAGCACTTGGGCGTATAATCAATTTATTAGGATTCTCCTATAATTGTTTCTTTGGCTCTTCAAGATCAATAATAGACATTTTATATGGAGTATTGGATATTGGAAACTCCCTAGGTATAAGATCAATTGAGAATTCAACATCTCTTCTAGGAGGAAGACCAAGTAATTCCTTAGGAAACAATTCAGCGAATTCCCTCATAATTGGAATGCCTTCAAGGATGGGTGCGTCCTTAGAATCCATCATCTGAGTAAGAAATGTGTGCTTATGGGGAATTAATATCCATGATTATAATGATGGTTCTCAAGTATATTTGTCAAACTACTTAAACTTGTATAGAACCGGGGGTTGATTCACCATATGGAGGAGAGTGATTTCCCTCTCACAGAAATTTTAGTTGGCTCTATATAAGGAAAGCCAATCCATACCAAGAATTGCATCAAATTCTACCATAGGGGGTATGATGAGGTTTGTCGGGAAGTTAAAACCACAAATTAGGACATGGGAGGAGTTATATTCATGGGATGCAATGATTTCCCCATTTTTTGTTCTCACCAACATCATTACTCCCATGATTTTTTTTGGTGTTGGTATTGTTCTACTAAAATTTCAGGATATAAAATAATTCGTAGATCCATAATAAAAAAGTATGTTTCCCATTATTTAATGAATAACTAGCATACATTCAACCACTTTGTTGTCAGGGTTCACTTAGATGGTAGTGATGGAAAAAGCTCTCCCTTGATGCCTTAAAGGTTATTGGTTGCCTCCAAAAACTATTGACTTAGGGCACTAGTTTAAAAATTGAATTGGTTCTATATAGTTAAAGAAATGAACAATACATTAAGGGTATAATGGAGAATTTATCTCCTCTATCACAGTCTTGGGTTTTTCTGGTCGACAGTTGATGGCTAGGTTCTCTTCTCTTCCACACCTAAATAATTTCATCATCCCCTTCTGGTAATTTCCGGGGTGCTTATTTCCACACATTTGGCAAGTGGGGTGCTGTATTTTCTTAGCACCATTGGATTTATCCATCAGACAGCCAGAATTAAATTCAACCATACACTTCTTATCCCTATGATACCCTTGAGATTCTTCTATCTCCATTTTAACTTTAAGGGTACAACGTATAATTTCCTCATAGATCTTGAATTCATGGATCATTAGGGCTTTCTGTAGGCTATGTTTTATCCCACCAAAGAAGTCGTCAGCCTTTCATTTGAGGGTATTAACAAAGCCGGAAGCATGTCATGCAATCCTTGTGATGTTTTCTTCACACTCTCCGATGGATTCATCGTCTTTTTTTCTTGAGGGTAAGGAATTCCCTTTCCATCTTAATTCGGAGGGTGTGGGGTAAATATTTATCGAAAAACATTTTTTGTAAATCCTTCCATTCCAACTCCTTGATCTCCTTATTAGGATTCATATTTTTCTATCAATGTACACCATTGATCAGCTTCACCCTTCATATGATAACAATCCATAATAACATTCTCTTGTTCGTAACATTTAAGGATGGAGAATATCTTTTCAATGGAGTTGATCCATTGTTCGATAATTGAGGGATCAGATGATCAATTAAAATTAGGAGGATTTTGTCTCATAAAGGTCTTGATTACAACATGTTTTTTTTTGGGGTGGTTGAACGTTCTTATTGACCCATGTTTCTATTTAAAACCTAACTTAACTGAGAGAGTATCGTGAAAAAAGTTCACGATTCCTGCTCCCATTAGATTGGGAAAGTCACTAGAATAGTCATCACATTGATCTTCGCATCATTTGTTTGCCTGATTCCTCTTGTTATCATCCATTGGCTGGGATAAAAAAAGTTAAGGGTAACACATAAAGGTTAATCCAAAGAAAAAAATGGATGACTTATAAATTACTTTTATTTCCTCAACTAATGATTTTATAGGAATCAATTTATGTTACCCATGATCTACATCCCAACATATATTATTAGGGGTATTTTTATTCCCTTAATAATGCTTCCAAATAAGATTATAAATTTACCATAGAATATCTCCCCAGGAGTTTCTTAACAAAGATTTTATCAAGTCCCATTGTCGTGTACCAATTACCATTCTAGTCTAGTTCAAATTGGTGTTTTTGGGTTTTAACCCTAGATACATCTGTGCCAGAGTTGTCTCTAACTGCTCGTATCCAGACAGGGATATGTTTTCTTGATAAACTACTTACTAAATACTCACAAAAATTTAAGGATGTTTTTATTATACTTAGTCTTATCCATAAGGATTTCACTAGGGTTTTCTAATCCTAATCCCAAAATTAACTAAACATACCCTCGGATACCAACTATAACAACCCCTCTCTTTATTACACACACATAAAAATGATTTATTACATAAAATATTCACTTAATACAACATTAAATATCGATAGGTATAGTGTACTTGGGGATTAGTAACATTACATAATAAATTAAAACTTGAAACAAACATCTTTACTGAAAACGTATTTTACATGATCACACACATTCCTTCGTACCTAGCATTGCATGGGATTACCTGAGGACGTGCATAAGAAAAGGATGATCTATAAAGTCAAGAATGAGTGTAAACAAGGAATAAAAAGAAGAATAAAGTACATTTTAGGAAATAGTAATATCAATGTATCATAAGAGAAACATGAACATAAGGGCATGATATAGCATGATTATCATAACATTGAAATTTTGCAACAACATTTGACATGATATTAGCATGAGCCAAGGCTCATTGAACATGAATCATGTGTAAACCCTCATTGAACTAGAATTAGCATGATTAAACCCTAATTTCAGTTTATGTATCATGATAATAATATTTACCCAATGCATTGGAGTGCTATCAGGGAACACCCTTCTTAATCATTTCATTTCATGCATAAGTGTGCCACATGGATCATATAACATGGATTCATTCAACATCATCATTTATTAAAAGATAGAGGAATGTGGAATACATACATGAAACTATATAATCAATAAGTAAATTTGTGTAAAGGTGAATACCCTTGATAGAGAAATGGTCATGGTATTCAATACACATTGACTTTGGCTTGGAAAATCGTGGTGCAATTTTGGCTGCATAACGATGTGACCTAAGAATTTATAAAAATGGTTGATGAGAGGGAAAAGTGTGTCTCATAATATGTATATGAAATTGAAATTAAGGTGGTATATAGATACATTTCCCAACATAATTAATGTAATTTTGATTAATAATATAAAAAGAATTGCTCGAATGTAAATGAAGATAGAGAAAATCCTTATGGAATTTCAGCATGGTAATGGGTGTACATAAGAGGCATTAGTGAGAGATAAAGAGGTATATAATAATTCAAAAATAATTACGGAATTATTGGGGAGGTGAGAAATCAAAACGCAACATTTTTTATTGAAAATACAAGGGTATAGAAACATAAAAAAACATAGACAAAAATGAGAGAGGCATAAATCCCTTTCGAAATTTCGGCATGGTAACAGGTGTAAATGGGAGGCATTAATGAGATATAAAAGGAAATATATCATCATTAAAACATAAGTAGGGAAGTATAGGGGAGGTGATAAATCATACCCCAACATTTTTAATTGAATTTAGTATGGAATAACAACATAAGTTAAATTGGAAAAAAATGAGAAAGGAAGAAATCCCTTACTTGGAAGTGTGATCCCAACGGCTTGTGAGAGGCTTGAGAGAGGCTTCATGGGAGATTTGGGCACCTTTGGGGGATTATAAAGTGAGGAGGTAATATTTTGGTCTAGTTACAAAGGTTTTGAGTGTAGAGGAAGTGGGATTATGGGTGGGTTTATATTGGAATAGAGGGGGAATTCTTTATTATTTAGTTTTTGGACACGACACATTAATCTAATCCAGAACACAAACCAATCCATGGTTTTTGCCCGTGGATTTTTCCAAGTTTTAGTGGGAATTTTTTTTTTAAGTAAAATGGCTGAACTTCTTAAAATATTAGACTTTCTTATGTGGAGCTGAGTCACACTCTCAAGAAAATCAATTTAAAAAGATAAAAATGTTTTATATGCCTTAAAGGGTCCACTAACGTACAATAATATTAATCAAAATAATAGAAAATTAAATTATTTTAAATAGAAAACATATATTAGACGAACATATCATGTATAGTATTTTATTACATCACTATTGTGTCATTATGATGTCATAAAACACATTATATATTTAAGTATTTAATTTTTACCCAAAAATTCAACTGTCTCATAAAATTTTGAAAAATTCACCATTGGATAATTTCAAAGTCCTAATTCCAAAAATGATATTCATTTCATATTAATAATTTTCTAAATATGTTAATTTTTAAGTTTAAAATAAAAACCAACTTTTATTGAAAATTCCTAGGTTTTGACAAAAACGGTTTTCAAACCTTAATAAAAATTACAATTGTATTCATAAAAATTATAAGATCATTTATATTTAATAAAAAATAATTTATTAATAATATTTAATTAAAATATTTTTTAATTAATAAATCCATTAATTCATCAAAATATATTTCTTAGTTGAATATAAAGTAAAAATAATATTTTTTCATTAAACATTGTTTACAAAGTAACAATAAAATGAATTTATATTCTATATAAAAAAAATAATGTAAATAATCATAGTGATGGGGTCTTGTTACATAACCCCTTATAACACCCGCATATGACCGAAGGGTAAGGTTTTTGATGTTGGCAGACTCTTAGGAAGGCTCAGATAATATGGCTCGGGTGGTAATCTCTATTAACATCCACTTCTCCCATAGGCAGTTCCGCTCAAGCTTAACGTGTTGAAGATCATCTTGGGATTTTTCAAGAGATAATCCTAGTGACGCCAAATCCATTCTAAGCTCTGTAAAATAGGATTTGTATGGAGAAATTATATTGTATGAGGCCATCTCTACCTTTGAGTAAATTGGATTTGTTAAAACCCTATATTTCTACCAATCGTGTGATCAATGTTCAATGACTATATTAGAAATGGTCACAATTATTAACTGTATTTTGAAATCCAAAAACATAAAACCAAGGAATTGCATATTTTGTATAATAATTTTACATAATAATACATTTAATTAGATTAAGCTCAATTTTCATTGATAAAAGTTTGGGTCGTTACACAAGTTATACCCACGATTATCCAAACTGTGGGTATTGAAATATATATCCACATTTTTCATTAAACCATGGGTATTATGAATACCTCATAGGCTATACCCACAAGTTCTATAGAAAATTTAGGTGTAGTCAAATATTGATAACTTAATATCCCGTGGTTCTATGAACCATGGGTATAGCCCATACCCATTATTTTATAGGCTATACCCATGGTTCTAAATTATTGGTATAGTGTAAGTTTCTAGTAGTTTTTTCTTTTTCATAAAATAATTTCATATTCTCAAACCATAAATCTGAAATGATTAAGTGATAAAAGATAATATCCATGCATCAAGAGGTACACATATCCCTGAAATACCCTTTCACTTGAAGCTATGTGATACAATCTCATATAAAAACTTATGAACATCAAGCCATGATAAAAACAATCCTGATAAATTTAAATATAAATGAAAAAACGCACCACATGTGTGATCTAGCCTATAGTATAATTCCTACTAGACAATAAAAATCTTAATAAAAAATAATGTATGATCTAATATATATCAATTCCTCCTAGTGGATATCACAAAAGGTTACCTCCTAGTGGTGAAACACACACTAAGGATACCCGTGTATCTTTCCTAATGAACCCAAGATTCCTAGTGTGAAATTTTCTAAATAAATTTTCAAAACCATGATCATAATTTTAAAAACCATTCTCAAAGCCAAGCCAATCCACTTCAGTGTTTTAAAACCCATTTCAAAATCAAGCAATTTTTTCTCATAGAAAACCCCCTTTCAAAAAATATTTGGATTTCCAAAAAAACCTTATAATCCACTTATCACTAAATATAAATAAGAAACATTAATGTATTTATCAATAAAGACATGAAATTATTCAAATTATCCCATTTTATAGAAAAAAAATACCCAATATGGTATAAACCAAGATTCCTTCAACAAAGGTGAACATAAACCAAGAGAACGGCCTTTGAGAGACAGGGCATGCCAAGAAACTAAAAAGGAATGATGAAAAATTCTATCTAATAAAAACTATTTACACAACCATAGACAAAACCACAGTCATAAAAAACCTATGAATATCTAGATGGATTACATACCCATAGAGAAGCAATCCAACCACAAAAGTGATAAATTACTAAATGAAGTGATATTGATGGGAAGGATTCACCCAAAATTTCATATAATGATCCCCTAGATCAATAAAAATGAATATTGTAATAAATAAAAAATGAAAACACTCATTAATCACCCTAAAATACAAATTTTTGATTATTACATGACTTTTAATCTGTTTACACTTCTTATATTCCACAAATATCATGTACACTAAAAACCCCATCGTCATTTGATTAAAAACATGATATATTTTATTAAATGATGTGAACCATTTACAGGGTGTGTAAACTCCTCACATTTTATATCCTATTCAACGATTCTTCCTGGTAGCCATTATATGGTGTTTACTCCCATTTCATGGCATTTAATTACCCAGCAAGTAGTAAAAACTAAAGGCTTATGCTGAAAATTCCAAAAAACACCTAACTTCACCATTAGATGTATCTTCCCAACTCATTTTTTGCATTATTAAATAGGAAAAGTTGAAACAAAAAATCAAGGTTAAAATATACCTTAAAAGAAGATAAAGGTCCATTACAATTTATAGAACATTACAGTATCAGCACCACTACACTCTTCACACTATATCACTTGAAAACATGAAAGGTTTCATTTAAAAAGTTTCTTATCAAAATTATATTAATTTCACCCACATATAATCAAATTTTTATTCCCTTCTTAAATAAAACAGCTTAATACAGTTGAGAAATATTTAGAAAATTTTAAATTCAAAAACAATAATACTAGATTATCAAAGAGAGAGATAAATATATAAAGATATTATGGTTTCATAATAATCACCCAACTCAAATCCGGTAGTAAAAACTATAAAGATTAATCCAAACCAATTTTGAATCATTATAATGAATGCTATAAAATACTTCCATACAAATATGTCATAAAATAAATCCCAAGACAACTATGAGTCACTATTTAAAATTAAAAAATTTAAAAACATTCTATTTTTAATCTATAGTTACCATATAGAGAAATTAAAAAATTAATAACATTGTATTAAAATGTTAAAAAATTGAATGAGTTTAATATAAACTATTATTAATTTAAAAACAATATAATTTAATAAAATAAAACAAAATAATAAATACAATTTTTTAAGTTTCAATCTATAAGTTTAATGCATAAAAATAGAACACCCTTTGATATTAAAAAAACTTGTTTAAACCAATGAAAAAGAATTCATATAGGTTCTACATAATTAATATGAATTTATAAAGTCATTATAATAATAATAATAATTTAAAAATATTATAGATTAAATCGGAATATGGGACATTACATAAAGCAAAGAATAATTCCAAGTTTAAGAACAACTTGTAGAATTCACAAAACCATGTAAGAGCTATCCACATAAGAAATTTCTCAATCTTCACATAAGAAAACATTTACATTTCAGATTTCTGAATGCATACAAATAACATAACCAAATCTATGTAAGTGATTTAGGTTGATGAATTTTTTTAAGTTAATCACATAGATAAATTCATATAAGAGAATCATGTAGCTAAATTCATGTATCAGGATTTCTAAAATCTGTAAATAGTTTGACTTATCAAATTTTATACCTAAAAAAACTTGTTAAATACATAATAATATTTTGGTATAGTTGAAATATATTTATAAAATTTATATATATTTCCAAAGAATTAATAATCACCTTAATTATACCTCTATAGATCAAGTTATCATTAAAAAACACTATCAAAAAAGTTATAAAAAGGATATGGATTCAGACTGAAAACATACAATGAATTATAAACTAATTTTAGACATGATATATATCAATTCATAATTTTATATATTCTAATAAAATTTACAAACTTTTATTAACTTTCCATATAAAAAATAATCACCCAATTTGGATATATGTATACTATGTTATTTCTAAAATAAAAAAGATAACTGAATCTATAAAATTGGCTACATGAATTTGAAATAAATTGCATGGATTTACAAATGGCTACGTTGTAAATTAATTTTCTACATGGTGAACAGTACGTTGGCTAGGTAGGAACAGTAAAAAATCTTGAAAAAATGATTTTTGAAGAACCCAAATGAATTATTTATCCTAGGAAAACTTAATGAATCTTATAGAAAACGTTATGAATAATAAAAATATTTAATATAAATAAATTTTAAGTAAATAAACATTATGATATAATCAAAGTAAAATATACTAAAAAAATAATTAATAAATCTATTGGAAATTATAATTAAATAAAATAACATATAGTAAGATATAACTATAACTAAAAAATTATTTTAAAATAAATAATTATATATAAAAGAATTATTGAGGGTAATTTTGTAACATTCCAAACAAAAAATATTAGTTCTCTAAAATTAGAGAAACAAATTTCCATGATCTAATGAAGTTCCCCTTTTTGGAAATTACAAAACCAAAAAAATCAAAAATTCTCCCACTTTTTAAAATTTATCAAGAATAAATATAAAAAAGTTTAAAAAAATGTCCCCCTCAATTAAATAAACAAATAACTTTTAAACTATATTTCAAACATTCAAAGTTCAAATTTAATTTTATTAAATATAGAAAAATTAAGCGGTTTAGTAAAAATATCCACAAATTTATATTCAATTCAAACATATTCTAAAATAATATATACTTTATTAACATAATTTTGAATAAAATTAAATTTAATGACAATATGAATAGTTCAATAAGGTTGTAAATGGTTTTTCCAAAAAGAAATAGTATGATAATTATTATAATTAATAGCCATCATTTCAAAATAAAAACCAAAATCAGGTAATGTTTCCTTAATCCACAATTATTGAAAAAAAATTGATGCATTAGAAACATATTCACTCTCAGTAGTAGATAAAGATATAAAAAAAATTCTTGAACTCTGATAATATAATTTTTTACCAAGAAAATGACACATACATTATGTTCTTTTTCTATAAAGTCTGTATCCTCCAAAATAATATTCAGAGTAACTAATTAGATCTCAACAATTTTTCCATGAATAAAATAATCTAGTATTAATAGTTTCTCTAACAGATCTAAAAAATTTTAATAGCCCTTACGTATGATTCATTAGGATAATATAGAAATCCAGAACATAAAGAAACACTAAACATTATATAAGTTTTAAAAGCTGTTAAATACAACAAATCTCCAACCATCCCATTAAATAATTTAGAATTAGTGTATTTTCCAAAAACATCAAAATATAATTTATAACTAATAATCATGGATTTTAAAATGTATTGTAATAATTAATACCAAAATTATTAACTGAATATGTAGCATATTTAGATTGATTCAAGAAAATTTCATCTTTTATTTGATTAATTTGAATACCATAACATAATTTTAGGCCACCCATAAGACTCATATCAAATTCATTAGCCATCAAATTGTAAAATGTTTTACAAAAAAATAATTTAAGATCCAAAATAATTATCACCTACATAAATTTAATCAATCAAAATATAATTTAAAATTATTTTGATAAAAAAAGTAGTATTTAAATAACAATTATTAAAATAATTTTTAATAAAAAACATAATTTTATCATTCCACGCATGAGGTTATTATTAAAGAATATATAAAAATTTTAACAATTTAAAAACATGATAAGTAAATTTTCCATTTTTAAAACTTGGGGATTAAGAAACATAAAAAAAATTATAAATAAAACAATTTATAAATTCACTTTCCACATACATTTTAATTATATTAAAACCTTAAAAAGTTTAAAAATGAAATAAAATTATAATATTTTTCATATTAATAACAAACAGAAAAAAAAATCATAAAAATCAATACCTTCTTCTTGAAAATAACCTTGAGAAACAATTATCTATTTTTTAAATAATTTGAGCATATTATTCCATTTTATTTCTAAAAATCCATTTAGTTCCAATAACATTATTGTCTATAAGGGGTTAAACTAATGTCCAACGACTATTTCTAAAAAATTGATTAAGTTCATATTTAAAATAAAAAATCTAAGTATCATCATTCAAAGAATCTTAAACATCCTTATTAACAAAATTATAAACAAAAGAATATTTCTAAATGGATAAGATGTTACATCTATTCTATTTGTAGAAATATTATTTTATTTTCTATCATTATTTTTATCATGACTCTATCACTTCTTGAAATTTCAATTTCTCTTCAATAATTATAAATACCTTTGATTATATTCATAGTTTTTCCATTGTCACTTTATTCTGCCTTGAATTCAGAATAGTTATGAGAATCATTTATATTATATTTTAAATCAAAACCATTATTATTTGAATTATCTTCTTCTATAGTATTCTTCAACTCAATTTTGTATTGAATAATTGATCTGATCAGATCATCTAATGTGTATTGTTTGAAATTTTTACTTTAATCAATTACAACATTATTTGAATTTAATTTATTGGGTCGAAATATTATGACTCCTTAAGAAAGTATGGGGCTTTCTAATGTTTCTCTAAGGTAATTCATTCCTTTAACATTAATTGTTAATCAGTGGAACTTTTTATTAATGCTTTCATCTTCACATATTTTGAAATCTTAGTACTCCAACAAAAGAATTCTATGTTTAGTTATAATTAGCTTATCTGGTCCAAGATGTGTAATGGGTGGAATCATCCATATCTCATGAGATACCCTACATGAAGATATAATACTAAACAAAATTATATTAATAGAATAATATAATATACTTACTACTTTGTAATTCCAAACATATCTATCATTATCATTTCCTGTTAGAGTATTCAGGTCTGCTTTGAGTAGCTTGTAAGGTTTTTTTATGATCGACTAGTGTTCTAAGATTAACTTCTTGATGTATACCTCCATTATAGTTTTCCAGTAATCATAGTTTTTACACTTGGCCTTTTAAAATTATTTAATTTTACTAATTTTCTTTTCATCAGGTATCCTTGTTATGGTTTGGGTTGAAACCCGATTTGAATTTTTGAGTTTTTATTGAAAAATGTGTTTTGGGTATGGCAGTATCGAGTGCACGGGTTGAGCACGGTTTAGAAACCATGCAGCTTCACCAAGGTCACCATGCGGCCATCCCGATGTTCAAAATAAATAAAAAAATATAATGAATAATAAAATAATGAAAAAATGAAATTTAATGAATTGTTTTAGTAATAATAATAATGGTAATATTATTATTAAGATTATTATTATTATTATTATTTTTGTTAACATTAGTTGTAATATTAGTATTATTATTATTATTATTATTATTAATTAAGTTATTATTGTTATTTTTAAAATTATTATTAATTTATTATTATTATTAATTAAGTTATTATTAATGTTAATATTATTATTGTTATTATTAATAATATGTCATTATTAATTTTCTCTTGATTTTGTCTTTTTCTTTTGGTTAGGGTTTCATTTACTCTTTCCTCCACCTGTCATTCACACGCCTTCCCCCACCCCACTCCTCCTTTGGTCACTTGACACCAACCCCCTTGTTCTGCCCCCCCCCCATTGGATAGCCCTACTCTGGAAACTACGACCATACCGGCCTCCCTCCTCTGGTGACTGCCACCCCACTAGCCTCACCTCTAGTGACAGTGACCCCGGTCGGTTCCCATCCCTCCCTCAGTTAACCCCCATGCATGTGCACCTCCTACCGGTGACCCTCCTTTAGCGAGACACCTCCCTCAGGCAGTCATGCACCCCACCTTTCCCCCCAGGGAAAGCCTCCCTCTTTATTTTATTGGTTTTCTACCTTCCATTGGGTATTTGGTTTCTCCAGTGGGTAAACTTCTATTATTATGATGCGATATTTATCTTTTGGGTTCGATTTTATTGATTAGGTTTCATTGTTGGTTGCTTGAGGTGCGACTAGGATGATGTTGTAGATTCGTACCAAATTTAAGTGTTTTCTCCACCTAAGGTAGGTGATTCTGTGATTAACCATTAATTGATGAATTTTTATGATTTCATGTTTAATTTTGAATGTTTTATGAAATATATGTGGGGTGTGTAAGTGGTATTTGAAAACATTTGACATGAATTTGAGTTGAAAAAATATTTTTTTCATATGAAATTGGGTACATTATTTGTGTAAACCCCTATTGTCCATCTTGGTAATGTTTTTTTAACTTTGAAAATGATTTATTAAATTTTTTATGTGATTTTTTATATTTTATAAATGATGTGACTGGTGTTGGGAAAAAATTTTAGTATATTTTTTATTTTATAGAGAATAATTGTAGTGTTTTTTTGTGTTAAATACTTGTTACGCATCATAGAAACGTTTTATTAAATGCTTAATTGACTTATTAAAATTTATGAGTGGGGTGAATTCATGTCTTGGTATGGTTATGTTGTGAATTTGTTTTAAAGTGTAATTTCCATATGAAATCATGTGTATTTTTTCTGTAAACTTTTGTTGAGCAAATTTGAATTGTTTTATAAATTGGTTAACATATTTATTAAATTATATGCATAGTGATAAAGTGGATTACGAAAGGATTTGTCATGAATTTTGTTTTAAAATGGATGTTCTTTGTTTTTATGACACATTGGGTGTGATTTATGTGAAAACACTAGTTGAGTCACTTGATAGCTTTTTATAAATTGTGCAAGACGTTTATTAATTTTTTTATGAGATGAAAAACATATTTAGAAATGGTTTTGGTGTGAATTTCTTTTTCAATGAGGATTTGAGGCATGAAAGTGGTGGCTTGTGTTGTGAAATTACTTTTTTGATGGATAAATTTTAGATTTGGTGTGTTATGTAACATGTGAAACTTTTTTGAGAACAAAGGGAAGCTCGAGTATCTATGTTGGTGGGCTAGGACTAGTATGCTAGTGATTCGCCAGTGGCTGCAGTTCAGTTTCACCTATTTGGACTGACAATGACAACACTAACTAAACATGGATGATGATTGGAGACCACTAGGTTATGGGAGTGTTCTCTACTAGTGTCTTGTGCACAAGAACACAGTTGGTCATGGTTTTATACCACATTTTCACCGAGATATGAGGTTCATAGAGACCCATTTCTATATAGAGCCTAAGGTATTTTCCCATGACTAGTTCTCATTGGATATATCACATTTACTATCAGCATATATTATTTTAGGTTGGTATTTTCAAAATAAATTCCATTTTCCATTTAAAGTTTCTTTCCTTAAATTTTTTTTTCATTTAAAAGTAACTTCATTCAAAGTTATTTTTCTTAAAAAAATTTATCCTAAAAATTTTCTCTAGCATTTATTATTTTATAAAACTTGAAATTTATTTGTCATTTAATGTTCTTAGCATAGAATCCTGTTTGGGGGGCATCCTAATAAGCTTTGGATCACACCCTACATACACCCTAGGGTGTATGTAGATCTTGTTTTATGTTTATTCTAGGTAAATCCAAGTTGTTTGGTGATCATGGTGTGGGTTTTTAGTGTCTTTACCTTGTGGGTTTTGTGGTGAAAAATTGAGAATATGGTTTCTCATGTGTCATGAAGGTTTTGGTTGGATTTTTCATTTTTTTCATGTTGTATTCATTTTTGGTATTTCTATTCTTTTGGTCGGAGTGGATACTCAAGAGGGGGGTGAATTGAGTTCCAATTAAAATTTTTGTTAAAAAATAATTTCTATTAAAATCCCCAATTTAAAAAACAAGTTAATATTTAGTGAATTAGTGAAACCGTAAAAGTACAATTAGGTTCTCAAAGATTGATTAGGTCTTAGTTAACTTAATCAGATGATTAAATTAGATTTTGAAACTAATCTACTGATTTACAATAGTTACAAACACTTGCTAATTTAACTATCAAAGTAACTTTAAAATAGATTTGTATTTCAATGTAATAGCAGTGGAATATAAATTAGATATTGTATACTTTAAACATAAGCTAAAATTCACAGCAGATATAACCAAGAGGTTCAGTCTCAAGCCGATACTTAGTCCTCTCAAATTTATATATAAAAGTGATCCACACCCTGGATCAGGGTTAACAACATTACAAGACTATCCAGACCATACAGGGACCTCTACTAGAGTTCTTCATGGGAAACAAAAATAAATACCAGGCCACAAAAGGACCTCTTCCACAGTTGTCGTGGGTAAACAAGAGTAAATAGTTTGGTATGAGGATTTTGATATCATCTGGTTCATCACAGGAGACAGTGTGTGTGTAATATATACAGAGTACACACACTGCTTGAAAAAGTAAATAATAAATCTTTTTTAGAGAGTGTATGAAAGTTTAGAAAGCTATAGTGATTGGCAGTGCAGCTCTGAACTCGTTGGATTCAGCAGAACTGCTTCTGAGTCCTTCTCTAGTTTTTTTGTTGAAAAACAGAGTGTCATGGTTCAGATTTTGTTTCTCCAGGATAGAAGATGTTCTCCTGACTCCAGATTACATCGTGTGTTCTTCAGTAATATAATATTGCATGTATGGAACTTCTTTGAGGATCATGAAATGTGTTCTTCACATTTGTGCTCAGGATTGTTCTTCAGTTCAGTACAGAGCTCGCCTGTATTGTAGTATGTGTGTCGAGACGTGTCAAGTGCGCATGTGTCTTCTATGCAGCTCAACCTTCTTTATATTCCACGAGCTTTGGTAATAGGAATGATTTTCTTTCCATAGGTACGAGGTACAATTTTCTGACATGACAAGAATTATCATTAAATAGCATTAATTGCATTAAAAACATTAAATATGACCATTAGTAATATTTAAATATTAGTGGCAAAAAGGTTAAGAAATGGTGTCATAGTAGTTGTGCAAACGGTGTATCTTTCAACCGGTGTCTCCTTCATGGTATGTGCTTCACGGTGTGTCCATGTCACGGTGTCTAGCTCACAGTTTCTGACTCACAGTGTGTCATTCACGGTGTCTGGGTCACGGTGTGTCCTTCACGATGTCATGGTCACGGTGTGTCCTTCACGGTGTCAGGGTCACTGTGTGTCCTTCACGGTATCAGGGTCACGGTGTGTCAGGATTACTATCATGGTATCTGTGACTTAGACTTCATGGTGTCTGCTTCACTGTGTCTATCTTACACTTCATGGTGGCTGTGTGTCTTACACTTCACGATGTCTTTATACTTAGAAAAATATCTGTATGTAGACTTAAACAGTAATATACAGAATATTAATTAAGATTAACCATTATAACGTAAGAGAACTTGAAACATAAATACAAAGTTTTGATAAGATAAGTGATATTTTTGATCATTCATAAGATTGGTAAATAATAAAGATAATAATTGACAGTAATAAGTTTTGAAATTTTTAAAACATGATGTGTAATTATTATTGAGATTTTTGATCATTAAAACATGATTAATAAATGAGGAGTCCAACAATCTCCCCCTTTTTGATGATCAAAAATCATGTAGTCAAAGTATAAATGAAATGCAATGTTATAGAAAATAACATAAAGAATAACAGATTCTACAATAACATGTCACAGAAGAATACGTATAAAATACATTAATATTTCTCCCCCTTTTGGGATTATGAAAAATTAGAGAGAATGGAGTGAAACAATGCATTTGTCATTAAAAACGTTCAGAATAAAACATAAAAGAGAAATAAAAACAGTAAACAACAAAAGACATCCCATCAAAAATCAGGAATCACTGGTTGGCATTAGGGATTGGCTTTCTATTTGCCATTATCAGCAGGAGTTGGAGCTGATGTAGAAGAAGACATTGAGGTAGTAGACAAAGATGGTAAAGGTAGACCTTCAAAAATAGATGGAGCCAAGGAAGGTACAGTAGCAGATCTATTCTCTGGTTGGTCAGGAATGACTAGTCTGATCTGAGATAGGGCTTGACTGACTGACATGGAATTTGAGGCTAGGGCAGTTAAACCAGGTCTAAGGGGTGCAGCATCTAGAGAAAACTATAGCATTACTCTACACATTAAGATACAGCTTCAAAAGATTGATAAAATTAGTAATTATTTCTCCACCATATTGCATATCCTTTTCAAAATCATCTTTATTCTCCATTAATTTGTCCAACAATCTGGTGAACTATGTATGTTTCTGAACTTCAGCTTTAAAATCATGAGTCAATAGAGGGATTTTAAAATTCTCCACAAGATACTTAAAGTGATTGGTCATGTCACTTTTAGTGAAAATCCGAGTGAGATAAACATCTATCTTCTTGGTGATCTCTTGTTGAGCATCATTGGCAATCATGGAATGAATTCTAACCAGGTCTAAAGTTTGATCACTGTTCTTAACAACTTATGAAAAAGGAGATAGATCCAAGCCATTAAAAGAATTCTGAATTTCCTCCTTGATTATATATCTAAGCATAGAATCATCCAAAGAGGGAGCAGAAGTCTGACCAGAGTGAGGAGAAGCCTTTACAGCTATGGTGAGAACTTTGAGTTGTTTCAAAACTTTTTTTAGACATCCAGTGTATTAATCTGTGAGCTTATTCAGATTTTCTACAAGCTCTCTCATGCGTTACAGCATTTTGGTGTGTCTTACACCAATATTATCATCAAACGACAGCAGATATGTATGAACTTGAGACACAATTTCTCTAGAAATGTTGGAAACATTTGGTTCAGGAGAAGCAGCAACAGATGCAGGAGTAGAAATAGGAAGAGTCTCTCATCTCGAAGACAGTTCTATTTGTAGGTTTTCCACCAAACCTTTCAAATTTTCAACATCAGCACTAAGAAAATTATTTTCTACTCTAACTTCTTGAATTTCACTGATCATCCTTGGTTGAATATTCAGAATGATGTTTTTCAATAGAATCAAGGCATCTTCCTGATGTAGTTGAGTCACTAGATGAGGTTGAAAAGATATAATCATCTCTACTCCAGAAAAAGATAGTCTCTCCCAAGACTTTCAAGTCATCCTAAGTTACAAAAGATTTTTGGTCAGGTAAGGGAGTAGGTGAAGGTAGTGGTATAGGTTCTGGTTGAGATTCTAGTTGAGTTTCTGAACTAGTTTTGGTTTCAGATTCTGATTCAGGTTGAGGTTGAGGTTCTGGTTCTGGGTGAGCTACTGACTTCAGTTGAAACAAAGAAGAGAGATCTATACCTATTGCAGTCAATTGTTGTGATTCACTCACATCAAAAAAACTTGGAAATTCATACCGAGTGTACACAGAATATGTGACAATTGGTTGAGAGGTATCAGTAGATCCAGCTTCATCAAAACCAAGGTTTTGAGGTTCCTCCCCCTCAAAATTTTCTTCCATTTCAGATTCCTGAGGCTCATGAATTGGGTTAAGATCCATAGGATCAGCTCTAATCTCTTCAGCAAATTCTTTCCTTGCTAACTAAAAAGAAATTTCCATCCTCTCTTCAACAGAGTGTATGTACTCAGGAACCGACTATTCTATAGGTTGTGCTTCTAGAATTGATTCTTTTTCAACAGGGAGAACCTCACGATTAACATTTTCCCTAACAGGGATTTCTCCACGTTCATCTTCTTCCATGATAGGGAGGTCTGCACCACTAGACTCTTCCATGGCTTGTTGCTCTAAATCAGGAATAATAAAATCTCCTGCAGCCTCAGACTGAATTTCTTGATCAACATCATCTCTAGAAGCAGGATATTCTTCTCTAAAAACAACAAAAACTTCCTCTCTAGAAGGTATTTTAGTAAGAACATTAGTACGGACAGCAGCCCATTCTTTCTCAACAGGATTTTCTTCCTCTTGAGGTAGTTCAGCCTCTTCTTCTTCTTCTTCCTCTTCTGGGTACTCAGCCACTTCATTTGGTTCCAAACCAGGATCAGTTATATTCTTTGGCCTTCTTGGATAATCAATAGGATTATAATTCTTATAAAGTTGATCATTATCCTCAACCCACTGCTTCTTCCAGGGGTTCCAATTAATCTTCATCCTTTTGATGATAGGCTTGGATAAGTAGAAATAAAAATCCTTTATCTTTTCTTCATTCGGTCCAACCATTCCTTAGGAAACTAACATGGTTGAGATCATACTTGAGTAAAACAAATATGTGGATTTGGAAGTGACTTTAATTAGCTCACATATATGGTTAATGACATACTTGCACAGCTTGATCTTATGGCCATTATTTAGCAGGTGAATCAGGAACACATCCCGATACTTCAACACAGCAAAATCTCCTTTTCCTGGACTAATCAAATTCTGAAAAAAACTTGAACAGCAGTCTTGTCTCCCCATCCAATTTAGATGTTATGGCCCTTCGCTTGGTACCATTTCTAGTCAAGATCTCTAGTGCATTTTCCAGATCAAATATGTTAGTTGTTGGAGGAGGGTCTCTCTGTTAATCATCACAAATTTTTTAATGAGGAATTCTTAGGCATGCAACTCATAGCCTTGAATAGAATGAACACTTTTTTCCATTGATCCAGCTTGTCACCAAAAATCTTTCTCCAGCATCAAGGGAAAACTTTACAAACTGGTAAAACTGAGATACCAACCTCGGGTATATAGGTCTATCTTTTCTAGAAAACCATTCGATCCATCCTTGTTCTCTTAAGACTTTTAGAACAAAAGACTTACTAGATAGTAGCCACTCAGGGCAGATCTCTTTTTCAGGTACTACTGTACGGCTTACTAGGTTAGGATTTAGAGGTCCTTTGGGTGATATCGTTAGTTCTCTTTTCTGTTTCTTCGTGCGGCACTTCTCAGATGAGGGTGGCGATGGACGCTTCATCCTGGGCATCCACTGAAGATTCGAGCAAGAGAGAAGGAGAGAAGGATTTCATGGTAAAGAGGGTTCGAGAGAGATAGCATAAGAGAGTTAGGGTAATGATTCGTGTGAAAACACTTAAATTTTATCATTTGGGAATATCAAGCATCACAAAAATAAAAAATGCAGAAAATCAAATAGCAGTGAAATAAAAATTACCACGATACGGGTTAAAATAAAAGTATAAATAGTCTTCATGGTGAGACCGTGAGTAGACATTACGGTGCGATGAAAAGCAGTCGTCACAGTGAGAAAGTTGGTGGTTGTCACAGTGAGACAATGAGTGAACTGATCTGTCACGGTGAGATAGTGAGGTGACACACTATGAACACAAGGTTTTAACTGTGAGACCGTAAGCATGAAATAGTAACTGAGAAACCGTGAATCATGAAATAGTAAAGTAAAATATAGTAAATTATTAAACAATAAGACCAGTAAGATATCTATTTATGATTAATCATACCAATATCATTTATGATGTAGTCTAATATCTCATAATTTAATGGTTTAGTGAATATATCAGCAAGTTGATATTCAGTACCAATGAATTCTAAAGTGATATAACCTTTTTTGATAATGATCCCTCAATTAGTGATGTATTACATCAATATGCTTTGTCCAAGAATGTGAAACAGGATTCTTTGAAATGTTAATAGCACTTGTGTTGTCACAATTTATTGGGACACGTCTGAATTGATATCCATAGTCTAGTAAAGTGTGTTTCATCTACGAAATTTGTGCACAACAACTTCCAGTAGCTATGTATTCAGCATCTGCAGTAGATAATGCAAAAGAATTTTGTTTCTTACTACACCATGATACTAGTGACTTTCTTAAAAGTTGACATGTTCTAGAGGTACTTTTTTTATCTAACTTACATCCAAAAAAATTAGCATCAGAATAACTAACTTGTTCAAATGATTGTCTCTTTATGTAGAACAGTCCTAAATTGGGTGTATGCTTAAGGTATTTGAAAATTCTCTTTACATCATTTAAATGTGACTCTTTAGGGTTTTCTCAAAAATGAGCACACATACACACACTGAACATAATATCCGGATGAATAATAGTTAAGTAGAGTAGACTTCCAATCATTCCTCAATAAGTGGTTCGATCAACATATTTACCATCTTCATCAAGATCCCACTTATAGGTGGTACTCGTGGGAGTGTCACTAATTTTAATGCTATCCAATCCAAAATGTTTTAAAAGATCTCTGGTATATTTACTTTGAGTCAAAATAATTCCATCATTTTTTTGAAAGATTTTAAATCCAAGAAAGAATTTAATTTCACCCATTAAACTCATTTCAAATTCATTTTGCATCATTTTAGAAAAATCAGTACATAAAGAAGTTTTTGAAGATCCAAAAATAATATCATCTACATAAATTTGTACAACTAAAACATCTTTAGAAATTTGTTTTATAAAAAGTGTAGGATCAGTTATACCTTTTGAAAAACCTTTAGAGAAAAGAAAAGTACTTAATCTATCATACCAAGATCTTGGAGCTTGTTTTAAACAATATAAAGCTTTTGATAATTTGAATATATGATTTAGAAAATGAGGGTTTTTAAATCAAGGTGGTTGTTCAAAAAAAACATCCTCTTCTATAAACCCATTTAAGAATGCACTCTTGACATCCATTTGATATAGTTTGAAATTTAGATGTGTAGCATAAGTAAGTAAAATCCTAATGGCTTCTAGTTTGGCTATTGAAGCAAAAGTCTCCTCATAGTCAATTTGTTCCTCTTAACTATAACCTTGTGCAACTAATCTATACTTGTTTCAAACTATGTTTCCAGATTCATCTACTTTATTTCTAAACACCCATTTTGTGCCTATGGTCAAAGTGTCCTTAGGTCTTTATACTAGTTTCCAAACATTATTTCTTTCAAATTGACTGAGTTCTTCTTGCATAGAAATTACCCAAAATTAATCATTAATAGCATCATCAATGTTTTTAGGTTCAATTTGTGACAAGAAGTCTTTATGTTCAGCCTGTCTTCTTAGAGAATCTCTAGTCTGTGTCCCTCTATCAATATTACCAACAATAGCATCTAAAAGATGATTCTTTAGAATCCTAGTTGATCTAGTAAAGGTAGGACTAGAAATTTCAGGTTCTTTTCTTGGTTCAGGTTTATTAAGAGAAGATTCTGAAGTATTTCCAGAACTAGCTATCTTTACAACAGGTTCATTTATTTTATCATTAAGGTTCAGAATAGATAAATATTCTTCAAGATTCTCAAGAGATGAATTAGGTTCATGTGGATCAGTTTCATCAAATTTGATGTGAACAGATTCATCCACACACTTGGTTCTCTTATTGAAAACTCTATAAGATTTGCTAGAAATTGAATATCCTAGAAAGATTCCTTCATCACTCTTAGAAGCAAATTTATCAAGATTATACTTAGTATTTATAATAAAGACCTTGCAGCCAAAAACTCTAAAGTAATTAACCATAGGTTTCCTATTGTTCCACAGCTCATAAGGGGCCTTTTTGAGAACAGGTCTAACTAAGACTCTATTGATGATATAACAAGCTATATTTACAGCTTCAGCCCAAAAATAAATAGGCAATTCATACTCATTTAACATGGTTCTTTCAATTTCTTTCATGGTTATATTCCTTCTTTCTACTACACCATTCTGTTGAGGTGTTCTAGGGGCAAAAAAGTTGTGACTATAGCCATTTTGTGAGCAGTAAGATTCAAAATCTTGATTTTCAAACTCAAGACCATGATCACTTCTTAAGGTCTTAATCTTAAGTTCACTAAGGTTTTCTGCAGACTCGGAATATTTAATAAAATAAGAACAAGCTTCACTTTTGTGAGTTATGAAATATACCCAAGTATATCTAGAAGAGTCATCTATTAAGACATAGACATAGTGCTTCCCATTTAAGCTAGAAACTCTAGATGGTCCAAACAATTCCATGTGAACCAACTCGAGAGGTTGATAATTTGACACTTCATTCTTTGATTTAAAAGAGATTTTGTATTGTTTGCCCTTTTGACAGGGATTACAAACCTTGTCATTTGGAAACTCAAGTTTGGGTAGGTCTTTAACAAAGTTCTTCCTATTCAGATTTCTAAGTGAATGTATATTACATTTTCCTTATCTCCTAAGCCATAACAAATACTCTTTATGAAAATCATTTAAACAAGTAACATTTTGGTTGGCTAAAGAATGTAAATCAACCTCATAAACATTTTCATTTCTCAAAGCAGAAAATATTAAAACATTATTAGAATTAAAAATATTACAAGAATAATTTTCAAACATAAAATTAAATCTATCATCACATAATTGAGATATTGTTTCCGACGCTTTCGCCGGGGCGCGCGCGCATCCGTCTGTGAGGACGCGCGGCTGTGTTGCCCCGCATTCCCGCTTTCCAAAGGCGGGCGGCATTCGCTCCTTGTTCAGGTACGTCTGCTCCTTGATCGAAACGGGATGATGGGATGTCGGTTCTTCCTCCTGTGGATTCCTCCTCAGAACTCGTCACCTAGTCCGGGTCTCCCTTATAGATTTAATACGTTGTTCGTGAATCTCATTCCCGGTGCCATATCGTCATGGACACCGGTTAATTACACTACTTCCGTCAAGACTTTCCATAGGGTCTTGACATGGTAGCGACCTTCGGTCGGAGTAGACGGCAACATCAGGAATGTCGGGGCATCTCTGGGTGCGTGGACATAGGGGAACCTGTATTCTTCCTCATAAGAGGGCATCTCAAGGGTGCATAACCCGAGGCGTACATCTGAGGTTTTCCTCAGCTTCCTGTGTTTAGCACAGGGTATGTTGCAATATTAACGTCTAGCAGAGACGGTTACGCCAAAGGCGTTCCATCCGAGGTTTTCCTCAAGCATCTCATGTTTATCACGAGGTAGGCCGCGAGTTTAACATCTGGCGGAGACGGAATTAGGGTGATCAGAACGTCCCACAGAGACGGACCAGATTGGTATATCCCTATGAGGGAACACCTGGAAGGTTTACCAAGGCGATGGATCAGAACGCCCAATGAGGACAGATCCGAGGTGGTGCACTCCCTAGAGGGGAAAAGGGTGATGAATCGGGGTGTACACAGAGGACAACGACCCAGAGATATGATGGGGCTTACATGTGGAAAGCGGCCCATGCACCGCTAGGAGCAGCGAGGAGGTGGATGGCATGATCCCACTGGGATGTGGCGGCCCGGGTGAGAATCAGGATGGGTGGTGGATGAATGAATTAAGTGGAGGGGGAATGAAATGAGACCATCGCAGGGGGGCGACAGTGAAGTTGGGCTTGAGCCTTGAAGAGGCTTCCTACATATCCCTGTGGCAGGGAATCAAGGTCCGCGTAGTTCGGGATGGTGCTGGTAAACCGACGTGAATTGGGTGATGGTTGGGCTTGAACCTCGTGGAGGCTTCCTACGTACCATGCCTTAACACGGATCAAAGACCTCGTAGTTCAAAAGGTGATGATGGCAATGGCTTACCACTGGACCACGATGGGACCCGACGTGAAATGATGGGTGGGTGTGTCGGTGAGCCGACGTGAAAGTGGACCTTGGTCCAATGGGTGGTGGGCTTGAACCTCGTAGAGGCTTCCTACGTACCATGCCTTGACATGGATCAAAGACCTCGTAGTTCGGAGAATACAGTTTAACGTCATGTGGGACGATAGTGAACCCTGACGTGAATAAACGACGGGTGAGCTTGAACCTCGTGGAGGCTTCCTACGTACCATGCCTTGACATGGATCAAAGACTTCGTAGTTCAAGTGGTCACAACGGCTTACCGCTGGACTGGAATGGGACCCGACGTGAATGAGCGACGGGCGGGCTTGAACCTCGTGGAGGCTTCCTATGTACCATGCCTTGACATGGATCAAAGACCTCGTAGTTCAAATGGGGCTCCGCCGGTGAACCGACGTGAAAGTAGACCTTGGTCCACTGTTGGTGGGATTGAACCTCGTGGAGGCTTCCTACGTACCATGCCTTGACATGGATCAAAGACCTCGTAGTTCAGGTGGAAGTAGACCTTGGTCCACTGATGGTGGGCTTGAACCTCGTGGAGGCTTCCTACGTACCATGCCTTGACATGGATCAAAGACCTCGTAGTTCAGGTGGGGTTTGTTGGTGAACCGACGTGAAAGCAGACCTTGGTCCACTAATGGTGGGCTTGAACCTCGTGGAGGCTTCCTACGTACCATGCCTTGACATGGATCAAAGACCTCGTAGTTCAGGTGGAAGTAGACCTTGGTCCACTGATGGTGGGCTTGAACCTCGTGGAGGCTTCCTACGTACCATGCCTTGACATGGATCAAAGACCTCGTAGTTCAGGTGGGGTTTGTCGGTAAACTGACATGAAAGCAGACCTTGGTCCACTGTTGGTGGGCTTGAACCTCATGGAGGCTTCCTACGTACCATGCCTTGACATGGATCAAAGACCTCGTAGTTCAAATGGAAGTAGACCTTGGTCCACTGATGGTGGGCTTGAACCTCGTGGAGGCTTCCTACGTACCATGCCTTGACATGGATCAAAGACCTCGTAGTTCAGGTGGGGTTTGTCGGTGAACCGACGTGAAAGCAGACCGTGGTCCACTAATGGTGGGCTTGAACCTCGTGGAGGCTTCCTACGTACCATGCCTTGACATGGATCAAAGACCTCGTAGTTCAGGTGGAAGTAGACCTTGGTCCACTGATGGTGGGCTTGAACCTCGTGGAGGCTTCCTACGTACCATGCCTTGACATGGATCAAAGACCTCGTAGTTTAGGTGGGGTTTGTCGGTAAACCGACGTGAAAGAAGACCTTGGTCCACTGTTGGTGGGCTTGAACCTCGTGGAGGCTTCCTACGTACCATGCCTTGACATGGATCAAAGACCTCGTAGTTCAAATGGAAGTAGACCTTGGTCCACTGATGGTGGGCTTGAACCTCGTGGAGGCTTCCTACGTACCATGCCTTGACATGGATCAAAGACCTCGTAGTTCAGGTGGGTTTGTCAGGGTCAGTGCTCACTCTAAGCCCACGTGAGTCATGCTCGGTGTGAGAAACAAGAGGTCGCAAGGACCTAAAGATCACGTCGCGAAGGGTGCGTCCGTGAGAAGCGAAGAGGGGCTTACGCGTGGGGCGGCCCATGGTGTTGGGACTTACTCCAGGATGGAGGCCCAGAACGGCTTACCGTTGAATGGGGGTCACAACGGCTTACAGCTGGATTGGGTCACAACGGCTTACCGCTGGATAGGGATGTCAACGGCTTACCGCTGCATGGGGTCACAACGGCTTACCGCTGGATTGGGTCACAACGGCTTACCGCTGGATAGGGATGTCAACGGCTTACCGCTGCATGGGGTCACAACGGCTTACCGCTGGATTGGGTCACAACGGCTTACCGCTGGATAGGGATGTCAACGGCTTACCGCTGAATAGGGTCACAACGGCTTACCGCTGGATGAGGATGTCAACGGATTACCGCTGCATGGGGTCACAACGGCTTACCGCTGGATGAGGATGTCAACGGCTTACCGCTGCATGGGGTCACAATGGCTTACCGCTGGATTGGGTCACAACGGCTTACCGCTGGATAGGGATGTCAACGGCTTACCGCTGCATGGGGTCACAACGGCTTACCGCTGGATGAGGATGTCAACGGCTTACCGCTGAATAGGATCACAATAGTGAATGGGGCTTACGCTAGAAAGCTGCCCGGGTGCCGCCATGGAGCGGTAATGGTGGATGGGGATTACGCTAGGAGCTGCCCGAGTGCCGCTATGGAGCGACAATGGTGAATGGGGCTTACGCTAGGAAGCTACCCGGGTGCCACTAAGGAGTGGCACTGGTGAATGGGGCTTACGCTAGGAAGCTGCCCGGGTGCCGCCATGGAGCGGCAATGGTGAATGGGGCTTACGCTAGGAAGCTGCCCGGGTGCCACTAAGGAGTGGCACTGGTGAATGGGGCTTATGCTAGGAAGCTGCCCGGGTGCCGCTATGGAGCGGCACTGGTGAATGGGGCTTACGCTCGGAAGCTGCCCGGGTGCCACTAAGGAGCAGCACTGGTGAATGGGGCTTATGCTAGGAAGCTGCCCGGGTGCCGCTATGGAGCGGCACTGGTGAATGGGGCTTACGCTAGGAAGCTGCCTAGGTGCCACTAAGGAGTGGAAACGGTGAATGGGGCTTATGCAAGAAGCTGCCCGTAATGTCTTCCTCATGTCTGGCCATGAGGGCATCCCAACTCACTGGTGAATTGGGCATCCTATCATTTGTTAGATAGGGAGAATACTACAGTTTAGAGTCATGTAGGTAGGACTATTGGCATCTCATGATAAGAGAATGAGGCATCTCTCATTAGAATCGAGAGGCATCCTATCATTTGTTAGATAGGGAGTACTACAGTTTATAGTCATGTAGAGAGGACTATTGGCATCTCATGCTAGGGGCATAAGGCATCTCTTGTTAGAAGCAAGAGGAATCCTATGTTTGGAGCACAGGGTTTACTACAGTTTATAGTCATGTATAAAGGACTGTTAGCATCTCATGCTTGGAGCATGAGGCAACCTATGTTTGGAGCACAGGGTTTACTACAGTTTATAGTCTTGAGATAGGACTATTGGCATCTTATGCTAGGAGCATAAGGCATCTCTCGTATAGGGCAAGAGGCATCCTGTGTTTGGAACATAGGGAGAATACTACAGTTTAGAGTCATGTAAGCAGGACTATTGGCATCTCATGCTAGGAGCATGAGGCATCTCTCGCTTGGAACAAGAGGCATCCTATCATTTGTTAGATAGGGAGTGCTACAGTTTAAAGTCATGTAGATAGGACTGTTGGAGGCTCATGCTTGGAGCATGAGGCATCTCTCATATAGGGCGAGAGGCATCCTATCATTTGTTAGATAGGGAGTACTACAGTTTATGGTCTTGTAGATAGGACTATTGGGCAGAACATACCTAGAAATGGTTGGTGTCGGGACTTACGCAAGGGCGGCCCTTTCTGGTTCAACCTGGCATAGGAGCCAAGTGATCAGGTTTGGAGGAGTTGCCTGAGGGATGGTTCGACTCGAGGTACTCGGGGAATTGATGATGAGAATCTCGACTCACGACATGGAATGAAACCAAGAGGATATGTCAACTCAAGGTATTTCATGGTGTGTGGAGGAGTATCTCTAATCATGGTATTCCATAGGTGGAAGGTGGGAGCGCATAAGGGCGCAATGGAAAATCCTGGCATCCCGGCCCGAAAAGTTCACGGTGCGACTCTCCATTTTTCATGGGGGTCTGTGACGGTAGCGAAGGGACCGGCCCGGAGGGCCGGGACCGCAGCCCGGCACTGACCCCGAGCGGGGGTGCGGGGGCGCAGCCCCCGCGGTATGGACCGGTGGGCGCGAAGGTAGGATCCTCGCGAAGGATGGGTCTTCGCGAAGGAGCTTCGCGAAGCATGGCCTCGCGGAGCAATGGTCTCTCGCGGAGCAAAGGGGTCTCGCGGAGCAAATGGTTCTCGCGGAGCAAATGGGTCTCGCGGAGCAAATGGGTCTCGCGGAGCTTGGTCTCACGGAGCAGATGGGTCTCGCAGAGCTTGGACTCACGGAGCAGCATCGCGGAGCATAGGCTCGCGGAGCATGGACTCGCGGATCCTCCGCTCGTGGAGCAGCAACGCGAAGGAAGCTGCTCGCGGAGCATGGCTTCGCGGAGCCGCAATGCGGAGCTCCGCTCGGTCGCCCAAGGGGCGAAGTGGCCGTGGCCGTCCTCTTTTTTCGTCCGGAGAAGGGGGGGTGAGCTGGGTATTTATAGGAAGGGGCGCCGCGAAGCAGAACATCCGCGCCGCCTCAGGAGCTTCGCGGCGCGCTCGCGAACGTCAAATGCGTTCGCGGAGCATCACCGCTTCTGGTGCTTCGCGGCGGCTCGTGAACGTCAAATGCGTTCGCGGAGCATCACCGCCTCTGGAGCTTCGCGAGGCCGCGATGGTCAGGGCGCTTCGCGGCGGGGCTTCGCGTGAGTGCTTCGTGAGGGGTCTTCGCGGCGCATCGCAAAAGTCAAACGGGTTCGCGGAGCCTCTCGCCTCATTGCTTCGCGGCGGCGCTCCGCGACCACGGAGGGGGCTTCGCGAATGGGCTTCGCGAACCAGATTTCCAGCCCAACTTCAAACGTCCATAACTCCTAATCCATAACTCCGTTTGGGCCCTATGACCTACCAAATCAAAGCTTTCGAAATGGACTACGATCTTGGATCATGTATGGAAGCATTTGGAAAATTTTGGGGACGCGTTTTCCGGGGTCTACAGATATACTTAACAAGTTATATTTTAACCCATTAACGAATAACACTTTAGAAATTGAAACTGTGTCAGTGTTACCAATTTTCCCTAGGTCGATGATCTTTCCTTTAGAATTATCACCAAAAGTGACATAGCCACCATCAATCTTTATTAAGATCTTGAAGCATGAATAATCCCCAGACATATGCCTTGAACAACCACTATCCAAGTACCAGATCTTCTTGTGAGAACTCTTCAAGCAGGTTTCCTACAAAACAGATTTAGATGGAAAATGATTTTGGTACCCAGATCTTCTTGGGTCCATATAGGTTAGAAATCAAAGCTTTAGGTACCCAAATTTGTCTTATGGGTCTCATATAATTTATAGAATCAAACTATTTTGAAAGATAGACTTTATTTGATCTATAACCATATGAATAACTAGTTGAAGCATACGAATTTACAGAACTGGAACAAGCAGAATTTTGTCCAGTTTTAGGAATAAATCGAGTTTTATTGAACTATCTTTTTCTAGGTTGGTAACCTATTATAGTAGTGTACTTTGGTACAACTTGTTTTCCTAACATTTGAGTTAGAGTTTATTTTCCATTTCTGAAATTCTCTAAGTCTTTTCTAAGTTGATCATTAGACATTTTCAATTCAGTATTTTCCTTCAATAGTTCAGCATTCTTTAACAATAAGTTCTTTTCTAGAATAGCCTTCCCAAGTGAACTCATTGTATTGACTATCTCATTGAACCTGAGATACATATCAGAAATAGGTTCATCAGTCTTCATTTTAAAATTGTCATATTTAGTAGTATATGTATTCAATCTCATTTCCTTGACATTAGTTGTTCCCTCATGAGAAACACCTAAAGTATCCCATATTTCATAAGCTATTTTACAGGAAGATATTCTATTGAATTCCTCATCTCTTAAAGCACAATAAAAAGCATTCATAGATTTATAATTATTATTATAAGAAGTTTTTGTAGGTTCATCCCAAGTTGTTCTTTTAGTTTCTAAAATTATATTTTGAGACTCTATATCAGTCCAAATATCAAAACTCATACTTTTCAAATGAATTTTCATCTTAAGTTTCCACTGGGCATAGTTTGTATCATTGAAGAAAGGTGGCCTGTTATTAGCAGCACATTCTAGTCTAATATCCATAACTAGATGTTAGAAAGATATATATTTAAAGAGATAAAATTCAGAACTAACATAAATTTAAGATCCATAAAGATAAAACTAAAATCACAGTTGAAAAACACTGTGTTTTGAAAACTTGTATTACTAAAAACGATCCTCTGATACCAAATGTTGGTCGGATTGGATACTCAAGATAGGGGTGAATTGAGTTCCAATTAAAATTTCTGTTAAAAAATAATTTCTATTAAAATCCCCCAATTTATAAAACAAGTTAAACTGTAGTGAATTTTTAAAACAGTAAAAGTTCAATTAGGTTCTCAAAGATAGATTAGGTCTTAGTTAATCTAATCAGATGATTAAATTAACTTTTGAAACTAATCTACTTATTTAAAATAGTTACAAACACTTGATAATTTAACTATCATAGTAACTTTAAAATAGATTTGTATTTCAATGTAATAGCATCAGAATATAAATTAGATATTATATACATTAAACTTAAGCTAAAATGTACAGAAGATATAACCAAGAGGTTCAGTCTCTAGCCGAGACTTAGTCCTCTCAAATTTATATATAAAAGTGATCCACACCCTGGATCGGGGTTAAAAATAGTACAAGACTGTCCAGTCCATGTAGGGACCTCTACCACAGTTCTTCATGGGAAAAAAATAAAGATCAGGCCACACAAGGACCACTTCCACAGTTGTCATGGGTAAACAAGAGTAAACAGTTTGGTATGAGGATTTTGATATCCTCTAGTTTGGCGTCGGAGACAGTGTGTGTAAGATATAAATAGTACACACACTACTCAAAAAAGTAAATAATAAATCACTTTGAGAGAGTATATGAAAGTTTAGAAAGCTCTAGTGATTGGCAATGCAGCTCTGGACTCGTTGGATTCAGCAGAACTGCTTCTGAGTCCTTCTCTGGTATTTCAATTGAAAAAACAGAGTGTTGTGGTTCAACTTTAGTTTCTCCAGTAGAGAAGATGTTCTCTTGACTCCAGAGTACTTCATGTGTTCTTCAGTAATGTAAGATTTCATGTATGGAACATCTTTGAGGATCGTGCAATGTGTTCTTCACAGTTGTCCTCAGGATTGTTCTTCGGTTTAGTACAGATCTCGCATGTATTGTAATATGTGTGTCAAGACGTTTCAAGAACACATGTGTCTTCTATGAAACTTAATCTTACTTATATTCCATGAGCTCTTGAAATAGGAAGGATTTCCTTTCCATAGGTACGAGGTATGATTTCTTGACATGGCAACAACTATCATTAAATAGCATTAATTGCATTAAAAACATCAAATATGACCGTTAGTAATATTTAAATAATATTGACAAAAAGGTTAAGAAACAGTGTCACAGTAGTTGTGTAAACAGTGTCTCTTTGAACCGGTGTCTCCTTCACGGTATGTGCTTCACGGTGTTTCCATGTCACGGTGTCTATCTCACAGTGTCTGACTCGCGGTGTGTCATTCACGGTGTCTTGGTCACGGTGTTTCCTTCATGGTGTCAAGGTCACGGTGTGTCCTTCACGGTTTTAGGGTCACGGTGTGTTCTTCACGGTGTCATGATCATAGTGTGTTAGGCTTACTGTCACGGTGTCTGTGACTTAGACTTCACGGTGTCTACTTCACTGTGTATGTCTTACACTTCACGGTGGATGTGTGTCTTACACTTCATGGTGTCTTTATACTTAGACAAATATATGTATGTAGACTTAAACAGTAATATGCAGAATATTAATTAAGCATAACCACTATAAGGTAAGAGAAATTGAAACATAAATACAAAAGTTTGATAAGATAAGTGAGATTTGTGATCATGCATAAGATTGGTAAATAATAATGAGAATAATTGACAATAATAAGATTTGAAATTATTAAAACATGATGTGTAATAATTATTGAGATTTGTGATCATTAAAACATGATTAATACATGAGGAGTCCAACATGTTCAAAATTATAAGCTTTAAATCTGAAAAGATGGTTGTTCCATGTTTGATTTTATAACTTCAGTTTTGGTTAATTTATCTTGTTAGATTTTTATTATTATGGAATCAGATAAATTGTCCAGATATTGTATCACTAATACATGAGAAATTATTACAACCTATGGGTATCAGTAATTCCTTTCGGGTTGTGTGACGGACCGAGTCAGGCAACAGGCTGGATGGCGACCCAACTTGGTTCGTGACAAAATGGTATCAAATGAGTTTATCCTCTTTTGGGTCATGTTCCTTATAGAATAGTCTGGGTAGACCACAAATATGATTTTTTGGAGTTGATGTTCTGGTTATGAGTGTGTTTCCTGTCTGGAACACCTCATGATGGATCTCAAGTCACTAGGGGAAATATTGTTTCATTTTAATCAGTTGGTCCTTGTTGTTGTTTGTTGTTTGGGAAATGAAATGGGAGTTGGTCCAATGGTCTCAGTGAGATCATAAGGCCTGGAAATACATGTGGACCTAGGGACATTACCATGGATAACTCTCCATGATGGTGGAGTGATTACCATATGGCCGAAAACCATATGTTGAATCGAGCCCCAGACACTAATTTACACTTTCATTATCTTGTGTCCCCTTGGGTTTTGAAAATTAATCAAGAAACTGTTGTTTTCAAAATTAAAGAATTTGTACTTTCAAATGTAAATTGTTTGATTTTCAAAAATGGTGTAAAATGGGTTTTATAATTTCATTGAATTAAGATTTATAAATTTGAATTATTATTAAATTTTTTGATTGAATGAGGGTGAGTTTATCATAATTGGATTTTATTAATCTCAACTTATAGTTTTTTGGAGTTAATTGTTTTTAAAAACATGAATTAGGTTAAAGTGGGTTTTGGAAAATATATTTTAAATGGGATTTTATAAAATATTGAAAATTGTTTTGAATGGAATGAAATTTTTTGAAATTGATGTGTAATATTTGAGAGTGAGTTTTTATTCGATTGTTTGGTTCTTTTCTGAAAAAGTTTTATGAGATTTAAATTGTGTTTGGATTTTTATGGTTATAGGTTTTGAGAAAGATAAATTAGGGGTTGAATGATTTGGTTTTGAAAAGTGGAATGGTTTGGTTTTGGTCTTTTTTGTTCTCATGTGTGATCAAATGCATGGGTATACATAGGAAAATTCATGTGTGAGGCCCATGGGATACCATTGGTGAATGTGTAACCCACAAACCTTGTTTATTTTCATACATGATTTTTAAGAAAAATTTGTTATTTTTAATAGGTGATTGTGTGGTGTGTTTCTTTATGTTTTGAGATTTCTGTTTGTAAGGTACTTCAGGTTTGAATACTCTTCTTTTTTGGGATAAGTTTGAAGTTTCAATTTTTTGGTGAGTTGGTTTTAGATAATGGTTAATGGGTTTTTCTGGAAAATGTTTGGGTTACCTTTGAGTAGTTTACCTTTCTGTGTTTGGTGTCTGTTTGTGGTTTTTTTGGACAAGGTATATTTTTATTGGGTCCTTGACTTTCCCTTGTTGGTTAGTGCACGTCCCAATAAGGAATTGTTACCTATTTGAAAGTCATCAATGGGTGATTCAGTATCGGAAGGTCCTCCAGTTGATCAGAGTATGAACTCTATTCTTGGGTTTTAGGGTTGAGTGTGTCTCTTATTTTTTTGGATTAAGTATATCCCCTCACAATGCAAGCGTTGATGCAGAAGGAGTTGAAAGAAATCCTAATTTCTTGAGTTTCTTGAATCTCCAATGGTGAAGTTAGGAATATTTAACCCTCAATGTTCTTCCTGGATGTGGTGAAGGTAATTTCAGTGAGGAAAGATAAAAGAAGCCTATGTTGTCAGTGTGGGTCATTTTATTAAAGGGACATTAGACTTTTCATTGGTTTATTTTAAGAAAGTTTCCATTATAGGCCACCAGTGTGTCAAGTTTGGTAATAGGAGACTATTATGGTTATATGAAGGAATCATGTTCTACTGGGGACTTTTTTTAAGGTCCCTCTCCTTATAATGTTTCTATTAATTGCAAGGGTCTAGTTCGGTGGAGGATTTTAGAGTTATGTTCTCCTTTAAAAGAAAATTGGGATGTTGTGGAACCTTTAATGAGATTATGTTTTAACAGAATCATGTTCCTATTCTGGATATACCTAAAATTTTATTCGGAGTGAAAGGGTTGATCCTTTAATATCTCTTTGCGGTGAAGTATCAGGTTAAAACCAATTGAGTCTTAGGATGTGTGTGTTAGTTTGGTGTTGTCTGATTGCGATGTGGTTGTGTGTGGTCCTTGAAGGAGAAGTTCTTTTCAGGAGTCTTCAATGCCTGACTTCAGGGAACACGATGCATCAAACCTCAGGGCTCCATCTGTAGGCACCAATTTGAAGTTGGGGAATAGTTAAGAACACCAGGGGGTAAGGGATCTTAGTCTAACATATTTCTTCTGCATAATAACTAATGAAAGCTTAAACACTATGTAGTTTTTCATTATAAGGGTCTCATTTGGTGAAAAGATGCATGGGGACCTCATTTCTATGTTGTGACCCATGGGAGTGGAAGAGTCCCTACTTGGTTATGAGGAGGTGGGTTTGTTTCATTTTCTTGAACACTGGTTCTTATACCATTGTGGGTGTGAATCTCTGTGTGGTTTTCTATGTGTGAACAACCTAGTAAGTTTGTTTCGATCCTAGTTCTGGATGGGCTCATCCAAAGATGGTGATGCCCGTGTGAGTTGGGAATAATGTAGTTTCTTCTGTTTAGTTTGGAGTTTCATTAATCGAGTCCCTTATGGTGGGGTATTAGGTTGTGTAGGATGTTTTTGATTTATCCCATGTCAGGTTATTTTGTTGGACTGTGCCAATCAGTTAAGCTAGCTGGTCTTTATGGTGGGGAGACCCACCATGGGTTTTGCTGAAATTCCCCAAAAGATAATCAATTTTAGCCTCTTTTTTATGATGGGGAGTATGTTAGGGCCTCCCTGCATTAGTCCTCCAGATCTATCATGGGTGTTGGTTTGTTTATATAGTGGGGAGTCTATTTGGACCTCCCCATGTCAGAAATTAAGTTATATTCTTGGTGTCTACTTGGTGATAGGTGTCGACTTGGGACTAGATCACACCCAACGGTTTTGTTAAATTAAAATCATGGGAGTATTTATAGAGTTGTGGTTAATTTTGGTTGCATGCTTTTGGATAAAATCTTATCTCTCATTTAGTGATGTTTTGGCTGTTTGACTTAAGAGGTTGGATTTTTCAATCTGGGAATTTATTTACCTTTGATCGATCAATTGGGGGTTTTCACTTTTGGGGGTAGGTGGCATGTAGGGAGGAATAATTTTTGAGTCTCCTGAGTTTAATTTATAAGACTCTTCCTTTTTTGATAGTGTTATGGCCTAATCTCATTTTTTTTCTCATTAGGAATTCCCTTGGGATGTGAAGGAGTATCGATTTCTACGTTAGGGGTTAGGCCTTGTTGTGGCTTTCTAGGGGTGAAAAGAATTATGGTGGGGGGAATTATCATACCTAAATTTTTTAAATTATATTATTTTACTAATTTTCTTGGCATAGGGTTTCCTTGTTGAGGTTCGGGTTGAAGCCGGGTTTGATTTTTTGAGTTTTTATTGAAAAATTCACATTTTGGGCATGGAATCATCGGGCACATAGGGAGACCACGGTTTTCAAACTGCATGGCTTCAATCAGGTCACTATGAAACCTATATAATATTCAAAATAGATGAATAAAATGAAATAAATAATAAAATAAGAGAAATAAAATAAATTTTTATGAATTTTTTTATAATAATTATAATAATATTATTATTATTATTATGAATACTAATATTATTATTATTAGTGTTAAGTTCTAATTATTATTGTTAACTATGTTAGTTTGATTATTATTGTTAATATTATTGTTAAGTTGTTTTCATTAATAATAATTAATTCATTATTATTGTTAATATTATTATAGTTATTATTAGTAATAATTTATTATTAATTTTTTATTTATTCATTACTTTTTTATTTTTGGTTATGGGTTCCATTCCTCTTCCCTATCCCCCTTACCATGCACGTAGCCTCCCCCCTCCCCTACACTCCTCCTTTTCTCATGTGAGACTAACCCCACTTCCCTATTCTGGTCGTGCACCCCCTCACTCGTCGGCCCTACTCCGACAACCATGACCCATTGGCCTCCATCCTTTGGTGACTGTAACCCCACCGACCCCACCTTCGGAAACTGTAACCCTAGAAGGTTCCCCAATCTCCCTCACACAACCCACCTATGTGCGTGTCTCCTTCTGTAAACCCTCATCCCTTGTGTCACCTCCCTCCGGCGGCCACCCACCCCTCCATTCCCCCCGAGGTAAGCCTCCATCTTTATTTTAGGGTCTCATTACCCTCCTTTGGGTATTTGGTTTCTCCAATGGGTAGGGTTTCATTTTTAGGATGATATCTTGACATGTTGAGTTCTAACTTGTTGATAAGGGTTCTTTGTTGGTTTTTTGAGGTGTGGTTAGGGTGCGGTTGAAGATTCACACTGAATTTAATTGTTTTCACTACCGGAGGTACGTGATTTCATGATTAACCATTAATTTATGAAATCCTATTCCTTATTGTTTAATTTTCCATGTTTTATGAAATATATGTGCTGTGTGTAAGTAGTCTTTGAATAGATTTGACATGTTTTTTAGTTGAAAATAGATTTTTTCTATGTGAAATTGGGTAAGTTCATTGTTTAAACCCCTTTTGTACAACTTCTAAATGTTTTTCGAATTTTTTAAATGATTTATTAAAATTTTTAGGTGATTTTTTAGATTGTATAAATGATGTGAATGATGTTTGGAAAATGTTTTAGTGTGCATTTGATTTTTGATAGAATAATTTGAGTGTATTTTTATGTTAAATCCTTATTGCGCATCTTGTAAATTTCTTATTAAGTGTTTAATTGATTTATTAGATTATATGAGTGGTTATATTTCATGTTTTCGTATGGTTATGTAGTGCATTAGTTTTAAATTGGCATTTTTTTATGAAATCAGTTGTATTTTTGGTGTAACCTTTTTTTTCTAATTTGAAGTATTTTTATAAAAAAAATAATTGATTTAATATATCATATGCATGGTAAGAAAGTGGATTATGAAAGGATTTGTCAGGAATTTGTTTTTAAAATGGATTTTATTTTTTTATGAGACATTTGGTGTGGTTTATGTGCAAACCCTGGTTGAGTCAATTTATAGCATTTTATTTACTATGCAAGAGGTTTATTAAATTGTGTATGAGTTTTGAAACATATTTTGAAATGATTTTGGTGTGAATTTTATTTTTAAATGGTATTTTGGGTGTGAAATTGGTGGATAGTGTTGTGAAATGCCTTTTTGGTTGATAAATTGTGGATGTGGTGTGTTATGTAACATGTGAAATCTTTTTGAGCACAAAGGGAAGATCAGGTATCTAGGTGGGTGGACTATGAATTGTATGGGAGTGATTTGACTATGGTTGTGGTCTAGTTTCACTTCATTGGATTGACAATTACAACACTAACTAAACATAGATGATGATTAGAGACCACTAGGTAATTGGTGTGTTTCCTACTAGTGTCTTGTTCATGAGAACGTAGTTGGTCGTAGTTTCTATACCCCATTTTCACCAAGATAAAAGGTTCCTATGGTCTTATTCTTATCTAGTGCCTAGGGTTTTTCCCCCTAACTAGTGGTCATTGGCTATATAGAATTTACAATCGGCATACAGTATGTTGGGTCAGTATTTTTAAAAGAAAGTGTGTTTTTTATTTAATGTTTCTTTCCTTAAAAAATTATTTTTCATTTAAAAGTTACATAATTCAAAGTTGTTTTTCTTATAAACAATTCTCTTTAAAATTTTATCTAGAATTTCCATTGTTATAAAACATGAAATTTATTTTTCAATTAATGTTTATTGAATAGAACCCTATTTGGTTGGAATCCTACTGGTCTTTGTCTCACACCCTATATACATCCTTGGGTGTATGTAGATCTTGTTGTATGTTTATTCCTGGTAAAGCCAAGATGTTCAGTGATCATGGTGCAGGTTTTCAGTGGTCTTCTCTTGTGGTTTTGGTCGTGGTGGATTGAGGATATGGTTACTCATGTGTAATGAAGGTTTGGGATAGAGTTTTTATTTTTCCTTATTATAGTCTTTTTTGTGAATTTTGTTAAAAATTGCAAACATTAAATCTGAAATGTTGGTTGTGATATGTTTCGTTGTCTATATTCAGTTTTGTTTTACTTATCATGTTAGTTTTTTATTATTATATAATCGAGTAAATCATTACCAGGTTGTAACATTGATACTTGGCCACTTGTGCCAGCACGTGGGGATCAAGAACACCCTTCGGGTTATGCCACGAACCAGTTTGGGAACCAGGTCGGATGGCGACCCAACTTGGTTCATGATAATAGTAATTTGTATAAAAGTGATGAGGTTTCTAAGGAATTAATCTTTCATTCACAACCATTCCTACCTTGTTGTAAATATTTACCTTAGAATATGAGTTTTATGATAATTTTTTCCCAATAAAATATAAACAATAGTGCTAACATATTTTAATAAGAACCATCCTTTGATACCAATTATTAGGTTAGATATAGTGAAAGAAGAATTTCCAAAGGGGGTGAATAAAATGAATTAAAAAATATCAATATATGGATTAATTATATAAATAAATTATCAATTTTAATTAACCGATTTAATTATAAGAAAAATAAATTAAATTAAACAATTATTTTTATAGTGATTCAGACCAAGTTGGACATAGCCAGTTCTTTTACCTCTCTACTCATACAGAGATACATTGTGTTATACCATGATTTTAAAGGGTTATAATAACCCAATTACAACTAACTTAATCAAGTGTAAGTATAACCAAAATTCTCTTAAATTCTGTTAGGGGAGTTATAACCCAATTACAACCCTAACTTTTGATATCGAGAGTTACTACCTGAATGGTTCTGAATTTAGAATATGGGAGACCTAACCTGAATATAGAGAATGATTTTTTATGAAAAAGAATAAAGAGAAAGTGAATTTATGTGATAAATGGGAATAATTGTTATAGAAACAAGCAACCATAACAAAATAGTTAGAAGAATAATAAATAACAGGTTTTGATTCTTGATTGTTTCACTAGATTGATTATCTCAATAAGGTAGTAGAAAACGTTATATAATTTTCTAGTCATCCCTTAAGATATTTTCTAATAGTAGTGATAAAATTTTATCATTGGTAGAATGTAAACCACTTCATACTATCATGATCACCACACTAGTTTCATTGTATCACTTGTAAAGATGAAAAATCTCATCAAAAGAGTATTATATCATAATTATGTCACTTACACACCCACAAAAAAATAACAACTCCCTTTTAAAAAAAATTAACACAAATGGTCAATTGATAGACCATTTAAAATTCAAAAAGAATAATATTGGGTTATCAAAGAGGGGAAGAAAGAGAGAAAGATACTATTGTTGCATAATAATCACTCAACTAACATCAAGTGTTCAAAATAATAATGAATAATTCAGACCAATTTTAAATAATTTAGATGAATATTTTAAAATACTTCAATAATAATAAGTCAAAAATATATCCCATGAAAATAAAATGTCTCTATTTAAAACTCAAAAGTCAAAAACATTCTATTTTTAATAGGAGTTTAACATGCATTCAAATTCAAAAATTAATAACACAATATTGAAAATATTAAAACAAGTTTAAATGAGTTTAATATCAACTAATATAAACTTATAATTAATAGAATCCAAGAAAACAACATAAAATAATAAAAATGATTTTTTGAGTATCAAATTGTTGGTTTCATTCATGAAAATAGAACACCCTTTAAACTTCAGAAAAAAACATGATAAAACAATCAAAAACAATAATCATAGGTTCTTCATAGTTAATATGAATTTGTAAATTCATTATAAGAATTAAAATATTTTAAATAAGCATAAACTAAATTAAAATATGAAACATTATATAAAACATAGATTAATTATAGGTTTAATAATTACCTGTATAAATTCAAAAAACTATGTAAGAGTTTTCCACATAAGTAATTTTTCAATCTTCACATAAGAAAAAATTTACGTATGAGATTTATTAATATATCTGAATTGGTTCACATAACTGAATATATGTAATCAATTCATGTAACTGAATATATGTACATGAATTTTGTATATGAATCAAAGTCAAATTCATGTATCTAAATTTTTAAAACCTATAAAATATTTGACTTATCAAATTTTAGATATAAAACAGTCCATTTAAAAGAAAGAATCATCTTTTGGTCTAGTTGAATTATATTTATAAAATTGAATCAAATTTATAAATAATCTATAATAACTTTAATTAGGCCTATATATCTCAATTTATCATTAAAAATAATAGAAAATAGTTCTAAAAAATTATAGAATTAAGACCAAAAATATACAGTGAATTCTAACCTAATTTATGAAATGATAGAAAATCATTCATAATTTTATATATTATAATAATTTGTAGAAAATTTTAAAATATTTTTCAATGCAGTAATAATCATTCAATTGGTGTTCTTAAACCCATGTTATGACTAAAATACTAAAGGTAATGTAGTATGGAAATGTAAGAACCTAACATTTTTTAGAGTTATCTTGATCTCGTTGTATGTACCCTTTTTCCTTGGTTTTTGTATATCATGCTTGGGTTTTATCTTAGGTGAATTTGGGTAAAATTTAGAAGTTTTTGGATAGGTTTTGGAAAGTTCACCATTGATGTATAATTTTCCAAAACAATGGACCCTACCCTAGAAAACTATGAAACCCTAGACATAGATGGATTGCACAGATGGATCATGGTTTTTCAAACTATACTCTCTATTAGGAGTAACCATTCCCCCCCCCCCCAATAGGTGCATGGTTTAGTCACACGGTTTGAAAAATTTTGTGCCCTTTACCAGGAAACCATGTGCGTGGATTTTAATATTCCAAAAACTTGTTTTAAAAATTACAAACCCCCCGTACATCACCCTAACTCAACCTAATTTAAACCTAAATTATCTATCATATTTTATTGAGGTTCCATGACAGATTATAAGATCTTCAAACATCCTTTCTAAATGATTTGAAGCCCAAATTGATGATTTACACCTATCTTGTAAAGAGATTATCATCTCAAATGGAGTCCTACCATTCTACTGTCTTTCTCGAATCCTTTTTAGGGATGTTTTCCTCTATTTAATATTTATATAGATCTAGGTTTTAGAGATCTAATTATTTTTCTCTTGGATCTAGTTTCCATTATAGATCTCATTCTTCTTCATGATCTTGGTGGTTCTACATCAAGTTTATTTTTCTGTTGGTGAGCATTCTTCATCACTATTGAGGTAGGCGGTATAAATTCAATTGTAAAAATATTGATTCCAATTGTGTGTATGTGTTGTTCGAGTTCAATGGGAACATTTGGAATTTGAATCTTTAATTGAATAGATTAATTTATAAATAAATAAATGGAAACATGGAATTGGATTAATTATTTGGTGAATTAGTTTATGGAATGTTGTTATTTTGCAATTAGTGGAATTGGATTAATTAATGGGTAGATTAATTAATGTAAAGTGTGATTATGGAATCTATGGGATATTGGGATTGTTTAATTGGTTAATTAATGTGATTATGAATTAATTAATAATGATGAATGAGGTCATTGTCTTTATTTTAGTGGGTTAATGAGTTATATAGTTAAATAATTCAAAATGGTTTAATAGTGGATTGTCGTATTATTCTTTGTGATAAAATTAAAGAACTGTGTTATTGTGATAAATTGGGATGGTACCTTGATGTGAAATCTTGGTAAAGGGATTAATGTTGATTAATCTTGATTGATGTGATATGTGTGGTATATGTGTGATAAATTGGTAAAATTATGTGGGACATGGACTTCTTCTTCAAAATCTAATAGTGATAAACTAATATAAGTGAGTGGGACAAGGATTGCTGCTTCAAAATCTCATAGTGATAAATGAGTGTGGGACAAGGACTACTACTTCAAAATCCCACTTGTGTGATTTTTTGATAAATGATTCTAGGAAACAGATTGTTGCTTCAAAATCCAACTTGTGTGATTGGTTAATAAAAAAGTGTGGGACAAGGAATGCTACTTCAAAATCTCACATGTGTGATTGTTTGGTAAATGAGTTTGGGACATGAACTATTGCTTAAAACCAACTTGTGTGATTTTTTTATAAATGAGTTGTGGGACATGGATTGCTACTTCAAATAACAACAGGGTGTTGTCCATAGAGATATAGACCAAAAATGTTATCATTTGACTATGGTTCCAATTTTCCATAATATGAATTTAAATGAAATGATAATGTATAACTATGGTTTTTTCATATATTTCAGACTAGGACATGATCTGAAGTAGGTTTTGATAGTTTGGGTGTCCTCATGAACCAAGAGGGTTATATGGTTAATTGAAAAATATTGAAATGTGATAATTTTTTATTTCTACATTTTACTTTACTTTTTATACAACTGAATACAAAATTATTTTATTAGATGTTAATTTATAAATTGTTTTTATGGCCTACTGAGTTGTACTCAAACCCTACTCGAGCTACCTTATTAGTTTTAGAATATACTTCATGTTTGCAGAATAAGAAAAGGGAAATATTCCTATATTGGATGGATGATTTGGGATGGATCATGGATGAGGAAACCGAGCATGATTTGGGGCCCTATTGGGAGTTTTTATGGTATTTATTTATTTTGGGTTTTCTTATGTTGACAATTAAAATTCATTTGGCATGATATATCTACTATTTAGTTTTGTATATTGTATTCCTATTTTTGTAATCATGTGATACTGATTTGGATTGGTTATTGGTTGTATCATTTTATTTCTTATTTTTTTATGTTGTTTTCTTACTTTGACAAAGAGGTTATCCTCTCCTCATGATCAATATTAGCCTCTCTATACAAGTCAAAAGCCTCTAGTGTATGGGGAGGCATGCCTGAAGTCATGTGATTGACTAATTTGGGGCATCAGTGTGTGGCACCCGAGATGGGATGTTCCAAACTGGAATCAAGTGAGTTTTATTTTCTTTTCTTTTGTCTTATTTTTTGGGAAGGGAAGACATGATAATCGGATGATTCGGGCCTTGGTTAAGAGCTCGTGCATGGGAGTAAATAACCCATTTACAAGGGTAAAATCCAAATACAGAGGGTAGGATTTTTATTATTAATGTGTGCTATTACAGTTAATTTTATTTCACCTAGAGTGGTTCGCTTGTGGTGATATATGATTATTGTTCCCAATATTTTTTTATATTTGACTTGTGGCCCAAAATGGTGTGATATTTGATCATGCATGAATCATTTTAGCACTTAGGAACTATTGTGACATGCATCATTTTTTGACATGCATGGGAAAATGGGTTTTTAGGTAAGTTGTTTACATTTCCATACTTGTGTAATTTAAATGGAAAAGGTGTCTAATAGGAATTGAATGTTGTAAAATGGTGAAAAATGTAAATAATTTGGGTGTATAATGATAAAATTGAATATTGAGAATGTGTATACCCTTTGTTAACCATGACCTGTATGTAGGATGGTTAAGGGTAGAGATAGTTCCTCATTTTTATTGTGTGGAGGGGTTTGGGGGAATGACATATTATGGATTAATTTGAATCCATATAAATGAACTAAAGTTGTGTTATGTGTCCCAATACATTTTTTTGTATTTATAGAGATATACCTCTATCACGATTATTATAGAGAACATGGAAAGAGTTTATGGCTAGAAATGATCCACCAGTAGTGGAATTTGAGTTACTGATGGTACCAAGTGAGGGAGATAGTGATATGTTCTGTGAGAACTTTTCTTGGTTTATGCAGTTTATGGAAAGAGATCTAGGTCAGGTTGTGAAAAGTATGTTGGAATTGATGTGATAGTTTCAGTTATAACACCCTTTGACTTTTAATGAATAGGTTGGAACATATGTAGTATAGTTCATGACTGCATCCATCCAGACTATACATGGCCAATTAGAGACTCTTACTGAGAAAATATTCTATTTGGAATCTAATATGTTACATGTTCAGTTTAAGTGTGGGTGTTACATCTATATTTGGTATGGAAATTTGTAAAATATGGAGTGGAAAGAATTTCAGGAGAAGTTATTGGAGCACTTTTACCCTAATACACTCAGGTTGGAGAGAGTGACTATGTTTATAAGGTTGACTAAAGGATAACTATATGTGATCGACTATGTTAGATTCTTTACGGATCTATATTTCTTTGTTCTAGTGTTGTAAATGGATGAAACTACTGTAGAAAAATGGTTTTAGTATGGGCTTAAATGTGAAATTATGTCCCAAGTGAATATCTTTAGGCTGAATAATTTTTCAAAAGTGGTGAATCAAGATCTCATTTCTGAGGGGAAGTTGAAGGAGGGCTTTGGTGGAAGATAGGTGGGCTTGTTGGATGATTAAAAGGTACGACATCTGAGATTAGGAAGCACCATTTTGAGAATGTCGACCAGAGTAGTGGACATAAGGTATGGCCTATATGTGTTCATCATGATGCCATTCTGGTTGATGAATGAATCAGTAGTGTTTTTGGCATTTATGAAAAGAATATTTCACCCATAGCTGGATCATATTGTGGTAGTGTTTGTGGATGATATCTTGGTGTACTCCAAGACTCATGATGATCATGACCAATATCTTGAAATCATCTTGAGAACACTAATAGAGCACCGACTTTACATAAATCTATATAAATTTAAATCATGAATCGATCTAGTAAACTTATTTGGCCACATAATCTAATAGGAAGGTGTGTTAGTGGACCCAAAGAAAGTGAAGATAGTTAATTCTTAGGACTAGACCAAGAATGTTTTTGATATCCATAACTTTTGGGATTAGTGGGATATTATCGAAGGTTCATCTAGGAATTTTTTTGTTTGGCAGCACCACTTTATTTCTTCTCCAAAAAGGGTATTAAGTTTTAATGGTCTGATCATGTGAGAGTGACTTCCAGTATTTGAATAAGTGCTTGAAAACAACACCAATTATGATCCTAACTAAGTCAAGGGAGGATTATACAGTGTTTTGTGATGATTCTTTGATAGGTATTGGAGTAGTGTTGATTTATAGAGATTGAGTGGTGTTGTATGGGCCACAAAAGTTGAGACATTATGAGTTAAACTACCCTATTCTCAAAATTGAGTTGTATATAGTGGTTTATGATTTGAAGTGTTGGTGGAAATATCAATTGGGTGAAAATTTTAATATGTATACTAATCAAAATATCTTAAAATAAATATTTTCATAGTGAGACTTGAATATATAGAAGTGGAGATGGGTTGAGTATATGCAGTCATTTTATTTTCTGCTAGCATATACACTCATAAATGGAAGCATTGTTATTGTTGCTTTAATTAGGGAAACTAAGACTCAAGCGATTCAGGAGTCTAGTGTTGAGTGTAAGATGATGACTTTACTGGCTGAGATGCATATTGTGGTTCAAGAGATCCTAGATAAGATTACTCTTGTATCAGTTTGAGTAGAGTCTAAAGTTTTGAGTAAAATTAGGGAAAGTCAATATCAAGATCCAAAATGTTTTTTCCTTAATGGAGATCCTAGAAAGAGGGGAGTGAGATTTATATTACACTATAGATGAGGATAAGATCATATTTTTTAGGAATCTAGTTATTGTTCCAACACGTTTTTGAGAGGATATAATATTTGAATTTCATACATCAAAATGGGTAGTGCATCCAGGTGTTACCAAAATATAGCATGAACTACGATGACAGTTTTTATTGTCAGGCATGAAAACTAAGATAGTAGGGTTCGTGACATGTTTCTACACCTGTCAATAGGTGATGGCTGAGCATCAATTCCCTATTGTTTTACTAAATCCATTTACCATTCCAAAATATAAGTGGGATGGCGTTACCATGGATTTTGTGGTGGTCCACCCGAGGACTCCTTAGAATAATGCTTCTATTTGTGTGGTTGTGGATTGTTTGATAAAGGTAGTGTATTTATTTCCTATAAGGGATATTTATTTAGTGGAGTGGTTGGGAAATTTTTGCTTCCAAGAAATAATCTATCTACACGAGGTACCATAGAGTATTGTTTTAGACCATGACTCATGCTTTACTTCATGCTTCCAGTAGGTCTTGAAGAAGGCGCTTGGTACACAGGTTTTACTGAGTACAAAATTACAACCATAAATATATGAAAAGTGGGAGTGCATAATATAGGTTATGGATGATATTCCTTGGGTGTGTGTCCAAGACTTTAATGGGTCTTGATAGAAGCACCTAGATTTGGTACATTTCTCCTATAACAACATTTATTAGGAAACTATTCAGATGGAACCATAGGAGGAACTTTATATTAGGCCATGAAAATCACCTCTATATTGGATGTTGGTAGGTGAGTCATAACAATAGAGACCAACTCTCATGTAGGAGGCACCGAAGTTGGTTCGGCTGATTTAGAATCATATGGATATTCCTCAATGTAGGTAAAATTTGTTTTCATATAGACAAAAATAACCCATAGGGTTAAAATAGGGTGATCATGTGTTCCTTCGGGTCTCTCCTAAGTTGGGTCACCATAGGATTTGAAGATAGGGAATGATGGAACCCGGTTTGTTTGGATCAATTGAGGTAGTGGATAGAATCGGGCCTCTGGAACACCTATTTTCTCTTCCACAAAGGTACAATGCTATGCATTACATTTTTCTTGTGTCATAGCATCTATAGTGTCACCCTGAACCTTCTCATGTGATCTATGTAGGTGATGTGGATCTTGAGACTGATGCGTCCTTTGAGTAGAATCTGATACATGTGTTGGATCATAATGAGAATGTGTTATAGGGAAACACCATTATGATATTTCATTTACTGTGGAAATATGGTTGTGTTCAGGAAGAAAAATAGAAGAGAGAATCATATATAAGGGTTCAGTGGCAGGACCTTTTTACCACAGAATCTTAGAGATGTTTGTGAGTACATCTCAAGGATGATCTATTATAATGTTGGTAGATTGTAAGAACCTGACCTTTTCTAGAGTTTTCAATGTATTTTTTATAAGTACTATTTTTTCTTTTTTGAGTATATATTGTTTTGGTTTTACCTTGGGTACATTTGGGTGAAATATAAAAGTTTTTTGAAATGTTTTGGATAGTGCATGGTTGGCGTACGGTTTTCCCAAACCATGTGCCCTTCCCCAATATACTGTATAACCCTGTACGTAGAGAGATTTCATAGCTAGTGTATATTTTATAAAACCGTATGGCCAATTATGAGTAACTATGAACCCCCCCCCCCCCAGAATAGTCCCATGGTTTAGTCTCGCTATTTGAAAAATTGTGTTCCCTTGTACAAGAAATTGTGGATTCATATTTTAATATTTCAAAAATTAGTTTTTAAAATCTCAAACCCCCTAAAATTTACCTTATCTCAACCCAATTCAACCGTAAATGATTTCTTTCTTTTTTAGAGGTTCCCATATGGATTAAAAGTCATTAAAACCTTCTTTCTTAATTATTTGAATCCTGGATTGAAGATATGAACCTCTTCTAGTAGGAGATTATCATCTCGAATGGTTTCATCCATTTATCTCATCATTACCTCATCCTTTGAAGGGTTGTTTTCCTCTTTTTATGATGGATCTAGATCTAGGTTTGATATATCTGATCCTTTTGATATTGGATCATGGTTTTGGTAATGGGTCTCATTCTTCCTCGTGATCTTGGTGGTTCGACTTCAAGTGATTTTTTTTGTTGGTGAGTGTTATTCAACAATCTTGAGTTAGGTGGACTAAATTCAATTCCAATAGTATTTATTCCAATTACATATATGTGTTGTTAGAATTTAATTGGAAAATTTGGAAATTTAATCTTTAATTTAATATATTAATTTATTAACTAATTTATGGAAACATGGATTTGGATTAATTAATTTGTGAACTAATTAATGGAATGTTTTGATTATGAAATTGGTGGAGTTGGATTAATTAATTGGTGAATTAATTAATGGAATTTATGGGATACTAGTATTTTGTAATTGGTCAATTAATTTTATTATTAATTAATTTATATTGAGGAATGATATTTTTTTCTTGACCTTAGTCGGAAAATTATTTATATGCTTAAATAATGAAAAATGGTTTAATAGTGAATCTTTATATTATTCCTTGTGATCAAACTGAATAACCACATTGTTGTGATAAATTATAATGGTACCTTAATGTGAAATGTTGGTAAATTGATTAAAATTTATTAATCTTTATTGATGTGATATATGTGGTATATGTGTGATAAATTGATAAATGTGTGTGAGATGTGGACTACTTAATCAAAATCCCATAGTGATAAACTAATATACATGTTTGGGATATGAACTGCTGCTTCAAAATTCTATAGTGGTAAATGAGTGTGGGACATGGACTACTGCTTCAAAATCCCACTTCCGTGATTTTTTATAAATGAGTGTGGGACACGAACTTCTTCTTCAAAATACCACTTGTGTGATTGTTTGATAAATGAGTGTGGGACACGGACATCTACATCAAAATACCAATTTTTTGATTGTTTAATAAATGAGTGTGGGACATGAAATGATACTTAAAAATTAAACTTGTGTGATCAATTCAGAAATGAGTTATGGTACATGAACTACTAGTTTAAATACCCATGGGGTGGTAGACATGGTTGTAACGTGCCAGCCTGACTGACCACTAAGACGGTCATCGGATCGGTGGATCACATGGCCTCAAGCGTGCCTCCCCATATTCCATGGGATGATGACAATAAGTGAGGGTCTATGGAGGTGATAATAGGGATACTATACCCTCATGTCAGTGTAGAAAAATGGTATATCAAAAGGTAAAAAACAGATAACAGCGAAAGTAGCAATAGGAGAAAGAAAAAGTATATAAAGAAAAATAATAACAACTTAATCTAAAAGAATGGATAATTCTAATATAAAATAGATGAATGCATGTCCTAATGATGATACATAACTAAAACTAAAGTCATACAGTAGGTAGTGATATAGTATCTTACAATAATAAGGAAATTAAAGGGAATACTCAAGGGAGATCTCTATGAACATCCCAAGATCCATCTCGGTCTTGTGACCCTAACTCTCAAGCACTATAAGATCAAGAAATAGGGCGCATGCCCTGCATCCCAATAGAGTGTGAGACTCCATGCTCCACACTCAGGAAGGTGAGTGAGAAATCATGTAAAAACTCTAAATAGGGATTATGGTGCATCATCCCACATCCTATATAGTATCAATGGTGAGAGACATCAAGAACTCAGAACCCAATGAAAGGGGAATGATTTTCTACCATTATCAACATATACCTTACCATATTTCCATATCCCATTTAAGAAAAGATCATATAATAATAATTAATAACATGATCCATTAGGAATTACACCTCATTCTCTACATTTATAATTCTCGCATTTCATTAGGGGAATCACATTGTAATTATAGCATGTACTAATAATGAAATGAATGATGTGTCCTTTTCACCCTTTAAAATTTTTTCATTTAAATAGTTTAATATAGTCAATTAATATCATTTAAAAACTTAGAATCATTTAATAAAGGCATTACATCATGTAAATCCATTGCATTTAATACATTTAATTTAATTTAACAACGTATGGAAATTAAATTATAAGGGTCAAGAAGGCACATAGAAGTTACAATGAACTAATGGAAATCTACCTACTTGGTAAAATTCATTCATAAGTCAGTCCAAGATCTTCTAAGGATCTTGGTTCAATAGTCATTTAGGTAGGAAAATGTCCAAGACATGCACTTAGACGGTTAAATGGTTCTATAAACATTTAAAAATGGAAAAATCCATTTTCTGATTACATTATAGGACATGTACCAAACATTTTATATATCAAAAATAACGTTAAATCATATAATAATGACTAAGCATTAATCCAAGAGAACTATAAACTATTACTCATCATTTTAAAATTTGGAGGAAAATGAACCTCATCTGAGGGGTTTTATTATAAAAACATGAAATTGTTCATAAAAAATTAATTTATCATAATTATTAATCAAAAGAAATATTAATAAATAAATTAATTTAAAATAGGAACTTTATAATAACTAACAAACATGGAAATAATTAATCAGATTCAATACGGAACTTTTGAGATGTTGTTATCGGTTGGGAATTTTATTTCATTAGGAAATTCCATTTAAAATCTAATATGAACTCTTAGAAGGAATCTTGGGAATTTTAAACCATTAATATAAAGGTACAATTAAAGTTGTCACACCCTTGGGGTGTCTGTGAACGAGGTTGACATCCTCAATTTACATAACATGTATCATAAGAAGTGTATCTGGGTGTGTTGATCATTTTAATATGAATAAAAAATCTTTAAAGAAATGCATGGAGAAAGACTACATGCGGTGAAATGGTGTTATTCATAAAATGGAGAAATTTTTTGGAAAATGTTATAGACCACCTACCTCTTAATTAGGACAATCTACGCATCCAATATCAAGATTTGATTTGGTCTGGTTTAGAAGAAATCAAAGAAGCAGACATTCACCATAAAAATAGTTCAAATGAGGTTGACCCATGATAACTATATTGAGATAATATTAAATGGATAAATATCTAAAAGAAATTAAGAGCATGTCGATATGGATCTATAGAGACCAATGGTGCTTGAATTGGACAACGGATGGAGGAGTTGTTGACTTTCCAAGAATATGATTTGGAAGAATCCAAGGCACCAAAGGAGAGTGCTCACATGGGTGTCAGAGTAGGAAGGGAAAATAGAAAATTATAATATTAATTATGGTAAAAATGAACATTTTACCCAAAAAAAACTGGGTTTTACAGTTTGGTGGCACGTTTTTTCCAGACCGTGAACCAACTGTGTGGCTTCCCCAACTTAGGAAACCACCTCTCATGGATTTTCCAGCATGGATATCCTAACCATAAACAAATTATTCAATTAATAGTGATTGGGTACTTCCTATGTGGCAGTAACTATGCAATATAGGTGTTTATTTTTGGTAAACCATGCATAGTCCATGAGGGTCACTTCTACTCCCCTAATGTAGCCACACAATTTTCTATTGGGGCTGCATAGTTTCAGACAAAACATGTGCCATTTTCAATCCTCTTCCATTTTTCTTTTAAATATCGGAACTCTTGAAACTCAATAGATCACCATGGGGACCTCTAAGGCCTTTTCCCAATTCTAAAAACAACACATTGAAGTATTCAAACTCTTTTAATTGCATTCCAAATCTCAGTTCAAAGAGCATAAAACCCAGTAAACACCAAATTCAAATTATCTATGAATTTTACCTCGTATCAAAACATGGGTCATTACAACCTCCCAACCTTATAACTTATCATCCCCAAAATAATTTTTGGAATAGTGAAAACATAACCTGACCTACAAGGTCCATGCAGTCTCATTCAAACGGTTGTGTTTCATTTCAAAATACCCAACATGACTCAAAGCTTCACATTATCATATAGCACATAAGCTACCAAAACCCAAGACAACACTCATTTTTTGACTAAAACACTAAAACAGTACTTACCTAAGGTCATCACTACAAGAAACTTAGGCTTTACCAATGGTTTAAAACTATTGGTAAAGGCTTCCAAAACCGTTGGTATACTATATAGCAATGGTTTGGGAAATCATTGGTAAGTAAGTAATTGGGATAGCCCATTACCAATAGTTTTAGTATAACCATTGTGAAAGGCAGTGTAATTCGAGTACTCCCAACAGTTTGTAAAACTGTTGACAATACTATCATTTTCATGTTTTACCAATGGTTTACTAAAACCATTGGTAAAAAAAATGTACATCACTATAACAACAATTTTAGTAAACTGTTGGTATAGTGTATTTCTAGAATTTGGCAAACCAGCCACCTAAAATCTTATCCACTACACACTCAACTACATACACCTTCATAAACTCTTAACAGCAACAAAAACACCTGCTATAGCACACAAAATCACATAAAAACACGATACTCTTATAACCATGGAATGTACCAAAATTATAATCATGTATACGAACCCAATTACCCAATGCAATACAGAATTCATAATTGAATTATCAATTGAATACATGCATAATTAATTATGTAATGAATTCTGAATTATGAATCAATAACACATACAAAATGATTTATGTTTCATATAGAATTATGAATTATATATAACACATATATAATATGACATACAAGGGGTTGGGGGTGTCCCGGGGGTGGGGTGTCCAGGGGTGGGGGCTGTCCATGGGGGTGGGGGTGTCTAGGGGGTGGGTTATACATAATTAAGAATACATAAAAAATTGCATTTTCTATAACACTTACATGATTGAATTCAGAAATTAAAATCTAATAACCCAAATATAAAGTATCATTGAAATCCAAATACGTTTGGTTGGTTTTCCTTATACCAGTTGTTTTTACTTAAAATGATGTCCATTTTAAACAAAAGACATACACTTGGAGTTATACCGGCCACACCGTGCCTTGGATTGAAATGGGGTTGACTCGTACACGTCACAGATGACTAATGGATCGTTTTTATAAAGTATCAACAAAATCTGAATGTGTTTGGTCGGTTTTCTGTATGCTAGTTTTTGTTTTCACTTAAAATGTTTTCCACTTCAAATAAAGGTGAGACACTTTGAGTGGTTCCGGCCACACCGCGCCTCTGATTGAGGCGGGGTTGGCTCATCAACATCACATACAACCCATGGATTATTGTGCTAAAGTACCAACACAATCCGAATACGTTTGGTCGGTTTTCTGTATGCCAGTTGGTTTTACATAAAATGATGTCCATTAACAAAAGAGAAATAGTTAGAGTGATACCAACCACACCGCACCTCAGATTGAAATGGTGTTGACTAGTACACATTAAATATGACCCATGTATCATTGTCCTAAATTTTCAGTGGAATCCGAATGCATTTGGTTAGTTTTTCGTATGTAAGTTGTTGTTTTCACTTAAAATGATGTCCATTTTAAACAAACGAGAGACACTTTGAGTGGTTTCCTGCAACACCGAACCTCATATTGAGGATATGTTGACTCGTACATTTCACATATGACCCATATTTCTTTTTCCTCAATTTTCAACAAAATCTGAATGCATTTGCTCAGTTTTCCGTATGTCAATTGTTGTTTTCACTTAAATGATGTCCATTTTTAACAAAAGAGAGACACTTTAGGGGTTTCAGCCACACCAAACTTCATATTGAGGGGGAGTTTACTCGTACACGTCACATATGACCCATGGATATCTTTCCTAAATTCTCAATAGAATCCAAATGCGTTTGGTCGATTTTCCGTAGGTCAGTTGTTGTTTTCACATAAAATGATGTCCATTTTAAAAAAAGGAGGGATACTTTGAAGGATGTCGGACACACTGCACCTCAGATTGAGGAAAAGTTAACTCTTACACATCACAAATGACCCATGGATCGTTTTCCTAAAGTATCAACACAATCCGAATGCGTTGGGTCAGTTTTTTGTATGTTAGTTGTTATTTTCACTTAAAATCCTATCCATTTCAAACACAAGTGAGATAGTTTGAGCGGTTCCTGCCACATCAGCCTTCGGATTGAGGTAGGGTTGACTCATACACATCACATATGACCCATGGATCATTTTCCTAAAGTTTAAACATAATTCGAATGCCTTTGGTCAGTTTTCTGTATGTTAGTTGTTGTATTCACTTAAAATGATATCCTTTTGAAACAAAAGAGAGACACTTTGAGTGGTTTCGGCCACACTGTGCCTCGAATTGAGTCAGGTTTGACTCGTACATGTCAAAAATGACTCATGGATCATTTTCATAATGTATCAACAAAATCTGAATGTGTTTGGTCTATTTTCCATGTGCCAGTTTGTTTTACTTAAAAGAGTATCCATTTTAAACAAAATAAAGACACTTTGAGTGGTACCGGCCACATCGTTCCTCGTATTGAGGAAGAGTTGACTTGTATACATTATAAATGACCCATGTATCCTTTTCCTAAATTATCAACAGATTCTGAATGTGTTTGGTTGGTTTTTCGTATGCAAGTTGTTGTTTTCACTTAAAATGTTGTCCATTTCAAATAAAAGTGGGACACTTTGAGTGGTACCAGCCACACCATGCCTCAGATTGAGGCGGGTTTGACTCATACATGTCATTAATGACCCATGGATCGTTTTTTTAAGTATCAACACAATATGAATGTGTTTGGTTGGTAATTAGTATGCCAGTTGTTGTTTTCACTTAAAATGTTGTCCATTTTAAACAAAAGAGAGACACTTTGAGTGGTGCCATCCAAACCGCACCTCTGATTGAGGTGGGGTTGACTCATACACGTTGAAAATGACCCATGGATCGTTGTCCTAAATTTTTAATAGAATCTGAATTAATTTGGTTGCTTTTCTATATGTCAATTGTTTTTTTCACTTAAAATGATGTTCATTTTAAACAAAAGAGAGACACTTTGAGTGGTGAAGGCCACACTATATGTCTAATTGAGGCGGGGTTGACTCTTACACATCATATATGACCCATGTATCGTTTTCATAAGGTATTAATAGAATCTAAATGTTTTTGGTCGGTTTTCCGTATGTCAGTTGTTGTTTTTACTTAAAGTGATGTCCATTTAAAAAAAGAGACACTTTAAGTGGTTTCGGCCACTCCGCACATCAGATTGAGGTGGGGTTGACTCATACATGTCAGAAATGACACATGGATCGTTTTCCTAAAGTAACAACACAATCTGAATGTGTTTGGTCGGTTTTCTGTATGCCAGTTGTTGTTTTCAATTAAAATCTTGTCCATTTCAAATAAAAGTGAGATAGTTTGAGTGGTACCATCCACACTGGCCCTCGAATTGAGGTGGTATTAATTTTTACACATCACATATGACCCATGGATCATTTTCTAAAATTTTTAATAGAATATGAAAGCCATTGGTCAGTTTTCTGTATGTCAGTTGTTGTATTCACTTAAAATGATGTCCTTTTGAAACAAAAGAGAGATACTTTGAGTGGTGTCGGCCACACCGTGCCTCGGATTGAGGAGGGGTTGACTCTTACATGACACAAATGACCCATAGATCATGTCCTAAAGTATCAACACAATCCGAATGTGCATGTTTTGTTTTCCGTATGCCAGTTGTTTTTACATAAAAGAGTATCCATTTTAAAGAAAATAATGACACTTTGAGTGGTACCAGCCACACCATACCTCAGATTGAGGCGGGGTTGACTCGTACATGTCACAAATTACCCATGGATCCTTTTCCTAAAGTATCAATAGAATCTGAATGGGTTTGGTCAGTTTTCCATATGCCAGTTGTTGTTTTCTCTTAAAATGTTGTCCATTTCAAATAAAATTGAGACACTTCGAGTGGTACCAGCCACACCATGCCTCGGATTGAGGCGGGGTTGACTCGTACATGTCAAAAATGACTCATGGATCATTGTGCTAAAGTATCAACACAATCTAAAACATTTTCATTGGTTTTTCGTATGTTAGATGTTGTTTTCATTTAAAATGTTGTCCATTTCAAATAAAAGTGAGACACCTTGATTGGTATCGGCTACAACGTGCCTCGTTTTGAGGCGGGGTTGACTCATACACGTCACTTGGGCGTTTTAAGTGTCGTCAAGTGCGGATTGAAGATCTGGGAGAGTCTAATCCTCTCATTGCTTCCTATTTTCAATTAGGGTTTGCACTCTTCTATCATCTTCTTCTGAAGCACTAAAAACCTCTTATCCATTGGGATTTAAATTGAATCTTGAAGAGAGCTTAGATTGGGATCCGGGGTCCGGGGAGGAGGGTTGGGGGCTGTCTGGGGGGGATGTCTGGGGTCTAGGGAGGATGGTGGGGGGGTTGCCCGGGGGGCTGTCCGGGGGGATGTCTGGGGGGCTATCTGGGGGGCTGTCTGGGGGGCTGTCCAGGGAGGATGGTGGGGGCTGTCTGAGGGGCTATCTGGGGAGTTTTCTGGGGGCAGTCCGGAGTCCAGGTAGGAGGGTGGGGAGTCTAGCCGAGGGGTTTTCCGGGGGATGTCCGGGGTCTGGGGAGGAGGGTGGGGGGCTTTCCGGGGGGCTTTCCGGGATCCTGGGAGGAGGGTGGGGGGGCTGTCTGGGGGGCTGTCTGGGGGGATATCTGGGGGGATGTCCTGGGTTCATGGGATGGTATTTACATTTTTTCTAAGCAAATTCTTTCAAGGTTAAAAAAATAATTTCATTATATCAACTTCTAAAAAATTAAAATTTCATTAAAATAGGGTGTTTTCATATAAAATCATCAAATCAAGCTTTTTTATTTATAGATAAAAAAATAAAGATAACGTGACCTACCTAATGCCATATATATTCAAGCACAAAAAATCAATAAACATCAAAGGTTAGTAATATTAGTAAAAAATGTAACAGATCAATTTGTCCCTCATCACCATCATTATCATCACCATCATCTTCACCCTCACCCTAATCCTCATTGACATCCCCATCATTGTCCCCTCCCTCCTCCTCACCCTCGTACTCAGCCTCGGCCTCCTCATCACCCTCCTCCTCTGCCTCGGCCTCCTCCTCGGCCTCCTCCTCCTCTTCCTCGGTCTCCTCCTCTCTATCATCTCGACCACCACTAGAACTGTCACATGGTGCACCATATATAGAACGCATCGATGACATATGTTTCTCACAAGCAGTTTTGGCCTCTGGTGGAAGTGTTTCATGTAAATCTTCATCAGTTTCATTAATTTAGTGTTGTCCATAACAGACTATGTTGTCGTCTTTGTTTCCCTTTTTCAGCCAGTTCTGCATGTGCCTTAACCTGCTTCAACTCGATGGCACTACAACCCATACCTGAGGAGGGCCAATAGCTCATCACAACTATACTCTTCCCAGGCCAGTAGTGTACTCTACTAGGGTTCTCATCTCCCAACACTTGATGTAAGTGATCATTTGTCCCAAAATTGTCAGGTTCCTGGGCATCAAGGGCCTCTAAAGTATCCTGTTACAAATATAAATAGATTATTATGTTACAAAATAGATATTAAAATTTTAAATCTACAAAGTAAAACTTACAATCTGTTGCTGAGTCGGTTCATTAACCGCACTTCCATCTTTCTTCTTTCTACTCGAGCAAAACAATTTTTCTCAAGGAACATGTCTTTCTATATTCAATTTATGCCTCTATAATGGCATTGAATGTAGAAAACCATAATTAAAATTAGGATACAAAAAAATAGTAATTACATAACTAAAATTATATAACAACTTTAGCAATCAAATAAATTACTGAGGAAGAAATAGAAAGTGAAAGTCGTAAAGAAAGATTATAAACTGTCATACCAACTCTCTCTAAAGATCTAGAATCATAGTACGTCCCAATGTATGGACGTATTTCTTAGCATTAATTTTTTCTATTTCTTCTAGATTCATCCTAAATAAAATTCAATAATAAGTATTAATGGAAAACGTGAAAATTTTCATTTAAATACTTCTAATTTGATTAATACCGTAAATTGGCTAGTCTCCCAATGAGTAATCATCTGTGAATACTATTCTAATAGAAAATCATCCATGAAAGGGACCGCCTCCAACTCTGTACCCACTCTATCATGCCAGCCAATGTATAACTCATGCTTATAATCTCTCTAAAGCTCTCCTAAATCGTTTTGATGTGATGGATCTGCACCCTCACCATCGGGGAAATTAAAGCGCAGCTGAAACCAAAATATTAATTCATATAAATACAAAAATTAAAATATTTCAATAAATACAACTGATATTTTTACCCATATCACTACTCAAGATTTATCCTTGACTTCATTTGGTAGTTTTATCCATGAGAGCAGGTTGACATGAATGATGTCAGAGTATTTGGAAAGTGTCGCCAAAACACTCCAACATTGTTGCGTTGATTTTTCAATCATCTGACTATCTTCATTGTAGTCCACCATCAACTGAATGTGGTGGTTCCACACTACACACATGCGTGTACACCCCCAGCCCTGCCTCCTATCAGTAGATGTATCTGTTATAAAATAAAAACAAATATTTATCAATACATGTTATAATGAAAATAAATAATGGTGTAACAATTCAATAGGGTTTTATATGTATACCTACGATAGTCTGATCAATGGGCGCAGCTGGATCCGTAGAAACTGAAGGAACACCCTGTATAGATGGAGTGATCCCCAATGTATGCTCCGCAAGGACAGACTATAGCAGAGCATGAGTCGAAGAAGATGGAATATAAAATCCCAATGAGATTGAAACAGTAGTAAAAGCAGATGACAGGGCTAGCTGGCTAAATGCTGGATGGGAAGTGAGAATCATCATCGAATATGGTATAGATGGGTGAGGAGGGTCAGATGTAAAGGGTGGTGAAAACATGGGAGGCCTAAATATCATGTGTGTCCCTAACGACACACCGGGATCAGAATGTGGGATGGAAGGTATGTCAGTGGTAGGGGCAGGGTCTAATCGGGCACGCCAACCATATCGTCTAGCTCCCGTACCACCCCCCCCCCCCCCCCCCCCTCATACGAACTCCCTGAGTGTTGGGACCACTACTCAGCTGCTCATCAAATAATTGTCACCTAGTAGATGGATCCTGAAAACATATTTAAAAAAAATTAATCACATGACATTATTTATAATTTAAATAAATATATTTTAAATAAAATACTCACTACATGAACTAGTGGTGGAATGCCTTGCTCGGTCATGCGACGGCTGTTTTCCATAATCTGTTTTTGTTGCCTCTCTTCAATTGGTTTCATTTCCTACATTTAAAAACAAATACGTAAGTAAATAGAAAAGGTTAACTAATGTGTAACCCAAAAACAAAATAAATGAGAGGGAAAATCAATTGTCAAAATTAAGGAAAAATGTAATTTCTTTAGCTCAGGTAGATGATGCAGGTTTCAATATTTAATAAATTTAAATAGAACCAACCTTAACAACCCAAATCGAGGTAAACCAAAAGAATTGAGAACATGAATGGATGCTTTTATATATTTCCCACCACAACTTCATGTTCGCAGTCAACTCTAACAATTGAGATATTGGAGTCATAAAATGAAATAAGTGGATTGGTTTCAATGGCAGTACGGATGGTGTCAATTCCATCATCACCATCATCAAAAATATGTCTTGGAATTACTTCAACTATGACACACAATTTAGGTTGAAGTTGTTCATTGACAAGAAAACATGTTTATCCATTGATTCCAACAAATATGGTTCTTCGGTAGAAAGAGTGCAAGTAATATTAATTGCTCGAAATCCAAAATCATCAATAAATGTGACCTATCTCTTCATCGAATCAAACCAATGGAATTTCTTCATCGTGACTCATCCATGAGAGTAATAATCCAACATTATTTTTTTTTTCAACAACTCCATAATAAACCAAATTTTCAAATCGTGGTCTACTATATGATGCACTGGAATAACAATTTGTTGTGGAAGTAACCATAACACCATCATGTTGTGTTCTCATGTTCTTTTCTCATTCGGTGTAAATAAATTTCTACCCATTGATAACAATTGATTTACACTCACGAACCATGGTACTAGGAAAAAAAGCCAAATCTCTTATTTCCTCAGAGAAAGAGTCAGTAGGCAAACTCAATACATGTAATATAAATGAATTTTAAACTTAATTATATATTTATTTAATTATTTTATACAGTAATATTTTTACCTTCAATTTTAACCAAGAAGAAAACTCTTTGCTATGCAAAGTCTCCCTCCTTCTTAATGACAAATAACAATGATTTCTATTTATCATTGTTTTATGTTCCCTGTAGCTAAAAAATATGAATATTTTAGCATATATATATATGTAAGACGTACATATTCAATTTAGTTACCTGATATAGTCTTCGAACAAATCACAGTTGAACAAAACTGCGTGATGTGCCATATCTCACTCTTCAAGGCTTAATGTCTTCAATGTATATGATCCCGGAATTCCTCCTATTTGAGAAAGTGATGGAAAACTGGATTCAATTATCTCATACTATTCTTCTTCATTTCTCCTTGGTCTGTTCATTCTTGTAGTAAGATCAGACAAATACATTGAGCAAAAATCCTTACATTCTTGATCTAAGTAATCGTTCATGATAGAACCTTCGGGATGATTCCCGTTTCGGACATAAGACTTTAATGTGTACATATTTCTTTCAGTTGGATACATCCAACGAAAAGAAAAAGGTCATCCGATAAGTATTTTAGTGGGAATATGGACAATCAAATGAATCATGCATGTGAAAAATGATGGAGGAAATATTTTCTCCAACTCACGCAAAATTAATGGGGCATCTGTCAACATTTTTTTCAAGAACGACTTGGACAACTTCTTAGCACAAAGATCTCTAAAAAATGGCACAATCGAATAACATTCACCATTACATTATTGGAAAAAAGTTGCTATTGGAATCAACTCATGTAGAATAACATGATAATCATGAGTCTTCAAAGATTTTAGCTTCAACTCTCTTCTGGTGACCTATTTAGATATGTTGATTGAATAGCCATCAGAAAAACTAATAGTCTATAATACTTCCAGAAATTGTTTTTTTTCGTAGGTTTCATCACATAAGAATCACAAGGAACTTGCCATATATTTTCACTGATACGCACAGGATGAAATTCTGGTATGATTCCCCAATCCACCAAGTCATGTTGAGACAGTAAATCATCTTTTGTCTTTCCCTTAACATTTAGAAGTATTGAAAGAAACATTTCACATATATTCTTTTCAATGTGCATTATGTCTAAGCAATGATGTAACAAATTGGTTGACTAATAAGGAAAATAAAAAAAGATACCCCACTTCCTCCAATTGTAACAGGTTTCAGTGGAAACATTCTTTCTCTTTCCAAATATCATTTGATCCTTTTGGAATGAAAAACCAAAATCTTTCAATTCATTAAGCACATAAGTTCCATACATACGCTGAGGTGGATCATCAGTCTCTGTGGTATTATCAAATCTTCGACGATTATTTCTATTTGGTTGGTCCATTGGAAAGAATCGTCGATGTCCCATAAAACTAAAACTACCGTGATGTTTCAGTCTTCTGGATCATGTATTCTTCATAAAAACAAGACATGATATTTTTCCCTTTCTGCTCCAACCAGACATCATTGCATAAGCCATAAAATCATTGATCGTCCACATAAGTGCAACACGCATCTAAAATATGTCTTTTGAACATGCATCGTATGTGCACACACCCACATCCCAAAAAAAATTAACTCTTTTATTAAAGGTTTCATTTATATGTCAATATCAATGCCAGGATTAGAAGGGACAGATAAGAGTATACTCATGAAAGTGAATGGTTTTTTCATACACAACCATGGCAGAAGATTATAAATATGTATAAAAACTGGCCATGTGTTGTGAGAAGTAAGAATCTACCCAAACAGATTAAAACCAACTCATGAAAGACCAAGCCTCACATTATGCATGTCAGCTGAAAAATCAAGATATCGAACATCAAATCTCTACCATGAAAATCCATCTGCAGGGTGAACCAACTCATCATTAGTCTTCTTTCTCTCAGTATCATGTCATCTCATTTTTATTAATATGTCATCAGACATAAAAATATTCTGGAGTCTGTGGATCAATGGAATGTGCCACAATACTTTATGTGGCATGCGGGATGGTGTTCCATTAGATTTTGACTTCCAGTGGGATGGGACACATTTTATACAATCATTTCATTCAGCAGTTTCCTCCTAGAATAAACTACAATCTTTTAGGAAAGCATGAATTTTGTTTCTTGAAAATACAAGTTCCTCACCTAACGTCCATGCCATATAGTGGTTTTAGGCAATATCTGCATCATCTGGAAGTAAATCCTTCAAGAAGGTAAGAATGTAATCAATTTCTGTATTAGAAATCCCATACATAGTTTTCCCATGAAACAATCAGATTAAAAATTCCAGCTTTTTCATTTTGTTGCACTATTGATATACTGGATTCATGGAAGCATCATTCAATTTTTTCACCCTTATAACATCATAATTTTCATTAGATGCTTCATGTGTGCTCATATTGAACTCTTATTGGGTCAAAATCCTTTATTTTTCATGATGATGAAAAAATGGAAACTGGTCATCTAACAAATTCTCCATTCTTGTCCTTTAATTTCGATCATTAGCAATTTGAGATTTCATTTTCTCCCCATTGTGATACCACACAAAGTAGTTTGGTTTAAAACCATATTTTGTTATGTGGTAGCTGACTTCTTCACGGCTCAACCAAGGTCTGTCAATGCAATTGGAACATGGGCAGTGTACGTGATCACTATCTAAAGCATTGTGAAATGCAAAATCTAAAAATCTCTCCAAATTGTTTTGAAAATAACTTCAGATCTGATCAGTTTCATACATCCAAATTCTATCCATTATTTAAAAAGAATTTTTATATGTCATTTCATCATAAAAAATTCAATAATATTGAAGTTTAATAGAAAATATAATTAAGTAAACGATAAAGGAAGTAGATTCTATTTGATGTAGTGAACTATTAAAACAATGTAAAGATATACTAATTGATTGAATTTAGATGGATTTATAGGGAGGAAGGAGTTACCACCCTATGTAAATAGAGAGGCCTCTAGTTTAGAATCCAAGGGGGGCTTCCCCAAGGCTTCCTAAATCATAATCACAGTGAATCCAAGGTTGATTTCCTCAGGGTATTCTAAACCAAATCATCCTGAATCCAAGGGGATTTCCAAATGGAATTAAAAGCTATATTTTTAACATGAATCCTTGGTTGGTTTCTTTAAGGAATTGCAAATAATTAATCAAATAATAAGTACTAAAAAATTAAATTAAAATTTATTTCTATTCATTTTAATTAGGTCTCATATAAGAGGCACATGCCTCAGGTCCCATTATGTGTTATAGGCATCCTAAATCATTAACTCAGGTTCAATAACTCATTCTTAGCACCTCTATGGTCATACCTTTCATTAACAAATTAGTTCCCTGAGTCAAGCGCACCCCATGTGTGGATAAAGTTTAGGCTTCTACACTAATAGGTCATTCATGGCTTGTAAAAAGGTTTAATTTCATAAAGTATAGACAAAAACATTTATTTTTAAATTTGAGATTAATAATAAAGTATGTCAATCATAACAAGATTACTGAATTAAAATTGTGACTTATCTAACATTGTTATGGATGTCAACACATGCCAGCATGGCTAGTGAAAAGCACCCCACCATCATAAAAGTGAGTATTGGCCAAGAAAGAGACATAATATACAGCGTACTGTGAGAACCATATTTAATTGACACTAATGTTATATTAGTACAGTCATCTTAGGAAGCCAATTATCACTCATGACAAACCATGCCACTATAAACAACATGGAGTGTATGAGTTTTCTCTCTAATCTCAACAAAATCATCACAAATTCTTACCATTATGTAAATCATGTGGAATATGGATGATATTAACACAAAATTCCCAGAAATACCAAGCCTTTTAAGAACTGAAAATTTATGGATGATATAAACACATATTTCATTTTGAATCAAATTTGATTCACTTTACTACTTATCCCTATAGAAAAAAACTGTACTATAATAACTATATGTGTGCTACTGTCAAATCCCAACACACAAACCCAAATCAACCAGAAAAAAAAAGTCATACACACCCAAATCAAAACAGAAAACCAAAAAAGAAAACCAAAATAGTAGATGCAGAACATTAAAATGAGTGTATCACTTACAAATTAGATGTAGAACATCAAATCCCAACACACACTCCCACTTGCACAGCCCCCCTCCTTTTACCCCATCAACACAGCCCACCCCCACCCCCCACCTATAGAGGACCCCCCCCCCAACACCCCCACCTTGCACAGCCCACCCCCACCTGCACAGCCCCCCTGTAAGTGGAAGTATAGTGAATAAAATTTATTCATTCAATGATAGTCAATTTACTATATACTCAATCCCTACCTTATGGAACAACCTGATAACATTTATCAAAAATAAGAATCCATAAAAAAATGGGTAAACAGTCACCTATCATATTTCCATTACCATGATATAGAAGGTCATACAATCTTGGAATTTTTTACCATCAAATATTATCTCGAATGGACTACTAATGACTGGAAAACTCTATTTCAAAATCTCAGGGAACAGACAACATATCTCTCGACCATTATCTAAAATGATAATGAATGGTAACCATCCCATAAAATGGTTTGATGGGTGAAAACCAAATAATTGATCAAACAAGCACTAACCCACAAAATGATTTATTGGGAAATGATGCACTAAACTGTACAATGGGAACCATACCATTAAGTGGTGAAATAGTCACTAAACCAAAAAACATTTTGATGTTAATCATCTTACCAAAAGATATCACCTCCTAAGGAGGATCATTAGTTTTCCTCCATCACAATCAATATGATTTCATCCATGTCTAATGAATTTTGACCAGGTTCTAATGACTGCACTCTTTACATAGATGATGAAACACATCTTTTGACATTTAAATATTAACAGGTGGTCTAATTATATACTCCTAGTATTGGTGAATAAGAACATAGTTATATTAAACATGACACTAAATAAGTTGTTATCAATCCTATTGAAATACGATAGTTAGATGTTAATAGATCCAGCACCATGTGTCAATAGAAGTTCCAGTCATAAGGGTCTACACCAAAACTCCCATTATCATACACTCATCACATCATCATAAAAGGAAAGGGTCTCATCAATTCCATTGGGTATCTACTCCCTGAGGATTATAAGATAATATCTACTAAAGAACATATAACTATATTATAGTTGGAAAATTAAAAGATCTTCAAAATCAGAAAACAAATCAAATTACAATTTTCGGGTATACTATAGCGCATGAGCCTCTGGTTTAGGCCAAATAAAAACATAAAACAAAAAAAATAGATGTAAAACATCGAACATAAGGTACAACTTACAGATTTGAGGTGTAGAACAAAAAAACTATCTGGTTGAAAGGTGGAATAATTTTCTGAGCGAGAGAGCTCTCTGTCTCGCGATTTAGGTCTGCAATCTGGTGAATGGGGGATTGGGGCTGGCCACAATTTTAGGGGAAAATTTTCCCAACGGTTTTGAAAAACTATTGGGAAAGGTAATCTTTACCAACAGTTTTAAAAAACCATTGGCAAAAGATTCCTAAAACATCACATATCCCAACGGTTCTATATAATCGTTGGTTAAAACTCATCTAAACTACTCTATTCCAACGGTTTATTGAAACTGTTGGGTAAAGACCTATCATCATCCTTATTCCAATGGTTTTCATAAACCATTGGGAAAAATCCATTTGTATATCCTTTATTTCCAGTAGTGAATCTAGATATAGACATGATCATGTCATCATCTATTTATAATTTTTCTAAATGTTCTCCCCACTATAGGATTTAAAATCAGGAGCAGCCAATTCAAAACCATGGTACCTCCGTCATCTGAATTTCCTACAATTAATGCCTCTAAGAACTCTAATGATGCTCCTTGAATGGTTTCCTTGATAGGGAAAACATGACTGTATTTATGGTCATATCAAATACCACACTATATAGAAACAGTAGAATTCCAATAGACCAAATAGAAACTAGTCATGCAAGATTTCCTTCAAATACATTTTCAACCCTAAAACCATAACTACCTTAACCTGGTGACGTGTTTAAACTAATTCCTTAAGACTATACACAATGAAAAATAAGTAAAACTGGTTGATCCACCCTCATCTAACTATTCTCAAGATTCCCAACTTAGATAGTCGTTGTATTAAAAATTGGACTACAATTCCCTCTTCCAAGGCATCTTGCCTTTATAAAAAGCACATTCACCAAAGTTTATACCTAAATTCTGGTGACATTACTCAATCAACCCATCACCATATCATTTAAAACTATCATGCCTTAGCATGAACAAGGGGTAACCTCATCGAGGACACTAGAATCCTCGCCCCTTAAATGTTACCTCTAAGCCTGACAACAAGTTTGGGGTATCCTTGGATTCGATGAACTGTATTTTGAGGAACCTTCCCAAGGTATTTAATACTCCTCATTTACAAGTGAGATGTTGGTCCAAGTCCAAGAAGTCCACTTCAAAACATTAAATAATCCTAGAGTGGAATCCACCTGGTAGTCAATTCAGTGAAAAATGGCTGGTGTCCAAATGTTTTTCCTAGGTGTTCCTACATGATAACCTAGGTATCACTCATGACTAACCACACCTTGATTAAAACCATGTGTCAATGTGCAACATAAATAGAGATCACTTATCAAGACTAGAACCTTTTAAAACTTTAGCACGGCATAAGACCAACACTCTCTTAGTGCATCAAGGATGACATCATGTTAGGGGACATGCTCATCTATTTTTGAAAGATTACAATAAGAGTAAACAAAGAGGACCAAAATAAGAACAGTCGAACAACTACCAGTCAACTTCTCAAAAGATTCTTAGCTTCACCTATCAAAGAACCTACAATAAATGATCACAAGGCATTTACCAGCCAAGGTTTTCCATGATCTTTCAATATTTACCACCAAATATCATCCAAATCTAATTATGTTTCTCAAGCATTGCATACACATCCAACCACTTCAACATCATGTTGTTGAGCGAACACCGACATGTACACCCGAACCGATGTGATGCTTCTTACCTCAAGAGTTTCCTAGTCATCAAAATAAGGAATATAGACTATATAATCATAAGTAATCTATATTAGAAACATATTAAACATACATGTATCCCTCCTCCAAGCCATGATCACTGCATCCAATCTTATGGCACGAAAACCAGAACCAAACTGACTAATGTGTCAAAACACATGATCCTCTAGGAAAGTCATCCCGAGCATTGGAATGAACTTTATCTCTTTATCTCATAGGTCACTCTACCACATAGATGACTTGAGAATACACAAAATAGCTCAAGGCTCAATGATTCCACTATACTCGACTAGTTTGTCACATCATTTTCAACTCCACAGGCTCAGCATATATCAATGCATATTACCTCGAGATTTCATGAGAAAATGGAACTTCCTTGATACTACCCATAGTCTTATCAAACTTAGGCATTCAAGTATCAGATATCCTACACATAAACCTAACTCAAGTCGCATTATCACATACAAATGTAAAACAAACTGATGACCTCTCAAGTCACCCAAGGAAAGATTAAGGGGTCACCGGACCTAGAAATTGACCAACCATGCCCTTGGCATGTCTAACATACTAAAACAAAACATCACTCGATGATCACACCCACAAAAAAGGAAAATAAAATCATGACCACTTGTCCAAAAAAATGGTGTAACTTAGAAGTCAAGAGTCTTACTAGGGACAACATCACTCGAATGACACCAAATGGAGGAAAACTCACAGAAAAAAGGGGTTTATTCTCTAAGGGTTCTTTTAACGACCCAAAATATTGAATAAATCTTGTTTCCAAATTTTGTGTGTTATTTTATTTTTCATACTCAACAAAAATGTTTCATTTGATAACATGAGTATAATTAAAATGAGACCGTTGGGTTTTGACTGTTATATGACCATTGGTCAATATGACCACTGGAAACTAAATGTTTTGATTATTGTATCTAAATAAAAGTAATCTTAGTTAATTAATATAGAAAGAAGATTTGATGGCCTCGCCCAGTAGTCTTGGACCGATCGAAGCCCATCTAACAGAACTTGGGAAGGAGGTATCACCACTGGGATTTTCTCTGGACCAAACCCAAGATGAACTTCATCGTGTGAAGCTAGAACGGAATCACCTTCGCGAGAAGTTCAAACTGATAGAAATTACTACTCGTGTGATGTTGGCCGAGCCTCCCTCAAATTATCTCACATTAACACATCTTACACTTAGGTCCTATGCTGGTGTGATAAGGGGCTATGTAAGGAGACCCTAACTGCCTTGTGTAATCCTTTGTTTTAAATAAAAAATTGGTATTTCTTCTTATGATGAAGTTTATGAATTTTCAAATAACTGGATAAATATTGTATGCATATTTTTGATGAATTTTAGAAAAATGATATTTTTTTAAAAAATGTTTATGTAAACCTTAAATAATTAAAAACATGTAATGATATTCAAAAAATGATCTTCTACAATTATGTCAAGTACGAAATTTTCAGTCTAATAAGATCAACATGATTTTTGATGAATAGTAAATTATGAATAGTGATTTTATGCTTAGGATTAGTAATGTGACCAAATGGATTAGTAATATCAATTAAATAAAGTATTAATATAATATAGACACCTTGATTAAGTAATGTGATTCAGTAAAATGGTTAAATAACGGTTTTATAAATTATTAGTCAAGTATTAGTTTTCTCAGGTGAATAGTGTTTTTTTAATTAAAATTTTAATTAAATATATTTAAAATATTATTTTTATAAAATGGACTTCATTTTTGAACTCATATCATCGAAATTATGTTAAAGTAATTTTTGAGGATTTTTCTGAAAAAAAAAATGAATTTTCGATGAATAGTGAAAATACAGTTTTTAAGTTACGGGAGTTTAATGACATCATTAAATTATGTATTAAGTATGTAATCAATATGGTCGACTTATGAATAGTAAGATAAGGTATGTGGTGTCCCAAGTGACCAATACCATGGGCAGATACCATGGTCAAGCCCATAGTTTTGCCAAAACCACTAATGAGGTGTCCCTTGGCCATTAATGCATTTTCCCCTCACTTTCCCTATAAATACCAAGCCATCCTCTCATCCATTCGACTCCCCACTCTCCCCCAACGAAGTTCTGGACTAATTACCTCCCAATGAGTCCTCCCAAGGTGCCCCCAAGCCTCTCAAGGTCCAAACCTTTGAGTTTTAAGAGTTACGTTTTAAGGTAAGGGATCCGACCTCTCTCTTTCTTTTCAAGTAATCTCTTTTATGTCATTCCTTTTATGCTCCATGTTCTTGTGTTGGAGGATGTTATTTTATATTCATTATACTTTCCTTTTTATGTTCATATTATGATAGACCCCCTCTTACTCTCATCATTTAATTTTATGAAATTTTAAGTGGCGTTGTTAGGCTGCCGAAATTTTTGTAACGGATTCTTTCACCCTTCCCATTTTCAAGTCTATTTTCTTGTCAAGTCTTTCAAGTTACTTTTTATTATGTTGGGGTATGATATCTATATCTATCATACTTATTTTTTATGATCATATGATGATATACCCCATTTTATCTCTTCAATTCAGTATTTTGAAGTTTTAAGTGGCGTCGTTAGGCTGCCGAATTGTTAAGAGATTCTTTCACCCTTCTCGTTTTCAAGATCTATTTGCATGTCAAGTCTTTCAAGTTACTTTTTATTATGTTGGGGTATGATCTATATATCTATCATACTGATCTTTTATTTTAATATGATGAGAGACCCTATTTGACCTTGTCAATTCATTTTTTTTGAAGTTTACGTGACGCCGTTAGGCTGCCGAATTTTTAAGGGATTCGTTCACCTTTCTCATTTTTCAAAGATCTACTTTCATGTCAAATATTTCAAGTTCATTTTGAATTATATTGGGGTATTATCTCTATATCTATCATACTGATCTTTTTTGTTCATATGATGAGAGAACCTATTTGATCTCGTCAATTCATTTTTGTTGAAGTTTAAGTGACGCCGTTGGGCTTCCGAATTTTCATAAGAGAAATCTTATTTTTGTCTTCCTTTCATGTTCTTCATTTCATATGGTATATCTTTAAAATTTCATCACCATGTTTATATATACTTCATATTCTATCCCTCCACTGTTTTATGGGTCATTTATAAATGTTTGTCCCATGTCCCCTCTCTTTTCAATGTTTTCTAAAACCTCGTAACATAGCCGTTATGCTGCAAAATTTCTGTCTCAAGATGTCTCTCTATTTTTCTAAAGTTATTTTATTTTATGAATTGAATACTCAAAGCTCTTTATTCTAAATTGGTATTCACATATATACCAAAATATTCTATTATAAATTCTGGTATTTACATACATGAGACCCACCTTCCTTTTCTGTGGGTTTTAAAGTGACATAAAGATCATGTCTTTAAAGGAGTTTTAAAATGTTATGATTATGAAATGAAACCAATTTCTTTTATTAAATATGGGTTGTTTATTAAATGATTGATGATGATATATGTGTCTCACATGATAACAACGTCAAATTTAAGGATGCGCCCTGATAGCGCTCTAATGCATTGGGTAATGATGTAACCAATAGAGATTACAATTTTCACGATATCTTGGTGAATAACCTTGGAAATTTTAAAATGACACCTTCGGGATGGACCTTGGTGATATGTTCATGATTGTCTATGTTAAATTATGTAGCCACATCTTCAAGTTATGAAAAATGATATTTTTATTATGATATATCTCATGATTTCTTTCCCATGCCTTAAAGTTATTTTCATGACCTTATTGAAGTATCTCAAGTTCACATGTAAAATGTTTCTCTTCTTTCCCTTACTGGGCCTTCTGATCACCCCTTCTTTTGATGTATGTACCTAGGTTATGAGATGTAGTAATGAACCTAGGATGAATATGAGGATAATCCTTTCAAGTTTTTAAGAAGAATGTTTTATGTTTTCATGTTTTAAGTTCCTGGTTTCCAAGACACTAAAACTTAAAGATCCTAAATTTTGTAAAATGTAATGAAAGTTTATGTGATAAAAAGGCGGGATGCAGTAGTTGGTATCAAAGGATGGTTTAGTTATTTGTGGAAATTAGGATATGAAAAATTTAGGAAGAACCCTATAGAAAAGTTTAAATATAGGAAATCTTCCTGGTATTTTGGTGAGTATTGAGTAAGGGTTTCCAAGCAAATACATCCATGTTTGGATACGAGCAGGTAGAGGAGGCTCTGGAACAGATGTACATAGGGGTAAAACCAGAAAACACCGCTTTGAGCTAGACTCGAATGGTAACTGGTACACGACAACGGGCCTTGCTGCACTCTTGGTTACGACACTCCCGGGGGATATGCTTTGGTAAATTCATAAGCTTAGTATGAACCATTATTAAAGGAACAAAGATAAAATAAAATAAATATTCACATAAGAATATATGATCATGGATAACCTAGTTTGAAACAAAGGGGATCACAAGTTAGGATATACTTTTCTTCTACAAGTTATCCTTATATGATTTAAGTTCCTTTTCATGATTATTGGATATGTATTTAAGCCCCTAATTATACTTTCTATTCTTAGTTAATGGTGGGAAATGGAAGAACATGTCCCCAAAACCAATGTGATATGAAATGAGACGATTTCCATATTAATATGACAGAGATGATTAGTGGATTAAAAGATGATTATTATTTTGGAAGACGTTCACTATTTTGGGGACCCTATATGATCGAGGTAAATAGATTACTATGGTATTTTAATTGAGGAGTAAGGTTGACTAATATTTTGAAGAATCGATGAATTTAAGGTGAACTTATGGAATTATAGGTTACTTATGGAAATGATTAACCTATCTTGGGGTAAATATGTTTAGGTTAGTTAGTTTTGTTATAAGATTTTAGGGGTGGTTGATGTTGTTTTGAGATTAATGATAAAGTTTAACATGGAAGACTAAGTTATCAAATCCTTCCTGTATTTGGGTATCAATCTTAGTTTGGTTTATTTTGAAAAATTTTATAGACTGTTATTTATGGAATGGTCTATGATGAACTTTGGGTAGTACCATGGAACTTTGAAGATTTAAAAGTAGTTTCCATTCCTATGGGATTCTTTCTTTCTGAAGAGTTGTTTTACCTTACCCTTTCTGTTTTTGGGATAATGTTTAAAGATAGAAGAAATATATAGTTAATCTTTTGTGGATTATGTGATTCTCTAGAATATGATTCTTGTGTTTTGATGAGACCAAGTATTTTTGAATGCTCATCGTTTGTAGAAAAGATTAGTTTTGGTAGAAACTTATTTAGGATGAAACTCTACTTGAAGGTTGGTATATTTCCTTATGTTTTTGTTCAATGTAGTAAATGAATTCCTCAAAATTATGAAAAGAAACGTAAAACAAAAATGTTGTTAGATTACATTTCCTACTAGGTAATCAAAGACCATTTACAGACATCATATGTTTGGGATTTTCTCATGGTCAACTTTCTCCTAATCATGTTTTCTATCACTCTCCCCTAGAACATGACCCTTTTTTTCTTCCATATCCATGTTTTCCTCCATGGAATCCTAGTATGGGTAAACTCGGGTGACCTTTGTACTTCCCTTTCTTTATTTTAAAGTAATAGTGTTACTGACTCTTTTCCGATGTACGACTTTCAATGAAATTTCAAAACCCAATTTAAAAATTGCGAGGACGCAATTTCTTAAGGGGGAAGATTGTAACGACCAAAAGTTTTAAATAAATCGTTTTTCCTAATTTTTTGTGTTATTTTATTTTTCATACTCAACAAAACTGTTTCATTTGATAACATGAGTATAATTAAAATGAGACCGTTGGGTTTTGACTGTTATATGACCATTTGTCAATATGACCACTGGAAACTAAACGTTTTGATTATTGTCTCTAAATACAAGAAATCTTGGTTAGTTAATATAGAAAGAAGATTTGATGGCCTCACCCAGTAGTCTTGGACCGATCGAAGCCCATCTAACAGAACTTGCGAAGGAGGTAACACCACTGGGCTTTGCTCTGGACCAAACCCAAGCCGAACTTCATCTTGTGAAGCTAGAACGGAATCTCCTTCGCGAGAAGTTCAAACAAATAGAAATTACTACTCGTGCGATGTTGGCCGAGCCTCCCTCGGATTCTCTCACCTTAGCACATATTACACTTAGGTCCTATGCTGGTGTGATAAGGGGCTATGTAAGGAGACCGTAACATCCTTGGGTAATCCTTTATTTTAAATAAAAAATTGGTATTTCTTCTTATGATGAAGTTTATGAATTTTCAAATGACTGGATAAATATAGTATGCATATTTTTGATGCATTTTAGAAGAAGAATATTTAAAAAAAAAGTTTATGTAAACCTAAAATAATTAAAAACCTGTAATGATATTTAAAAAATGGTCTTCTACAATTATGTCCAGTACGAAATTTACAGTCTAATAAGATCAACTTGATTTTTGATGAATAGTAAATTATGAATAGTGATTTTATGCTTAGGATTAGTAATGTGACCAAATGGATTAGTAATCTCAATTAAATAAAGTATTAATATAATCTAGTCACCTTGATTAAGTAATGTGATTCAGTAAAATGGTTAAATAACAGTTTCATAAATTATTAGTCAAGTATTAGTTTTTTAGGGTGAATAGTGTTTTTTTAATTAAAAATTTAATTAAAAATATTTAGAAAATTATTTTTATAAAATGGACTTTATTTTTGAACTCAGAGCATCGAAATTATGTTAAATTAATTTTTGGGGATTTTTCTGAAAAAAATGAATTTTTGATGACTAGTGAAAATACAGTTTTTAAGTTCCGGGTGTTTAATGACATCATTAAATGATGTATTAATTATGGAATCAATATGGTAGAATTATGAATAGTAATATAAGGTTTGACATGTCCCAAGTGGCCAATACCATGGGCAAGCCCATGATTTTTCCAAAACCTCTAATGAGGTGTCCCTTGGCCATTAATGCCTTGTCCCCTCACTTTCCCTATAAATACCAAGTCATCCTCTCATCTATTCGACTCCCCACTCTCCCCCAACTATGTTCTGGTCTCATTACCTCCCAAGGAGTCCTCCCAAGGTGCCCCCAAGCCTCTCAAGGTCCAAACCTTTGAGTTTTAAGAGTTACGTTTTAAGGTAAGGAATCTGACCTCTCTCTTTCTTTTCAAGTAATCTCTTTTATGTCATTCCTTTTATTCTCCATGTTCTTATGTTGGAGGATGTTCTTTTATATTCATTATACTGTCCTTTTTTATTTTCATATTATTATATACCCCCTCTTATTCTCATCATTTCATTTTATGAAAGTTTAAGTGGCGTCGTTAGGCTGCCGAAATTTTTGTAACGGATTCTTTCACCCTTCTCATTTTCAAGTCTATTTTCTTGTCAAGTATTTCAAGTTACTTTTTATTATGTTGGGGAATGATATATATATCTATAATACTGATATTTTATGATAATATGATGAGAGACCCCATTTTATCTCTTCAATTCAGTATTTTGAAGTTTTAAGTGGCGCTGTTAGGCTGCCGAATTTTTAAGGGATTCTTTCACTCTTCTCGTTTTCAAGATCTATTTTTATGTCAAGTCTTTCAAGTTCCTTTTTATTATGTTGGGGTATGATATCTATATCTATAATACTGATATTTTATTTTCATATGATGAGAGACCCTATTTGATCTCTTCAACTCATTTTTGTTGAAGTTTAAGTGAGGCCGTTAGGCTGCCGAATTTTTATGGGATTCGTTCACCTTTCTCATTTCTCAAAGATATACTTTCATGTCAAGTATTTAAAGTTCCTTTTTTATTATGTTGGGGTATGATCTCTATATCTATCATACTTATCTTTTATGTTCATATTATGAGAGACCCTATTTGATCTCGTCAATTCATTTTTGTTGAAGTTTAAGTGACGTCGTTAGGCTTCCGAATTTTCATAAGAGAAATCTTATTTTTGTCTTCCTTTCATGTTCTTAATTTCATATGGTATATATTTCAAATTTCATTAAAATGTATATATATCTTTCATATTCTATCCCTCCACTTTTTTATAGATCATTTATGAATGTTTTACCCATGTCCCCTCTCTTTTCAATGTTTTCTAAAACCTCGTAACATAGCCGTTATGCTGCAGAATTTCCGTCTCAAAATGTATCTCTCTTTTTCTAATGTTATTTTATTTCATTAAGTGAATACTCAAAGCTCTTTCATCTAAATGGATATTCACATATATACCAAAATATTCTATTTTAAAATTTGGGATTTACATACATGAGACCCACCTTTCTTTTCTGTGGGTTTTAAAGTGACATAAAGATCATGTCTTTAAAGAAGTTTTAAATCGTTATGATTATGGAATGAAACCCATTTATTTTATGATATATTGGTTTTTTATGAAATTATTTATGATGATATATGTGGCTCACATGATAACAAAGGAAAATTTAAGGGTGCACCCTGATAGTGCTCCAATGCATTGGGTAATGATGTAACCAATAGAGATTACAATTTTCACGATATCTTGGTGAATAACCTTGGTAATTTTCAAATGACACCTTGGGGATGGACCTTGGTGATATGTTCATAATTTTCTATGTTAAATGATGTAGCCACATCTTCAAGTTATGAAAAATTTTATTTTTATTATGATATATCTCATGATTTCTTTCTCATGCCTTAAAGTTCTTTTCATGACCTTATTGAAGTATCTCAAGTTCAATGTAAAATGTTTCTCTTGTTTCCCTTACTGGGCCTTCTGCTCACCCCTTCTTTTGATGTATGACCCCAGGTTATGAGATGTAGTAATGAACCTAGGATGAATATGAGGAGAATCCTTTAATGTTTTTAAGAAGAATGTTTTATGTTTTCATGTTTTAAGTTCCTAGTTTCCAAGACACTAAACCTTAAAGATCCTCAGTTTTGTAAAATGTAATGAAAGTTTATGTGATAAAAATGCGGGATGCAATAGTTCTACTTACCATGGGATATCCCATTACTAAAGCACCAGAATAGACTTTATAACTAGGTCATGAAAAATAGAATTCACTAGGTCATATGCCTATCATTTAATCCATTGATAAAAGTAAATGGAGGCCTAGATAAAATGATCACATTTATGTTCCAAGTCAACTCAAAAGAGATATCTAAAAATACCCTTATGTGAGGGTTTAAACAAGGACACAAATTTAGGTTCCATTTTTTTCATCACATTAATTCACATCAACTTTGAACATTTAAAATATTTTAAATCGAACATCAAGTACCAATTATAAAACAAAATCCCTTGGTATATAAATTAACTAACAACTCATGAAAAATACGCAAGTCTTAAAAACATACTTTTTAAACATTCAAAATGTATTGGAATCCTATAATAATTATTAAACTTAATAATTAAGTTCCTTTTTAAGTTATAATAGATAGGAAGACATATGAGTGTCCCATTAAGTCAAACTTAGTTCTTCAGAATTCAACCCAACAAGAGAAATTTAGTTAATTATAATTTCAAAACACTCCAAGAGGTTTGTCTCATAAGAAACATGCCCCAAAAAACCTACATAGGTCAGTTGTTCATTTTTTAATTTATCCATATGGTTCATTAAGCCCAGGTAATATAATTATAATCCTTAACAAGTCATCCAATTCACTTCAGGTCAAAGTTAAAAAAACGTTTTCATTTTAACCATTTCAAAATATATATATTCAATGATCATATATAATGGTTCAGTTATATGGGTGGCCATATACCAACCCATAAAGCACCCATACACTTTACAGGTTGGAATTTGGATCCCATTAATCGAAACCAACTCACTTTAAAATATGAACTTTTGTTTCATTTAAATTTTTAAAAAAAGTTTCTAAACATGTATACATGTCAAGCATGGTTTGAGTATACGTGTAACCTTTTTCCAATTATAATGTGAATATACACCTTAAAATTGAAAAATGGTTCCTATTTAATCCCAACAACTATTTTTTATCCCATTAAATCATTAATAAATATTCCAAGAAAAACTAGCATGTCATTACAATCAGTCGAAACAAATAATCATGTTAAATAGACAAGCAGTATGTAATAAAATCACCTAAGCGTATTATAAGAAATCATGATAAATAATTTCCTAAATATGTACAAATATAATCATGTTATTAAAATACCTAACATGGTATATACAATCATGATAATAAATACAAGGCATGGAACAAAATCAAGGCACATCATCTAAATTATTAGGCAATCTATAAATAAAACTACATGGCATGGTATATGCATGAAATATGAATATCTATGTGCCTTTAATGATTTATGTAATGCTTCATCCTTTCCATACTAAGAGAATGGTAAAATACCATAAATTTCATAAATCCATAAGTAGTGTAATGTACACCAATCACTCAAGGTGAAATCATAGTAAACTATAATATAAAATATTTTAAACATTAATCCCATACCAAGCCAATTGGACTTTTCCCCATGGGTTGGGAGATCAGTCCCAGACACGAATATTTATCAACAACCTACACATCCCTAGTCTCATATATACTAACCCAAAATATAAATATAGTGGGAAGACACACCACCTCTAATACCACTTTGTAACATCTCTGTCCAGCTAACCATTAAGACGGTCGTTGGATAGGTGGGTCACATGGACTCAATCATGCCTCCCAATACTCCAGAGGTTTCAAAATAGTAGTGGGGGTATAGGTAGGTGATAGAGGTGATACTATACCCTCATGTTAGAGTATCACAACTGTATATTAGAAGGTAAACAAAAAATACTAGTGGAAATAAAAATAATTGAAAGAAAAATAAGAGAGATAATAATAATATCAACTAAATATAAAATAATGTCCTCGAAAAATACAAAATATATGCATGCATGTCTGGATGATGATACATAAAAAAACTAAATAAATACAGCATTTAGTGATACTGTATAGTACAAGAATAAGAAAATTAAAGGGAATCCACAAGGGTGATCTCCATGAGAATCCTGATATACTACTCAGTCCTATGATCCTAATGCCTAGGTACTAGAAACACAGAAAAAAAAAAGAAATCATCCATGGTCCATTGAACATAAGGTATACTCGGTTGCCATAATGAATTAGTAGCCCAAGAAGGGTGTGAGATAAAAATCCCAATAGTTTACTACCCACAGTGTCTATGAATGAATCCATCCTATGAATAATTAGTAAAGTTGTGTTTATGTAATTAGAATAAATAAGCATTACTAAAATAAATAAATAAACACTTGTTATCTCAGGTTCCAATAGGAAACCTAGCTAACTCTACCATATTCAACTAATGGTTGGAATAATAGTCTAAATAGTAACCATATGTATATGGTAAAAATATGTACATAGTATAATTCTATATTGAATCCACCTATTTGAACCATGTACGTGTAGACGTAGGTATCCATTTACCTAGAATACTAGGTGCTAGCTGGATAGGGCGTAACTCATTTATCCATAACTAGTCTAAATGAGCCTATAAGCTTAAGAAATATGGTGCATTCCCAACATCCCAATAGAGTTCTTGGCGTTATGCACAACACTCAGGATGGTGATTGATCCATCGTGTCAACACTCTAAACAATGAGTGTGGCGCCTCAACCCAAAACCTATATAGTATCAATGGAGTGAGATGTCAAGATAGAAAAACCCATTGTAAAGGAGATTAATTTTCCACCATGTTCAATAGATACCTTAAAATAGTTCCACATCCCATTTAAGGCGTGATCATATAGTAAAAATTAATAACCAGATCCATGAGGCATTACCTCTCATTCTCTGCATTTATTAATCCCAATTAACATTACCGGCATTACATTGTAATGACTACATGTATTAAGCATGTAATTAATTACTTATCCTCCCCACCCTTTATAGTTCATTTATTTAAATAGATTAATGTAATCATGTCATGTAATTTAAACATTTAGAATCATTTAATAAAATCATTCCATCATATTAATCCATTTCATTTAATACATACCATTTAATTTAACAACACATAGAAATTCAATTGTAAGGGTCCATAAGGAACATAGAAGGCGCCATGAACACATGGGAATTTACCTACATGGGAAACTCCATTAATAATTTATACCAATCCCATAGGAGGAGTTTGGTTCAATATTAATTTATGTATGAAATGTTCCAAGACATGAACTTAGATGTTAAATGGTTTTATTAACATTTACAAAGTAAAAACTCCATTTTATAATTCCATTAGAGTCCATGTAACAAACATTCCATATATCAACAATAACTTCAAATCATAGAACAAGGAAAAAACATTAAGCCAAGAACACCATAATCCACTACTCATTATTTTAAAATTTTGATGGTAGTACCACTCTTTCGAGGGGTTTTATTATAAAAACATTATATTGTTCATAAAAAATTATTTATCACAATTAATCACCAAAAGTAAGAGTTATAACTAAGTTCACTTAAAAGAGTAATTTTATAAGAACTACTAAACGTGTAAACAATTAATAAGATTCATCATGGCACTTATAAGGTACCATTATGAGTTAATAATTTTATTTCATGGAGAAATTACATTTAAAATCTAAACTGAACGCTTAAAAGGCATCTTGGAAATTTTAAACTATTAATATAAGGGGAAAATTAATGTCGTCACATCCATGGGGTGTCTGTGATCAAGGTTTAAATCATCAATTTACTTAACATGGATCATAATGATTGAATCTTGGTTGGTTAATCATTTTAGTATAAAGAAAATATTTTTAATGAAATTTTCAGAAAAACTCGGTGTGCGGAGTAATGAATCTATTCATAAAACAAAGGAAAATTTATGAAAAATTTGCATACCGTGTAACGACCCAATGTTTTTAATGGAAATTACCTTCTTATAAATATTCCATATAATCACATAATAATTAACTACTAAGTGATAAGTGACCTTTAAACATAAGTTTGTCACTTCTATGTTTGGAATTTTGAAAATCTGACATACACGGTTGTGTTCAAGATGTTTTTTGGAGTCCGATAAGAAAAACATAATTTTTTTGGTGAATAGTATCCTACCCTAATGAAGTGTAACATAACCTTATGAATATCTATATACCCTAATGAAGAATAACATCACCTATGATAGAATAAAAATAATATTCAAGTTGGAAGTACAATATACCTATTTTTTAGAATGAGTTAATACATGTTTTTAAATCTGGTTTTTGATAATAAATTATGATTTTAAATAAATATTAAAATAATCATATTTAGAAAATTATTTATAAAAAATGGACTTCATTTTTGGATTCTACAAATCGAAAAATGGTTAGGGTGAATTTTTGATATTTTTCTGAAATACTTGAATTTTTGGGAATAGTAAAATACGGTAATTTACCATATATATACATTATAAGCTAAATAACATGTTCCTATAATAATGGATGATTTAACCACCCATGGATCGAATTCACATGACCCATTTACTATTCTTGGTCAAGGAATACTTACTATTCTTTTTCTTGTGAAGAAATAATAAATTAACGATTATAATATCATTAAATCCCTCCTCTCCTCCACTATAAGAACCCCCTTCACTCCCTCTTCTCCTATAAAGCTCCAATACTTCGATAAATTCTGCCCAAATCTCTCCCCAAGGTCCTCCCCCACGTCCAAAATCTCTCAGCCTCCTCAAAATACCAAAACCCCTCCCCTTAAGAGGTTCTCAAAGGAGGAAGTCTCAAGAGGTAAATTCCTCTTCCCAAATTTCTTCTTTTCTTTTAAGTACTTTTCTTTTTAATTTCTTTCCTCACCTCCCTTCACCATAATAGTGTGATAAATCCAATAGAATACATGTACTAGAATTTCTTCATTCAAGTGGTAAATTTCATTATCCTCTTTCCCCACCCTTTAATTTGAATGAAATGAAAGCACCGTTTGAGATGTGTTAATTTAGCACATTCAAGGACAACGGTTTATCATTTTTTTATTATATTTATCTCTGGTCATGAAACCATTCGTGTTATGGTTGAACCAGATTATTATATATTTAATATATCCTATTTTTGGTTCTGTAATCTTTTGGTACAAATGGAATTAAATTATAATGAAAAACACATTCTTTGTAATCAAATCCACCGATTAACAAAAACGGTTATCACTAAGGTTATAAATATAATAATCCAACATCACTCTAAGTAAACTAATTAAAATTAAAACCATTTAATATCCTGGATATTAAATAAATAATGTAACTTCAATTTTGGAAAACCACATTTATCTTGCATATAATCCAAACTTGAATATATGTGAACCGATCTTTTAAAGCCAAGTAAACAAACGAGCCCGAACAATGAAATTGAACCTTATAACTAATCAAAAAGGATTTTAATGAACTAAAAAGGGTTATAATAAATCAATTACATATATAAAAGTTTATGGACTTATGAATTAATAATCCTAATTCGTTTATTCAGGTCATTAATAACAAGCGGAGAACACCACCGGGTTTAAGGTAAGGGATCCTTCCCTTTTCACTCTTAATCAAGATTGTTCTCTACGCTATGTTTTTTTGTGTAATACCAAGTGATGGGGTATGTTTATAAAGCTTCCCCATACTTCCATAATGTTTCATAAGTGATGAGAAACCCCTTATCTCTTTCATCAATCCCTCTTAGTTACACCCAATACCATGCCAATAAACCATGATGGATTCTACCCCAACTTCCATTATTCATTCAGGTTGTTCTATATTTCCTTTTACCAAAATATAGTTGTCTTTTCTTTTTATGTAGAACTTAAACATTATGTTTATATTCTCCAAAATCATTTTCTAAGATCCATCTCCCTTTCTCTTTCAAGGATATACATTCTTTCAAGTAAATCTCTCCTCGATACTTCCCAGTAAGCACACTCATTTCAAGGGGACTTCCCAAATTTTTACCCAAATTTCATGTGCACTCTATCCTATGTTGTAAAACACCATTGTATTTATAAAACTAGTATTTTTATTATGAAAACCTTCTTGGTTAAATTCTTGTTTTATATAAAATAATTTCATCTTTTCTATTTGAAAATCTCTAGAGTGTTTTCTTTAAAAAAGCACAAAAATGTTTTAATGCTAATGTTTCTAAAATACATTTTTTATATATGTTTTCTCTTATATTTGACACCACTTACCATTTTATATGCCTATTTTACCCTATGAATTTCCATTTATGTTCTAATACATTCCTTTCATGGACACTTTCATGATACGCCCATTGGATATGTTTTATGTCACGATTGTGGTACCCAATTCTTTCCATGGGTAACCTTATGTTTATGTATGGTTAATTATGTATGATTACTTATGTGGAAGGATTATTTATGTGGAAAGAATATTTATTAATATGTTGAGATGGATTCACCCAGATAGCACTCCAATTCATTTGGTAAGGTCAAGTCTCATGAGATGCGATGTGAAATGGAATTGGTGGTTAGCCTTGACCCGTACTGAAATGGGAAACAGGATTGGTGGTTAGTCTTGACCCATACTGAAATGGGAAATGGTATTGGTGGTTATCCTTGAACTGTACTAAAGAATTTTTTTTTCATTTTGACACATTTATATGATTCCATGTTTATATGATCTCGTACTTATACGAAATGATTTTATAAGTTACATGATTTTGATATCATTATGTCATGTCTCCTAACTCATGTGCTTGAGATGTATCCTTATGTTCATTCCCTTGCTGGGATTTTTAGCTCATCCCTTTGTTCATGTGTTCCCCAGGGTACCCTATGCAGATGTAAGGGCTCAAAGTAAGTTAGGAACTTATTATGGAGATTAAATAAAGAAGTTGTTTTAGCCCCATGTTTTGTGTTGTATGTACCTAGTCTTCCAAGACACTAGACTTAACGATCGTTGAATTGTACTCTGATGATGAATTATGGTTAAAATCCTGAAATATTATATTTAAAAGGCTCGGGTCACTATAGTTGGTATCAGAGGATGGTCTAGTTATTTTTAGAGATTAGGAATAGAGAACCTTAGTTAGAACATTAAGGATGAGACTATTTATAAGAAAACAGTCCTAAATTTTGGTGAGTATAGAGTAAGTGGTTTATCAAGAAAATACATCTCTTTCTGGATATGAGCAGGTAGAGGCGGCTCTGGAACATATGTATCTAGGGGTAAACCCCAAAAACACCGCTTTGAGCTAGACTCGAACGGGAACTGGTGCACGATAACGGGCATTTCTGCACTCTTGGTTATGACACTCTCAGGGGATATGCTTTGGTAGATTCACAATCTTAGTACAAACCTTTATTAAGGGTAAAAAAATCCCCTAAGAATATATGTTAAGAAATAGATCGAGGATAACCTAGGTTTTAACCTAAGGAATCACAAGTTAGGATGTACTTGTTTGTTATACGTTTATCCCTTTATGTTAAATGTTTCATTTTATGCTCAATAAATAAGTATTCAAGCCCCATAATTGTGTGTTATTATTTATTAGTTAATAGAGGTAAATAGAAGAACGTGTGCCAACAATCAACGTGATAGGCAATGTGACAACCACCCTAATGATATGTCTGAGATGATGGGATCCCAAGTTGAACATATTGTGAACTTGCCAAACAAGCTATTGAAAATCACAATCAACAATTGGTACATAGTTGAATGCCCAAATTCATCAAGTAGGAGGAAGATGACATATCAAGGAAGTTCATCTGATAAAGGTGATAAAGGAAAGAAGAAAAAATTTCCTTTGTGCAAAAAGTGTGGAAAGAGGCATCAAGGAGAATGTCACAAAGGAACCAAGAGATGTGTTAATTGTGGGAAGGTGGGACATAAAATATCCAATTGCTATAAAAAAATGGATAATGTGATGAATGGAGATAAGGTTATATCTAATGTACCTTATACTGTTCATTTTCATGAATGTGGAGAAGTTGTACATTTTCCAGGACAATGCTACCCTAGAAGGGATGAGAAGCGTGATGAGAATCAACAATCTCTAAGGACAAGGGGATAATGCAAGTCTGATGTTGAGATAGATCATGATGACTGAAATACATGTAACCTCTTTTCAATAACTGTGTATGTCATGCTGTATTTTTGTTCATTCCCTATGAGCATGTCTTAATTTTTTTCTAGGAACATCGAGTCGCTACTTAAAATGATTTTATATCATTTAGGGAGAAATTCCTTGATTATATATCACATGTTGATGTTTGTGAAACTGTTCATCTTTGAAATAATATAAGTCTCCCTTTAGTGGAATTTGATGCTATTCTAGGCAAGGATTGACTTTATCCAGATAGTGTCGACATAAATAGCTTCAAAGAAATTATTAGGCTACGTACTAATACAAAATGATAAAGTGATAGCCTATGCCTCAAGGCAGCTAAAAATACATGAGAAAAACTATCCCACGCATGATCTAGAGTTGGTGACTGTAATATTTGTGTTGAAAATCTGGCGGCATTATCTCTATGGGGAAAATGTGAGATATATACTGACCACAAGAGTCTCAAATATATATTCACATAGAAAGATCTTATTATGTGCCAACGAAGATAGATAGAGCTCATCAATGATTACGACTGCTCAATCCACTATCATCTTGGTAAGGAAAACATGGTGATGGATGCTCTAAGTAGAAAGGATCCTACATCTTTATCAATGATGAGAATTGAAAATGATCCGATCTTCTTATATTTTCAAAGGATGGACATGGGAATCATTAAGGGAGGAACATCATCAATCCTTTATCAAATGATTGCTCAACCATCCCACTTGGAGAAAATAAAGGTTTCTCAAAGAAAGGATGTGGAAATTCAGAAAAGGGTGGAAGTTGTTAAAAATGGGAAATCCTCTTATTTCAAAATTGATGTGGAAGGAGTTGTAATATTTGGGACACGATTAAGTGTACCATCTAATCTAGAGATCAAGAAGGGGCTATTGAATGATTCACATAGCTCGACCTTCTCTATCCATCTTGGGAGTACCCAAATGTACCGTGATCTCTGAGAACACTTCTAGAGGGATAACATGAAGAAGGATATTGCGGAATATATATCAAGGTTCTTAGTATGTCAGCAAGTTAAATATGAGTGACAAAAGTTCAAAGGTATGATGCAGCCATTTCCTATACCCATGTGGAAATGGGAAAATGTTACTGTGGACTTTTTCATGGGTCTCTTGAAGATGTCGAACGAAAATAATGCGATATGGGTTGTGGTTGACCGACTCACCAAGACAACCCATTTCATCGATATTCGGGAAGATCTATCACTTGAACAACTTGAAAAGTTATATGTGAAGGAAGTGGTGAGACTGCATGGTGTTCCACTCCCAATTGTCTCTGACCATGATCCAAGGTTCACATCTAAATTCTGGAAGAGTCTTCAACATGCTTTGAGTACTGAATTAAATTTCAGCATGGCCTATCACCCCCAAACTGATGTCCAATATGAAAAGACTATTTAGATGCTTGAATATATGCTAACAGTATGCTCTATTGAATACAAAGGTGGTTGGGATCATCATCTCCCATTGGTTGAGTTCTCGTACAACAATAGCTTTTACTCGAGTATTCAGATGGCTCCATATGAAGCTCTATATGGAAAGCGATGTAGAACTCCAACCTGTTGGGATAAAGTTGGAGAGAGAAAGCTACTTGGACCTGATCTTGTTCAAGAGATGACAGATAAGGTTCAAGTCATCCAGAAACACATCAAAGCTGCTTCAAGTCGGTAAAAGAGCTATGCTGACAACCATCGAAGGGACGTGGAGTTCGACGTTGGAGATAAAGTCTTCCTTTTAATATCTCTATTGAAGAAAGTCATGCGATTCGGGGAGAAAGGGAAGCTATGCCCAATGTATATTGGCCCCTTTGAGATCCTTGACTGCATAGGAGTTGTGGCCTATCGGCTTGCACTTCCACCAAATATGGCTTGAGTTCATGATTTTTTCCACGTATCACTCTTGAGTAAGTACATACTTGATCCCTCACATGTACTAAACTGAGAGGTGGTGCAGCTGGAAGATGATCTCTCCTATGAGAAGTAGCCAGTAAAGATTCTAGATCAGAGAGATAAGGTTCTATGCAACAATACAACTCATCTTGTCAATGTGTTGTGGAGGAACCATAAGTTTGAGGAAGCAACATGGGAACTAGAGGAAGAAATGGACAAAAATTACCCACATCTGTTTTTGTCCTAGAATTTAAAATGAAATTTCGAGGGCGAAATTTTTTAAGGGGGAAGAATGTAACGACCCAATGTTTTTAATGGAAATTTCATTCTTATAAATATGCCATAAAATCGCATAATAATGAACTTCTAAGTGATAAGTGACCTTTAAACAAAATTTTGTCACTTCTGTGTTTGGAATTTTGAAAATCTGACATACACGGTTGTGTTCAAGATGTTTTTTGGAGTCAGATAAGAAAAACATAATTTTTTTAGTGAATATTAACCTACCCTAATGAATAGTAACATACCCTTATGAATAGTTATATACCCTAATGAATATTAACCTCACCTGTGATATAATAAAAATAATATTCATGTTTGAAGTACAATATACCTATGTTTTAGAATGAGTTAATGCATGTTTTTAAATCTGATTTTTGATAATAAATTATGATTTTAATAAAATATTAAAATAATCATATTCAGAAAATTATTTTTGAAAAATGGACTTTATTTTTGGATTCTACATGTCGAAAAATGGTTATGGTGGATTTTTGAGATTTTTCTAAAATACATGAATTTTTGATGAATAGTAAAATACGGTAATTTATTGTATTTATACATTATACGCTAGATAAACTATTCCTAGAATCATAAATGATGTCACCAAACATGGTTCAATTTCTAATGACCCATTTACTATTCTTGGTCATGGAATAATTACTAGTCTTTGTCTTGTGAAGAAATAATAAATTAAGGATTATAATATCATTAAATCCCTCCTCTCCTCCACTATAAAAACCCCCTTCACTCCCTCTTCTCCTCTCAAGATTCAATCCTTCTCTAAATTCTTCCCAAATATATCCCCAAGGTCCTCCCCCAATTCCAAAAGCTCTCATCCTTCTCAAAATACCAAAACCTCTCCTCTTAAGAGGTTCTCAAAGGAGGAAGTCTCAAGAGGTAAATTCCTCTTCCCAAATTTCTTCTTTTCTTTTAAGTTCTTTTCTTTTTAATTTCTTTCCTCACCTCCCTTCACCATAATAGTATGATAAATCCAGTATAATACATGCACTGGGATGTCTTCATGATAGTGGTAAATTTCATTATTCTCTTTCCCCACCCTTTTATTTGAAAGAAATGAATGCACTGTTTGAGATGTGCTAATTTAGCACATTCAAGGACAACAATTTATCAATTTTTGTTATTATATTTAATTCTGGTAATGAAACCATTTGTGTTATGGTTGACCCAGATTATTATATATGTAATATATCCTATTTTTGGTTCTGTAATCTTTTGATAAAAATGGATTTAAGTTATAATGAAAAATACATTCTTTGTAATCAAATCCACCGATTAACAAAAACGGTGATCACTAAGGTTATATGTATAATAATTCGACATCACTCTAAGTAACATGATTAAAATTAAAACCATGTAATCTATTGTATATGAACTAAAGAATGTAACTTCAATTCTGTACAACCACTTACATCTTTTATATAATCCAAACTTGAATATAAGTGAACCGATTTTTAAAGCCAAGTAAACTAACGAGCCCAAACAATGAAATTGAACCTTATAACTAATCAAAAAGGATTTGAATGAACTAAAAAGGGTTATAATAAATCAATTAAATATAGAATAGGTTATGAACTTATGAATTAATAATCCTAATTCTTTTATTCATGTCATTAATAACAAGTGGAGAACACCACCAGGTTTAAGGTAAGGGATCCTTCTCTTTTCACTCTTAATCAAGATTGTTCTCTATAATATGTTTTTTTGTGTAATACCAAGTGATGGGGTATGTTTATAAAGCTTCCCCATAATTCCCTAATGTTTCATAAGTGATGATAAACCCCTTATCTCTATTATCAATCCCCCTTAGTTACACCCAATACCATACCAATAAACCATGATGGATTCTACCCCAACATCCTTTATTCATTCGGGTTGTTCTATCTTTCTTTTTACCAAAATATAGTTGTATTTTATTTTTATGTAGAACTTAAACATTATGTTTATATTCTCCAAACTCATGTTCTAAGATCCATCTACCTTTCTCTTTCAAGTATATACATTCTTTCAAGTGAATCTCTCCTCGATACTTCCCAGTAAGCACACTCATTTCAAGGGGACTTCCCAAATTTTTACCCAAATTTCATGTGCACTCTATCCTATTTTTTAAAACACCATTGTATTTATAAAATTAGTATTTTTATTATGAAAACCTTATTGGTTAAATTCTTGTTTTATATAAAAGAATGTCATCTTTTCTATTTGAAAATCTCTAGAGTGTTTTTCTTAAAACGGCACAAAAATGTTTTAATGCTAATGTTTCTAAAATAAATTTTTTTATATATGTTTTCACTTATATTTGACACCACTTACCATTTTATATACCTATTTTACCCTATGAATGTCCATTTATGTTCTAATCCCTTCCTTTCATGGACACTTTCGTGATACGCCCATTGGATATGTTTTATTTCATGATTGTGGTACCCAATTCTTTCCATGGGTAACCTTGTGTTTATGTATGGTTAATTATGTATGATTATTTATGTGAAAAGATTATTTATGTTGCAAGAATATTCATGAATATGTTGAGATGAGTGCGCCCAGATAGCGCTACAATGCATTGGGTAAGGTTAAGTCTCATGATATGCGATGTGAAATGGGATTGGCGGTTAGCCTTGACCCGTACTGAAATAGGAAACAGGATTGGCTGTTAGCCTTGACCCATACTGAAATGGGAAACAGGATTGACGGTTAGCCTTGACCCATACTAAATAAATGTTTTATGATTCTAAAACATGTATATGATTCCATTTTTATATGATCCCATGCTTATACTAAATGATTTTATAAGTTACATGATTTTTATATCATTATTTCATGTCTCCAAACTCATGTGATTGAGATGTATCCTTACGTTCATTCCCTTGCTAGGATTTTTAGATCATCCCTTTGTTCATGTGTTCCCTAGGGTAACCAATGCAGATGTAATGGGTCAAAGGAAGTTAGGAGATCATTATAGAGATTAAATAAAGAAGTGTTTTTTTATCCCCATGTTTTGTGTTGTATGTACCTAGTCTTCCAAGACACTAGACTTAACGATCCTTGACTTGTACTCTGATGATTAATTATGGTTAAAATCATGAAATGTTATATATAAAAGGCTCGGGTCGATATATACTGCCTACCTTGTTCTTATGAAAATCTACTCATCCAATATCAAGATTTGATTTGGTCTGGTTCGCAATAAATATAAGAAATGGTCACTCGCCTTGAAAATAGGGAAAATGATCTCACCCCACAATAAATCAATTGAGAAAAGCTTAAATGAAGAATGATCCAAAAGGAATCGATAGATTACCAAGGTGAATCCATAGAGATCAGCAATGCTCAAATTAGGAAACAAATGGAGGAGTTGTTTCCCTAACTATAATAGGATTTGGAGGAAGCCAAGGCACCAAACGATAGATATCACATGGGTGATGGAGGAGTAAGCAAAGAAAAATAATGTTATAAGTTTCATTAAGTGAAAAATGATCATTTCACCCTAAAAACAAGGTCACATGGTTTGGTTGCATGATTTGTTGTAACTGTGTGCCAACCGTGCAGTTTCCCCTACTTAGGAAACAACCTTTCATGGTTTTCCATGCATTTTCACCCTAACCATACTCTAATCGTGCAATGAATAGTTCTTCTATACTGCCTAAGTGGCACTAACCATGTGAGATAGTCACACAGTTTGGGTAAACCATTCCCAGCACATGCGGGGAACTTATGCTCCCCTACTATAGATGCACGGTTTGCTGATGGGGGAAGCACAATTTCAGAAAAAAAAAATCATTCTCCTCTAAAATTCATATTCTTTCTTTGATTTTTTGGAGCATGATGATCCCAAAACTCAATAGATCACCCGAGGGACCTCTCAGGCTACTACCCAAGTCTAAAAACAACACATTGAAGTGTTATAACTCTCAAAATTATGTGCTAAAAGTAATTTCAAAGAATGGACCATCCAATAAATTCCAGAATTCAAATTCCCTTGGAATTTTACCTTGGTAGAAAACACGGGTCATTACAATGGAAATCTGGACAGAAAATGTTGGAATTAGACTATGGTTCCAATTGTATGTAATATTAATTGAAATGAAATGATTATTTATAACCATGGTTTTGTGATATGGTTTAGAATCTATTATAGACTGAAGAAGGTGTTGATAGTTTGGGTGTCCTCAGGATCCCATGGGTTATGTGGTTAATTAAAGAATAATTAAATCTGGTAACTATTTACTTATTCATTGTACTTTATTATTTACACAACTTAATACATTTTTATTTGATTGGATATTGATTTAGACACTATTTTTGGTGGCCTAATAAGTTGTACTCACACCCTACTCAGAATGCCTAATTGGTACCCAAATAGACTTCATGTTTGCAGGACAGGATAAGGGAAAGATTCCTATGTTAGATGGATGATTTTGGATGAAGCATGGATGAGGGAACTAGATGTGATAAGGACCCAATTGGGAGTTTCCAGTGTATTTATTTATTTTTGGTTTTTTTATATTGACACATGAAACATATTTGGCATGAATTATGTACTATTTAGTTTTGGATATTGAATTATTGTTTTGGTCATCATGTGATACAGGTTTGGTTCTGTTATTCCTTATATCATTTGATTTTTGTTTATTAATTTTCAAATGTTGTGCTACTTTTATAAAGGTGGTATAGTCTCCCCATGATCTATATTAGACCATCACTGCTAGTCGGAATCCTTTGATATATAGGGAGGTGCACCTGAGTTTATGTGACTGACTAATTTGAAGAACTGGTGTGTGGAACCCAGGTCGGGACGTTACAGGAAAATCAGTTACATGAATTAAAAATTGGCTAGCTTAATTTTCAATTGGCAATGTGGTTTTGCAATTGGATACATGGTGACCAGTATATTATATATGTGGGAACATTATAAATCATGTTAAAAGGATATATCAAGTTCCCAAATGAATTATTTTCCCTAGAAACACTCTATGAAACATGTATAACATGTAATAAGGAATCCAAATATGAAATATAAAAAAATAATTATAGGAATATTGTGATATAATAAATATTAAACAAGATAAATATGAGTTAATAAATCTCTTATAAATGATAATTATATAATATAATATATGATAAGATATAACTATAAATAAAAAATAAAAAAAGGCTTATATATATATATAAATTGAGAGGAATTTTGTAATATTCAAAACAAAAAATATTAACACTCCAAAATTATACAAACAAACTTCCAATTTCTAACACATACTTCCCCTTTTATGGATATCTATCAGACAATTGAGCTAGTTTTTACGGAGGGAGAGGTGGGGTGATCGTTTTTCATGTACAGTGGGATTCATTAAACACACTTGATCATATGGGTGTAGGTTTCAATGATTTTTTTACTCGATTGAGGTATGTCTCGTACCACTATACACAAAAAAGAAACAAGTTCCAACACACATGTTATTATAGTGCATGGGTTCCTTACTAAATAGAGATAGTGAGGGTTAATCATATAAATGATATTGAGTGTGATTGATACTTACAGAAAAAAATTAATTGATCAATAAGGAATATTCAAGGGTTTTATTTGGGTATTGTTCTTAGGAAATTCACCCTTTCCTAGATAATTTTGATAGTTTATTTGATTCTCAAATCCATCACATACATCTCTCCTTGTTTTATGTTTCAATAAATAGAAAAATAAAAATCATAAATAATTTATCATGGATAGTATATTATAGAAAGGTTCCATGATAGAAAATCTATAGCCTACCCACTAGGCTATACCTTTGGAAATAAATTTTAATTGACACAAAAACCATTCAACAAGGTTTAGTGAATCAATACTCTACAACCAAGTACAAATGGTATCTTTAGAAACCTGAAAACCCATATATACCTCACTAGGTACCCAGTACATCATCATGGGATACCCAGGAGTGTTGTTTCTCCTTTAATAATAGATAACACATCACTTACTAGTTCCCAAACCCTAGATACTCTTATAAGATATCTAAAAACATCTACAATTTTCCTAGTCATTATTTAGTTAGTAAGAATTAAATATAAACCTAAAAATGTAAATTAACCCTGAATTATATCTTACTAGAGTCTAGTTATATTTTAGTTCTAATGGAAATGAAAGTGCAAGTTATTATAGGATAAAAATATTGATAAAATAAATGATAACGGACCTCATAAAATATGTGTTTGAGTTATTCGTAATCAATGGTCAATGTAAATTATTATAGGTAGTAATGAAATTTTAGGATTTTCATAGGTTGGATTTTGTATAGGGATTTGGGATTTACTCATGAGGCAGAAAATGAGTTTTTTGTGCTAGATAACCCTTTATTTATACCATATAAAGTCCCATACACTATATATTTGGTATAACATGGGTGTATATTTCATACTAAATCCCTATAACTGAGATTTATAAGATAAATAGAATGATAACATTCTTAATTTTATATATTAATTTTGATATCCTTGAGAATGATCTAATCATGGGTGGTTGGGTATATTATTGATCATTTCATCTGTTAAGGGTTTCCCAAGATGGGAATTCTACCTCATATAATGAGTATGACATGTTTTCCCTTGAGTTATATAGATAATGTATGTGTATGGTCATACCTATTTTTGATATATGTTATGTTCTTATCTATTTTTTTAGGGGAATGTGAGGTTCTCATCTATATAGGTGAATGAAATGTTATGTGTTCAAACATATGGTTAATCTATACTCAAAGAATCAAAATGTATTAATTGTATATAATTTATTTAAATACATTGTTTCTTGTGTTCAATCAATGTCTTGGAAAAATGAATTGAACAATTTTGCATATTTGTATATGATACAGTTTTTGGACAATGGTATAGAAATACATGTATTTTATAGAGATCATGATAGATCCCTTTATACCTTGAGTATAATTGAATCTTCACTGGAGACCACTCCTTTTTTATGTTGATGAATTATATAATTCTTAGTTATTATTAATGAAATAAAGGATCATGTGGTTACACATAGTTTTTGTGTGAATGTGTATTAATTTTTGTTATAAATTGTTTCAAAAAAATTTAGAGATACTCGAATGGTTTTTTAAAGGATATCTAAAATAATTTTTGGATTGATTTTCATAGGTTGTTATATATGATATAACATTCCATGAAAATTATTTAAATATATTCCAAAAATTGTTTTAAAAGATATCTAAACGGGAGGTTTGTATAATGTTTTATAACAACCTTGTTTTTTATTACACATTAATTCATGATATATTAAATAAAATTACACTTAATAAAACCCATAATATTGATAAGTATAGAGTATTTAGGAATTAGTTACACATAATAACATCAGGAACATGGGATACAATAACATTATTAAAATCTTCCTTAGCATTATTCTTAAAATCCATGGATTTTAAAACTGCACGGGATAACTTGGGGACATACATAAGAAAGGGGAGAGAAATAAATCCCAGTAAAAGAATAAACATGGAATAAGGTGACAAGAGTTAGAAAATAGGGATATTAAATGGTAATAAAAGGTGTGAAAATAATAAACATTAATAATAAGGCGTGATATAGAGTGATAGTCATAACATGGGAAATGTGGAAACAGCTTAAAAAACTACATCATAAACATTGGTCAAGGCCAACTCCCAAGACATCCTAATATAAAAAAGTACCATAAAAGAATTAGTTTCACTCCTTATCCCAATATAATGTCTCAAGAGACTAAACATTACCCAATATATTGGAGCGATATATAATTCTGGGCACACCCATCACTTTCATTTCATTCTCATGCTTAAGTGTGTCACATAGATCATTGAACATGTATTCATACTTCATCATATTTTATTCCATGTAAAAGGATTATTTAATACATAAATTTAATTCCCAACTAAAAGTGGTGTGAATTTTTAAATTTGAACACCCTTGATAGAAAATCAGCATGGTATTCACTACATAATTGTTTTGGCATGGAAAATCGTGATGAAATTTTGGCAGCATAACAGCCTTACGTAAAAATTCAAAAAATGATTTGATGAGAGAGAAAGTGGTATCTAGTAATTTGGATATAAAATGGGTATAAATATGGAAATGTAAAGACATATTCCAATATTAGTAATTGGAAATAGAATGAATGGGATAATAAATAAACTTGAATAAAGAAGAGAAAGTGAGGATCCCTTACCTGAGTGTGCGACTCGAAATACTTGGGAGGAGATTCTTGAGAGATTGGGGTGCATTAGGAGTACTTTAGAGAGGGTAGGGAAGAGTAATGATGTTATCAAAGTATTTTTAGTAAATATAAATGGGATATTGGGTGGATTAATATAGTAAATGAGTGGGGATTTCTTTAATATTTTTCAAACTTAGGTTTTGGACTCTATATAATAAAATAACCAGAAACGCAAATATTCCCATGGTTTTTCACATGTTTTCTACCAAAGAGAAGTGTTTTTAATTATTTTATAATTTAAAGGGTCTAAATTTTTAAAATAATACCCATATTTATGTGGAAGTGAGTCATAGTCTTAAAGAAATGATTTTAAAACCTTAAAATATATTATAAGTTTTGAAGGATTCAAATTGGATTTATAAAATTAACCAAATAAACATAAAATCACATTATTTTAAAGGAAAAATATATATTTTATCTTATAACCCATTTATAATATTTATTTAATCACTTTTGTTTCACTATTATGTCATAATACACAAAGTATATTTATACAATATTAAAGTTTTTACCCAAAAATTCAATTATCTCAACTTTTTTGGAAAAATTTGTTGTTGGATAACTTAGATGATCTGATTCCAAAAATAATATCCATTGTATCTAAAAAAATTTATAAATATGTTAATTTTCACTTCTAATATAAGAATCCATATTTATTGAGAAATACTGAGTTTTTTATAATAAAAGTTTTTGAACCCTTATAAAAAACATTTGAATTCAAAAAAAATTATATGATAATTTATATTTAATAAAAATTCTTTACAGATAATATTTTATTAAAATATTATTTATTTCAAAAATTCATTAATTCATCAAAATAAATTCCTTAATTGAATTTGAATATTGCTTAAAATATTTTTTGTGTTTTATTATATTGAAATAAATATCATTTCTAAAGTAAAAATAATAAGATGAAAATATATTCATTATTATATAAAAAATAATGTAAATAATCATATTGATAGGGTATTGATACATATCTCTTTAATACTCCACAAAAACCCTAGGAGTAAGGTCTGTGAAGGTGATACTTTTATAGGGTGGCTCTACGCACATGGTTTGGGTCGTGGTCTCGATGAGGTTGAACTTCTCCCATAAATGGTATTTATCATTCTAAAGTTATTGGATCTAATCTTGGTATTAGTCAATGGAAAATTCTAGTGATTTTATCTCTCGTGGAAACTCTGATAAATGGGATTCATAGGGTATGATCCTACTAGTTGAGGGCATCACTTCATTTTTCTATGTTAATTAGATTTCATAAAACCCTATATTTATACAAATCATGTGGTCACTATTCAATGGATATTTTATCAAAAATAAATATTCTTAACGATCATTTAAATCTAATAGGATATAATAAAACCAAATAATTTCATGTTTTTTCTATAACCATATTACATAATAACACATTTTAATTAAAATATAAGGGGGTTTTATTTAGAACATTTCAGGTCATTACAATCTTCCCCCAAAAAGAAATTATTCCCTGGAAATTTTCATTTCCCACACTAAAAAAATGATGTTAAATATGTTTCATCACTTCTTTCTCTTCCCACATTTCTTCTTAAGACTTTGGGTTTCACCATATCCCTTTTATGAAGTTCATTGTCTTATTTCATAGAACTTTGTCTCTATGATCAAATATCTTCAATAACCACTCTTCATAAGAGAGGTCATTCTCCAATGGTACCACTTCTCAATTGAGCACATGTGAGGGGTTTGGTATTTACTTTCTCAACAGGGATACATGGAATACATCATGCAATTTAGATAGGTTTGGTGGGAGTGTTATTTGATAGGACACTACTCGGATGCGATCAGGTATCTCAAAGGGATCAATGTATCTTGGACTAAGCTTTCCCTTATTCCCAAATCTCATCACTTTCTTCCATGGAGATATGTATAGGAATACCATTTATCTTCCATGGGTTTGGTATGTACTTTCTCAAGAGTGATACATGGAATACATCATGTAATTTAGATAGGTTCAGTGGGAGTGTTATTTGATAGGACACCACTCTGATGCGATCAGGGATCTCAAATGGATCGATGTATCTTAGACTAAGCTTTCCCTTCTTCCCAAATCTCATCACTTTCTTCCATTGAGAAATGTATAGGAATACCATGTATCTAACATCAAACTCTAGGTATCATCAGTGATTGTCAACATAGCTCTTCTATCAACTCAGATCATCATAGAATATTTATTTTATTGTCTTAACCTTTTCTTCCATTTTCTTGACCATTTCAGGACCTAGAAGTTTTCATTCCCCAACATCATTCTTGTATGAAAGTTTTATGTACCTTTTTCCCAAAAAAGGATTTGAAGGGATCCATTTGGATGCTTGATTGGAATCTTTTTTTGTGAGATAACTTGGACAGAGGAAGATTTTGATCCAATCCTCCTTTGAAGTCAATAGAGCATGCTCTCAACATGTCCTCAAGTGTATGGATAGTCCATTCAGAATGACCATTAGTTTGAGATTTATAAGAAATGATAAAGTTCAACTCAGTATTCCAAGTGTGTAGAGACTCTTCAAAACATAGAGGTGAATCTTGGATATCAATCAAATACATTTGATAGTGGTAATCCAAATTTTCAAAGAAAATATCACTATAGAAAACTTCAGATCATGTATTGGGTAGTTATATTTGTGAACTTTCAACTTTATTGAATCATATGAAATTAATTTTTCATTATGCATTGATGCACATACCAAGTCCTTCTTTGAATCATCTCTAAATACAATAAAAAGTTCTCCACTTGTGGGTGGTGTGAGTATAGGGGTCGTGATAAGTCTTCTTTTCAGTTCCTTAAATCTCACATCACACTCATCATTCCAACAAAACCTGACTCCCTTCTGAGTTAGCTTCGTTAGAGGGTCTTACAATCGTGATAAATTTCTCACAAATCGACAATAATACCCATATAATCCAAGGAAAATAAGAATATATATCATATATTTTGGACTTTTCCATCCATTAATTTCTTCTATCTTTTAAGGATACACAAATACCCCATTTCTTGTGATGATGTGTCCCAAAATGAGACATACCTCAACTAGAACTCTCATTTGTTGTACTTTCCATAAAGCTTCTCCTTTTTCTAGATATTTAGCAGGGGCTAAGATTGTCCTCATAAACCTCCTTGGTTTTGGATTATATTAGAATATCATCTATAAATACTACCAAAACTTCGTTGAAGTAATCTCAAAATACTCTATTTATCAATTCCATAAAGATTTTCGGAGCATTAGGGAGCTTTAAAGGCATCACTATGAAATAATTGTGCCCGTATCTCATATGAAAATCAGCCTTGGGAATATACTCTTTCTTCACCCTAACTTAGTGATATCCTAACCATGGGTCCACCTTGGATAATTATTGTGCTCCTTTTATCTAATCGAACAAGTACTCAATCCAGGGTAGAGGATACTTGTTCATTATCATGATCTTTTCGAGCTCGCGCTAATAAATGAAAAGGAACATTGACCCATCCTTCTTCTTTACAAAGAGGACTTTTTCACCCCATGATGATGCACTTGGTCATATCAACCCTTTATTCAGATTATTCTCTTATTATTTCCTCATCTCCTCAAGTTTCATAACATCCATTCTATATGGATTCTTGGATAATGGAATTTCCCTACGTATAATCTCGATGGAAAATTAAACATCTCAGCTAGGATGAAGACCATGTAATTATTCGAAAACACATTAGTGTATTTCCTCAGAATGGGAATGTCTTCAAGGATTATTATTTCTGTAGACTAAATCATTTGATCTAGATATGATTGCTCATAGGGAAATAATATCCATTCTTGAGATGACGGTGCTAAAGAAGATTCATCCTCCACTTTACACTTGTACAAAATCAGGGTACGATTCACAATATAGAGAGTGATTTCTTTATCAAGGTAATTTATGTTAGATCTATATAGTGAAATCCAATCCATACCCTTAATTGCATAAAATTACACCAAAGAGAGTTTGAAAAGTTTTCTTGGAAGTTCATCCCACAAATTTTGACATAAGAGGGGTTATATACGTGGGATGCAATCATTTATCCATTTTCAATTTTCGCCGACAAATCCACTTCCATGATTTGTGGTGGTATTTGAATAGTTCTAATAAAAATTCAATATATGATGGAATGCATAGAACCAGAATGAAAAAGTGTATTTTCTATCGTTAAATGAATAACTAGTGTACCTATCACCGTGTCACTGAAGGGATACACCTCCACAATTGTGATAGAAAAATATCTCCCTTTCTGCCTTGGAGGTTTTTGGTTTTCTACAAAACCCTTGTATTAGTGAATTAATTTAAAAAGTTCCTTGGTTCCTATAGTTGAAGTAATGAAAAATGTGTTGAGGGTTGACTAGATTATTCTTTTCCTCCATCACATTAGTGGGGTTCTCCTATCAGAAATTTCTTTCTAGGTTCACTTCCCTCCCACACCAAAATCATTTCTTTATCCCTATTAAGAAATTTTTAGTGTGCTTCTTTCCACACCTATGATAATTGGGATGTTGAAATTTCTAAGCACTATTTTGTTTCTCCATCGCACTACCACAATTAAACTCCACTTTTTACTTCTTATCCCCAAGATACCCATGAGATTCACTAATCTCCATTTCAAATTTTAGGGAGCATAAAATAATTTCCTCATAGCTATCAACATCATGGATCTTTAGGTATTTTAATAGATTAGGTTTTATCACACCAAAGAAGCGCTCAACCTTGAATCTAAGGTAATGAGAAAACCAGAGGCATATCATGCATGTCTTTTCAAGTTTGCCTCATACACCCTGATTGATTCTTCATCTTTTCACTTGAGGTTAATGAAATCCATTTCCATTTTAAGTGAGATAATATAAGGAAAATATATCTCCAAAAACGTTTTCTGAAATTTCTTCCACCTCATTACATTATCTCTTCCTCATGCTTTATATTATTTATCAATTTACACCACTATTAAGAATATTCCCCCATATGATAAAAAACTAGTAGAAATTTCTCATTCATAGAACATTATAGGATGTAGAATATCTTATCAATGGATTGGTCCATTGTTCCATGATTAAGGGATCAGATGATCCATTGAAATTCAGAGATATTTGTCACATAAACATATCAATATCATCTTTTTATCTATTAGGGGGATTTGGAAAATCCTCTTGATCTAGGATTAAATTCAAAATCTAAGTCAACTAAGAGATTATCGTCATAATGTTTAAGATTTTTACTCCCCTCGAGTTGGGCATCTCATTCAAGCAGACATCACATTGACCATCGCATTAATTTTTTTATCAAATTCCTCTTATTTTCAGCCATTGGATAGAATGAAAAGAAAATTATGAATGATTATTTTTAAACTATTAAACACATAAAGTGTAATCCAATGATATTAAAGGGATAACTTATAAATTACATTTATTTCTTAACTTATGAATTTCTAGTCTTCAATATATTTTTTCCATGGTCTATTTCCTAACATATATTCTTATGTCCATTTTTTGTTCCTATTATAATACTTCAAATTTTGATTATGATGTTACAAAATAATACCCCATGGGAGTGTCAAACTAGGTGCCTAGTAATGTGCATTGTCATGTATCAAGTTACACTGTGTCTGGCCCGATGCACCTTGTTGGAGTTATTACCCATGGGTACATTTGTACCAGAAACACATCCACTTATAATATCTAGAAAACAATGTATTTTATTTATAAACCACATACTCTATACTTACAAACATTTAGGTATGTTTTATAATACTTATTATTATTCCTTTGTATTTCTCTATAATTTTCTAATCTAAATCCCAAAAATAACTAAACTTTTCTATGATACCAACTATAGAAAACAAGTTCTTTATTATGCATTAATTCACGATTTATTACATAATATTACACTTAATACAACCCTAAAGATCAATAATTCTAGTTTATTTTGTAATTAGGTACATATCATAACATCATGAACATGGGATATGAAAACATTACTGAAAACTTCCTTAATATGGTTTTAAAATTCCATAGCTTTTAAAACTGCATGGGATAACTTGGGGACATACATAAAAAATGGGCGATGTATAAATCTTAGTAAGGAAATAAACATGGAATAAGGTGATGAAACATATAAAATATCCATATCAAGGGGAATAAAGGGTTTTAGAATCATAAACATTAATAATAAGGCATCATATATCATGCTAGTCATAACATGGGAAATGTGGAAACTACTTAAAATAATGGATCATAAACGTAGTTCAAGACTAACTACCAAGACATCATGATGGAAAAATTCCCATAAAGTAATCAGGTTCACTCCCTATCCCTACATGACGTCTCATGTGACTAATCATTACCCAACACATTGTAGTGGTATATAATTCTGGGTGCACCCGTCACTTTCATTCCATTTTCATGCTTAAGTGTGCCAAATAGATCCTACAACATAGCTTAATTCATCATCATATTTTATTCTAAGAAAATGGTGTGTGGAATAAATAAATTTAATTAACAATTCAAATTTGTATAAATTTATAAATTTGAACACCCTTGATAGTAAATCGGTAGGTTATTCACTACACAAGTATTTTGGTATGGAAAAATGTGGTGAAATTCTGGCAACATAACAAAATCAATTAAAAATTTATAAAAGAATTTGAGGAGAGATAAATGGGTATAAAATCATTTGGAAAAAAATTGGAAGTAATAGGTATATGTAAATACATATCCCAACATTAGTAATTGGAAATAAATGGCCTAAGATAATAAAGAAACTTGAATAACAAAGAGAAGATGAGGATCCCTTACTAAAGTGTGTGACTCTAAATGCCTGGGAGGGGATTTTTGAGAGATTGGGGAACCTTGTGAGTACTCTAAATAGATTTGGTAAGAGTAATGAAATGCTATAGGGATTTTTAGTAAAGATAAATAGGATCTTGGGTGGGATTATATAGGAAATGTGTAGGAATTTCATTAATATTTTTCAAACTTAGGTTTTGGGCACTATATAATGAAATAACCAAAATCAAATACCATCTCATGTTTTCCCATGTTTTCTGAAAAATGGGACTTGTTTTCATTATCTAATAATTAAAAGGTCCAAACATTATAAAATAATACCCCAGATTATTTGAAATTGAGTTATACTCGTATAGAAATGATTTTAAAACCTTAAAATATATTGTATGTTTTAGAGGATTCATAATGGTTTTATAAAATTAAAAAAATAAAACATTATTTTAAATTTAAAACATATATTTTTTTATGTATTCAATTTATAGTATTTATTACAACACTTTGGGTTCATTATGATGTCATATACACAAAGTTTATTTATATGGTATTTAATTTTTTACCCGAAAATTTCATTATTGTTGAGAATTATGAAAAATTCACCATTGGATAATTTTGAGGCTCTACATCCAAAAATAATACTCATTTTACCAAAATAATTTTTTAAATATGTGAATTTTACTTTTGAAATAATAATATAAATTTATTGAAAAATGTTTGGTTTTTTGACATTAACAGTTTTTGATCCCTTATAAAAATTACATTTAACTTCAAAAAAAATAAATGGTAATTTATATTTAATAAAAATTATTTATTAATAAAATTTTACTAAAATGTTATTTATTTAAAAAAATCAATTAATTCATAAAAATAAATTCCTTAATTGAATTTGAATATAACTCAAAAATACAATTTTTTTTATTATATCGAAATAAAAAACATTTATAAAGAAATAATAATAGGATGAAAATATATTCATTATTCTATAAAAAAATTTACATAATCATATTTATATTGTCTTGATAAATTTCCCTTTAATACACCTACAAATTCTCGAATATTAAGGTGCTTGACGATGAGACTTTCATGGGGTGGTTCGGCATACATGGTTTGGGTCATGATCTCGATGAGCTGGAACTTATCCTATAAACAATTTCACTCATTATTAAGTTATTGAATCTCTCATTTTCCTTGGTAATGGGAAAAGACAAGTGATTCTATATCCTTCATAAACTCCAATAAATGGTATTTATAGGGTAGGATCTTACTGGTTGAGGTCATCGCTTCCTTTGTTTGTGTTAATAAAATTTGTTAAAACCATATATTTATAGTAATCATGTGTTCAATATTAAATATCTATTTTATCAATGGTAAAGATGATTAACATTAATTTGAATCTGATAGAATATAATAAAACCAAATTAGGGCATCTGTTTTCTATAACCATATTAAATAATAATATATTTTAATTAAAAAATGGGAATTTTATTTATAACAATTCGGGTTGTAACAGGTTTCATAAGTTGTTATATTTGATGTAAATTTTTGTAGAATTAAACTTAGTATAGGATAATTTACTTCGAGTGAGATATTTTTATAAATATGTAATAAATGATAAACCATAATGATGTGGTATAAACAATGTCATAATTTCAGATAGTGGAAACCATGGTGTAGCAAGGGTCACTATGATGTGGTTTGGTACAATTTTTTTATAGATTATAAAATTATTCATATAGGTTTATTGTTTCTCTTATTAAAAGATATTTTATTTATTTTAACCATAATGTACTGATTATTTGAGGAGTTTGAAAATCTAAATCAATTTTTTAAGAAATAAAAAATTGATTACCATAAATGTGTTAATTTTATGAAATGTTGTAATGTCAAAAATAATATATGAATTGTATCATTTATAACCAAAAAATTGGAAAAAATATGGTTATCAAATAGTGTCCTTGTATTGACAATATAAAAAGGATTGGGTTTTATGGGTGTGTGTGAGACATTGTGACTTGATCACTAAAATTTATTTAAAATCAAGCTCTTGTTCTTTCACTCTCTTTCCCTTTAACATAGTGGTTCTTGTATACCATTGAAAAAAGGAAATTCTTCCCAAGAATTGTGAGATTCATTCAGCCAATGGATACCCTGAGAAAAAGGATTTCATCGTATTCTTCTCAATTATCTCTACCAAACTCATGTAAAGAAGCTTGCACGAACCAGTTCATCCTATAAAATGAATGCGTTCTTATTTTATTTCTTTCAGTGCTAATTAATGAAAATATATTAAAATATAATAATTTTTTAAAAATCATTTGAACTATGCTTGGATAATCATTATCCCATCCAAAACCAGTAATATATATTTTGTGATAATTTTACAAGAATTGGAATGTTACCGGATGAATTTGTTATAAATTTGTTGTGATGGTTATTATTATTATTATGGTTATATTTTTGTTATATTACTGTGTTTAAGAGGTTGGTTGTATATAAATATCTGAGTAAATTTATTATAAATGTACCATAAGATATTAATGATGGTACCTATGAATTTATTATTTTATACCTATTGTTTGTTCTAATTCTAGTTATGCATATTTTGTGTTGTCATGGACCAGAATGCCACTTAATAGGTGCCCCGAGCCCGGTGGGACACATGGCCTCAACTGCATCTCTCTGAATGCCAGAGGCTACCGACTTGCTTTGAAGGCTTAGGGTGTTTATGTGGGTAGACTATTCCCTCATTACAAGAGATTAGCATAATGGATAAATATAAAAAGAGGTAAATATAGGAATAATTATGTGTCTAACGAATTATGATTCACTTTATCAACACCTTCATACTTGTAATCTAACCCAAGTACCAAACAGTTCTTGGAGAGGGTTAGATATAAATCTCAGTGGGCCACCACTAATGGTGTCTATAATATCTGGCCTATGTAATGGAAATGTAACATTGTCCAAGAATGCATATATAAAGTAAAGTATTACAATGTAACTAAATACCCAAGTACATTATTTAGCCCTTATCTAGTGTTTGAATATGTAACCATTTAATTAATTAATTGATTACCATATTATATAAACAGTCATGTGAGGCATATCCAGCACTAACATCACCTCATGACCGTATAAATAGTGAAGTTCCAAGATGTAATAGGGAAACCTATATTGATTTTTAATAAGGAAGTTACAAGGTAATAACCAAGGAAGCATATACCTCAAGGGTCACCAAATCAGTAATGGCTATAGCTTAGATAAGGGTAAGATTGTAATCCAAGAAGTAAAGTCCTAGGTATTCCACAATAAGATTCTTACCGAGTTCAAGGAGTTCATCCATGGTAAAATGGGGATAGGCAATGACTTGGCCCAATGGGATTTCACCAAGGTACCAACTTGTCAATAATGGATCCTAGGAGTTTACCCAAGGAATCCTATAATATTATTGAATGGATCCTAAAATTTCATGTCGACCATCCAATTTTAGACAAGGATCGGGATTCAAGTGGGTCTCAACCAACACAAGATGCATCCTTCAATCATAATGGGGTTCCCGAGTGATCAAGTCATTCCCTATAGAATACAATGTGAGATCAAGTTAGGACAATTCTATTTAATAATGATGTCATATAATATTTCCTAATGTTCAATCCATTACATTTAATTAGTTTAATAAGGCTAATTGATCATGCAACCATTTAATCAAGTCACGATTTATCAATGAGTCCATTTGGTTCAATCATCGGATTTTATTAGTATAACAAGGACAAGTACCATGAAACCATTAATTTAATATATTTAAATAATTTTCATAAATCAAGGTTCACTCTACTACCTTCCATTAACAATTTAAGGGGTGATATGGAGATGAAACCAATTATTCAATTATATTTAAAAAGGCCAAGTCATATACTTAGTATAATTTCCGATTTCTATTTCACATTATTTTTCATATTGAATTACTTGTCTTAGGCAGGTCAAGTGGTGAGCATCCATGTTACTTTACATTATAAAATTCACAATTTAAATCAATCCATTTGATATAGAAAATATTACCCTTAGAAATTTTAAAACATGCCACACCCAAATGATGGATTAAATGTGTCAAAAAACTAAAAATAACATTATGGAAAAACATCCTACATGGGATGGATGGAGTATTGGGTGTAACCACTAATAAATAATAACATATTTCAAAATATCATAACCATACGATTCTAAGGATTATAATCATGGCATGTAAATTCAATAAACGGTACCTGATGAAATCGGTAGGCCCCACACAACAATTCCAAAGTCAATAAACTTGAGGTATGATTTCTAGACCACCCACCTTATGCTTGTACAACTCTCCTTGTCCATTATTAGCCTATAATTAATCTTGGAATAGTGTAGGTAAGAAAAAAGGTAAAAACTCTCTCACCTCAATAACTACATCGAGAGCAAGAGAGAAGAAGAATGGCACAAACTAACTCGAGTACTTAACATTTCACATCCAATGTGATGAATGGAAGCTCGAATAGATCTCGCTTAAAGGATATATCTTGATCCCTAGGTTAGGCCTTCAAAAACTCTAAAATGGGATAAATTGGAGGTTCTGTCCATTGGAAATAATATTAGGGAAGAAGGAAGACTTAATTATATCATTAAGGGTAAAAATGTAAAACTTACAAAAAATTATCCTTTACACGATTTGTCTGTATAGTTGTACAAACCATGAAAAAACCCTATATAGGTACCTGGAAAAGAGGTAGAAATATCATGGTCAAACTGAATGATTAGGGAAACCATGTGACAATGGTGTGGGATGGATCTACCCAAAAAATTCATGCCACCCACATGGTTTTGACTAACTTTTCGTCCTCTACGCACAGTTTACTCTAGTCATATGACATAACCATTTTTTAAAAAACGATGGGTTTTGGGCCTCGAATGATCCCTAGACGCCCTTTTGACCTTCCCAAACTCATTATGTATCCATATTAGGTCCAAAATAAATAATTAGAATGAAATTTAAAGGATCCATACCTGAGTGAAAAATCGAGTTCTTACAATATTCCCCCCTTAAAATAACTTATCCATGAGTTCACCTTACAAGGGTGGTGAAACACTATCTGAGAACAACTCTGGACACTAGTCACATACGTAGGCCTCCCACTCTCAAGTCTCATCTTACACATGGTCGTGTTTCTACAGCCCTCATACTAGAGGGACAGGCCGATATCAGAGAGCCTTCAAGCTTCAGTGAATTATGTGCACTAGATACTCCTCAAAGGTATCATCATCATTTAACTCAACTTCCTCAGGATAAAAGGTATGATACGAGTTAGCATGACATTGGTGAACCTGTGAAACATGGAACATGACATGCATGGCATAGTGCCTCTAACAAAGTAGCAACTAATAGGCTAACAGCCCGACTCTCTCTAGAATCTAAAACGATCCTACATAACAAGAAGATAGATTCCCTTACTTTATAAACTATCTATAGCCTAGCCTGGGTGACACCCAAAGGAAAACAAGATCCTCGACCTCGAACTCCAGAGGTCATCAGTGGCGATTGGCCTAATATTTCTTTCTATACCTAGTAGTAGTCATACACTTCCTGATCATTTGAACCTTCTCTAAGGTCTCCTGAACGATATGGGGACCTAGTAGGTATGGCTTACCTTCTTCTTCTAGTATAGGGGTGAATGGAATAGCCTACCATATAAGGCCTCAAAAGGATCCATATAAATTGTTGCCTCAAAGATTTTATTATAGTAGAACTCAACAAGAGGGATATTATTCTCCCAAGAACCACTAAAATCAAGGAAACATGCTCGGAACATGTCCTCTAAAACATATATTGTTTATTCTGATTTTCCATCAGTCTAAGGGTGAAAAGATTTCCTTATAAGAACCTGGTTACACATAGTTTTTTAAAAACCCTTCTAGAACTGTGATGTGAAATGAGTGTCCCTATCTAAAACAACAGTATGTGGGACCCCGTGTAATCATATGATCTCACAAACATACAACCTTCCTAGCTCATCAACTGATAAAGTCTCTTGAATAGGAATGCTATGGGATAATTTTGTTATTTGGTCAAAAACTACACATAAAGCATCACTACCCCTTAGAAACCTAGGTAACCTGACAACAAAGTCCATGGAAACATCTTCCCATTTCTATTCCATAACTGTAAGTGGTTGTAACAAGCCTGCAGGTCTATGGTGATCCACCTTCACCTACTGATAGGTGGAAGACCTAGTGATAAATTTTATTATCAAACACTTCATTCCATACCACCAATATGGAAATTCATATCTTGATAAATTTTGGAGATGCCTGGATGAACTGGTCATTTAGACGCATGGGACTCATGCATCAAATCTCTCGCATTTGTAAGAACCTAGAAACTTCCATGAATATCCATGATGTTTTATCTATCCCCAGAACAATCCATAGGGGGGTTATCTCCTGATATACTCTCATGGAGAATGAATCCATCAGGATCTGAAAATTGTCTACCCTTCACCTTCTTAAGGAGGGAAGAGGTAACTGTCAAGGATGAGAGGTAATACTACCCATGACTATCATGAAACTCTAGATGTATCTTAGTTAATAAAGCCTTTACTTTCTATTTATCACTGGATTTCTGTATGGAATGTGCCTGAGTTTTCTGACTCAGTTCATCCACAACTACATTACCTTTCCCATGAATATAGTCAAGCACAAAATCAAAGGATTGTAGATATTCAACCCCTCGCCACTTCCTAAGGTTCAATTCACACTTTGTAAAGATGTATTTAAGGATATTATAGTCCGTGTACACCACAAATCACCCACCCAATAGATAGTGTCTCAAGCAATGTAAGACATGGAAAACTTCTGCTAGTTTAAGGTCATGAATTGCGTAATTTCTTCCATATGTTCTCAACTTCTGAGATCCATACGCAATGACTATTTCAACCTGAATCATTACTACTACTAGGTCGATGCCTGATGCATAAAAGGAGAATATATAACCAATACTATGATCTAGTAGGATAATAATAGGTTCTAATACAAGCCTCCCTTTCAGCTCTTAAAATTATCTCTCATACACTTCTGACCACAAGAACTTTACACCCTTCTTTGTAATACCACTGAGATGTGAATAAAGGTGTGATAAGTCCTGTATAAAATTCCTGCAATATCTAAACTTAACAAGAAAGTACATATATCAAACATGTTCTTGGGATACTCTAGGAAACTATAGTACTAACCTTTTCTAGGTTAACAGAGACTCCCAATTCTAAGATAATATGACCCGATAAGTGAACTTTGTCGATCCAGAAGTGGAACATAGAAATATTTTCATAAAAATGATTCCCTCTCAGTGTACTCAAAATGATCTCAAGGTCATTAGAATGGTCTCCATGAGTATGATAATACACCAATATGATTTCCACAAAGACCATGAAAAAATAATCCAATAGGGATGGAAAACCCTATTCATTATATCCATGAAAAATGATAGGTGTGTTCGTAAGACCAAACGATATAACAAGGTACTTATACATACCATACCTGCTACGGAAGGCTATATGAGGTATAATTGATGTACTAACTCACACCTAATGATAAACCAATCTCAGTTCAATATTAAAAAATATATTATATCCTTAGATCTGGTTGAATATATCATCTATTTGACAAAATGGATACCAGTTTTTGAACATAAGTTGGTTCAACCATTTGTAATCCACACATAGACATAATGTTTCATCCACATTCTAGGTTAAAATAAAGGGTGAACCCCAAGAGGATGTACTAGGATACATAAATCATTTGGACTCTAAATACTATAACTACTACTTGAGCTACTAAATCTCTATAGGTTCCATCCTATATGGAGGAATGTACGCTGTAGCTTCTCCTAAAACAAAGTCAACCATAAACTTTACCTCTATCTGAAGAGGTAAGCTAAAAAAATCATTGGGAAAGATGCCCCTGAAGTGATCCACTACTGGAGAGAAATCATTTTGACATAAACTGTGATCCTCCATGAAGATATTTTCAATCTGGGTGGTCACTTCACCTAGCCCATGATGTCGTAGTCTAGATCTACCATCCTGGACATCCCACTCACCCATATGTATATAAATATTTCCCTCTAGCGATGTAAATGATACTCTAGAATGATAGAATTCTACAAAATCATGATATTTAATCAACCAATCCAACCTGAGAATAACATTAAATCCTATCATCTCAAGAACGAAGAGTTTCCCTAATAAAGGGTAACTTCCTAACTCAAGGGGACAGTCCCTACATTGGCGTATTCCCTCTAACTACACATCTAAGGGTATATCTAGTGTCATTACACCATAGTGATAATGTATCTTCAGTTTGATACTTTCCATGATAGATAAAAAGATAAAAAAATTTGAAGCACCTGTATCCAATAAAACAAACACTATAGTAGATGCCACTATAATAGTACCTCGTAATGTAGATGGTCCTATAGTCTAATCCTATGGTATTAGTTATAGTTCATGAAACTAACCTAATCCATGAACCTATGAAACAACTTTACTACCATGATCATAACTTCTCTATTGGTGCTACTGGTGATTAGGGGGTTGTCTACCTTGACCATGACCTCCTCCTCATCCACTCATACTAGTGCTATTTCAACTCCCCTCCTAATGCAGCTAAAAACAACCCGCTTCTGAAGGTAGAACTATCACTGATCCTTTTCCACTCAAAGATGGTGGAATGGTCCATTGGAATCATTGTAGATCCCTCATACGGTCATAATACTGGAACTCCATTGGGTCTATATCATAATGAGGCTTTAGTTTCTCCCATCTTCCACACTGATGAGACACTATGGAGCTACCAAAATTGGTACTCTGGTTGTCATTTACCTAACGGGAAAATATCAGGGAACGTTTCCTGCCACCAGGAGAACTATTGACCTATCATGACATTGATCTTCTATGCTCAGTGTTATTATCATCCCTTGGGTTTTTCTTAGTGATTTTATCCTAATTGAATATTTTATAGAAATTTGGAAGGATAAATACATTTACCTGTGTATATATGGAATTCCAGATCCCATCCTCAAAGTGTCTAGTATGTGAAATTTCATCACCGACTAGAAGTAGTGTAAATAGGTGAAACTCCATGAAATGCACTAAATACTGCATAAATAAAATAAAAACCTGCTCAAGATGTGTGAACTCTATGTATCTTTCATCTCTCGGTGTTTGAGGAAGTAATTGATCATAAAAGGTAGTCTAGAAATCAACCCATAACATGCCCTGATGTCGACCAGCCTGGGTAATCACATCCCACCAACACTTGGCCGAATCCCAAAGCATGTATATGGAGAGTTTGACCCTATGCTATGGAGGAATCTCCAGATTATTAAATATAGACTGGGTGGCCTCTATCCATGACTTAGCATCTTGTGGACCTCCATCCCCTAAAAAAGTGGTCGGATGTTCCAACTGAAAAACAAGATTTAGATCATCCATTGTAGGTGCATCTCATAGAGCACCATGGATGGACTTCATAGGACGTAGGAAACTATCGTGAACTTGAGCATCGGTTCCCAAATTAGGTACATAAGGTGATTCCTCAAGTGGAACTTCTAGATCCAAGACTAGTGGATTAGGGCCCACCACATTTGGATCATGGTCGTCGCTACCCTCCTAGAATACAATATGAAGACGTCATGGCAGAATTGGACAACAGATATCAAGAACATGCCTCAAAAAAAGCTTTAAGTAGATAGATATAATCACTAGAAGAAGATTAACATAACAATACTCATTACCCAAGGCATACTACCCCAACTCCCCACTTAAATAGAAAGGTATTGGTAAGTGCTCAAGTATAAGTTCATTTAATTATACATTTAATCACAAAGTTTACTTAATTACCTTTCATAAACATGACAAGTAAGGATAAGTTCATGACACCATTTCATTTTGGATTTCATTTTTCACTTTATAAACGATATACATTCCCATTGAATCAGATCTCAAACACCTTATCATAGAAAATGACACACATTTATTTATAGCATAATGGATAGACTCCGTAAAATACTCATACCAACCCATGAGGCACCATACACCTCGTGAACTAAGATAGAAAATCACTCAATATCAACCAAGAGTAATAGAAGAGTAATCTAACTATCACAACCTCACTCAACAATCATAGACATATCAAGTAATGAAATTTGTGAAATGCGCCTATATGGCATGGAAAAATGATTGACATGTGAATTCAAGGATCCTATAATAATTCATGAACTGTGATCCTTTCCCTTATATCATCAGGACCAGGATGAAAAAAATCCTCAATCATAGTAATAATAATAACCTCTTCATATCATGTGTCTCACCCAATGGTAAAATCATATGAAATGTAGTAGGAAAAATCAAAACAATAATTATAATTCAGGAAACTCGAACTTTACCCCAAACATGGGTTCACGATGCCAAAGTGTGGATTATAACCAAGTTACAAAAATTACTACATGAATACATGAAAAAACCAATGTAGAAAAAATGAAATGCATAAACTATCACAAGAATCCCAAGCTACAGTTTGGTTATCTGTGACTAGCTCCATCTAGGCACAAAAATCAATCAAGTGTTTGAAGCATTACACTTCCCTTTATCAACACCTGCATACATATAATATTCCCTAGGTACCAAATGATTCCTGGAAATGGTGTTAGATAAATCTCAATGGGCCACCACCAATGGTGTCTATAACATTCATCCTGTGTAATGGAAATGTAATGGTGTGTAAGCATGCATATATAAAGTAAATCAGTATAATGTAACTAAATACCTAGTACCTGCTTCATCCCTTGGCTGGTGTCTAAACATATAACTAGTTAATTAATTAATTGATTACCAATTTATATAAACAAGTCACATGAGGCATATCTAGAACATACATCACCTCATAATGGTACAAATAGTGAAGGTTACAATATGTAATAAGGAAGCCTGTAATGATATTTAATAATGAAGTTCCAAGGTAATAAATATGGAAAATTAGACCTCAAGGGTTTCCAAATAAATAATGATTATAGCCTAGATAAGTTTAAGAGTGTAATGCAAGGATCGTATTCTAATGAATTACAAAATAAGATGCCTACTGAGTCCAAGGATTTCATCCAAAGTAAACTGGGGCTAAGTAATGATTGGGCCTGATAGGATTTAACCATGGCACCAACTTGTCAATGCGGGATCCAAGGAGTATATCCAAGTAATCCTGTAATATTATTAAAGGGACCCTATGGTGTCATACTTTGTATCCAAAGCTATAAAAGGATCATAATCTATTTGGGTCTCAACCAAATCAATCTGTGTCCTTGAATCAGAATGGTGTTATCGAGTTCTCAAGGAATTCCCTATGGAATCCAAGGTGAACTCGTGTCAGAACACTCTTATTTGATAATTATTTCATAAAAATTTTCATAAGGTTCAATAAATTACATTTCATTAGTGTCATAAGGATAATTGATCATGCAACCATTTAATTAATTCGTAATTAATCAATAAGTCCATTTGTTTCAAGACTTTCCTTTCATTAGTGTAACAAGGCCAAGTAACATGAAACCATTTATTTAATCCATTTAATGAAGTTTCATAAATCAGGGTTCACTATTATACCTCCCATTAATATGTTAAGGGGTTATATGGACTTGAAACCTATAATTCAATTATATTTAAAAACTCCAAGTCATATACATAGTATACTTTCTAATTTCCATTTCACATTTAATTTTTAAAGTGATGGACTTACCTTAAATGGTTCAAGTCATGAGCGTACATGGCACTTTATATTATTCAATTCACAATTTAAATCAATTAATTTAATATAAAATCTCATACCCTTATAATGGTCAATACAAGGAACACCCGAACGATGGCTCAAATGCGTCAACACACTAAAATGAAAATTATGGGAAAACATCCTACATGGGATGGATTGAGTTATGGCCATATCCACTAACAACTAATCAATTATTAGTAAATAGAATAACCAAGAGGTTATAGTGATCATAGTAATGTCATATAAATTAAATAAATAGTACCTGATGAAAATGGAATACCCCGCACAACAATTCCAAAAATCAACAAATTTGAGGGATGAGTTATAGACCAACCACCTTAGGCTTGTATGACTATCCTCATCCATTATTAGCCTCTAATTCATCTTGGAACAGATAATATCTAAGAAAAGGGTAAAAATACACACACCTCGATAACTAAGTTTAGAGAAAGAGAGGATAATAATTATATAGATTGGACAGAATCTATTTATACCCACTGTTTATATAAACCATAAGAATAGATAGGCTATCCCAATGGTTTTATAAAACCATTGGGATAAATTATCTCATTTTCCTCTGGCCTCCCACCATCCCCCCCCCCCACACTCCATTCAATCCCTACTCCCCCCTCACCCAATGAAATATGGGTGGATCTCCTCCTCTAGTGTTCTCCCATAATTTAGTGATTTTTTTATTCTGATCTTCTTCGACATCAGCTTAATGAGTTTTAAATTGTTCTTTTATTCTTATGACTATTTTTTCATTTTTATCTATGTATAAAAACCTAACCAAAATACAATTAGGTCATGATTCTTCCAAATTATTTTAAATAAGGTTCTTTATGGGTGATCATTTATTTTTTAAAGTTTGGTTTAATGATTTTAAGTTGGATGAGCCTTTAGTATTTAATTTTTGTATATTTGGTATCTAATTAATGGTTACATTATGGGAAGTTATGATCCTTGGTTTAGTTATACCTCATTTGTAGGGAGTGACTCCCCATTTATGTGAGGGTTTTCAGTTGTTGGTTGTGTTTACTTATGAGGTCCTGATGGTTGTGAATGAGTGGGGTCCTTGTATACAAATCTAGGTAGCTAGGTTAGATGAACCTTATGTAGATTCTTCAATGGACTACTCCTACCATTATGCATCCTTCATACCATTATAGAGTACCTTTACATAGGAGTCCAATGACTCTTACACAGTCAGTATAACCTTTATCAAGAATCCTTCATGCAATTCATGACACATATTTGAAATAGAAATCATCACCTCATCAATCCTATAATATTTATATATTTAGATATTTAAATATCCCCCTTATTACATGTCAAAATATTCCATTTGACTTTACTTGAAAAATATCTTTTGAAATAATTTAATTCAACCTCTATTGAAACTTAAACTACTATAACACTTTCAAATATCATCTTAATTCATCTTTTTAGATTCCAAAGAGTTAATTTTACACTTGAAATTACATGTCCACAAAATATCTAAAACTACAGAGTTGGAGATTAGTGTAGGAAATAAGGCTCAATGTTAAAAATTTCAATTTTGTCTATATTTTACTCTAAATCCAAAAATAATATTGTAGCTTGAGTTGTTAAATATTCTTATGATATTAAATAACATCTCACAAAAACTTTTTAACATATAAACATTAATGCACACAGGTGAGGAACATACCACTTGAATCACTAGTTGACACCACTAGCAATCCATTTCTTCTAATTTATCTATAATTAATTATTCTTTCAAGTGATTCTAAGAAGATTTTATGATCCAGTATTTATCTACCACTAATTTTTTGAACCTTTATACACATCTTGTTTAAACTAATTTGTTGGTAGAATTATTTTTCTAGGTATATTATGATTATCCTAGAAAACACTCAAATGATACCAACCTATAATTTTATAATAAATCACTTTAAAGTCTTTCCAAATATCATAAATTCATTAGTAAAACTAAAAAATGGATTTGAATCTTAAATCAATCCAAAAAAATCCTAAAATACACTATATCTTTAATATTTCAGTAGATTTATATATATTCCATCATGTATGGTGAAATTCACAATGTTCTTCACTTAATTCATGATTTTTGAAATTTCAAGATTGTCTAGAAAATACATTTCATCATAAAATCATGTATTTTTAATACTCTTTTTAATGTACACATGGTTAATACCCCCCATGGATTATATCTACATCGTCATCCTACATTACTCAATTTATTATATTTAACAATAAAGTAAAATGGGATAGGGGTTACTCTAACATCCTCATTTTAATGATTGTTATTTTTCTTGATGAAGAGACTCTTTTTTTCTACTCTTCCTCCAATAATTTCTAGTTTCTATTTTTTTGAAAAACCACTTGTTATGATTCCATTTCAGATGTTATTTATGATATTCTTTTTCCTTCTTAGCTTGGGTTCCTTCACTATTATGAGACTAATCCCACTATTAATTGTCTCATATTTTGATATATCTTTCTTGTACCCTTCAACATATTTCCTCTACCAATGGAGAGGTCTTACAACAATGTTGACCTCTTGCCTTGTTGAGTGATATGTGATATTATTAAGGCAACCTTTTTATTTTCCTCTAATTTGATGTCCATAAGATTCAATTCAGACTTATTCTTTATTAGTGAATCCCTATTCAAGATAACATAATTTGTAATTTATGCACACTTTATGTGTATGTAGACCAAATTTAATTTAATTTTGGTAGTTAAAGTTACAATTTGAGATAATGGATAATTATTGGATATTATTAATTATTATATAAGGAGACAAGTGATACATTTTTCATTTCTAATTAGAGATGAGTAATTTTTTATAAAAAATTTTTTATTGCGTTTCATATTTCATACAACTTTGGGATTCCATGTCTTTTATTACATTTTGGATATAATTTTTTATTTTATAAATTTTAGTTTCTTTGATATTAGGATTGGATGATTATTTACATGCATATAAATTATGGTTTAATTTCCAAGATATTTTTATACTATGTTTTTATGGTTTTGATTTTGGGTACCACATTTTTTTTATTCTTGATTAAATGTTTTCCATAGTAAATACAAGTGTATTTAATTGCATTGATGTCATATTAAAAACAAGTATGTTTTAAAAACAATTGTTTCAAAAATACATATGTATTTAATTATATTTTTTAACAGTTGCTTCCCATTCTATGTCTTATACTTTTTCTTCTTCATTATTTTTAGGCATTCCTTATATCATATAATATTTCTATTATTATTTGTTTTTTTCCATCTATTAGTATTATTTGATGACTTTCATATTAAAATTTTTTGTAATGAATTTTTTAATTTTTATTTACATTATTGATTTGAATATAAATTTTTTACTCTATAATAGGATGGATATAATCTTTACATATCATACAACTGGATTTCAACTGAGTTTCAAAATAATTAGAATATTTTTTAAGATTTTTTATTTAACAACACTTCATATAGAGGTATTATATAGAGTCCTTGTTATAATTATTTCAGAATCCCATGTTTAATTCCAGAATAATTTTGCTACTATATAAAAAATCTAGATTTTAAACAAACTATTATTTTTGGTATCACAATGTAGAGATGAGATAATATTATACTATTCAAGAATAGAAAGAAATAAGTGGTATCGAAAATTTGATATTTGATTAGTTCCCATTTTTTCATAATCATGAGTGAGATATTATGTTAGTGAAAGAAGACAATAATATCAACACACATGAGGAAAATACTGAAGATGGTGATGTTGAGAGTGAAAATTTAATGAATGATTCTATAACTCCTGTCTATCAGTAATGTACTAAAATGTAAATTTTGTAATTTTTTATGTGGTTATATCATGCAAAAACCATGTATGTAATTTCTAATACCTCTATTTATTATATTCATATCTTATTTAAGGACTTTATTTTTTATGGTTCATATATTCCCCCAAATCATTATAATTCATGGAAGTTAATTAAGCAGCTACAATTTTCTACTAATAAAATTTATGTTTGTCTAAAATATTTTAGTTTATTTTGGGAGGATACAACACAAATTAATGACTATAAAGAATGTGGAAGATCATAATGGAAAGAAAATGTATATGTAATTCCATCTTATGTGCCACAAAAATCCATGTGGCACTTTCCATTGTTTCTTAGGCTTTAAAATCATTTCCTAACTACTAAAATCTCAACCAATATGTGATATAATGTTGCTGAGATAATTAAAGATGATGATAAATTTGTTCATCTTGTGGATGGATTAGCATATCAGTCATTTTATGCACAACATCCTAGTTTTTAAGATGAGGAACATAATTTTAGGTTGTGTCTATATTGTGATGGTTTTAATCCATTTGGTCAAATAATTACTACTCACAACATGTGGCCAATTTCTATTCATGTTTATAATCTTCCTCCAAGTATGTGAATGAAACATTATTTCACAATCTTAAGTATAGTAATATTTGGACCTAATGATCTTGGAAATGTTATAGATGTCTAATTTCAACCTTTCATAAGATATTCTAAATATATTTGGGATATAGATGTGCTCACAATTGATCCTTCTTCAAAAAAATTACTGATGTGTTTTACCCTTCTATGGACTACAAATTATTTCCCTAATTATGAAATAATTTTTAGTTAGACCAAAAAGGGAAAGCTAACATGTCCAATTTTTATGAATAATACACAATTGAGAATACTTAAATATCATCATAGTTCTAGTTTCATTGAATTTTGATGATTATTTCTAATGAATCATCAATATAAGAAGAATCACTGGAGGTTTGATAATACTATTGAGACTTGACTGTCACCTCAATGTATGTTAGAAAATTATTTTCTTAATGAATTGAAATATTTAATTTTTAATTAGGGAAAGGTTAGATGAAATATGAAAATATGAATATTGTTGATACTAAATCAACTTACAGTTATAAATATAAAATTATCTTTTTTGAGTTTCCATATTAGTCTATAAATTTTTTACATCATTATTTATATGTAATGAACATTGAGAAAAATATCTATGAATTTTTTCTTTCAATTCTTCTAAATATCAATGGGAAGAACAAATATGACTTATAATCTTGTCAGGAATTCTTGTATTAGGGTATTTGACTAGAACTACATCTTGTATATATCAGTGAAAACAAATGGAAAGCTCCTTGTTCTTATTATGTGATGACACATTTGTTGAAAAATAAATTTATGGAAGTATTATATAATACCAAGGATCCCAATGGATATTCCAATAATATATCTAAATGATTCAGTAGAAGGTATTTAAAACTAAAATTTCTAAAAACTCGTGATTATCACATCATTATTCATGAATTGATTCCAAAATCAATCTAGAATTTACTATCCAATAATGTAAGGGTGATAGTGATTCACTTGTGCAATTTTTTAGAGACTTTTGTTCTAAAAGTTTGCATAATTCTTTCTTTATATAAATGCAGTAAGAGATGCCATTAATTTTGTGTGATTTGATAAAAAATCCTCCATCATTTTTTCACGTTCATGCTTCATTTAATAGTTCATCTTCCAATGAATACACTTCTTGGGGGACCCATTTATTTTCAGTGGATGAATCATATTGAAATAAATATGTTCACAATGAAATCTTATTTCCAAAAAAATAATCATCCTAAAGGTTCCATTGTGAGAGGTTATTTGGATCAAGAATGTATGGATTTTTGTTCAATGTATTTGTATGATGTGAGCACAAGACATAAATATCCAATGAGAAATGAATATGAGTAGTATGGTGAATTCAATCCCTCATTTATATCTATTACCCAAATAATAATAATTAATGTTTCATATACATTGGCTAGATTAAGTCTTGAAGAGAAGGATATGGCACATCGCACAGTCTTGTTTAATTTTGGTTTGTTCAATGACCATATCAAGTATGTAATTTTAATATTTCTATGTTATCTCATGCTACGTAATTTCACATATACATTAAAATTTTATTATCATTTTATGTAGGGAACAAAAAATATTATAAATAGGGTTCATTGATATTTCCCATTGATAAAGAGAAAGTATTTATATTACAAAGAGTTTCTTTCTTGGTTTAAATCAAAGGTATGGTCTTTACTTTAATTAAATTAACATATACGTATTAATTTAATTTAATTATTCATATATATTTTAGGAATTGAGTTTACATGTTTAATATATCTCTCAAAAATTAAGAGCATTGTTTTTTGGTCCTAATTCATTGGTTTGTAAATAAAAATATTTAATAATCAATGGGTAAAAAAATTTACAACTAAAAAAGATGTAAAAATAATAACACCAATTAATTGAATTATGTTAAATACAAAAATAGATTGTTATGATAGTTCATTATATAGCAGACCTCAATATAAAAATGTGTCTTATTATGGACTTATTGAGAAAATATTGTTATTGGATTACTAATCTCATGATCGAGTCACAATGATGAAATGTAAAGGCTTTTATTCAATGAAAAACCATGTTAAATTTATTGATGACTATAGATTCAGAGTTATGAAATGACTCAATTCCTATTTATTAATGAACCATATATTTTGGAATTAATGGAAAACAATTCTTTTATGTGAAAGATCATTTGATACCTTATTACGGTGTCATTATTGAAGTAATAAAATGACATATTTTTCATGATGGTAGGGATGCAATTGACACTATTTAAGCCCTCATTTTTTTTGAACAAAATATTATATTTGATGACTCAAATTGTCCCATTGTGAGAATTTATCTTGAACCTGAAGTAGTGGTGGTAATATATAGAAGAAACTATATATGTTCATAGTTCATTCAGTTTACCTTGACATGGGTTTCTCAGGTTGGTACTACTGTAATAACTTTAATTTAGTTTCAATTTAGAATGATATGTATGTTTTAATATTTTTTTTTTATTTAATTTAATTATATATAATTCAATTAATAAAACAAGGTTTAAGGAGGGGTTTTAAAATATTATAACTTGGTTTTAAATTATAATTTATAAAACATGATAAGACATTTTTTATGACTTTATTAACTTCTAACTTGTTTGAATATTTTTAAAAATTGTTTCTAAAAAATGTAAATTTCATTCTTATACTGATTGTGAAAATATAGAATAAGTTTAAAAGAAAATTTTACTTGAAAATTATAGATGGATGTGTGATCTAGGGTTTCCTCCTTTGGTTTCCTTAGTGGGTTTAATAATTGTAATATGTTTCTTCTACGTTACATTTAATGTCATGTTCTTATTCTTTTTCAAAAAAATTAGGTATATTAATATGTACCAAAGTTGACTTATCCTCATCCTGCTAGTATGGTTCTACTTTGGGGTGATCCTAGTGTTATATGGAGCACCCATTCTACCCATTCGCACCCTCTCCTACTAGAAAAAACCCTATCTACCACACCTTTTAATACTTCACTTGATCCTATAAAGATATTCCCAATCATGCCTTTATAATCGTCTTATTTAGCCTCTTCTTATCAAACCATGTCTATTCTGCCTCCAGGGATGTACCCACCTATATTAATATGAACCAAAGTTGACTTATCCTCAAACTACTAGTATGGTTCTACTTTGGGGGGATCCTAGAGTTACATGGAGCACCCATTCTACCCATTCACACCCTATAGTACTATAAAAAAATTTATCTACCACAACTTTGAATCCTCCACTTGATCCTATAGGGATATTCCTAATCATGCCTTCATAATCGTCTTATTTAGCCTCTTCTTCTCAAACCATGTCTATTCTGCCTCCAGGGATGTACCCAACTATATCATATCCATATCATATGATGTATCCCCATCACTTTTATACTTATTATACCATGCCTATACCCCCCCCCCCTCCACTTCCTTCTATCCATCCAAGATCTGATGATTTTGTTCCTTTATCTTCCACTCTAGTGCATGCAGATGACATGGTGCATGAATTAGAATAGGCACATCCTTCATAAGTTACTGATCTAGAATATCCAATGAATCCATCAGAGATTAATGAGCAGTATGAATCGGTTTTCTTTATTATAAGTGTGTCAAGTTATATCACATGATTTTTTTCCCTTTGTAATGTGAATTAATTATTTTTTTTTCTTTTATATTATTTAGTGAAATTTTCTAATAGGTGATGTGGGTGCACCCATATGGGTGAATCCAAGAATCTTTAAACATAAATAATGATGTATTACAATAAATACAATCAAATTATATGTTAAATTTTTAGGTAATGTAGAAGTTTTATGGTAACTTTATCCAAGTACAATGATATCATTCTTGTGAAACTAGTACCATTAAGTCATATGAGTAATGAAATCAAGTATAACTAATGCACAGACATGTGGATAAGAAAATTTTGTTAAATTGAAATCTATATTATTTTCATTTTTATATGAATTAACATGTTCTTTACATCGTCATTTTTACTTTCCTGATGATGAAAATGTTAAGGTCACATGGTTGATGGATCTTGGGGAGTCTTGGATATCATATAAGTAGGACTTATATGTTGGTTAGAATAGTATAGTTGGATCTGATTTATATGATATACCAATATTCACCAACTATCGAACAACACAATATTAAGACATTATTGAATATTGGAAGAGTAATCACTTTAAGTTATTATTAATATTTAATGGTTTAAATTAAAATTTTAATTCTTATGAATTGTATTGAATTTTTATTTTTAGTATAAGTTGAAAAGAACAAAAAGAAAAAAATACGTTATGACATATTTTCACACTTTGGGGAGCACTACAATTCTTGAGAATGAGAGGCTCTAGGTACTTTAATATGAATAAAAAAAATATCTATATTTATATTGTTAATAAAGCAGTCATTTCATTTTATTTGGATTTTTAAGAAGTATAAAAAAAATAAAAGAAATATTTTCAAGATGAAATTTAATACAGAATTATATAAATTCCCCCATTAAGTTATATTTTCTGGTTGAACTATAAGTTTTCTTCCCATGAATATCGTTAATATAAGGTTGGAAATACCCCTTTAAACTAAGGAAATATTTTTTAAGTTTCTTGACTTAAAATTTAGAAAATGTACTGACATGGGTTGAATAAAGTTAAATAGTTACTTTTAAATAAATAAAACTTTTTTATAAAATTATTCTTTGAATAATAATTTTTTTGGAAAGGGATGGGTATATTTAAATGATTCCTTTTTTAAATGTAATTTGGGAGATTTCTTTTTCAAGTTTAATTTTAAATTAATTTTATTTTTAGGTATAATATATATTTTAAATAAATCATTTTTGGGATTTTAAATGGTAATGTTACTTTGGTGAAACTATGTTGAAGTGTAATTTTTTTTATGATAAACCAAAATTTAGTGGCAGGGAGGAAAAAGTAAAGCCATAGTGACTCTGTTTGATTTCGTGGAAATTATACTTTATAAGGATGTAATGTTTCTTTTCAGGTTATTTAGTAGTTTCTTGTATATTAGTTACCTATTATGTATTGTGGATTTAGAATTTTTTTGTTTGAATTAAATTTTCAAAGTCACACATAGTAATAATGGTGTATATTTGAGATATGTTCTAGTGCTTTCATTAGGGGTTGATAATTTTTCTATGAATTAGATCATGGATGTGGAATTATTTTATCTTTTAAGGGATGATATGTTTTTTATTATAGGTCCTAGTGGATTAGATTGAAGGGGGAATTCATTCTAACCTAAAAAGTCCTAACCCAAATTGTTCAAAATAACCTAACCTAAAAATTCCTAACCCAAAATGAACAAAATTATATAACCCAAAATGATCCAAATAACCTAAACCAAAAATGAAACAAATAACCTAAACCCAAGTAAACCAATTTTTCTAACCAAAAATTGAACAAATAACCAAATGAACAAACCAGAAATTACATAACCTAAAAATGAACCAAATTATCTAACCGAAAATAAACAAAATGACCTAACTCAAATATAAAATGACCCAAAGATAAACCAAATTATGTAACACAAAAAAAATCAAATGACCTAACTAAAATATTAAATAACCCAAAGATTAACAAAATTACTAAATTCAAAATTAACCAATTGACAGGGCCCAAGATGAAATAAATAACTGAACACAAACTTATCCAAATAACCAAACCAAAGATGAACCCATTGAAATAACCAAAAATTTACCAATTGACATAACCAAAAATTAACCAATTGACATAATACAAGATGAACCAATTTACTTAACCCAAAATTAACCAATTGACATAAATAAATATTAACCAAATGACCGAACCCAAGATAACCAAACCCAAAATTAACCAAATTAAATAACCCAAAATTAACCAAATGAAATAACCCAAAATTAACCAAATAACCAAACCTGAGATGAACCAATTTATATAACCCAAAATTAACCAATTAACATAACCCAAAATTAACAAATTGACATATACCAAGATTAACCAATTGACAGAACCCAAAATTAACCAATTGATATAACCAAAAATTAATCAATTGACATAAATCCAAATGAACCAAATGACTAAACCCAAAATTAACTGATTTACATAATCTAAACATAACCAAATTATCGAACCCAAATGGCCAAACCCAAGATGAAACAAATGAACAAACACATCATGATCCAAATTCCCAAACCCAAAATTAACCAATTGACATAACCCAAGATGAAGAAAATACCCAAACCAAAAATGAACTAAGTAACCTAACCAAAAGAAAAAAAATAACCTAACCCAAAATGAATTAATTAACCCAACCATAAAAATGAACAGTTGATCAAATGACTTAATCCTGAACAAACTAATGACTAAGAGTCCAAAACAAACCAAATAATGTAACCCAAAAAAGTCGTAACACAAAAACAAACCAAATGACCTATCATAAAAAAAAGATAACCCAAAAATGAACAAAATTATCAAACCTAAAAAGACCTAACCCAAAATAAAGAAAATAACATAACTCAAAATAAACCAAATAACCTAAACCTAATTTAACTAATTATCCTAATAAAAAATAAATAAATGACCTAATGATCTAAAAATAATTACATAACTCTAAAATAGACCAAATAACATAACCCAAAATAAACCAAATGACCTAACTCAAATATGAAATAACCGAAAGATGAAATAAATGACCAAACCAAAAATTACCTAAACCAAAGTGTACAAAATAAAATTTCCTAGAATAACCAAATTATATAACCCAAAAATGACTTAACCCAAAAATAAATCAAATTTACTACACCAAATTAACGAAAATGACCAAAATTAAAACAAACCCAATGATCTAACTAAATAACCAAATAGAAAAATATTCTAAAAAAACTAACCCAAAAATGAACCAAATAACATAACTCATTAATGAAAGAAACACTCTCACCAAAAATAAATTAAATAAATAAATAAATAATTTGAAAAATAATCTAACCAATTGACCAAATTACCAAATAACTTAACAAAAAAATGAACCAAATGATCAAATGATCAAAATTACCAAGTGAATGAATCGCCAAATAATATAACACAAATATTATTGGACCTAAATGAGTATGAAAGATAAATCCATATCTTACCCATATTTATCTTTCTAATTTGTATGTATTGATTATGTTATGTATCTATTATTAAATTTGTAATGAAATATATATTTAGATGCTTCTTTATTTGATGGATTCTTTCAATAGATATAATTTTAATTAATTATAGCTTTATCAATTTGAAATTATTAAAAAATGTTAAATTATACTAATCAATTCATTTTCAGCAAACAACATTAGGTATCAAAGGTTGTGTTCTACGAGAAAAATTATTTTTATTGAGTAAGGAGAAAATGGATGGAAATTTTGTAAATGCACAGACACAAGAAAATGCTGTAAAAAATATTATTGATATTTCAAATTTGGATACTTAATTCATGATTAAATATATTGTTTATATTTTCAATACTATTCCTTGGGGGCCCTCGATGAGAAATAAGATGACAATTTTAGACCCAATGATCATTAGACAATGGTATTAGGTGAGGACCACCAGTGGAGAGTGTGATGTCAACCCAAAAAAACAACATCCTTACTAAGTATTGTCCATCATAAGGTTCCTATCATAATTCTCACACTATCAGTCTACAAAAATCTAGTGTAGAAGAAACTGAGGAGAAAAAAGATATAAAAAAGTGTTAAAAATGTAAACTAGTAATTGAAATGTTCATGAAAGCTTTGTTAGTTATATTTCCATAACATAATTCATAGGATGATAATATTTTTTATTTGTGTATAGAAACAATTAATTATATATATGATGCATTGAGTGGTGACAATAAGGGTCCTAGTGGTGTTCGAGGTGATGATACAGGTGGTGGTGGTGGTGGTGGTGGTGGTGGTGGTGGTGACGATTATGATATTTGTGCTCCATGTGATGATGTTGGTGATGGTGTAGATTAGGATATTGGTTATGGTGATGATAATGAGGATGTTGGTGATGGGGGAGATATTTATCAAATATATTTTTGAGTTAGCAGATAAAGAGATGTGTGGATGGTTTTAATGACTTAAATTGATCAATTATGTGGATGGATATGTATGATATAGTATTGTAAATGGTTTCAAAACTATAAGAAATCGGTTGAATGAAAAATATATAATATATGTATTTTATTGATTCTGTATTGTGGTTTTTATTTTTTTACAGATTCTGGTATTATTTGTGGAGTCAGGTTGGATGGATACTACTGTATTTTGGAGATATGTAGTTATACCAATGGTTCAATGAAACATTGTTATATGTTGTCTGAGGGACAAGTTATACCTATGATTATCCAAACTGTGGATATTGATATTTACCCATTATTTTCATTAAACCATGGGTATTATAAATTCCGCATAGGCTATACCCATAGGTTCTATAGAAAATGTGGGTATAGTCTTATATCAATTATAAGAACCCATTGTTCTATGAACCATGGGTATAGCCCATACCCACTATTTTATAGGATATACCCATGGTTCTAAACTGTGGGTATAGTGTAAGTTTCTCATAGTTTTTTTGTTTCATAAAATAATTTATTATTCTCAAACAATAAATATTAAAAATTTCAGTGATAAAAAAAATAATATCCATGCATAAAGATGTTCTCATGTTCGTTAAATAGCCTATCATTTGAAGCTATGGGATACAACCTCATATAAAACCCTATGCGCAATAATCCATGATAAAAACAATCAGGAAATAAATAAATATAAATGAAAACGAACCCCACATGTGGGCTCTAGCCTGTACGATAATTCTTACAAGACAATAAAAATTCGAATTAGAAATAATTTAGGATCTAATAGAAATTGATTCCTCCTAGTCAATATCACAAAAGGTTACCTCCTAGTGGGGAAACACACACTAAGTCAACCCGTGTCTCATTCATAATGAACCCAATGTTACCAGTGTAAAATTATTTAAATAAATTTTAAAAACCATGCTAGTAATTTTAAAAACCATTTTCAAATCCAAGCTAATCTACTTCAGAGTTTGAAAACCCATTTCAAGATCAAGAAAAAAAAATTCAAAGAAAATCCCCTTTTAAAAAATATTCGAATTTCTAAGAAATAATTAAAACCTACTTATCACTAAAAATCAATGAACAGAATAAAGTAGTTTATCAAGAATGACATGAAATTATCCCATTGTATAGAAACACATTCCCCAATATGGTATAAACCAAGATTCCTTTAACAAAGGTTGACAGAAACTATGATAAAGACCTTTGAAATATAGGGTATGACAAGAAAATCGAAAGGATTAATTGAAAATACTATCTTATAACAAATATTTATACAACCATAGTTAAAACTATATTCGTAACAAAAACAAAAGAATATCCTAAAGGATTACATACCCATAGACAAGCAACCCAACCACAACAATGGTAAATTGCTGAATGAAGCAATACTGAAGGGAAGGAGTCACCCTAAATTACCTAGAACGAGCCTTTAGGTCAAGACCAAGGAATACTGAAATGAATAAAATAACAAAAAAACACTCATGAAGCACCCTAAAATACCAATTTGTGATGATTACATGGATATAAATACCTTTAGACTTCATATATTCCACAAAGCTCATATACACTAAAAAAACCCATCGTCATTTGATTAAAATATAATATTTTTTATTAAATTATGTGTACCATTTATAGGGTGTGTAAACTCCCCACATTTTGTATTCTATTCATGGATTCTTCCTGATAGCCATTATATGGTGTTTAATCCAATTATATGGCATGTAATTACCCAGAAAATAGTAAAAACTACTGGTTTAGGCTGAAAATTTAAACAAATCCCTAACTTCACCATTATAGGTATCCTCCCAATTCATTTTTGGCATTATTAAACTGGAAAAAAAGGAAAAATTACAGGTTAAAATATACCTTAATGAAAGATACTTGGGCATTAAAATGTATATAACTTTACAATATCAGCACCACTACACTCTTCACACTATATCACTTGAAAACAAGAAAGATATCATTTAAAATGTATCATATCAAAGTTATTTTAATTTCACCCCTCCCCCCCCCCAAATAATCAAAGTTTGATTCCCTTTTAAAAAACAGCTTAAACCAGCTGAGAAATATTTATAAAATTTTAAATTCAAAATCAATAATATTGGATTATCAAAGAGAGAGAGAAATATAAAAAGATATTATTGTTTCATAATAATTACTCAACTCAAATCTAGTAGTCAAAACTATAAAGCATAAACCAAACCAATTTTAAATCATTAAAATAAATATTATAAAATAGTTCCACAAAAATATGCCAAAAAGAAATCCCACGAAAACTACAATTCTTTATTTGAAATTAAAAAATTAAAAAAACATTCCATTTTTAATCAGTAGTTAACATATAGATAAATTCAAAAATTAATAACATTATATTAAAAATATTAATGAAATGGATGAGTTTAATATAAACTAATATTAATTTATAAAAAATAGAATTGAATAAAATAAAACAAAATAATAAAAATAACTTTTTGAGTTTCAATCTATAAGTTTCATGAAAGAAAATAGAACACCCTTTGATCCTCAAAAAAGAATTTTTAAACCAATAAAAAATCATATAGGTTCTACAGAATTAATATGAATTTATAGTCATTATAATAATAAAAATAATTAAAATAAACATATATTAAATTGGAATATGAAACATTACATAAAACAAATCATAATTCCATGTTTAAGAACAACCTTTAGAAAGTCACAAAACCATATAATAATATCCACAAAAGCAATATTTCAATATTCACATAAGAAAACATTTACATTTTAGACTTCTGAATGCATCCAAATTACATAACCAAATCTATTTAAGAGATTTATCTAGATGAATTTATGTAAGTGAATCACATAGACAAATTCATATAAGAGAATCACATATCAGAATTCACATATCAAAATTCATAAAATATTTATATAGTTTGACTTATCAAATTTTAGGCCTAAAACAAACCTTTTTAAATACATAATCATATTTCCTTATAGTTTAATTATATTTATAAAATTTTCTTATATTTACAAATAATTAATAATCACCTTAATTATACCACTATAGATCAAGTTATCATTAAAAAAATAATATCAAAATAGTTCTAAAAAGGTTATGAATTCATACAGAACACATATGATGAATTCAAAACTAATTTTAGATATGATAGATATTAATTCTTAATTTTATATATTCTAATGAAATTTATAAAATTCTCTTATCCTTCCATATATAAAATAATCTCTCAATTTGTATTTATGTATCCCATGTTATTAATAAAATAAATAATATAACAGAATATATAAAATTGGCTACATGAATTCGAAATCAACTACATGGATTTACAATTGGCTATGTTGTTATGTAATTGGATACATTGTGAACAGTACATTGGCAATGTTTTAATTGTAAAAAATCATGTAAAAATGATTTTTTCAAGGACCCAAATGAATTAATTATCCTAGGAACACTTAAAGAAATTTATAGGGCACATTATGAATAATGAAAACATGAAATATAAATAAATTTTAAGTAAAGAAATATTATGATGTGATCAATGTTAAATATACTAATGAAAACAATTAATAAATCTATGGAAAATTATAATTACATTAAATAATATATATTAAGATATAACTATAACTAAAAGTATTGTCTTAAAATAAATACTTATATATAAAATAATTATTGAGGGTAATGTTTTAATATTCTAACACATAATATTAGTTCTCTAAAACTAGACAAACAAATTTCCAAGTTCTAACAAACTCCCCCTTTTGGAAATTACACAACCAAAAAATATTTTACAAAACCAACTTTTTTAAAGTTATCAAGAAAATATATAGGAAAGCTTAAAAAAATATGCCCCTTAATAAAATAAGAAAATAATTTTTATACAAGATTTAGAACATTTAAAGTACAAATTTGATTTTATCAAATCAAAAAATAAATAAATTGGTTTAGTAAAAATTTCCACAAAATTATTTTTTGTTGGAACATATTATAAAATAATATCTCCTTTATAAACATAATTTTTAATAAAATGAAATTTCACGCCAATATGATTAGTTCAATAATGTTGTAAATGGTTTTTTAAAATAGAAATAGTATAAGAGTTATTATAAAAAGTAGGTATCATTTCAAAATTAAAAATCAAATCAGGTAAAGTTTTCTTAATCCACAATGATTGAGAACAAATTGATGCATTAGAAACTTATTCACTATTAGTAGTAGATAAAGAAATAAAATTATGTTTTCTTGAACTCTGAGAAACTAAAGTTTTACTGTGAAAATAAAACATACATGAGGTTCTTTTTCTATCAAGTCTGTATCCTCCAAAATAATATTTAGAGTAATTAATTAGATATAAATATTTTTTTCAAGAATAAAATACTCTTGTATTAATAGATTTTTTAACATGAGCCTTTAAGTAGGATTCATTAGGATAAAAGTGAAATCTAGATCATAAAAAAACATTAAACATTATATCAGGTTTAGAAGAAGTTAAATACTAAAAACTTTAAACCTTTCCTTTAAATAATTTAGAATTAATGGATTTTCCAAAAACAGCAAAACATAATTTACAATTAATACTCGTGGATTTTAAAAAGTATTACAATAATTAATACCAAAATTCTTATCCAAATATTTGGAATATTTAGATTAATTCAAGAAATGTCTATCTTTTATTTGATTAATTTTAAGACTAGAAAATAATTTTAGGTCACCCAAAATACTCATATCAAATTCAACATCCATCAAGTTATAAGACAATTTACAAAAAAATCATTTAAGGAGCCAAAATAATTATCACTAACATAAATTTAAATAATCAAAATATCATTTGAAATTATTTTGATAAACAAATTAGAATTTAAATTACCTTTATTAAAATAATTTTTAATATAAAAAATAATTTTATCATACCAAGCATGAGGTTCTTATTAAAGAATATATAAAAATCTTAACTATTTAAAAACCTGATAAGTAAAATTTTCATTTATAAAACTCAAGAATTAAGAAACATAAACATATTTAAAAATAAAACCCTTTATAAATTCACTTTTCACATCAATTTTAAATAACTTAAAACCATGAAAAGTGGGAAAATATAATAAAATTATAATATATTCAGTATGAGTAACAAATGAAAAAAAACATAAAAATCAATACTTTCTTCTTTAAAATAACCTTGAGAAAAAATTCTATATTTTGTAAAAAAATTGAGGAGATTATTCCATTTTATTTCTAAAAATCCATTTAGTTCAAATAACATTATTGTTTATAGGGGTTTCAACTAATGTCTAATAAATATTTCTAAAAAATTGATTAAGTTCATATTTCATATCAAAAATCCAAGTATCATCATTCAAAACATCTTAAACATCATTATGAATGCAATTATAAACAAAAGAATGTTTTGAAAATAAGTTTAAATAAAAGATTCTAGTTTTCATAATATAAATAACATTACCAATCACATTATTAATAGGATTATATTTATGAATCCTCCAAGATATAGTATAATATTAAGAAGAATTTGTATCCCCATCAATAGAAACTTTATCTAGAGGTTTTTCTATTCCAAAATTGATATCCCTGAAATCGTATTCATTATTTTCCAAAATAGATTTATTTAATATACTTAAATCTATAAAATTTCCATTATTGGTTAATTATTGTATCATTCAGATATTAGCACGTATATATATTTTATTCTAGAGAAAATCATATATTACTATAACATTGATACACTTAGTTTTTTGATTATATAGATCAAAGAAATTAATATAATAAATATTATCTTTTATATTAGTTGAAAAATAATAATAAACTTTAAAAACTAAATATTTATTATCTTAGAATTTATCATATAAATCATCATCACATAATTTTGAAATACTAATTAAGTTATGTTTTAAAAATTAAACATGTAAACCTTTAGAAACTAAAACAACATTAAAAATAGTTAATTAATCAAATAGTTTAACACTTCCTTTAGAGTTTTCTCTAAAAGTGATAGATCCTCCATAAAATTTGGTATAAGAAATAAAATTCAATAAATTTTCAATCAAGTGCTAAAAAACATTTTATATATACCATGTGACCTTGATATTCTTAAGGTGGTTATCCTGACAATAAAAATTATGTAGAGAAAAATATTGGTACCCATTCAATTTTGGCTCCAACTGGGTTAGAAATACAATTCTTAGGTACTCAATCATATTTAAAACATTTATTGTAAGGTAATTTAATACATAAATATTTTGAAATAATATAACTCTTGTATCTAAGATATTAAATATATCTAATATAGCATTCATTAGTATAATATCTATGTTTACAACATTTAAAGAGTGTAACAAAAGAAACCTTTCAAGTAGAACTTCAAAAAAAGTAGTCTTGAGAACATCAGAATCAATGGATTATAACCAAAAATAGTTTTATCATTATTATATTCCATCATAGCGACCATCTTTTCACATATATTTTTACTTGAAAAAAATTAGATAACATTTATTTTAATCTAACAAATTCTTTTATAAGATTATCATTTTAATTCTAAAGAGACTCCAAATCATCATAGATCTTACCTTTAGAACATGAGGTAGAATTTATTATCTATTCCTTAAGAAAATCAATATACTTATTGAATTTGTTACTTTCCTTGATAATCCTCTTATTTTAATTTTTCAATTATTTATATAAATCAGAAAATATTCAAACACCTTTTTTAATTTTTTCATTTTCTTCACCCAAATAATCAATGCTATAACTATCACTATCAGAATAATATCTAGAATCAAAATCATTACATACCGAATTTGTATTTTTTACCATTGAACATAGTTTGGATGATTATTTTACACATATGAATTTATCATTTGATTTTTATTCTTTAGTGAAACTTCATACATCATGATAAGCATGATTTAGTTGTTTCTAGTATTTTCTATCTATCCCTTCTTACATCAACTTTATATAGGTAGGTTTGATATTCCCCATATTTCTACATTGATAAAAAGTTACATCTATTATATATGTAGTAACCTTATTTTCTTTTCTATCATTATTTTTATCTTGACTTTATCACTTCTTGAAATATTTCTCTCTCTATATCAAATTATAAATACATTTGATTATATTCACAATTTTTCCTTTATCACCTTCTTGTGCCTTGAATTCAAAAGAGTTATGAGAAACATTTATATAATATTTGAAATCAATAGAAATTTTATTCGAATTGTCTTCTTTCATAGTATTCTTTAACTAAATCTCATATTGAATAAGTGATCAGATCAGTTCATCCAATGTGTATTGTTTAAATTTTTTACTTTAATCGATTACAATATTATTTTTCATTTCATTTATTAGGTAAAACTCTTAGGACTCTCTCAAAAAGTATGGGGTTATATAAAGTTTCTCCAACGAAATTCATTCAATTAATAGTACTTGTGAATTAGTAAAACTTTTGATTAATGATTTCATCTTTACCCATTTTAAAATCTTAGTACTCTAACCAAAGAATTCTGAGTTTGGTTCTAATTAGATTTTTTGGTCCAATATGAGTAACTGGTAGAATCGTCCATATCTCATGAGCTATATTACATGAAGACACAATACTATACACAATTCTATTAATATAATAATATAATATACTTTGTAATTTGTAATTAAAAACATGTCTATCATTATTATTTCCTATTAGATTATTTAGGTCAGCTTCTAGTAGCTTGTAAGGTTTTTTCATGATCGACCAGTGTTCTATGCTCAACTTCTTGATGCACACCTCCATTATAGATTTCTATCAATCATATTTTTCACACCTGAACTTTTTAAAATATTTTATTTTACTAATTTTTTTTGCATCTAGAATCCTTGTTGAGGTTCGAGTTGAAGCTCGGTTTGATTTTTTTTAGTTTTTATTGAAAAATGTGTGTTTTGGGCATGGCAGCATCAAGTGCATGAGTATAGAATGCTTTGGAAACCACACGACTTCACCCAGGTCACTGTATGACCTTCCCGATGTTCAAAATAAATAAATAAAATGAATAATAAAATAATAAAAATAAAATGAAATTTAAGGAATTGCTTTAGTAATAATAATAATGATAATATTATTATTAAGAATATTAATATTATTTTTGTTGTTATTTTATAGCTGCAGATCTTTGTAATTATACTCTAGACATTTTTGGTTGCATATGGTCACTTCCTGCTACTATCACCTCTCAATTAAAGCTCTGTGTAAATTGGGAATCTTCTAAGAAAATCAAGAATCTTTTTCAGACTGCGGTGGCAGAACTCATGCATGTGATCTGGTATGACAGAAATAATTTTATTCATAATAATTTCTCATTCAGTCTCAATGAAAGTAAAATGCGTATTCTCATTAACATCAAGGATGTTTCCTCTCTTCAGAAAGATCATTGTGACAGCTCTTTTTGTGATTTTGATATCTTTCTCCGTCTTCGGATTGCGGGATCTTATAGGCAACCTCAGTGCACCTTTGAGGGTTTCTGGGAAGCTCCGCTTCCAGGACGGATCAGAGTGAATGTCGATGGTTCCCCTAGAGGAAACCCAGGTCTAGTAGGTTGTTGTGCCATCTTTAGAGACTTTCTTGGCAGATGCCTTGGCTTCTTCTTCGGTGGATGCGGTACGGCCTCGGCTTTGGAAGCGGAAATGTTGGGAGTGATTCATGCGGTGGACTTTGCCAAACAAAAGGGTTGGAAAAAGATGTGGATTGAATGTGATTCAACCACTTTTGTTCATGCTATCTAAAAGGGGGTGGTACACCTTGCATGGCCACTTACCTCTTGATGGATGAAATGTCTTACTTCACTCATGGATCTCAACTACATTTCCACACATGTGTACTGTGAAGCGAACATGGTTGCTGATAGTCTTGCCAACAAGGGGGTCAATCAGGATATTACATGGCTGGTTGATTTTCCTAATGATTCTCTCCCTTTTTATGATAAGGATTGTAATAAGATTCTTTCTTTTAGACTTTTGTAACTCCCTTTCTTTTTTGAGCAATAAATTGCGCCTTGTTCTTTGACTGAGGAACCACCTCTTAAAAAAAATTGTTGTTGTTATTGTTAATATTAGTATTAATTTTATTATTATTATTATTGTTGTTGTTGTTATTATTATTATTATTTAAGTTATTATTATTATTTTTAATATTATTATTAATTTAATATTATTATAATTAATTAAGTTATTATTGTTGTTAATATAATTATTGTTATTATTTGTAATAACTCATTATTAATTTTCTCTTGATTTTTAATTTTTTCTTTCTTTATGGTTAGGGATTCCTTCACTATTCCCTCTACCCCATACCATGAATGTGCCTTCACCCACCCCACTCCTCCTTTGGTCGCACGACACTGACCCCCCTTCCTTGTTCTGCTCCCCCCCCCCCTCGTTGGTCGGTCGTCCTTCAGTGACTGCGGCCCCTCCATCCTCCCTCCTCCAGTGACCGCGACCCCACTGGCCCCTCCTCTGGTAACCATGACCCTGGTCGGCGCCCTGATCTCCCTCAAGAAACAACCATACATGTGTGCCTCCTGTCAGCAACCCTCCTCTAGCACGCCCCCTCCCTCCAACGGCCGCTCACCCCTCCTTTCCCCCGGGGGAATTCTATCTCTTTATTTTATGGTTTTTTGCCCTTCCTTGGGGTATTTGGTTTCTCTAGTGTGTAAACTTGCATTTTTAGGATGAGATCTTGATCTTTTGGGTTTGATCTTGTTTATTAGGGTTCATTTTTGGTTTCTTGGGGTGCAACTAGGGTGCGGTTGGATATTCACACTGAATTTAATGGTTTTCTCTACCCGAGGTACATGATTCTATGCTTAACCATTAATTGATGAATTTTTATGCTTTCTTGTTTAATTTGGCATATTTTATGAAATATATGTGGGGTGTGTAAGTGGTATTTGAAGATATTTTACATGCATTTGAGTTGAAAATAGATTTTTTTCCGGTGAAATTGGTAACTTTCTTGGTGTAAACCCCTATTGTGCATCTTAGAAATGTTTTTGAACTATTCAAATGATTTATTAAATTGTTTAGGTGAATTTTTAGATTGTATAAATGATGCTAATGATTTTTGGAAAATGTTTTAGTGTGTGTTGGATTTTATAGAGAATAATTTGAGTGTATTTTTGTGGTAAATCCTTTTTACACATCATATAAATGTTTTATTAAGTGTTTAATTGATTTATTAAATTATATGAGTGTTATGAATTCATGTCTTGGTATGGTTATGTTTTTAATTAGTTTTAAAGTATCATTTTCATATGAAATCATGTGTGTTATTTGGGTAAACTTTTTTTGTGCGAATTTGATGTTTTTTATAAATTTTTTAATTGATTTATTAAACTATATGTATGGTGTGAATGTGAATTATGAAATAATTTTTCATGCATTTGGTTTTAAAATGGATTTTATTTTTTTAGGACATATTGGGTGTGATTTATGTGAAAACACTAGTTGATTCACTTGATAGTTTTTTATAAATTATGAAAGAAGTTTATTAAATTTTGTGTGAGATGAAAAACATATTTTGAAATGGTTTTGGTGTGAATTTTATTTTTAAAGAGAATTTTATGTGTAAAAGTTATGACTTGTGTTGTTAAATTATTTGTTTGGTTGATAAATTATGGAATAGGTGTGTTATGTAACATGTGAAAATTTTTTGAGCACAAAGAGAAGCTCATTAATCAAGGTGGGTGGACTAGGACTAGTATGCTAGTGATTCAGCAATGGTTGTGGCTCGATTTCACCTAGTAGTATTGATGATGAAAATACTAACTAAACAAGGATGATTATTGGATACCACTAGGTTATGTGTGTGTTCCCTACTAGTGTCTCCTGCAGAAGAATGTAGTTGGTCCTGGTTTCTATATCACATTTCACCAAGATACGAGGTTCATAGGGTCCCATTGCTAGATAGTGACTAAGGGATTTTCCCATGAATATTTCTCATTGGATATATCTCATTTACTATTAGAATATAGTATTTTAGGTTGGTATTTTCAAAATCAAGTGATTTTTTCATTTAAAGGTGCTTTCCTTAAAAATTGTTTTTCATTTAAAAGTTGCTTCATTTAAAGTCATTTTGATTAAAATTTGTTCTAATTAAAATTTTATCAAGCATTTATTTTGTTATAAAACTTGAAATTTATTTTTAATTTAATATATATAGGATGGAGTCTTATTTGGGTGGAATCCAACTGGTCTTTGGATCACATCCTACATACACCCTTGGGTGTATGTAGATCATGTTGTATGTTTATTCCAGGTAAAGCCAAGATGTTTGATGATCATAGTGACGGTTGTTAGTGGTCTTCTCTTCTGGGTTTGGTGGGGTTACTTGAGGATATGGTTCCTCATGTGTCGTGAAGGTTTGGGTGGGAGTTTTTAGTTTTATCTGTTTTAGTATTTTTTGGGATTTTTGTTCAAAATTTCAAGCTTTAAATCTGAAAGGTTGGTTGTTCCATGTTTTGTTGTTAGACTTCATTTTTGGTTTATTTACTTTATTATTATTTTTCTTATTATAGAATTGGGTAAATCATTATGAGGTTGTAACACTGATACCTAGGTACCTATTCCAGATCATGGGGATCAGTAATGCCCTTTGGGTTGTGCCACAGACCAGGTCGGGAAACAGGTCAGATGGCAACCTAGCTTGGATCGTGAAAAAATGGTATCTAAGGAGGTTATACTCTTTTGGTTCGTGTTCCTCAGAGAACAGTCTGGGTATACCAGAGCTATGATTTTTGGTACTTGATGTTATGGTTATGAGTGTGGTTTCTGGTCAGCACACCTCATGTCGGAACTCAATCACTAAGGGAAATATGGTTTCATCTGATTCGTTTGGTCTTTGTGGTTCTTTGTTGCTTGGGAAATAAAATAGGAGTAGGTTCAATGGTCTCAGTGAGATTGCAGGGCATGGCAAGCCATGTGTAGATGGGGACATTACCCTAGAAGACTCTTCATAAGGGTTAAGTGATTGGTGTATGTCCACAAACCATATATCCAATCCACTCCCCTCTACTAATTTCATCTTGAATTATCTTATGTCTCCGTGGGTTCTAAAAATTAATCCGGAATTTTTTTTCTGAAAAATTAAGGAATTTGGACTATAAAATGGAAATGGATTGATTTTAAAAAAGGGTGGAAATGGGTTTTTAGAATAGATTTTAATGAAGATTTAGAAAGGTGAATTATTATGAAATGGTTTTGATTGAATGAGGGTGAGTTTATCAGAATTGGGTTTTATTAATCTCAACTTGTAATTTTTTGGAATTAATTGTCTGGGAAAACATGAATTATGTTAAATTGGGTTTTGGAAAATATATTTTATATAGGATTTGATAAACTATTTAATAGTTTTTTGAATGGAATGAAATATTTTGAAATTGATGTGTAATATTTGAGAGTGATATTTTATTCAATTGGTTAGTTCTTTCCAGAAATAGGTTTATGAGATTCAAATTATGTTTTGATTTATATTAATGGAGGTTTTTACAAAGGGAAAGTGGGAGTTGAATAATTTGGTTTTGAAAACTGGAAAGGTTTGGTTTTGGTATTCAGTGTTCTCATGTGTGATCACATTCATGAGTATACATGGAAAGGAGGAGGGTCAATGGAATGAGCAGATGACTACCTGAATGGACATGAGGTGGGTAGATGGTGTGGAATAGGAACATGAATGTGTGAGGACCATGGGATACCGTTGGTGAATATGAAACCCACCAACCTTGTTTATTTTCACAAATTATTTTTAAGGAAAATTTGGTGTTTTATTAACCGGTGATTGTGTAGTGTGTTTCTTTATGTTTTTTCAGTCAGTCGATTTGAGATAATGGTTAATGGGTTTTTCTAGAAAAATGTTTGGGATACCTTTGAGTAGGTTACATTTGTGTGTTTTGTTTCTATTTGTGGTATTTTTGGTCAAGGGACAGTTTGATTGGGTCCTTTCATTTCCCTTTTCGATCAGTGCATTCCCCAATAAGAAATTGTTTCATATTCAAAATATGGCCACAGGTGATTATCCATTAGAAATTCCTAAAGTTTATCAGATTATAAACTCTATTACTAGAAATTTAAGCTATAGCCGCTGACCTATAGAAATTTTTTAATAGTTTTGTGGCTATAGGTTTTTAATAGACACGATTTAATTTAACATTTCTGGCTAAACATTTGCGTTTATTTTTTTTTTGATTTGTTTCGGATCTTCTATCCTCACTCGATCTACGACCCTCCTCTCCGAACCATCTACATATCTCACTAAGGTGCCCTCCTCTCATCGCTTCCAATCAACTTCCTCTCTCACGCTGTCTTCTACCTCTATCATCGTGACCCTCCTCTCCGAATCTTCGACCTCTCTCACGCTATTCACGACGGCCTCCTCACCACGTCGTCCTCCCCCGACACTGCCACCCCACCGACGCTACCCCGAGACAGCTTCCCCACCTCTTCCTCCAGCACGCCTCCGACGTGGACACCCCAACTCCTGGGGATCAACCTCCTCCTCGGCTGGTCAGACCTTCTGATTACCCACCAAAGTTATTTAGGATTTTAATCCCTCAAATCTCACTCATGTGTATTTTCTCCAATGGTTGGGGTTTATATGTTTATGGGATTTCATGTGGTTTAAAATATAAAATTATGGATGAAAAAACAAATACATTTGTGTTATTCAAATTAGGTAAGTTTCGGTGTTAGGGTGGCATAGTTATCACTTGATAGCCAGATGTGATTTCTTATATATTGCTTGTGCGGTTTTTTATTTTTCATGCATGATCATATGAAATATTACAATATATATGAGGAACCCAAATGGAATTTCCATACTGATATGTATTTCTTATACTTTTTATGGGAACCTTGGTGTGGGTGTAGAGTTAATGATTTTATCTTGGGTAACATGCCATACAAGAGACCTGGTCGGAGGTGATGGATGAGTATTGGTAGACTAAACCATAGAGGGACTTGGTTTGTTTGGTCATATCTCCAATAGTTAATTTTTATTTTGTCTATTTTGTACTTTATCAACATAGTTTTTGGCCTCTTGATGTATGTATTTATGTTTTGATATGATCCTATTTTTTTCTAAATTAAATATGTATTTTTACTTTTATTGGTTTACCGTATCTATAATTTTTTGAACTTACTATATTGTTTTATGTTTATTTAGTTATTTATACATTATTGTATGTGTGATGATATTGAGATTATAGTCTCACCCTACTGATTATGTACTCTCATCAATAGTTGAAATCTTCTCCCATACGTGGTGGTACACCATAGGTATTATAGCATCTTCGACATGACCACAGTTTGGACAAGACCATGCCAAGGTTTTAAAAAATGTTATCAAAACATTTTTTTTGTTTTACTCTTTGGAGGATTTAGTAGTTAAATTTTGAATTTATTGGATATTAGGATGTACATCGATTTCATGCATCAAGAACACTTGTACGGTGGAAACCCATGTCACCAAGGGTGTAGTTTTCCATTATATATTTACACTGTTATCGTTGACATGTTTATTCAAGTATTAGTTTTTGGTTGAGATTGTTATTTTTTGTTTGACTCTTGGCATGGGGTGGAAATAGAATATGATTTCATGAATCATAATTTAAATATTGGGATTTTTTCTACATGTTTATGACTACTTATCTATGAAGAAAAAAATTTAAAAAAAGAAAGTGTATTTAGAAAGTGGGTTTGAGAAAGTAATATTTGGGGTCATGTTTTTGTAAAATTAATTTGAAAGAAGTTTTGGTTAATTAAAACATCAATAATATATAAATTGGTGTTTTTTGGAATAACCTATTGATGGTGTATTAATTAATAGAATCTAAAATAGTGGTTTTCACGTGTTTTTGTTTGATTTATGATATCTTAATCATGTTTATATGGTAGATAAAAACCATTAGTAGGTTTTTTAGGATATTATATTCCTAATATTTTGGAGTATGATGGATGTGTATTTGGTATGGTTTGGATTTGTCTTTGAGGGTTTGGCTTTGTGGTAATCCCTCTTTTTGGTGGATCTTGTTGGTGTTTTTCATGGTGTGTTGGTGTAAAACTCTCTATATAGAGAATTTTGGTGTTTTCTCGATGATTTGACTATTAATTTTTATTAGGATGTTTCTGGTTAGATTAGTTAAGGGGGTGGATGGTTTCTTATTGTCAAGGGTAAATGTGTGGGGTTTGGTTTTTATGATTGGTGTGTAAGAGAGTAACCCTTATATTATTATGATAAACCTTAGGTTTTGGTGTTTTGGAAATGATATTTTGTTATGAATTAAGGATTAAATGTAGTTTCATGATTTTGTGGTAATAATGCATGCTTAAGATTTTGGCACGATGGGTGTCTAATTAGTAATGTTGTTATTACCAGATGATTTTGAGTCAAAATTAATCAACAACGAATCTAATTAGGATGGAATTGTGTTATCATGTGAAATATGATAAAGTGGTTTTCCCCTCATATTATTTTACAACTACTTTGATCAATTGACCAAGGCCCTCGAAAAGGAAAAACAAATGGTTTTCTAAGTTATCCATGAGTTCCAGGAGTAGAAGTATCTAATTTTCAATAGTGACATGGGATCATAGGATGTTTAGAATAAGTTGAAGAAAGTATAGTTCCAATTTGAAATTATTGGAACTCTAGAGGATATATGGGTGAAACTAAAAGTTTATAAATTCAAAGGAGATGAATCAGAATGGATAAATACATTTTATCATAAAATAAGGAATGAGGAGGTTCTATAGAACGAGTTTCATTCCCTCTTTTATGAGAGGCTATGGTAGATTTATACAATAAGAGAATGTTTTGGGAATTCATGGAGCTATATAATTATGGGAATCAATAATGGAGTTTTTCACTAAATTGGAAGGGTTTATTCATTTCATTCCATCCTTCAAATGAAATTTATTCATAAAAGAATTATATTTTTTAAATGGTCTTATATACTCATTATTGGAATGAGTAGCTTCCTTTTATCTAAATACCAAATAGGATATATTCAAGAAATACTGAGCTATCTATGTAGATACATCCATTACATTGGAAGGTTCATGGAGAATCATGGAAACCAGGTAGGAATAAATGTTGGTTGGTGAGGCTCAGTATGAAGGTGATAGAGTAAATTGAATGTATAGTATCTCAGCTCAATATTAGAAAAATAAATGAACCCTGGTCTATTTTTTTTATATAGAGATTATTCTATTGGGATAATCCATCTTAGGTGAAGGGGCTTTTAGTACCATACTTTTTGTGTTATTCCTAAAGTTATTTTTTTCTCTAATTTCAATTTCTCTATCTAATATATTTTAATGTATTATTTTTGTTGGATATAATGTGTGTTTAAAAGATGATAGTTTTTAAATGAAGAAATTTTGTCGAGATTATTGGGCTAGGATCTTCTATAGTGATCATAATGTGATATGAGGCACTAAACATGTGTATGTAGGATCATTTATGGTGTTGATAATACTATAGTAGGGAGATTCATACTCATTTTTTTAGTGAAATCCATATCAAGGGGTGGTGAACATTATAAAGGTTGTGAAATGTATGAACTTATACAATAAATGGATGAATTTAGTGTATGGATATCGATGTTGGATTAACCATATTTCGTTCCAAGACCACACCAAGATTAATGATTTAACTATATTGGTTGGTATAGTCAGTTTGTTTAGTTAATTATGAAGAGTTTATATTAGAAAATAGGATATTTAGGTCTTCTTTATTTCTAATATTTCATTCAGATCAATTTGTTGGTTTAAGTATATATATTTGATATTGTAGTGGGATATTTCTTGACAATTATAGTGTGGAGTTTGAAAGGGAGCCTAAAAAGGGTACTCTAAAGGGTGTTGAAAGTGTGTGTGGAAGGGAAACCAAGTAGTCCAAATTGTTAAGAATTTATGACATATATTCCATAACATTAATAATTGTTGAAAGATAAAAGGAAAGAACCAATTATTTCATATTCGTAAAAAGTTTCTACAATGAAGGAATGTACAATCAAGAAGAAGTAATTTCATGAAACAAAAGATTGTCTAATCATATTAGAAAACTAGTTTAAAAAATCAAAGAGGATTGAGTAAGAATAAAAGTAGAAAAATTTTATACTTTATAAAATTGATAAACCTATATAAACTAAGAATAAAGGTTAATTCCAAAAGAAGAACATGCTAAAAAATGAGGTTTCAATCTATAAAATTAAGAAGGATATAGGCATGAAGAGTTTTAGGTATTTTATACATTCAAGGAATGGATTTTCTAAGTTAATGACAAAGTCTAATCCCTATTTCTTACTTTAAAGATATAATGGAAGTTTACTTTATTCCCATATTTTGGTGATTTTTGATTTTGGAATAAGGAATTGAAGGTGATGTTTGAAAAATAAATATCTTTATTAATGATCATGTTATTTAGTATTGGGATGTACATATCAATCTGAATATTATTTGTTCATTGTTAGTTATGGATTCACGTATCATTTATCATGTATAGTTGACCCACTGATCACATATATATAATAATTTTTTATATCTCATTTATTTTCCCACTATTTTCTTATAGGTGGTTTCATATGATGAGGTTGGTTCTATCCACCACCATCGAAGGTAGTGAGTTCAACATCGGATTTGGGTAAGGTTTATTCCATTTTTATTCTTTGGCGCATTTTAATTAGGGATTTTTTTTATTTTTGGGTTCTATATATTTTTGTAGTGTGTTTTGGATTTTGTTGAGGTGTATTCAAGTCATTGTTGACGAAGGATTACATGTGTATGCCTAGGTAGGCATATACATATATAAGTTCCCCCATTATATATATTCAGTCATAGTAGTATGAATATATATATATATGTGTGTGTGTGTGTGTGTGTGTGTGTGTGTGTGTGTGTGTATTGGGTCTAGGTGTGCTTATATATAGATATGAAAAACACATACATATGTAAGTGTGAAGGGGTATATGAAAGTATAAAAATATATCTAAGGACAAACTTTTTCATATTTGGCCATGAAAATATGTACATAATGGATAGGATTCCTTATATATCTGTGAAGTTTCATATGAGTTCAAGCGGGAAAAAAAGAAGATTTGAGTTGTCGTCTTCAAAAGAAACACGTCTTGAGGTTGAGGTAGCTTCCCTCTTCTTAAACCATTAATTTGAATTCTATAATTTCCTGGTTGTTTTAAAAAAAAATCCATAATTTCTTTATTGTTTTAAAAAATGGTTTTCTAATAACCACTAGCTTTTTCAAGGAAGAATATTAATATAGACTTTGAACTTATTTATTGACCTTGTTCAAAAAGGTTTACAAATGCAAGTAGTTTCTAGATACTAGAACAAGATATCTAAAAACCATACATTGATCATACTTAGAGACATTCATGATCTCATTCAACTTCCCATTAAATTCATAATAAAAGACCACTATTTAATTTAAGGATCTATTAGTTCCAATACAAAGCTTCCTTACAACTTATTTGGTATCATGGAACTCACCCATAATATTCCTCTTGAAATCTTGCATAAGAAATGGGGTGAACATATCACATTATAGGTACTGAATATATAAGGATACATAATTCAATTTTGATCCACTCCTTCCCAAATTTTAGGCATATAAATGAAATTTTTTCGGTATAACATATTATAAAACTAATCACTTTATGTGTTATAATTAGGTTTTAAAAGGTGCATTTCCAATCCTCGGTCACACCCACTTCTTTGTTGACACAATATTTTTGAGTCACACATTAGACATTAGTGAATACATCCACTTTTTCATCACTCAATATGATACACATACCAACTTTGAAGTCATGTGGTACTAAAATATTCCAAAACCACTAGTTCTTGAATACTTCTTGGTTCCACCTCTCACTAGGTTCTTATTTCCCCATCAGAGAACCACTTTGTACTAGTGTAGTATTCCTCATTCACCACCCAATACTAGTTGCAGTTGATAAGGCTCCTGAGATATGACCATGAGATTTATCTTATTCTTCTCTACTCTCCCTATATTTTTCTTGATAAAATCTTTTTTTCATAGATTTCTCATACATAAATCATGAAATAAAATACATGATTGTAACAATTGAAATGAAAAGATTCTTGGAAACTATTTTTTAACCTAGAATTCTATCAACATTGGTGTGTTCATTGAAAGGTAAGATGTGTCAAATAAATGTATAATAGGACCAATTCAATTAGTTGATGCTGAAGAATATGGAAGTCAGAAGTTCCAATAGAGACACATCGTCATCCTCAACCTACTCTCATCAAGTAGAAAAACAACATTCAAAATCCATTTACAATAATTTCTTAGCAGTTAATAGACACTCACCTACCCCCAGTGCAGCAACACCCCACACTATTCTCTAAATATAAAACCCAATACCATTTTCCAATCATCACCAGCCTCTTGAAATTACAAATTTTAATCAATGTGTAAAGACAAAATAATTTAAATAGAATTACCACCTTGTTATATATTATAAATTGATTTATAAAGTTCCATCTTCTAATTTTGAACATCACAAAACCTGACTGTATCCATTGATTTTTTTATGATATTTCAACATTATGGTATTACTCTTCACATTTCATTCGAAGATAGTGTAAAAAATTACTCAATAAGAATCTAAAATTTAAGAAATGTAATATTTTTTATACCTATTAAAGGCTAACATTGGAAGTGTTGTTCCTAATCACTAATTCTAGAGGATCTATCGTCTTCTTATAATTGAATTCTTCCTCAAATAGCTTATAAAACATAAAAAAGTTCCCCAATAATCCCCCATTTTGATTTCATTTCAAATTTCACTTCGACATCTGAACCAGTCTCACAACCAAACATGCACCTCTAGTAGTGCTTTTACGGGAAAAACTAAAGAAAACAGGAAATTAAATTAGATTTTGTATTTGAATTAGAGAAAAGTTTTAGAAACATTAGGATGTATTGTATCAATAATTCCTAGAGAAACCATAACATCCATATTTAAATTTTACATTTTCCTCATCAAGAATTTTATATTCATTCCAAAATTTTTCAACTTATAGACATCTGAAGTGATCTTTATAGAATATTTTTCTTATTTTATTCTCAGAGTGAGTTATCTCTTAAACTATTAGAGATTTCCAATATGTATGCACCTTGTTATTTTATATGATAGAATTTCCAATAAGGCATATTCTATTTGTAATTTCCTAGATTTCTTGATGGTTTTGTGGTTTTGAACAGTGGTATCCCAAATCAAAAAAACTAGACTGGCCTGTTCTGAATCAATTTCCTTAACAACCATATGTTTAGAAAAGATATTCACTTTATTATATTTATTTTTGAAATCACCACTAAAATCTAACAAATTTATATCTGGATTCTCAGTGTTGTTACTACCGCACCAAAAAACCTCCAAAGTAGTCATATTAACCAAAGAAATATGCAATTGGTCTACAAATTCTACTAGAACCAATAGATAAATAAATTATATATGTTTATGTAAATATTTATATTATTTTAAAACCTACTAAAAAACTATAGTAAAATGAAAATACCATTATTCCATATAAAAACATTTATAAATATGATGAAAATATTTTCAGGGCATTGGTCCTGATCCTCTATACATTCCCTTCAGTCCCAAGACTTTTCATTCTCAAAACACAACCATTTAAATAACCTTATTGTATCCTTTTTAGATTCATGTCTCTCCCTACATCCATCCACCACATTGAGATATTTATATACATATATATTTTCCATAGTTTTTCTCTTCAACTAAATAGGTTTCATAAATTTAGATGTTGCTCACTGGAATGGAAACTCTACAGGAGCCTATTGAAATGTCATACTTGATATGAAAGCCTTTTTCACCCCACAAAACATATAAAAAATAAAATATATGCATGATTATAGGAAAAAATAATAGTAACCTACAATGATGTAGATATATTCATCTACTCTTGCTCCCCATTATTCAACTCAGACTACAATGACAAAGAAAAAGATAGATCTTGGTGACTAGTCAGTTCAAAAGGATCATGTGCTAGTTCAAACACCTCTTTATACTCCTTTCACTGAATATGTATAGGCTCTAAATTCCCCACAAAACCCCTAATTTAAGTTTCCTCTATAGTTTTAAGTTATTATTTTTTTTGAGTAGTCATAGCCTCTAATTATTCCACCACCAAACATCCAAATCTCTTAATCGACACTATTTTGAAGTGAATCTAGGTAGGCACATTCTTTTTCAGTTCAAAAAAGAAATAAAAAACCCCAGGCATTCCATGAATGATTAATTCTTCCATCAATAACTTCATTATTTCTTGTGTTTTTTGGTTTGAGAAATTTTCCTCTATTCGTCCAATCATGTGTAACCACACACCAAACACCATTTTTGAATATATTATTTTTATATTGATTTCATTTATTGTGTGAGTAGATAACAACTCCAACTATTGTGGCCATTATTCCACTGTTAATTGTTTTTAACACTATATGGATGAGATCCTAAATCTACTATGGGGAGGGAGGGTCTATCTAGGGGTTGTCCAGGGGGGAGGTGGTCTATCTAGGAGGGGGAGTGTGTAGTGGGGGTGTTCATAGGGGTGTGTAAGGGGGTGTGTGTAAAGGGATAGGGGTGTACAGTAGGGGTTTTCATCAGGGGTGGTGCAAGGGGGTGTGCAAGGGGTGTGTGGGGGGGGTGCAAGGGGGTGTGTTCAAGGGAACAAGGGTGTGCAGTGGGGTATCCATTAGGGGTGGTGAAAGAGGGGTCCAGCAGGGGTGGTGCAAGGGGGTGTGCAAGGGGATGTTTTCAAGGAGACAGGGGTGCATGGGGGATGTTTAAGGGGGTGAAAGGGGTTGCAGGGGGGTGCAAGGGGGATGTGTAGTGGGGAATGGGTGTGCAGGTGCTGTCCAGTAGGGGTGGTGAAAGGGGTGTCCATTAGGGGTGGTGCAAGGGGGTCAGTAGGGGTGGTGTAGAGGGGTGTCCAGCAGGGGTGTGCAGGTGTGCAGGGGGAGTGTGAAAGGGGACAGGGAGGTTGTGCAGGGGGTTCAGGGGGGGAGGGTTCAAGGGGGCATGGGTGTTCATGGGGGGGGGTCTGTTTAGGGTGGATGATGTATAGGGGGTGTCTATCCAGGGGGGATACTATCCAGGGGGTGGGGTGTTGTCCAGGGGGTGTCTGTCTGAGGGGGGATGTTGTCTAGGTGGTTTCTATCCAAGGTGGTGGGGGTTGTTTTCTAGGGGGGTCTATCCAGGGAGTGGGGGTACTGTCCAGTAGGAGTGTGTCTATCTAGGGGGTGGGGTGTCTGTCTCGGGGGTGGGGTGGGGGTTTGGTTCTAGTAGGGGTGGTACAAGGGGGTCAAACAGGGGGGAAAGGGGTGTTTTGTGGGGGTGTGCAAGGGGGTGTGTTCAAGGGGGTGTGTGCAAGGGGAATGGGGTGTGAAAGTGGTGTAAGGGATGTGTAAGGGGGTGCATGGGGTTTGTTAAGGGGGTGGGGTGGGATATTGTCCAGGGGGTGTCTGTCCAGGGGGGAGGGGGTCTGTCCAGGGGGTGTCTAGGAGGGGGGTTGTCCATGAGGGGGATGTCTGTCTAGGGGGTATGTTGTTCATGGGTTTTCTATCCAGGGGGTGGGGGTGCAAGGGGGTTGGTGGTTGTGTAGTTTGGGGTTTAGGGGGGTTGTTCAGAAGGTGTGGTGCAATGGGGGTTCAGTAGGGGGAAAGGGTGTGTAGTGGGGGTTTGCATGTTTTGAATGTGGTGTGTGAAAGTGGACCAGGGGTGTGTAAGGGGGGACTGTCCAGGGGGGGTGTCTATCCAGGGGGAGGAGGTCTTTCCAGGTGGGTGTCCAGAAGGGGGAGTTTTCCAGGAGGGGGGCTTCTATCTAGGGGGGAGGGGTCTGTCCAGGGGGTGTCCAGGAGGGGGGTAGTGGGGGGGTTCAGTAGTGATGTGCAAGTGTGCAAGGGGTTGTGTTCAAGGGTACAGGGGGTGTGCAGGGGATGCAAAGGGTGTGTAAGGGGGTGAAAGGGGGTTTTTCAAAGGGTATAGGGGGTGTTTAGGGGGGTGAAAGGGTTTTGTAAGGGGGTGCAAGGGGCCATCACCGACTGAATGGTGCTGGGTTTTTTTCGTAAATGTGAAGTCCTATAGCCACAGTTCAAAATAGTGGCTATAGATAATGAGTGATTTTAGCCTATACAACAGTTTTCAAACCATGTCTATAGGGTTTACTCTATAGACACACCAATACTAGCCATGGTTGAGTAAAATGTGGCTATAACCTATATCCATGGTTGAGTAAACCATGGATATAACCTATAGCCACGGTTTAAAAATGTGTCTATAGGCTTATTTTATAGTACTTCTCTCTTCTTGTGTTTTAGGTTTTAGTTTGTCTCTATTCCTTTTAGGATTAAGCAGTTCCCCCCACATTAGAAGAGTGGATGTGGAAGGAATTGAAATAAATCATAATTTCTTGAGTTTCTTGAATCTCTAAAGGTCATAATGGGAATCTTTATGCCTGAAGGTCCTGCCTGGAAGTGGTGAATGGGATTCCAGTGGGGAAAGTGTAAATAAGTATGAGTTGTTAGTGTGGGTCATTATCTTAAAGGGCCTTTATACTTTTCTTTGGTTTCTTTTAAGAAAGGTTTCATGTTAGGCCACCAATGTGGGAAGTTTGGTCATAAGAGGCTATTATGGTTGTATGTAGGAATCATGTGCTACTTGGGACCCGGTTTAAGGTCCCCATCCTAGTAATGTTTCTATTAGTTGCAAGGGTCATTTTCGGTGGTGTCTTGAAGATTTATGTTCTCTTTTAGATGAAAATGTGGATGTTGTGGATCCTTTTTAAAGCTTATGTTTTAACAGAAGCATGTTCCTCTTCCTGGCATCCCTAAAAATCTTTGTTCGAAATGAAGGTTCCTTACAAGTGATCCTTAGTTTTTTCCTATTTAGGGTGAAACGGGTGATCCTTTAAGGTCTCTTTGTAGTGACGTATCGTGTTGAAATCAAGTGAGTGTTGGGATGTGTGTGTTCAGTTTGTGTTTTATGACTGCGGTGCGGTTGTGTGTGGTGCTAGAAGGATAAGTTTTGTTTGAGCGTCTTCAATGCCTAAATGAAAGGAAAGATATGCATCAAACATTAGGGCCCTAGCCATAGTCCCTAGAGTGAAGCTGGTGCATAGTTAGGAACCCCAAGGGGTAACAGATCTAAGTCTAATATCTATGTTATGCATAAAAACTATTGATAGTTTAATCCATTCATAGTTGTTCGATCTAATGGTCTCGTTCGGTGGAAAGAGGCATGTGGACCTCACTTCCATGTTGTGACCCATGAGAGTGGAAGAGTCTCTACTTGGTTATGAGGAGGCGGATTTGTTTTGTTTTCTTGAACTTTGGTTCTTATACACTTGTGGTTGGGAATATCTTTGTTGTTGTTTATGTGTGAATATCCTTTTAAGTCTATTTCAATCCCAGTTTCGGATAGGCTCATCTAAGGATGGTGATGCTCGTTTGAGTGGGGAACCATGTAGTGTCTTCTGTTTGGTTTGGATTTTTATTAATCTAGTCCCTTGAGGTTGGGTTTTAGGTTGTGCGGTAAGTTTTCGAGTTATCACATGTTGGGTTCTTTTGTTGCCTTGTGCCAATCAGTTAAGAAAGTTGGACCTTATAGTGGGGAGTCCCACCATGGGTCTCACTAAAATTCCCTGAAATTAAATCAATGTTAGCCTATTTGTTATGATGGGGAGTCTATTCTGTCCTCCCCGCATTGGTCCTACAACTCTGTCATGGGTGTTGGATTTTTCTTATTGTGTGGAGTCCATTCGGATCTCCTCGTGTAAGGAATTTAGTTATGTTATTGGTGTCAACTTGGTGATAGGTTTTGACTTGGGACCAGAGCACACCCAATGGTTTTGTTGAATTAAAATCATGGTAGTATTTATAGAGTTTTGGTTGATTTTGGTTTCTCATTTAAGGCTATAAGCTTAAGTCTTGTTTAGTGATGTTTGGGGTGTTTGACATAAGAGTTTGGATTGTGCTTTGTGGGAAGTTATTTTCTTTTGATAAATAAATTGGAGGTGTTTTCACTTTTGGGGGTAGGTGGAACACATAGAGTAATCCATTTTGAGTCTCCTAAGTTTTATTTGTGAGTCTCTTTCTTTTTTGATAGTGTTCTGGCCTTTTCTCATTTTTTGTTCATTGGGAATTCCCTTAGGCTGTGAAGGAGTATCAGTTTTTATGTTATGGGTTAGGCCTTTTTGTGGATTTATAGGGGAGGAAATCATTATTGTAACACCCCAAGATTTCACGGTATGCTTCCCTTTGAATAATATAGTAGTGTGTGTTGTATGCAACTTCGAGTTCTAACACACACTACAACCAATCAAACTAGCAGTTATGAAGAGTAATACCCACTTTTTGAAATTTTATAAATTTTATTATTCAAATTGGAATTCATTTTTGGATTTGGAAGATCTAAATTATCTTAGGGTGAATTTTTTGTAATTTTCTGATAACTTTCATATTTTGATGAATAGTGAAAATTATTAAATTTTAATTAAAAAAACTTTTTTTAATCGAAATAATTAATAGTGATAAATTTGGAATTTGAGTGGTTTTAAAGTATAATTATATTATATTTTTACCATTTAATCCAATTTTGTTAATTGGACATAATTTCACATTTAAACTGAACATAAGCAAGTGTCAATCATTTGATATTTATTATTTGTTAAAAATGCGCTTTTTGTTTTGACAACGGGAATTAATTTTAAATTAATTTCTTCCACTTATATGTTTTGAATTTAGAAAAATTTATTCCATATTTATAATCAGTAGGTCAAAATTTTGTAAATAGGTAACTTTTATTTTTATACATTTTGAATAATTACTTCGGTAAATATTTTATTTACCATGGCTAAAGGGTAAATCTGGTAAATAAGGGTAAACAAATAATATTATAATAATATTAAATTACCCCAACACGAGTCCTAACCCTATTGGTAGATACATGTCTGACCATGGGAATCTTTGGTTCGATTTTGGGACCCCATGGAGCCACTTTTAGGTGATATGGACACTTTATATTAATTATGTTAAAGTAAATACAGAAATGACATAAGCATATAACTTTTAGAAAAACAATTTTTACATAGGGTTATATATGTTATATTTTCAACTATAAATATTAATTATAAATATAAAAATATTTACTACATAATGGGATTTTATTTATAATTTTTAGACATTGAATAATTAAATTTATTTATGACACAATAATGATGCAGTATTTTCCTTATTAATGAAAGAATCAAATAATTGGTATTATAAATGTTAAAATAAATATAATTTGAAAGTTTTGATGACATAAAAAAAATTTATCGGTTAATATGACACGTTAGGATTACGTTAATTATTTTTTTTCGAATTAATAAAGTTTTTAAGACTTTAAAAAAAATCAATTATTAAATAGTGTCAAAATTGACATAAAGGAGTTTTTAAAACAAATATTATATTATTAATTGATATTATATTTCAAAAAATCTTATGTTAGGCCAAATTACTTATATTATGATATTTGTATCATTAATTTACCACTTTTGGGTCTCTTGGAAGTATATATAGAAAGTTTTTTAACTATATAACACAAAAATACAAAGAGACATGGTAAATGTCAAACTATTTAGCTAAGAGTTAAATCAAAATGATAAAGTTAATATAGTGACCCAGACCTATATAGAACCTATTTTATGAGTGGTTTTCGACCTATCCCCACCTTAACTTTTAAATAATCCACTTTGGAGCCATTATAAACCGAATATTAATTTATTATAAAATAATATTTCTAGCTTTTCCAAAGGTTCCCCTCACCCCTCTTATAAAAGGGCACTCCCCCTACTCACTAATTCACACCATAAAAACCTTTTGGCTCGGATAACCCCTGACCAATATCCTCTAAACTTATCTCACTTCATACTAGAGGCCCTACTTTGGTCAGAAATCCAACTTATGGATCCATTTTAATCAAATCAAAAGGAAGAACCCGAAGAAGAGGTAATAATTTCACCACCATCTTTCAAGTTCTTTTCTTCTCCCACTTCTTCTTTTTTGTTATTTCCATTCTAAAATTATAAATCCATTATCATCTATATAATTATAGTTATTATAAATATGGTACAGCCATATTCATTATTCTATCCATCCTTTGAATGACATGTCACCATACGTGCGTACGTACGGATTACCATCTCCACGTCGTGGTGTAAATGTTATTCAATGCCTTATTATTTTGATGGATATAATAATTATTTTTAATTAATTTAAATAATAAATATAACATGATAATAATTCTTTATATATGATATTCCATCCAATTTTATATTATTTTAATATCAAAAGAGTGATATTGTCGCTCGTGTGTACGTACGGATTACTGTCTCCACGAACGCGATGAGATTCATTCCTCATCGTATCCATTCTAGACTAAATTTCATTTTATTATTAAAAATAATGTTTAGATACATGATATAATTCTATATATGAATAATATACATCTCATCCATAAAAAATATGGCTCACAAAACAAAGAATATAAAAGAAAATGAATCCGTTAACACCTGAAACGACAATAATACTAAGATATTATTAACAAATAAATATTAAAAGATCATATATTATATCATATTAATGTATATAATTCTTGTATAATTAAATAAAAATTATTTCACCATTATACATGAGGTTAAACTACCCTCTACCATGGAAAAATTACAAAGTAAGGGGTTTCTTATCTCACTTTTAATTCTGTGAGATTTCCATTGTTCGCCACTTATTTATCAAATGTGGTGTATTGTGTGCTGTCATTTGATATATATATTATAATTATTATATTTATATTCATGGTATTATTTGATTCATTTGTTTGTTATTAAATTTTGGCCATATGACTCGATTTATTACAATAAAGTAAGGGTTTTCATCTCACATCCTATTTCCGTGAGATTCATGCCATACTCCCACTATGTCCTTTTGTGTGGTGTATATACTACCCAATGATTATATTATTTGTGTAATAAAATTTAATTTATGAGTAATTACATCTTCATTTTATGATCCATCTTTCATGGAATGTATGTTTCGTAAGTTACCAAATTGGTAATGTAATTTCAAATTTCAATTTCCACTCGTTCGGCTTTACGCATACCTCATTGATTATTTTACTCCATAATTATGTGTGGAATCACTATTTATTATTTTTGTAGTAATTTCCACTCCCCTTTCTATGGATATAATTTTGATACACATAATCACTCCATTGATAATTTCTCAAGTCATTTATATGAACTTGATAAGAGTAATCTTAACTCAATTTCCGTTCATTGAGTTAAACATCAAAGTCATTTGTGTTGTTTTTACAAGAATATGTGTGAATGTCCTCTGATTTATTTACAATGAATATCCAATCATATTGAGTGTATTTTTATTTGTCACAAATAATTATTTCTTGTATTTTCCTTAACCTAAGTATATAGTCTATATAATGGATTTCATCTCAATTTACATTCCATTGAGACTTCTTTGTTGTTATATGTCAAATAACTTTTATATGGTGTATATAATGTACATTGACATAGTATATCATGAGTCTCTTTATTCTCATGATATTATAAAGTTTTTATTACCTCAATTATTTGTATTCAAGTGGCTCTCTTTTGGTTAGGAACTCTAACTAAAATATCATTTTAAATGTTTTAAAGATTTATTATTTTTAATCTTTCTCGTTAATGTCCATGTTTTAAAAATAGTTTTAAAGATTTATTTATATGGAAATTAAAGTTTTAAAATTAAAACTCCTTTTAAAAGTTTCAAAGTGGTACGAGACACTTTGATTCAAAAATCTATTTTTAAACGGCTTTTTGACAAATAGTGTGACTTTTAAATGTTTTCAAGAAAAAGGGGGATATTTCTCTGAAATAGTTTTGATGATTATTTTCATATATGTCGATATCCTTCATTATTCTCGATTGAGGTTAATCTGCTACAATAAAATCTTCCATATTTTATTTAATGAGTTATGTTTGACTATGGATGGGATATTTTTATTCTATTCATGGTTTGTGGATACAGTATGGACATTTCGTATGCAAGTTTTAATACGAATGTTTATGTTATTTTTAAACCTGTTCATTTGAGGAATGCATTGTACTTAGTAAGTGACGGCTGAAGCCCTCTATAGCTCCTTAATGCATTGGTAGATCTCATGAGAAAAACTAGTGTCTTGTCATAAGGCCTTGAAAAAATCTTATTTGTAGTCTTGGCACAAGGCCTTGACTATGTAGTTATGATAGTCTGGCATTATGCATTCCATCATTATGAAAGTGGTTATTGATATTGAATGTGATCATTCAAATAGTATAATATCAATTTGAATAAGGAAATGGAATTATTTGATTTTATCTTTTCTATATTATGCTGAATTTCATGTTTAAAAGGCTTTTGTTCTAGTCTTATACACTGCCTTAAATGTTTATGCTTATTTATGAAATTTTCCACTATAATTTTATCCTTACTGAGCATCTGAGCTCAACCCTTTCTATGTTTTATTTTCCCAGGATGTAAAGAAGTATATTATGACTAACCTCTAGGGATAGTCTATGGGATCTCAGTGTTGTCTATGGAGACAATGTTGTTGTAGTTTTCCATTTTATGATGTAATGTAAAACTTATGAATGTATCTAGTACTTCCAAGTCTACTAAACTAATCGATATATCGAGACTTGATCTTTTATAATCTGGAAAATGATATGTAATAATGCAATGACTCTGGGCTTCTGGGGTCGGGTCGTTGCAGTTGGTATCAGAGGGAGTTTAGTATAAACCTAGGAAGCTAGATTTATATAAACTCTGATTAGAGCACATAGACCTAAGATGGACTTTGAGGATTAGTATATAAGAACCTCTTAGAATTTTGGTATTGTAGATATTTTTTGAGTTTTCCGAGCAATACATCCATGTCTGGATACGAGTAGGTAGAGGTGGATCTGGAACAGATGTACCTAGGGGTAAAACCCAAAAATAGCGCTTTGTGCTAGACTCGAACGGGAACTGGTACACAAAAACAGGACTTGTTGAACTCTTGGTTATGACACTTATAGGGGATAGGCTTATGATAATTTACATTTTCTTTACAAACCGATTTGAATTATTTTAATATAAGATGAGAATAAATTACCTTGGTTAATCCTGAGGTGTTTTAATTTGGAAATATGGTGTCATGATATTCTCTAAATGATTTTATGACTACTGTTACTAAAACAATGCTTTCTGGTTTTAGTCAATGGCTGGATTCCAAGGAAGTCATAATAAGTTTGAGCATGATGTAGAATGTTGGAAATATGGTGGAAATGAGGAAAAAAATTGAATTTTTATAGGCGTAAAAGATATCGTGTTCACTCCAAATCAGTTTTCCAAAAATATGATCAACAACTTATATATTAACCAACTCCCGGACTCAACAATTAAGGGAAAGTTGATGAATGATAAGAGCTCCAGCAAAGGAGACCATGGAGAAAATAATCCTCAATTTCCATCATGAAAGAAATGTGGAAAGAGACACCAAGGAAAGTGTCTCAATGGAACAAAGAAATGCTTTACGTGTGGGAAAGAAAGACATAAAGTGATTAATTTCTGATGAAAAATGAAGAGTACTATGGAAGAAAATAAAAATGGTCCCAAGAATCCATTTATAGTCATTTTCCGTAAATGTAGGGGACCTAGCCATTACCCGAGTAAAAGCCCTATTCTATAGGATATTTTATTGTTCAAAGAAAACAACAATGTGGAAATAAATGGTTGGAGAAATTTTTAAAAGTACTAGTACTCTTTATTGATGGGATTACTTTGGAATAATTTTCTCATGTATTTTCAACCCTGGAGTTTGTCATGTGAAAATGATATTTGATGAAGTCTTATCTTTTCTCTTGTGGATATGGTTATAAATAACCATTTGGTTTTATATGATCATTGGGTTTGAGGCAATTACAAGTTATTATATTTTGGGACGAAAATGGAAGGTATGAGATAACATTTGTGGTTAAATTATGTTATGGTTATTTTGAGGAATTTATCTCATTTTGGTAATGTTATAAAATATAGTTTTTGAAAAAGGATAACACGCAGACCGTGTGAAAACCAATCGCATCAGACAAAGATGTGGGAATTGAACCCATAACCAAAGTTTGATTGGGATTAATCGCCTACCACTGGACTATGTGAAGTCCCTGGTTAGTGTCACTAATTATTTTTAGTTAAATGATTTTATGGATCAATAATAAGTTGATTTGGGATCTTATGTCTTATCAAATGAATAACCTTATTATAGGAAAATGATTCGGTGATAAAGTGATAAATGTTATTTTGGAAGATGTTCACTTTTTTGGGAAAACTATATGCCCAAGGAAAATAGAATACTATGGGATTTGATTTTAGGATTAATGGTGGATTTTTATCTATGTTTTTATTATGGGTTTATAGTAATTTGGGTTATTTATTGAAATGATTAACCAATAATAGAGAATATGTAATTAGGTTAATTAGTTTTAAGTATGTGACTTTTAGAGTCGTTTATGTCATTTGGAGATACAATTTAACATGGAAGACTACATAACCAAATTCTTCTAAGTTTTGGGATTCAATATTAGTTTGGATTATATTGAAGGATTTTAAGGACAATTGTTTATTGAATGGTATTTATTTAACTTTGGGGTACTGTTGGTTTACTTTTAGGAATTACGATTAGTGTTTCTTTCTCTAATAGAATATCCTTTTGGGGGATCATCAGATCTTATACTAACCGTTTTGGTTTTCATTAATCTATAAAGAAAAGGTAAATATATAGTTTAACCTTCGTGGATCATGTGATTCTATAGAAGTTTATTCTATCTCTTCTAGTGTGACCATGTCTTCTGGAATACTCATTGTTTAAAAAAATAAGTTAGTGGTATAAATTTATTAAAGAATGAAACTCTACTTAAAAAGTAAGTATATCTCTTTATTCTCTTATTCAATATCATAAATTAATTCTTCATCTTTATTTAATGTAACATAATTCAAAAAAAATTGTTCATTTAATTTTCCTACTGGGAGACTAATGACCATTTGTCTCATCACAAGTCTTTGTTTTTCTTGTTGTTAACTTTCTTCTGATCATGTTTTATATCCCTCTACATTAGAACTTGACACTTAGATTATCATCCATATCCATGTTTTCCTACATGTAATCCTAGTATGGGTTATCTTGGGTGACCTTTGTACTTCTCTTTATTTCTTTTAAAGTGATAGTTTTATTGACTCTTTTTTCCAATGTGAGACTTTCAATTATATTCCCAAGCCCAATTTTAAAAAAAATGAGGATGAAATTATTTGAAGGAGGGGAGAATGTAACACCCCAAGATTCCACGGTATGCTTCCCTTTGAATAATAGAGTAGTGTGTGTTGTACGCAACTTTCAGTTCTAACACACACCGTAACCAATAAAACTAGCCATTATGAATAGTAACACCCACTTTTTGAAATTTTATAAATTTTATTATTCAAATTGGACTTAATTTTTTGGATTCATAATTTCGAAATTAGCTTAGAATGAATTTTTGTAATTTTCTGATAACTTTAATATTTTGATGAATAGTGAAAATTACTAAATATTTCTCCTCTTTTAAAATATATGTTGTTCATCATATTTTTGGAAAACTGATTTGGAATGAACACGATATCTTTTATGCCTATCAACATTCCATTTTTTTGCTCATTTCCACAATCTTTCCAACATTGTACATCATGCTCAAAGTTACTATGATGTTCTTGGAATCTAGCCATTGACTAAAACCAGAAAGCATTGTGCTAGTAACAGTAGTCATAAAATCATTTAGAGATTATCATGACACCATATTTTCAATTTAAAAAACCTTAATATTAACCAAGGTAATTTATTCTCATCTTATATTAAAATACTTCAAATCAGTTTCTAAAGAAAATGTAAATTATCGTAAGCCTATCCCCCGGGAGTGTCGTAACTAAGAGTGCAACAAGGCATGTTGTTGTGCACCAGTTCCGATTAAAGTCAATCTCAAAGTGGTGTTTTCGGGTTTTACCCCTAGGTACATCTATTCCAGAGCTTCCTCTACCTGCTCGTATCCAGACACGGATTTATTACTCGGAAAACTCACAAAATCTCTAACATACCAAAATTCTAAGAGGTTCTTATATACTAATCCTCAAAGTCCATTTTAGGTCTATGTGCTCTAATCAAATTTTATCTAAATATAGCTTCTAAGTTTTGTACTAAACATCCTCTGATACCAACTGTAATGCCCCAAGATTCCACGGTATTCTTCCCTTTGAATAATACAGTAGTGTGTGTTGTACGCAACTCCGAGTTCTAACACACACCGCAACCAATCAAACTACCTGTTATGAATATTAATACCCACTTTTGAAAATTTTTTAAATTTTATTATTCAAATTGGAATTTATTTTTGGATTCGTAATATAGAAATTAGATTAGGGTGATTTTTTGGTAATTTTCTTATAACTTTCATATTTTGATGAATAGTGAAAATTAATAAATTTTAATTAAAAACAACTTTTTTAATCGAAATAATTAATAGTGATAAGTTTTTAATTTGAGTGGTTTTAAAGTATAATTAGATTATATTTTTACCATTTAATCCAATTTTGTTCATTTGAAAAAATTTCACATTTAAATTGAACAAAAGCAAGTGTCAATCTTTTGATAGTTATTATTTGTTAAAAACACGCTTTTTGTTTTGACAACGGGAATAAATTTTAAATTAATTTCTTCCACTTATGTGTTTTTAATTTAGAAAAATATATTCCATATTTATAATCAGGAGGTCCAAATTTTTTAAATAGTTAACCTTTATTTTTAGACATTTTGAATAATTACTTTGGTAAATATTTATTTACCATGGTTAAAGGGTAAATCCGGTAAATAAGGGCAACCAAATAATGTTATAATAAAATTAAATTACCTTAAAATGTGTCCCAACCCAATTGGTTGATACATGTCCGACCATGGGCATATTTGGGTCTATTTTGGGACCCCATGGAGCCACTTGTAAGTGATAATGACACTATATAAATTAGGTTAAAGTAAATACCAAAATGACATAAGCATATATCTTTCAGAAAAACAATTTTTACATAGGGTTATATATGTTATATTTTAGACTATAGATATTAATTAGAAAGCTAAAAATCATTCTACAAAATGGGATTTTATTTTTAATTTTTATACATTGAATAATTAAATTTATTTATGACACAATAATGATGCATTATTTTCCTTATTAATGAAAGAATCAAATAATTGGTATTTTAAATGTTAAATTAAATATTATTTGAAGGTTATGATGACATCCAAAAATTTTATTGGTTAATATGACATGTTAGGATTATGTAAATGAATTTTTTTTGAATTAATAAAGTTCTTAAGACTTTAAAAAAATCAATTATTAAATAGTGTCAAAATGACATAAAAGAGTTTTTAAAACAAATATTATATTATTAATTGATATTATATTCTTAAAAATATAATGTTTGGAAAAAGAACTTATATTATAATATTTTTATTATTAATGGACCACTTGGGGGTCTCTTGGATGTATATAGTAAGTTTCTTAACTATATTATATAAAAATACAAAGAGATATGGTAAATGTCAAACTACTTAGCTAAGAGTTAAATCAAAAAGATAAAGTTAATATAGTGACCCAAACCTGTCTAAAACCTATTAGCTAAGTGGTTTTCTACCTATACCCACCTTAACCTCTAAATAATCTACTTTGGAGCCATTATAAATCGAATATGAATTTATTATAAAATAATATTTCTATCTTTTTCTAAGGTGCCCCTCACCCCTCTTATAAAAGGGCACTCCACCTACTCACTAATTCACACCATCAAAGCCTTTTGGATCGGTTAACCCTTACCAAATATCCTATCAACTTATATCAATTCATCCTAGAGGCCCTCCTTTGGTCATAAAGACATCTTAAGGAGCCCTTTTGATCAAATCAAAAGGAAGAACCCGAAGAAGAGGTAATAATTTCACCACCCTCTTTCAAGTTCTTTTCTTCTTCCACTTATTTTTTTGTTATTTCCATTATAAAATAATAAATCCAGTATCATATATATACTGAGAAATTATTATAAATATGGTACATCCATCTTCATTATTCTATCCATCCTTTGAATGACATGTCACCATACGCGCATACATACGGATTACCGTCTCCATGTAGGGGTGTAATTGTCATTCAATAATTTATTATTTGGATGGGTATAATAATGATGTTTAATTAATTTAATAATAAATATAATATGATAATAATTTTGTATATATGATATACCATCCAATTATATATAATTTTAATATCAAAAAGTGATATTGTCGCTCGTGCGTACGTACGGATTACCGTCTCCATGAACGCGATGAGATTCATTCCCCATCGTATCCTTTCAAGACTAAATTTCATTTGATGATTAAAAATAATGTTTATAGTCATTATATCATTCTATATATTAATAAGATACATCCCATACTTAAAAAATATGGCTCACATAACAAATAATATAAAGTAAAATGAATCTGTTAACACATGAAACGACGACAATACTAAAATATTATTAACAAATAAATGTTAAAAGATCATATATGATATCATATTAATGTTTATAATTCTGGTATAATTCAATAACAATTGTTTCACCATTATACATGAGGTTAACCTACCCTCTACCAAGGAAAAAGTACAAAGTAAGGGGTTTCTTATCTCACTTTTAATTCTGTGAGATTTCCATTGTTCGCCACTTATTTATTAAATGTGGTGTATTGTGTGCTGTCATTTGATACATATATTATCATGATTCCCCTTATATTAATGGTATTATGTGATTCATTTGGTGTTTATTAACTTTTGGCCATACGACTTGATTGATTACAATGAAGTAAGGGTTTTTATCTCATTTCCTATTTCCGTGAGATTCATGGCATACTGCCACTATGTCCTTTTGTGTGGTGTATGTACTACCCAATGATTGTATTCATTGTGTAATATACTTAAATTTATGAGTAATTACATCTTAATTTTATGATCCATATTTCATGGGATGTAAGTTTTGTAAGTTACCAAATTGTTAATGGAATTTTAAATTTCAATTTCCACTCGTTCAGCTTTATGCATACTTGATTGATTATTTTACTCCATGATTATATGTGGAATCACTATTTATTATTTGTGTAGTAATTTAAACTCCCCTTTATGTGGATATATTTTTGATACATATAATAACTCCATTGATAATTCCTTAAGTCATTGATATGAACTTGATAAAAGTAATCTTAACTCAATTTCCATTCATTGAGTTAAACATCAAATTCATTGGTGTTGTTTTTACAAGAATATGTGTGAGTGTCCTATGATTTATTTACAATTAATATCCAATCATATTGAGTGTATTTATATTTTTCACACATAATTATGTCGTTGATTTATCCTTAACCAAAGGATATAGTCAATGTAATGGATTTCATCTCAATTTACATTCCATTGAGACTTCTTTGTTGTTATACACCAAATCACTTTTATATGGTGTATATAATGTACTTGACATAGTATATCATGAATACATTTATTCTCATGATATTATAAATTTTGTATTTCCTCAATTATTTTTATTAAAGGGTCTTTCTTTTGGTTAGGAACTATAACTAAAATATCATTTTAGATGTTTTAAAGATTTACTATTCTTAATATTTCTCATTAATATCCATATTTTAAAAATGGTTTTAAAGATTTATTTATATTGACATTAATGTTTTAAAAGTAAAACTCCTTTTAAAATTTTCAAAGTGGTTTGGGACACTTTAATTAAAAAATCTATTTTTAAACGGATTCTTGACAAATAGTGTGACTTTTAAATGTTTTCAAGAAAAAGGGGGATATTTCTATCAAATAGTTTTGATGATTATTTTCATCTATTTCGATATCCATCATTATTCTTGATTGAGGTTAATTTTTTACAATAAAATCTTCCATATTGTATTAAATGAGATATGTTTGACTATAGATGTGCTATTTTTATTCCATTCATGGTTTGTGGATAAAGTATTGACATTTCTTATGCTACTTTTAATAGGAATGTTTATGTTATCTTTAAAACTATTCATTTGAGGAATGTATTGGACTTAGTAAGTGACGGGTGGAGCCCGTTATAGCTCCTCGATGCATCAGTAGGTCTCATGAGACAAAATAGTGTCTTGGCACAAGGCCTTGACAAAATCTTATTTTTAGTCTTGGCACTAGGCCTTGACTATGTGGTTATGATAGTCTGGAATTATGCATTCCATCATTATGAAAGTGGTTATTGATATTTCATGTGATCATTAGAATAGTATAATATCCCTGTGAATAAGTAAATTGAATTATTTGATTTTATCTTTGTCATATTATGCTGAATTTTAAGTTTAAAAGGCTTTTGTTCTAGTATTATACACTACCTTAAATGGTTATGCTTATTTATAAAAGTTTCCTATATAATGTTATCCGTAATGAGCATATGAGCTCACCCCTTTCTATGTTTTATTTTCCCAGTATGCAAAGAAGTATATTATGACTGACCTCTAGGGATATTCTATGGGATCTTAGTGTTGTCTATGGAGACAATGTAGTTTTAGTTTTTCATTTTATGATTTAATGTAAACCTAATGAATTTATCTAGTACTTCCAAGGATACTAAACTAATCGGTCTTTGGAGGCTTGATATTTTATGATCATGCCAATGATACGTAATAATGCACCGAATCTAGGCTTCTGGGTCATTCTCTCAAATAGTTTTGATGATTATTTTCATCTATGTCGATATCCTTCATTATTCTCGATTGAGGTTAATCTATTACAATACAATATTCTATATTGTATTGAATAAGTGGTGTTTAACTATAGATGTTCTTTTTTTATTCCATTTCAGGTTTGTGGATAAAGTATTGACATTTTGTATTCTAGTTTTAATACGAATGTTTATGTTATCTTTAAACCTGTTCATTTGAGAAATGCATTGGACTTAGTAAGTGACGGGTGGAGCCCGGTACAGCTCCTCGATGCATCGGTAGGTCTCATTAGACAAACTAGTGTCTTGTCACAAGGCCTTGACCAAATCATATTTGTAGTCTTGGCACAAGGCCTTGACTATGTGGTTATGATAGTCTGGCATTATGCATTCCAGCATTATGAAAGTGGTTATTGATGTTTCTTGTGATCATTCGACTAGTAGAATATCCATGTGAATAAGTAAATGGAATTATTTGATTTTATATTTTCCATATTATTCTTAATTTCAAGTTTAAAAGGATTTTGTTCTAGTCTTATACACTACCTTAAATGTTTATGCTTATTTATAAAATTTTCCTCTATAATTTTATCCTTACTGAGCATCTGATCTCACCCGTTTCAATGTTTTATTTTCCCAAGAGGCAAAGAAGTATATTATGACTGACCTCTAGGGATAGTCTATGGGATCTTAGTGTTGTCTATGGAGACAATGTAGTTGTATTTTTCTATTTTATGATGTAATGTAAACCTTACGAATGTATCTAGTACTTCCAAGGTTACTAAACAAATCGGCCTTTCAAGACTTGATCTTTTATGACCATTCCAATGATACGTAATAATGCACCGACTCCAGGCTTCTGGGGTCAGGGAATTACAGTTTCTATCAGACAAACTTTAGTACAAACCTTGGAAGCTAGATTTAGATAAACTCTGATTAGAGCTCATAAACCTAAGATGGACTTTGAGGATTAGTATAGAAGAACTTATTAGAATTTTGGTATTGTAGAGATTTTGTGAGTTTTCAGAGCAATACATCCCTGTCTGGATGCGAGCAGGTAGAGGTGGCTCTAGCACAGATGTACTTAAGGTAAATCCCGAATACACCACTTTGATCTAGACTCGAACGGGAACTGGTGCACGACAACGGGCCTTGCTGCACTCTTTGTTACGACACTCTCGGGGGATATGCTTAGGATAATTTACATTTTCTTTACAAACTGATTTGAATTATTTTAATATAATATGAGAATAAATGACCTTGGTTAATCCTAAGGTGTTTCAAATTGAAAATATGGTGTCATGATATTCTCTAAATGATTTTATGACTACTGTAAATCACACACTGTTTTTTGGTTTTTGTCAATTTCTGGATTCCAAGGAAGTCATAATAACTTTCAGCATTATGTATAAGGTGGGAAAGATGGTGTAAATGAGAACCAAAATGTAATGTTGATAGGAATAAAAATATCGTGTTCATTCCAAATCAGTTTTCCAAAAATATGATCAATAACATATATATTAACCAACTCCTAGACTCAACAAAGAAGAGAAAGGTGATGAATTATAAGAGCTGCAGCAATGGAGACCATGGATAAAATAATCCTCAATTTCCATAATGAAAGAAATGTGGAAGGAGACACCTAGAAAAGTGTCTCAAAGGAACACAGAAATGTTTTACATGTGGTAAAGAATGACATAAAGTGAATAATTTCTGAGGAAAAATGAATAGTACTATGGAAGAAAATAAAAATGGTCCCAAGAATCCATTTACAGTCATTTTCCGTAAATGTTGGGGGCTTGGCCATTACCCGAGTGAATGCCCTATTCTATAAGATATTTTCTTGGTCAAAGAAGAAGCTATGTGGAAATAAATGGCTGGAGAAAATTTTAAAAGTGCTAGTACTCCTTATTGATGGGATTACTTTGGAATAATTTTCTCTTGTATTTGTAACCCTGTAGTTTGTCATGTGAAAATGATATTTGGGGAAGACTTATCTTTTCTCTTGTAGATATAGTTATAAATAACCATTTGGTTTTATATGATCATTGGGTTTGAGGAAATTACAAGTTATTATATTTTGGGATGAAAATGAAAGGTATGAGACAAAATTTTTGGTTAAATTATGTTATGGTAATTTTGAGTAATTAATCTCATTTTGGAAATGTTATAAAATATAGTTTTTTAAAAATGACAAGACGCAGACTGTGTGACAACCCGTCGCGTCGGACAAAGCTATGGGAATTGAACCCACAACCAAAGTGCGATTAGGATTTATCACCTCCCACTGGACTACTTGAAGTCCCTGGTTAGTGTGACTAATTATTTTTAGTTAAATGATTTTATTGATTAATAATAAGTTTACTTTGGATATTATGTCTTATCAAATGAATACACTTAGTATAGGAAAATGATTTGGTGATAAAGTGATAAATGTTATTTTGGAAGATGTTGGCATTGTTGGGAAAACTATATTCCCAAGTAAAATATAATACTATGGGATTTCATTTGAGGAGTAATGGTGGATTTTAATCTATGTTTTTATTGTGGATTTATAGTGATTTGGGTTATTTATTGAAATGATTAACCAATAATAGAGAATATGTAATTATATTAATTACTTTTAAGTATGTGACTTTAAGAGTAGTTGATGTCATTTGGAGATACAATTTAACATGGAAGAATACATAACCAAATTCTTATAAGTTTTGGGTTTCAATATTTGTTTGGATTATATTGAAGGATTTTAAGGACAATTTTTATTGAATGGTATTTATTTAACTTTGGGGTATTGTTGGTTTAGTTTAAAAACTATGATTAGTGTTTCTTTCTCTAATAGAATATCTTTTTGGGGGATCATCATATCTTATAATAACCATTTTGGTTTTGATTAATCTCTAAAGACAAGGTAAATATATAGTTTATCCTTCGTGGATCATGTGATTCTCTAGAATTTTATTCTAGCTCTTCCAATGTGACCATGTCTTCTTGAATACTCGTCGTTTAAAAAAATAAGTTAGTGGTAGAAATTTATTAAAGAATGAAACTCTACTTAAAAAGTAAGTATATCTCTTTATATTCTTAGTCAATCTCATAAATTAATTCCTCATCTTTATGTAATGTAACTTAAAACAAAAAAATGTTGTCTTTTTACTTTTCCTACTAGGAGACTAATGACCGTGTGTCTCATCACAAGACTATGGTTTTCTTGTTGTTAAGTTTCTCCTGATCATGTTTTCTATCCCTCTCCATCATAACTTGACACTTATTTTATCATCCATATCTATATTTTCTTACATGTAATCCTAGTATGGTTTATCTTAGGTGACCTTTGTACTTCTCTTTCTTTCTTTTAAAGTGATAGTTTTATGGAAACTTTTTCTGATGTGGGACTTTCCATTATATTCCCAAGCCCAATTTTAAAAAAAAATCGAGGACGAAATTACTTGAAGGATTGGAGAATGTAACACCCAAATATTCCATGGTATGCTTCCCTTTGAATAATACGGTAGTATGTGTTGTACGCAACTTCGAGTTATAACACACACCACAACCAATCAAACAAGCCATTATGAATAGTAATACTCACTTTTTGAAATTTTATTATTCAAATTGGACTTCATTTTTGGATTCGTAATATCAAAATTAGCTTAGGGTAAATTTTTGATAATTTTTTGATAACTTTTATATTTTGATGAATTGTGAAAATTACTAAATTTAAATTAAAAACAACTTTTTTAAACGAAATAATTAATAGTGATAAATTTTTAATTTGAGTTGTTATAAAGTATAATTATATTATATTTTTACCATTTAATCCAATTTTTGTCATTGTACATAATTTCACATTTAAACTAGACATAAGCAAGTGTCAATCTTTTCATAGTTATTATTTGTTAAAAACACGCTTTTTGTTTTGACCACGGCAATTAATTTTAAATTAATTTCTTCCACTTCTGTGTTTTGAATTTTGAAAAATGGATTCCATATTTAGAATCAGGAGGTCAAAATTGTGTAAATAGTTTACTTTTATTTTTAGATATTTTGAATAATTACTTCGGTAAATATTTTATTTACCAGGGTTAAAGGGTAAATCTGGTAAATATGGGTAAAAAAATAATATTATAAGAATATTAAATTATCCTAAAATGTGTTATAACCCTATTGGTTGATACATTTCTGACCATGGGAATCTTTGGGTCGATTTTGGGACCCCATGGAGCCACTTGTAAGTGATAATGACACTATATTAATTAGGATAAAGTAAATACAAAAATGACATAAGCATATATCTCTTAGAAAAAAAATTTACATAGGGTTATTTATGTTATATTTTCGAATATAAATATTAATTAGAAAGCTAAAAATATTTCCTAAATAATAGTATTTTATTTATAATTTTTATACAGTGAATAATAAAATTTATTTATGACACAATAATGATGCAGTATTTTCCTTATTAATGAAAGAATCAAATAATTGGTATTATAAATGATAGAATAAATATAATTTTAATGTTTTGATGACATAAATAAATTTTATTGGTTAATATGACATGTTAGGATTATGTAAATGATTTTTTTAATTAATAAAGTTTTTAATACTTTAACAAAAATCAATTATTAAATAGTGTCAAAATTGACATAAAGGAGTTTTTAAAACAAATATTATATTATTAATTGATATTATATTCATAAAAATCTAAGGTTCAGCCAAAGACTTATATTATGAAAATTTTATCATTAATGGACCAATTTGGGGTCTCTTTGAAGTATATAGTAAATTTATTAACTATATAATATAAAAATACAAAGAGACATGGTAAGTGTCAAACTATTTAGCTAAGAGTTAAATCAAAAATATAAAGTTAATATAGTGAACCAAACCTGTCTAAAATGTATATTTTGAGTGTTTTTTGACCTATACCCACCGTAACCTTTAAATAATCCACTTTGGAGCCATTAGAAACCGAATATTAATTAATTATAAAATAATATTTCTAACTTTTCCTAAGGTTCCCATCACCCCTCTTATAAAAGGACACTCCCCCTACTCACTAATTGACACCATCAAAGCCTTTTGGATAGGCTAAACCCTACCCAAATATCCTCTCGACTTCTATAACTTCATCCTAGAGGCTATCCTTTGGTCAGAAAGCCATCTTAAGGAGCTCCTTTGATCAAATCAAAAGGAACAACCTGAAGAAGAGGTAATAATTTCACCACCCTCTTTCAAGTTATTTTCTTCTTCCACTTATTTTTTTGTTATTTCTATTATAAAATAATAACTCCAGTATCATATATATACTGAAAAGTTATTATAAATATGGTACAACCATCTTTATTATCCTATCCATTCTTTTAATGACATGTCACCATACGTGCGTACGTACGGATTACCGTCTCCACGTCGTAGTGTAAATGTTATTCAATACTTTATTATTTGTATGGGTATAATAATGATGTGTAATTAATGTAAATAATAAATATAATATAATAATAATTCTTTATATAGGATATAACATCCAATTATATCTTATTTTAATATCAAAAGTGTGATATTATCACTCGTGCGTACGTACGGATTACTGTCTCCACGAACGCGATGAGATTCATTCCCCATCGTAACCATTCAATACTAAATTTCATTTGATGATTAAAAATAATTTTTAGAGACATGATATCATTCTAGATATGAATAATATACATCTCATTCATAACAATTATTTCTCACATAACAAAGAATATAAAGGAAAATGAACCTGTTAACACCTGAAACGACGAAAATACTAAGATATTATTAACAAATAAATGTTAAAAGATCTTATATGATATCATATTAATGTATATAATTATTTTATAATTCAATAAAAATTATTTCACCATTATACAGGAGGTTAACCTAACCTCTACCAAGGAAAAATTACAAAGAAAGGGGTTTCTTATCTCACTTTTAATTCTGTGAGATTTCCATTGTTTTCCAATTATTTATTAAATTTGGTGTATCGTGTGCTATCATTTGATATATATATTATCATGATTATCTCTATATTAATGGTCTTATGTGATTAATTTGGTTGTTATTAACTTTTGGCCATACAACTCGATTGATTACAACGAAGTAAGGGTTTTCATCTCACTTCGTATTTCCGTGAGATTCATGGCATACTACGACTATGTCCTTTTGTGTGGTTTATCTACTACCCAATGATTTTATTATTTCTGTAATATAATTTAATTTATGAGTAATTACATCTTCATTTTATGATCCCTCTTTCATGGGATGTATGTTTCGTATGTCACCAAATTGGTAATGGAATTTCAAATTACAATTTCCACTCATTCGGCTTTACGCATACTTCATTGATAATTTTACTCCATGATTATGTGTGGAATCACTATTTATTATTTGTGTAGTAATTTACACTCCCCTTTCTGTGGATATACTTTTGATACACATAATCACTCCATTTATAATTTCTTAAGTCATTGATATGAACTTGATTAGAGTAATCTAAACTTAATTTCCATTCATTGAGTTAAACATCAAAGTCATTGATGTTGTTTTTACAAATATATGTGTGAATGTCCTCTGATTGATTTATAGTGAATATATAATCATATTGAGTGTATTTATATTTATCACACATAATTATGTCATTGATTTATCCTTAACCTAAGGATATAGTCTATATAATGGATTTCATCTCAATTTACATTTCATTGAGACTTCTTTGTTGTTATACGCCAAATCACTTTTATACGGTGTATATAATTTACTTTTACATAGTATATCAATAATCCCTTTATTCTAATGATATTATAATGTTTTTATTACCTCAATTATTTGTATTCAAGTGTCTCTCTTTTGGTTAGGAACTCTAACTAAAATATCATTTTAAATGTTTTAATGATTTATTATTCTTAATCTTTCTCATTAATGTCCATGTTTTAAAAATGGTTTTAACGATTTATTGATATTGACATTAATGTTTTAAAATTAATATTCATTTTAAATTTTTCAAAGTGTTATGGGACACTTTGATTCCGAAATCTATTTTTAAACGGCTTCTTAACAAATAGTTTGACTTTTAAATGTTTTTAAGAAAAAGGGGGATGTTTCTCTCAAATAGTTTTGATGATTATTTTCATCTATGTCAATATCCTTCATTATTCTTGATTGAGGTTAATTTGTTACAATACAATCTTCCATATTGTATTTAATGGGTTATGTTTGACTGTGGATGTGCAATTTATATTCAATTCAAGGTTTGTGGATAAAGTATTGACATTTCATATGCTAGTTTTAATTCGAATGTTTATGTTATCTTTAAAATTGTTCATTTGAGGAATCTGTTGGACTTAGTAAGTGATGGGTGGAGCCCGCTATAGCTCCTCGATGCATCGGTAGGTCTCATGAGACAAACTAGTGTCTTGGCACAAGGCCTTGACAAAATCTTATGTGTAGTCTTGGCACAAGGCCTTGAGTATGAAGTTATGATAGTCTGAAATTATTCATTCCATCATTATGAAAGTGGTTATTGATATTGAATGTGATCATTCAACTTGTAGAATATTCATGTAAATATTTAAATGGAATTATTTGATTTTATCTTTTCCATATTATACTGAATTTCAAGTTTAAAAGGATTTTTTTCTAGTCTTATACACTACCTTAAATGTTTATGCTTATTTATAAAATTTTCCTCTATAATGTTATCTTTACTGAGCATCTGAGCTCACCCCTTTCTATGTTTTATTTTTCCAGGATGCAAAAAAGTATATAATGACTGACCTCCAGGGTTAGTCTATGGGATCTCAGTGTTATATATGGAGACAATTTTGTTGTAGTTTTCCATTATATGGTGTAATGTAAAACTTATGAATGTATCTAGTACTTCCAAGGATACTAAACTAATCGTTCTTTCGAGACTTGATCTTTTATTATCATTCCAATGATACGTAATAATGCAATGACTCTAGGCTTCTGGGGTCGTTCTCTCAAATATTTTGTATGATTATTTTCATCTATCTCGATATCCTTCAATATTCTCGATTGAGGTTAATCTATTACAATACAATCTTCCATATTGTATTGAATGATTTATGTTTGACTATGGATGTAAAATTTTTATTCCATTCATGGTTTGTGGATAAAGTATTGGCATTTCCTATGCTAGTTTTAATATGAATGTTTATGTTATCTTTAAACATGTTCATTTGAGGAATGCATTGGACTTAGTAAGTGACGGGTGGATCCCACTATAGTTCATCAATGCATCGGAAGGTCTCATGAGACAAACTAGTGTCTTGGAACAAGTCCTTGAGAAAATATTATTTTTAGTCTTGGAACAAGGCCTTGACTAAGTGGTTTTGATAGTCTGTAATTATGCATTCCATCATTATGAAAGTGGTTAATGATATTGCATGTGATCATTCGACGAGTAGAATATCCTTATGAATAAGTAAATGGAATTATTTGATTTTATATTTTCCATATTAAGCTGAATTCCAAGTTTAAAAGGCTTTTGTTCTAGTCTTATACACTACCTTAAATGTTTATGCTTATTTATGAAAGTTTTTCTCTATAATGTTATCCTTACTGAGCATCTGAGCTCACCCCTTTCTTTGTTTTATTTTCCCAGGATGGAAAGAAGTATATTACGACTGACCTCTAGGAATATTCTATGGGATCTCAGTGTTGTCTATGGAGACAATGTTGTTGTAGTTTTCCATTTTATGATGTAATGTAAACGTTATGAATGTTTCTAATACTTCCAAGGCTACTAAACTTATTGGTCTTTTGAGATTGTTATTTTATGATCATGACAATGATACGTAATAAAGCACTGACTCTGAGCTTCGAGGTTCGGGGTGTTATAGTTAGTATCAGAGGGAGTTTAATACAAACCTTGGAAGATAGATTTAGATAAACTCTTATAATAGAACATTGACCTAAGATAGAATTTGAGGATTAGTATAGAAGAACTTCTTATAATTTTGGTATTGTAGAGATTTTGTGAGTTTTCCGAGCAATACATCCCTATCTGGATACGAGTAGGTAGAGGTCATTCTGGCATAGATGTGTCTAGGGGTAAAACCCAAAAACACCACTTTGAGCTAGGCTCGAACAGGAACGGGTGCACGAAAAAGGGCCTTGCTTCACTCTTGGTTACAACACTCCCGGGGGATATGCTTAGGATAATTTACATTTTCTTTACAAACCGATTTGAAGTATTTTATTATAAGATATGAATAAATGACCTTTGTTAATCCTATGGTGTTTCAAATTTAAAATATGGTGTCATGATATTCTCTAAATGATTTTTTGACTACTGTTACTCACAAAATGATTTCTGGTTTTAATCAATTGCTGGATTCCAAGGAAGTCATAGTAACTTTGAGAATGACGTACAAGGTGGGAAAGATGGTGGAAATGAGTAACAAAATGGAATTTTGATAGGCGTAAAAGATATTGTGTTCATGAAAATCAGTTTTACAAAAATATGATCAACAACATATATATTAACCGACTCCCAGACTCAACAAAGAAGAGAAAGTTGTTGAATGATAAGATCTCCAGAAATGGAGACCATAGAGAAAAGAACCCTCAATTTTCCTCATGCAAGAAGTGTGGAAGTAGACACCCTGGAAAGTGCCTCAATGGAACAAAGAAATACATTATGTGTGGGAAAGAATGACATAATGTGAATAATTACCAAGGAAAAATGAAGAGTACTATGGAAGAAAATAAAAATGGTCCTAAGAATCCATTTACAGTCATTTGTCGTAAATGTAGGGGACTTGTCCATTACCTGAGTGAATGCCCTATTCTATAGGATGCTATGTGGAAATAAATGGTTGGAGAATTTTTTAAAAGTACTAGTACTCATTATTGATGGGATTACTTTGGAATAATTTTCTCTTGTATTTGTAACCCAGCAGTTTGTCATGGGAAAATGATATTTGAGGAAGACTTATCTTTTCTCTTGTGGATATAGTTATAAATAACCATTTGGTTTTATATGATCATTGTTTTTGAGGCAATTACAAGTTATTATATTTTGGGATGAAATTGCAAGGAATGAGACAAAATTTGTGGTTAAGTTATGTTATGGTTATTTTGAGGAATTTATCTCATTTTGTTAATGTTATGAAATATAGTTTTTGAAAGAGGACAACACACAGACAGTGTGACAACCCGCCGCGTCGGAAAAAGCTGTGGGAATCGAACCCACAACCAATGTGTGATTGGAATTTATCGCCTACCTCTGGACTACATGAATTCCCTGGATAGTGTGACTAATTATTTTTATTTAAATGATTTTATTGATCAATAATAAGTTGATTTTGGATCTTATGTCTTATAAAATGAATACCCTTAGTATTGGAAAATTATTCGGCGATAATGTGATAAATGTACTTTAGAAGAAGTTGGCTTTGTTGAGAAAACTATATGCCCAAGGAAAATAGAATACTATGTGATTTAATTTGGGGAGTAATGATGGATTTTTATCTATGTTATTATTGTGGATTTATAGTTGTTTGGGTTATTCATTGAATTGACTAACCAATAATAGAGAATATGTAATTAGGTTAATTACTTTTAAGTATGTGACTTTAATAGTAGTTGATGTCATTTGGAGATAGAATTTAACATGGAAGACTACATAACCAAATTCTTCTAAGTTTTGGGTTTCAATATTATTTTGGATTATATTGAAGTATTTTAAGGACAATTGTTTATTGAATGGTATTTAATTAACTTTGGGGTATTGTTGTATTAGTTTTAGAAATTATGATTAGTGTTTCTTTCTCTAATGGAATATCCTTTTGGGGGATCAGCAGATCTTAAACTTATTGTTTTGGTTTTGATTAATCTCTAAATACAAGGTAAATATAGAGTTTATCCTTCATGGATCAGGTGATTACATAGAAGTTTATTCTAGCTCTTCCAGTGTGAACATTTCTTCTTGAATACTCATCGTTTTAAAAAAATGAGTTAGTGGTAGAAATTTATTAAAGAATGAAACTCTACTTAAAAATTAAGTATATCTCTTTATGTTCTTAGTAAATCTCATAAATGAATTCCTCATATTTGTGTAATGTAACTTAAAAAAAAATGTTGTATGTTTACTTTCCCTATTGGGAGACTAAAGACCGTTTGTCTTATCACAAGTCTGTGGTTTTATTATTGTTAACTTTCTCCTGATCATGTTTTCTATTCCTCTCCATCAGAACTTGACACTTATTTTATCATCCATATCAATGTTTTCCTACATGGAATCCTAGTATGGGTTATCTTGAGTGACCTTTGTACTTCTCTTTCTTTCTTTTAAAGTGATAGTTTTATTGATTCTTTTTCTGATGTGGGACTTTACATTATATTATCAATCCCAAAATTAGAAAAACTTCGAGGAGGAAATTATTTGAAGGAGGGGAGAATTTAACACCCCAGGATTCCACGGTATGCTTCCCTTTAAATAATACAATAGTTTGTGTTGTACGCAACTCTGAGTTCTAACACACACCGCAACCAATCAAACTTATGAATAGTAACACCAAATTTTTGAAATTTTATAAATTTTATTATTTAAATTGGACTTCATTTTTGGATTCAGAATATTGAAATTATCTTAGGGTGAATTTTTGGTAATTTTCTGATAACTTCCATATTTTGATTAATAGTGAAAATTACTAAATTTTAATTAAAAACAACTTTTTTTAATCGAAATAATTAATAGTGATAAATTTTAAATTTGAGTGGTTTTAAAGTATAATTAGATTATTTTTTTACTATTTAATCCAATTTTGGTCTTTGGACATAATTTCATATTTAAACTGGACATATTCAAGTGTCAATATTTTGATAGTTATTATTTGTTAAAAACATGCTTTTTGTTTTGAAAACGGGAATTAATTTTAAATTAATTTCTGCCACTTATGGGTTTTAAATTTATAAAAATTGATTCCATATTTAGAATTATGAGTTCCAAATTGTGTAAATAGTTATCATTTATTTTTATACATTTTGAATAATTACTTCAGAAAATATTTTATTTACCATGGTTAAAGGGTAAATCTTGTAAATAAGGGAAACAAATAATATTATAATAATATTAAATTACCCTAAAATGTGTCCTGACCCTCTTGGTTGATAAATTTCCGACATGGGAATCTTTGGGTGTATTTTGGGACCCCATGGAGCCACTTGTAAGTGATAATGACACTATTTTAATTAGGTTAAAGTAAATACCAAAATGACATAAGCATATATCTTTTAGAAAAACAATTTTTAAATAGGGTTATATATGTTATATTTTCGACTATAAATATTCATTATAAATATAAAAAATATTTCCGACATAATGGGATTTTATTTATAATTTTTAGACATTTAATAATTAAATTTATTTATGACACAATAATGATGCAGTATTTTCTTTATTAATGAAAGAATCAAATAATTGGTATTATTAATGTTAAAATAAATATAATTTGAAAGTTTTGATGACATCCACAAATTTTATTGGTTAATATGACATGTTAGTATTATTTAAACGATTTTTTTTCGAATTAATAAAGTTTTTAAGACTTTAACAAAAATCAATTATTAAATAGTGTCAAAATTGACATAAAGGAGTTTTTAAAAACATATTATATTATTAACTGATATTCTATTACTAAAAATTTAAGGTTCAGACAAAGGACTTGTATTATGATATTTTTATTATTAATGGACCACTTGGGGGTCTCTTGGAAGTATATAGTAAGTTTATTAACTATACAATATAAAAGTACAAAGAAACATGGTAAATGTCAAACTATTTAACTAAGAGTTAAATCAAAAAGATAAAGTTAATATAATGACCCAAACCTATCTAAAACCTATTGGTTGAGTGGTTTTACACATATAATTACCTTTACTTTTAAATAATCTACATTGGAGCCATTAAAAACTGAATATGAATTTATTTTAAAATAATATTTCTAGCTTTTCCAAAGGTTCCCCTCACCCCTCTTATAAAAGGTCACTCCCCCTAATCAATAATTCACACCATAAAAGCCTTTTGGATCGTCTAAACCCTAAACAAATATCCTATAAACTTCCCTCACTTCATTCTAGAGGCCCTCCTTTGGTCCTAAATCCAACTTAAAGAGCCCTTTTGATCAAATGAAAAGGAAGAACCCTAAGAAGAGGTAATAATTTCACCACCCTCTTTCAAGTTCTTTTCTTCTTCCACTTATTTTTTTGTTATTTCCATTGTAAAATAATAACTCCAGTATAATATATATACTTAGAAGTTATTATAAATATGTTACATCCATCTTTATTATTCTATTCATACTTTTAATGACATGTCACCATACGTGCGTATGTACAGATTACCGTCTCCACGTCGTGGTGTAATTGTTATTCATTACTTTATTATTTGGATGGGTATAATAATGATGTGTAATTCATGTAAATAATAAAAATATCATGATAATAATTCTGTATAAATGATATACCATCCAATTATATATTATTTTAATATCAAAATAGTGATATTGTCGCTCGTGTGTATGTATGGATTATTGTCTCCACGAACGCGATGAGATTCATTCCCCATCGTTTCCATTAAAGACTAAATTTCAATTGATGATTAAAAATAATGTTTACATGCATGATATAATTCTAGATATGAATAATATGCATCCCATCCACAACAAATATGGCTCTCATAACAAAGAATATAAAGGAAAATGAATCTGTTAACACCTGAAATGACGATAATACTAAGATATTATTGACAAATAAATGTTAAAAGATCATATATGATATCATATTAATGTATCTAATTATTTTATAATTAAATAAAAATTATTTCATCATTATACGTGAGGTTATCCTACCCTCTACCAAGGAAAAATTACAAAGTAAGGGGTTTCTTATCTCACTTTTAATTCTGTGAGATTTCAATTGTTCACCACTTATTTATTGAATGTGGTGTATTGTGTGCTGTCATTTGATATATATATATAATCATGATTATCCTTATATTCATGGTATTATGTGATTCATTTGGTTTATTAACTTTTTTCCATATGACTCGATTGATTACAACGATGTAAGGGTTTTCATCTCACTTCCTATTTCCGTGAGATTCATGGCATACTGCCACTATGTCCTTTTGTGTGGTATATATACTACCCAATGATTGTATTATTTGTGTAATATACTTTAATTTATGAGTAATTACATCTTCATTTTATGATCCATCTTTCATGGGATGTATGTTTTGTAAGTTACCAAATTGGTAATGGAATTTCAAATTTCAATTTCCCCTTGTTCGGCTTTACGCATACTTCATTGATTATTTTACTCCATGATTATATGTGGAATCACTATTTATTATTTTTGTAGTAATTTAAACTCCCCTTTATGTGTATATACTTTTGATACACATAATCACTCCATTGATAATTTATTGAGTCATTGATATGAGCTTTATAAGAGTAATCTTAACTCAATTTCCATTCATTGAGTTAAACATCAAAGTCGTTGGTGTTGTTTTTACAAGAATTTGTGTGAATTTCATATAAATGATTTAAAATGAATATCCAATCATATTGAGTGTATTTATATTTGTCACACATAATTATGTCGTTGATTTATCCTTAACCTAAGGATATAGTCTATATAATGGATTTCATCTCAATTTACATTCCATTGAGACTTATTTGTTGTTATACGCCAAATCACTTTTATATGGTGTATATAATGTACTTTGACATATTATATCATGAATAACTTTATTCTCATGATATTATCATTTTAAATGTTTAAAGATTTGTTATTCTTAATCTTTCCCATTAATTTCTATGTTTTAAAAATGGTTTTAATGATTTATTTATATAGACATTAAAGTTTTAAAATTAAAACTCCTTTTAAAAGTTTCAAAGTGGTATGAGACACTTTGATTCAAAAATCTATTTTTAAAGGGATTCTTGACAAATAGTGTGACTTTTAAATGTTTTTACGAAAAATGGGGATATTTCTATCAAATAGTTTTGATTATTATTTTCATCTATGTAGATATCCTTCATTATTCTCGATTGAGGTTAATCTATTACAATATAATCTTTCATATTGTATTGAATGAGTTATGTTTGACTATGGATGTGCTATTTTTATTCCATTCATGGTTTGTGGATAAAGTATTGACATTTCGTATGCTAGTTTTAATACGAATGTTTATGTTATCTTTAAAACTGTTCATTTGAGGAATGCATTGGACTTAGTAAGTGACGGGTGGAGCCTACTATAGCTCCTCGATGCATCGGTAGGTCTCATGAGACAAACTAGTGTCTTGGCCCAAGTCCTTGACAAAATCTTATTTGTAGTCTTGGCACTAGGCCTTGACTATGTGGTTATGATAGTATGGCATTATGAATTTCATCATTATGAAAGTGGTTATTGATATTTCATGTGATCATTCGAATAGTATAATATCCATGTGAATAAGTAAATTGCATTATTTGATTTTATCTTTGTCATATTATGCTGAATTTCAAGTTTAAAAGGCTTTTGTTCTAGTCTTATACACTTCCTTAAATGGTTATGCATATTTATAAATGTTTCCTCTATAATGTTATATGTACTGAGCATCTGAGCTCACCCCTTTCTATGCTTTATTTTCCTAGGATGCAAAGAAGTGTATTATGACTGACCTCCAGGGATAGTCTATGGGATCTCAGTGTTGTCTATGGAGATAATGTAGTTTTAGTTTTCCATTTTATGATTTAATGTAAACCTAATGAATTTATCTAGTACTTCCAAAGATACTAAACTAGTCGGTCTTTGGAGACTTGATATTTTATGATCATGCCAATGATACGTAATAATGCACCGAATCTGGGCTTTTGGTTCATTCTCTCAAATAGTTTTGATGATTATTTTCATCTATGTCGATATCCTTCATTATTCTCAATTGAGGTTAATCTATTACAATAAAATCTTCCATATTGTATTGAATAAGTTATGTTTGACTATAGATGTGCTTTTTTTATTCCATTCCAGGTTTGTGGATAAAGTATTGACATTTCGTATGCTAGTTTTAATATGAATGTTTATGTTGTCTTTAAACCTGTTCATTTGAGAAATTCATTGGACTTAGTAAGTGACAGGTGGAGCCCGCTACAGCTCCTCGATGCATCGGTAGGTCTCATGAGACAAACTAGTGTCTTGGCACAAGGCCTTGACCAAATCATATTTGTAGTCATGGAAAAAGGCCTTGACTATGTGGTTATGATAGTCTGGCATTATGCATTCCATCATTATGAAAGTGGTTATTGATATTTCATGTGATCATTCGACTATTAGAATATCCATGTGAATAAGTAAATGGAATTTTTTGATTTTACCTTTTCCATATTATGATTAATTTCATGTTTAAAAGGCTTTTGTTCTAGTCTTATACACTACATTAAATGTTTATTCTTATTTATAAAAGTTTCCTCTATAATGTTATCCTTACTGAGCATATGAGCTCACCCGTTTCTATGTTTTATTTTCCCAGGTTGCAAAGAAATATATTATGACTGACCTCCAGGGACAGTCTATGGGATCTCAGTGTTGTCTATGGAGACAATGTAGTTTTATTTTTCTATTTTATGATGTAATGTAAACCTTATGAATGTATCTATTACTTCCAAGGTTACTAAACTAATCGGTCTTTCAAGACTTGATCTTTTATGATCATGCCAATGATATGTAATAATGCACTGACTCCAGGCTTCTGGGGTCAGGGAATTACAGTTGCTATCAGACAAAGTTTAGTACAAACCTTGGAAGCTAGATTTAGATAAACTCTGATTAGAGCTCATAAACCTAAGATAGACTTTGAGGATTAGTATAGAAGAACTTCTTATAATTTTGGTATTGTAGAGACTTTGAGAGTTTTCAGAGCAATACATCCTTGTCTGGATACAAGCCTGTAGAGGTTGCACTAGCATAGATGTACTTAAGGGTAAAACCCAAAAACACCGCTTTGAGATAGACTCGAACGGGAACTGGTGCACGACAACGGGCCTTGCTGCACTCTTTGTAACGACACTCTCGGGGGATACGCTTAGGATAATTTACATTTTCTTTACAAACTGATTTGAATTATTTTAATATAAGATGAGAATAAATGACCTTGGTTAATCCTAAGGTGTTTCAAGTTAAAAATATGGTGTCATTATATTCTCTAAATGATTTTATGACTACTGTTACTCACACACTGTTTTCTGGTTTTAGTCAATTGCTGGATTCCAAGGAAGTCATAATAACTTTGAGCATTTTGTACAAGGTGGGAAAGATGGTGTAAATGAGAACCAAAATGGAATGTTGATAGGCATAAAAATATCGTGTTCATTCCAAATCAGTTTTCCAAAAATATTATCAATAACATATATATTAACAAACTCCCATACTCAACAAAGAAAAGAAAGGTGATGAATGATAAGAGCTCTAGTAATGGAGACCAAGGAGAAAAGAATCCTCAATTTCTATCATGTAAGAAATGTGGAAGGAGACACCCAGAAAAGTGTCTCAAGGGAACAAAGAAATGTTTTACGTGTGGGAAAGAAGGATATAAAGTGAAGAATTTCTAAGGAAAAATGAATAGTATTATGGAAGAAAATAAAAATGCTCCCAATAATCCATTTACAGTCATTTTCTGTAAATGTTGGGGGCCTGGCCATTACCCGAGGGAATGCCCTATTCTATAAGATATTTTCTTGGTCAAAGAAGAAGCTATGTGGAAATAAATGGTTTGAGAAAATTTTAAAAGTGCTAGTACTCCTTATTTATGGGATTACTTTGGAATAATTTTCTCTTGTATTTTTAACCCTGTAGTTTTTCATGTGAAAATGATATTTGGGAAAGACTTATCTTTTCTCTTGTGGATATAGTTATAAATAACCATTTGGTTTTATATGATCATTGGGTTTGACGCAATTACAAGTTATTATATTTTGGGATGAAAATGCAAGGTATGAGACAACATTTGTGGTTAAATTATGTTATGGTTATTTTGAGGAATTAATCTCATTTTGGTAATGTTATAAAATATAGTTTTTTAAAAATGACAACACGCAGACTGTGTGACAACCCATCGCGTCGGACAAAGCTGTGGGAATCGAACCCACAACCAAAGTGCGATTGGGATTTATCACCTACCACTGGACTACTTGAAGTCCCTGGTTAGTGTGACTAATTATTTTTAGTCAAATGATTTTATTAATCAATAATAATTTGACTTTAGATATTATGTCTTATCAAATGAATACACTTAGTATAGGAAAATGATTTGGTGATAAAGTGATAAATGTTATTTTGGAAGATGTTGGCTTTGTTGGGAAAACTATATTCTCAAGGAAAATATAATACTATGGGATTTCATTTGAGGAGTAATGGTGGATTTTTATCTATGTTTTTATTGTGGATTTATAGTGATTTGGGTTATTTATTTAAATGATTAACCAATAATAGAGAATATGTAATTAGATTAATTACTTTTAAGTATGTGACTTTAAGAGTAGTTGATGTCATTTGGAGATACAATTTAACGAGGAAGACTACATAACCAAATTCTTATAAGTTTTGGGTTTCAATATTAGTTTGGATTCTATTGAAGGATTTTAAGGACAATTTTTTATTGAATGCTATTTATTTAACTTTGGGGTATTGTTGGTTTAGTTTAAGAAATTTTGATTAGTGTTTCTTTCTCTAATAGAATATCCTTTTGGGGGATCATCATATCTTATACTAACTGTTTTGGTTTTGATTAATCTCTAAAGACAAGGTAAATATATAGTTTATCCTTCGTGGATCATGTGATTCTATATAATTTTATTCTAGCCCTTCCAATGTGACCATGTCTTCTTGAATACTCATTGTTTAAAAAAATAAGTTAGTGGAAGAAATTTATTAAAGAATGAAATTCTACTTAAAAAGTAAGTATATCTCTTTATGTTCTTAGTCAATCTCATAAATTAATTCCTCATCTTTATGTAATGTAACTTAAAACAAAAAAAATGTTGTCTGTTTACTTTTCCTACTGGGAGACTAATGACCGTGTGTCTCATCACAAGTCTGTGGTTTTCTTGTTGTTAACTTTCTCATGATCATGTTTTATATCCCTCTCCATCATAACTTGACACTTAGTTTATCATCCATATCTATGTTTTCCTACATGTAATCCTAGTATGGTTTATCTTGGGTGACCTTTGTACTTCTCTTTCTTTCTTTTAAAGTGATAGTTTTATTGACTCTTTTTATGATGTGAGACTTTCCATTATATTCCCAAGCCCAATTTTAAAAAAAATTCGTGGATGAAATTATTTTAAGGAGCGGAGAATGTAACACCCCAAGATTCCATGGTATTCTTCCCTTTGAATAATACAGTAGTATGTGTTGTACACAACTTTGAGTTATAACACACACCGCAACCAATCAAACTAGCCATTATGAATAGTAATACTCACTTTTTGAAATTTTATAAATTTTATTATTGAAATTGGACTTCATTTTTGGATTCTTAATATCAAAATTAGCTTAGGGTAAATTTTTGATAATTTTCTGATAACTTTTATATTTTGATGAATTCTGAAAATTACTAAATTTTAATTTAAAACAACTTTTTTTAAGCGAAATAATTAATAGTGATAAATTTTGAATTTGAGTGGTTATAAAGTATAATTAGATTATATTTTTATCATTTAATCCAATTTTTGTCATTGTACATAATTTCACATTTAAACTAGACATAAGCAAATGTCAATCTTTTGATAGTTATTATTTGTTAAAAACACGCTTTTTGTTTTGACCACGGAAATTAATTTTAAATTAATTTTTTCCACTTATGTGTTTTGAATTTTGAAAAATGGATTCCATATTTAGAATCAGGAGGTCCAAATTTTGTAAATAGTTAACTTTTATTTTTAGATATTTTGAATAATTACTTCAGAAAATATTTTATTTACCAGGGTTAATGGGTAAATCTGGTAAATAAGGGTAACAAAATAATATTATAAGAATATTAAATTATCGTAAAATGTGTCCTAAACCTATTGGTTGATACATGTCTAGCCATGGGAATCTTTGGGTCGATTTTGGTACCCCATGGAGCCACTTGTAAGTGATAATGACACTATATTAATTAGGTTAAAGTAAATACAAAAATGACATAAACATATATCTCTTAGAAAAAAATTTACAATGGGTTATTTATGTTATATTTTCGACTATAAATATTAATAATAAAGCTTAAATTATTTCCTAAATAATAGGATTTTATTTATAAATTTTAGACAGTGAATAATAAAATTTATTTATGACACAATAATGATGCAGTATTTTCCTTATTAATGAAAGAATCAAATAATCGGTATTATAAATGTTAAAATAAATATAATTTGAAAGTTTTGAGGACGTAAATAAATTTTATTGGTTAATATGACATGTTAGGATTATGTAAATGATTTTTTAATTAATAAAGTTTTTAATACTTTAACAAAAATCAATTATTAAATAATGTCAAAATTGACATAAAAGAGTTTTTAAACCAAATATCATATTATTAATTGATATTCTATTCATAAAAATATAAGGTTCAGCCTAAGACTTTTATTATGAAGCTTTTATCATTAATCAACGAATTTGGGGTCTCTTGGAAGTATATAGTATGTTTATTAACTATATAATATAAAAATACAAAGAGACATGGTAAGTGTCAAACTATTTAGCTAAGAGTTAAATCAAAAATATAAAGTTAATATAGTGAACCAAACCTATCTAAAATCTATATTTTGAGTTTTTTTTGACCTATACCCACCTTAAACTTTAAATAATCTACTTTAGAGCCATTAGAAACCGAATATGAATTTATTATAAAATAATATTTCTAGCTTTTCCTAAGGTGCCCCTCACCCCTCTTATAAAAGGCCACTCACCCTACTCACTAATTCACACCATCAAAGCCTTTTGGTTAGGCTAACCCCAAACCGAATATCCTCTATAATTCTATAACTTCATCCTAGAGGATATCCTTTGGTCAGAAAGCTTACTTAAGGAGCTCCTTTGATCAAATCAAAAGTAACAACCTGAAGAAGAGGTAATAATTTCACCACCCTCTTTCAAGTTCTTTTCTTCTTCCACTTATTTTTTTGTTATTTCTATTCTAAAATAATAACTCCAGTATCATATATATACAGAGAAGTTATTATAAATATGGTACATCCATATTTATTATTTTATCCATCCTTTTAATGACATGTCACCATACGTGCGTACGTATGGATTACTGTCTCCACGTCGTGGTGTAAATGTTATTCAATACTTTATTATTTGGATGGGTATAATAATGGCGTGTAATTCATGTAAATAATAAATATAATATTATAATAATTCTTTATATATGATATAACATCCAATTATATCTTATTTTAATATCAAAAGTGTGATATTGTCACTCGTGCGTACGTACGGATTACCGTCTCCACGAACGCGATGAGATTCATTCTCCATCGTAACCAATCAAGACTAAATTTCATTTGATGATTAAAAATAATTTTTAGAGACATGATATCATTATATATATGAATAATATACATCTCCTTCATCACAATTATTTCTCACATAAAAAATATAATTGAAAATGAATCTGTTAACACCCAAAACGACGACAATACTAAGATATTATTAACAAATAAATGTTAAAAGATCATATATGATATCATATTAATGTATATAATTCTTTTATAATTCAATAACAATTATTTCATCATTATACATGAGGTTAACCTACCCTCTACCAAGGAAAAATTACAAAGTTAGGGGTTTCTTATCTCACTTTTAATTCTTTGAGATTTCCATTGTTCGCCAATTATTTATTAAATGTGTTGTATCGTGTGCTTTCATTTGATATATATATTATCATGATTATCTTTATATTAATGGTATTATGTGATTAATTTGGTTGTTATTAACTTTTGGCCATACGACTCGATTTATTACAACGAAGTAAGGGTTTTCATCTCACTTCCTATTTCTGTGAGATTCATGGCATACTGCAACTATGTCCTTTTGTGTGGTTTATCTACTACCCAATGATTGTATTATTTCTGTAATATAATTTAATTTATTAGTAATTACATATTCATTTTATGATCCATCTTTCATGGGATGTATGTTTCTTATGTCACCAAATTGGTAATGGAATTTCAAATTATAATTTCCACTCGTTCGGCTTTACGCATACTTCATTGAATATTTTACTCCATGATTATGTGTGGAATCATTATTTAATATTCGTGTAGTAATTTCCACTCCCCTTTCTATGGATATACTTTTGATACACATAATCACTCCATTGATAATTTCTTAAGTCATTGATATGAACTTGATAAGAGTAATCTTAACTCAATTTCCATTCATTGAGTTAAACATCAAAGTCATTGATGTTGTTTTTACAAGAATATGTGTGAATGTCCTCTGATTGATTTATAGTGAATATCGAATCATATTGACTGTATTTATATTTATCACACATAATTATGTCATTGATTTATCCTTAACCTAAGGATATAGTCTATATAATGGATTTCATCTCAATTTACATTCCATTGAGACTTCTTTGTTGTTATACACCAAATCACTTTTATATGGTGTATATAATGTACTTTTACATAGTATATCATTAATCTAGTTATTCTAATGATATTATAAAGTTTTCATTACCTCAGTTATTTGTATTCATGTGTCTCTCTTTTGGTTAGGAACTCTATCTAAAATATCATTTTAAATGTTTTAAAGATTTATTATTCTTAATCTTTCTCATTAATGTCCATGTTTTAAAAATGGTTTTAAAGATTTATTTATATTGACATTAAAGTTTTATAATTAAAATTCATTTTAAATGTTTCAACGTTTTATGGGACACTTTGATTCAAAAAACTATTTTTAAACGACTTCTTGACAAATAGTTTTACTTTTAAATGTTTTCAAGAAAAAGGGGGATATTTCTCTCAAATAGTTTTGATGATTATTTTCATCTATGTCAATATCCTTCATTATTCTCGATTGAGGTTAATTTGTTACAATAAAATCTTCCATATTGTATTGAATGGGTTATGTTTGACTGTGGATGTGATATTTTTATTCCATTCAAGGTTTGTGGATAAAGTATTGACATTTCATATGCTTTTTTTAATTCGAATGTTTATGTTATCTTTAAAATTTTTCATTTGAGGAATCTGTTGGACTTAGTAAGTGATGGGTGGAGCTCGCTATAGCTCCTCGATGCATCGGTAGGTCTCATGAGACAAACTAGTGTCTTGGCACAAGGCCTTGACAAAATCTTATGTGTAGTCTTGGCACAAGGCCTTGAGTATGTAGTTATGATAGTCTGGAATTATTCATTCCATCATTATGAAAGTGGTTATTGATATTGAATGTGATCATTCAACTTGTAGAATATTCATGTAAATAATTAAATGGAATTATTTGATTTTATCTTTTCCATATTATACTAAATTTCAAGTTTATAAGGATTTTGTTCTAGTCTTATACACTACCTTAAATGATTATGCTTATTTATAAAAGTTTCCTCTATAATGTTATCCTTACTTAGCATCTGATCCCACACCTTTCTATGTTTTATTTTTCCAGGATGCAAAGAAGTATATTATGACTGACCTCCATGGATAGTCTATGGGATCTCGGTGTTATCTATGGAGAAAATGTTGTTGTATTTTTCCATTATATGGTGTAATGTGAACCTTATGAATATATCTAGTACTTCCAAGGATACTAAACTAATCGTTCTTTCAAGACTTGATCTTTTATTAAAATTCCAATGATACGTAATAATTAAATGACTCTGGGCATCTAGGGTTGTTCTCTCAAATATTTATTATGATTATTTTCATTTATCTCGATATCCTTCAATATTATCGATTGAGGTTAATCTGTTACAATTCAATCTTCCATATTATATTGAATGAGTTATGTTTTACTATGGATATAGAATTTTTATTCCATTCATGGTTTGTGGATAAAGTATTGACATTTCCTATGTTATTTTTAATACGAATGTTTATGTTATCTTTAAACATGTTCATTTGAGGAATGCATTGGACATAGTAAGTGACGGGTGGATCCCACTATAGTTCATCAATGCATCGATAGGTCCCATGAGACAAACTAGTCTTGGCCCAAGGACTTGAGAAAATCTTATTTTTAGTCTTGGAACAAGGCCTTGACTAAGTGGTTTTGATAGTCTGTAATTATTCATTCCATCATTGTGAAAGTGGTTAATAGTATTTCATGTGATCATTCGACAAGTAGAATATCCATGTGAATAAGTAAATGGAATTATTTGATTTTATCTTTTCCATATTATGCTGAATTCCGCGTTTAAAAGGCTTTTGTTCTACTCTTATACACTGCCTTAAATGTTTATGCTTATTTATGAAAGTTTTTCTCTATAATGTTATCCTTACTGAGAATCTGAGCTCACCCCTTTCTTTTTTTTATTTTCCCATGATGGAAAGAAGTATATTATGACTGACCTCTAGGAATATTCTATGGGATCTCAGTGTTTTATATGGAGAAAATGTTGTTGTAGTTTTCCATTTTATGATGTAATGTTAACCTTATGAAGGTATCTACTACTTCCAAGGCTACTAAACTAATCAGTCTTTCGAGATTGATATTTTATGATCATGCTAATGATACGTAATAATGCACCGACTCTGGGCTTCGGGGGTCGGGGCGTTATAGTTGGTATCCGAGGGAGTTTAGTACAAACCTTGGAAGCTAGATTTAGATAAACTCTTATTAGAGAACATAGACCTAAGATAGAATTTGAGGATTAGTATAGAAGAACTTCTTATAATTTTGGTATTGTAGAGATTTTGTGAGTTTTCCGAGCAATACATCCCTGTCTGGATACTAGTCGGTAGAGGTCATTCTGGCATAGATGTGCCTAGGGGTAAAACCCAAAAACACCACTTTGATCTAGGCTCGAATGGGAACTGGTGCACGACAATGGTCCTTGCTGCACTCTTGGTTACAACACTCCCGGGGGATACGCTTAGGATAATTTACATTTTCTTTACAAACCGATTTGAATTATTTTAATATAGGATGAGAATAAATGACCTTTTTTAATCCTAAGGTGTTTCAAATTTAAAATATGGTGTCATGATAATCTCTAAATGATTTTATGACTACTGTTACTCACACAATGATTTCTGGTTTTAGTCAATGGCTGGATTCCAAGGAAGTCATAGTAACTTTGAGAATGATGTAAAAGGTGGGAAAGATGGTGGAAATGAGTAACAAAATGGAATATTGATAGGCGTAAAAGATATCGTGTTCATGAAAAATCAGTTTTACAAAAATATGATCAACAACATATATATTAACCAACTCCCAAAATCAATAAAGAAGAGAAAGGTGATGAATGATAAGAGCTCCAGCAATGGAGACCATAGAAAAAAGAATCCTCAATTTCCATCATGCAAGAAATGTGGAAGGAGACACCTAGGAAAGTGCCCCAATGGAACAAAGAAATGCTTTACGTGTGGGAAAGAAGGACATAATGTGAATAATTTCCAAGGAAAAATGAAGAGTACTATGGAAGAAAATAAAAATGGTCCCAAGAATCCATTTACAATCATTTGTCGTAAATGTAGGGGACCTGGCCATTACCCGAGTGAATGCCCCATTCTCTAGGAAGCTATGTGGAAATAAATGGTTGGAGAATTTTTTAAAAGTACTAGTAATCATTATTGATGGGATTACTTTAGAATAATTTTCTCTTGTATTTGTAACCCAGCAGTTTGTCATGTGAAAATGATATTTGAGGAAGACTTATCTTTTCTCTTGTGGATATAGTTATAAATAACCATTTTGTTTTATATGATCATTGGGTTTGAGGCAATTACAAGTTATTATATTTTGGGATAAAATGCAAGGAATGAGACAAAATTTGTGGTTAAATTATGTTATGGTTATTTTGAGGAATTTATCTCATTTTGGTAACGTTATGAAATATAGTTTTTGAAAGAGGACAACACGAAGACCGTGTGACAACCCGTCGTGTCGGAAAAAGCTATGGGAATCGAACCCACAACCAAAGTGTGATTGGAATTTATCGCCTACCACTGGACTACGTGAAGTCCCTTGTTAGTGTGACTAGTTATTTTTGTTTAAATGATTTTATTGATCAATAATAAGTTTATTTGGGATCTTATGTCTTATAAAATGAATACCCTTAGTATAGGAAAAATATTCGGTGATAAAGTGATAAATGTACTTTGGAAGAAGTTGTCTTTGTTGAGAAAACTATATGCCCAAGGAAAATAGAATACTATGGGATTTAATTTGAGGAGTAATGATGGATTTTTATCTATGTTTTTATTGTGGATTTATAGTTATTTGGGTAATTCATTGAATTTATTAACCAATAATTGAGAATATGTAATTAGGTTAATTACTTTTAAGTATGTGACTTTAATAGTAGTTGATGTCAATTGGAGATAGAATATAACGTGGAAGACTACATAACCAAATTCTTATATGTTTTGTGTTTCAATATTATTTTGGATTATATTGAAGTATTTTAAGGACAATTTTTTATTGAATGGTATTTAGTTAACTTTGGTGTATTGTTGGATTAGTTTTAGAAATTAAGATTAGTGTTTCTTTCTCTAATGGAATATCCTTTTGGGGGATCAACAGATCTTAAACTAATGTTTTTGGTTTTGATTAATCTCTAAATACAAGGTAAATATATAGTTTATCCTTCATGGATCATGTGATTACATAGAAGTTTATTCTAGCTCTTTCAGTGTGACCATTTCTTCTTGAATACTCATCATTTCAAAAAAATGAGTTAGTGGTAGAAATTTATTAAAGAATGAAACTCTACTTAAAAATTAAGTATATCACTTTATGTTCTTAGTAAATCTCATAAATTAATTCATCATATTTGTGTAATGTAAATTAAAACAAAAAAAAATGTTGTCTGTTTACTTTTCCTACTGGGAGACTAATGACTGTTTGTCTCATCACAAGTCTGTGGTTTTCTTGTTGTTAACTTTCTCTTGATCATGTTTTCTATTCATCTCCATCAGAACTTGACACTTATTTTATCATCCATATCCATGTTTTCCTACATGGAATCCTAGTATGGGTTATCTTGGGTGACCTTTGTACTTCTCTTTCTTTCGTTTAAAGTGATAGTTTTATTGACTCTTTTTCTGATGTGGGACTTTACATTATATTCTCAATCCCAAAATTAAAAAAACTTTGAGGAAGAAATTATTTGAAGGAGGGGAGAATTTAACACCCCAGGATTCCATGGTATGTTTCCCTTTGAATAATACAGTAGTTTGTGTTGTACGCAACTCTGAGTTCTAACACACACCGCAACCAATCAAACTAGCTGTTATGAATAGTAACACCCACTTTTTGAAATTTTATAAATTTTATTATTCAAATTGGAATTCATTTTTGGATTAGGAATATTGGAATTATCATAGGGTGAATTTTTGGTAATTTTCTGATAACTTCCATATTTTGATTGATAGTGAAAATTACTAGATTTTAATTAAAAACAACTTTTTTTAATCGAAATAATTAATAGTGATAAATTTTAAATTTGAGTGGTTTTAAAGTATAATTAGATTATTTTTTTACTATTTAATCCAATTTTGGTCTTTAGAAATAATTTCATCTTTAAACTGAACATATGCAAGTGTCAATCTTTTGATAGTTATTATTTGTTAAAACACGCTTTTTGTTTTGACAACGGGAATTAATTTTAAATTAATTTCTTCCAATTATGGGTTTTTAATTTAGAAAAATGGATTCCATATTTAGAATTATGAGGTCCAAATTGTGTAAATAGTTATCATTTATTTTTATACATTTTGAATAATTACTTCAGAAAATATTTTATTTACCATTGTTAAAGGGTAAATCATGTAAATAAGGGAAACAAATAATATTATAATAATATTAAATTACCCTAAAACGTGTCCTAAACCTCTTGGTTGATATATTTACGAACATGGGAATCTTTGGGTCGATTTTGGGACCCCATGGAGCCACTTTTAAGTGATAATGAAACTATTTTAATTAGGTTAAAGTAAATACAAAAATGACATAAGCATATATCTTTTAGAAAAACAATTTTTACATAGGGTTATATATGTTATATTTTAGACTATAAATATTCATTATAAATATAAAAAATATTTCATACATAATGGTATTTTATTCATAATTTTCAGACATTGAATAATTAAATTTATTTATGACACAATAATGATGCAGTATTTTCCTTATTAATGAAAGAATCAAATAATTGGTATTATTAATGTTAAAATAAATATAATTTGAAAGTTTTGATGACATCCAAAACTTTTGTTAGTTAATATGACATGTTATTATTATTTAAAAGAATTTTTGTCGAATTAATAAAGTTTTTAAGACTTTAACAAAAATAAATTATTAAATAGTGTCAAAATTGACAAAAATGAGTTTTTAAAAACATATTATATTATTAACTGATATTCTATTCCTAAAAATTTAAGGTTCGGACAAAGGACTTATATTATGATATTTTTATCATTAATGGACCACTTGGGGGTCTCTTGGAAGTATATAGTAATTTTCTTAACTACATAATATAAAAGTACAAAGAAACATGGTAAATGTCAAACTATTTAGCTAAGAGTTAAATCAAAAAGATAAATTTAATATAGTGACCCAAACCTATATAAAACCTGTTGGTTGAGTGGTTTTTTACCTATACTCACCTTTACCTTTAAATAATCCACTTTGGAGTCATTAGAAACCGAATATGAATTTATTATAAAATAATATTTCTAGCTTTTCCTAAGGTTCCCCTCACCCCTCTTATAAAAGGGCACTCCCCCTAATCAATAATTTACACCATAAAAGCCTTTTGGCTCGGCTAAACCTGGTCTAAATATCCTATAAACTTACCTCAATTCATTATAGATTCCCTACTTTGGTCATAAAGCCAACTTAAAGAGCCCTTTTGATCAAATCAAAAGGAAGAACCCTAAGAAGAGGTAATAATTTCACCACCCTCTTTCAAGTTCTTTTCTTCTTCCACTTCTTTTTTTGTTATTTCCATTATAAAATAATAACTCCAGTATAATATATATACTTATAAGTTATTATAAATATGTTACATCCATCTTAATTATTCTATTCATCCTTTTAATGACATGTCATCATACATGCGTACGTACAGATTACCGTCTCCACGTCGTGGTGTAATTGTTATTCAGTACTTTATTATTTGGATGGGTATAATAATGATGTGTAATTCATGTAAATAATAAAACTATCATGATAATAATTATTTATATATTATATATCATCCAATTATATATTATTTTAATATCAAAATAGTGATATTGTCGCTCGTGCGTACGTATGGATTACTGTCTCCACGAACGCGATGAGATTCATTCCCCATCGTTTCCATTCAAGACTAAATTTCATTTGATGATTAAAAATAATGTTTAGATGCATGATATAATTCAAGATATAAATAATATACATCCCATACACAACAAATATGGATCTCATAACAAATAATATAAAGGAAAATGAATCCGTTAACACCCGAAACGACGATAATACTAAGATATTTTTAACAAATAAATGTTAAAAGATCATATATGATATCATATTAATGTATATAATTCTTGTATAATTAAATAAAAATTATTTCATCATTATACGTGAGGTTAACCTACCATCTACCAAGGAAAAATTACAAAGTAAGGGGTTTTTTATCTCACTTTTAATTCTGTGAGATTTCAATTGTTCGCCACTTATTTATTAAATGTGGTGTATTGTGTGCTGTCATTTGATATACATATTATCATTATTATCATTATATTCATGGTATTATGTGATTCATTTGGTGTTTATTAACTCTTTCCATATGACTCGATTGATTACAATGAAGTAAGGGTTTTCATCTCACTTCCTATTTCCGTGAGATTCATGGCATACTACCACTATGTCCTTTTGTGTGGTGTATGTACTACCCAATGATTGTATTATTTGTGTAATATACTTTAATTTATGAGTAATTACATCTTCATTTTATGATCCATCTTTCATGGTATGTATGTTTCATAAGTTACCAAATTGGTAATGGAATTTCAAATTTCAATTTCCACTCATTCGGCTTTACGCATACTTCATTGATTATTTTACTCCATGATTATATGTGGAATCACTATTTATTATTTTTCTAGTAATTTAAACTCCCCTTTATGTGGATATACTTTTGATACACATAATTACTCCATTGATAATTTATTGAGTCATTGATATGAACTTTATAAGAGTAATCTTAACTCAATTTCCATTCATTGAGTTAAACATCAAAGTCATTGGTGTTGTTTTTACAAGAATATGTGTGAATGTCCTATGATTGATTTACAATTAATATCTAATCATATTTAGTGTATTTATATTTTTCACACATAATTATGTCGTCGATTTATCCTTAACCTAAGGATATAGTCTATATAATGGATTTCATCTCAATTTACAATCCATTGAGACTTCTTTGTTGTTATACTCCAAATCACTTTTGTATGGTGTATATAATTTACTTTGAAATATTATATCATGAATCCCTTTATTCTCATGATATTATCATTTTAAATGTTTTAAATATTTGTTATTCTTAATCTTTACCATTAATGTCTATGTTTTAAAAATGGTTTTAATGATTTATTTATATGGACATTAAAGTTTTAAAATTAAAACTCCTTTTAAAAGTTTCAAAGTGGTATGAGACACTTTGATTCAAAAATCTATTTTTAAAAGTCTTCTTGACAAATAGTGTGACTTTTAAATGTTTTCAAGAAAAATGGGGATATTTCTATCAAATAGTTTTGATTATTATTTTCATCTATGTAGATATCCTTCATTATTCTCGATTGAGGTTAATCTGTTACAATATAATCTTCCATATTGTATTGAATGAGTTATGTTTGACTATGGATGTGCTATTTTTATTCCATTCATGGTTTTTGGATAAAGTATTGACATTTAATATGCTAGCTTTAATATGAATGTTTATGTTATCTTAAAACCTGTTCATTTGAGGAATGCATTGGACTTAGTAAGTGACGGGTGGATCCTTCTATAGCTCCTCGATGCATCGGTAGGTCTCATGAGACAAACTAGTTTCTTGGCACAAGGCCTTGACAAAATTTTATTTGTAGTCTTGGAAAAAGGTCTTGACTATGTGGTTATGCTAGTCCGGCATTATGCATTCCATCATTATGAAAGTGGTTATTGATATTGCATGCGATCATTCTACTAGTAGAATATCCATGTGAATAAGTAAATGGAATTATTTGATTTTATATTTTCCATATTATGATGAATTTAAAGTTTAAAAGGCTTTTGTTCTAGTCTTATACATTGTCTTAAATGTTTATGCTTATTTATGAATGTTTCTGCTATAATTTTATCCTTACTAAGCATCTAAGCTCACCCCTTTCTTTGTTTTATTTTCCCAGGATGAAAAGAAGTATATTATGACTGACCTCCAGGGATTTTCTAAGGGATCTCAGTGTTGTCTATGGAGATAATATTGTTATAGTTTTCCACATTGTGATGTAATGTAAACCTTATGAATGTATCTAGTACTTCCAAGGCTACTAAACTAATCGGTTTTTTGAGACTTGATCTTTTATGATCATGACAATGATACGTAATAATGCACCAACTTTCTCATGTCACACTGACCCCACTTCCCTGTTCTTCTCTTGCACCCCCTCACTAGCCATCACTCCTCTGGTGACCATGACACCACTGGCCTCCCTCCTTCGGTGACTGTGACCCCTCCGGCCCCTCCTCTAAAAAATACAACCCTAGATGGTTCCTCTCTCTCCCTCACGCTACCCCCCTTCACATGCATCTCCAACCAGTGACCCTCCTCCAATGCTTAACCTCCCTTTGGCATCCACACACCCCTCCATTCCCCTCCCCCCCACTCGGGTAATTTTCCCTCTTTATTTTAGGGTTTTTTACCCTCCTTCGGGTATTTGGTTTCTCCAATAGGTAGGGTTTCATTTTTAGGACAATATCTTGATCTTTTGGGTTTGATCTTGTTGATTAGGGTTCATTGTTGGTTTCTTGAGCTGCGGTTGGAGATTATCACTGAATTTAAGTGTTTTCTCTACCTGAGGTAGGTGATTTCAGGATTTATAATTAATTGATGAATTTTTATGCTTTCATGTTTAATTTTTCATGTTTTATGAAATATATTTGGTGTGTCTAAGTGGTCTTTGAAGAGATTTGACATGTGTTTGAGTTAAAAATAGATTTTTTTTCATGTTAAATTCGGTATGTTCTTGGTGTAAAACCCTATTTTTCATCTTCAAAATGTTTTTTGAATTTTGAAAATGATTTATTAATTTTTTTTAAGTGATTTTTTAGAATTTAAAAAGGATTTCAATGATGTTTAAAAAAAATGTGTGACTTGGATTTTAAAGAGAATAATTTGAGTTTATTTTTATGGTAAAGCCTTATTACACATCTTGGAAGTATATTATTAATTGTTTATTTGATTTATTAAATTATATGAGCAGTGAAAATTCTTATTTTGGTATTATTATGTTGCACATTGGTTTTAAAGTGATGTTTTCATATAAAATCAGGTGTATTTTTTGTGTAAACTTTTTTTGTTCCAATTTGAAGTATTTTATAAATTTTTTAATTGATTTATTAAATTATATGTGTTGTGGGAAAGCATATTATAAACGTTTTTTTCGTGAATTTTTTTTTTATATGGATTTTATTTTTTATGAGACACTAGGTGTGATTTATGTGCAAACCCCGGTTGAGTCACTTGATATCATTTTATAAACTATACAATAGGTTTGTTAAATTTTGTATGAGATACAAAACATATTTTGAAATGATTTTGTTGTGAATTTCATTATTAAATAGGATTTTGGGTGTGAAAGTCATGTATTGTGTTGTAAAATTCCTTTTTTGGTTGATAAAATATGGGTGTGCTATGTTATGTAACATGTGAAAAATTTTTGAGAACAAAGGGAAGCCTAGGTATCTAGGTGGGTGGACTAGGACTAGTATGGTAGTGATTCAACTGTGGATGCGGACCGGTTTCACTTCATGGGATTGACGATGAAAACACTAACAAAACATAGATAATGATTGGAGACCACTAGGTTATAGGTTTGTTTCCTACTAGTGGATCATGCAAGAGAACGCAGTTGGTCATGGTTTATATACCACATTTTCACCAAGATATAAGGTCCATAGGGTCTCATTGCTAGCTAGTTCCTGGGGGTTTTCCCATTACTAGTGCTCATTGGCTATATAGAATTTATAGTCAGCATATGGTATGTTGGGTCAGTAGTTTCAAAATCAAGTGTGTTTTTAATTTAAAGTTTCTTTCCTTAAAACCTGTTTTTTATTTAAAAGTTTCTTCATTCAAAGTTTTTTTTCTTAAAAAAAATCTCCTTAAAATTGTCTCTTCCATTTATTTTGTTATAAAACTTTCAAGTTATTTTTCATTTAATTTTTATAGTATGTAATCATATTTGGGTGGTATCCTACTGGGCTTTGGCTCACACCATACATATACCCTTGGGTGTATATAGATCTTGTTGTATTTGTATTCCAGGTAAAGACAAGATGTTCAGTGATCATGGTGCAGGTTGTTAGTGGTCTTCTCTTATGGGTTTGGTAATGGAGGATTGAGGATGTGGTTCCTCATTTTCAATGAAAGTGTGCGTTGGAGTTTTTAGTTTTCCTTATTGTTTTCCTTTTTTGGATTTTTTTTTCTAAATTGAAAGCTTTAAATCTAAAAAGTCAGTTGTGCCATGTTTGGTTGTTTAGCTTCAGTTTTGGTTTATTTATCTATTTAGTTGTTTATTGTTATAGAATAGAGTAAATCATTACTAGGTTGTAACATTCATACTTGGGCACTTGTGCCAGCCCATGGGGATCGAGAACACCCATCGGGTTATGCCACAGACTGGGTCGGGCACTGGGTTGGATGGCGACCTGGCTTGGTTCATAACAATAGTTATTTCTATAAAAGTGAGGTGGTTGTTAAGGAATTAATCCTTCATTCTCATTCATTACTACCTTTTTATATATAATTACGTTAAAATATGGGTTCTATTCAAATTTTTTCACAATAAAATATAAACAATAGATATAAAATATTTTAAGAAGATATAGACTTTAATACCAATTATTAGGTTAGATATAGTTAAAGAAGAATTTTCAAAGGGGGGAAATTAAAATAATTAAAAAAATTCAACAAATGGATTAATTATATAAATTCATTATCAATTTTAATTAATAGAGTTAATTAACAGAAAAAATAATTAAATTACACAATTATTTTTATATTGATTCAGTCCAAGTTGGACCTAGCCCACTCTTATACCTCTCTACTCTATGAGAGATACGTTGTATGATACCTTGTTTTTAAACAGTTATAATAACCCAATTACAAATGACATTTTCTAGTGTAATTATAACCAAAATTCACATAAATTCTATAAGGGTATTTACATCTCAATTACAACCTTAACTTTAGATAACGAGAGTTACAACCTGAATGGTTTTGACTTTAGAATATGGGAGTCACAACCTGAAGATAGAGAATTATTTTTTATGAAAAATAATAAAGAGAAAGTGAATTTATGTGATAAAAGGGAAGAAGTTTTACATAATCAAGTAACCAGAAGAAAATAGTTAGAATAATAATAAACCATAGGTACTGATTCTTTATTGTTTGACTAGATTTATTATCTCATCAAGGTAGTAGAAGAATTTATAGAATTTTCTATTCATCCCTTGAAATATTTTCCAATAGTAGTGAGAAAATTTCATCATTGGTAGAATGTACAACACTTCATAGTATCAATACCACCACACACTTTTCATTGTATATCAAAAAAGTATTATATCAGAATTATGTAACTTGCACACCCACAAAATAAAATCACAACTTCCTTTTAAAACAAAACAAATTAACATAACTAATCAATTTCTAGACCATTTAAAATTCAAAAAAAATATCATGTTATCAAAGAGAAAAAGAAATAGATAAAGATATTATTTTTGCATAATAATCACTCAACTAACATCAAGTGTTAAAAACAATAAAGAATAATTAAAACCAATTTGAAATCATTCAAATGAATAGTTTAAAATACTTCCATAATAAGGGGTCAAAAATAAATCCCATGAAAATCAAAATTCTCTATTTAAAACTCAAAATTCAAAAACATTCTATTTTTAATATGAGGTTAACATGCATACAAATTCAAAATTTAATAACAAAATATTAAATATATTAATACAAGTTTGAATGAGTTAATATCAACTAATATTAACTTATAACTAATATAATCAAAGAAAACAACATAAAATAACAAAAAATGTTTTTTTGAGTTTCAAACTGTTGGTTTTATTCATGAAAATATAACACCCTTTAAATTTCATGAAAACATTATTAAAACAATGAAAAACACTTATCATAGTTTCTAAAAAAATAATGTTAATTTATAAAGTCATTATAACAATTTAAAAATTTTAAATTAACATACAGTAAATTAAAATATGAAACTTTATATAAAACAGAGCATAATTATTGGTTTAATAATTACATGTAGAAATTCACAAAACCATGTAAGAGTTGTCCACTTAATAAATTTTTCAATCTTCACATAAGAAAAAAATTGTGTACGAGATTTATGAATGTATCTGAATTAGTTCATGTAACTTAATTCTATGTAATCAATTAATGTAGATGAATATATGTACATAAATCATGTAAGTGAATCACAGTCAAATTCATGTATCAAAATTTCTAAAATCTATAAAATGTTTGACTCATCAAATTTTAGATATAAAACAGACCATGTAAAATAAAGAATCATCCTTTGGTCCAGTTCACTTAGATTTATAAAATTTCACTGTATTTTTAAATAATATATAATAACCTTAATTAAACCTATATATCTCAAGTTATCATTGAAAAATAATAGAAATCGGTTCTAAAAAACTGTAGAATTAAGAACAAAAATATAGAATTACTCTTTACATATCTTCATAAATGATAGAGATTCATTCATAATTTTATGAATTATAATAATATGTAGAAAATATTAAAATATTTTCAATGAAATAATAATCATTCAATTGGTGTTCTTAATCCCATGATATGATTATAATACCAAAGGTAACATCTTATGGAAATGTTATAACATAACATTTTTTAGAGTTATATCAATCTCATTATATATAAAATTATTCCTTGTTTTTAGTATATCATGATTCGGTTGTATCTTGGGTACATTTGGGTGAAATTTAGAAATTTTTGGATAGGTTTTGGGCAGTGCATGGATGGCGTATAGTTTTCCCAAACCATGCACCCAACCCCAGAAAAATGTGATGCCCTAGATAGAGAGGAATTGCACATCTGGTGCATGTTTTTTCAAACTATTCTCCTCTTAAGAGTAACCATGACCAACCCCCCCCCCATTTGAATAGGTGCATGGTTTAGGAACACAATTTGAAAAACTATGTGCCCTTGCCCAGGAAACAATGGGTGTGGATTCTAATATTCCAAAAATTAGTTTTAAAAATCCCAAACCCCATGTACTCCACCCTAACTCAACCAAATTTAACCCTAAATGATTTATCTCATTTTTTTGAGGTTCTAGGAGAGATTATAATGTCTTCCAACATTGGTTATTAATGTTTATTAATCTTTATTGATGTGATATATGTTGTATATGTGTGACAAATTGATAAACATGTGTGGGACATGGATTGCTACTTCAAAATACCATAGTGATAAATGATTGAAGGACATTGACTACTGCTTCAAAATCCCACTTGTGTGATTGTTTGATAAATGACTCTAGGACACGGACAGTTGATTCAGAAGACCACTTATGTGATTGTTTGATAATTGACTACGGGAAAAGGAATGCTACTTAAAAATCCAACTTGTGTGATCGTTTGATAAATGAGTTTGGGACAAAGACTAATGCTTAAAAATCCAACATGTTTTATTTTTTGATAAATGAGTTGTCAAACATGGACTTCTGCTTCAAATACCCATAGGGTTCTGGCCATTGAGATATAGACCCAAAATGTTGTCATTGGACTATGGTCCCAATTGTCTGTAATATGAATTCAAATGAAATGATAATTAATAACCATGGTTTTTTTATATAGTTTAGACTCCAACACAAGCTGAAGTAGGTATTGATAGTTTGGGTGTCCTCGGTAACCTAGGGGTTATGTGGTTAATTTAAGAATAATGAAATGTGATAATTGTTTATTTATAAATTTTACTTTATTTTTTATACAACTGAATACATAATTATATTATTGGATATTGATTTAGATATTTTTTTTGGTGGCCTACTGATTTGTAATCACAACCTACTCAGGCTACCTAATCAGTTCCTGAGTAGACTTCATGTTTCCAGAATAGTATAAGGGAAGGAGTCATATTTTAGATGGATGATTTGGGATGGATCATCGATGAGGGAACTGGACATGATACGGGACCCTCTTGAAAGTTTTTAGGGTATTTATTTATTTTGGGTTTTTTCATATTGACAATTGAAATTAATTTGGTATGACATATCTACTATTTAGTTTTGGATATTGTATTCCTATTTTGGTCATCATGTGATACTAGTTTGGATTGGATATTGGTTATATCACTTGATTTTTGTTTCTTTATTTTCTATTGTTTTGATAATTTTATAAAGAGGTTATAGTATCCTAAGGATCGGTATTAGCCCCTCTATGATAGTTGTAAGCCTCGAGTATATGGGGAGGCATGCCTGAAGTCATGTGATTGACTGATTTGGGGCATTGGTGCATGGTACCCGGGTCTGGATGTTCCAAAGTTGTATAAAAGTTTTTTTCTTTTCTTTTCTTTTGTATTATTTTTTGGGAAGGGTAGATAGGATAATATAATGATTCAGGGCTTGGTTAAGATCTCATGCACGAGAGTAACTAACTCATGTATAGGGGTAAAATAAAAGTACCCAGGGTGGGATTTTTGTTATTTATGTGTGTTGTTATAGTATATTTTATTTCACCTAGAGTGATACACTTATTATGTGATATGATTATTGTTCCCAAGGTTTTTATAGACTTCACTTGTGGCCTAGAATGGTAAGATATTTCATCATTCATTAATCGTTTTAGGAACTTCGGAATTATTGTGACATGCATCATTTTTAGGCATGCATGGGAAAATGGGTTTTCACATAAGTTTTGGATTTTTTTTTCTTGTGTAATTGAAATGGAAAATGTGCCTAATAGGAATTGAAAGTTGTAAAATGATGAAAAATGTAAATAATTTGGGTGTATAATGAGAAAATTTAATATTTATCATGTTTTTACCCTTTTTTAACCAAGACCTACTTATAGGAAGGTTAGGGGTAGTGATAGTTCGTCGGTTTTGACCGTGAGGTGGGGTTTTGGGGAAAGACTTATTATGGATTTATTTGAATCCCTATAAATTTTCTTAAGTTGTGTTATGTGTCCCAAGAAATGTGTTTGTAGTTGTAGAGGTATACCTCCAAGATGAAGATTTTTGAGAGGAAAAAAAGATTTTAGGGCTACAAATGATCCACCAGTAGTGGAGCCTGAGGCATCAATGGTACCAAGTGAGGGAGACAAAGAAGTTATACGAGAAATTTTCTTAGTTTATACATTTTATGGAAAGATATATAGTGTGGGTTGTGAAAAAGTATGTCTGACGTGATGTGAGATTTTTAGTTATATCACCCTTCGACTTTTACTGAAGAATGTGAAACATAGGTAGTAAAGTTTTTGACTACATCCATCCAAACAATACTTGACCATTTAGAGACTCTTACTGAAAATATTCAATCTGGAAGCTTATTTGTTACATGGTTAGGTGAATTTTTTGTGGTACATCTAGAATTGGGATGAAAATATATATAATATGGAGTGGAAGTAATTTTAGTAGAAGTTATTGGAGCACTTTTACATTAATACACTCAGGCTAGAGAGATTGACTGAGTTATAAGGCTAACTCAAGGAAAAATGTTTGTGATGGACTGTGATGGATGCTTTACGGATCTGTAGTTATTTGTTCTAGTGTTGGAAAGGGATAAATCTACTACAACAAAATTGTTTAAGGATAGGCTTAAATTGAAAATTTAGTCCTGGGTGAATATCTTCAGACTCAATAATTTTACAGAAGTGGGGAATCAAGATCTCATTTATGAGGGGAATTTGAAGGAGAGTTTTGGTGGAGGATAGGTGGTATCTTCTGGACGATCAGGAGGTATAACTTTTGATAGTAGGAAGCATCATTTTGGGAATGTCGAACAGAGTAGTAGAAATAAGGTATGACCAATATGAGTTTGTTATTATTCCATTCTGTTTGATGAACGCACCAACAGTGTTTATAGACTTGATAAAGAGAATATTTCATCCAAACCTGGATCAGTTTGTGGTATTGTTTGTGGATGATATCTTGGTATACTCCAAGACTCATGATGATCATGCCCAATATCTTGAAATCATTCTAATAACACTGAGGTAGTATCATCTATACAGAAATCTATATAAATTTAAATCATGGATTGATCTAGTACACTTATTAAGTCACGTCATCTCAAAGGAAGGTGTGTTATTAGACCCAAAGAAAGTGAAGGAAGTGTTTTCTTGGGACTAGTCCAAGATTTTTTTTTTATATCCATAGATTTTGGGATTAATGGGATATTATTGAAAGTTCATCTAGGAATTTCTTAGGTTCGCAACACCACTTTCTTGCTTGAAAAAAATGGGTATTAAGTGTGAATGGTCTGATCATGTGAGAGTGACTTCCAGTATTTGAATAAGTGCTTGAAAACGGCACCAAGTTTGATCCTAACCAAGTTAGGTGAGGGGTATATAGTGTTTTGTGATGATTCTTGGATAATTATTAGAGAATTGTTGATTTAGAGAGATTGAGTGGTGTTGTATGGGTAATGAAAGTTGATACCTTATGAATAAAACTACTCTATGCACAACCTTGAGTTGCATATAGTGGTTTATGATTTGAAGTGTTGGTGGAATTATCTATTGAGTGGAAATTTTTCTATGTATACTGATCAAAATATCTTGAATTATATATTTTCCTAGTGAGAATTGAATATATATATATATATATAAGTAGAGAATGTTGAGTATATGAAGTCATTTTATTTTTATCTAGCATATACACTCATAAATGGAAACAGTGTTATTGTTACTTTAAGTAGTGAAACTTAGACTCGGGCGATTCAGGAGTCTAGTGTTGAGTGAAAGATGATGACTTTACAGTATGAGATGCATATTGTGGTTCAGGAGTTCTTGGAGAATATGACTCTCATAACATTTTCAGTAGAGTCTACACTTTTGAGTCAAATCATTGAAAGGCAGTATCAGGATCCAAAAATTTTTTCCTTGAGGGAAATCCTTGAAGAAGGGGAGTCGCCTTCAGATTGGACCATAGATGTGGATGGGATCATCTATGTCAGGATTCAAGTTATTATTCCAACATGTTCTCTAGAGGAGTTGGTATGTGAATTTCATACCTTGAAATGGGTGGTTTATCCAGGTGTGACCAAAATGCAACATGAACTATGATGATAGTTTTTGTGTTCAGGCATAAAAGTTGTGATAGTAGGGTCTATGACATTTTTCTACACCTATCAACAGGTGATGACTGAGAATCAATGCTCTGGTGTTTTAATAAATCCATTTCCCATTCCGAAATGGAAGTGGGAGGAAGTTACCATGGATTTTGTGGTGGGTCGCCTGAGGACTCCTTAGAAGAATGATTCTATTTGTGTGGTTGTGGACCGTTTAACTAAGCTAATGCATTTCTTTCCTAAACAGGATAATTTTTCAGTGGATCAGTTGGGATATATATACTTCCAAAAAATATTCCATCTACACGGGGTGCCATATAGTATTGTTTTAGACCATGACTCATGCTTTACTTCACACTTCTAGTAGGTCTTGAATTTGGTGCACAGGTTTTAATGATTATGACATTCCAACCACAAAAAGATGGGTAGTGGGAGCACACTATATAGGTTATGGAGGATATTCTTTGAGTGTGTGTCCTATACTTTAGTGAGTATTTAGAGAACCACCTAAATTTTGTGGATTTATCCTATAATAACATTTCTCATAAAACTATTCATATGGTGCCACATGAGAAACTTTATGGTAGTCCATGAAAATTACCACTATGTTAGATGGAGGTAGGTGAGTCAGAACTATTACGACCGAGTCTCATGCAGGAGGTGTTGGAGAAGGTTCATCTGATTCATAAGCATATGGATATGAGTCAAAGTAGGTATAATTTTTATGCCAATAGACCTAAACAATCCATAAAGTTTACATAGGGTGATCATGTGTTCCTTCAGGTGTCTCCTAGGTTGGGTCACTATAGGATTTGAAGATAGGGTAAGTAGGAACCTAGGTTTTGGGATCATTTGAGGTTGTGGAGGGAATCAAGCCTATGGAATACCTATTGCCTCTTCCACAAAGGTACAATGTTATGCAATAAATTTTTCATGTGTCATGTCTTCAGAGGTACCACTCTAAACCTTATCATGTGATCGATGTAGATGATGTTGATCTTGAGATTGATGCATCCTTTAAGGAGCATCTGATACCTATGTTGGATCATAATGAGAAAGTGTTGTTGGGAAACACCATTATGATAGTTCATGTACTGTGTAAATATGTTCATGTTAAGGAGGAAACAAAGGATACAGAATCATATATGAGGGTTCAGTGGCTCAACCTTTTTACCACAGAATCATAGAGATGTTTGGGAATACATATTTAGGACAATCTATTATAAGGTGGGTAGATTATAAGAACCAGGCCTTTTATGAAGTTGTATCAACCTTGTTTATAGGTAATGTTTTCCTTTTTTAAGTATATATTGTTTTGGTTTTATCTTGGGTATATTTGGGTGAAATATAAAAGTTTTTGTAAAGGTTTTGGGGAGTGCATGGTTGGTGTATGGCTTTCCCAAACTGTGCACCCTACCCCAACAAATTGTACAACCCTGGATAAAGAGGGATTTCACAACTGGTGTACATTTTCTCAAACCATGTGACCTCTTATGATTAATTATGCACCCCCCCCCCCAAATAGTCCGATGATTTAGGCTTGCTATTTGAAAAATTATGTGCCCCCGCAAAGGAAACCATGTGTTCAAATTTTAATATTCTGAAAATTAGTTTTTAAAATCTCGAACCCCCTAAAATATACATTAACTCATCCCAATTGAACCCTAAATGATTTCTTTCATTATTGGAGGTTCTCATATGGATAATAATTCCTTAAAACCTTAATTAATAATGATTCAAATCCCATATTTAAGATATAAACCTCTTCTAGTAGTAGATTCTCATCCCTGATGGTTTCCTCCCTTTATCTCATCATTATCTCATCTTTTGAAGGGATTTTTTTCTATTTTTGAGATAGATCTAGATACAGGTTTGATAGGTATTATCATTTTGATATTAGATCGAGGTTTTGGTAATTTTTCTCATTCTTACTCGTGATCTTGGTGGTTCTGCTTCAAGTTATGTTTTCTATTGGAGATTTTTCTTCATCAATCTTTAGTTAGGTGGTATAAATCTAATTCCCATTGTGTTGATTCTAGTTATGGGTATGTGTTGTTATAATTACATTGTAACATTTTAAAATTTAATCTTTAATTGAATATATTAATTTATTAATTAATTTATGTAAACATGGAATTGGATTAATTAATTGGTGAATTAATTAATGGAATATTGTGATTATGAAATTAGTGGAATTGGATTAATTAATTGGTGAATTAATTAATGGAATGTTTGATTATGGAATTTAAGGGATATTGGTATTGTGTAATTGTTCAATTAATTTAATTATGGATTAATTGATATTGAGGAATGATATCGTTGTCTTGACCTTAGTGGTTAATTATTTATATGCTTAAATAATGAAAAATGGTTTAATAGTGAATTGTAATATTATTCCTTGTGATCAAATTGAATAACCATGTTGTTGTGATAAATATTGATGGTACATTGAAGTGAAATTTTTTTAAATGGATTAATATCGATTAATCTTTATTGATGTGATATATGTGGTATATGTGTGATAAATTGATAAATGTGTGTGAGACATGGTCTACTACTTCAAAATCCCATAGTGATAAACTGATATACATATGTGAGATATGGACTGCTACTTCAAAATTCCATAGTGATAAATGAGTGTGGGACATGGAATACTACATCAAAATCACACTTGTGTGCTTTTTGATAAATGAGTGTGGGATACAGACTTTTGCTTCAAAATACCACCTGTGTGAGTGTTTGATAAATGAGTATGGGACACTTACTTCTACTTTAAAAGCCCAATTGTATGATTGTTTTATAAATGAGTTTGCGATAAAAAAATGTTGATTAAATATTACACTTGTGTGATCATTTGATAAATGAGTTATGGTACATGAACTACTTCTTCAAATACTCATGGGGTTCTAGACAGGGTTGTAACGTCCCAGCCCGACTGACCACTAAGATGGTCATCGGACCGGTGGGTCACATGACCTCAAGCATGCCTCCCCATATTCCATAGGCAGATGACTAACAGTTAAGATCTATGTAGTTGATAGTAGGGAGACTGTACCCTCATGTCTATGTATCACAATGGTATATCAAAAGGTAAAAAATAGATAACAGAGGAAATAGTAATAAGCAAAAGACAACGTAGAAGAAGAAAAATAATAACAACTGAATCTAAAAGAATGGTCAATTCTAATATAAAATAGATCCATGAATTCCCTGATGATGATACATAACTAAAACTAAATACATCTAGTAGGTAGTGATACAAAATCGTATAAAAATAAGTAAATTAAAGGGAATCCTCAAGCGTGATCTCTATGAGCATCCCAAGCTCAATCTCAGTCTTGTGCTCCTAACTCTCAAGTACTAGCAACACAGAACAAGCAATCATCCATGGTCCTACAAACATAATTTCTACTCAGGTACCCCAATGTAATGGTGTCTTGAGCAATGTTTGAGATACAAATCCTAATAGGTTACCACCCACAGTGTCTACGACTAAATCCATCCCATGAATAATAAGAAAATTTGTGTGTATATAATATGAATAAATAAACATTTTCTAAATAAATAAATAAGAACCAATTAGCTCAGGTTTCAATAGGACACTAGAATGACTCTACCTTCTTTGTCTCATAGTCAAAATAAGAGTCTGAATAGTAACAATAAGTATATAGTAATAATATATACGTAGTATTATTTTATATTGTATCCACCTATATGAACCATGTACATGAGGACATAAGAGGCTGTATACCTAGAGTACTAGGTGCTCACTGTATAGGGCATTACTCAGTCATCTATAAGAATTCTAAACAAGCTTATAAGATCAAAAAATGGGGCACATGCCCTGCATCCATATAGTGTGTGAGACTTCATGTTCAACACTCGGGATGGTGAGTGATCCATCATGTCAACACTCTAAACTAGGAGCATGGTTCCTCATCCCACATCCTACATAGTATCAATGGTCTGAGACAACATGAACTCAACACTCAATGTAAGGGGAATGATTTTCATCCATGATCAACATATCCCTTACCATAGTTCCATATCCCATTTAAGGCACGATCATATAATAACCATTAATAACCCGATCTATGAGGAATTACCCATCATTATCTACATTTATAAATCCCAATTAACATTAGGGGAATCACATTATAATTATAACATGTACTAAGAATGAAATTCATGGTGTAGCCTTTCCACTCTTAATAATTCATTTCATTTAAATAGTTTAATATAATCAAGTCATATCATTTAAACACTTAGAATTATTTAATAAAGGCACTACATCATGTAAATCTATTGTATTTAATGTAGGAAATTTAATTTAACAACATATGGAAATTCAATTGTAAGGGTAAAGAAGGAACATATAGGTTACAATGAAAAAATGGACATCTACCTACTTGGGAAAATTCGTTCATAAGTCTGGCCAAGATCTTTGGAGGAGCTTGGTTCAATAGTCATTTAGGTATTAAAATTCCCAAGCCATGCACATAGATAGTTCAATGGTTATATAAACATTGAAAAAGGTAAAACTCCATTTTTTAATGCCAATATAATCCATGTCCCAAACATTCCACATATCAACAATAACTTCAAATCATAGAATAATGACTAATCATTTAGCCATAAACACTATAAACTACTACTCATCATTTTATAATTTTGAAGAAAATGAACCTCATATGAGGGGTCTTATTACAAAAACATGACATTGTTCATAAACAATCAGTTTGTCATAATTAGGCATCAAAAGAAATATTTATAACTCAATTAACTTAAAATATCCACATTAGAAGAACTAAAAAACATGGAAATCATTAATAATATTCAACACAGAACTTATGAGGTGTTGTTATCAGTTGGGAATTTAATTTCATTAGGAAATTACATTTAAAATCTAAACTGAATGCTAAAATTCATCTTGGTATTGTAAACAATTAATATAAAGTTCCAATTAAAGATATCACACCCATGGGGTGTCTTGGTCAAAGTTGACGTCCTCAATTTACATAACATGTATCATAAAGAGTGTATCTAGGTGTGCTGATAATTTTAATATGAATAAAACACTTTTAAATAAATTCATGATGAAATACATCATGTGGTGAAATGGTTATATTTATAAAATGATGAAAAAATTAGGAAAATGTTATAAACTACCTACCTCGTGATTAGGACGATCTACTCATCCAATATCAAGCTTCGCTTTGGTCTGGTTTAGAAGAAATAGAATAAACAGAAATTCACCATAAAAATAGGTAAAATGAGGTTGAACCATGATAAATTTATTGAGGTAATATTAAATTAATAAATAACTAAAATAAATTGAGAGCTTGAAAATGTGGATCCATAGAGACAAGCATTGCTCGAATTGGACAATGGATGGAGGAGTTGTTGCCTTGAAAATATTAGGATTTGGAGGAATCCAAGACACCAAAGGAGAGGACTTACATGGGTGTTGTAGGAGGAAGGAACAAAAAAAAGAAATTTATAAGATTCATTAATGTAAAATGATCATTTTACCCAAAAAAACTGGGTTTCACGGTTTGGTCACACATTTTTTCAAAACCGTGAACCAACTGTGTGGATTCCCATACTTAGGAAACCACCTTGCATGGATTTCCCATCATGGTTACCATAACTGTACACCAAAAAATCAATAAATAGTTCTTAGGTACTTATTAAGTGGCACACTAACTATGAAATATAGGTCCATATTTAGGGAAAATTGTGTGTAGTCCATGCGGGGCGCTTCTACTCCCCTGTTGCAGCCACATGACTTTCAATTGGGGCTGCACAGTTTCAGAAAAAACATTTCCCTTATCAATCCCCTTCCATTTTTCTTTTGTAGAGATCAACACTCCCAAAACTCAAAAGATCACCCCGGGTACCTATCGGGCCTTTTCCCAAGTCTAAAAACAACACATTAAAGTATTCCAACTCTCAGAATTACATTCCAAATCTTGGTTCAAAGAACACCCCATCCAGTAAATGCCAAAATTCAAATTCCCTTGTAATTTCATCTCATCTCAAAACACGAGTCATTACAACCTCCCCACATTAGAACTTCTCATCCCCAAAAAGCTTTTAGGAACATATAAAACATAACTTGACCTAAAAGGGCCATGCAGTCTCATTCAAATGGTTGTGTTGCATTTTAAAATGCCCAACATGCCTCAAAGCTTAATTTTAGCATACGTCATATAAGACACCAAAACCCAAGACAATGCTCGTTTTCTAACTAAAACATTAAAATGGTACTTACCCAATCTCTTCTATCTATAAAAATGATCATGTCATCATCTATTTAAAAAATTTCCAAATGTTCTCTCCACCATAGGCTTTAACATCAGAAGGGTCCAATTCCATACCACGGTACCTCCACCATCTAAATTTCCTACAACGAATTCCTCTAAGCTCTATAATGATACTCTTGGAATGGTTTCTTTAATATAGAAAACACGATTATATTTATTTTCATATCAAATACCACACTATAAAGAAATAGTCGAATCCCAAGAGACCAAATAGAAACAGGTCATGCAAGATTTCCATGAAATACATTGTCGACCCTCACACTATAAATACCTTAACCTGGTGATATGTTTAAACTAGTTCCTTAAGACTATACACAAAGAACAAGAAGTAAAATTGGTTGATCCACCCTTATCTAACCATTCTCAATTTACCCAGCTCATACAACCATCATTTTACAAATTGAACTGCAATGCCCTCTTCCAAGGCATCTTGCATTTACAATAAGCTCATTCACCAATGTATATACCTAACTTCCAGTGACGTTCCACAATAAATCCATCACCTAATAATTTAAAACTATCATGAATTATCATGAACAAGGGGTAACCTGATCCAGGCCACTGGAATTTTCACACCTTAAATGTTAACTCCGAGCCTAAAAACATGTCTGGGGTAACCTTGTATTCGACGAACTAGATTCTGAGGAACTTACCCAAGTTAGTTAATACACCTCATTTACAATTGATATGTTGGTACTAGTCTAGGATGTCCACTTCAAAACATTGACTAGGCCTAGAGGGGAATCTTCTTGGTAGTCAAGTCAGTGAAGAGTGGTTGGTGTCCAAGAGTTTTTCCAAGGCGTTACTACACGAGAACCTATGTATCACTCAGGACTAACCACTCCACAATTAAAACCATGCATCAACGTGCAACACAAATAGAGATCACTTATCAAGACTGACACCTTTTAAAACATCATCACGACATAAGACCAACACTCTATTATTGCATCAAGGATGAAATCATGTTAGGGGACATGCTCATTTATTTCAGAAGAGTACAATAAGGGTAAACTAAGAGGACCAAAATAATAAAAGTCGAATCACTACCAGTCGACTTCTCAAAACAATATCAACTTCACCAATCAACATACCTACAATAAATGATCAAAATGCCTTTACCAGATGAGGTTTTCGATGATCGTTTAAGATTTACCACTGAATATCATCCAAAAAAATGATGTTTCTCAAGAATTGCATACACATCCAACCACTTCAACTTCATGTTGTTGAGAAAACACTAACATGTACACTAGAACCGACATGACACTCCTTATCTTAGGATTGTTCTAGTCATAAAAATAATGAAGATAGATTATTCACTCATATGTATTCTAGAATGGAAACACTTTAAAATTACATGTTCTTCTCCTCCAATCCATGATCACCACGTCCAATCATGTGGCATGAAAACTAGAACCAAACTGAATGGAATGTAAAAACACCTAATCCTCTAGGAATATCATCATGAGCATTAGGATTAACTTGATCTCTTTATCTCATTGGTCACTCTACCACATAGATGACCCAATAATGAATAAAATATCTCATGGCTCAATGATTCCACTGAACTCAACCAGTTTGTTACATCATTAGCAACTCCACGGGCTCAGTGTATATCAACCCATATTACCTTGAGATTTCAGGAGAAAGTGGCACATCCTGTATACTACCCAAAGTATTATCAACCATATGAATTCAAGTATTATATATTCTATATAGAAAACTAACTCCAGTTGCTTTATCACATACAAATGTAAAACAAACTAATGACCTCTCAAGTCACCGAAGGAAAGAGGAAGGGGTCACCGGACCTAAAAAGTGACCAACCATGCCCTTGGAATGTCTAACCTACTAAATCCAAGCACTAATTGATGCTCACACCCACAAAAATGACCATGAAAATCATGACCACCCATCCAAAGAAGGGTGTAATTTAGAAGTTAAGAGTCTTGTTGGGGACAACATCACCCAAAAGACACCAAATAGAAGAAAACTCATAGAAAAGGTAATGAACTTAAGATCTAAGGATTCAACCCACCATGGGATAGTCCCTCAATAAAAAATAATAATCAAGTCTATAACTAGGTCACGCATAATATAATTCACTAGCACTAATACTTATCATTTAATAAAATGATAAAAGTAAATGGAGGCCTATAGAAAATGATCGCATTTCTGTTCCAAGGAAACTCAAAAGAGATATCTAAAAATACCCTTATGTGAATGTTTAAACTAGGGCACCATTTCAGGTTCCATTTTCAATTCATTACATTAATTCACATAAACTTTATATTTTTAAAATATTTTAAAAATAATATCAAGTGCAAATTATAAAACAAAATCCCTTGGTACATAATTTAACTAATAGATCAAGAAAAATATGCAAGTCCTAAAAAAAAAACTTTTTAAACATTAAAAATTTATTGACATCACTTCATAATTTAGAAATTTAAGAATTAAATTCCTTTTTAAGTTATAATTGATAAGAAGACCTATGAGGGTCTAGTTAAGTCAAACTGGGTTCATTACAATACAACCCAATAATGACAGTTTAATTATTTAAAATTTCAAAACACTCTTAGAGGGTTATCTCCTAAGAAACATGCCCCAACTAACCTACTTAGGCTAGATCTTCATTTTTTAATTTACCCATATGATTCATTAATCTGAGTTAATAGAAGTGAAATCCTTAAAAAGGCAACCAATTCATTTTTTGTCAAAGTTAAAAAACTTTATCATTTTAACTGTTTCAAAATATATATTTCCATGATCGTATATAATGGTTCGGTTATATGGGTGTCCATACACCAACCCATAAAGTGCGCAAAAACTTTACATGTTGTCATTTGGATCCCATTAATAAAAACCAACTCACTTTAAAATCTAAAATTTATCTTACTTAACATTTTAACAAAATTTTCTAAACATGTGTAACTCTCAAGTATTGTTCAAGTATACGGGTAACATTTTTCCAATTATAAGTTGCACAAACACCTTACAATTGAAAACGGGTTACCATTTTATCAAAACCATTGTTTTTTATTCCATGAAACCATTAATAAATATTCCAAGTAGAACTAGCTTGTTATTACAATCATTCGACACATAGAATCATTCTAAATAGACAAGAATTATGGAATATAATCACCTAAGCATGTTATAAGAAATCATGATAAAGAATTTCCTAAATAGGTAAAAATCAAATAATGTTATTAAAATACCTAACATGGTATATACAATTATGATAATAAATATAATTCATCGCACAAAATCAAGGCACAACATCTAAATTATTAGTCAAGCTATAAATACAACTACATGGTAAGGTATATGTATGGAATATGAATATATATGTTCCTATAAATATGCATGTAATTCTTTATCCATTCCATGCTAGGAGAATGGTAAAATACCATAAATTTCGAAAATCCATAAGTAGTGTAATGTACGCCGATCACTCAAGGTGAAATCATAATAAACTATAACAGAAAATAGTTTAAACATCAATCCCATCCCTATCCAATTGTAATTTTCCCCATGGTTGGGGTGATCAGTCCCAGACATGACTATTTACCACGAGCCGACACATTCCTAGCCTCCTATCAACTAACCCAAAATAGAAAGATATAGGAAATTAAAACTACCTATGATACCACTTTGTATCATCTCGGCCTAGTTGACCACTAACACGGTCGTCCAACAACTAGGTCGCATAAACTCAATAATTCCTCCCTAGACTCATGAGGCTTCCAAATAGTAGTAGGGGTCTATGGAGGTGATAGTGTGGATACTATACCCTCATGTCAGAGTAGCACAATAGTATATCATAAGGTAAAAAATAGATAATAGTGGAAATAGTAATAGGTGAAAGAAAAAGAAGCATAAGAAAAATAATATTGAATGAATATAAAATAATTTCAAACACCGATACAAAATAGATTCATGCATGTCTAGATGATGATACATAACAAAAACTAAATAAATATAGTAGGCAGTGATACAGTATAGTACAAGAATAATGAAAGTAAAGGGAATCCACAATGGTGATCTTCATAAGCATCCTGATCTCCATCTAGTTCCTATGATTCTAACTCCTAGGAATTAGAAACGTGGAAAATGAAATCATCCATGGTTCTATGAACATGAGGTATACTCAGGTACCATAGTGCATTAACATCCCAAGTAGGGTGTGAGATATAAATCCTTGTAGGTTACCACCCCCAGTGTCTATGAAGGAATCCAGACTATGAATAATAAGTAAATTAGTGTTTATATAATTAGAATAAATAAACATTACTGAAATAAATAAATAAACACCAGTCAGATCAGGTTCTAATAGGACACATGGCTGACTCTACCTTCTTCGACTCACGATATGAATAATGGTATAAATAGTAACCATATGTATACAGTAATAATATATACACAGTATAATTATATATTGAATCCACCTATTTGAACCAAGTACATGTAAAATTAAGTGTCCATATACCTGGAATACTAGGTGCCAGCTAGACCGGGTGTAACATAGTCATCCATAAACTGTCTAAACAAGCCTATAAGCTCAAGAAATCTGGTACATGCCCGAAATCCCAATAGAGTGTCAAAAATTATGCACAACACTCAGGATGGTGATTGAGCCATCATGTCAACACTATAAACAAAGAGAGTGGTGCCTCACCCACAACCATCATAGTATCAATGGTGTGAGATTTTATGAACACAACACCTGATATAAGATAGCATAATTTTCCACCATGTTCAACAGATCCCTTACTATCATTCCACATCCCATTTAAGGCATGATCATATATTAACAATTAATAACTGGATCCATGAGGCATTACCTCTCATTATCTTCATTTATTAATCCCAATTTAAATTAGGGGCATCACATTGTAATGATTGCATGTACTGAGCATGCAATGAACAGCTTGTCCTTTCCACCCTTTATATTTCATTTCATTTAAATAGTTTATTGTAATCAAGTCATGTCATTTGAACATTTAAAGTCATTTTAAAAAAATATTCCATAATATTAATCCATTCCATTTAATACATACCATTTAATTTAAAAACACATGGAAATTCAATTATAAGGGTCCAGAAGGCACTTAGAAGGAACCATGAACAAATTTGAAGTCACCTACTTGGGAAAATCCATTAATAAGTTATTCCAAGCCCTTAGGATGAGTTTTTTTCAATATTCATTTATGTAGGAAAATTTCCAAGCCATGAACATAGATGTTCGATGGATTTATAAACATTTTCAAAGTGAGAAATATATTTTCTAATTCCATTAGAGGCCATGTACCAAACATGTCATATATCAACAATAACCTCAAATCATATAATAGGGACCAAAAATTAATCCAAGCACACCATAAACCACTACTCATCATTTTATAATATCGAAGGTAGTGCAACTCATCCAACGGGTTTTATTATAAAAACATTACATTGTTCAGAAAAAAAAATCATTTATCACAATTAAGCATCAAAATTAAGAGTTATAACTCAATTCACTTAAAAAAGGCATTTTATAAGAACTGCCAAACATGAAAATAATTAATAAGATTCAACATAGAACTTAGGAGGTACTATTAATGTTTAGGAATTTCATTTCATCGATCAATTCCATTTAAAACCTAAACTGAATTCTTATAAGGTGTACCATGAATTTTAAATAGTTAATATAAAGGGATAATTAAAGTCAACACACCCATGGGGTGTTTTTGATCGAGGCTTACATCATCAATTTACATAACATGGATCATAATTAGTGCATATAATGTGTTGATCATTTTAATATGAAGAAAACATTTTTAAATCAATATGTGGAAAAATTTGGTGTGCGGCCAAATGGATCAATTCATAAAACAATAGAAAATTTACAAAAAAAATCCATAGACCACCTACCTCATTATTTGGAAAATCTAATCATTCGATATCAAGCTTTGATTTGGTCCTAATTTGAATAAATAAGAGAAATAGACACTCACTATAAAAATATGGAAAATGATCTCACACCACAAAAACTCTGTTGAGATAAGATTAAATGAAGAAAGGTCCAAAATGAATTGATATATTACCGATGTGAATCAATAGATATCAACGGTACTCAAATTATGAAACATATGGAGGAGTTCTTTCCCTAGTTAGAATAGGATTTGGAGGAATCCAAGTCACCAAAGGAGAGGGATCACATGGGTGGTGGAGGAGGAAAGAAAGAAAAAGAGATTTATAAGTTTCATTAAGTTAAAATTGTAATTTTACTCTAAAAAACTAGGTCACATGGATTGGGCACATGGTTTTTCGAAACCGTGTACCAACCGTGCAGCTTCCTCTACTTAAAAAACCACCTTGCATGGGTTTCCATGCATGTTCACCCTAACCGTGTTCCAAACGTGCGATGGATAGTTCTTAGATGCTGCCTAAGTGTCACTAACCATGTGAGATATTTTCACGGTTTGGTTAAACCATGCTCATCATGTGAATAAAACTCCTGCTCCCCTACTGCAGTGCATGGTTTGCTGCCGGGGGCTGCACAATTTCAAAATAACCATGTGCCCCTAACATTCCTCTTCTATTTTGATTTTTTGGAGCTCGGTGATCCCAAAAATTAATGGATCACCCAAGGGACCTCTTGGGACTTTACCCAAGTCTAAAAACATTACATTGAAGTGTTAAAACATTCAAAATTGCGTTATGAAAATCATCTCGAAGAACATACAATACCGTAAATTCCATAATTCAAATTCCCTTTGAATTTTACCTTGGATAAAAACATGATTTGTTATAATGAAAATATAGACACAAAATGTTTTCATTAGACTATGGTTCCAATTTTATGTAATATTAATTAAAATTAAATGATAATTGATAACCATGGTTTTTTGATATGGGTTAGACTCTTTCATAGGCTGAATCTAGTGTTGATAGTTTGGGTGTCCTTGGGAACCCATGAGTTATGTGGTTAATTAAAGGATAATGAAATCAGATAACTATTTAATTAATCATTTTACTTTATTCTTTATACAACTTTATATATTTTTATTTGATTGGATATTGACTTAGACACCCTTGGTGGTGGCCTATTGAGTTGTACTCACCCCATACTCAGGCTGCCCAATCGGTACCCAAACAGACTTCATGTTTGCAGGACATGATAAGGGAAAGAGTCATATGTTAGAAGGATGATTTGGGATGAATCATGGATGAGTGAAAAAGATTTCATTGGGACCCACTTGTAAGTTTTTAGTGTCTTTATTTATTTTAGGTTTTTTTATATTGAAACATGACACGTATTTGGCATGACATATCTACTATTTAGTTTTGGATGTTGTACTCCTGTTTTGGTCATCATGTGAAACAGGTTTGTTTTGGTTATTCGTTATATAATTTTATTGTTGTTTATTTGTTTTACATTGTTGTTCTGCTTTAATAAAGGGGGTATATTACCCCCATGATCGATATTATACCCTCACTACTAGTCAGAAGCCTTTGATATATAAGGAGGCACACCTAAGTTCATGTGACTGACTAATTCAGGGAAATAGTGTGTGGCGCCCAGATCGGGATGTTACGGGAAAATCAGTTACATGAATTCAAAATTGTCTGGGACAATTTACAATTGGAAATTTGGTTATTCAATAGGATACATGGTGACTTTTACATTATCTATGTGGCAACAGTATAAAACATGTAAAAATGATATATCAAGGTCACAAATGTCTTATTTGTTTTAGAAAAACTTCATAAAACTTGTATAAGATGTTATGAGGAATCAAAATATGGAATATAAAAAAAATTAGTAAAGAAATATTATGATATAATCAAAATTAAACAAGATAAATATGATTTAATAAATCTATGACAAATGATAATTACATAATATAATATATAATAAGATATAATTATAACTAAAATTTTTTTTTAAAAATAAATACTTATATATAAAAAATATGTATTAAAAGGAATTTTATAATATTAAAAACACAAAATATTAACACGACAAAATTATACAAACAAACTTCCAAGTTCTAATACATCCTTCCCCTTTTATGGATATATATTATATAATTGAGATAGTTTTTCATGGAGGGATAGGTGGGGTGATAGATGACCATGTACAGTGGGATTCATTAAACACATTTGATCAGATGGGTGTAGGGTTCAATGATCTATTTACTCGATTGAGTGATGTCTCCTACAACTATACACTAAAAATATACAAGGTCCAATATACAAGTTATTATAACGCATAGATTCCTTACTATAGAGAGATAGTGAGGGGTGATTATATGAATGATATTGAGTGTGATTAATACTTACAAAAAATATTAATTGATCAATAAGGAATAATCAAGGGAATTATTTGGGTATTATTCTTAGGACATTCACCTTTACCTTATGAATTTTGACAGTTTATTTGATTTTTGAATCCATCACAGATATCTCTCCTCATTTGATGTTTTAATTAATATAAAAATGAAAAATCCTAAATAATGTGTCATGTATAGTATATTATAGAAAGGTTCCATGATATGAAATATATGTCCAAACCATTAGGCTATACCTTTGGAACTAAATTCCAATTGACACAAAATCCATTCATCAAGGTTTAGTGAATCAATAATCTACCACAAAGTACTAATGGTATCTTTAGAAACCTGAAAAACCATCTGGCCCTCACTGGGTACCCAATACACCATCATGGGATACCCAGGGGTGTTGTTTCTCCTTTAATAATATCCAACACATCCCTTACTGATTACCAAACCCTATATACTCTTATAAGAAATCTAAACACATCTACAATTGTACTATAGTCATTAATTTGTTAATAAAAATTAAATCTAAACCAAAATATTTAAATTAACCTTGACTTATATCTTACTATATTCTAGTTATATTTTAGTTCTAATGGAAAAGACAGTGAAAGTTATTATAGGATACAAATATTGATAAAATAAATGATAACTAACCCCTTAAAATGAGTTTGAGTTATTCTTAATTTATGTTCAATATAAAGTATTATATTTTGTGATGAAATGTTAGAATTTTCATGGGTTATATTTTTTATAGGGATGTGGGTTTACTCATGAGGCACAAAATGAGTTTTTTGTGCTAGATAAACCTCTATTTATACCACATAAATTCTGATACACTACCTATTTTGTATAACACGTGTTTATATTCCATAATAAATCCCTATAATCTAGTTTTACAAGATACTTAGCATGACAACATTCATAATTTGATATATTAATTATGATAACCTTGAGAATGACCTAATCACAGGTGTTTGGGTATATTATTTACCATTTAATCAGTTAAGGATTTCCCAATATGGGAATTATACCCTCATATAATGAGTATGACATGTGTTCTCTTGATTGAGATTGACTATGGATATGTATGATCATACCTATATATGGTATATGTTATGTTCTTATCTATTTTTTAAGAGAATGTGAGGTTCTCTTCTATCTAGGTTAATGACATGTGATTTGTTCATACATATTGTTAATCTATACTCAAAGAATAAAAAATTTATGAGTTGTATATAATGGATTTAAATAATTTGTTTCTTGTGTTCAATTGATGTCTTGTAAAAATGAGTTTTATAATTATGCATATTTATATATGATATAGTTTTTTGGACATAGGTATATAGATACATGTGTTTGATAGAGATCATGCTAGATACCTGTATACCATGAGTATAATTAAAACTTCACCAGAGACCACTCTTTTCTTATGCTTATGAATTATATAATTCTTAGTGATAGTGAATGAAATAAAGGACCATGGGTTTACACATAGTTTTTTTGTGAATGAGTATTAATTTTTGTTATAAATTGTTTGGAAAAAATTGAGATCTACCCTAAAATTATTATAAAGGATATCTATAATAATTTTTGGATTAATTTTCATAGTTTGTTACATATGATATAATATGTGGTGAAAATTAATGATATATTTTCCAAAAATAGTTTTGAAATATATCTAAAATGAAGGTTTGGATAATGTTTTATAACCACCATGTTCTTTATTACACATGAATTCATGATTTATTACATAAATTTACACTTAATACAACCCATAAGATCAATAAGTATAGTTTCTTTAGGAATTAGGTATATATGATAACATCAAGAACATGGGATATGATAACATTGTTTAAAACTTCCTTACCATGATTCTAAAATTCCATGGATTTTAAAACTGCACGGGATAACCTGGGGACATACATATAAAAGGGGTGAGAAATAAATCCCTGTAAAAGAATAAACATAGAATAAGGTGACATAAGTTATAAAATATGAACATTAAAGGTTAATAAATGGTTTGAAAATCATAATAATTAATAATAAGTAATGACATAGTATGGTATTCATAACATGGGAAATGTCGAAATAACTTAAAACACTACAACGTAAACATAAGTCAAGGCTAACTACCAAGAAATACTGATGGAAAAAAGTATCATAAATAAATTAGGTTCACTACTTATCCGAACATTATGTATCAGGAGACTAAACATCACCCAAAGCATTGGATCTCTATATAATTTTGGGTGCACCCATCACTTTCATTTCATTCTCATGCTTAAGTGTGTCACATAAATCATACAACATGTATTCATCTACCATCATATTTTATTACATGAAGAATGAGTGTGTAATACATAAATTTAAGTCACAGTTAAAATAGTTATAAATGTATAAATTTGAACACCCGTGATAGGAAATCGGTATGGTATTCACTACACAATTGTTTAGGCATGGAAAATCACGGTGAAATTTCGATAGCATAATGGCCTTAATTAAAAATTCATAAAATTATTTGATGATATAGAATGGGGTATCTAGTAATTTGGACATAAAATGGGTAGTAATATGGATATTTAAAGACATATAACAACATTAGGAATTGGAAATAGAAGGCATAAGATAAAAAAATAAACTTGAATAAATAATAGGAGGTGAGGATCCCTTACATGAGTGTGTGAATCGAAATTATTAAGAGATTCGGGTGCCTTATGAGTACTATATAGAGGTTAGGTAAGAGTATGTATGTTATCCATTTATTTTTACTAAAGTTAAATTGGATATTGGGTGGGTTTATATTGGAAATTAGTGGGGATTTCGTTAATATTTTTCAAACATAGGGTTTGGACTCTATATAATAAAATAACCAGAACAACCAAAATTCCCTTGGTTTTACCCATATTTTCTGAAAAATGGGAGTGTTTTTAATTATTTTATAAGTAAAAGGGCCTAAATTAGTAAAATAATACCCTTGTTTATTTGTAAGTGAGTCATAATCTTAAAGAAATGATTTTAAAACCATAAAATATATTATAAGTTTTGGACGATTCATAATGGATTTATAAAATTGACCAAATAAACATAAAATTACATTATTTTAAATTAAAAACATATATTTGGTTTTTGATCCAATTTATAGTATTTATTACAACACTTTTTTGTCTTTATTATGTCATAATATATAAAGTATATTTATTTGGAATTTAATTTTTTACCTAAAAATTCAATTGTCTCAAAAAAATTGAAAAATTCACTATTGGATAATTTCAATGATATGATTCCAAAAATAATATTCATTTTATCTAAATAATTTTATAAATATTTTAATTTTCACTTCTAAAATAATAATCCATATTTATTGAGAAATACTAGGTTTTTTGACAATAAATGTTTTTGAACCATTATAAAAATTACATTTGACCTCATAAAACTTATATAATAATTTATATTTAATAAAAATTATTTAATAATAATATTTTATTAAAATATTATTTATTTAAAAAATTCCTTAATTCATCAAAATAAATTCCATAAATGAATTTGAATATTACTTAAAATACTATTTGTGTTTTATTATATTGAAATAAAAAATCATTTATAAAGTAACAATAATAAGATGAAAATATTTAATCATTATCTAAAAAGTAATGTAAATAATCATATTGATAGGTTCTTGATAAATATCCCTTTAATACACCCACAAAACCCCAAAGAGTATGGTGTGTGATGGTGACACTTTCATCAGGTGGTTCGGCGTACATGGTTTGGGTTGTGGTCTTGATGAGCTTGAACTTCTCCCATAAATGGTTTTCCTCATTCTTAATTTATTCGATCTAAGCTTGGTATTGGTCAATGGAAAATCCTAGTGATTCTATATCCCTCAAAAACTATGATAAATGGGATTTATAGGGTGTTATTCTACCAGTTTAGGCCATCACTTCCTTTGTCTATGTTAATTGGATTTGTTAAAACCCTATATTTATAATAATCATGTGGTCATTTTTCAATGGATATATTATCAATCGTAAATATTATTTATAGTCATTTAAATATAATAGGATATAATAAAACCAAATAAGTTCATGTGTTTTCTATAACCATATTACATAATAAGACATTTTTATTAAAATAGAAGGGTGTTTTATTTATAACATTTTAGGTCGTTACAATCTTCTCCCCTTAAGAAATATTTCCCTTGAAATTTTCATTTCCCATGATAAAACAGATGAGGGTAAATATTTTTCATCACTTCCTTCACTTCCCACATTAATTCTTAAAACTTTTGGTTTCTCCATATCCTTTTGACCACATGCATTGTCTTATTTCATAGAACTTTGTCTCTATGATCAAAGATCTCCACCAACTACTCTTTATATGAGAGTTTGTTCTCTAATGGTACCACCTTTGGATTGAGCACATGTGAGAGGTTTGGTATTTACTTTCTCAAGAGGGATATGTGTAATACATCATGTATATTAGAGAGGTTCGGTGGGAGTGTTATTCGATAAGACACTACTCTGATGTGATCAGGGGTCTCAAAGGGATCGATATATCTTGGACTAAGCTTTCCCTTATTCCCAAATATCATGACTTTATTACATGGAGATATTTAGGGGAATACCATGTATCATACATCAAACTCTAGGTCTAATCGGTAATTTTTAACATATCTCTTATGTCGACTTTGATTATCCTTGATTTTATATTGAATTTTCTCAACCTTTTCCACAATTTCCTTGACCATTTCTGGACCTAGAGGTTTTCATTCCCCAACTTCATCCCATAATGTAGGTGTTAAGTACCTTTTCCTATAAATGTATTTTTATGGATCGATTTGAATTCTTGAGTGGAAACTTTTTTTGTAAGATAACTCAGCCAGAGGAATATTTTGATCCAATCCTCCTTTGAATTCAATTGAGGATTCTCTCAACATATCATCAAGTGTCTAGATAGTTCATTCATAATGGATATAAATTTGAGAGTGATAGGCTAGGATGAAGTTTAAATCACTATTCTGAGTGTATTGGAGACTCTTCAAAACTTAAATTTGAATCTTGGATCTCAATTGAATACAGTTGAGAGTGGTAATCTATGCATACTTACCACTCCTATCATGTATATTCATGCAATGTGATCTACTAAGAAATACTCTTGAATCACAATGAAGTGTGCAGTCTTTGTAATATGATCTTCTACAACCCATATAGCATTATTCCCTCTTGTTGTCTTTGGAAGAATAGTTAAAAATTTTATGGTGATGTTTTCCCATTTTCATGTAGGTATGGGTAATTGTTGTATCAACCCCTTGGATTTTTTCCTTTCTGCTTTCACTTGCTGACATACAAGACATCTTGATGTATATTATGTGATCTCCTACTACATGTTGTTCCACAAATAGTTTTCTCGAATATCTTGATACATGTTTTTTCTTAATGGGTGGATGGATAAGGTTGAGATATGTGAATATTACAACAGTTCCTTCTTTAACTTAGGATTTGATGGAATGCATAGTCTTGACCCGAATCTCATAATTCCTTATTTTTTAACATTGAACTTTGAGGATTTCCCTTTTCTTATAGTTTCCAATTTCTTATTAATTCCCACATCATTTCTCTAAGAATAATTTATCTTTTACAAAAGGGAAAGTAGAGAAATATTTTTTGAAAGTATTTATGATGTTTCTTCCTTTATGATTCACATATCCATCCTTTTCAAATTTAAAAATATTGAATCCCTATTAATTCTCATCAATGACAGAATTTAAGCATCCTTTATACTTATATTTTATGCTATAATATTTTATTTACTAGGATGGTAGTTTATTGAGAATGTGTAGTCCTTAAAAATATCTAACCATCTTCATTGGTGCATATTAATCTCTTTTTGTGTTAAAATATCCTTGAGGCTTTTGTGATCCATATATATTTCACCCTTCTCCCCAAAGAGATAATTTTTCCATATTTTCAAAGAAAATATCACTACATCCAACTCCAGATCATGCATTGGGTAGTCCTATTTTTGAACTTTCAACTTCCTTGTATCGTAGTAAATTAATTTTCCATTATGTAATAACACACATCTCAAGTCCTTCTTTAAAGAATCACTAAATACCACAAAAATTTATCCACTTGTGGGTAGTGTGAGTGTACAGGTAGTGATAAGCCTTATTTTTAGTTCCTTTAATCTCACTTCGCACTCATCATTCCAAGAAAACATGACTCCCTTCTGAGTTATCTTGGTTAGGTGGTTTTATAATAATGATAAATTTCTCACAAATCGACAATAATACCCATATAATCCAAGGAAACTATGAATATATATCACAAATTTTGGACTTTTCCATCCATTAATTTCTTTTGTCTTTGAAGGTTTCACAAATATCCCATTTCTTATGGTGGTATGTCCCAAGAATGATATTTTCTTCAACTAGAACACGCATTTTTTTTACTTTTCATAAAGCTTATCCTTTTTCAAGATCAATAGCATAGGGCTTAGATTATCCTCATGATCCTCCTTGTTTTTGGATTATATTAGAATATCATCTATAAATACTACCAAACATTTGTCGAGGTGATATCTAAATTCTATATTCATCAATTCCATGAAGATTTTTAGAGCATTAATGAGCTTTAGAGGTGTCACTATGAACTAATAGTGCCCGTACCTCATATAAAAATCAGCCTTGGGAATATCCTCTTCATTCACCCTAACTTGGTAATATCCCAACCATAGATCCACCTTGGATAAGTACTGTTCTCCATGTAGTAAATCGAACAAGTCATCAATATAGTGTAGAGGATACTTGTTCTTTATCTTGATCTTTTTGAGCTCATGAGAATAAATTAAAAGGAACATTGACTCATCCAACTTCTTAACAAAGAGGACTTGTGCACCCCATTGTGATGCACTTGGATGTATCAACCCTTTATTCAGATTCTCCTATATTTTTTTCCTCAACTCCTCAAGTTCCTAACATCCATTATATATGGAGTCTGGGATAATGGTATTTCCCCAGGTATAATCTCAATTGAAAATTCAACCTCTCAGCTATGAGGAATACCATATAATTTTTCAAGAAACACATCAGTGCATTCCCTCGGAATGGGAATGTATTTGAGGATTATTATTTCCTTAGACCAAATCATTTGAGCTAGATATGCTTTCTCATACAAAAATAATATCCATACCTGAGATGTTGATGCTAAATAAGATTTTTCCTCCTCTGTACACTTGTACAGAATCAGGGGAAGATTTGTAATATGGAGAGTTATTTCCTTCTTAATGTAATTTATGTTAGATTGATATAGGTAAATCTAATACATACCCTTAATTGTATCAAATTCCACCAAAGAGAGTACGACAAGGTTTTCGTGGAAGTTCATCAAACAAATTTTGACAGAGGAGGAGATATATACTTGGGATGTAATAATTTCTCCATTTTTCATTCTCACGGACAAATCTACTTCCATTCTTTGAGGTGGTGTTTGAATAGTTCTACAAAACTTTCATGATATGAAGGAATTCGTAGAAATAGAATAAAAAATTATGTCTTCTATCGTTAAATTAATAACTAGTGTACCTATCACCACTTCATTATGGGGTTCCATCTCAATGATTGTGATATAAAAAGCTCACCCTTGAGGCCTTGGAAGGTTTTGGTAATCTAGAAAAACCCTTGGGTTAGTGCATTAATTTTAAAAGTTCCATGGTTCCTATAGTTTAAGAAATGAATAATGCGTTGAGGGTTTACTAGATTATTCCTTTTTTACATCGCATTAGTGGGGTTCTCCTGTCAGCAATTTCGAGTTAGGTGTCCTTCCTTCTCGCACCTAAATCATTTCCTCATCTCCATTAAGAAATTTTCAGGGTACTTCTTTCCACACCTTTGACAAATGGGATTTTAAATTTCTTAGCACTACTATATTTCTCCATCAGACTACCACAATTAAACTCTAATTTTCTCTTCTTATCCCCATGATACCCTTGAGATTCACCAATCTCAATTTCAACTTTGAGGGCACATTGAATAATTTCCTCATAGCTATCAAAGTCAGGGATCTTCAAGTATTTTCATAGATTAGGTTTTATCCCCCCAAAGAAGAGGTTAACCTTCAATTCAGGGGTAATGACAAAGCCAGAGCTGTATCATGAAAGTCTTGTGATGTTTTCCTCATACACCCCAATTGATTTGTCATCTTTTTACTTGAGGTCTATAAAATCCCTTTCCGTTTTAAGTCAAATAATATGAGTAAAATATTTATCCAAAAACATTTCCTGAAATTCCTTCCACCCTATTGCTTCGATCTCTTCCTCATGAATCATATTCTTGGTCAATTTACACTACTGATCAAATTATTACTCCATATTAAAAACAACCATTAGAACCTTCTCAAGCTAAGAACATTGAAGGATGTAGAATATCTTTTCAATGGAGTGGATCCATTGTTTTGTGATTAATGTATTGGATGATCCATTTAAATTTGGAGATATTTTTCACATAAACATATCAATCATAGATTTTTTTCTATTAAGGGGTTTGGAAACTCCTATTGATCTTGGTTTCTATTCAAAATTTAAGTAAACTAAGAGAGTATCATCATAAATTTCATGATTCATGCTCCCATCGAGTTCGGAATCTCATTAGGGAAGATATCACATTGCCCATCACACTGATTTTTTTCCCAGTTCCTCTTATTTTAGGCCATTAGATAGAATAAAAGGAAAATTATGAATGATTATTTTTAAACTATTAAACACATAAAGTAAAATCCAATGACATTAAAGGGATAAATTATAAATTACATTTATTTCTTAACTTATGAATTTATAGGCTTCAATTTATGTTATCCATGATCTATTTCCTAACATATATTCTTTTGGTAATTTTATTGTTCCCTTAATAATGGTTCATAATGAGATTATGAATTTACCAAAGAATATTCTCTAGGAGTGTCAAACTAGGTGCACAGTAGGGCCCATTGTTATGTCCCAAGTTACACTGAGTCAGTCCTGATGCACCTTGTCAGAGTTGTTACTCATGGGTACATTTGTGGAAGAACAAAATCCACTTGTAGTATCTAGACAACAATGTATTTTATTTATAAGACACTTACTCTATACTTGCCAACATTTAGGGATGTTTTATTATACTTATTCTTATCCATATGGATTACTCTATAATTTTATAATCTAAATCCCAAAAATAACTAAACTTTCCTCTAATACCAACTATAAAAAACATGTTCTTTATTATGCATTAATTAATGATTTATTACATAATATTACACTTAATACAACCCGAAAGATTAATAATTCTAGTTTATTTTTCAAATTAGTAACATTTCATAAAATCAAGAACATGGGATATTAAAACATTATTGAAAACTTCCTTAACATGGTTTTAAAATTACATGGCTTTTAAAGCTGCACAGGATAACCTAGGAACATACATATGAAAGAGGTGATATATAAAACTTAGTAAGGAAAAAAACATGGAAAAGGTGATAAAAGTTAGAAAACATCCATATTAAGGGGAATAAAAGGTGTTAGAATCATAAACATGAATAATAATGCATTATATAGCATGATATTCATAACATGGGAAATGTAAAAACTGCATAAAATACTGTATCATAAACATAGGTCAAGGATAACTACCAATACATCATGATTGAAAAAAATCCCATAAAGTAATCAGGTTCACTCCCTCTACCAAAATGATGTCTCATAAGACTAAACATTTCCCAATGCATTAGAGTGCTATATAATTCTAGGCGCACCCATCACTTTCAGTTCATTTTCATTCTTAAGTGTGCCACATAGATCATACTACATGGATTCATTCATATTCATATTTTATTCCAAGAACACTGAGTGTGGAATAAATACATATAATCCCAAAGTCAAAGATGTATAAATTTATAAATGTGAACACCATTGATAGGAAAGGTGTATTTTATTTACTACACAATTGTTTTGGTATAGAAAAATGTGGTGAAATACCGACAGCATAACGGCACAATTAAAAATTCATAAAATTATTTGAGGAGAGAGAAAGGGGTATATAATCATTTATAAATGAAATTGGAAGTAATAGGTATATGGAAATACATATCCCAACACTTTTAATTGGAAATAAATGGCATAGGATAATAAATAAACTTGAATAACAAAGAGAAGGCGAGGATACCTTACTTGAGTGTGTTACTCTAAATGATTAGGAGGGGCTTGTAGAGAGATTAGGGAACCTTGGAAGTAATATAAAGAGAGCTGTGAAGAGTATGGACATGATCCATGTATTTTTAGTGAAGATAAATATGATCTTGGGTGGGATTATATAGGAAATGTGTGGTGATTTCTTTAATAATTTTCAAACATAGGTTTTGGACATTATATAGTTAAATAACCAGAACCAGAGAACTTTCCATGGTTTGTGCCCATTTTTTCTAAAAAATGGGATTCTTTTTAATAATTTTATAATTAAAATGTCCAAACATAAAAAAAATAATACTCTTCATTTTGTGGAATCAAGTCATACTCTTAAAGAAATGATTTTAAAACCTTAAAATATATTACAAGTTTTGGAGGATTCATAATGGATTTATAAAATTAACCAAATAAAACATTATTTTAAATTTAAAATAGATATTTTTTCATTTATCTCATTTATAGTATTTATTACATCACTTTTGGTTCATTATTATTTCATAATACACAAAGTATATTTATACGGTATTTACTTTTTTACCTGAAAATTTGTCTATCTCAGAAAATTATGAAAAATTCACCGTTGGATAATTTTGATGCTCTAATTCCAAAAATAATATTCGTTTTATCAAAATAATTTTCTAAATATGCACATTTATATTTTTAAAATAATAATCAACATTTATTGAGAAATGCTTGGTTTTTTTACAATAATAGTTTTTGAACCCTTATAAATATTACATTTGACTTCAATAAAATTATATGATCATTTATATTTAATAAATTTTATTTAATAATAATATTTTATTAAAATTTTATTTATTTCAAAAATCCATTAATTCAACAAAATAAATTCATTAATTGAATTTTAATATAACTCAAAAATACTATTTTCGTTTTATTATATTGAAATAAATACATTTATAAAGTAACAATAATAGAATGAAAATATATTCATTATTCTATAAATAATAATGTACATAATCCTATTTATAGGGTCTTGATACATGTCCCTTTAATACACCTATGAATTCCATAAGATTAAGGTGTGTGATGGTGAGACTTTCATGGGGGTACGACATACATGGTTTGGGTCGTGATCTCAATGAGCTTGAACTTCTCCTATAAACGATTTCACTCATGCTTAATTTGTTGGATCTCAGCTTTTTCTTGGTCAAGGGAAAATACAAATGATTCTATCTCTCTCATAAGCTCTTTTAAATGGTCTTCATAGGGTACGATCCTACTGGTTAAGGTCATTACATCCTTTGTCTGTGTTAATTGGATTTGTTAAAACACTATATTTATACTAATAATGTGTTCATTATTCAATAGTTATTTTATCAGTGGTAAATATTATTAACATTCATTTAAATCTAATAGGATACAATAAATCAAATAAGTGAATTAGTTTTATATAACCATATTATATAATAATACTTTCTAATTAAAAAATGAATTTTATTTATAACAGTTCAGGTAGTTACAGGATTCATAAGTTGTTATATATGATTTGACTTTTAGCTTAATTAAACTTATTCTAGGAGGATTTACTCTCAGTCAGATATTTTTATAAATATTTAATAAATATTTAATAAATTATAAATCATGATGAGGTGGTATAAACCATTTCATAATTTGATATGGTGGAAACCATGGGGTAATAAGGGTCACTATGATGTGGTTTGGTGCAGGGTTTTTTATACATTATGAAATAATTCATGGAGGTTTATTGTTTCTCTTATTAAAATATATTATAGTTATTTTAACCATAATGTAATTATTATTTGAGGAGTTTGAACATCTAAATCGATTTTTTAATAATTAAAAAATTGATTACCATAAATGAGTTAGTTTTATGAAATGTTGTAATTTCATAAATAATTTATGAATTGTGTCATTTATAACCAAAAAATTGAAAAATGTTTGGCAATCAAGTAGTGTACCTGTATTTACTATATAAACAGGATCAGGTATTTTGGGTGCGTGTGAGACATTGTGACTTGATCACTGAAATTCATTTAAAATCAAGATCTTGTTCTTTCACCCTCTTTCCCTTTAACATAATGGTTATAGTAGACCATTGGGAAAATTAAATTCTTCAGAAGAATTGTGAGATTAATTCATCACATGGATACCCTAGGAGAAAGGGTTTCATCGTCTTCTTCTCAATTATCTCTATCAAACTCATGTAAAGAAGCTTGAAAAAACTAGGTATTCCAATAAAATGAACATGTTCTCCTTTTATTTCATTCAGAGTGAATGAATGAAAGTATATTATGATATAATAAATTTTTTTAATCATTTAAAAAATGTTTGGATAAGCATTATCCCATCCAAAACCATTCATATATATGTTGTTATAATGTTACAAGAAGGGGACTGTAATAGGAAGACTTTGTTTTAAATTGGTTATAATGGTTATTATTATTATGGTTTTATTTTTGTTACCTTATTGTATTTAAGAGGTTGGTTGTATATAGATATCATGGTAAATTTATAATAAATGCAACGTATAGACCTGAATGCCACTTAATAGGTGCCCCAAGCCTGGTGGGCCACATGGCCTCAAGTGTATATCTCTGAATGCTAGAGTTTTCTGAATTGAAGAGAGGGCCTAGGGTGTGTTTGTGGGTATAATATCCCCTCATTAAAAAAGTTTAGAATAATAGATAAATATAATCATAGGTAAATAGTAGAATAAATGTAAGTAAACAGAATGAAAAGAAGAAATAGAGACAACAGTCAAAATAATTGAATCAACTCTAATAACAAAAAATTATTGATGATGATATGTTATTTATATAGAAAGGTAGAAATCATGGATACAATGTATCAAGCATACATGAAAACCTCAATGAGGTAAAAATGGAAATACATAAACTCTCCCAAGCATCCCAAACTATATCTTGGTCATATGCTACCGTCTCCATCCTAGCACAGCAAGTAATCAAGTGTCTATAGAATTATGCTTCTCTTTATCAACACCATTATACATGTAAACTTCCCTAACTACCAAACAGTACCTCAAGAGGGTTTGAGATAAATCTCAGTGGTCATCCACCAATTGTTTCTATAACATCTGTCCTATGTGATGGAAATGTAAAAGCATCCAAAAATTTATATATAAATTAAATTAGTACAATGTAACTAAATACCCAAGTACATACTTCAGCCCTATGATGGTGTCTGAACATGTAACCCGTTCATTAATTAATTTATTACAAGTTTATATAAACAAATCATGTGATGCATATCCATCACTAACATCACCTCATGACATTATAAATAGAGAAGGTTCCAATATGTAACAAGGAAAACTATAATGATATTTAATAATGAAGTTACAAGGTAACAACCAAGGAAGTGTATACCTCAAGGGTCACTAAGTCTATAATGAATATAACTTGGATAGGGTTAATAGTGTAATCCAAGAAGAAAAGTCCAAATCATTCCACAATAATATTCCTACCGAGTCCAAGGAGTTCATCCAAGGTAAAATGGGGATAAGCAGTGACTAGGCCTGATGAGATTTAACCATGGAAACAACTTTTCAATGATGGATCCAAAGAGTTTATCTAATGAATCCTGTAATATTATTAAATGGATCCTATGGTGTCATACTAATCATACAAAGTTATACAAGGATCAGGATTCAGGTGGGTCTCAACCAATGCAATCTGCATCCTTCAATCATAATGGAGTTCCCGAGCGCTCAAGGCATTCTCTATAGAATACAAGGTGATATAGAGTTAGGAAACTCCTATTTAAAAATTATGTCATATAATATTTTATAATTTTCCTGCAATTACCTTTGATTAGTTTGATAAATCTAATTGATCATGAAAACATTTAATCAGGTCACAATTAATTAATAAGTCTATTTTTTTAAGCCATGACTTTCATTACTGTAACAAGGACAAGTAGCATGAAACCATTCATTTACTAAATTTAAGTAATTTTCATAAATCTGGGCTCACTATGGTACCTTACATTAACATGGTAATGGATGCTACAGATATGCAACCTATTATTCAATTATATTTAAAAAGGACAAGTCATATACTTAGTATATTTTTTGAATTCCATTTCACATTTAATTATCAAATTGAATCACTTGCCTTAGGTGGGTCAAGTGGTTATCATACAAGTTTCTTTCCATTATTCAATTCACAATTTAAATCAATCCATTCAATATATAAAATATCTCCCTTAAAAATTCAAAACAAGTCACACCTAAACGGTGGCTCAAATGTTTCAAAACACTAAGAAGAACATTATGGAAAAACATCCTACATGAGATGGATAGAATTGTGGGTGTAACCACTAACAACAAATAAAATATTTCTAAAGATCATAACCATATGGTTATAATTATTATAATCATGGAATATAAATTCAATAAATGGCACCCGATGAAATCGGCAGGCCCCACACAACAATTCCAAAATCAATGAACTTGAGGGATGAGTAATAGACCACCCACCTTAGGCTTGTATGGATATCCTTGTCCAGTATTAGTCTATAATTTGTCTTGGAATGAATTAGTCATGAGAAAAAGTTAAAAACACTCACACATCAAAAACTACATCGAGATCAAGAGATAAGAAGAGCGGCTCAAACAGACTCGAGTGCTTACTATTTCACATCTAACATGATGAATATAAGCTAGAACAGATCTCAGTTGAAGGATATCTCTTGATCCATAGGTTAGGCATTAAAAACTACAAAATGGTAGAAAATGGATTTTTTGTCCACTGGAAATCATATTGGTGAATAAGGAAGGATTAATTATATCATTAAGAGTAAAAATGTAAAATCACCCAAAAAATATCTTGTACACGGTTTGTCTGCAAGGTTTTACAATCTTTGAAAAAACCCTGCATGGATACCTAGAAAAGAAGGGCAATTTCCTGGTCAAAATTAACAGTTATGAAAACCATGTGCCAACTATGCAAGGTGGATATGCCCAAAAAATCATGCCATCTGCCCGATTTAGACTAACTATTTTTCCTCCCTGCACATTTTACTCTAGTCATACGATGTGACCATTTATCTACAAAGTTAGTTTTTGGACCTCAAACGATCCCCAGAGACCCTTGATACCTTCCCTAACACATTAGGTATCCATATTAGGTCCAAAATGATGAATTAGAATGAAATTTAAAGGATCTATACCTGAGTGAAAAACCAGGTTCTTATAATCTTCCCCCCTTAAAATAACTCATCCATGAGTTCACCATACAGGGGTGGTGAAACACTATTTAAGAAAAACTCTGGACACTAGTCACATACTTTGGCCTCCTGCTCTCAAGTCTCATCATACATGTAGTCATGCTTCTACAGCATCGGTACTAAAGGGACAGACCGTTCTTAGAGAGCCTTCATGCTTTAGTCAATGATGTGTACTAGATACTCTTCAAATGTATCATCAGCATCTAACTCAACTTCCTCAGGATCAAAGGTATGAGACTGGTCAGCGTGATATTGGTGAAGCTGTGAAACATGGAAGACATCATGAATGGCATGGTACCTCTAATGTAGTAGCAACCGATAGGCTACCATAGAATCTCAAATGGTCCTACATAATGAAGAAATAGCATCCCTTACTTTAGTAACTATCTAGACCCTAGCCTAAGAGATACCCAAAGTAAAATAGGATCCCCAACCGCAAACTCTAGAGGTGAACAGTGTCGATTGGAATAATATTTATTTCTAGACTAAGCAGTAGTCATAGGATTCCTAATCATTTGAACCTTCTCTAAAGTCTCCTAAACGATACGGGGACCTAGTAGGGATGACTTACCTGCATCTTCTAGAATAGTGTTGAATGGAACTACCTATAATATAAGGCCTCAAAAGGATCCATATGAATTGTCGCCTGAAAGATGTTATTATAGTATAAATTGACGAGAGGGGTATTATTCTCCCAAGAACCACTGAAATAAATAAAACTTACTCAGAACAAGGCCTCTAAAATCTATATTGTCCATTACAATTTTCCATTAGTCCATGGGTGAAAATTTTTTCTTAGAATCACCTGGGTACCCGTAGTTTTTTGTAAATCCTACTTTAATTGTGATTTTAAATGAGTGTCCCTATCCAAAACAATAATATGTGGGATCTCGTGTAGTCGTATGATCTCATGAACATACAGTCTTCTCATCTCACCAACTGAGAAATTTTATTGAATAGGAATGAAGTGGGATACTTTTGTTAGTCTGTAAACAACTATCCATATAGCATCACAATCCCTCAATAACCAAGGTAACCCAACTACAAAGTACATGGAAACATCTTCCCATTTCATTTCTGAAACTATAAGTGGTTGTAACAATTATGTGGGTCTCTGGTTCCCCACCTTCATCCGTTGACAGTTGTAATACCAAAGGATAAATATTATTATCTAACACTTCATCCCAGTCCATCAATACTAAAAACTCATATCTTGATAAATTTTGGAGATGCATGGATGAACTGGACAATTAGAAGAATGGGATTCATGCATCAACTCCTATATCATATCTGTAAGAACCTAGACACATCCATGAATATTCATGATGTTGTCTCTATCCACAGTCAAGTCCAGAGGTGGGTTATCTCCTGATATACTCTCATGGATAACCAAGCCATTAGGATCTGAATATTTTCAACCCTTCACCTTCTCAAGGAAGGAAGAGGGAACTGTCAAGGATGAGAGGTAAGACTACTCATGACTATCATGAAACTCTATATGTATCTAAGTGAATAGGGTCTTTAATCTCCATTCATCACTAGCTTCTTATACGGCATGCTCCTAGGTTTTCCAACTCAGCGCATCTGCAACTACATTACCCTTACCAGGAATATAGGCAAGCATAAAATCAAATGATTCTAGATATTCAACCCATCTCCACTACCTAAGGTTCAATTCACACTATGTAAAGATATATTTGAAGATATTTTATTCTATGTACACCACAAATAGTTCACCAAATAGATAGTGTCTCTAGCAATGTATGGCATGGAAAACTACTTCTAGTTCAAGGTCTTGCATTGGGTAATTTATCTCATGAGGTCTCAATTGTCTAGATCTATATGCAATGACACTTTCATCCTGAATCATCACTCCTCCTAGGTTGATGTTTGATGCGTCAAATAATAAGATTTAACCTCTACTAGGATCTAGTAGGATAATAATAGGTGGTAATACAAGCCTCCCTTCAAGCTCTTAAAAGTCTTTCTCATGTACTTTTGAACACAGGAACTTGAAACCCTTCTTTTTAAGACCACTGAGATGTGAATAAAGGTGTGATAAGTCTAATATGAAATTCTTGTAATATCCAACCATCCCCAAGAAACTCTGTATATCAAACATGTTCTTGGGATTCTATAGAAAACAATAGTACTATCCATTTCTAGGTTAACAGAGACTCTCTATTCTGAGATAATATGACCCAAGAAGTGAACTTTTTCAATCCATAAGTGGAACTTATAAATCTTGGCATAAATATGATGCTCCCTTAGTGTACTCAAAAGGATCTCAAGGTGTTTAGCATGGTCTCTATGAGTATGAGAATACACCAAGATTATGTCCAAAAATACCATGACAAAATAATCCAATAGACATAGAAAACCCTATTCATTATATCCATAAAAATGGTAGGCTTGTTCATAAGATTGAATGACATAACAAGGTACTCATACAGGCTATACCTACTACAGAAGGTTGTACAAGGTATAACTGATTCCCTAACTCACACCTAATGATAACCCTATCTCATTTAAATCTTAGATAATATCTTATATACTCATATCTAGTTGAATATATCATCTATTTGATGAATTGGATGCTATTTGTTGACTGTAAGTTGGTTCAACAATCTATAATCCACACATAAGCATAAGGCTTCCTCCACCTTCTTGGAAAAATCATGGCCAGACCCCAAGAAAATGTATAGTGCTGCATAAAACATTTGGACTCTAAAGACTCTAACAACCACTTGAGATCCTGAATCACTATAGGTTCCATCCTATATGGAGTAAAGTACACTGTATATTATCCTAAAATAATCTTGACCATAAAATATACCTCTCTCTAAGGTGGTAAGCTAAAAAAAATCATCGGGAAAGACGTCCATGAAATGATCCACTACTAGATGGAAATAAGCCTGACATAAAACTTGATCCTCCATGAAGATATTTTCAGTTTGGAAAATCACTCAACCTAGCCCATGATTCTCTAGTCTAGATCTACCATCTTGGACACCCCACTCACCCTTATGTATATAATTTTTTCCCTTTAGTGATGTAAATGATACCCTATGGTGATATAAGTCTACAAAAGCATGATATGGAACCAACCAATCCATCCTAAGAATGAAATCGAATCTAATAATCTCAAGAACTAAGAGGTTTTCTAATAAAGGGTAACTTACTACCTCAAGGGGATAGTCCCTACATTGGCGTATTCCCTCTAACTGCACTTCAAATGGTGTATCTAGGGTCATTACACCACAGTAATATTGTATCTCTAGTCTAAGACATTCCAAGATATATACAGATATAAAAGAGTTTGAATCACCTATATCAAATAAAATAGACACTATAGTATATGCCACTATAATAGTACCTCGTACTTTAGAGGGTCCCACATTATGATCCTCTGATATCATTTTTAGTTCATGCAACTTACCTGATCCATGACCATGTGTAACAACTTTACTACCATGATCATAACTGTTCTATTGGCACTACTGATGATTAGGGGTTTGGCTACCATGACCATGACCTCCTCCTCATCCATTCCTACTGGCGCTATTCCAACTTACCATCTTATGTGGGGCAAAATAAGCTTCTCCTAAAGGTGAAACTATCACTAATAATTTTCCACTTGAAGCTGGTGAAAATGTCCAGCAAAATCTTTGAATATTCCTCATACGGATGCAATCCCAACACTCCATTGGGTCTCTATCATAATGAGACTTTAGTTTCCCACATATTCCACACTAATGACACACCATGGAGCTACTAAAATGGGTACTATATTTGTCATTTCCCTAATGAGAAACTTTGAGGTAATGTTTCCAGCCACTGGGAGAACTACTGGATTCTCGCAGCACTGATCCTCTATGCCTGATGCTATTACTGTCCCTCAGGTTGTGCTTAGTGAAAAGATCCCAATTGGCTATTTCAGAGAAAGTAGATAGGATAAATACATTCACCTGATTATGGATGTCATACTAGATCCCATCCTTGAAGCGTCTAGCATGCAAAATATCATCACCATCTAGAAGCGGTGCAACTCCATGAAACGCACTAAATACTCCATAACTAACATAGAAACCTATTCAAGATGAATGAAATATATGTATCTTTCATCTATCAGTGTCTGAGAAAATAAATGATCATAGAAACCTCCTCTATGGTGGAATTTCCTGATTCTCAATGATAGATAGGGTGGACTCTAGCCAAGACTAATTATCATGTGGACCTTCATCCCCCAAGAATGTGGGAGGATGCTGCAACTGAAAAACACGAGTCAAATCAACCATCGTTGGTGTGGCTCATAGAGTACAATGCATGGACTACATCATACGTAGGAAAATATTATGAAATTGAGCATTAGTTAGAAAATCTGGTATATCAGGCATTGCCTCAATTGGAACTCCTAGAGCTAAGACTGGTGGCTCAAGGCCCACCACATTTGGAGCATGGTTGTCGCCACCCTCCTGGCATGTTATACAAGGACATCGTGGCAGAATTGGTATACAAATATCAATAACACGCATAATAAAAATATTTAAATAGATAGATATCATCACTATCAGAAGATAATTTAAGAAGACTCACTACCCAAGGCATACTACCCCAACTACCCACTTAGACAGATAGGTATTGGTAAGTGCTCAAGTATAAGTTTCATTGAATTTTACATTTAGTCACAAAGTTCACTCCATTTCCTTTCATAAACATGACAAGGCAAGATAAGTTCATGAAACCATTTCCTTTTAGATGTCTTGTTTCACTTTATAATGGATAGATATTCCCATTGAATCAGTTCTCATACACCTTATCACTAAAAACTACACACATTTATTTATAGCATAATGGCTCGACTTGGTAAAATACTCATCCCAACCCATGAGGGACCATACACCTCATAAATTGAGATAAGAAATCACTCAATCGCAACAAAGAGTAATAAAAGAATAAGCTAACTATCATAGCATCACTCAAAATCACAGGCGTATCAAGCAATGCAATTTGTGAAATGCACATATATGGAATGGAAAATTGAATAACATGTGAATTATAGGTTCCTATAATAATGCATGAACTATGATCCATTCCCTCATATAATCGGGCCAAAGATGAAATAAATCCTCAATCAGTGTAATAATAATAACCTCATCACATCAAGTGTGTCACCCAATGGTGAAATCATATCAACTGTAATAGGAGAAATCAAAACAATAATTATAATTCAGTAAACTCGGCCTTTACCCCAAACATGGGTTTGTGATTCCCAAACACATATTATAACCAAGATACAAGCATTCCTACAAGAATACATGAAAAAACCAATATAGAAAAAAGGAAATACATAAACTATCACAAGCATCCCAAGATACATTTTGGTGATCTTCAACCAACTCCATCCTACCACAGTAATCAATCAAGTGTTTAAAGAATTACACTTCCCTTTATCAAAACCTACATACATGTAATATTCCCCATGTACTAAACGGTGCCCAAAGAGGGTTTGAGGTAAATCTCAATGGGCCACCACCAATGGTTTCTATAACATCCATCCTTTATAATGAAAATGTAATGGTTTGAAAGCATGAATATATAAAGTAAATCACTACAATGTAACTAAATACCCAGTACCTACTTCATCCCTCAGCTAGTGTCTGAACATGTAACTAGTTCACTAATTAATTGATCACCAGTTTATATAAACAAGTCATATGAGGCATATTCATCACTAACATCACCTCATGATAGTATAAATAGTGAAGGTTCCAAGATGTAATAACTAAATTTGTAATGATATTTAATAATGAAGTTCCAAGGTAATAACCAAGGAAACATAGACCTCAAGGGTTTCCAACTCAATAATGATTATATCCTAGATAAGGGTAAGAGTGTAATAAAAGGATCGTAGTCCAAATAATTCCAAAATAATATTCCTACTGAGTCCAATGAGTTCATCCAAAGTAAAATTGGGCTAAGCAATGACTGGGCCTGATGTGATTTAACCATGGAACCAACTTGTCAATTCTCGATCCAAGGAGTGTATCTAAGTAACTCTTTAATATTATTAAAGGGATCCTATGGTTTCATACTTTTCATCCAAAGTTAGATAGGGATTGGGATCCAGGTGGGTCTCAACCAAATCAAGATGCATCCTTGAATTGAAATGGTGTTCCCAAGTTCACAAGGAATTCCATATGGAATCCAAGGTGAGCTCGAGTCATACCACTCCTATTTGATAATGATTTAATATAAATTTTCATAAGGTCCAAACCATTACCTTTCATTAGTTTTATACGGATAATTGAGAATGAAACCATTTAATCAAATCATAATTAATCAATAAGTCTATTTGGTTCAAGCCTTTCCTTTCATTAGTGTGACAAGGAAAAGTAGCATGAAAAACTATTTAGTTAATCCATTTAAGAAATTTTCATAAATCAAGGTTCACTCTTCTACCTCCCATTAAAATTTTAAGGGTTGCTAAAGACATGAAACCAGTTATTTAATTATATTTAAAAATTCCACGTTATATACATAGTATACATTCCAATTTCCATTTCACATTTAATTATCAAAGTGAAACACTTGTCACAGGTGGTTCAAGTTGTGAGAATATAGGGTACTTTATATCAATAAATTGACACTTTAAATCAATCCATTTAATATAAAATTTCTCCACCTTATAAATTTAAATCCAAGACACACCCGAATGGTAGCTCAAACGTGTCAAAACACTAAAATGACTATTATGGAAAAGTATCCTACATGGGATGGACTGAGTTATGGGAATAACCACTAACTAATCAAATATGTTGAAATATCATAACCATATGGTAATAGTGATTATAATAATGGCATATAAATTAAATAAATGGTACCTGATGAAATCATCAGTCACACTCGGCAATTCCAAAATCAAAATATTTGAGGGATGAGTTATAAACCATCCACCTTAGGCTTTTATGATTATCCCCATCCATTATTAGCCTCTAATTTGGCTTGGAACAGAGTAGATCTAAGAAAAAGGTAAAAATTCACACACTTTGATAACTAGGTTGAGATATAGAGAGGAGAAGAATTGACGAAACTGACACGATTACTTACTATTGTGCATCTAACATGATGAACAGAAGCTCAAACAGATCCCGGATAAAGGAGATCTCTTGATCCCTAGGTTATGACTTAAAAAGCTCCAAAATGGGAGAAAATGGAAGTTCTATCCACTGGAAATAAAATTAGGTAATAAAGAAGGATTTATTGGATCATTAAGGGTAAAAATGTAAATTTACCCAAAAAATAGCATGTGTGTGGTTTGTCTGCACAGTTTTAAAAACTGTGCACAAATCCTACATGGGTATCTAGAGAAGAGGGGGCACTCGTATAGTTAGGTCGTAGTTTTTGGAAAACTATGCACCAATCGTCTGATATGGCTCTGCCCGAAACAACATGCCACCTACATGGTTTAGACTAATTTTGTGTCCTCCCCACACGGTTTACTATAATTGTTCGACAGGACCATTTTTTACAAAAAGTTGGGTTCCAAGCTCCAAAAGAGCCCTGATAACCCCTAAGACATTCTCTAACTCATTAGGTACCCATATTAGGTCCAAAATAAATAATTAGACTAAAAATTAAAGGATCTATACCAGAGTGAAAAACCAGGTTCTTACATTTGTTGTCTTGTGTTATATGTTGGTATGTGTCATGGATATATCATTGTATTTTTATACAAATATCAAAATTATTTGACAAATATGATTTTCCTGAAGGTTATTAAAAAGATTTATATCGGGGTATATAGATCACTCAATAAGTTTTCACCCATACCTTATATGAGTGTTCCTAAGACACGTGATTATTCTTCCCTCTTGAGTGAGGATGTGGTTACCCATTTCACCTATAAAAATAAACCTATAGTACATGATTCTTCTCTCCACCTGATTGAGGATGAGATTATTCATTTTCTTTATATTAATATTCCTTTAGAACATAATTAGTTTTCTAGGATTCCACTGGTGAATAGTTTTCCACTAGAATATTGGTTTTCACTAGTGAGGATTTTGAGCATACCTCATAGTAGGTATGGTTAAAATACCTAGTGATTTGGAAAACTAATGAGAATTCAATTACTAAGGTTTATGCTTAATTAGTTTTCTTAGATGAAATTTATTAATTGGATTATTATTATTTTTCTCTGATTTTCTACAAAATTCATGTTGCTACAATTTTTCATATCATTCATGTACTCATATATATAATGGATTGTGTTAGGGAAATATTGGTTGGTGGACTACTGTATTATATAATTACACCCTAAATTTTCACCTCAATGTAATAGGATAAAATGATGAGGTGTTGTAGATATCATTATAATAATGTTTCCTTTATTATTATTTTATTTTACTATATTTTCTATATATTATCATCCTATTGGGAAATCCATTTTCTAATTTATGATTGTATGACATATTTGGTCCATTTTGTTATTTCACAATGATTATTTATGTATCATAGTAAACCTTCAATTGTAATTCCATGTATCACTATAATGTGTTATTTATATTATTATTATTTGATACTCATTTTTTAATTTATTCCATGATACAAAGAGTATTTTCTCCTCACATGATAATTTTCAGACACTTACTATTAATCAACAACCACTACCATATATGTTCCTAAGGTATGTGATTCCTTAACTAAATTCATATAGATAGTGATCAATTCTTGTATGTTACATGTTCCTTAAACAATTGTTCCTTATTTAATCAAGGAGGGTTTATATAATTTTGTTTCAAAATCACTAAGATATATAACACAAAAAATAACGAATTTGGTAATTAAATAACTCATCACTAGTAATGCTCTCAAAAAATATTTATTACACATGTTTTATTTCAATGTATTCTTGTACCCCACTATGATACCCCATACCTATTAGTTATATTACATTTTTATTTTTGGAGGTTTAAGGTTGAAATTTAGATTTACTATAGTATAAGGGATGGGTATATGGTTAGGTGGATGGTCAGTAAATTTATACAGGCTAATCATTCATAGATAAAAAAATATCTAACAGTTTAGACATGGTTAAGGATAGGGGTAAGATAATCATAAAAACTAACTATGCGGCCTAAAAAATACCATAGGTGATTCAACATGATTAAGTTCATGGTTTCTTAGATATTGTGGTCTAACCATTCATATCATTAATTTTTATATAATTTTTTATTTTGAAAACTTATTAACCTTAATAAAACATTTATTTACACACCCTCTATGTATTTCAGTGATTTTAGAGATTTTTTGGAGTGAAATTGTAGCTTATATTCTGATGGAAAATGAATTTATCTTTATGATTGTTTAGGTTAAAATAAAATTGAAGTTAAGATCTTGGCAATCTCATCAATTCATAGATATCTATTTTTATCTCTAATAATATTTTGATCTCTCTATATTTCTTAGATACAAGATTTGTGATGATGGATCCATGGATCTATGGATATAGATTAAGTTTTATTATTCATCATGATTTGGTATTTGAGTATTTTATCCCATCATGTGATATTGGACTACATAAATTTGGTATTTTCCATAGTCAACACATCTATGCAGGTGGATCAAATCCCTTTTCAATGTTTAACTAATTTATTGTACTTTTTAAATAATTATGATGTATTATTGAGTTTTTAATGGATCAGACCTCTCTAATCCATTCCTTTGTTGAAATTTGGTGTTTGGGGGTTTTGGGAGTCAAGGTGGCTCATTTCAAGAGTTGTCAAAAATCTAGTTTTTCCAATGGTGCGTCAGGACCGGTGGGTCAGGAACAGTAGCTTGCCAATGGTGACTCACATTGGTAGTTCTCCAATGATGACTCACACTGGTAGCTCCCCAATGGTGACTCCCATCGGTATCTTGCAACAGTGACTCACTAATTGTGACTCGTCCAATAGTGATTCGTCCACTGGTGACTCGCCAATGGTGAATCATCAAATGGCGAGTCATCCAACGATGACATGTCCAATGGTGAGTCACCCAACATTGAATCATCTAGTGGTAGCTCATCCAATGGTAAGACACTAAATTGTGACTCATCCATCAATATCTCATCAATCGGTTACTCATAATAATAACTCACCCAATGATGAGTCATTTCCAAAAGTATGTTGTGAATAGTGTTTCCAGTTTCCTACAGTTTTACCCCTTCAACAATTTCTTTGATGTAAAATGAATTCAAAGCCTTATTTAAGGTATTTAAGGCTGATTAGAATCCCATAACTCCTATCTAATTTTTTTAAGGTTTTGGGTGCCTTTACTCAGTCAAACCACACAATCTTGACAGATCCGCTTTTAATGGAAACTCTAAAACACTACTCAGTTTAGATTTTTTCGAAGGCTGAATAGTATTCTTTATTATTATTTTTCATTGTTATGGTATGCATATAGTTATTCTACCCATAGGCATCATGCACTATTCTGTAGAATAGTATAATGTTCCCCTTGGATTTTTTCATACTGCATGAACACCCCCTATTTTTGTGAAACTAGAAAGTGTTGATCTGTCCTTGGTAACATATGTTCTACCTCCATTATTTTGGGTTCCACAATTTGTTTCCTCCCATTTATCCTAACCATGTGATGGAATGTGATCTCCATGTTTTTAATGTATATTTATCTCTTTTTTATTAGCACAGTGGTGTTGTGGTGTCCTCATGTGGATGCAGTCATTGCGGGAGAGGGGATTGTGATACATTGGGTTGGTAGTTCTCATGCGAAGAACGTCAAAAACCTTGTGAGGTATGGGATGTGTTGATTATATATTTACTTATGTGAAATCTTATATCTAGCATGATTTATCCCTTACATCATAATGAAATTGATGTAATAAATATTTGAACCATATTAAGGAATTGGTGTTGATCGTATGTTGTTGTGTTATACAGTGATAATAATTTTCCTCTTGATTTTCTAGATAATGAAATATCTATGATTTTATTGTTTAATATGTCATTATTTATGGAAATTGACAAAGTATTTAAAGTTGGGATTAATTGTAAATTGATTGGCTAAAGTTCTAAAGAGGCATGTTAATGAATCTTCTTGTTGTTTCTATAATTTGATGTTGGTCAAATTGATGTAGATATGCATGTATAATGGAATTGTTTAATGAACCTGAATCATATTGATTCTTGTTGATAAATGGTTAAAGTAATGTTTAATGGATTTTTTAATTAATTTTTGATAGTTTTGATAGCTTTTTGCTTAGGTTTTCCATAGTTGGAACCTGAATAATGAATCATTTAATTCTAGATAGAATAAAGAACTTGTTTTTTGATAAATGTAATACCGTTTGGGGTCTGAGTTACCCGCTTCATTTAAAAGTCCGAGTACTTTATTCTTTAGATCCATGAGATCTTGTTGTTTATAAAGGATAAATTCCTTAATTTTGGGCCAATATCCCATTGTTATGTTTGTTCCTACTCCTTGGGATGTGCTCTGGATATGAGACTTGTGGTTGTGGGGGTAGGGAGGCCCGAATGTGACATGATCCCAGGATGGTTGATCCTAGAGGGATTTTTAGGTATATGGGGGTTGGGAGGCCCAGTGGTTGTGGTAGTATTTGATGTCTAGAGTATATAGATGCATCGGTTTGTGCATATAGGTGTCAGGGAGGATATCAGAGATGATGGAACAGGTTGAAGCTGGCCTTACTCATTGATGTGGAAGTTGGATTTTTAATAGATATGTTATTTATTTATCTTCTTTAATTTCCCTGCTACTTGAGGCAGATGGTTTTTCATACTCTACTTCCAAAAAAGGTGAAGACGTGTTGTGTATGCCACATGATTTCTGTGTTTAGATTCTTGAGAAAGGATGGGTCAACTGTCCTGCTATAGGTGGAAAAGACTCGACAGGTATCTCATCTACTCATCATGTTGAGCACCTTATGTTGGGTAGCATAGAATGTTTTTCTATAATACCTATAAATATAGAAAGTGTTAATTATAATAAATAAATGAATAAATTATGTTTAACCCATGGGTTTGGAGCTTACTAGGATGCAATTTTGAGCCTGTAATTATAAGAAAACATGTACTCAGTTTGGTTATGCCTAGAGGGCAAGGATCTTGTTGAGATACTAATGAAATGAAGTTTGGAAGTTGACAATTGTTAATTAATGGTTAAAAATTTAATTAAAGTAATGTAAAACTGATTAAAATGGATAATATGATTTAATGTAGCTCTTTAAATGGTTGTGTGCTTATAGGATATCTAGGCTTAGCAGTGACAGTTAGGAGTCTGAGAGATGTTAGCTGTAGTTTATCCTAAGACTAGGTTGTTCCCATAGTGTGGTTGTGAGCTATATTATATCCTGTACTTTTTTTGTTTCTATATGCTACTCCACCCTTTTAGATAGGGCAACTAACACCCTGGGGATTATAAACCCTTGGGGCTGTTTTCCCCAAAATCTTGGTGGGAGGATGGATGGTTGGCTACCCCCTTTGACCCTAAACTCTTCTCTTTGTAGTTACTTTGGATGGTATGAACAGTGGTTAGTTTTTACCATATATGTGTTTAGATGTATGTAATGGCTTGTGGTTATTTCATACACATATATTTTTCATATTTTTTCCTATGGACTACTATAGGTATGACGTGTAAAGGCTGCAATGTCTTGAGAATCCTTACCTAGTGTATGGGATGTGATGGATAGAGGTATAATACCTAATGTATGATACACATTATTTGAGCTATGGTGGCTTCCGAAAACTACCCGGTTACTTTTTTTTATGTGGACGTGGTGGCGTGTTGCATGAGGTGCATGTTATCGAGCTTTGCCTAGGTGTATTTGAGCTAGCCTTTTGGAGAGAGATGCTCAAGACATGTGATGTTGGGGAAAAGAAACAAACCAGTTGGAAGTGGAAGTGGGGTACCCTTGACATTATATATTCTATTATATACTCTTGTACGTGATACTTGGTGAGAGTATTCCTGGTGAGGCTTGGAACTTAGTATACCTGTTTAAGTGATGAGTTGGTTTCAATTTTTTTCCACTATGATTTAGCATTATTTATTTAATTTTTCATGAGAGCCTCAAGGGATTTTCCTAATAAGTATAATATTAAACTCACCATACATATATATAATGTTTTTTTCAGGTCACATGGAGTAGGTTGGAGATCATGTCGGTTACTACTAGCTTGGGGTTTTACAAAAGCTATTCAGGATTCATTATCGCCGTCATTTTACTTTCTTTTGGTACTTACAATTTTCTCTTTAATTTGTTATAGTTATTGCATGAAATTACATATGTTTACTTGGGTTTTATTTTATATTTTATTTTGAGCATAAGTTGGTTGGTGTCTATCTTGTCTCTCTCTTTCACATGTGTCCTCTTAGAGGGTAATGCCCCCCATCTGTGATTTTACTATAACCTCGGTGATAGTCACCAACTCTAGGCCTACAGGAGGTGGGACTCGGGGGGTCAATATATATCTCTTTACATTTATAGCCTAAGAGGGGTACAATTTGTGGGGAGGGGGTCTTGATAGAGTGTGGCAGCCAAGATTATGATATATGTTAGCTGTAAATGCACCTGATACTAGGTTGTTCCCATAGTGTGGTTGTGAGCTATATTATATCTTATGTGTTTTGTGTTTATATATGCTACTATATGTAGCAATTTAACGAAACTGACACCCTAGGGATTCTAATCCCTAGGGGTGTTTTTCTAAACATCTCGGTGTGAGGATGGATGGACAACTACCCCCTTTGACCCCACACTCTTCTCTTGGTAGTTACTTGTGCTGGTATTCTTGGCAGTTATTTTTTCCCATATATGTGTGTATAGGGATGTAATGGCTTATTGTTATTTTACACACAGATTTTCGGAATATATTTCCCTATGGACTACTATAGGATTGATGTGTATAGGTTGGGATGGCTTGAGGATCCTTACTCTGTGTATGGGCTTTGATGGCAAGAGGTATTATACTTGATGTATGATACGTGTTATACAACATGTGGTGGATCCCAAAAAATACCTAGTTACCTTTGGTTATGTAGATTTGGTGTCATGTTTCATGAGGTGCATGTTGTGGAGCTTTGTAAAGGTGTCTTTGGGATAGACTTTTAGAGAGAGATACTCAAGATGTGAAAAGTTAGGAGAATTTGGTAAACCATTGGGGAAGTGTTAGTGGGGTACCCTTGATATTATTTATTATATTATATACTCTTGTATGTGATACTTGGTGAGAGTATCCATAGTGAGGATGGGAACTTAGTATACATATTTAGCTGATGAGTTAGTTTCACTTTTTGGTCACTATACTTTAGCATGATTTTTTTACTTTTGCATGAGAGGCTCCAAGGAGGATCCTACTAGGTATACTGTTATACTCACCCTATGTATATATAAACTTTTTTTCAGGTTACTTGGAGAAGGTTGGAGATCATGATAGTTACTACTAGATTGGGGTTTTGTAGGAGTTGTTTAGGCTTTATGGTCACTTCTGTTTTAATTTCTTTTGGTACTTATAGTTTTTCCTTTCAGTTGTTATAGTTCATGCATGATACTTGGGTTTTATTTTATATTGTATTCTAAGAAGGAGTTATTTGGTGTCTATCTTATCTGTCTCCTTCGCATATCTTCTCTTAGAGGTTAATGCCTCCCATATGTGTGTTTATTATACCCTCGTTTCTAGTCTCCAACCTGGGGCCTATTGGAGGAGGGACTCAGGGGTCATTATATCTCTTCTTCCATTTTTGGACTAGGAGGGGAACAATTTGTAGGGAGGTGTTCATGACATAGTGGTATCATTGGTTAGGATGAGGGATATGATGGAATTTGAAGTTAGACACAAGTGAAGTTGCAAGGGTTAGTAGAGAAAAAATGTTATTCAAGTTCATCAAGTGCTGTGAACATTGTAGACTAGATGAGACACAGGTATTTAGGCCCCCCTTATGATTTAATGCATAGAAATTTAAGTTTAAATTGGCTAATAAATGAGGTGATACTTGTTTCAGGGTAGATGCCTAGGGAAGGACCAAGAATCATTATTTTTTTCACCTGTTTTTTAATGGGTAGACCTCGGAATAGGTTAACATGAAATAAATAAAAGAAACTAATTAATTTATGTTAAGGAATTCCATATTACATGTTTCAGATCTCTATTTTTTTTCTTTTACAGGTATTTATCTAGGTCAACATCCTCATCATGTTCGCATAGAGGATGTTCAGTAGGTTGGGCCAGCAGATCACTGCAAAGTAGAGGTTGACGTTGATGATACTTGGAGGAGGACACTCTGAGAGTTTCAGCGCCAGAGTTTGTAGAAGTATGAGTGATCTGTTTCAGATGCAGTCACAGAATATAGGTTTGAGGAGGTTGAGATAGCCTTCAATTCAATCTGTGCTCAAAAATAGCACTGGATATCATTGGTTGTGACAATTCTGTTTGGGACAATGAGGAAGTGGTGGTTCTTGTTCCTCTAGGATTGCGATGAGTCGACAGTCTTGTGGGAGAATTTCTTAGGGTAGTTCAGAGGCGAGTTTCTTTCTTCGACCACAAAGGCAACCAGTCTCCAAGATCTTCTTACCCTTAGCAAGGGGAGCTCTAGTGTGCAAGAGTTTACGATCTATTTCAGTTACCTTATATGATATGCTTTGGACCTATTGCCAAATGAGGAGTCTAGGGAAAGGAATTTTGAGGAGGCTTTTTATCCAGATATCTAGCGCCTGGTCACCTATTTTATGTTTAAGACATATCTCAAGGTTTTGTTGAGTACATAGGTCATCGAGAGGATGTTATCCAGAACTAGATCATCGTGAGGGGGGACTCTCCATGATTCCTCATGGAGCATATCTTTGTTCTGGGGTTTTCAATTTTCAGGGTATAAGATTTTTCATTCGGATGAGAGTAGGTCCCATCCCTCAATGTCTCATTTCTCAGGGGGTAGTAGCTCTAAAAACTATTCTAAGGGGTTATGTGCTTGTTTTTCTTGTGAAGGATGAGGCAATTAGTAGAAAGAGTGCCCAACAATTCTAAGTAGTCAGCTTGCATTAGGTGTTCTACTTCAGGTTCCTCCATTGTGGAATTTTCAGCTAAGGTAGCAGTAGTAGGTTACACCAGTTTTGGATTAGTATAGAGTAGATGGGGTGGGTAGAGGATAGCCCCAGGATTCTCCTCATCCTTAGAGGCTAGAGAGAATCCATGGATTTGGTTTCTAGTAGGGTCAGAGAGGTCATGGAGTAGTTCGTGGTTAGATTTATGCTTTAGCATTACCAGCTCCAGGTGATCCAGACATCATTTGAGGCACCCTTTGCTTTTTTATACTTGGGTCTATCCCTTATTTGATTCAGTAGTAATTCAATCCTTCGTAATACCTTCCATTTTTCATTCCATGGTACTTTAGGTGGAGAGGATTCTATTTCCCTTTGTGCTGAATACGCTAGTTTGAGGTCGAGTTGAATTGTTTTAAGTATGTACAGACTATGACCTATTATTGGGGAAGAACCACTCTTCGAGATATTTCCTATGTTTACAAATACAACCATTTTATTTCATCCTTAGCATGGATTGGTTGTATTCAATGTGGGCAATTGTAGATTTATTCGGTAGATAGGTGGTGTTCTTCGATGTTTATGGAGATCCAATAGTGTTTGTTAGTGAGTGAGACCCTCTTATGGTTCAGAGGTGTGTTCTATATGTATCATCCTTTATGTTTGAGATGATGTTGATCTCATCAAAGGTTTAGCAGTCGGTCTTTCCTAGGGTTGTGGAAGAGTACCCTAATTTCTTTCTAGAGAAGGTTGTATTGTTACCCCCCTCAATGAGAGATCGAGTTCAAGATCAAGCTACAACCAGGCATGTCTCTTATATCGATGTCTCTATATAGGATGGCACCTTCATAGTTGCGAGAGATGTGTATACAACTCAATGGTCTATTTCAGTGCAGTTTTTTTCGGCCGAGTGTGTAACCATGGGGTGAACTAGTTCTGTTTGTAAAGAAGTTTGATGTACGTTTTTTGGTGTGTATCTATTATGATCACATAAATTGAGTGATAGTGAAGAATCGCTATCATATTCCACGGATTGATGACTTATTCAATAAACTTAATGGTGTAAGTTGGTTCTCAAAGATCAATTTATGGTCAGGATATCATCATATCCATATAAATGATGAGGATATCCCGAAGACTACTTTATGTTGTCGTCATGGGAATTATTTGTTCATTATGATGTATTTCGGTGTGAAGAATGCTTCTATTTTGTTCATGGGGTTGATGGAGGTTGTGTTTTGTGAGTTCCTGGATAAGTTCATGGTGGTTTTCATCGATGACATCCTTGTGTAATCCATATTTGAGGAGGAGTATGTAGAGAATCTACATTCCATTTTGGGAGTTCTTCATTAATATAATATGTTTGGTAAGTTGTCGAAATGTGAGTTTTGGGCTCAATAAGTCTGTTTCTTGGGGAATGTTGTGCCCTATAAAGGAGTAGCTATGGATCTATCGAAAATAGAAGCAATTTTATCTTGGGAATCCCCCAAGATAGTGGTAGAGGTGTGAAGTTTCCTTGGTCTTGCAGACTATTACAGGAGGTTTGTATCTGATTTCTCTCAGGTTGTGACTCCTCTAACAACATTGACCAGAAATGATCATATGTTCATGTGGATTAATCATTTTTAGGCAGATTTAGAGTATCTCGAGGATAATTTGGTCAGTGCTCTGTTTCTTTGTCTTCAAGAAGAAGGAGTTCAGTTTGAGGTTTTTTGTGATGCTTCACATCTGCGTTTAAGCTACATTCTGATGCAGTCGAGATCATTCATTTCTTATGTTTCTCAACATTTTTGTCCCCATGAACATAACTATTCCACCCATGATATTGATTTGGTAAAAGTGGTGTTTTCCCTAAAGTTGTGTAGAAATTACCTCATCGGTGAGTGATTTTTGTTCTTCACCGATCATAAAATACTAATGTGTGTTTTCTCACAACATGACTTGAACTTGGGTCAGTGTCAATGGATGGAATTCTTATAGGATTAAAACATTGACAGTTCGTATACACCTGGAAAAGGTAATATTGTGGATGATGTGTTGAGAAGGAATTTGTACAGTGATGTAGTGTGTGAATCAGGTGATTCATGGAGAGTAATCGAATAACTTTTAGCATTACATATGGATATGGGATAATTTGGTCGAAGAGGTTTTCTTTCTTAGATAATAGTGTATTCATCTCTAGTGTAGTAAGTAGAAGATCCCCACTTTGGGGATATTGAGGTGGAGGTCTGGAGAGACCGATATTTTTGTGGTGAGGCCCCTGATGGTTGGTATGAGGATGAACAACATCGGGTGTTATATTAGGGAAGTCTTTTCATTCCTTTAGAGCATGTGAGATCTTTCTCTGAGTGTTTTATAGTTCACCCTTAATGGTACATCCTATCATGAAAAGATCAACCGAGATTTGAGAGGTTAGTTTTGGTGGAACAGTTTGAAGTGGGTAGTTGCTGATTTTGTGTCTCGGTGTTTGATCTACCAGAAGGTGAAGGCTGAGCACTGTATTCCTGGTGGTTTCCTCCATCCATTAGATGTTTCTCAGTGGAAGTGTTAGGACATATTGATGGAATTTTTTACCATTTTACCTAGATATTGGAGAGGATATGATGTTATATTGGTCATAGTGTATCTTTTTACAAGGTCTTCACACTTTATAGTGATCAAGGAGTCGATCTTAATGGAGTTTTTTTTTCAAGGAAGTATCTATAGTAGGTTGTGAGACTCTGTGGAGTCTCAAGGACAATCATTTCTGATCAAGATCCTCATTTTACCTCCTAGGTGGGGAGAGGTATCCAACATGATTTTGGTTCTAAAATATTCCTTATCACTCCTTTTCATCCACATATGGATGGTCAGATAGAATGGCCCATCCAGAATCTTGAAGACATGTTGTGCTCTTTTGTCCTAGATTTTGGAGGTTTGTGGATAAGGCACTTTCCCTTGGTAGAGTTATATTACAAAAATAGTTTCCACTCCACCATTAGTATGGCACCATTTGAATCCTTTTATGGATGACCTTTCTGTTCTTCATTGTGCTAGAGTAAGGCCATAGATTCCACAATTATTGGGCCGGAAATGATAAAAAAATGTGATAGATATGGTTCAGGTGATTCTTGAGAGGATAAAGGTAGTTTAGGATCACCATAATTCCTATGTCGATCATAGTAGGATACCACTAGAGTTTGAAGTTGGGGGTCACAGGTTTCTGAAGGTGACTCTCCATCATGGGATGCGAAGGTTTGGTCATGGGTGTAAGCTTTCTCCCCGGTTTTTTGGGCCTTTCAAGGTGTTTTCTCTTTACCAAGACCAATATGAGCTTCATCATGTCAAGCTCGAACGGGACCATCTACAGGAAAAGTGGAAGTTGATAGAGATTACCACTCATGCGATGTTATCTGAGCCACCCCAAGAGTCTGTCACCATCACACACCTTACCCTTAGGTCTTATGCAGCTGTTTTAAGGGGTTATGTAACAAATCTCTAGTACTATGTTCATGTACAATATTTTTGTATATAATAATGAGTATACTTTCTTGTCATTATTGACACATTGTAAATATTTTTTAAAGTACAAATAGTGTTTTTAGTTATTATTTAATTAAGAATTTTATTTTATTAAATTAAGGTATTTTTTGAATTAAATAATTTTTTAATAAAATATTATTATTATTATTATTAAATTAATTTTTATTAAATATAAATTATCTTATAATTTTATGAATGCAATTGTAATTTTTATTAAGGTTTGAAAGCAATTTTTGTCAAAACCCGTGAATTTTCTATAAATGTAGATTTTTATTTTAAAAGTGAAAATTAACATATTAAGAAAATTATTTAGATAAAATAAATGTTATTTCTGGAATCAGGACATCGAAATTATCCAACAGTGAATTTTTCATAATTTTCTGAGACATTCAAATTTTTTGGTAAAAATTAAATACCGTTTAAATATATAATGTGTTTTAAGACATCATAATGACCCAATAGTGATGTAATAAAATACTATAAGCTTTATGTTCGGACAATATATGTTTTACCATTAGAATAATGTAATTTTGGGTTTGTTTGACTTATTTTACAAAGCATTAATGGACCCCTCAAGACTTATTAAACATCTTGTCTTCTTAAATTATTTTCCATGGGAGTGTGACTCACCTCTACATAAGAAACCCCATTATTTTAATAAGTTCGGACTTTGGCCTCATAAAGTTTTTTTTCCTATCCCCTTTTCCAAAAACCATGGGCAAAAACCATGAGATTATTTGTGGTTTGGATTAGTTTAATGTAAGGGGTTCCAAACCTGAATAATAAAGAATTCACTCACCTTTCCTATATAAACCAACCCAATCTCTCACTTCCTCCTCACTCAAAGCCTTTGGAGTTCATCCAACCTATGACCTAATCTATCTAGATTACTCTCAAGGTGCCCCAAGCTCCCAAGAAGCCTCTCTCAAGCCTCTATCAAGCCTTTGGAAGCACACTTCCAAGTAAGGGTTTTTCTTCCTTTCACCTTTTTGTCCAATTTTCTTAATATTGTTATTCCCTTTTAATTTCAATTATAAATGATGGGGTATGGTTTCACACCTCCCCCATACTACCCTCTTATTGTTTGAATGATGGGATACCCTTTTTTCTCTCATTAAATGCCTCCCATGTACACCCGTTACTGTGCCGAAATTCCGAAAGAAACTTCTCTCTCATCATTTACATTCAAGCAATACTTTTGTTTCATGAATCTAAATTCCATTAAAATTGTCGGGACATGTATCTATATGACCCCCTTACTTTCCATTTCATGTAGATATTATGAGGTACCTTTTTCTCTCTCATCAACCATTTTTTATGAATTCTTATATCACGTCATTACACTGCCAAAATTACACCAATTTTCTAAGCCAATTCCATTGTGTAGTGAACACCATGCCCATTTCTCCATCAAGGGTATTCACCTTCATGCACGTTTACTTATTGATTATAAAGTTTCATTCCACATTCCTTTTTTGTGAAATTAATTATTATGTTTTACGAATCCATGTTTTATGATCCATGTGACACACTTATGCATGAAATGAAATGTTTATGAAGGGCGCTCCCTTATAGCGCTCCAATGCATTGGGTAAAGTATAGTATCATGATACAACATGTGCAGTGAGTGTTGACTCATGATAATTCAAGTGCAATGTGAGTTTACTCGTGCTTCATGGGCAATGAGAATTTACTCATGCTTCATGTGCAATGGGTCGTGGATCATGCTAATTCCATGTTAAGTGTTATTGCCACATTTCCATGTTATGATTATCATGCTTTATCATGCCTTTATGTTCATGTTTATCTTGTGCTCTATTGATATGCCTATTGTCTAACATGTATTGTAATCCTCATGTATTCCATGTTTATTACTTTACTAGGCTTTATAGCTCACCCCTTTTCTTATGCATGTCCTCAGGTTATCCCATGAAATGCTAAGTACGAGGGAATTTAGTGGTCATGTAAAGGAAGTTTTCAATAAAGATATTGTATTTCATGTTTTAAGTTGTTATGTAATGATCCTAATCCCCAAGACACTAGACCTCTAGATCTTCCATGTTGTATGTAGTGAATAGTTTATGTAATAAATCATGTTTAAGTTTGTAATAAAAGCAGGGTTGTCATAGTTGGTATCAGAGGATAGGTTTAATTATTTTTGGTATTAGGATTAGAAAACCCTAGTAAAGCCTTAGATACAAGACTAAGTGAAATAAAAACATCCCAATGTTTTGGTGAGTATTGAGTAAGTGAGTTATCAAGAAAATACATCCCTGTCTGGATATGAGCAGGTAGAGTCGGCTCTGGCACAGATGTATCCTAGGGGTTAAACCCAAAAACACCGCTTTGAGATAGACTAGAATGGAAACTGGTGCACGACAATGGGTCTTGCTGCACTCTTGGTTACGACACTCCCGGGGGATATGCTTTGGTAAATTTACAAGCTTAGTATGAACCCTTATTAAGGGAATAAAAAACCCTAAGAATATATGTTAGAAAGTAGATCACGAAAAGCCTAGATTGAAGCCTATAGATTCATAACTTAAGGAAATAAAATTTAATTTATAAGTCATCAAATTTTGTCTTTGGATTACCCTTTATTTGTTACCCCTAACTTTCCTTTTATTCCAATCAATGTCCAGTAATAGGAGGACTTGGGCTAACAACTGATGTGAAGATCAGTGTGATGACTGTACTAATGAGATACCCAATCCAATGGGATCCGGAATCACGAAATTTGTCATGCTTCTCTCACAGATAACTCAAGATTTGAATAGAAACACGGGTCAAGAGGAATGTTCAACCCCCCCTAAGAAAGAAAAATTCGTTATCGAGAGCTTCATGAGAAAAACGCCTCCTACATTTAGTGGATCATATGATCCCATGATCGTTGAACAATGGATCAACTCCATTGAAAAGATCATCTCCATCCTTCAATGTTCTGAACAAGATAAGGTTTTCCTGGAGGATTATCGTATGGAGGGTGAAGCTGATCAATGGTGGATGTTGATCAAAAATACAAAGCCTGAAGAGGAGATCGAGGCGTTGGAATGAAAGGATTTCTGGAAGATGTTTTTTGATAAATATTTTCCATGCACCCTCTGGCTTAAGATGGAAAGGGACTTCCTTTCCCTTAAGAAAAAAGATGAAGAATCTGTTGGAGCGTATGAGGAAAACTTCACAAGGCTTGCACGATACGCCTTCGGCTTTGTCGTTACCCCCTAATGAAAGGTTGACCGCTTCTTTGGTGGGCTAAAGCCTATCCTATGGAAATCATTAGTGATCCATGACTTCGACAGCTATGAGAAAATTGTCTGATGTGCCCTCAAGGTCGAAATGGAGATCGGGGAATCACAGGGGTATCATGGGGAAAAAAAGTGTAAGGTGGACTTCAATGCTAGCGGTCAGATGGATAAACACAACGGTGCTAATAAGATTCAGCACCCCACTGGCCAAAAGTGTAGAAAGAAGCACCCTAGAAATTTCCTCAAGGGGACGAAGAAATGATTTAGGAGTGGAAGAGAAGGGCACCTAGCTGTTAACTATCGGCAAGAAAGACCCACGGCTACGAAAAAATAGGGGAACGCTCCGTTCGAACCTCAACGCATTGTTCATTGCTACAACTGCAAAGAACCGGGGCATTTTGCAAATCAGTTCCCTAATCTAAGGGTTTTTGAAGGCAACCAAAAACCTCCAAGGCAGCAAGGAAGAGATTTTTCCATCACTTCTACCAAAGTGAACCCCGAAAACGAAGTGGTGATAGGTACGCTAGTTATTCATTCAAGAATAGAGAACATAATTTTTTATTCAGGTTCTACGCATTATTTTATATCTTGAAAGTTTAGTAGAACAATCCCAACACCACCACAAATCATGGAAATGAAGATGTCGGTGAGTACTGAAAATGGGGCAATCATTGCATCCCATGAATATTAGTCCTCCCCTATTATAATCTGTGGATTGAATTTCTCGGCAAACCTCGTCATACTCCCTCTGGTGGAATTTGATGTAATTCTTGGCATGGATTGGATTTCCTTATATAGAGACAACATAAATCTTCGAGAGAGGTAAATCACACTGCATATGGAGAATCGCCCCCCGATTCCTTACAATTGTAAGGAGGAAGATGAATCTCCTTTAGCTCCATCATCTCAAGCATGGATATTACTGACCTATGAGAATGCGTATCTGGCTCAGATGATTGAGTCCAAGGAAGAAACCATCGTTTAAGAAATGCCTATTGTGAGGGAATTATCTGAAGTGTTTCCAGAGGAAATACCTGGTCTTCCTCCTAGAAGAGATGTTGAATTCTAAATTGAACTTATACTAGGGGAGTTACCAATATCCAAGACTCCATATAGAATGGACATCGTGGAGATTAAATAGAGGAAGAAAAAACAATAGGAGAATCTGGATAAAGGGTTTATATGCCCAAGTGCTTCACTATGGGGTGCACCAGTCCTCTTCGTCAAGAAGAAGGATGGGACAATGCGTATTTGCATCAATTATCGTGAAGTTAAAAAAATCAAGATAAAGAACAAGTATCCTCTGCCATGGATTGATGACTTGTTCGATCAGCTGTGTGAAGCACAATACTTCTCCAATATAAATTTGCGGTCGGGATATTATCAAGCACGGGTGAAGAAGGAAGATGTCCCCAAGACTGCTTTTCGTACAAGATACGGGCACTATGAATTCATAGTAATGCCTTTCAGACTCACTAATGCTCCAGAAATCTTGATGGAATTGATGAATAGAGTATTTAGAGATTACCTCGACAAATTTTTGGTAGTCTTTATAGATGATATTCTAATATACTCCAAAACCAAGGAGGATCATGAGGAGCATTTAAAAACTGTACTAGAGACTTTGCGCAAGGAGAAGATCTATGCAAAGTATAGTAAGTGTGAGTTCTGGTTGAAGGAGGTCTCATTCTTAGTCCATATCATCACAAGAAATGGGATATCTGTAGATCCCTCCAAAAAAGATGTAATTGAGGGATGGTCGAGACCAACATCAGTAACAGATATCCATAGCTTCTTGGGGTTAGCTGAATATTATCGACGATTTGTGAGAAATTTCTCACAATTGTCCAACCCTCTTACCAAGATAACTCGAAAGGGAGTTTTCTTGGAGTGATGAATGTGAAGAAATATTAAAGGAGTTGAAAAGGAGGCTTATCACTACGCCCATTCTCACTTTACCCACAAGTGGGGAACCTTTTGTGGTATTCAGTGATGCTTTGAAGAAGGGTTTAGGTTGTGTGCTGATGCAGAATGATAAAGTGATATCCTATTCCTCAAGGTAGTTTAAAATCCTTGAGAGAAACTATCCAACGCATGATCTGGAGTTGGCGACGGTGATCTTTTCCTTGAAAATATGGCGGCATTATCTCTATGGGGAGAAATTTGAGATATATACTGACCACAAGAGTCTTAAATATATATTCACACAGAAAGAGATTAATATGTGCCATAGAATATGGATAGAGATCATCAAGGATTATGATTTTTCAATAAATTACCACCTGGGGAAAGCGAACAAGGTGGCAGATTACCTAAGTAGAAAGGACCCAACGATTCTATCAATGATGAGAATTGAGAAGGATCCAATCTTCTTAGACTTGATGAAGATAGACATGGGAATCATAAAGAAGGGAACATCATCAATCCTTTCACAAATGATTGCTCAACCGTCTCTTTTGGAAAGGTTAAAGGATGCTCAAAAGGATGATGTGGGAATTCAAGAAAAAGTGGAAGCTATCGAAAAATGGAAATCCTTAGAGTTTAATGTTAATAAAGATAGAATTGTGTGATTTGGGAAAAGACTATGTGTTCCATTAAGTCCGGAGCTGAAGAAGGAACTTTTAGATGATGCACATAGTTCAAATTTCTCAATCCACCCAGGGAACACAGAGATGTATCGAGATCTTCAAGAAAACTTTTGGTGGGATAATATGAAGAAGGAGATCATTGTATATACATCAAAGTGCCTGGTGTGCCAGAAAGTGAAGGTAGAGAGGCAGAAGTCTAAAGGGATGATGCAACCATTTCCCATACCAGAATGGAAATGTGAGAACATCACCATGGACTTTGTCAATAGACTTCTGAGGACATCCAAAGGCAACAATGCAATCTGGGTTGTGGTTGATCGTCTTACAAAGACTGCACACTTCATTGCTATTTGGGAGGATTTATCATTGGATCAACTGGCACGGATATATATCAGGGAAGTGGTATGGCTACATGTAGTACCACTATCTATTTTGTCTGACCGAGATACAAGATTCACCTCTAAGTTTTGGAAGAGTCTTCAACATGCTCTGAATACTGAACTGAACTTCAGTACAGCCTATCATCCTCAAACTGATGTCCAATCCATGCAGACTATCCAAAAACTTGGGTACATGTTGAGAGCATTCTCAATAAACATTAAAGTAGTATGGGATCTACATCTTCCTCTGGTTAATTTCTCTTATAATAAAAGTTTCCACTTGAGCATCCAAATGGCACCATATAAAGCCCTGTATGGGAAAAGGTGTAGAACACTGGCATTTTGGGATGAGGTTGGTGAATGTAAGCTACTTAGACCATAAATTGTCGAAGAAATGGTGGAGAAGGTGAAAACCATTCAACAGCATATCAAGGTAGCCCAGAGTCGACATAAGAGTTATGCAGATTACCGTCAATGAGATCTTGAGTTTAAAGTTGGAGACATGGTTTTTCTATGCATATCTCCGTGGAAGAAGGTCATAAGGTTTGGAAAGAAAGGGAAGTTAAGTCCAAGGTACATCGGCCCCTTTGAGATTCTTGATCGTGTCGAGGTTGTAGCCTATCGACTAGCACTTCCACCTACCATGGAGAAAGTACGTGATATATTTCATGTATCCCTCTTAAGAAAGTACATACCGACCCTTCATATGTACTCTCTTCTGAGGTGGTATAGTTGGAGGATGATATTTCTTATGAGGAGAAACCAGTGAAGATCTTAGATCATAGAGAAAAAGTTCTATGAAATAAGACAATGCCCCTCATCAAGGTGTTGTGGTGAAACCACAAGTTTGAATAAGAGACTTGGGAATCAGAGGAAATGATGAATCTGAGTTACCCACATCTGTTTTAGTGTGGGAAAAGGAAATTTCGAGGGAGAAATTTCTTAAGGGTGAAATATTGTAACGACCCAAAGTTTCATTAATGTAAATCCCACTTGATCTAATTAAATGTCTCTTTATGTAAAATGTTTATATAAAATTTCAGTTTCTTTGGTTTTATGTTAAGAATTTTGACCATTTCTAATATAGCCGTTGAATAGTGATCACATGATTAGTATAAATATAGGGCTTTAACAAATCCAATTTACTCAGACAAAGGAAGAGATGGCCTCATCCGGTATAATTTCTCCATACGAAGCCCATTTGTCGGAGCTCAGAAAAGAGGTGGCATCCTTGGGTTTTTCTTTTGACCAAGCCCAAGCTGAGCTTCATCATGTAAATCTCAAACGAGACCGTCTACGGGAAAAGTGGAAGTTGATTGAGATTACCACTCGAGCGGTGTTATATGAGCCACCCCAAGAGTCTGTCACCATCGTACACCTTACCCTTAGGTCTTATGCAGCTGTTTTAAGGGGTTAGGTAACAAATCGCTAGTACTATGTTCATGTACATTATTTTTGTATATAATATTTAATATACTTTCTTTTCATTATTGATACATTGTAAATAGTTTTTAAAGTACAGAGAGTGTTTTTAGTTATTATTTAATTAAGAATTATATTTTATTAAATTAAGGTATTTTTTGAATTAAATAATATTTTAATAAAATATTATTATTATTATTAAATTAATTCTTATTAAATATAAATGATCTTATAATTTTATGAATGCAATTGTAATTTTTATTAAGGTTTGAAAGCCATTTTTGTCAAAACTTGTGAATTTTCGATAAATGTAGGTTTTTATTTTAAAAGTGAAAATTAACATATTTTGAAAATTATTTCGATAAAATAAATGTTATTTATGGAATCAAGACGTCGAAATTATCCAACGGTGAATTTTTCATAATTTTATGAGACAGTCAAATTTTTGGGTAAAAATTAAATACCATTTAAATATATAATGTGTTTTATGACATCATAATGACCCAATAGTGAGGTAATAAAATACTATAAGCTTTATGTTCGGACAATATATGTTTTACCATTAAAATAATGTGATTTTGGGTTTGTTTGACTTATTTTACAAAGCATTAATGGACCCCTCAAGACTTATTAAACATCTTGTCTTTTTAAATTATTTTCCATGGGAGTGTGACTCACCTCCACATAAGCAACCCCATTATTTTAAGAAGTTAGGGCTTTGGCCTTATAAAATATTTTTTTTCTCTCCCCTTTTCCAAAAACCATGGGCAAAAACAATGAGCTGATTTGTGGTTTGGATTAGTTTAATGTAAGGGGTCCCAAACCTAAATAATAAAGAATTCACTCACATTTCCTATATAAACCCACCCAAGCTCCCACTTCCTCCTCACTCAAAGCTTTTGGAGTTCGTCCAACCTCTTCCCTAATCACTCTAGAATCCTCTCAAGGTGCCCCAAGCTCCCAAGAAGCCTCTCTCAATCCTCTCTCAAGCCTTTGGAAGCACACTTCCAAGTAAGGGTTTTTCTTCCTTTCACCTTTTTGTCCAATTTTATTAATATTGTTATACCCTTTTAATTTCACTTATAAATTCTGGGGTATGGTTTTGTACCTCCCCCATACTACCCTCTTGTTGTTTTAATTATTGGATACCCCTTTCTCTCTCATTAAATGCCTCCCATGTACACCCGTTACTATGCTGAAATTCCGAAAGGAACTTCTCTCTCCTCATTTACATTCAAGCAATACTTTTGTATCATGAATATAAATTCCATTACAATTGTTGGGACATGTATCTATATGACCCCCTTACTGTCCATTTCATTTAGATATGAAGAGGATCCCCTTTCTATCTCATAAACCATTTTTTATGAACTCTTATATCACGCCGTTACGCTGCCAAAATTACACTAGTTTTCAAATCCAATGCCATTGTGTAGTGAATACGATGCCCATTTCTCCATCAAGGGTATTCACCTTCATGCACATTTAGTTATTGATTATAAAGTTTAATTCCATATTCCTTTGTCATGAAATTAATGATTATGTTTTATGAATCCAGGTTTTATGATCCATGTGGCACACTTATGCATGAAATGAAATGTTTAAGAAGGGTGCGCCCTTATAGAACTCCAATGCCAAATCTCTTTTTTTTAATTTTCTAGAAAAAATCCACTTTTATAGGTGAGTGGGAACCTCACAACAGCCATCTTACCACAAACTCAAACATCATACCAAAGACACAACCGCCATACCGGGCAGCAAGTCCAACGAGGGTTTACTCGTGCTTCAGGTGCAATGAGAATTTACTCATGCTTCATGTGCAATGGGCCTTGGCTCATGCTAATTCCATGTTAAGTGTTGTTTCCACATTTCCATGTTATGATTATCATTATTTATCATTCCTTTATGTTCATGTTTCTCTTGTGCTCTATTGATATGCCCATTGTCTAACATGTATTGTAATCCTCATGTATTCCATATTTATTCCCTTACTTGGCTTTATAGCTCACCCCTTTTATTATGCATGTCCTCAGGTTATCCCATGCAATTCTAAGTATGAAGGAATGTAGTGGTCATGTAAATAAAGTTTTCAATAAAGATGTTGTATTTCATGTTTTACGTTGTTATTTAATGATCCTAATCCCCAAAGACACTATACCTCTCGATATTCCATGTTGTATCAAGTGAATAGTTTATGTGATAAATCTTATTTAAGTTTATAATAAAAGCAGGTTTGTCATAATTCATGCATTTTGTTATATCCTTGGATCATGTTCCCCTTAAAAATTTTCCTACTGCATGAACACTCTTTGTTTTGGTGCAATCAAGAAGTGTTGATTCGTCTTCGATAAGGTATGTTCTACCTCCATTATTCTAGGTTCCTTTATCTATTTCCTCTAGTTTCTTCTTTACATGTGATGGAATGTTATCTTCAGGTTTCAAATGGATCTTTCTCAGTTGTTGGTTGGCATGGTGGTGTCGTAGCATCCTCAGGAATTTTTTGTAGGAGAGGTGGTCATAATCCATTGTGTTGGTAGTTCTCGTGCAAAGAAAATTTCAAAACCTTTTAAGTTAGGGGATTAATTACTTATCTATTTACTTACGTGCAATATTATATCTATAATGATTTATCCCCTAGATCATAATAAAATTACTTTTGTAAATAGTTGAACTAGATTAAATATTTGGTATCAATCGTACGTTGTTGTGTTATACTATGATAACGGTTTTCCTCTTGATTTTCTAGATAGTGTGATATCTATGATTTTCTTATTTAGCATGTTTTTCTTGATATAAATTGAAAAATAATAAATATCTGACATTAATTTTAAATTTATTTGCTAAATTATTAAAGTGGCATGTTAAAGAATTCGTTTGTTGTTGTTGTTGTAATTTGATTTTGGTCAAATTGATACAGATATGCATGTATAATGGAATCGGTTAATGAAACTAAAGAATTTTGATTCTTATTGATAATTGATTAAAGTCATGTTAAATTAATAATAAGTTAATTTGGGATAGTTGTGATATCTTTTTTCTTAGGTTTCCCTTAGTTGGAACCTAAATAATGAATAATTTAATACAATATGGAATAAAGAACTGGTTGTTTGATAAATTTACTACCTTATGGGGTCTTAGTTACCCGTTTTCTTATAAAGGACAAGTTCCTTATGCTTGGTATTTGTGAGATGTAATTATTTGTTAATGTTGAATGCCTTTAGTTGGGGTCGATATCTCGTTTCTATGTTTGTTCTTGCTGGTTGTTATGTGCTCTGGATATGAGACTTATGGTTTTTGGGTAAGGGAGGCCCAGATGTGACATGAGAATGGGATAGATGAGCCTAGAGGGCTATTGTGGTATGTGAGAGGAGTTATTCCTAGTGGATGTGGTATTAGTTGATGCATGTAGTGGATAGATGCATTATTTTATGCATATGTGTGTCAGTGAGGATGTCAGAGATAATGAAATGGGTTGAAGCTGGGCTTACTTGTTGATATGGAAGTTGGATGCTTGTTGGATCTGTTATTTATTTATCTACCTTACTTTCCCCACTATTTGATGTATATGGTTTTGTTTACTTTTTTTCCAAAAGATTTGAAGATGCATGGGGTATACCATGTGATTTTCATGTTTAGCTTCTCAAGGATGGATGTGTCTATGCTCCTGCTATAGTTGGAAAAGACTCAAAGGGTGGCTTATCTACTCGCGGTGTTGATACCCTTATGTTGGTTAGATTAGAATTTTTTCCTAGAATAACTTGAAATATGGAAAGTTTTAATTATATTAAATAAATAAATAAATTATGGTTAACCCGTGGGGTTGGAGCTTGCTGAGTTGAAATGTTGAGCTTGCAATTCTGAGAAACTGTGGACTCAATTTGTTTATGCCTGGAAGGAATGAATCTTGTTGCGATGCTAATGAAATGAAGTTTATAAGTTGATAATGGTTAATTAATGGTAAAATAATTAATTAATTTAAATTTAAACTGATTAAAATTGATAAGATGATTTAATGTATATCTTTAAATGGTTGTGTGCTGATAGAATATCTAGTCTTACCAGTGGTAGTCGAGAGTCTGAGAGATGTTAGATACATTTGATCCTGAGACTAGTTTGTGCCCATAGTGTGGTTGTGAGATATATTATATCCTATACTTTTTTGTTTCTATATGCTACTCTACCCTGTCAGTTAAGGAAACTGACACCCTGGGGATTCTGATCCCTAGGGGGTGTTTTCCCCAACATCTCAGTGGGAGGATGGGTGTATGACTACCCCCTTTGATCCCATACTCTTATCTTGGTAATTACTTGTGCTAGTATTCACAGCAGTTAGTTTCCCCCATATATGTGTGTAGAGGTATGTAATGGATTGTGGTTATTTTACACACATATATTCTGTATATAGTTTCCTATGAAATACTATAGGTATGATGTGTATAGGTTGTGATGGCTTGAGGATCCTTACTTGGTGTATGGGTTGTGATGGATTGAGGTATAAAATCTGATGTATGAATCACATTATATGAGTTTTGGTGGCTCCCAAAAACTACCTGGTTACTTGTGATTATGTGAAATTGGTGTCATTTTGCATGACGTTCATGTTTTGGAGCTTCTCCCAGGTGTCTTCAAGCCAACCTTTTGGAGAGAGATTCTCAAGACGTGCAACCTTGGGTAAAAGAGGCAAACCAGTGGGGAAGTGGTATAGGGGTACCCTTGATATTATTTATTATATTATATACTCTTGTATGGGATACTTGGTGAGAGTATCCATGGTGAGGTTGGTAACTTAGTATACCTGTTTAGGTGATGAGTTAGTTTTACTTTTTGTTCACTGTGTTTTATCATGCTATCTTTACTTTTTCACGAGAAGCTCTGGGGAGGATCCTACTAAGTATACTATTATAATCACCATACATATATATAAATTTTTTTTCATGTCACTTGGAGTATGTTGGATATCAGTCGGGTCACTATTAGCTTGTGGTTTTTCAAGAGTTGTTCAGGCTTCATGGTCATTGTTATTTTACTTTCTTTTGGTACTTTCAATTTTCCCTTTCAGTTGTTATAGTTATTGAATGACATTGCAAATGTGTAATTGGGTTTTATTTTATATGTTAGTCTAAGTAGTATTTGTTTGGTGTATATCTTATCTCTCTCTTTCACAAGTGTTCTCTTATAGGGTAATGCCTCTCATCTCTGTGTTTACTATACCCTTGGTGCTAGTCGCCAACTCGGGGCCTACTCGACGCACGACTCAGGGATCATTATCTATATCCTTCAATTTTTGGACTATGAGGGGTACACTTTTTGGGTAGGGGTCATGATAGAATTAAATTTAATTATTTGTTTGAAATCATGATTTTCTATAAAATGTGATTTTTAGCAAAAAATGGATTTTTTTAAAAATCAAGGTTTTCTCAAACATTTATTATTTTGCATTAAAAATTATTTTCATTTATTAATTATTATTTTTTCAACGATGGGGGGATATTAAAATATGTTCTATTTATTAATGAATGTTTTTATGAAATTGGTTTTTCATGGTGTTGTCATTGAAAATGGAATAGATATTCGATAAAATAATTTTTGATAAGTAAAAAATTTAATATGGTAAAATAGATTTTATATTAAATAACCTAGGAATGGGATGTTTTTAAAAATTATTCCCAAAATTTATTGGTATTTCTAACATGGTTTGTTTTCATGTGTAAATTTTAATTTTGGGAAAATATGTTTTAAAACCTCTATGGTTCATCTATGTTAAACCATATACTTATAGATCAAGCATTAAGATGATAAATAGTTGGGATAATTATGGTATAAAGGAAAAAACCCTATATTTTTATGTTAAATTGGATGGTTTTAGGATATGTGAATGGGTGATGACTTGGTTCATACAAACCATTGTACAGTGATAACTTAGTGTTAGTGGGTGAGGGATGATTCATACTAGATAGGAATATAGAAATAGATTTATTGGATTATGCTACAAAATTCAATAGTATGATGGAAATTGGGGGTATTGGGAATTTTCATCATATTTTGAGGGAGAGGGGTAGTTTCCATTAGGTTTTTTTTAAAAGGGATATATTCTTTGTCTTTATGAAAATATGTAATTTTCTTGGAAATTTAGAAAAATTGATGTGTTCTAGAAAAGCTAACTTTTGGGAGAAAACATGTGGTTTGGAATTATTAAATCCAAAGGTTTTAATTTTTTGTTTTCTTTAAAATTATATAATTTTGAATAGAAATTAAATGGTTGGTTTTCAAATTTTTTTGTAGATATGTTTGGGTAAATCAATGTTTTGTAAAAAAATTGTTTTGATATATCATGGTTAATTGAAATTTTGTATCGGGATTTCTCTTACATAAAGGTGTATTGGAGTCATTGGTGAAACACTGATGGGTTTATAATCACACACTGAATGTGTGCTTCAGCATAAAAAACATCATTGTCCATGAAAAATATAAGGGAAAGATGTCATTCTTCATTAATGGTGATCCATAGATCCACTTTGAATATATGGTGGGGGAGTTGGTGGCTTGGGTTTTGAGTACATTATTTTATGTCATTTTTTTCTAATTATTTTTGTTTTAATTATTATATTTATATTATATTTATAAAATAAATTTATTTATATTGTAAATTTATTTTCAAATGGTTTTTAATTAAATTAATATTACATTCACATATAATATTTTATTTTATGATGTTGATTGAAATTAATTCTACAAGTGTTTTACTTTAAACTTTACTAATTTTTGGTAGCATCTAGATATCGAGGAACAAACATGAGGTTATGTGGAATCCCATATCAAGTCTCAAGATTCATCCTCCGGGTTCAAGGTTTTATAAAATGATATTATAACATGATTTTTATAATGATTCTTGGTAATCCATCTATACATAGAAAATAGGATTATTAGGACTTTGAATGTACCTATAAAAAGTAATTTATATCCTATTTATATAAATATTTGAGCTACTAAGAAGTATGTTTATAAATATTGATTGGTGATGACCTCATTGATTTTTTATTTCTTCAACTTTAAACCACAATAGGTCAAAAATGAAAGATTATATGCATCATTATAGGCGTGATAAGGGTAACATCACATGGAATGGTTTTAAAGAAAAAAAATTTATTTAATGAAATGGATTTTCAATAACTAAAATATTTTTATCCATTCAAATTTTATTTTTTAAATGAAATATTTTTTTTCAAATTAATGGAATTATTGTGAAAAAGTGGTTTTTAATAAAATTAGCTAAGGTAATAAAAATATACCAAGACATAGTGCAAAATATATTTGTTTATGATGGATGATAGATATATTAAATAGTTTTAATGAGATATTTTTCATGATATAGAATATACATCCTAGAATATTTATATTGTTATGAGGATAAGATCAATGAATTTTGGGTTATTCTCTTATAGACCCTCAGTTGGTGGGTTCCAATGTGTAGTATATATAGTGTATTTACAAGGATACTAATATGGATTGGTCTGTGGAGGTGGATAGAGACTTAATGATTTAAAATAAAACTCATCTATCATTTAGGGGTGTTATTGATCCCAATAAAGTGTGGGAGTAACTGGAGAATATTCTAGTTTTTATATATTCTAGAGACCTTGAGGGTTGAGTGAATAACATATTTTTCAAATGGGATAGCTATGATGTGGTGGAAGTTAGTTGATGAGTTAGGTAAAACAAAATATCTTTATTATAAGGGATTCATAAATATAATTATACATAATTACTTCTCAAAAGAGCTATTGTTGGCTAGGTCTCAAGTATTTTTATACCTTGAGTAGGGTGACATGTTTTTCACAGAGAAAGAAATGATATTCATTGATCTTATGAAGTTCCTACTAGAGATTAGGAAAAATGAGAACCTTAAGGAATATAGGTTTAAGAGGTTATTAAAAATAGAGATATAGTAGAGGATCATTCTAAAAAAGTACCTACCTAAGTAGAGGTTTTGATCATAGTGGCTTCCATAGAGGTGAATATAGATGACATACCAAAGGTGAACACTTTTCTTTCTTGGAATATAGAGGGAATAATTTCTTCATTGACCAAAATAGGAAGTAGAAGGACTTCCAAGATAAATAAAATGAGACATATTTCCATGATTCTCTAGAGAAGGGTTTGTTATAATACTTCTAGTGTGGAAAAATGGGATACCTAAATTCAAAGTGTCTGGATCCTTCTAGAACATTCCTTTATTGTAGGTTGGTGGGCCATTTGAATAATTATTAAAACTAGTTATTATGGGAAAGTAGTTTTCATGCATCTAAGTAGTTTTAGAAAATGGGGATTCAGATTGTTGCACTGGGGAAGGTGGATTCATAGACTCAGAAAAGAGTTGGAAAGCTTCATCAGATGGAGATTATAACACTTAATAAGAGTTAAGTGAAACTCTACACTGTTGAGTGGTCATTATAATGGGATGAGGTCAATAAATTATCTTTATTTATGTGAGGTATCCTTAAAATGGATTCGAATATTATTTCTATATTATTTGATACTTGATTAGTGTATTTATTTATCTCTATATGATTGGTTGATATATTGTAGTTACACATATATTTTATGTTATATTTGATAAGAACAAACACTCCACTGTGTGGGAGAATTGAGAAAGGATTTAGGTGTCCATATTTCTTGATCATGATTAATAATGTGGAAATATCATGGGAATTCTTGTTCCTTGAGATAAAAATGTATGAATTGGTATTCAAGATGGAATAGATAACTAAGTTTAAAGATTAAATTGATAATTATGGTCTGTGAGTTTCGTTTATAGAACCATATTGTACTATCCATACTTTCAAGGGAGAGTGGGATATTCATGTGAGAAAAAAAAACTAATGGATAATTTGGTAAAATTATTATCATATCATTTGATACTTTTATTGATTGGATTCATGAAGGAATGAATCCACCTATAATTCCTAAAGTTGTGGTTCTGTATCTAAATGTATTTCTAGAATATTTATTTGGATTAACACATAGAAGAGAAGTGAAATTATCTATTAACATCATTTCTAATATGAACACTATTTTATTTATGAATAATCTCATAGAAATGGTAGAGTGTAAATAATGTAAGGTGCAGTGGGATGAGTTTAAGAAAAATGGGTTCATTCAAATGATTATTTCACATTTTGTGACACTGGTTTTATTTTCCAATAAATGTTATGGTAACATGAGTTTGTATATTGAATATTATAAACATAACTATATAGTGGTGAAAAAAATATCAATTTCCCTAAATTTATGATTTGTTTAAACAAGTAAAGGGGTTTATTATTGTTCCTAAGATCATCCATTGATCTATTTGTCACCAGTTAAGGGTGAAAGAAGAGGATATTCCCAAAATAACTTTCTGATATTGATATATCCATTATCATTTTTTCATGTCTTTTAGAGTTAAAAATACACCAGTAGTTTTGGTGAAATTGATAAAGGATATTTTATGAAAGTACATGGATTAATATTTGGTTGTATTTATAGAAGATTTCCTTATTTATTCAAGGTAAGAAAAATATCATGAGAATCGTATAGGAATTCTTTTTGTAGATATTTTATCATCGTGATCTATATGTTAAATTCTTTAAATTCCATTTATAGATTTTGGAAGTGAAGTTCCATAATCATTTTTTCTTAGAAAAAAATATTTTTTTCCCTGATAAGGTCAATATAATGATGTTTTGTAAAATAAAAAATAATTATTTTTAAATATGAAGTTTTTTGGGTTTAGATATATGTTATCAAAGAGTCAACAATAATTTTTTAAAGTTACATTTTCCCATGAAAACCTTGACTTGGAAGGGAGTAAATTTTTAGTGGCATGTAAAATGTTATGAGATAATTTTGGAATTCAAGAAGATACTCTCTTCATATCCTACTCTAATTCTACCTAAATCATGAATTGGGTATGTGGTGTTTTTTGACAAATCATGATTTGGATTGGGGTGTGTATGCATGTAGGGGATTAATATTATGTAATATGTGTCTAATAAATTTAAATCCAATGAAAACAGTTTCATTATACAGTTATTGGAATTATTTTTAGTTATTAATGATTTTAATAGTTATATATACTACCTTTTTAGAGATAAATTTAGGTCATACTCAAATCAAAAAAATTTGAAATAAATTTTCTCCCAACATGAACTTAATTTGAGACAGCACATGTGGGTAGAATACCTTCAAAACATTTATTTTAAACTCATGAGTATATTGGGAAAAAATAAATGTAGTTTTTGATTCTTTCAGTAGAAAAACTAAAAATTATGTAGATAATAAATCTATAGAGAAGTGATAGTTTATGGGTTTGTGGTGTAATTTCACCTGAAGATGAAAGAGGTTATGGATGATGTATTTCTATATAGACTTGTAGTAACATCTATGTTGATAGAGAAGGTTAAAATAAGTAAGTTATCTAATGATTATTTTGAAAGGATACAAGATTCCCTAAATGGAGGGGTACCCATTGAGGTATGATCAGTTATGAGGGACTAATTCCTTTATTTCAATGCATGGATGGTGGTTCCTTTTTATATTAGTAGTAATGTTATAAAAAATATTATCACCATTCATATTAGGAAATTAATCTTGGATCTACCAAGATGTATCATGACATATGATGCCAATTCCTGTCATCTAGAATGAATAGTTGTGTTATTTAATTTGTATCTTGTTATCTTCTTTTTTAATCAATGAAGGTGGAGAATCATTAACTAATGGGTTTTGTATAGCCTTTACCCATTTAAGTATGTAAATATGATGATAGTTTCATGGATTTCAGGACCAAGTTTCCAAGATCACCATGAATTCTTGATGGTGTTTGTTTAAGGATGGATTGGATCATGAAATTAGAGTAATAATTAGTTATCCATGAAATGTTTTTAGTAGATGATATTTTATGATTCATAAGAAAAAAATAATTATAATTCATAGAGTTTTATATCCTATTGCTTTATATAGAAATCCTCAACTTATATTTGGATGCTATAAAGGACTCCAAAATTATATGGGGATGTAGTTGAGTAAGATTGTAGTATATTATTCTCAGATAGATGGTTAGATGGTATATTTTATTTATATTTTTTAAAGGATGTGATTTTTCCATGTGTTCCTGATTTCAGAAGATATTGGGAAATACATCATTTGATAGTGGATTTGATTTATAATAAAGGTTATTATTCATTAATCTGTATAGAATTGTTTGAACTCTTATATAGTTGATCATTCCAGTTACCTTTATTCGTAGATTAAATTGACAAGATGAGTCTTGTGGGACTATATTTAATGAAAGAGATAAAAATAATATTATAATGATTTAGAAGGGTATTATCTCATATCAAAGTCGATATAAGTTTTACACTAACCATAGATAATGGATTTTGAGATTTAAGGATATGGATCATAGTTTTTTGAAAGTGATTCCTAGATTGGGTCATTAGTAGATTGGAAATCAAGGTAAATTGTTTCCATGACATATAGGGTCATGTAAAAACATTGAGCATATAATTAAAGTGTCTTATTAGTCTGTGTTGAACCAAAATTATGTCTCTATTTATAATGCTTTCATGTGTATTAGTTTAAGAAGTTTATACCCAACCCGAATCATGTCTTGAGATGCGAGATAGATGATTTAGAATATTATTCATCAAATAAGGAGTAACTAATTCAATATATAGATTATAGAGAGAATATTCTTTGGGGATTAAGTAATCTATTGGTACATGTTCTATTTTAGTATGGAAAAATCGATGGGGATACAAGGTGGAGAGATACCAAGATATGGTAGTTATAATTGAAGTTTTCTATGTGAGTAGACCCCAGGTAATTTTTAGAAATAATTAATCCTATGGTTAGGGTAATTTTGATTCCTCATATTTGTTAGGTATGTTAATTTATTTAGTTCTAGGGTTTTTTCGGTTGAAATTTAGATCTTATAGAGTATAAAAGAGAGATTCATATTTAGGTGCAGAGTTTTCCAAACAATACGAGAAAAAAATGCAGGGAAAAAAATTCTAATATTCCACATGAGGTTTGGTTCAAAAATAGTGAAACCATGAAAACTAACTATGCAATGTAGAAATAATCTCAGGTGGTTCTTCATAATTAGATCACATATTTCCAGATAGAGTGGGACAACCATGCAAATCAATAATTATTATAAAGATTTATCATTAAAAACCTAATTATCCTCACAAAAACTCTATTTAAATCACTCTAGGATTTTTGAAATGGTAGGGGAGTGTAATTAAGGCTTCTCTACTGATAAACAATGAATTTCTCTTGAGGTTTTTATTAATTGGAATTGAATAGAAGGTAAGATAATGGTAATCTCATATATTCTTGGATAACTACTTCTATACCTTATAATATTTTTATCTCTCTATTATCCAAATGTAGTGATGATGGATCCAGTAATTTATGGATAGGTATTGATTTTTATTGTCCATTATGATTAGGTATTTGAGCATTTTATACCATTGTGTGATTCTAGACCCCAAAACATGGTATTTTTTAGAATTAACACATCAAGGCTGGTAGCTCAAATCCATTTTATGTTATTATAAATTTTATTATAATTTTTTGATTGATTATGATAGATAATTTAATGAAATTTCATAATTTTGATAAAATTATGATTTTGAGAAAAATGGTATTTTTTGAAAAAATAGATTATCCAAGAAAATTTGAGTTTCTTTCACCCTTGTTATTTTGAATTAAAAATTATTTTTTAATGATAAATTATTTAATTTGAGACTTTTATCAGTATTTGAAATGTTTTTCATTTACTAATTATGGTTATAATGAATTTTTTTAATAGTGTTTTCCTTGAAAATAGATTAGATATTTAGTAAAATGATTTTTATCTTTGAGTGATTTTTTGTGGTAAAAAAAGATTATATGTGAACTAAACTAGGAAAGGGTTTTTCACAGAAATTATTCTAATTATTTATTTTCATTTATCACATGGTATGGGTGCATGTGTAAAGTGGATTTTGGTGAGGCGGGTCTCAAATCATATAAGATTCATCTATGGTAAAGTGGAGACTAGTAGAGTGTGTGTTAAGGTGAGATGTGGTTGGGATAACTGAGTCCAAAAGGAAACACCCCGCTCTTTACAAGGGGAAATAATATGGTCGGGGGTTATGTGAATGGGAAATGATTTGGTTTATATTCATGATTGGAAAAGTGATGAGCTGATGCTGATGGTTTAATGGAAATTTGTACCCGATAGACAACTAGAGTGGGATTTATGTTATTTTTAATGGAAATGACTTAAAATGATTGAAATTTGAGAAATTAGGTGTTTAAATAAAATTTTAGGGAAATGTAAACTTTCCATAAAAATTTAAGAGAATGGGGATTTTCTTTAGATTTGTGAAAATAACGAGTTTTCTTAGAAATATAAAAAATGATGTATTTTAGAAATGATGTTTTCAAGAAAAAAAATTCTATGGAATGGTTAAAACCAATGGTTTTTATTAGGTATATTATATTAAATTTTGATATTATGATTTGAAATTCCATGCTTGGTTTAAAAAATGGTTTTTGAAATGTTTGAATGAATCAATTTTTTTGTTAAAATTTTTTTTTATTTCTCATAGTTAATTACGATTGTGTATTGGAATTTATCATGCATAGAAGTGTATTATAGTCATTGGGGAAATCCTATTAAGTTTATACTCACCCTTATATGTTTACTTTGATGGAAATTTAAGCATAATTATTCATAATATATCTAAAGGGAAGACATCATTCTTCTTCAATGGCAATCTGTCAAACCACATTGAATATATGGTAGAGGATTTAGTGGCTCGGGGTTTGAGATCCTTATTTTGTCTAAAAATTTGTCTCATATAGTTTATTCACAAATATTATATTAATGTTCTTAAGATGATTTTACTTATAATATAAAATAGTTTTCTAATGGTTTTTATTTAAAATAATTTTTCATTCACATTCATTGTTTTATTTTTTGATATTGAGATAAACTTATTCCACATATCATTCAATTTAACTCTTGTCACTTTTTAGTTTTATCTGGTTGTTGGGTAACACACTTGAGACCATGTTTCAAAACATATCATGTATTAGGATTCAATATCATAGTTTAGGGTGTTACATACTCAATTGGATACATATAATTAAATTGGATGAGACTGCCAAAAAAGACTTCACTAGTTAATTACATTGTCATGTAGACCATGAAATAAATAAAGTAATACTAGAAATAGTTTCTATAAATTGAATTCTATTGGTAAAATATTATCTTATATATTTTTCAAATAACTCATGTTCTAATTTCTTGAACATGGTTGTCATAAAAAGTTTGAACCTCTATCAAGGGTTTAACAACATTTCTAGATTAAAAAACATGACCAACAAATAGGAATTGACTTTTTAAATATAATTTTATTGTTTTTAATTTTAAAACATTGTAATTTTATAAACATCCCATACAAGTTTTCATAAATATTTTAACAATAACTATCGAGAACCATAGTATCCATCAAAATAGATCATTATTTTTATTTTTATTTTCTAATCATAATATATTTTTTAAAATACATGTTTAAATTTTCAACCACATCTAAATATAAGTGGAATGGTTTTTTCAAAATCATTTCTTATAAGTCACATCATGAATTGAAATTGTCTTTTGATTTCCCATTAACAACTAAAATAATCCACAACGTATTATTGCACACGTTTTTTTAAATGTGAATGAAATCCAAATTGTGTCTTAATATATTATCCTTCCTCTATGAGAAAATGAAGAAAATTATTTTTTTTCATCTAATTATTACTATTATGAATATTTTTAGTAGAAATATATGGAAATGGAGGAGCCAAAAAATATTATAAATTATAAATTGTGTGTATTTTTTATTTCTCAATATGTTATAAAATTAAAACCCTTATCAAGATTTTTGTTACTCGTTCATCTTCCCTTGACCCATCAAATGATCTCTTATGAACTGGTGGAGTGGTTGGAAAAAGTGACAAAGATTGATTTATATCCACTTTTTCAATACTTATGAAATATTTATTTTTTAAAATCTATTGAAAAAAAGATAGTAAAATTTTATCCTTTATACTCTAACTTGATAAATTTAGATACATAGAGAAATAATTAATTACCTGTGACAAATTAGCACACAATATAAATATTTCATTACCTACTCATTAAAAATTCAACAAAACTTTAAATCAAAAATTCATTTAGATCAGCAATCAACAGTTCCAACTAAATATTAATTTTATCCATGGTTCTTTTAGTCCCATTTATATGATTTAAAAGTGTCAAAAATATTTGTTTTGTTCATAATCATTAAATAAGATTATATGGAACCAAAATTAAGATCTATATATTATGGGTTGTGTTAACTATAAATTTGAATGGTATAAAATAACCTACTTTAAATCCTAGTCAAACATTACAAATATCTTGGTAAAATTTTAAGTGGATGTCATCAAACTTATTACATGCCAAAGATTATGTCATGTGTATTAAATTATCATTTTAATTGTTTTTTGTACATGAAAACCCATCATTTTAGTGATTTTATTATTGAGTAAGTGTGGTTTTCAACAATACTCTATTTTATTAGGGGGAGGTTGTTAAGAACAATACTCTATCTTTTTCTGATGATTTTAATGCTCACAAATACCCTTGTTTGTTATTCTAATGATTTTATCTTAAGTGTATTTCTAGAAATTAATATTCTTTATTTCTCTATTTTGTAATAATATTGAAGCATTTAATCTTCAGGGAATATTTTACAAAGTGTTCGAAAATCATTTTAGAGTATTAGCATGTTCTGGAAACACTATTCATGCTCTATGTGTTCCAAAATCACTTTAGCGTGTTCTGGAAACACTGTTCATACCCTACGTTGAGGAGCTTAGTGTAAGGATGGAATTTGTTGTTTACTTTACGGGATATTAGAAAAGTGTGGTTAAGAAACCATATGTTATCAGAGAAAAGTATGGAAGAAGAACTCTATGTTTGGAAGGAACCTTACATTCGAGATATCAAAAAAATATGGAAGAAGAACCCTACGTTAGTATGGAACATTATGTTTGTCTCTCAAAAGTATGGTTCATCAACCTTACTTTTGTAAACAACCTTAAATTTTATCAAAAATTATGGATCAAGTACCTTATGTTTAGAAGATGATAACAGTATAGATTATATACCATATGTTTTAGAGTTGAAGAGAAATGTATGGATGATCAACCTTATGTTGTGAACCTTACATTCATAGAAAGAATGTTATGCAGTTCAACCCTACGTTTGACGTTGGAGATTTAAAATATAACATTATTGAGAAATGATATTTATACAGATTATTAGGCTGATTTCAAGCCATATTAAAATCCCTAATTTAAATCATGTCTTTAATTGATTTAAATCCATTTATTTTTTATTCAAAGGATCGATTTAAGAGTTGATTTTCATGCCGAATATTCCGGGGAGTTACAACTGCTCTATTATTCAAACATTTGAGTATCGCGATTCTAAAGGATACTTTTATGGATCTAATTTTTTGAAAGGAAAACATTATATTATATTCTATATATCTATGATATTTTTTATTACACATAAGAGGATAATCTTCAAAAAGAAGATCAGGATAATAGTCTCTCGAGTTTTTCACAGCTATAGTTTACAAAGATATACGAGTCACTCAGATCTACTGCTACCAAGATCTATCAAACTCTATTTTTATGAAGAAGAAGAAACACATTGAAGATTCACCAATTCTACATCGATTATCTATTGTGAATATACTATTTTTGAAGTTTATAAATTAATTTCAAGATCCAATGAAACCGTATCAGCTCAAAATTACTTCTACCTAAAGATTATTCTTTCGGAAGATGATGATCCATCGATCGTTAGTTGCATGCTATTGCAACTATAAAGAACAATTGGAAAGTATTTTTAAACAAATACTCTTTTTATTTTGAGTGATCGACTTCTCATACTAAGTTGTGTATTTGGTTCTGTGTATGAACCAGAAGGCTCTATTTTAGCTTTAACATGTAAAATTTTCAACTGCCTACACTCATTTTTGGATGGTCTGTTGATAAGAGGACCAGATAGTGAAGATCACTAAGCTCATGGAGAAGAGCATTGGTGGAGTAGACTAGGGGTCTTATGTTCCCCTAACTACTATACATTCTTGTGTTCTTTAACTATTTATTTTCCACTGAATAAACAATATGATAAAGATAAAAGGATAGAATCAATCTTCATCATGATTCGTGAAGAGTTTTTAAAAGTTACAATCCCCCCCCCCCTCTTGTGTATATTTGGTATAACTCGATACAACAATTGGTATCAGAGGAAAATATTTTGTCAAATATATAACAAGATGAAAGTATTTGTATTATACAAAGCACAAGGGATGATACACAGGAGGTTATGTCAATGGTTCAATCTCCCTACTTCAACAGTGAAAATTATGGATACTAGAAATAAAGGATGATCATTTACTTAAAGAACCTTGGATATAGAGTCTACTCTCAAATTCTAACTCCCTATGTGATTCCATAGAAACCTGAAATATGGAGTACTGATACAAAATCAGATTACGACATAAAATCAAAAGCTATGAATGTTATCATTTGTGTTCTTGGAACAGATGAATTCAAAAGAGTATCTCAGTGCCCAAAGGCTTGTGAAATGTGGAAGACGATTGTAGTTGTTTATGAAGGAACTGAAAATGTCAGACAAATGAGGTATGCCATAGATAAATTGAAATTTGACACATTCAGAATTTTTAAAAGAGAAAGTATCACCCAGATGAATGGAAGGCTTACAGAAATTATTAAAAGTATCACTGCCTTGGGTGAGCCTATCAAACAAGAATATCAAGCCCAGAAAGTCCTAATAGTATTACCACCTAAGTGGAATGAAATTTCGGCTGCTATTCGGAAATCCTTGCCATTCAATGATCTTACAATGAGAGATTTAATTGGAACTCTTATGATGTATGCAGATAATATGGAAGATGAATAAAATGATCATAAATACTTGATCAAGAGATAAAATACTACTTTGAAAGTAACATCCCAAAATAAGAACAAAAAATGTTGAATTAAATCAAAGTGAATTCAAAGAGTTTTGATTCGTCTAATTCAAATGTGGAATTGGATCAGATATCTAGAAAGTTTAGTAAATTCTACATAAAGAAGAATGGATTCATAAAATTATTCAAAAATGATGAAAAGAAACCAAGGGAATTCAGATGCTTTGAATTCAAAAATATGGGTCATATTAGACCTAACTATCCACAATTAAAAGGAGAAAAGAAAAATAAATTTTTCAAAAACAATGATTATGAGCAGAAATACAAAAGAGAAATGAAATCTACTTGGAGTGTTTCTAAAGACTCTGGTATCTCTTTAAATTCTGACTCAGAAAAGGAAGAATCAAATCTAAAATAAAATATGTGCTATATGGCAGAAGATGATGTGGTACAATCTTATTACTCTTCTGATTCGAATTCTAGTTCTAACTGTTCAAATGATAAACTTGCAGCCTACTGAAGTATGCTAGAAGTGAAATATGATTCCTTATTTAAGAAACATAAATCACTAAAAAATATTCACAGTATTGTTTTAGGATAAAGAGACACTCTGATAAAACAACATCAAGAGTTAATAGAAAAATATAACTCATCAAACACAAACTATATACATAATGAAACAAAAATAAAAACACTACAAACAGAAGTAAAAACATACAAAAGTGCAGCTCTTATTTTTAAAAAAGTATAAAATACACTAAATTAAATTCTTGGAAAGAATTTGATTGAAAAGGAAAGATATGGAATAGGAAGTAAAAGTGAGAAAATCAAACTGTATAAGAACTATTTTGTTCCAAGTACAAAAGGTAAAATTTTTAACTAGTGTGGAACAAAAGGTCACACATCTAAAACCTGTTATTTAAGGCAACCACAGATAAGTGGGATTAAGAAAGCCTTTGTAGCTAGCTGTTTATATGATTATATTGATTATATAAAAACAAATAAATTCTAGATTCCCAGGTCTTTAATGTCTAACATTGATGGACCCAACATAATATGGGTACCAAAACAAACCTTTGTTTAAATTCCCTTGTAGGAAGAAGGTTACAGAAGCAGAAAAGTTGTATGGTATATGGAAAGTGGCTGATCCAGGCATATGAATGGAAACTCATCAAATTTCAGAACTCTAACTCAAAAATATGGTGGTCGAGTCAAATTTGGTGACAATGCCAAAGGTAAGATAATTAGCATTGGAACTGTTGGAGATCCAGAAGCAGTCTCAATCAATAAAGTCCTCTATGTACAAGTATTGAAACACAATATGATATGTATCTCTCAACTCTATGATGATGGATATTTTTTTGATTTATCTAACAATTGATGTTCTATATTTAAAGATAAATTGCTTAAATTTAGAGCACAAAGAACTGATAATGTTTATACCCAGGAATTAAATTCCTTGTGTAAACAAAAATTAAACTACTTAGCAGATAAGATAAATGAATCATGCATCTAGCATAGAAGACTTGGACATTGCAATATATATGCTTTACAAAAGTTATCTAAGAAAAAATTAGTTTCTGATTTTCTTAGTCTTAGATTTGAAAGTGATAGATTCTGTGATGCAAGTCAACTAGGAAAGAAGCACAAATCACACTTCAAATATATTAACGAAATTTCTACATCTAAACCTCTATAACTTATCCTTATGAATTTTTTTGTACCTTCAAGAATAGAAATTTTGGCTAGTAAATTATATGTATATGTATTAGTTTATGATTATTATGGATTTTCTTGGATTTTCTTTCTAAAATATAAAAATTAAGCTTTTAATATATTTGAAAGTTTTTCAAAGTTGTTCAAAATGAAAAAGGTTTTAAAATAAATTAATTAATAAGTGATCACAGTGGAGAATTTGAGAATCTATAATTAAATTCCTTTTTCTCAAATGTAGGTATTAAACACACCTTCTCATCACCAAGAACACCTCAACAAAATGGAATTGTTGAAAGAATAAATAGAACTATTCAGGAAATGGATAGGAGTATGCTAAATGAATACATCCTTCCTACCTATTTCTGGGAAGAAGCTGTAAGTATAGCCTGCTATATATTGAATAGAGTTTTAATCAGACCAATTTCTAAAAAGAAACCCTATGAACTCTAGAATAATAGAAAACCTAAAGTAAATTACTTTAATGTTTTTGGATACAAGGTTTACACCCTAAACACCAAGGACAATCTGGGTAAATTCGATCCAAAATATGATGAAGTCATTTTATTAGGATATTATGCTACTTCCAAAACTTATAGAGTTTTTAATAAAAATTCTTGGATTATTGAAGAATCAGTTCATGTAAAATTGGATGAATCTGATCCATTTGAGAAAAGAAAAGACAAAATTGATGAATCTGGCTCTAATAATAACTTGAGACTTGATAACTTGAAAGATGATTTTGAAAAAGATATAAATTAAATTCAGTTCAGTTCATAAGAACCTAACATTGAAGAACCTAACCGTGTACAACCTAGACAGTCTAGAACCCAAAAGAATCACCCTTTAGAAAATATTATAGGAGATCTAGACACTGGAATAAAAACTAGAATAAATGTAGGAAATATTGTTGAATTCTCTTCTTTTATATCCCAATTAGAACCTAAGACATTAGAAGAATACTTAGTTGATGAAAGTTGGATGATATCAATGCAAGAAGAACTAAACCATTTCAAAAGAAATGAAGTTTTTAAATTAGTTGAATGACCACATAATTATCTAGTTATAGGAACTAAATGGGTCTTTAGAAATAAACAAGATAATCAAGGAATAATAACTAGAAATAAAGAAATACAAGTAGCTAAAGGATATAATCAGAAAGAAGATATAGATTATGATGAGACCTTTGCACCTGTAGCTAGATTTTAAGCCATTAGGATCCTTTAGCCTATTCATCTCATATAAACTTTAAATTATTTTAGATGGATGATAAGTTTGCCTTTTTAAATGGTTAATTATTGGAGGAATTTTATGTTGATCAACCTCCTGGTATTGAAAATTCAGAAAAACGAAATTCTATTTTTAAACTTACAAAAAACTATTTATGGCCTTAAACAAGAACCATGAGCTTGGTATGAAATATTAAGTTCTTTTCTTTGGAAAAATGATTTTACTGTTGGGATGGTTGATCCAACATTGTTTAAGAAAAATTTTAACTCTAATATTTTATTGGTTTAAATTTATGTTGACGATGTAATTTTTGGTTCAACAAACAAAAACCTTTGTCATGAGTTTTCAAATTTAATGCAAAAATAATTTAAAATGAGTATGATGGGAGAATTAAATTTCTTTTTAGGACTTCAAATTTATCAAAATGATTTTGGAAATTTTTTAAATAAAATCAAATACATTACTAATTTACTAGATAAATTTTGACTTGAAAACCGCAGGACATATACAACTCTGATGTGTACTAATATAAAAATTGATTTGTATTAAACAGAAAAATCAGTTGACAACAAGTTATATAGAGGTATGATTGGAATTTTATTATATCTTACTACTAGTAGGACAAATATAATGTACTCAGTATATATTTGTGTAAGATTTCAGTCTAATCCTAAAGAATATCATCTAAGTGTTGTTAAAAGAATTTTTAGATATTTAAAAGTAACTGCTTTTTAAATATCTTCTCTATACAAAAACTTATGATTTTAATTTAATTTCATATTCAGATGCTGACTTTGGAAGGTGTAGATTATATATAAAAAGAACCTCAGGGACCTATCACTTTTTAGGAAAATATTTAGTTCCATGGTCTCGTAAGAAACAACACCGAGTTGCCTTGTCAACAACTGAGGCAGAATATGTTTCTACAGGTAGTTGATGTGCACAAGTTTTGTGGATGAAAAACACTCTTATGGAATTCGGACTAAATTTCAATAATACACCTATTTTATTTGATAATACAAGTGTTATAAATATTTCAAAAAAACTATTAATCATTCTAGGACTAATCATATTGATATCAGACACCATTTTTTAAGACACCATGTTCTTAAAAAGGATATATTTTTAGAATTTGTAAATACTAAAATTCAATTAGCTGATATTTTTACTAAACCACTTCCCACTGAAAGGTTTGATTTTATTAAGGGGGAGCTAGGTTTATTTATTTTTAAATGAAATTTTAATTTTAATTTTTCTTATTTAATTATTTTAATTCTTCGTTCAATCTTTTTTTAGAAATTTAATTACCTGTTTTTAGAATAATTTAAAATTTTGTCTGTACTGCTTTAAAATTTGTGCTGCATACGTTTTTACTTTTAAATAATGTAATAATTACTATGTATGTAATGACATGGGAATCAAGGATGTCAGAAACCATTTCAAATTCGAAACCCATTAAATTCTTCCAAAACCTTTCAAAACCAAAAAACCTTACCACTCTTGTCTACCCAAACCTGAACCTTAGAATCCCTAACTCTTCAAACCTTCAGAAATCTACAACAGAAATGGACAAGACAAAGATAATTGAGTAAGGAGAAGCTAGAAATTCCAAGAGTCAGTGCATGGTAGGAAGAAATACTCTACCAGGAAAAGTAATCAATCTAGAATGGTTGTATCAAACAAATCTGATGTTGAGGCAAGCCCTCGCATTTCAGAATCTCGATAAAACGTTTAGTGGAAAAAATATAGAGTTTGTATATGACGTAAAGCTTTATCACTTTTTCAAATCTGTTCAGTTCAGTCTTGGAGATACAAAGGATACCATATTTTCAAAAAATGAAGATCAAGATTTTTCAATTTCATCTGTGGAAAAAGATAGAATCTTAAACTGCCATCATGAGGGAGTTTATCATTTCGACGTAAAATTTTTTGGAGATTATGAACATAAGTCATAGGACATTATTTAATTTTTATTTGGTTCTACAAGTATAAGAAAAATGTATTTCAAGGATCTGGAACTTGATTCAAAAGATTTTTGTTAAGTTTGTGTAAATAGGGATTGCACCTATGATATCAGAGATAGAGAATATTTTGTTTCCTGGATTGTACATAATTTTTTTTCTTATGAGTTAAATCAAGTTGAATTTTCCGAGATATAAGTTAATATATCTCAACTACTTCTATCAAACAGAGGCTAGAATAAACTTTTATCCTTATAGAAGGTTCATTTCAAAATTACTCTTTAAGTCTGATATGGTGAGATTAATAGATTCCAGACTAAGATTCCATCACATCAATGTTTTCAATGCTGGAACTATAAGGAAGATTGGATTATTCTAGAGTACTGTGAAAGGAAATCTTATTCCTTTTGGAGTTGAGGAAGACCATGACTCATCTCAAGGGAAGAAACTTGCTACATCTAAGGAAGGCATGAAAGAATCTAGAGCAAGTGAAACTTCAAGAAGATTAATATTTGAAGAAGTTGATCCACCTACTGATGAGGGAAGTCAAGAGGGACTTCATAGGAAAAGACATCGAGTGGCTCAAACTGGGGAGGATCCCGTTAAAGAAAATGTTGCTGCAACTGAACCTCCTTTGAGCTATAGATTTATTATAGAATCTACAGTATAGCAAATTGAACAACCAACAGTTTCTCAGATTGAGGTGACTCCTCAAGTGGAAATAGAAGTTGTGCCTCAAACTGTTGAAAATCCTAGAGAATTTAAAGTGGCTAGACCTAAATCTTCTCAAAATATACAGAATACTGAGATTTTTCAAGATTAATTATCTCAAGATGAACCTGTATTAGAGGATCCAGTATTCGAGGAAATCAATGAAGAAGATGCTTAGGAGGAGAAAGAACTTGTTAGTATGAATCAAGTAGAGAACCTTTCTATAATTCGAACTGAAATTATTAATGAGGATTATTCTGTGGATGAGTCAAGGAAGAACTCAAAGGAAAAATAAGTAGAGAAGCTAGTATAGAGAGAGGATGAAGAGAAATCAGATGTTGAATACCTATCTTTAGTTCTATTAAATCTAGTTGAAACTCAGACTAAGAATCAAGCACAAGGTGCCTTTGATTATGTGAATGTAGAATTTGTGGAACTGTATAGAAAGTTAACCAAAGTTGAATCAGAAAATGGTTCTTTAAGAAGAGCATTGGAAAATGAAAATCAGAGATTTCATAATTTGAAAGTCAGTTCTATTTCAAAACAATAAGTTAAAGTTTTTAAGAAGGATATGTTGGATGAAGTAGAAAATTTGAAATCTGAGATGGTAATGAAGTCATATTTGGTAGATTTTAAGATTTTCATGGAGAAACAATTCGCAACAGTCAGGAACAGTCAAGTATGCACCTTAGGTCCATTTCCTGATATGATAAAAATATTTCAGGCCATTACAACAGTAATGAGAAAAATGAATGAAAGATTGTAGGACCTTTAGTGCAATAGTGCTCCATTATCTATCTTTTCAGAAAACCAAAAGCATCTTATTGAGTAGTTAACCTTAAATGAACCCAGAATAATAACTTTTTAGAATAAGTTCATAGATAAGTTAACTCTTCTTATAGAAAATGAAGAAAGGTTGTATGAGTTCTTTAGAGTCAATTTGATTGAGGATATTCATCTGATTCAAGAGAAAAGATATCTCATTATCCAGTTGTGAGATGGATTAATGAAGAGGTTGAAAAATTAGTTAGAAGAAATCAAGGAAGTAATCCAGAGAAGATGAGACCAGTTTCAAAACTTTTTTGATCCAAACCTTGATTCCCATTATCATTACTGTACTTGTACATATATTTTTAATAAAATATCTTTTCATCCCATGTTTATGTGTTATTAATTTGTTTTATTGTACTATCTATTTTAGAATTATAGTAATCCAACTTCACATATTGATAAATAGTTTATCATAGAATTTAATTAAGTTCAGTGTTATATTAAAAAGTTTTATATTCCTTATTCTATCATTATTTTTTATATCACAAAAAGGAGGAGAAATTTAGATAAACACAACATTTTATTTTATGTTTTTAAAATTGTATTTTAAGATTTTGAATATTTTACTCATGGGGAGAAAAGACATTTTATTTTTATTTCTTTCTTTAAAAAGGAGAAATACAGATAAACATGAAAGGAGAAATTTTGGTATAAACATAAAATTTTATTTTCTTTATTTATAAATGAGGAGATATTATTTCACTTTATAAAGGGGGAGAAAATGTAAAATTTTGAATGTTTGTTTATATATATGTCTGTGTAACTTTGGATAACACAATTTTTATTTCTTGTTGAAATAATTTTGTTAAAATTAAATATTTTTTATCTTTTCAAATTTATAAACTATATGCAATTAATTTTGTAAGATAATATCATTGGTTATTTAATGGGTTTTGTGATCATCAAAAAGAGGGAGAGTGTTGAGAAAGTGTTGTTTTAAATAATACTCTATTTTATTAGGGTTGGATTATTGAGAACAATACTCTATCTGTTTATGATGATTTTGATGCTCACAAATACCCTTGTTTATTATTCTAATGATTTTATCTTAAGTGTATTTTAGGAAATTAATATTCTTTATTTCTCTATTTTGGAAAAATATTAAATCGTTTAATCCACATGGAATATTTGACGAAGTTTTTGGAAATTATTTTAGCATATTAGCATGTTCTGGAAACACTATTAATGCTCTACGTGTTCGAAAGTCACTTTATCGTGTTCTGGAAACACTGCTCATACCCTATATTGAGGAGCGTAGCGTAAGGATGGAATCTGTCATTTAACTTATGGGATATCAGAAAAGTATGGTTAAACAACCATACGTTATCAGAGAAAATTATGGAAGAAGAACCCTACATTAGTATGGAATGTTATATTTGTTTCTCAAAATTATGGTTCATCAACCTTACTTTTTTAAACAACCTTATTTTTTATCAAAAAGTATGGATGATGTACCATACGTTTAGAATCTGATAAAATTATAGATTATATACCGTATGTTTGATAGATAAAGAGAAAATTATGGATGATCAACCTTATGTTTTGAACCTTACGTTCATAGAAATAATGCAATGTAATTCAACCCTATTTTGGTGTCAGAGATTTAAAATATGACATTATTGAGAAATGGTCTTTATACAGATTATCAGGCTGATTTTAAGCCAGATTAAAATCCCGAATTTAAAGTGCATCTTTAACTGATTAAAAGCTATTTATTTGTGATTCAAAGGATCGATTTAAGAGGATCTTTTCATGATGAATATTTAGGGGAGTTACGACTGCTCTGTTATTCAAACATTTGAATATTGCGATTCCAAATGTGAATTTTGTGGATCTAATTTTTTGAAAAGAAAATGTTCTATTTTATTTTATATATCTGTGATATTTTATATTACACAGAAGAGGCAAATCATCGAAAAGGAGATCAGGGAAACAAGTACTCGAGCTTCTCACTGCTACAGTTTACAAAGATGTATGAGTCACTCAGATCTGCTGCTACCATGATCTATCAAACTCTGGTTTTCTAAAGAAGAAGAAGAAAAAAACATCAACAATTTGCCGATTCTACATTTATTATCTATTGTGAATATACTATTGTTGAAGTTTCTAAATTCATTTCAAGATCTACTACAACCGTATCGGATCATAATTACTTCTACCTGAAGATTATTCTTTCTGAAGAAGACGATCCATCGACTATAATTTGCGTGTTGTTGCAACTATAAAGAAAAGCTGGGAAGTATTTTCAAACAAATGCTCTTTTTTTATTTTGAGTGATCAGCTTCTCATACTAAGTTGTGTATTCAGTTCTATGTATGAACCAGAAGGCTCTATTTTATCCTTAACTTGTAATGGTGTCAACTGCCTGCACTCAGCTATGGATGGTCTGTTTATAAGAGGACCAGATAGTTAAAATCACCAATCTTGTAGATAAGAGTGTTGGTGGAGTGGACTAGGGGCCTTATCTTCCCCAAACCACTATAAATTCTTGCGTTCTTTAACTATTTATTTTCCGCTGCATAAAAAAACCTGATAAAGATAAAAGGACTGACTCGATCATCATCATGATTCGTGAAGAATTTTTAAAAGACACAATCCACCCCCTCCCCCTCTTGTACATATATGGTATAACCCAATCCGACATTTACATGACATTAATAATCATTTAAACCTTTATTTAGTGGAAATTATTTTCATCATGGTAGTTTTCTTCCCAAGTTTCAAAACCATAAATGACTTACCTCGTTATCATTTCACTTAGAAGAGTTGAATACATTGCATGAATGGTAACATCCTCTTACCATTCTAACAGGTATTCCTTAAAAATTGTGTTAGTTTTTCCTTTTATTTGATGGGGTAGGGTAGAGTTTGGATTGGGAGGATACTTATAATAGTGAAGTCAGCTATTTGTTGGATTCTCACCTTCAAATCGAATTTTCATGCAGGCTTACAGAGGGTTACATGTTGTGTAACATGATTAAATATCATGTAATGGTCCTCCAAACATGTCATGATAAGACTCGCACTAAGACCAGTACATGTCGTGAGTTTTCACTACATGACGTGATAGAATTAATGATTGGTTTTTAACCCGAAGTGTCGGTTTTTAATGAAAAATGGTATGTGTTTCAACAGTTACAAAACTTAAGTATTGCATATCGTGTATTGGTATTACACATCGTGTAATACCCCAACTTCATTTTTAAAATAGTAAGTGCACCTAGTTAATTATTTTTAGATCCACTCCAATTTCTTCTCCCTCTACCAAGAGCTTTCCCGTGTGATCTTGAATCTTTCAAACCCTTCTAGATCCATTCCTTTGGTGTTTGATAATCATTTATCTTGCAGTGTGATTCTCAGGTCAGTTTTTTCTCTAGTTCTTTAAGTTTCTTTCTTTATACTCTCATGGTTTTTTAATGGATCAACTTGGAATTGATAGATCTATTCTCTATGGTGTTGGATCTTTATTCTTGGTTGAGTTTCGAGTTCTTTTACACCTTCACTCTCATTGATGGGTGTCATTACGAGTTTTGAATTTTAGGAAACGGTAGGTGGTTCTCTCCTAATTAGCCAAATTTATTATTCCTAAATTTATTGATTTATTTCAATTGTTGATTTAAATTCAATTTCTTAAACTTTCTTTCAATTAAATTGATTAAAACATGATTCCAGTGAATTGGGAGATTTGAAATGGTTTTGGAAAGAGAATTTGAAAAACCCCCCAATTCCATTGAATTGGGGTGTGTTTTATAGAAATTGGTTAATTTAAATTGTTGAATTTAAATTTTGGATTTTATGGAAATTATTTCAATTAAATTGTTGAATTTAATTTTGGAAATTAATTGTGAAAATGCTGGAATTGGTTATTAATGGATTTAAAACTTATGAAAATGGATTAAAATGATTTGATATAAACCTAGTGGTTTTATCTTGTGGAAAGGGCATGTTTTTTTATTAAAACCTTTTTTGGTTTTAAATGGAAAAAAATTAGCATTTCTAAAATAGAAGAATTGGATTTAATTGTATTTTAAGTAGTCTAAAAATAAATTTCCCATCATATAAGAGTGCATGCAAGCCTTATGTAGTTGGTGAGTTATTTGGATACACTCTGTTATTACAATGTTCTAAAGCATACCTATGGTGGGTCACATCCCTAATGCAAGGGTGATGAGTTTCCCTTGTCCAGTGTTAGGAGGATGTGAGTATAATCATTTTTATATGATCACTTAAAGAGTGAATAATATTATAGATTATTAATAATATCATACTTTTTGTAAGATTACCATGTTACTCAATTGTTTATTTACATATGATATACAAATTTATACAAATGTTATAAAACTACTTTACATGCCTTTTCTAGATTTATGTAAACTGTTTTATGTAACTATTTCATTTAATTCATTGTTTTAGAAATATTACATCTTTTGTAAAGTAAAGTGTGTTCTGTAAAAGTATTTTCCATCATTTTAGAAATGTAAATCATGTTTTTTTAATATGCTTTTTTAATTTCCAAACCTGTTTATTTTGAAAATTGAAAACCTTTATTTGGATAATCTATATTTGGAATCTATTATGGAATCTTTGGTGGTATCCTACTAGGCATATGCTTACACCCTACTTCTGGATTTAGTTGTTTGAACACTTTATCCTTCCATGTTCAAATAAGGGGAAAGTATCACTTGGAGGTGGATCCTACTGTTTAACTGTGTACATGGTGAGTTGTTTCTTGGGGACTTGGGTTGTGTTTTTTCTTTTTTTAGTACTTGGGTTTTAGTACTTTTGGATTTTATTCTTTGTTATATTTTTGTACTTTACTCCCATTGGAGCCTCCTTGTTATGTATATTGTCTTGTTTCTTTTTCTTATACTATATTTTTTGGAAAATTAATTCCCAATTTCATGTTGTACAATACTAGGTGCTAGTCTCCAACTTGTGAGAATCGGGAACTCCCTTCAAGCTATGTCAGGGAGGGATCAGTTATTGGGTTACCAGGATACCTAGGCTGGTTCGTGACATGAATCAAGGTTAGAAGTCACATTTTTGAACAAAATTAAATTTTTAGGATATAAATTAATCATCTCATGTGTGAAATATTAGTTATTAATCAACTTGAGATCTAGGAGAACTTAATTTTTAGGTCTTTGATAGGTTTTTAACCTAGGATCCTTCCCTTCGTTAAAAATATATATTTGATTGAGGATATATTTTTCCTCATCATTTCAAGAATTTTACCTCATTGAATTATCATGTAAATATACTTATTTTATCTTAGATAATTTATAATGACACTAGTTTTCCTCTTCATCTTAACCTTCTTGGTTCTTCATTAGTTTTGATTCTCTTTGATAACCATTTCTTGGGTAGTGAGGTTTTTCATCATCAATTTTTGGGATAGTTTATACTCTTGACCTCCTTTATAAATGTTCCCCTCTCTTTTCGGTCTTTCAGTTATAATTTTTCTTGGATCTATCTGACCTTTGGTGTAGGGAATAAAATTTATTTTTCAAGTTTTTCCTTCATTTATGGGTAATTCTTCCACAGAACAATGTTTTTAGCATTATTATACATCTAGTTTCCTTTATTTAGAGACAATGTCCTATTACAGAACTCCTAAAATTTTGTTTCCTATATTTATACTTCACTGGAGAGATCTAAAACCTAGTAATATTATAAATTTGGTTTTCTTCAACACATCACTAGTGATAGTGTTCCCCTTCGATGAAATTTCATTCATCCTTCTAGTGTATTTTCATCAATGTTATTACCTGGGAATTTTTTGTTATTATTATATTATATTCACTATTATTTTACTAAAAATATCTTCATTGTGATAAATGTAATTTTTGGAAAACATATTTTATGTATTTTTAAGAAGTTTAATGGTTTTTTACTAGTTTTAATTGATTTTAATGAAATTATATTTGACAGAGAGAGGGGAAGTGTTAGTATTAATGTTAATCTAATACATGACTTTCATGATGATGTTAATAATATAGGTTTAATTGATCTTGGTTTTGAATGAAATAATATTACATGGTTTCATGGAAGGGATGTAAACACTAAATTTATGAGTGCTTGAATAGATATTTTCCTTCAAAAGATTGTAAGTTTACGTTTCCTTCATTTAGAGTTTCTCATCTATCAACTATAACATTGGATCACTATCAAATTATGTGATGCTTAATTCCTAATAATTAATTCAGGAGGAGAATGATATATTTTATATTTTAAATGTTGTGGTGTGAGGATCAAAGATATGAGACCATAATAGTGAAATCCTAGAATCAAAATGAAATGAATGTGGAAAAAATCAGAATGTTTTATCTGATATTCATTATTGAAGAGGAAATCTAAAATGGGATTTTGATAATAATATTTTCAAAATAGAGAATGAATATTTTTATTTTTTATAGATATTTTTTTATTTATGGGTTTATTGATGGAATCATATTCTTGGAAAATCATATTGGAAACTTGTTGCTTATTAAAGACAAATATTGGTAGTTTAGATTAAGGGTTAAATATAGGTAAGAAGAAGACTAAAATGTAATATTTTTTATCAAAATTATTCTATATAAAGAAGGATAATTTAATTAATATGTTAAAATATGATAATGGTTATTAGGTAGAAGGTGGTTATGGAATCAATAAACTTGTTTTTATGAGAATTTTTTTACATATGAGAAAAACATTATTTAATAAAATGTGAATAATTGTATTTTTTCCATTATTTCATCTTAGGTGAATGATATGTTAGTTAGTAAAATTTATAAATCTGAAGCTATTTAGTTTTTAAATTTTATGAATCCTACTAAGGCCATGGACTTGAATATTCTTTATTCAATATTCTATATAAGGGATTGGAATATTGTGGTACAAATGTTTTAAATCATAGGAATATTTTTTTGAATTGTATGAAATCACATACTCTATATAATGAGACTATTCTAACTCTAATTCATAAGATTTTAAATCATAATTCAATTGTGGAATTATAGTTGATTATCCTTTGTAATTTTATTTATAGATTATTCTTTAATGTCTTGGTGAATTAACTATGGAAAATATTACCCTATATCATTTAGAAAATGAAATTTTCATTTGTACCTAAATAGTAAATTATAGACTATGTGATTATCTTATATAGAATTTTCCCTTCTAGGAATGTTTAATTACTTTCAAGGAAATGAAAAATGGATTTGAAACTTGACATGATGAAAAAATATGATAGATTGGAGTAGAGTTTTTAGGAATTAAATTTTAAATAATATGGGTTTCATAAATTATATCCTTGAAATATTTTTGAGATATATCTCTTCATTTTGTTACACAACTAGAAAACGAGCATTTAATATTGTTTTTTTCAACAGTAGCTTTTAAATTCACTATAAAACATTCCATTTTTCTGGTGGTATAAAACAATCATTAATTCAATGGTGATTTATTAAAAACTAATTCCATTTAGTAGTAGTTAAAATTGTTTCTAAAACTAAATTTTTTATTGTTTCTTTAACTGTAGTGACAATTTTTAAAACATTGTCAATAAAATAATGAAATTTAACAATTATCATTACTAATTAATAAAATTTTAATTACTTATTAAAAATAAATTATTAGTGGTTAATTATTATTATTATTATTATTATTTATAATCATTTATTATTTATTATATATAATTTTCTTTATTTAATAATTGTTAACTATTAGTTCTTAATTATTTATAATTATTATTTAGTAATTATTTTAAAAAATTAATTAATTAATAACTATTTAATACTATTTATTATTTATTATTTATTTATTAATTATTAATTTGTAGTTTTTAATTATTAACTAATGTTATAAGAGAAGTTGAAAATTTGACTTGAGCTCCAAATGACCATAAATTTTAATTTGGGTGTGTGGTGGTACTCCAAGACCTTTGAAATAGAAGCTTACAAAAATAACTATGATCATATTAAATAAAAATTTGGTAATAATTAATAATAATAAAATTATTAACATTCTAGGAGAATTTATAAATTAGACATCAACTTTAAAGGACCATAACTCTTGATCTGGGTGTCCTTTTAGGCTTTGGGACCTATCAAATCAAATATTGCATTGAGTTTTATGAATCTTGGTATTGGGTAATATCTTAAACCATTTTATCTTTCTTAAAAGTGACTTAGAATGCCTCCAAAACTGAGTTTTAATTTAAGGTACTCAAATTTTATAGTTTTTTATGGTATTTATGCTTTCGTTAAGATTTTTTTATTATTCTTTTGGGTAGTGTATGAATTTATTCCATGGATTTTCATTTTTATTTATATGATAGTATTGAAATTGTAGTAGACTTTCATATTCTAGTTATTTGTTTTTCTAATGTGTCTTATGTTCCATAGACTTCTTTATCATGGTTAATACCAAATACTTCTCTCATGGGAATGTCAAGAAATGGATTTTGATGAAATTCATGTTTAAACCTTAGTGGTTAAATAAATTTCAAATGTATTGAAGTTTAAGGTTAATAATTTTGTGTGTGTGTGTGTGCATGTATGACCGATCACTATAAGCATCAACCAGCTACAAAGAGCACCCAACCAATCCATATATGCAATGTCAGGGTTGCGGACATGATAATATAGTAGGGATGGATGGAAGGAATGAAAGATAAGCTATTAAATTTTACTTCTTGTTCCAACGGTCCTTCGGGTCATGTAATTATAATGCCTTTGAGCCTTTGGATATTTCGATCATGTAAAAGGTTCTCTCTTAACCTAATTAAAATGATGGATTATCCAATAATAAATTAAAATAGAATAGAATTTGAGTTTTTCATGTGTGCATATATATATATACACACATATTTATATTTATATATATTTACGTAAATTTATTTCTATTTATATATATTTATAGATATTTCTATGTATTTATTTATATTTATATACATTTTTTAATATTTATAATTATATATATTTATATACATTACGTGGTCATATATTTATTTATTTATTTATTTATTTATTTATTTATTTATGTGTGTGTGTGTCTTTATTTATGAATATTTATGTGTTTACATATATATGTGTGTGAGTGTGTGTGTGTGTTTATATATATATATTTTTTATTTACATATAATTATATTCAGTTATATATATATATATATATATATATATATGTGGGTAATTTTATTTATATTTATATGTATTTATAAATATTTATATATATTTATATATATTTATGAATATTTATATATATATATATATTGTGTGAGTATACCCCTAAGTACCTATAATATATATATATTGTGAGGGTATATATGTGTGTGTGTGTGTGTGCATGTGTGTACATCTATATTTATATTTAAATATTTTTAATTATATATATATTTATTTATTTATTTTTGTATGTATGTATATTTATTTATAATTATAGAGATTTAAAGATATTTATACGTATTAATGTATATTTATAAATATTTATATTTATATATATTTATATATATTTATATATATTTATATATATTTATATATATTTATATATATTGTGGGTGTGTATATCTATATACAAGTACATATATGTATATTTATATTTCTTTCAATATATATATATTTTTTATATATATATATTTATTTATTTATTTAATTTTATATATATATATATATTTATTTATTTATTTATTTATTTATATTTATTTATAACTTTTATATTCTTATATTTATTTATAATTCTATATATATATATTTTTATGTATTTATGTATTTATGTATAATTATGTATATTTATATGTATTATATTTATATATATTATGTGGGTGTGTGTGTGTGTGTTTATATGTGTTTATATATGTATTTAAATATATTTATATTTATATATAATTATATTCAATAGTAAGTATATTTATGTTAATATATATTTATGTAAATTTATTTATATATATATATATTAGGTATAGTGGATTAAAAACTACAAATACACACTCACTCAGGCACCTGAGTTGGTCAAGTATCATCCCTCTTCGCAGGGATTAATAAGCACCCACTAGGACCTTATTACAATTTATTGATGGCCTAAAATCCCCTACATGATGGAGTGGCCCAAAGGCCTTGATCTATAGTGAGGTTGAAGCCACTTGTGACTTGAAGGCCCTTGAAAGGTGGCCTGAAGTTCCATCTTGGTAAATAGTATAGTCAACTACAATACCATGTTTGTTATAATACCCAACTGATATAATTCCTGCAATAGTACCCAGCCAAAAATCCAAAAAAATGTGCACTATCATGGGTTGAACCTATGATCACTTTGAGGTTGAGATAAAACCTTCACCATTAAATTAAGACTTATGTAACATCCCAATATTATAAAAAAGGTAGACTATGTTTGATAGCGTACAAGATACGAAACACTGAGCTTAAGCGAACAATGAAAATTTATTATTTAAATGTGATTAATATAACCAAGCCATTAAATTAGTGATAATGAATAGTATTAACCTCATTATGAAATATATAATGGTCCTACTCATTTATAATGTATTAATTTATGCCTTTTAAATAAGTTTTTTTTAGTAAAACTAATTTATTATTAACAAAATATGTGTTCTTCAAAAATGATTTCTATTACTTTTTATGGTTTATTATTATAATTAATTTATGGAAATTTTTTGAAAATTTATTGAAAAAATAATTTCATTTCTAAAGTCATCATGTAAAAATATCTTAGGTTTAATTTTTTAGAACATTATGAAAATATTTATTTTTCAATGAATCGTAAAAAATACTGATTTTTATTGAAAAAATTATTTTATTTTAAAGTATTTACAAGGTAAAATAATGTTTTGGATTATTTTTAAATTTTAATTAGTTCAATTTGATTTAAAATAATCCAATTTTGTTTTTCAAATGGATTTTAATCTACAATTTATTGTAAAAACATTATATATATAAAAATGGAATTTTTCTCGAAGAACTGTTTTTTGTTGCATTTTTTCTTTTTGATTTTAAATTGGATCTGAAACTTCAATGATTTGAATTTTTAAAAATTAATTAAAATTTTTAATTAGTAGTTTTAGATTTTTTAAATATTTTTCTTTTATTTTTTGTCAATATGAATAGTAAACTTGGTAATTTTATTACCACAGTAAAGGGTAAATCGTGTAATTTAGGTTACAAATAAACTTATAAGAACTATAAAATAACAAAAATAATTTAATAAATCTTATTTTATGATTATATATTGACTATAATATGCTAATAATATAATTTATGACATTTTCAGGCTACTTGGATGAGATTGTGACCTTTATTGTATTTTATTTAAAAAAAAGTCAAACATGTCGCACTCTTGTTTTAATAAATGTAATATTTTTAAAATGGCGTTATCTAGAGGATATTTTCAACTATAAATAGTATATTTAAATATAATATATTTAAATTTTTCATGGTAATTTATTTTTAATTTTTAGTGAATAAATAATTACCTTAAATATTTTCACAACGTTGATGTAGTAATTATATAATTAATAGAAAATTTAAATAAATGATAATAAAAAATATTATAATAAATATAATTTTAAATAATTAAGGTGAAACATGAATTTTATATATTAACTTGAAATTTTATGGATATAATAGAATATTTTTTTCTAATTATAAGTGTTATATTGATATAATTAAAGTTAAAGTAATGAAAAGTTCTTAAAATTGACATTATGTATACTTTATAGTAAACAACATTTTATTAAAAGATATAAAATTCCTAAAAATGAAAATTTTTTCCAAGAAATTTGGAAAAGGTTTAAAATATCAACCATGGTTCATTTATGTATTTTTTTCCATTTTATAATAACTATATTAACCCTCAAAGAGTAAACATTCAAGTTGTCACGGCAAGAGTTAAAGTGGTTAAATTGTGATTAAAACCAAAAGATAATGGTATAAATATAGTAAAAACTTGTTTAATTTTTATTATATGAGATTATTTTGACCCATAATCATATTATATTTTAAATAAATCACTTTTTATTCATTTTTAATTGAAAATTAATTTATATTAATTAAATATATTGAGAAATTCCAAGAGCTCCCCTCCCCTCTCTTATAAAAGGGAACCTCTTATTATCATTTCATCACAGTTAAAAACCCATTTTTTTACAATACATGACCAAATAACTTCCTATAATCCCTCACATAATTATAGAGGTCTTTTTTTATTCATAACACCAACCTCATTGGTCTTAATGTGTTAAGAAAAGAAGATTGTCTGAAAAAGATGTGCCACTTTTAATTAATAATTACTATTTTTCTTATTGTGACACATCCCTAAAACATTATTCAACCTATTTAAAATAATAAATCATTAATTATCCATATACTAATAATTTATTATGTTGTTTTCATGACCTATATCTATCTCCACTTCCATAAAATTGGTAAATAATTCATCATTTGTGTGTATAGCGGACTACAGCCCCACGAACAGATGTAATTCGATTTCCATACCTATCTCTCTATATAGGTTATAATGATGGAATTATTATTTATATATTATATTAATGAAATATTTATCATTATTAAATGATAATATATCTCTTAAATTCTTACCTTTCCAAGAACAGAAAAATAATAACGCAGTTCGTGCATACGTGTGGATTACCACCTCCATGAAGCAATGTGATTTGTTTTTCATCACCACATCACGTGGATGATATATATAAGTATATATGAGTAATTAATATGATATTTAAAATATTATGATAATTATTTTAATATAAAATATTAATCACCTTTTTTCATAATGATCATTAAAAATTAGAAATGTTAATAATGCGTACGTACGACCTCCTGTCTCCATGATTGTAACATAGTTTATTCTTCATAATCATATTTAATGTGTGGATTTTAAGTATAATTTATATATATAAATTATAATTATTAATTATTATTATTATTATTTATATGTTTTAATAATGACCTTTGTGACCATAGTCAAATTTCTGAAGACATTTTGGACTTAAGTATCAAATATTGTAAAAACGCTCAATGTGAATTTAAATGAATAAGTAATTGTATATAACATGGTAATAAGTGATATAAATGGAATAATTAACTTGAAAATGTTATCAATCAAGTATAAAATTAATAAAATTTTATTATTAAGGAATATAAAGTACATGTGTGATGAATCGTATTCAAGGTAAGGAAATTTCTTTTAAAATTTATTTTTTAAAAAGTTTCCCTTGAAACTCTTTTTTATCCATGTCTATATGACTAATTTATAAAAAATATTTAAATAATATTTTTACTATTCTTATAAGATTTTTAAATTCATATTTACCCAAGTTTTATTTTTTACAAATTTTTTTGAAAGGATTCGTTTCTTCATCTTCCAAATGAGGTAATTTGTGAATTTTCTGCAAAAAAATATGAAGGGAACATTTTTCAATATTATACAGAATGAGAAGATTTTCTCACCATCATGATTACTTAATTATTTGAATTTTACTTTATAATTTTAAAATTTTATTTTCAATTAAAAAAATTTCAATATTATGTGCATAGTTTTTATATTGTAAATTTTATTTTGAAGAAAAATGGGAAATTTGATATCAGAAAGTGTTTTACATATAGGTTTAAAAACGTTTTTCAAGGGTTTTATTCATGATATGATCCTTGTAAATTTCTTACAAAGGTTTTAGCCCCATTATAACTCATAGGTGAACCCGTATGATTATTCCATTTGTAAGAGTGATTATAATAGTGATTATAAGAGTGATATGGTAAGGATATACCAAGGAAACTACATGACTTTTATATTCTTTCAAAAGAGTTTTCATTTAAATATTTTCATTTAAAAAGGTAATATAATGATATTTTTACAAGTAAGATAATGATTTTTAAAAGGATTATTTTTAAGAAAACATTTACATGTGTTTTCATTTTTTTAACTGGACTAATAGATTTACTATTTTATGTCCCTTGCTAATATTTTTGTGATCACCCCATGTTTTAAATTTTTTTAATAGTGTTTAAGGATGGGTAAGAGAAAATAAGAAGTAAATTTGAAAGTTGTGAAGAAATGTGATGAGAAAAAAACATGTTTATTCTTAAAAGGTTTTGTTTTGTGGGAAAATGGATATTGATTATAAGTTTTCACTTATAATGTATAGGTTAATTAGTAATATTTTTTCATTATTCATTAAAACTCTAAACCTAAAATATCTAGGGGAATTAATGATAGGTAATTTTATTCTAAAGTCACTGGAATATGTAATTTTTAGGTAGGGTGCTTATAGTTGGTATCAGATCTGGGCTTAGATAACTTTAAAGTTAGGTTGTTATTTAAAAATAAGTTAAAATTCATAAATAACAACAATGTTTATCATATTATGGAGATTCATAGTTATTTGGGATAAATTGAAAGATTTTGAGATAACAAAAATAACGATATAATAGTGTTTACCCTCCTCACAAGATGGTATAATGTAATCTTATAGATATGATCACACTAACCATTTTTGTTTTAATAAATGGATGGATCCAGAAGGCACCAAATTAATAATGGATGGGAGGGAAAATGTGGTGGTTTTCTGAATGAGAAACCAAACAAAATGGGAGTTGTATTGATTACTCTTATAGTTATTATAAACTAGCTGTTAAGAGTAATTATTAATAACTTGAACCTTTTTGGGTTTCCTAATGCATCAAATAAGAGATAAATAAATCCTTGTGGGAGTTTAGGTGAAAAAAATCAAAAATTTAAATATATTAAATGAAAAATATGTCAAGAATATGGAAATATTCACCCACTAAAATATATTAAAATAATAAAAAGATTTTTTATATGTGTAAAATGAGGTCATAAATCAATAACCTATAAAAGCAAAAAATAGGTTTTTAGTTAACTCCATAAAGGTGAAATAAGTTATTTTTTATTTATCAATTGAATTATTTAAATGTGGGGAGTATTTTCATTATAAATATTGATGTCATAAGAAGAAGGCTCATGAATGGGATTAGCAGGACCATACATATACCTATTTAGAAATACATAATTCCATTATATTTGAACATAAGGAAACTTCAGATAACATATGAAAGGTATAGATTATTTATTGGATCATGTTTTTATACTATTTAAACTTAATAAAATATTCATATTCTTGTTTTTTGGAAATAAGTATTAATTAATTGGATGGAAAATAATGTTCAATGGATTATGAAGAACAATGAATGATTAATATGTTTATATATAATTGATTCAAGAGGTATGGTGGATTTAAGAATGATCAAATTTTTAAAAGTATTAATACTCTTTTATTATGGGTTTACTTTGGGAGACATTTAATGATTTTGATTAAACCTTAAATTTATCATATGAAAATTTTATTTGAGGAAGCATAATCTTTTAATTTAATAGAAATAAGTTTAAATGTATGAATAAAATTTATAGTATTTATGATCTCTGATTTTGAGGTAATTATGGGTTGTTACAATTTGGGGATGAATGTTTTATCAGAAATTGATTTGGTGATCAATTTTATTTTGGAATTAGGTCACTATTTTGGGAACCTTATATGATATTATGGGGTTTTATTTTTGAAATGAAGGTTAAATTATCATTCAAAATCATATGTGGTTTTATTGTGGCCTTTATTGATTCAAGTTATTTATAGAAATTATTAACATATCTTAGAGATTATCTTATTAGGACAATTATATTTTGGTATGTTAATTGGAGAAAAATATTAAAATTATCTTGGAAGACTGTGTGATAAAATGCTATCAATTTTTTGGGTTCAATCTTAGTCTATAATATTTTTTATAAATTTTAAGGTTAGTTGTTTTTTTAATGATCTATGTTGAAATTTGGGTATTATTATTGAATTTTGGATATTAAAGAAGTTTTTCTTAGTACTAAGGTTTAATCATTTTGGGGAATTATATTATCTTATCCTAACCATTTTGGTGTTGGTAAATTTCATAAGATAGATGAAATATACAGTTATTCTTTTTTTGATTATGTGATTTATTAAAATATGATTCTAGTACTTTAGGAATAAAATATTTAGGCTCATCATTTAGAGAAAAAGATGAGTTTGTTTTGTAAATTCATTAAAGGATGAAATTATACTTGTCAAGTAAGATTATTTACTTATGTTATTGGTATATATGAAAATGGAATTACTAAATCTATGAAAATAATATTTAAACAAAAACTTTATATGTTTAATTTTCTTATCGAGAAATTAATATCCTTTCAACCCATCACTGATTTACAATTTTGTAATTCTTAACATTCGCATGACCATATTATCTATCACTCTCTATCAGTCTTTAGAAGTTAATTTTCTCTTGAATATCCATGTTTTCACTTCCCACTTATGTTCTCATACTCGGAAACCTATTATTTATTACTCCATATGACCTTCATACTTCCATTTTCTCTCTTATCAAGTGGGAGTTTTATTAATCCTTTTTACGATGTCGGGTTTCAATAAAGTTATTTTGAAAATTAAAAAACCTATTTTTTATCTAGAGTTCAGATTGTGTGGAAAAAATTTCTTAAAGGGGGTAGAATTTAACATTTCAATATTATAAAAAAATACAATGTTTGATAGCATACAAGATACGTAACATCGATCTTAAATGAACAATAAAAAATTATTATTTAAATTTGACTATTATAAACTAGCCATTAAAATAGCGAGAATGAATAGTTGTAACCATATTATTAAATATATAATTGTCATACTCATTTATAATTTATTAATAAATGATTTTTAAATAATTATTAGATTTTTAGTAAATTTATTTTATTCTTTAAAAAATATGTTTTCTTTAAAAATGTTTTTTTGTAACTTTTTATGGGTGATTATTATAATTTATTTATGAAAATTTTAGAAAATTTATTTTAAAAAATGAATTTAATTTTAAAATTCAACATGTAAAAATTATCATAGGTTTAATTTTTGATAATTTTCAGAACATATTCATTTTTCAAAGAATAGTGAAAAATATTGATTTTTATTGAAAATTGTATTTTATTTTAAAGTATTTATAAGTTAAAATTATATTTTTGATTATTTTTTAATGTTAATTAGTTAAATTTAATTCAAAATAATCTAATTATTTTTTTAAAATTTATTTTATTCTTGAATCTAGTATAAAAACATTTTATATTTAAAATGGGATTTTTTCTATAAAAAAATTTTCATTGCATTTTGTCGATTTAATTATAAATTAGATTTTGCGACTTATGTGATTTTAAGTTTAAAATATTGGTTCCATTTTTTGTAATAAGTGGTTCCAAATTTATCAAAATGTTCCCTATTATTTTTTGGTCAATATGAATAATAAACTTAGTAATTTTATTACCACGGTAAAGGGTCAATCATGTGATTTAGGTTAAAAATAAAATGATAAGAAAAATCAAATGACCCAAACACATACCTAAATATTATTTTATAATTATATATATTATAATAATTCAATGGTAGAATCAATGACCTTTTGGGGCCAATTGGTTGATATTTTGACCTTTATAGTATTTTATTTATATAAAAGTCAAACATGTCACTCTCTTTCTTTTATAAGTGTAATATTTTTAATATGGTGGTATCAAGATGATATATTTGACTATAAAAATTATTTTCTAAATCTAATAGATTTATCTTCGTCATGGTAATTTATTTTTAATTTTTAGTAATTAAAAATTTTCTTTAAATGATTGGACAACTTTGATGTGGTAATTATTTCATTAATGGAAAAATCAAATAAATGATATTAAAAATATTAAAATAAATATAATTTCAGATAATTAATGTAATAAAAGAATTTTATAGAAGATATTTACATCTTAGGTGCATGATAATATTTTTTTTATAATTATAAGTGTTATCTTGATTTTATTAAAGTCAAAGTAATGAATAGTTATTAAAATTGACATTATGCATATTTTTTAGTAACAATATTTTATCAAATGATGTAAAATTCGTAAAAATATTAAATTTATGTTGTCTGAGTAAGAGTTAAAGGGATTAAATTGGGGTTAAAACCAAAAGATAATGGTATAAATATAGTAAAAAATTCTAATTTCTATTTTATGAGGTTATTTAGACCAATACGCATATTATCTTCTAAATAAATCACATTGGAGACATTCTTAATTAAAAAATAATTTATATTAATTATATATTTTTAGAATTTCCAAGAGTGTCCCTACCCTCTCTTATAAAAGGGCACCTCTTCTTATCATTTATTCACCCTGAAAATCCCATTTTTTCGCCAATACCTACCCAAATACCTTCCTATAATACCTATGCTCATTATATAGGTATTTTTCTAGTCATAACAAAAACATTAGTGTTCTTAAGGTTTCAACAAAAGAAGATTGTCTGAATAAGAGGTATCGTTTTTAGTTGAGTGTTTATATTTTGTTTATTATTCCAAATCCCACAAAACTTATTCAACCATTATAAAATATTAAATCCATAATTTTCTATATACTTATATTTTATAATGTTATTTTAATTACCTATATCCATATACACTTCCATAAAATGGGAAAATAATTTATCGTTCATGTGTACAATGGACTACCACCTAACGAACCGATGTAATTCGTTTTTCATCACCATCTCTAAAGACTAATTATAATGATGGAATTAATGTTTATATATTATATTCATGAAATATTTATTATTATTTAAATATAATAAATCACTTATGTTCTTACATTTCAATGCTAAAAAATGATAACATCATTTGTGTATACGTGTGGATTACCACCTCCATGAAGTGATGTGATTTATTTTTCCTCACCATATCACATGGATGATATATATAACTATATATAAATAATTAATATGATATTTATGATATTTATGATATTATTATTATTATGAAATGATAAAATAATACTTACCTTCTTTTCATAATGATCTTTGAAAAATTGAAATCTTACTTATGCGTACATACAATCTATTGTCACCATGTTTGTAACGTAGTTAATTTTTTATAGTCATATTTAAAGGGTGGATTTAAAAGTATTATTTATATTTAAAACTTATAATTATTTAATTATTATTATTCTTTAAATGTTTTAATAATTACCACTATGACATTAGTCAAATTTTTAAAGACATTTTGGACTTAAGTACCGAATATTATCAAAACGCCCAATTTGAATTTAAATGATTAAGTAATTATAGATAACATGTTAATAAGTGATATAAAAGGAATAATTAACTTTAAAAATATTATTAATCATGTATAAAATTAACACAATTTTATTACTTAGGAATATAAAGTACATACGTTATGTATCGCACTTGGGGTAAGGAACCTTCTTTTAAATTGTTTTTATAAGTTTCCATTAAAACTCTCTTTTTTTCCAAGTCCATATGATTGATTTATAAAAAATGATTTAAATAAAAAATATATATTATTATATAATTTTTTTAATTCATTTTTACCCATGTTTTATTTTTTTATAAAACTTTTTTAAAGGAACATTTTTCATTTTCCAAACAAAGTAATTTTTTACTTTTCCGATAAAAATATGGAAGGAATGTTTTTTAACTTATACGGAATGAGTGGGTTTTCCCATCATCATTATGCCTTATTTATTTTAAGTTTAATTTATCAGTTTTCACTATTATTTTCAAATAAAATGTTTTCTTTATGACACATGTAGTTTTTAGATTTTAAAAGTGATTTTTAAGAAAAAATTATTATTTTGATATCCAAAAGTGTTTTGAAACAAAGATTAAAATCATTTTTCAAGTATTTAATTCATAATGTAGTCATTATAAATTTTTTAGTAAGGATTAATTCCATTATATCTCATGGTTGAGACCTTTATATCTTAAATGATGGGTGTACTGAGATAGCACTCTAATGCATTGGGTTCTCTAGAGGTGGAAGTCAATTATATGGTTATTCAATTTTTAAGAGTGATTGTAAGATTAATTGTAAGAGTGATGTGGAAAGGATGTCTTAATGAAACTACATGAATTTTATATTATTTATAATGTATTTATATGTAAATAATTTGATTTAAAAATTTAATATAATGATTTTTTAAAGGAGAATTGACTCTCTTTTCAGATGAAAATGTATGTTTTTAAATAAACGTTCTTCATGAGTTTTTATGTTTTTCACTAGACTAACAGTTTTACTATTTTATATACATTACTAATATTTTTTTATTTTCCATACATTTTAAAGTTTTTTTATAGTATTTATGGATGGATAAGAGAAATTAATAAGTCAACTTAGAAGTTGGGAAGATATGTCATGAGAAGAAAATATGTTTCTTTTTAAAAAAAATTTGTTTGGTGGAAAAATGTATACTGAGTATAATTTTTCACTTGTAATGTATGGGTTACTATGGAATATTTTTTCCTAATTATTTAGAACACTAAAAATAAAATATCATTGGGTATTAAAGATAGATAATTCTAGTCTAAAGTCACTAGAATATGTAATCTTTATGGTCAGGTCCTTACAGGCTAGATAACATATTTATAAATATCTTTATGTATTTCTGTATATGTATATATTTATATATATATACATATTTATGTTTATATATAATTATATTTAATAATATATGTGTGTGTGTTCATAAATATTTATGTAAATTTATTTATATTTATATATATTATGTCTGGGAATATATATGTGTGTTTGTGTGTGTGTTTATATTTATATATAATTATATTTATATATATGTATTAAAATATAAATTTGTGTAAATTTATATATATTTATATATATTTAATAGATATTTATATATATATTTGCGTATATTTATAAATTTATATATCAGAATATTTCTATAAATTTATATATGATTATATTTTTATAAGTGTGTATTTATAAATTATGAAGAAATATATATATGCATATATATGTATTAAAATGTATTTATATATATATATATTAAAGTCTTTTTAGTTATCAAATAAAGAGGTTGTTGGAGTGATAAAGTCTTTGCAGAGTAACCAAGAGGCACAAAATAAATAAAATTATTTAAAATAAATAAAACCTCCATGTAATAATTAGAGGTGGTTTTAAAAATCAATGCTAAATAATTGATTTATAAATTTTTGTTAAAATTTTAAAAATATAAACCTTTCGTTAAACATTTAAAATAACCACTAAATACCCAAAGTGAAATGATCCATAGTAGTTTTGTAAAAGATTCACACAATAATCTCTACCATAGTCATCTATGGTGATTTCTAAAAAACATCATGAATCATTTCAGGATAGTTTAAACCACTTATAAATTAGTTTTTTTCATAATATTATATGGTTAAGGTTAATAAAGAACTCAAAAAATCCATTATCTCACTATGATGGTTACACTAGGGAGATCTTAATTCCCCATATCTATTTATCATCATTATGAATATTTTTTAGAACTTATTTCAAGTATATCTTTATATAGGAGAGCACATGTTGTTAAAGAAAGAAAAAAAGGTCGAGTAATTACTCATATTTTATTTATGGATGGTTGTATTTTATTCTCTAGGTATACATGACAATAATTTCAGACTATTGATTATCTCATCTACTACTATTATAAAGACTCAGGTCAAAAGATGAACTTCAAATATTTGAGGCACCATTTAGTAGAGGACTTTTAAGGATAAAATAAATTAATTTTTTTATATTATTTTCATTAAATAGGTCAAAAAACATAATAAATGCCTAATAATTCTAAATATTATTAAAAGATCAAAAAATGAAGTGTTCCACTCCATTATCGAAAGAATGTGGAAGTGAATTAATTGGTAAAAGGGTAAGAGATTGTAAAAGGATAGAAAAATAAATTATTGAAATATATGGTGTAGGAAATACCTAAAAATAATATATCTGATAGATATATACCCTAAATATAATTTAAACCATGAGATGTTTTTTTATATATCATATTTTATGATATATTAATTTTGTAGGGTACAACATGCATAAATCCATGCCATGTCATACACCTTGGATTAGGGGATGTCATAAATCATTATATGTAGATATCATGCCTCTACTTTGCCTAATCATATTATGTGATCTATTGAAACCATAATGTGGGTTAATTATATTATATGATTAACATAAAACCCTACAATTTATTAAGGTGCTTGAATGTTTACAGTTAACATTCAGGAATATTCTATAAATGGATATCATTATTAGTAACATTTCATTTAATGAAACCTTTAGGGGTTATATCATCTATAGATTATGAAGTGTTGTAACTAATATATCCTTTGATCTTACAATTCATAACATCAAGTTAAATGCATTGATACTTGGGGAGCCTCCCCAAGGGATACATTGGGGTAATATCCATTGAGATTTTGGTTCGATTATGACCATGACTCCTAAAAAATTTCTTAAATCTATATTCTTACTTCTTACTTTACCTTGACAGATACTAATATATCATGGTTTAAATTAGGATACTTCCCTAATTTTGGGTGATTTAGTTCCTCCCACAGATACACCACAGATTAAAGGTACATATTCTTCATTTTATTTATGCATAGTTTTGGTTTTTCATAGCATGGTGATCTTGAGTTTTATAACAATAAAAACTAAACATGTATTTGTTTTCTATAATTTTCATGATATAACCATTACATATCACAAAATAATATAACAATCCCAATAAAGTAAGGTCTAGTGTCTTAAAGGAAAATCTACATAAACAACTTATTCTACTACACTTTTGAACATTCCTCCATACTTGAGCCACACTAAACTCCCTTCTAGATTTCTTATAAGTAATAATCATCTTCATAACCTAGGTAATGGAAACATAAGAAAGGGGTGCTCTCAAACACTTGATAAGGTAAAACTTATCATTAATTAAACAAGGTTTAGATCATAACCATAATGTAAAACAAGTTAAGGTGAAAACATTCTTATAAAAATAACATGGAATCCATGAGAATTGTTCATGAGTCAAGATTTAAGAACATATAAGATCAAAAATTTACCATGGAAAAAGAGTGTGGATACATGATATATTAAATATGATCCATGAAGTATAATCATAGGAATATGGCATAAATATTTAACATTCCCTTGATACATATCATAAGAATGATTCTTTTTTAGAAATATAAGTATAAGGTATCATCATATTATGAGTATATCCAAGAAAGACCATGCTTTAGTATGTGATCATATCTAAGAATTCATAACATTGAAGTATCGCCCTTTAGTTTTGAGAGAATATCTAAGAAGTGTTTCACCTTAGTTTTGTTAGAATATCTTAGAATATTCATTCTATATTATCTCATGAGATTTAAAATATTAACCAATTCATTGGAGGGTGATATAGGACCCCACCGGTAATTCACCCATACTTATGAGTGACACATGAAAATAATTCACTTAACATATCACAAGGAACCCATGGAAATAAAATGGATTTCATAAAACTTTTAAATTAAAACTATTCATATTTTATAGCATAAAAAATCCATGGAAAGAAAAATGGGTTTCACAACATTTCTAAATAGTAATACCAAAATTGACCTTAATAATGTAAATTTTTTATACTGAAAAATCAATCACCCCATAAGGGTATTTCATATAAAAATTTATAGGGCAATTCATTAAAAATTATTTCCAAGGAAATAAATCCTTTTAAGTTAAATATTATAATGGCATCGAATCCATAAAATAGTTTTTCGAAAGTATTTTTAACATCATCGTAAGAAAATTAGTTTTGGATCACATCCAAATTTAATTTTTTAATTGGTGAAGTAAAAAAATTAGAAAACATTTTATTTAAAAAATAATCAATAATAGTTCCTTAAAAATATATAAAGTTTATCAAAGGTAATTTATAGTGGAATATAAAATATTTTATTTTGAAAGGATGGAAAACCTTTTAAATATTTTTTAAATGCCTTTATTGAAAACCCACATCATAAAAAGAGATAAAAATATACATTTTAAGAGAGGATAAGGAAAATATGATGGTCAAAAAAGATATCACATATTTGGGTTTCTATATAAAAATGATAATATTGGTGTGAAAGGGAAATATGGACAATGAGGTTAACCGTCATTAAAGCCGATGGGAATCATTCCCAAGAATGATATAATTTTGACAAATAATTTAATTAAGGTAAAGATTTGAATTAAAAATGTAAATTTACCTGTATAGTGGAGTAATTATAGTATCATAATAAAACAAAATAAATCTAACTTGTAAAACTTTAGTTTAAAGGAATCATTATGACGTGATAAAAGAAGTTGAATCAAGAAAAACATTTACCTTATATTCTAACTTACTGAAATGCACTCTAACCTCCTATTTAATGAACATAACTATCTTAATAACCTATTTTAGAACCTTATTCATATCTATAAAATTTTATAAACCACATTTATAATTATTCTTTATATTTACATTAATTAGATAGTATCTATTTTCAATATTGGGTGTGTGTAATATTGATCATTTTGAACTAATTTCATAATACCATTGTATGTATTCATTATTATCCCAAATTTAATCAATACTAGATAATATTATGTACTTTAATATATGTTTTATGATAGTTTATAAAGTTATAATTTAATTCTATGAGAGTATTAGTAATATTTTTTGTAAATGAAATTGGTGAAAATCATGTTTCGGTGATTTTAACAAACGAATAGTGGTATCATAATTAATGAGTTAAATATTAATTTTACCATAATAGAACCAAAATAAAATAATTGTTTAATTATTTAGATCTTATATCATTATTAATTAAGTTATCATATTAATCCATGATATTATATATATCATTGTTCAAGTGGGTGGTTAAACTAACTCTAACATGAACATATCGTAATTAATATATGATTATGATTATAAAAGTTTTTTATTTTTTGAATAATATAATTATTAAAAATAATAATAATTATATTATATAGATACTTTTAAGTTTATGAATTATGTTTTAATATATTTTAACAAATCATTCATAAACTAGATGAAAAATGAGACACATTACTTTGTGGAGGTGGTAGTCTACACAACACATGGTTAATGTTTTCATTTCTCAAAGAATGAAAGGGGGGAAGGTGGGTTATAATTTTTATCTTAATAATAATTATTATATTAAATATTTCATATTTATTCTTAAATTTATCCCTTATATTAATTGAATATAGTCAATGGTGAAAAACATAATTCATTGCTTCATGGAGGTGATAGTCTTCACAACACACAAATGAAGGTTTCATTTTTCTTAATAGAAAATAAAAAAAAGTGGTTAACAGTTATTCACTTAGAATAATATAATTAAGTATAAAGACAATAATGATGTAATTATATAGTAATTAAAAATAATTAATTAATTAAAGAAAATAAATGATGTTTAGGAAAAAAAGTATTGAGGTTGTGAAATTAGGTTTTCCCTTGGAAGACTCCTTGGAAATGGATATCTTAAGAAAATGCCTTGTAACCAAAGGATCAAGGAAAAATAATAGGGTTATAAATAATGTATAATGGTAATATTATGTATTAGAAACCTAATTATTTGTTTGGTCATGAAAGGGTGGTGATAAGGCTCTTTTATAAGTGATGACGATGACATTTTTGTAAATATTTGAAATTAATATAAAGAGAGTGCATGTTTCACATGTAAAGTGGCTCCAAAAATGGGAAATGATGGATTGGAGGATGATATAAGGTCTATAATATCTCAAAAACTCAATTATAATGGTGTTTTTAACATGTTTAAATACCTTTTTCCCTTAATTTATTGGTTTTACTATTTTATATTTTACCATAGTAACTAGTTTTTACCTTAAAATTTTACTTTCAATGATTAAAATAAAATGGCCCTCATTGAATGATTTTAATTTAATTATTAAAAATATAAAATCCATTTTATCATATAAAATTTATCTATGTAATATAAATTAATTTTAATATCTTTTCATGTGACACGTAAAAACCCATTTTTAGAAAAACAGTATTTTTTATATAAAACATTATGTGTGGTGTAAAATTATCCAATTATTTTATCATAATGATATAAATTGGTTTATTATAAAATAATAAGTTTCATATGTCTTTTAAATAAATAAAAAAACCTAATTTTACATAAATAATATTTTAACTAAAAGGAAAGAAAAAAAATGTTTCTTATATAACTATAAGGTCATAAAATTTAAAATTTTCGTAAAAATTGTATTTTTCACTATTTACTAAAAATTGACTATTTTAGAAAATTACCAAAAATTTATCCTAATATAATATTGTTATTATAATTAAAAAAATGAAGTTAATTTTTTCAAACTAAAAATCTAAGATTTATAAATTTATATTTTAAATGAAAATGAAATTTATAAAGTAAAACTGCTTTTATTAAAAAAAACCTTATAAAACATTAAGTGTTCTTAATCATACTTTATATGAATTCCAAATTGATTAAAAAAAATTATTTAAAAATGGTTGTTATTATTATTACTTTTTCTTAATAATATTCATCTAATATTTTGTGGATCATTTTAGTTCAACTTTTTGTGTGAAACAATCTATCAAACACTGTAATTTTTAAAGAAAATTTATATATGGTAAAATATTGGGTCATTACACTCCCCCCCAAGGAATTTCATCCTAAAAATTTTATTACCAGAAATAAAAAAATGAGGGTATTTTTCTATTATTACATCCTCAGGATCCCATTTATCTTCTTTAAAATTATTATTCCTCCATATAACTTTAACTAGATGGGTGGTTTTATTCTGTAATAATTTATCAATCCGATCCAAAATTTCCACTAGTTATTCCTCATAGATAGATTTTATTCCAATTTCACATATTTTTAGTTTATTATATGTGAATTTTATAGTACACACTTAATTAAAAGCTTTACATGAAACACATAATGTACTTAGGAGAGATCAAGAGGGAGTGTTGAGTGATAAGCTATATCCCTGACACAATCAAGGAACTTGAAGGGACTGATATAACTAGGGATCGACTTCTATTTCTTCTTAAATATCTTGACCCACTTCCAATGAGATATCTAGAGTAACACCATGTCACCAACTTCAATTTATAAATCTCATCGATGATTATCTGCATAACTATTTTATCGATTTTGTGCCACTTTCATATACTGCTGAATGTTTTAAACCTTATATGTCATTTCTTGGACAAGGTAGGTTCATATCCACTTCATCTCTTAAACTTCATCACAACATTTTGGAGTCCCATATCTATTCCCATATGAAGGCTCATAAAGTTTCATCTGAATGTGGGAATGGAAAATATTTTTAAATGGTAACTCTAGAAAGGGAAGGTATTGATCCCAACATCCTTGGAAATTCATTGAACAAGATCTCAACATATCCTTTAGATTTTTAATATTTATCTCAAAATAAATATCTTTATGAGGGTGATAAATAGTAATAAAACTCATCTATATCTCCAATGATCACTAAATACTTTTCCAGAACCTCAAGGAAAAACTTGGATCTTGATTTGATACAATAAAGAGTGGTACTCTATGGAGCTTTACCACATACCTTATTTATATCTTTCTAAATTAGTTAAGCTATAAATCTTATTTAATGGAAATTAAATACACTGAATTTTCATGGTGATTGACTATAACCCAAATTTTATTATGGAATATAGATTTCTTGGGGATTATTATAGAGAAATTCATGGGGATGTTTTCCCATTTTTTATACTAGTATGTGTAATGGTTTCATCACCTCCTTATACTTCTATCATTCATCCTTAACTTGCAGGAATACAAAGCATTGAGATACATATTCTACAATTTCTCTATTCGTGTTATCCCACCATAATTTTTTATATAGATCTTTATACGTCTTCATGATTCCTAGATTAATAGATAAATATGATCTATGAGCATTATCTAGAAGTTCCATCTTTAGTTCTGGTTTTGATGGGACACATATTCAGGTTTCAAACCTTATAAATCTATCTTTATCTAAGTTAAACTCTAGAATACTCAATTTCTTTTTTATAGATCCTCATCGTCCTTATGATCTTCTTTGATATTCATGTGAATGAATGGTTGAGAATTTATTTATAAAAGATAGGATTTATCACCTTCCCTTATAACTCTAAGATTTATCCTTTTCAAATACATGAGTATTGGGTCTTTTTTAATCCCCATCACGAAGAGGGTAGTAAGATCTTTTATGCTCATCCCATTAGGCACTTTATTTTCCTTCCTCGAGTGGTAATGTAATGAGAAATTATAATATTTTATCAATTCTAGCCATCTAATTTCGCACATATTTTAACTACTTATATGCGAATATAAATTTTAATGTCTTGTTATAAGTATATATATCATAGTTTTAAATAAAGAGATAATGTCATCAAATATTTTATGTAAAGATCACTATTTCCAAAAATTAATCATGCATCGGGTAATTTTTTTCATGAGTCTTTAATGGTAATGAGGGATAAGTTATTACCTTGTCATTTTACATGAGGATAAAAACCAAGACCTTTTTTTAAGTATCATTTTATATAAAAAACCCTTCTCCAATATAGGGTATTGTAAGGACACGAGCAATGAACAACCTTATTTTTATTTCTTTAAAACTTACTTTACATTCATTTTTCTAAAGGATCTATCCTCCCTCCTTTGTTAACTTGGTTATTGGATTTGATAGCTCTGAAAAATTTCCCAAAAAGCACATATAGTATCCAGCAAACTCAATAAAACTATTGATCTCAACTACAGTGGTCAATCTCGTCTATTTATCGATAAATTTTGTATTTGGAGGAACTAAAAATATTCCCTCACTTGTGATTACATGACCCAATAATGGTATATTTTACAACCAAAAAACACACTTACTAAATTGGGAATATAGTTTAATCTTTCTTAATGTCTTTAACACAATCCGCAAATGATCTTTATGCTCTTCATTACTCTTTGAATATATAAGAATATTGTCTATTAATATAACCATAAATTGATCAAGTTAGTCTATAAATAATATATTCATTGGATCTATGAAGATATTGGGTGAAATAATAATTCAAAAATGGAATTACTATAATATTCATAGTGTCCAAAACTCATACAGAATACTTTCTTGGAAATATAATCCTTTTTAACCCTTAATTAATGATATCCAGATCGAAGGTAAATAATTTATAAGTATTGAGATCCTATAATTTGATCAATTAGATCATTTATATGAGGTAGAGTATATATGTTCTTGATCATGATTTTATTAATCTCGTGATAATTAATTAAAATACACATTAGTTCATCCTTATTTTAGATATAAAGGACTGATTGACCCCATGGTGAATAACAAGGTTATATAAAACCCCTTTTATATTCTATTATAGTTGATTCTTTAATTCCTCCAATTCAATGGGATATATTCTATACTGACTCTTCAAGATAGGAATGGATCCAGGTATGAGTTTGATAGAAAAATCAACATCACACTTTGGGGGAAGACTCGGGATTTCATCAGGAAATAAATCATTATACTCTCATATGATAGTCATGTTATCAACGTTGACTTCCTCTCCAATCATTTGAGTCAGGAGTCCCTCATTATTGGGTATCATAACCCATATTATATAAATTTATTCTGCAAGAATTTCATGATCATCCTTACGTTGATATTTTAGAAAAATATGTTTTGAAATATGAAATGATATTTTTTATCCCAATAATTGATATGTACTTTATACAGGTAAAAACCTATTCGTACCCAATATTATGTCAAATTTTACCTAGGTAATAAGAACTAGGTTCCCAGACGCATCTCCCCAAAAAAATCGTTATTAGTTATATATATTAGAGGTGATCATTGTTCAACCAGGTGTTTTCATAGATAGCTTAATATCTAATGCTTGAGGTGGTGAATCAGTATTCCTTGAAAATTTTCATGATACAAAGGAATATTATGTACTATAATCAAATAAGTAATTCATATCTTTAGATAGGATAATGATTGTTCCTTACATCACTTCATTATCATGATCCACCTCATCATTAGTGATAGCATACACTCTTCCCTGATCCCTTGGTTTAGGATATTACTATGGCCTATTCTCTTTATTAGATCTGGGGTAATATAATTGATTTGTAAAATTACCAAACTCCTTGAATTTGAATCAATGTAGTTTAGTTGATTCATTATTTGGGACATTTTTTTCCTATATTTCATAGACTAGCTTTCACATCCATTTATGATAATCATTAGATATATATAAAATCTTCCCACACTTGAAACACTTCCTTGTTCCTTATAGGTAGCTTCACAGGTGATTCCTCCCACATTTTTTACATATAGGTAGTTGAGCTTTCTTTCCCCTGGGATACTTATCTTTAAATCTTCCATGATATTATACTTTCCTTTTTCTCTCTCCAAAATATTAAGATTCATTAGTTTCCATCTATACTTTGAGAGCACATCAAACAATCTCTTCATATATTTCAAAGACTCTTATTGTAAATTCATTTCAAATACTTAGCTTTAATCTACTAAATCAATAATAAATTTTCTCATAGAATTGGAGAAAAATCCAGAGTCATGCCCTATGAGCCTCTTGAATTTTTCATCATATGTTCCTATGGACTCAACCTCTTTTTGTTTCAACTCAGAGAATTACCTCTCTATATTTGTGTGAAGGGTACAGGGAAAATAATTGGGGTAGAACACTTTATTGAACACATACCATTTCATAGATCCTATATCCACCTTTTCTATTATATTATTAATTATATTACACCATTTTCTAGCCTCACTATCCAAATGATAAACAGTCAGCACAATCTTCTCATGTTCTGAGAACTAGAGAATGATAAATATATTTTCCATCGCATTGATCCATTACTCATTAATAAGTGGATTAGAAGAGAAACTAAATAAGGGCGGTCATTGTCACATGAAATAATAAATCACAATCTACTCCTTCCTTATTGCATCTGGGAGCTCAACATGGTTTTTCAATTTTATTCATAGATTGGGATAGCTGATTGAGAATTGCCATAACATTTTTACTCCTTCACACATCCCATTTGGTTCAATCGTTTCATTTCACATCACACCTATTATTGACTCAATTTTACATTTTTCCATCTATTTATTGAATAAATAAAAGTTAAATATAATAATACTTAATATAAAAAGACAAAATTTTAATCATAAAAGAAATAAATCATAAATTACATAAATTTATAGGTTTTAATCTTGGTTATTCTTTGTCTATATCCTATTAGGTCCTCTAACCATATCATAAATATGTCCTTTAATCCTTCATAATGGTTCAAAAGGAGTGATTTAATTCCCCAAAAAAATATCTTAGGAGTGTCAAACTAGGTGTGTAGTTAGACCTCTTTTGCATGCACTAGTTGACAATAAAGTTAATACCCAATCTACCCTTTTCAAGGTTATTACACCTAGGTGCATCTATTATAGGGACTTCATCCACTATTATTATACAAAAAAGGATGTAATTTCTAATAGAACCACACAATATCTAATTTACCAATACTTTATGATGTTATTCTATACTTATCCTTATACCTTAGACTTAATCCTAGGGTTTTTGCTAAATTTATCTCATCCTAATCCCAAAAATAACTAATATAATCCTAAAAAAATAATTAAAATTTTCTCTAATAACAACTATAATAACCCAAGATAAAAATTCCTTTATTTTAAATCATTTCATGAGATAAAAAAATATATAAAAATAATAATCTCGCAATCCATGGAATGGAATTTTTAGTTACTTTGAGGAATTGTTATATAAGAAACATATTCTATAACACTTTTGAACATTCCTTCATACTTGAGACACACTACACTCCCTTATAGATTTCTTATATGGTATAATCATATTCATAACATAGGGAATGGAAATATAAGAAATAAGTAAGATTAAATGCTCAGTAAGGGAAACTTACGATCAATATATAAAGGGTTAGATCATAATCATATGATAAAACATAAGAATATGAGAAAATTATTATTAAAGTAACATGAAATCCATGATAGTTGTCCATGAGTATTTATTTAAGAACATATAAGAGAAAAAATTTACCTTGGAAAGAGAGTACATACCATGAGATAATAAACATGATCCATTAACTATATCCATAAGAATATATCATGTAAATATAACATTCCCTTGAGGAATATAATAACAATGATTGTTTGGAACAAACATAAGAATAAGGTATCATCATTTAGTGAACATATCCAAGAAGGTTCGTGCTTTTTTTATGAGTGTATCTAAGAAGGGTCACCCTTTAGTTTGTGAGAATATCCAAGAAATATCTCCCTTTAGTGTTGTGATCATATACATAAAGCCTCTACCTTTAGTTTTTTTATCATATCCATGAAGGATCATACTATATTATCTCATGAGACATAAAACATTAACCAATGCATCATAGGGTGATATATGACCCCACACATCATTCATCCATACTTTTGAGTGCCACTTGAAAATCATCCACATATCACATAATAAAGAACCCATGAAATTAAAATCGGTTTCATAAAACTTTGAAATGAAAATAATTCACCTTTTATAGAATAAATACCCCATGGAAAGAAAAATGGGCTTCAAAAAATTTCCAAATATTAACACAAAAATATACCTCAAGAATGTATATGATTAATACCCAAAACTCAATCATCCCAAGAGGTAATATCATAAGAAAATTTAGAGGGTTATTCATGAAAAATAATTTCCAATCAAATAAATCCTTTAAAGGTAAATAGTAAAATAGTAGTGAAACCTAAAAAGAGTTTTTAGAAAACATTTTTAACATTTTTGTAAAATAATTAGTTTCATATCACATCAAAAAGTTATTTTTGAAAAGGTGAAGTGAAAAGATTAGAAAACATTTTATTTAAAACAAAAAACTATAATAGTAACTTTAAAAGATAAAAATGTTCCTAAAATGAATTTGGAATGGAAGATAAAACATTTTAATTTGAAATTATGGAAAACATTTTTAATATTTTGAAATACCTTTATTGAAAACTCACATCACAAAAATAGATAACAAAAAATCCTTTTGAAATAGGATAAGGAAAATAAGTAGGTCTCCAAATATAACACATATTTGGTTTTCCACAAAAAAAAAAGGAGAATATTGGTGGGAAAATTAAATAAGGACAATGAGGGGAATAGTTATTAAATAATATGGGAATCATTATCAACAATGATATACTTTTTAGATATAATTTCATCAAGGAAAATATTTCAATTAAAAATGTAAATTTCCCCTGAGAGTGGATTAATTATAGTATCATCATTTAATAGGATATATACATATTGTAAAACTATATTCCAAAGGAATAATTATGACTTAAGTAAAGAAGTTGAGTCACAAAAAAATATTAATGTGTATTCTTTCTTACTCTAACACACTCTATATAACATCCTAGCCTGACTCACTCCATAAACAGTATCTATAATGATTCACCACAAGACCTTAAGCATGCCTCCTTATATGCTATGGGATTCTAACAAGTATGGAGGGTATAATATGGTATTGTGGTGAGAATATACCCCCATATCATAGTGTGAAACCATAAATAAATAACCAATAATCATACACAAGAGAGTATGAAAAATGAAAAAATAAATTGAAATAGAAGTGTGTTATAGTAAGATAAAATAAAGGACCAAACATACATTACATACATATAGAACTGACAACCCAATAGTTTGATCGCATATAAAAATATAAAAAAGGTAAATAAATACATCGGGCACTACTAAAAACTCTGATCCATGCCACATACTTGATCTTCAGTACCTTTTCGAGCTCGTATACCCTGATCACAAAACTCCAAATAAGTGGATATTCTCGATCATGTAATTTAGGGCCTCCTCCCAATTCTTCATCCAAATATTATCAACCTAAAATCAAACTAAATATCTTCACACACACTGAGGTCCATGTATTGGGGGTGATAAATAAATCTTAGTAGGTTTCCCCCAATGATAAACCTATAACTTTCGGCCATTAGTGAATGCTCATCAAATATTCTCATATCAAAATAAACACAACTAATATAAAGACCAAAAAACATTAATTCCTTAGGTTCAGGAATTTTATCAACCAAACATGCTTCATCCAGTTCTGGGGTGTCTCTGATCATGTCTTGATGTCTGTTCATCCCAAGTAACAAGAGGGATCCACTTCCATGGAATCCCTAACTAAAACTCATGACTTAACTCATAATTTATTACTTGGAACCTAGATGAATTAGACCTAGGTACTCATACAATGTTAAATTACTACCAATACCTAGAGAATTGATCCATCATATAACCCAAGTATCAAGATTTACAGTTACCAGAGCATTAGTCTATAATATTAAACACATATACAGAATTATGTGTCCAAACTTAACTCATCAACATGGAACACAATGTTCAACATCATAAACCATGGATGAGTATCATCATATCCAATATCCAAGAACATGGATGAGGATCTCTATGTTCAACATGCTATACCATGGATGAGGATCTTAAATTCCAACATCTGAAACCATGTATAAGGATGACCATGTAAATCATCATAAACCATGGATGGGGACTTCTATGTCCAACATCCTAAATCATGGATGAGTACCACCATTTCCAATATCCCAAACCACGAATGATTATGTACTTCTCCAACATCATAAAAAATATCAAAAATAAATCATTCCAAGAACCTTATTCCATCACCCAAACTATGAAAAAAAATATCAGTATTGATACATAGCATCAAATATAATATCCTAACCCATGGACAAAGAACTCCATGTCCAACTTTATAAACCTATAATGTGGAATTCAATTTCAAATATATGGAACCAAACCTATGGAACATCATAACCAACTTTCTCAACCTCAAAATCCCATATCAGTAATCCAAGCTCCAAAGCGTGGCAACCCAACCATATCACAACATCCCCAAGGGAGTAAATGTAGTATCACATAAAACCAAGAGAAAACATATCAAGGGTTGGTTAAATACCTATTCCCATCATCACATCTCATCCCCATAGACTCACACAATGGATCAAGTTCTAAAGGGACACCCACAACCATTACTACCCAAACACACACTCCTGCTCAGGTTCAGTCTATTAATCGGGAAACCACTTGGATCTTTGGGTTAACATGTAAATAGATGCATACCTCTTGAGATCATTGGAATAGGTATTCAAGTGGAGGCATCCCTATGTGGATTATCTAGGTTTGAACATAAGTGGAGAAAGTTCTCCTGAAATCCTTAGTCACAACTAGTCACTCAGGACAATTACTATCTCTCAAGGGTCTCACATAACACAACCTATTTTCTAGCATATAATGGACTCATATGCCTAAGAAGATTAAACCTCAAAATGGAGATGTCCTCAAGCCCATCCATTTTTTCAATCCACCTTGACTCTCAACCAAATCCCCATAACCAAGGAAAATCCCATTCCAACCCCAATTGAGGTCTCTAGAGAACCCATGAAACATACTCCAGTCATTATCAAGATCCTCACATGGGTATAATTCTACTTATAAATCTAATAAGATAGCTTGATTCTATTATTTTTTGAAAACCTCTCTGTCATAACTTAATCACCATAAACCACGTCTAATAATTCTTCAAAATACCTCAAGGGATACACTATCATGTTCTACATGTAAAAATACTCAAAATGGACTCCTCTTGTGTCCAATTCTAACTTCAGGGTGAAAATAACTCAAAAACCTCAAAATGGTAACAAGGGGAATTACACGGTGTATACCCTGAGTACATGGAGTGTACCCTAAGTATAGGTTGTGAACAAAAGTACTCTGTGTGTACTCAAAAACCTCTTGTTTGTCCATATACTTATAAATGGATAGGCACCCATGGGGTCTAGTCTTGTACTAGTACACGACCAGGGCACACGTGGGATATGATCGTGTACTTCCACATAGTCGTGCCCCCCCCCCCCCTACATGGGGTGTCTACCCATGTCACAGATAAACTCAGTGAGGCCATCCTGGCTAGTGGTAAGATGATTATTCCACATCAATCCCACATCCAATAATCCAGGTGTTGGCGACCAGCATCGATTACGCATATCATGCACATGGGAGGCCTTATTCTAAGGTACATGTATATACACATGCATCTCCAAATACCCATATAATGATGAAAGGTAAAAAATATAATTTATACCATAATGTGATCATAAATCTATGTCCCATAAACTGAGTATGATAAAATTACTATAAAGAAAAAAAGCCAAATACAATCCCACTAAAACTATAAAAGAATATGACCTACTAAGAAGGAAGGGACTACTCAAAATCAATGTCTGGTATGAACCATGGTCTGTCAATCTCACTATGATCCATATACTCATTATCCACCTAGGACTCCATAAAAAGTTTTATGGTCTTCATAAGACACAACATGTGTGGGAATATCCTATACAAGGGTTATTATATACATACCTTTTAGGACACCCCAAAATCACCAAACATAAAGCATTAAAAAAGTAGTCATCTCATCATCACAAGGTAATTTCAATCAGAATATGAGTCATAATAATAATAACCTAGATATACTTAGTATAGAAACTAAGTCCCAAGGTAAATTTGCAACCACGCTTTCATCCTATGATACCACTCGATGGATTAAAGTAATGATCATCTAATAGAACTCGCTCTATGAGCCAGATAACACTGATGGCGCTCATCTGAGAGTTCATGATTGTTAGGCATCTCTATAAATAAGTGAACACTAGAAAGAAAAAGGGATAAATATAGAGATGATCAACATACCCAAGTCCATGGGGAACACCAACAACCCTATCTAGAATAACTCTATATGTAGGGGATCAACACTTGAGTATGTTGGTCATGCTGATTTCTAAAACCCGGCCAAGGATAAAGGATATGATAGAGAATCACACACCTAGAAACATGGAGGGGTTATTGAAACTCTATATGAGACTAATCCCAAAAGGGGGATCACATCCTATGCATGGTACATGATGTGTCACTATACCCTCTTGAGGGTGGACTAAGGGAACACACCCTAAATAAATGGGACTACACTAAAGAGAACGGGGGCCTCAAACTACCTTATAATAAGTACATAACATTTACTAGGAGTACACGGTGTCTTGTTTCTGGCCTAGGTATTCCTATGTACCCCGACCTATGCCTATTTTTTTAGATAGTGCTAGTGTATCCAAGTTGTTCCCACATACCTAGCAATATCTGCATACTATGGTCATATTTGGGTACCATTTTGTGCCCATGTACTCTAGTTGTGTCCATGTTTCAAGCCATGTTTGTGCATGCGTACCCCAAAGGTACATGTAAAGTCACTAGCCACAGGTCCCACAACATATGGTGGGTCCCACATAGCATGTGATATATTATTTTCACTAAAAAACTAGCCACCACAGCCAGGGTCCCACATGGCATGTGTTCTTCAGAGTTCACATCATGTAACACATGATCTTCTAGAAATATAGAAACTTCATGTGTCTTCCACTCATGCTTCCTCCACTAAATATACTGTAAAAATTACCATATAAAGTGGATCAGAGTTTAACTCAGCTCTAGTCTTCAACAATTTCTAAATTTCAGCCACATCCACCACTCGAAAATGATCCTCATTTCACTACGCCGCATTTGAAATTCTCCACTGCATACAAAGGATACTGATCCAATTCTAATTCATATCCAACCATTCATAGTCATCATCACACCCCGATCACATTGTAAATCATGAACTCAAACCCATGTTGATGATCCATTATGCTAAAGAATGATTTTTCAATAATCATCCACCTGGTATTTTTTGAACCACCAACCAAATGTAATGCCTATAATTAATGCATGATTAACAGTGGGAGAAAAGTACAAAACAAAAAAAAGATGAATGAAACTAAACTATTGATTAGGTTGGAATCAATTCATTTCCATTAGAATGATAAAACAAGAATGATAATCTAAACAAGAAAATATCATCATCCACATACTAACAATCGACCAATAAATTAATTTGTGAGGGAATCAATTCAAATTGGAATTGGGTAACAAAATTGAGGGATTAAACCATCACAAAAACAAATCCCAACCTCAAGTTTGTATAGATCACGGATGAAGATCGATCGCACATCGACATTATTGGAGAGATCTAGGAACTATGCTGGTGAAATGGTTTCCAAGTCATGATTCATTGAAGATCATCCAACATTTCTCTTCTAATGGTCCCCTCTCTCAATCACTAGGGTTATACGGTTAACCCTAGATCTCTACTATAATTGATATTTTTTAAGATAGGTTTAGAACAATAAATTTAAATAAATAATAGATTTATTTATTTGTTTATCTTTTTATTAATCATGCCATGATAGTTCATTAACAAAACACTCAATACCAACAAAGGTTATGTTATTCCAAGGGTAAAAACCACATTCCATATTTATAGGTGGTGTTAGATTTTCAATTTTAGTCCCAATTCAGTAATTATTCAAATATTTCCAAAAAACTATTTTGTCATGATATAATGTATTTAATATTTTTATTATATCAATATTGAACCTATTCTGTCCCTAAAATCCTATTCTAACTCAATGAATAACTCCAAAAATATTCCTTAAAATATTCCAAATATTTTTATAAGTGAAAAAAGTAACTTATAAGGACCCGGCCTTAAACATTACTTATTATTGAATTAAATGAATAATTCACATTGAGGATATTTTCAGGTTTAGAGTTTTAGAGAATTAATACATAACTATTACATCTCAAAGATTACAAAGTAGACACATCTACTCAGCTTCCATTTTTTCACAAAATAAAAAATCAGGAACAAAAGAGTCATGTCTAGTTCCTTGTTTTAGACAGCTTGACATTTCCTTGATCCCATCCTTGACCCTATTCAACTTTATGTCCTGTGAAAAACATTTCAAAAAAACTTGGGATGAGCATAAAAAGCTCAGTAAGGGTTATAACAATACGGAAAGAAAACATTAGTCCATGTATAAATAAAAATCAATGAAATTATACTTTACTCATAAAACATAAGCAATTTAACATACCTCATGAAATCATAAGATTTACGAATAACTCATAAAAATCATAAGACATAAAGGTAACATGAGGCATTAATAACATTCTTACATAGGGAGTAACCCTCATGGTTACGTTTGGAATACCCATCATAGTATATTCCCTAAATCTCTTTGGAGAAACCTTAGCGTTTAACCCCTTCGTGTTACCCAATGCATTGGAGAGCTATATCGGGCTCACCCGCCCTTAGTTTATCACAGAACCACCCGTATTCATAAAAAATGCCCAAGAACCATAACATAATCATATGAAATATAAAGGAAACATAACATTCCCATATTGAAATTACAATATAACATTTTAAGATATTGAAATAATGAATCCATTCTAAAAACCATTTTCAAAACCATTTAAAACATTTAATAAATAGATTTTTGAATCAAAGTGTCCCATAACACTTTGAAGAATTTAAAATTTTAAACCATTAAAATCCATATAAATAAATCCTTAAAAACATTTTGAAAACATGGATATTAATGAGAAATATTTATAAGAATAAATCATTAAAACATTTAAAACGATATTTTAGTTAAAGGGTTTTTAACAAAATGAGAGACACTTGAATACAATAATTGAGGAATAACTTTTAATTCAGAACTTTATAATATCATAAGAATAAATGGATTCATGATATAATTTTACAAATGACAGTATATACACCATATAAGAGTGAATTGGTGCATAAAAATAATTAAGTCTCAATGTAAGATGAGATGAAATCCCTTATAAAGAAGGTATCCTTAAATTAAGGATAAATCAATCTCATAATTATGTGTGACAAATATAAATACACCCAATATATGTGGATATTAAGTGTAAAACAATAAAATGTCATTCACACATATTCAAATTATGACATATTCAATAACTACATGTTGAACCCAAAGAAATTTAAATTGGGTAAAGAAGTTTCCTTAGTAAAATTCGACAGCCTAACAGCGTCACTTTAAAATTCATAAAATTAGTTGATGAGAGAGAAAATGGTATCTCATCACTTGGACATAAAATTTACCTCAATAATTATATATAATTACATATCCCAACATAAAAATATGTAAATTAAAAGACATAACAAAATAAGTCTTTAAAAAAGAGGAGTGTGAAAGGTTCCCTTACCGATTTGGGCAACTTTCGAAATGTACACCACATGAAAGAAGGGTCATACAATGAAGATGTAACTACCCATAAATGAGAGTATGTTATACAAATAGTAAAATAATGGGCATTACATACACCACACAAAAGTAAATAGTGTTCAATGTATCATGAATCTCAAGGGAATAAAAAGTGAGATGAAAATCCCCTTATGAAAATTCGGCAGCCTAACGGCGCCACATAAAACTTCCAAAAATGGATTGATGAGATAAAATAGGGTCTCTAATCATATTAACATAAAATTTACAGAAATATTAATATAAAAGAACATCCCCCAACATAATAAAGAGGAGCTTAAAGTAAGTTACATAAAAAGAGTACTTAAAAATAAAGAGAGAGGTAGGATCCCTTACGAAAATTCGGCAGCCTAACGGCACCATTTAAAAATTATAAAAATGAATTGATGAGAGTAAGAGGGGGTATCTCATCATATGAAAATAAAAATTACAGTTTGGTTAATATAAAATAACATCCTCCAACATAATAACATGGAGCATAAATGAAATGACATAAAAGAGGGTACTTGAAAATAAAGAGAGTGGTCGGATCCCTTACCTCAAGTCCGACTTGTCTTGTTCGTTTCTTTATATTCATGAATAACAAACTTTGGTCAATTTATAATTTATTAAGTTCCTCCTTTAAATATTATTATTCTTTTCATATCACATATTATAATGTTATAATAATTGGTTAATAATGTGAGTTCATATCAGATGTTTTTGTAGATGTTTGGTACATGAGTTAAAAATGAACTTGTTTGAAAATGATTGTCCATGTAGTTATAAGTAAATCATCTCCAGAATAGTATTAATGATTTTAAATATCATATATATCCAGTTAATATTCATTTTATACTATTCCATAACATTTGGAGATAAAAATAAATGAAATGCACCGTTCATGGAGATGGTAGGTCGTACGTACGCATGAACGCTACTTTCATTTCTTTGACATATTAATGAAATTAAAAATAATTGAGAGATATATATATTATAATTCCAGTATAATATATATGTTTTATAGGTCATATAAGTTCATTAATTTCATTCTTTATACATTCCATGTATTTCATGAACGAGTCACATCACTTGAGGGGGCGGTAGTCCACAATTCCTCGTATGAAATTATCGCATTTGCACAACATGAAAATCATAAAGGTATCTTTTAAATATAAAATACAGAAGAATATTGAAAACATAAATACCATATATATAATATATAAAATACAGTTACATCATAATGTACATCATTAAAGGTGTTAAGAGAAGATTGAACAATCATCGTTTCGTGAGGCAGTAATTCGCCATCCACAGAAACAGTATGTTCTTTAACCATTAGACGAAGGTGTGTGTAAGTGTAGCTCGAATACTTCACATAAAAAAATCCTAGTATATTTAATATAATGGTTTTGTTACAAAATAAAGGAATAAAAAAGATTTTAGGGGTTTGGAGAAGCAAAATAAAACAAAAGAACACAAGTGAAGACATTACCTTTAAATCGGGTAACTCCTATTGGTTTGAACCAAAAGGGTTTCTTGAAGAGTATTCTACCAAATGTGAGGCTTCAATGATGAAGATAGGGATGTTTAGAGATGAAATGGTCAGGGTTTGTCCGAGACAAAGTCATGAGAGGTGTGGGTAAGGTGGTAGAGGTGGGGGACTTTTATAAGAGAAGAGGAGGGGCACTCTTGGAAAGTTATAAAATATTACTTTATTATAAAATTATTTTCGGATTTTAAAGGTCCCAAAAGGATATATTTAGAGGATAAGGTGATAAGGTTTCTAAATCCACCCATACAATAGGTTTGTGACAAGTGTAAGACTTAGATTTTACCCTATCTTCTCATTTTATTTAAATCGTTCATTTATGAGGTAATCACTGCATCATCACGGTGTCATAAATAAAATAATTTATTTAATGTCTAAAAATTATAAAAAAAATATCATTATGTAGGAAATATTTTTATCTTTATAATTAATATTTATAGTAAAAAAATATGACTTGTATAACCCCATGTAAAATTTTTTTTAGTAAAACAATACATGTTTGTGACATTTTAATTTTAACTTTAAATAAAAAGTTATTAATGTCATTTTCCAACCAAAGTGGCTCCATGGGGTCCCCAAGTTTACCCATGGATTTTCTTGGTCGTCCATGACTCATAAAATAAGGGTAGGACATGTTTCAAGGTCATTTCATATAATTATAACATTATCTTTACCTTAAATTACACTAATTACCTCTAATCGCGATTAATAAATCTTAAAATTTACTATTTACCAAAAAATTATTTTAATCTCATTGAACCAAATTTTACTTCCTAATGACAACAATGTATGTAGGATTTTTGAAAATCAAATCACAGAAGTGTTAAAGTTACATTTAAATGAAAAATCAGTTTCTTTAACTACCACTTAGTGGTTTCACTATTCATCAAAAATTGAAGTTTTTCAGAAAAATACCAAAAATTCATCCTAAGCTATATTTGATATTCTGAATTCAAAAATTATGTCTATTTTAAGAAATTCAAAATATATAAGTTTCAATAATTAATTTAATAATTCATTCCCACTGTCAAAACAAATGTCCTGTTTTTAAGAAACAATATCTTTTAAAAGATTGACACTAGTTTAAGTCCAATTTCAATGTGAAGTTAATTCAAACGACCAACATTGGATTAAATGATAAAAATATATTCTAAATAAAATTTAATATCAATTAAAAAGATAATATATCCATATAAATATATCAGATTAAAAAGAGGTTTTGAATTAAAATGCAACATTTTCACTAAAAATGATCTTTATCGGAAAAATAACAAAAAATTACACAAAGTAAATTTTGATGTCCAGATTCTAAAGAAGGATTTTATTTCGTCAAACAAAACATATAAAATTGTCAAAAGTATATTTAAAAAGGGTTCTCCATCAAAAGGCGGTTAGTTGACCTTTTAAAGAATATTAGAAGATTTATGCTTAAAATTGGATTCATTTGCATTTTAAGCCTCTAACATTTATTGGATAAATGTAAAAATATTTAACAAACATATGTAATCATTTTGTAGTTATTTCTGTTCATTCCCGCCATTAAAATGGCTAGGTGTTAACTATTATAATATTATTATATTATTAGTGTGAAACGTAAGATTTTAAAGAAACTCGTTGTTACGTATTGGGTACGCCATCGAGCATAGGATTCCCTAAGTAGTATTAACATTTTATTCACAAATATTGACAAACATTAGAATGTAATATTATTTATTTACTTGGGATTTTACATAACTACATTCTCCCAACCTTAGGGATTTTATTACTAAAAAGAAAAAATACTACTAAAAAATATGAGGGTACTAAACTCGTATCTGGTTATCATATTCTTAGTTTCTCTTTGGAAGATTCTCAGGATTCCACTAGATACACACCAAAGGAATAACTCACCCACAAGTTATCTTTTATTTCTAACCCTTAATCTCTATTGGTTACTCTAAAAAGGTAGCCTCGTCCTCGATGTCCAGCTTTACTTAGTTGATAACATGAAATGGTTCATGCACATACCTCCTCAATTGTGAAATGTGGAAGGTTTCATGTTCTTAGTCTATCTTTGTTAGTAGGGTGAAGCGATATGCCACTAATTCGAACCTACATGATATCTGAAGAGGTATAATGAATCTCAGAGATAACTTACTACCCTAACCAAATTTTGAAATCCTCACCAAGTTGATACCTTCAATATCACATGGTATCCCTCATTAAACTCTAAATGCCTTCATTGTTAGTATGTATAAGACAAATAATGGGTCTAATAAGTCTTCATCTACTCCTGGATGATCCGAACCTTCTCTATTGTCACTCCTACCAACTTTGGGTCTATGAGTTCTAACTTCCCTAGATCATTCTAGCATAGTGGTGACCTAAAGATTATTCCATAAAAGGCATAAAATGTTGAAATACTGATGGTGGAATGGTACCAATTTTTGTAAGAAAACTTCACCATGGTTAGGTGATCCTCCCAACTATGGCCAAAGTATAACATTAAAGATCATAGCATGTCCTCCAGAACTTGAATATTCTACTCTCTTTAGTTGTTAGTATGGGGGTGAAACCCCATCCTCAAACACAATTAAGTCCTAAAGGATTCCTTCAATCCTATAAATAATCATCATGTGAAGATATAATCATAGTTTTAAATGATATTAAAGGGAGATCAGTGAATCTAGACTATCTACTTCATATAAAGAAATCTCAATCTCTCCACTAAACTCTACTCTTGGATAGCAAGGAAGTGGTCTAGCTTGGTGAGTTGGTCTATGACCACACAGATTACATCATGTCATCTAGAATATCATGGGAGATACATCAAAAATTCTATAGATATACCATACCACTTCCACTCCAATACCTCAAGGGGTTGATCCAAACCTGCAAGAACCTGGTTCTCAGCCTTCACCTACTAACAAGTGAGGAATCAAAAGACAAACTTAGATACATATTTATTCCTAGCCACTAGAAATGATGTAGAAGGTCATGGTAAATCTTCACCACACCTAGGTGTACCTCCAAGGAGTATGTATGAAGATACCTAAAAACCTACTCTCATGAAATCACTGGTACTATGGTTTATCCTTAGAAAAGGATGACATGGTCCCCACCTTCATAAAATCAATCAGGAGAATTTCTAGTGGATATATGAATCTATTAGGTCTCAATGTGGATATCTCCAAGGTGAGCTTCCCTAACATGTTGTAGAAATAGAGAGTTAATAACCATCGAATTTAGGTAAGATTTACCATCATCATCCACTAAGGACAACTAAAACGAGGCCAACTACTATAAAGCCTCACTCAACAACTTTGAACAATATATTTTGTTTAAAGAATATACCACCACAAACCCCTTCCTAAGAGTATATACTATCTCAAATTCATAATATTGGAGGAACTATAGCCACCAACTCTATATAAAGTTGAGGTCCTTATGAAAAAAATAAACTTGAGACTCTTTTGATCATAATAGATGAATAAATGCTCACCCATAAGATAGTTTATCACATATTCAAGGAAAATGCTACCACTTATTTCTCTAGAACATGGGTTATATGGTTCTTATTATGTTCTATCAAATATCAAGACCCATTGTTTATCACCTACTACCTCTAAATCATAATAAATTTGAGCCTAGTTCTGGAGGCATCATAGAACACTCTATACTCAACACCCTCCTCTGGCTGTCTTAAGATGGGGGTGCTCATCAACCTATACTGAAACTCTTGAAAGGCCTACTAACACCATTTTTTACACATTAAAAGATACCCATTTTGGGTGAAAGTATTCAAGAGTTATAATATCCTAGATAAATTAGGTAGTAATATCTAATAGAAACCTGTCAACCCAAGGAAGATCCATGCCTTAGACACACTCTTGGGTGGCTCCCAATCTAGAACTACCTAAAACTTTACACGATCCCCTAATATTCCCTCATATGAGATAATATTTATTAGGAATTAGACCTCTTGAATAAAAAACTAAAACTTTTAGAGATTCCAATAAATTTGGTGCTCTCAAATTATGTCTAGGATGGTCCTCAAGTGACTTGCATACTCCGCCTTGGTTATCGAGTACACTAGGATGTCATTGAATAAGATTACCATGAATAGATACAAGAAGGGATAAAAGATCTGGTTCAAGAGTCCCATGAACACTACTGGGGAATTATTCTCACTGAAGGGTATCCCAAAGTACTCTTAGTTTCCATAGAGTCATCAAAATTCTATCTTTGGTATATACTTATCCCAAATTCAAAGTTGGTGAAAACCCGATTTGAGGTCAATCTTTGAGAACCATCTCTCCCCTTTTATCAGTTTAAAAAGTTAATTATTACTAGGTAGTGAATACTTATTATTCATCATCACCCAATTCAGGTGATGGTAATACACACACAACCTCAGCTCCTATCCACCTTCTAGGAGAATGAAAATGGGTTTCCCAGGGTGACACATTGGGTCTGAAAAATCCCTTTCTCTACAAATCCTTCAATTGTATCTTCATATCATGAAACTATATGGGAACCATATGATATTCTAGTGAATATATTGGGGTATTACCTAGGTAAAATTATATATATAATTTTATCTCTCGGTGGGGAGGTAATCTTGGAACGTACTCAGGGAATACATCCTCATACTCCATCACTACTATAGTAAACTGATAGATTATAGAAATTAATACTCCAAGGTTTATACTAGAAAACTAATGAGTAATTAGTTGTATCCCCATATATATGATATCATCCTACATTTCTTGAGTTTTCTTCTCAATAAAGAAGGAAAATCTTATCCCATCCACACGTACACATTGCATCCTCCACCGAAAATAGTCTATCTAGGCATAAACTATGGATATATATTAAATAACTAAGATGATATCATAATGGATCATTTAGTCTAAAAATATATCCCACAAGAAACTATCTCATCGAATAGTTACTTCACACTATTGGAAGAAGTGTGGGATAACTAAATCTCCACCAATGGGAGTCTCCAATCACAAGGGTCAAGCTAAAATCTCTACTGGAATCTCTAAATCTCAAATAAGAGAAGTGGTAAGAAAATAATGGCTAACAATATGTCTATTAAAATTGAAAATAAAGTATAGAAGATATAGATAAAACCTTTAATCATCCCTCAAGACTTGGGTTCATAGACCTCCACCACCTACATTTTTCCTCATCCATTTCCACCATCTCTCAAAACCTGGTATAGACCACTTGGGGGTAGTGGAGGAAGAAGTACAAACTGTCTACCACCTCATGAAACTATCCCTAATCCTCTGTCATGTCTCTGCTCTATGGACCTCACTACACTAGAAACTATATCTACCTAATAATTTCGTTGACTGTATCTATGTCAGCTATATGGTGGGTTGGAAAATCTCATGCAATATATCCCCGACCATCGCAAGAGTGGGACTGCCTCTCCCTTAACTAATTAGAACCATCCTGGAAACCCTAAACTATAGACCCTATATCCTAATATTTTCTCCTAAAGTGTCTCACATTCCTAGATCCCTATGTCTACTGTCGACTACCATTTTCCAAAGTCTCAAATCATGTGTTCCCACTACCATCACCAACTATCAATGTCTACTTTGTCAAGAAGCTCTCTACCACTAAATATTTCTCAAGAAATCCAGCATAATTAGGAATGAAAATAGGTATCACACTAAGAGATATATACCTAATTAGACCACTATAAAAGGTATATTCTTGTAATAACACATATATAACCATGTCTATGGAGTATCATGAGAGGTAATTAAACCTTAATGAATACTCATCTATAAACTTATTTCTCTACTGAAGCTATAAAAGCTCTTGGATATGCACCACTCAAAATAAAGATGGAGATAACTCCTCTCTAAAAATACATGAAAATTATATCTATGAAATAGTTTCCTCAGCTTAAATCTGATTCACTAGACTTCACCATCACCTCAAAGAGCCACAAATAAGGCTCGCCGCTGGGACCTCCATCTGATTTACTAGTGTCCTAACAAGGTGTAAAACTCATGAAACTACCTCAAGCTAGTTGTCAACTACCTAGGGGTATGTCTCGCATAAAAAAATATAGGTTAATTATCTCTAAAACATATGTATTACCCTCATCCTTCCCACCACATCCATCGATACTTATGGTGCAACATGTTTCTCAATGGGTGGTGGTAAGACTAGAAAATCACCCAAAAGTACCACCACATGAACAGGTACCTATATCGAAGCCTCATCACTTGGGGGATCATCCTTGTGATACTTTTGTTAAATATTAGTTGGAAACTATCATGGAGGCATCCTGAAATATAAAATATGTATCATGTTCAAGAATATATCTTGGGAACTGACTCAAAAAGGACTTGGAAACAACAAATCCTTCTTATATGATATATGTATCAAAGGTCTCCCTATAACCGGTATCTATGTGTGCTGAGTCAAAAAGTGGGTTATCAAAGTCCTGGTGAATGGATATATAATCCACCACACCAATACTAGATTCTCTTTCCTAAGATCTAAACTCAAAACACTTTAATAATATTTGTTTAGTTCCCAAACCAACCTCACAGCTAGAGAATCTCCTAACTCTAGTCCTAAGATAAACACTCCTCTGATACCACTATTTCATGACCTAACCCATCAAGGACCACCTAGTTAGTGGTATGCTGAGTGTGATACCCTAAGTCTTCCTTTAATAGTCCAAGATCTAGAAGTAAGCATTGAGTAGGCATATCACACACATAGGAGGCCTTAGACTAAGGAACCTTTACACATACACACATCTTCAAATACTTATAAAATGTTGAAAGGTAAAAATTCAAATGATACCATAGTGAACATATACATCTATTACCCAAAATTAGAGTATGAAAAGGTATTGTAAATAGAAAAGGTCCAAATATAACCCTACAAAACTGTAAAAGAGTCCAACTTGTTAAGAAGGAGAGGACTACTCAAAAGAAATACCTAGTACGAACTAAGGTCTATCAATCTCACTATGCTCCATCTACTCCTGGTCTACTAGAACTTTATCAAAAGGTCTGTTGTCTACATAAGACACAACATATCCAGGCAGAGCTCATAAAGGTATGAGTATATACATACCCATTAGGACACCCTAAAATCACCAAACATAAACCATCAAAAGATTAGTCATATCAACATTGAAATTAAATGTCAATAAAATTATGGTACATAACAATAATAACTCAGATATACTCAAGATGGACACTAAGTCCCAAGGTAAAGTCACAACCATAGTACCAACCAAGGATTAAGCTCGAGGGATCGTAGTAACGCTCATCTGGGAGAACTCACTCCATGAGACTAATAACGCTAGTGGAAATCATCTGAGAGTTTGTTCTTGTTAGGACTTTCTATAAAGAAGTATATGATAGAATATAGAAGATATTGATACATAGTTAGTGGATCACACCCAAGGAAAAGTAGTACAATAACAAACCTATCTGGAATGACCTGCGAATTAGGGGATCGATTCCCAGGTATGTTGGTCAGGCTGATTCCTAAAACCCCAACTAGGATAAAATATATGATATAGAATCCCACACTATTCCTTGCAGAGGGATTCTTGAAGCTCTATATGATTCTAATCCCATAGAGAGGATCACATCCTATGCTCAGGACATGATGCCATATTATACCCTCTTGATTGATGGACTAAGGGAATTCACCCTAAAGAAACGAGTCTAATCTGAATAAAACAGGGGCCTCAAACAACCCTAGAGGAATTACACAACTTGTACTGGGAGTACACTATATGTCTTGTCTTCCCTGAGTCTTCCTACACGCACAATCATATGCCTGTGTACTCTGGCTTGATCCCATGTATCCATGCCATACCCATGTACTTATCCAGGTCCATATACTCTAGCCATGTATGAGTACTGGTTTCTTCCCATATACTTTGTTCATTCCCATGTGTTTGGTCGTCTCCAGACTCATGTACCCCCATGGGTACACACCAAGTCACCATCCATGAGCCATATGATTTGTGATGATTTATTTTATCTAAAACACTGGATTCCACATCCAGGGTCCCACATGACATGTGTTCCTCGAAATATATGTCATGTAACATAAGATTTTACAGAAATATAGAAACTTAATGCGGCTTATGATCATTCTTCTGCTACTGTTGAATTCAAAATGAAACTCACTGTAGAAGCTAGATCAGAGTTGACCAACCACTGATCTTCATTGATGGTTGAATTCCAACCACAAAATCCACTTATAAATGATCATTGTCACACCATTCCACCACCACAATTCCCCACTACATATGAATGAAATTAATCCAATCTAGATCCATATTTTACCATCCATAACTGTCATCACACCTTAATTTCACCATCGATCCCAAACCCAAACCCACAGTAACAATCCATTGTGCCAAATAATGATTTCGTAATGATTATACACCAAGTATTTGTTAAATCACTATAAAAATGGAATATTGAATATGAACACATGGTGAATGGTGGGAGAAAAGAAAAAAATACAAGAAGAGGAATGAACCTCATCCATTGTTCGGGTTGGATGCAATTAATTGCCTTTAAAATGAATAATGAAGAACAATAATAAAAATAACCAAATTTTATCAACCACAAACCAATAATCGACCTAAGAATTGATTTTTTTTAGTGAATTAATTCACATTTGACTTGGGTTACATAATTATGAGATTAAACTAACCTAAAAAATCATACCTTGAGTTTGGATTGATCACTGATGAAGATTGATCACACATCGAAGTTGTTGGTGAGATCTATAAACTTTTTAGGCACACTGGTTCCAAGTCACAATTCATTGATGATCACCCAAGAATGCTCATGTAAAGGTCCCCTATCACAATCCCTAGGTTAATATAACTAACCCAAGATACTTTACTTAAGTGAGATTTTATAAGATAGGTTTAGGTCTAATAAATTAAATAAAAAATTAATTAATTAATTAATTAATTTTTTTATTAATCTTCCCATTGAAACTCTTTAACAAAACGCATGATGATAACAAAGGTTATGTTGTTTCTATTGTAAAACCTATATTCCAAATTTAATGCAGGTCTCATATTTTCAATCTAAAACCCTATTTGGTAATTATTCTAATATTTCATAAAAAAATTATGTGTGATGTAATATATTTAATATTTTTATTATATCAATACTAATCCTCTCTAGGCCCAATAATCCAATGCTAACTTAGCACATATCTCCGAAAATATTTATTAAAATATTCCAAGATTTATAATGAAAAAATAGAGTCATTAGAATCCATGTATCTAGCCACATTACCATGTCCCACTACATAATTTGTACTCTAAGTGCACAACATATACTTCCAAAAACTATATATTCCCAAGTACTGAACTACATGTCCATGTACCATTACAAGGTGTGTTCTCTAAGTACATGGTGTTTAGTTACAAAAAATAAATCTTCCCAAAATTAGAAGAATACATGGGGTGTGTTTCTTAATCCACATAGTGTATAGTCAAGATTTTTGAATAGGAAACCCATGAGAACCTCTTGAAAGCCACATGTTTTCTTAATTGATCATAGATATACCCCCAAATGGGTTCCTAGCAGTAATAAAAGTCCCCTAAAACTTAAAAAAAACTCTTTTATGGATATTGAGGCATAGAACCCAAAAACTATCCTACAACATGGAGAAAGCGTCGAAGCTTCGTATCCAAATCCTCTCCTAGAAGTCGATGCACCCTAATCTGGTCTCGATTTCCACCATGTATGAAGTCATATGGAATCTCCTCATCCTTATTCTATGGACATAGTTATCTCATGAAATGGAGGATCCCTCTCCCCCTCCCATCATGCATAGGAATTTAAATTGGTGGGTTTTAATTAATTTAATTAATCAATTAAATAAATAAATAAAATATAGATGGGGGGATCTCAACATCGGTGGAGATATATTTTTCTCTATATGGTTTCAACCCCTGAGGTTCTGGATTCCTGTATTTGGTGGAATCTCAGGATGGGCCCTCATCTTTACGGTGGTCTTCGGTGGTGATGTTGTGATCACATATGTCAGTTGTGTTCAGGCGACAATGTCGTCAAACAGTAAGGGTGATGGGTTTGGGATTTACAGGTTAGGTGTGATACTAGTATTTAGAGCTCAATTATGGGAAGTGGGATCATACGGTGGAGTTCGTCATTAGTACTTCAGTGATATTTTTCTGTGGCTTTAGTGTCCCTCAATGATGGTGGGTTTCCCAGTGGTCAAATCTGATCAGGGGTCTCTTTCCATGTCATATATGGTTCAGATATAATTAATCTGACTAAATATAGTTCATTATATGGGATTCATGGTTGATTTATAGTCATATGGTACTTGGGTTCGATCTTGGTGGCTACAGGATGGTTCCGGTGGAGATCACGGCAGTGCGGAGGTGGTCTGGTGCGTGTTGTCAAAAGGGGTGTTGGCCTGGGTGATCACTACAGATGATGAGGTGAATTTGGGTTGCTGAATTCTTTTATAGCAGTGTTGGTGCAGATGTATTGGTGGAAGCAGTGTTAGGGTGTTAGGGTTTTTGTCACTAGTGGAATTATGTTGGGCCTGTTATGGCTAGTTTGGAGACTTTTTGCTAGGTTTACTTGTAATGGGATTTGTACCAATGAGATCCTTCCACTCAAATATAAGGATGTGTTCCTCTAGACTTTGGGATTGTTATGGTTTATCCCCTAACCTATTTCAAAAGGTATTGTTGTTATTTTTTTATTTTTTTGATAAATAGGGATTTTCCCTAAACTTTTAGGTAAATAAACTAACTGCTAGTTTAAAAAATTCATCCAAAGTCTCAAAACCTGAAGCGGGTTTACACCTATCCTAAGAAAAAAAGCCCATTTCAAACTCAATTGTGAAGTCATAATCTCAATCCAATACTCCATCCAAAAGATATCATCACCTGAACCTGCACAAATAGTCTAATAGTTAATTAATTAAATATTAAATATTCTACCAAAATTAAAATGACTATAAATTCTAGAAAAATCTTTTACTAGGGTAAAAAACCTATTCTGGGACTAGTGGTGTGGTTAGAAAAATTTTATGAGATCATATAATAAGTTAAATGACCATTTTACCCCTTATAAGACTCCAAAACCAAAAAATATATCAAATTCTAAATCTGAAAAAACAAGGGTCCCTACAACCTCCCCAAATAAAATTTATCATCCTCAAGAAGCCTTAGTAGTCTTCCAACCACACATCCCGACCCACCTTGGTCATCAATTCATGATCAACTCATTGAATTCTACTCTAGAATGGCAGACAATTTTCTCTTTCTAACTCCAAAGATATGTTATATAACCCATTAAAGGTAAATCCACCACTTTCCACTATCATAAAACTACCAAGATGGTGCTTGAACACACCCTTCCATCCTAAGACATCATAACATAATCCAAAACTCATCCTCATACTTATGGTGCTACCCACAATATAAATCAACTTATATTGGCTAATTTTGATCTACTACACTTCCCACCATCAGATTCTCTTATCAAAACACATCCTTAATTGACCACAGACTCGCTCGATGTGGTTCTCATTGCATCCTCAACCCTACCTGCACAAGGGTCACATCACCATGACTGATTTGATACTCCCCTCCAAAGGAGTATACTTGTTTTCACCTTTTCAACTGAACACAAACTTAATTACCCATGCTCCAATCATCATCGAACCTCCAAACTAGACATGGTCATCTTTCTCTCACCAAAGCGATGAAACAAAACATCAACTATTGCTCATTTCTAGCTTCCAATAATGAAACCCATGGTATTCACTAAAATCCGATCCATCAAAAGTTCATCAATCACATATGGTCGATGTTTCACTTCCAATCATAGAGATTCACATATACCACTCCACAAGCATAACCTCTAAAGATAACTTTCATCAAAACAGAAGTTACATTTAGATAGATAGGTGTACAGTTGGTGCTCTCTTAGTATACTTAAGATAATGTCAAGATATTGGGCATGATTGTCTCCAAATTAGGATTAAACTAAGATTTAATCAATGATACCACCACAAACCATCAATTATGAGGTCACCTCTAATTACAGGTACATGTAAAACCAATTCAAAGTACCCAAGACCCTCTTCCCATAAGCATCTCATCACACCCTTATCGATTCATAACCAACTTAAGGTTTATATATTAACCTAAGAACCTTGGGAATATGCTACCATATCATTTGATCAATAAGAAAAACAACACAGTGTATCACCAACACTCATGTCTCTAGGATTACATTAACACTTAACTATTATATTCTCTTTCATAACCCAAACATAAAACATATTCAGACTCTAGTGAGTCACACCCACATGAAATATTGGCTCAAAAACCCTAACCAAAAACCCTAAAGCACATCCTATGCTCTCAATTCAACTCATAACCACTAGGTAAAACCATTTCCTAGTATAGGAACATAAAAAACCTTACCCTCTTGAAACCAACCACATTTCTAAAGCACTAGAACACATGTTCTTCTTATCAAAACCAAAAGTAATCTTATGTACCTAAACCTCATATTTTGAATCACCCATTGTGCATCTCTAAAAAATCCCCAAAACATCCACCTTCACCTTTCACACTAAAAGGAACTTAAAAATTAGTTGACCCCTCTCATGGGTCACCCTTTAAATCTATATAGTACCAAATCTATAAATTGGAGTCTCATCAAAGAATTTCACTAGGCAGTCCCACCTAGCCCTATTGATGGAGTCTCATGACAAGTCAATAGGTCCATCCACCTAGTTCTAGGACAAATCACATAAGGACACTCATCATGGGATGTCAAGAACACTCTATCCAAACATCAAATGATATCAACATTTCAAAACATCCATCTATAGGGTCCTAGAAAAAAATACATCATCTTCCAAACCAACCTACCACAACTAGGGAATTTGTCCTCTCTGATAATCTACGCATCATACTGCTCCATGGAGGATCAATCAATATACATTGGCACATACACAAGTACCAAAATCCAAATAATAACCACACATAAGGGTTCCAATAATTAGGCACCTATGTTATGCTAACCCACCAGGGTAACCGCACCAACTATGCATGAGGACTGAATCATCATCCTCATCATTGAATATCTCACCATAGATATGAATGATCTACCATCAGAAGGAAATCTAGATACCAGTCAACCAATTATATTATAATTACACTAAGTAATTATATGGGAAAATTTCATATGAGTGGTTGTTGACACTTTAAACAATTATCCCTCTATTATTATAAAAATTGCACACTACAAATCCAATAACATATTGATACTAAATGCCTATCATGATGCATAATATGCCTTTTTCCCATAGGCCAAGAGTAAAAATAAAATTGTTTGCCTCTTTCCAATGGACAAATATCTATAAATATATCACGTATCATAAAATCTAAATAATATGTTCACTACTCAAAGTGAAAATCAGATGCAACCATAACATCACAAACCAAAACAACAATCCCAACCATTATAACCTAGACTTCCTGCTAGAATAGGTGTTCATGATAAACCAGTATGATATCTATCACAGGCTCTAAAAAAATTCCTATATCTCTATCTTATAAAAACCCAAATAGTAAATTAATCGGAAAGTAACTCCTATAACTCCACTTTGTAACATCCTATCCTATATTACTCCATATACAGTAGCTGGATTGATTCACTATAAGACCTTTAGTGTATCTCCTCCTACGCCAAAGGCTGTGAACTAGAAACGGGGGGTCTAAGATGGTACTATGAGGAGAATAAACACCTATATTAGAGTGAAAAACAATAAATAAATAACTAAGAATCATACACATCAGAGTACCTAAAAAGAAAAATAAACTAAAATAGAAGCATGTTGTAATAAAATGAATTACATTAATTGCCCGAAAAACCATGCCATATATATAGCACTAACTTCCCACTAGTATGATCACATATACAAAATAAATTACTAGAGATAAAAATATATTAGTCTCTACTACCAACTTTGATTCTTTCCATATCGAGTCGATCTATCGAGATCAAAAGACTCCACACGAATAGCTCTATTTGATCATGAAATCTTGGTCCTCCACCCTATCTTTCATACATCTATGCTTAACCTAAAAGTAAAAAATAAGTTATACATAAACATCAAGGTATATATACAGGAGGTGAAAAATAAATATCAGTTGTCCACCCCCAATGGTGAACCTATAACCTATTTTCATAATTGCATGCTCATGCAATACGGTCAACATATTCAAAACACAACTAAAATAAAGACAAATAAAACCATTGTTGATCCTTAATCTTGTGACCTATATTAACTGTACCATATTTTTCTAGTGCCAATGTGTCTCTGAGCATGTCTTTATGGACATGACTTCAAAGTAACAAGTGGGATCCACTTCCATGGTGCCCCTATCCAGAACTCATGACTTTACTCATTATCACATACTTGATACCTAGATATATCAATACTAGGTACTCATTCCATGATAATGTACTATCAATACCCAAAGCATCAGTATTTCATATAACCCAAGTATCAAGATCTATAGTTCCTATAGTATCAATTTGTCATCTCAAACACATATGCATAATTCCATACCCAACCTTAACTCATCAATGTGGAATGCCTTATTCAACATCCTAAACCACAGATGAGGATCACCATGTCCAATTCCTAAACCATGGATGAGGATCACCACGTCTAATATCACAAACCATGGATGAGGATCCCCATGTCCAAAATCCTAAACAATTTATGAGGATCTCCATGTACAACATCCTAAACCAAGGATGAGGATAACCATGTCCAACATCCTAAACCATGGATGAGGATAATCATATCCAATATCTTAAACCATAGATGTGGATCACCATGTCCAACATTCTAAAACATATCAAAAATAAAACATACTTGGAACCTTGGTCCAGCACCCAAACCATGAATAAAACTATCGATACCAAAATACAACATCATGTCCAATATCCTAAGGCATGGTCATGAAATTTCATGTCCAAATTTCTAAACCTAGGATGTGGAATTCCATGTCAAACATCTTGAACCATTCCTATGGAACATCATGTCCAAATTTTTCAAACTCAAAAGCCCATATTAGTAATCTAGGATAAAAAACTTGGCAACCCAACTATATTAAAACATCACAAAGGGTATAAAAAAAGTATCACTTAAACAAAAATTGAAATCAAATCAAGGGTTGGTTGAATTCCCATGCCTGCCATCATATCTTATCCCCATTCAATCACGCATCGGATTGGGTCCCAAAAGGATACCCACAAACATTACTTCACAAACACACATGGATGTTCAGGTTTGGTATACTAATCAATCACACACTTATACGTATGGTTCAACATGTAAATAGAGGCATCCCTCTTGGGATCTAGTGAACTATTACATAAGATAATTCATCCCTTTAGGGATCCTCTAGGCCATAACATAAGAGGGGGTATCCCTATTGGAATACTTGGTCACAACTAGTATCTAGGAAAAAAATATTTTATCGAGGGATCACACATCACACAACTCAGTCTCTAGTATCTCATTTACCCATGGGCCTAATATGGGTAAACCTCATAAGGGATATGGCCTCAAGCCCATCCCTTTTTCAAGACACCTTGAATCGCAACCAAATCCCCCTAACTATGGTCAAGTCCATTACAGCACTAATCAACGTATTTTGAGAACCCATGTTATATCCTCTAATCATTCCCAATACCCTAACCTAGGAATCATCCCATGTACCACTCTTATGAGATAGCTGGATTCAATTATTATAGCAAAACCACTCTATCATTACTTAATCACCCCAAGCTACCTCTTAGAATTACTCAAAACCCCCAAAGGGATCCTTCATCTTGTTATACACATAAAAATAATCAAAATGGAATCTTATTATGTATAATTCTTACTTCAGGGTAAAAAATCACTCAAAACCCTCAAAAGTGTAAAAAGTGGGGTACACAACATATAGCTCGAGTACACGACATGTACTCCAAAACCTTCTTCCTGTCCATGTACTTATACACATTTTGGAACACATGGGATATGGATGTGTACTACTACACATCCAGGGAAAATATGGGGTATGTTCATGTACTCCCACTTGACCATGTCCCCCCTACATGGTGTGTCTATCCATGTACCTGGCCACATGCTCATGTCCCACTACACAAAATTTATTCCAAAAACTCTATTTGTCCAAGTACTTGGCCACATGGCCATGTACCACTACACAACTTATACTCCAATTACATGTCATGTAGTTATAGAAAATGCATATTACCTAAAAAATAATAACACATGGCCTTTGTTCCTTAATCCACATGTTGTGTAGTTGGGATTTCTGAATAGGAAATCCCTACGACCTCTTGAAATCACCATTTTCCACCGATTAAGCATAAATCAACCCCTAAGGGGGTCCTTGGTTGTCATAAAAGGGAATTAAAACATAAAAACTACAATTCTATGAGTTCAAGTCAAAAAACTAAAAAATAATCCTACCTTATGGTGAAAATGGAAAAGCTTTAGATCCAAATCCACTTCTGAAAGTCATTTTACCTCGATCTAGTCTCGATTGTTTCCATAGAAAAAGTCCAGTGGAACCCCACCCCAAATCCTACTTTTAGTATAACCATATAATAAATGGGATAATACCTATCCATATCATTTCAGGAAAATGAATCCAATGTGCGGGGTGTTTTACTTAATTTAATTAATCAATTAATTTAATAAATTAAATTCCCATTTAAAACGTTCATCTTGAGTCTCAAAACTCGAAGCTGGTTTACACCTCACCTAAGAAAAACCCCAAATTATAAAATAAAACATGGATTTAGAATATCAATATGATGATCTATATAAAATATATCACCATCCGAACCTACATGAATAATTTAATACTTAATTAATTAAATATTAAATATTCCGGCAAAATTCAAACAACTCATAATTCCACAAAACTCCTATAATGGGGTAAAAAATCTATTTCGGGACTAAAGGAGTGGTTAGAAAAATTATATGAGATCACATACTATGAAAAATAACCATTTTACCCCTTAAGGACCTCTAAAACTAAAAAATAAAAATTCTGTCAAATTCCAAAGCAGGAAAAACACAAATTTTTAAGCTCTAACCTCCTATATAATAAAATTAAATATCTTAATAAAAAACTTTAGAACCTTATTAATATCTTTAAACTTGTATAAAACAAATTTATAATTATTTTATATATGTATATTAAGTAGTTGTTATCTATTTTTAATATCGAGTGTGAGTAATATTAATCATTTTGAACTAATTTCATAATAGCGTTATTGATATTAATTATTCTCCTCAATTTAATCATTAATAGATAACATAAGGTGTTGTAATTTATTTTTTATGATATTTTATAAAGTTATATTTTCATTCTGTGAGAGTTTTATTTACATTTCTTATAGACGAAATTGGTGACAAGAATGTTTCAGTGATTTTTAACAAACAGATGGTGGTATGTTAATTAATGATTTTAATATTAATGTTACCAATCAAAAACAAAAAAAAATTATTATTTATTTATTTTTAACATGTAAAATAATTAATTAATTTCTCATAGTCATCAATTTTATTATTTATATCTTTTATCAAGTAGGTAGTTAGATCGTCTTGAACATGGATATACCATAATTAATGGATGATTTTGATTATGAAAGTGATTTAATTTTGGAATAATATCATTATTATAGGAGAATAATGATATTACTTATATATTTTAAAGTTTTTAAATCAAATTTTAAGAGTTTTAAATAAATAATAAATAAACTGGAAGAAAAATTAGATACATTACTTCATGGAGGTGGAAGTCTGCACAACACATGATTAATGTTTTCATTTCTCAAAGAATGATATGGAAAGAAGATGGGTTATAATTTTTATATTAATAATTATAATCAAATTAAATATTAAATATTTATTATTCAATTTCACCCTTATAATTGGTTAATAGAGGTGGTGGTGAAAAATGGAAGTCATCGCTTCATGGAGGCGGTAGTTCGCACAACGCACAAATGATAATTTTGTTTTTCTTAATAGAAAAGTGAAAATGTGGTTAATATTTATTAAATTATAATAATAAAACTAATTATGAAAAATAATGTAATTATATTTGAATCATAAAATTATACTTTGAAGGTATGACATAAAATAAATGAAATTTAGGAAAATAAAGTACTCACGTTGATAAATTAGGCTTTCCGTTGGAAGACACCTTGGAAATGGATTTCTTGAACCAATATCTTATTACCAGAGGCCAAACAAAATGAATTAGGTTATAAATGAAGGATAATGGAAATTTTTTCATGTGAAAAAATAATTATTTTAGTGGGATTTAATGGTTGGTGAGCATCCACATTTATAAGTGGTGAGAATAGAATTTTTTAAATATTTGAACTTAATATAAAGAGAGCATAGTTTTCACATGTCATGTATCTCAAAATGTAAAATAAAGTATTTTAGGATGATATAATTAAAATAATATCTCAACAAATCAATTATAAACATTTTTTTGACATGTTTCAATCCCTTTACTCCTCGATTTATTACTTTTACTATTTTAGATTTTATCATGGTAATTAGTTTTTTATTAAGTCATTTACTTTTGATGTCTTAAATAAAATAGACCTTATTAAATAATATATAACTAATTATTAAAAATATGAAATCATTTTTATCATATAAAATTTTTATGTGTAATAAAATTTAATTTTAACATTAGCGTTTGTAATGCGTAAATCCCTCTTTTTATAAAAAGTTTATTTTAAAGATAAAGAGTTTATGTGTAGGGTAAATTTATCCATGTATCAGATTATAATGAAATAAATTGGCTCTTTATAAGAAAAAAAAATTATTTAAAATTAATCCAAAACCTAATTTTACCTAAATAATATTTTAAATAAAATAAATAACCAAAACAATTTCTTTTATTGGAAAATATTACTTATGTTTGTAAAATGTTTAATATAGGTTTTATAAATTCATAATAGTATTTTAAAAATATATAGTTTTACTCATTAAATAAATCATTTACCAATTATAATTTTTTATAAACTTATATTTTGTTCTTATATAATGACTACGTCATAAAATTTACGCTTTTGGTAAAAACTGTATTGTTTACTATTTATCTAAAAAGTAACTATTTCAAAAAAACCCAAAAATTTATACTAATAAAATATTGTTATTATAAGTAAAAAAATTAAGTTAATGTGGTTAAATTAAAACTCTAAAATTTATAAAATTATCTTTTAAATTAAAATACAACATATAAATTAAAAATGTTTTAATTGAAAAAAGTGTGCTTTAAAAACATTAAGTGTTCTTAATACTACTTTGTAAGCATTCATAATTGAATAAATATTTTTATTTACTAGAGTATTTTTTTATAATTTAATTTTCCTAATAATATTCATCTAATATGTCATGGCTCATTTTAGTTCAGGGTTGCGTGTGAAACAACCTATCAAACAAAATGTTTATTTAAAAGGAAAATTTTATATGAGGATTAATAGGTTTTTTTGTTTCTATTATCTTCTACTACAATGAATAAATGTTATTAAATCCTTAGAAACCCTTCAGTGGAATATTTTCATTACTATATTTACCGATTCTCAAAATCTTATTTAAAATGAATAAACTTTGATATCGATTTGATGTCATATTGGATGTCATTAAAAATGATATAAAATTTTAATTATAGATAGTATTATGATATAAAATATTGTAATATGTGATATGGTAACCTAGTATGATATAATATATCATAATAAGTGATGTAATATGAGTCTCAATATAGTAATGTATGATATCCAGAGTTGTATCCATTAATAACATCGATTTCATGCTTCATAACAGAGCATCATTTTTTAGGATTGATATCAATTATATCATAAATTATGACTCCACTATAAACTGATGAGGATATCCATTTTTAATCATAAAATAAAACATAGGAGTTTAAGTGACATACCATCACCTATTATATGAGGATGTCATTAAATATGATAGATAATTCATAATTATCCATCATATGTTGTGAGCTGCCAATCATAAAAAACGATACAAACCAAAAGCCTTATTGAGTATTATGATATACCCTATATTGTAAAATAAAACCTATATTATGTTTTTTTAATTATCAATACCATTTTTAATCTAATGGGGGGATTTAAACCATACCAAATCATTTTCATAGATGAGATATATGTTTAAAGTAGATTTACAAGGTAAATAATTTATAAACCATTAATAAATTTAAAATAAAGTAAAATATAAAAGTGTTTACATTTATTTAAGAATAATTCATAAATGTAAATATAATGTGTTTATATTAAGGCCTTATTGGGAAACACTTTTCAATACCTCAATCATCTAACCAGGTAGTTTCATACCAAATCTTTATTCCCATGGATTATCTTATATAAGGAAAGAAAGTAATACGTGACCCTAATTGGATTAGGTACCCATTTTTTGTGTTTTATTTGGGTTTCCATTAACTATAAAACTCTTAGGAAGGATACTAGATGAGTAATTTTTAATGAATACAGATGATGGATTAAGATAAATAGTTAGTCACTCAACTATCCCATATTCATATATGATATGATTCGCATGACTTCCTACATAAATAGCTAAGTTGTGTGATTAACACTAAAGTGGAGTAATCATTTAGAGAAATGTAGATATTGAATCATTATTATTAATAGTGTATATTAAAAGGAGTCGTCATTTTAATGGGATCATATTTGATAAAAAATCTTTTTAAATTAATATAAAACATGATTCTCATATGATAAAATATTATGTTTTAGATAAAATGGAATCATCATCATCAACCATGGCTTTGAGATCAATCCTTGAAAATAAAATCTCAATATAAGAACATTCTTATACTAGTATAGAAACTTAATAATTTTTCCTATGAAATTATAAAAATTATATGTCTTAAAATAATATCATCTTGAGTAACCAAGTGTTGAATTTGATCAAAAAGTGAATCTAGTTGCTTACAAAAAACATAGATGGATTCACATGAGGTTTCAAAGTAATTAAATGAAAAATAATCATAGGAAATTTAGTCGCTACTTGTATATTCAATATGACTGAGTATGTTAGTGAATTAAATAGGATAAATATTTTAATAAGGATTTTTCTAGATATTAAATTTATTCTGTAATTATTGTAGGAAATGTTTTCACAGTATGAATGAGTTCACTAAATGAAAATGTGTTCACCTCAAAGTGTTTAGGATAAATGAGCATGACATGCAATGTCTATCCTTTATAATATTTTATGGTATAAGTGGATAAAATTTTAAACCAAAATATGAAAATTTATTTTAAAATTCCAATGATATTTATTTTACTAGTTTGTAAATTTCATGGAAACCTAAAGGATATGTCAGTAAGTAATTATAATGTTCATTTGGATGGAATTTTATATAATACTTTAAGGTTTTTGAGGAACTTCATGGAGATTCCATGAAAGGTATCATTTTTATACAATAAATTGAACAATTTTAAAAGGTATGATACCAATTATATATTTTTAAAATATTATAAATTTATAAGAGTTTAAAATAAAGGTAAGTATTTAAAGAGATTATAGTTTTTATTCAAATGATAATTAAATGGTTTTTTGAATCATAAATGAAAAGGAATTTTTCATCCTTTGGTGAATCGAAATAAAGTATGTGTATTTTTATCTTATTTCTCTTATATGACAAGAGAAGTTTTTTATCAACAATTTTTTTTATGAATAATATGAGATAGAGGTTTTAATACACATGGTTTATGATTCATGAGATTTTATAACATGTTTGAAAAAAATATATGGTAAAAAAATATATGGGATAAAGATTTTATCTAAGATATTTTTTAAAATATGAGACATCTAATCCCACCACCCTTCAATGTGATATTTTATAGAATAAATTATTCTTTTAAAAATATTTTTTTTAATAGAAAATGTTGGGGAAAAATCCCTCAAGGTGTCCCATCAGAATGGTTTTGGTGTGATTGTGTTTTTTGACAAATCCAAATGACCGTAAATGAGTATGGTTAGTGTTTTCCGAAGATAGGTTTTTAAGGTGGCATAGTTTTCCATTGTTTTCCAAATTTTGGGGCCTCAAAATCGAAAATTTGTGTGAATAATAGTGAATGAAATTTTCAAAGGAAGAGGAATGGGGAGCTTGGGACATGGATTTCATACCATATATGAGAAGGGTACGTGGTCGTGTACTTGGCAGTGGTAATAGTATGCAGGAGTGGTTTGTGGAACCAAAAACGGTTCGCGGCTGAGCGGTGGTGCGGTACGCTGATGGGTTGAAGTCGGCAGAAGAGATCAGTCGCATAAGGAAAAATGCAGTACGCGGATGGTGTGGAAAGATGGATTTTGGGTGGCCTACGGTTCGCTGAGGCAGAAGATTCAGTACACAGTGGGGGATGTATCAAATCAAGATTTGGTAAATCTTGATTTAGCGAATTAAGTTGATATCTTTTTCTATGTAAGAATCGCTAATCCCACCATTTACTATGGATATTAAACATCATTAGAAATCATATTTTGCTCTTGGAATTTGGAAAATACCGAAGGTAGTTCACGAAGGGTGGATCACAAAGTCTAAAGTGGTTCGCATGGAAGGAATTCCATCGAAGGTGTTTGCTGGGTTTCTTAACCCGAAAAGGAAGTCTAGTATGTGGAAGAAGAATCCCAGTACGCGGAATAAGTTGTCTCAGTATACAGAGGAGGAATATCCAGTACGGAAGAGGGAGAGTTCCACGAGTAGTACGCAGATGGGGAACTCTAGTATGCAGAATTAAAGGTAGTCCGCAAACAAAGAACAGTTCGTGGACAAGAGGGGTTTCTCAGAGGAGGTTCGTGAAGTAGGTACATGGTAGTTGTACTTGATATTGAAGGCAGAGGAAGTCTACAGATAGAGGAGGTTCACAGAATAGGCAGTCCGCAGACAGAGGAGGTTTTCGGAATAGGCAGTTGTATGCTGAGAAGGTGGTTCTCATACCAAACCAGATACTTAGTACGTAGGAGAGTAAGGTGGTTCGCAATTTTCACAAGGAAGATTGAAAAATCTTTAATTCAGTTTGCGAAAGTATTTTATGGTACCTAACAGTACCCGGGAAGGTGGAATTCATCTATGGGTGAAAATGGAACTTCAATAGAGCATCTACCAATAGTTGAGGATACACGATTTCATGAAAATGAAGGGACCTACATGTCCATAAACTGTGTTTGACCTACAAGTCGATAAACTGTGAGTGGATACCTTTCCAAAAGAAGTGAGTGAAGGAAGAGGAAGCCGGGGAACCTTTCCACTGGCAGTGATCCATAGAAAGAGGCATAGGTAGTGACCTTTGGGAATGTAGTGATCATACCCTAAATATTGTAAAGATAGTGAGCCTGGGCATAAAAGATCTAGCACAAAAATTGTACTCATTATTGGCAGTGAGCCTTAGTGAATTTGGTACATCGGCGCATTGTCGTTGTATTCTCCTTGGACATAGCCCAGTGAGGTTGAACCAAGTAAAAATCATTGTGTCATGTGCATGTTTTCATATCTATTCATATATTGCTACGAGAGGAAGAGAGGATTGAGTTTTTTCTAACAACGAAAAAATATCTGAATGGGAGAGAGTTTTAATCTATCATACCCTAATTCACCCCCCCCCCCCTTAGGGTATTCGACCTAGTGAATCTAACAGATAAAATATCATATATGATATGTTTATAATAGTTTATTTGTTAAATATTATCACTAAAGGAAATGATCATCATTTTCATAATTCAAAATACTTTATATTTTTATAATAATATTAGGGAAATAATATTGTTTCAAATAGATTGGTAAGAGTATATTTGTACATAAATAAATTCAAGTACAACAAATAAAATATTATTCAAGTGAAAACTCAAAGTGAATGAAACTTTATATCCTAAAAGAGTTTAATATGTGTTCTTAAAGAATTAATATAAAGAGTTATGTTTGTAACATAATGATATTGAAGGAAAATTTTTGTTTGGAAAAGTTCCAATAATGATGATGATGATGAACTTATGAAGAGTTATAATTAGACAATAGAATTTATTAACATCATAACATGTGATGTTGTGAATTAAAGTAGTTTAAATATTATTTTTATCAATTTCAAAATTAGGAATATTATTCTCAAGTCTCACCAATATTCATACTTTATTTCTTCATAGATTTTACTCACTAAAATAGTTTAGTGAGATGGTTTTATTAGGTGGTCACAAGGAGATATGGTAATAATTACATAGAGATGTAATGAGTTTTTACAAAAATTGAAAAGTGCAACAATCTTATGGCCCATATGATAGTATATTATATGATATATAATTAAACAGGTGCTTATGTATGGTTTTGAAAATATTATAAAAAATTTTAAGAATATAAAATGTATAATGATATACAAAAGGTCGTCTTCACTTTATCATTCTTTCACATTTTTTGAATCTATTATACGAAGTATAATGATAATTGACCTCTCAATGTAGGTTGTTGAATTATCCCTAACTAATGTTCATCATGCAGTATTATAGGTTTCGAAAAAAAATTGAGGCTAGTATATCTAGGATTGGATATAGAGATTTAGAATATGTTCATAAGGTATAAAATGAGTTTTGTTTGTTGGGTGGTGTGATAGCTATACCATAAGGAGTTTCATATAGTATGCCTTTGGTATACTAGGGGTATATGTTTCATACTGAATCCCTATATCTAAGGTTGGAAAGATAAATATTATGATAACCTTTATACTTAAATACCTTTCTTATACAAGCCTTGAAACTAAGCTAATCAGGTGGTGGTCGGTAGCTTGGGGTGATTAAGTATACCACAAGGAGGCTTATATTGGTCATAAATATGATATATATTAAATAGTTAATATAAAATAAGATTAAGTATAGAATTGAGCATATTTAATTTATGAAATTATACAAAATGATATTGAATGAATAAATTTCATAAAATTAAAGAGAATAAAAAAAATATTTGATAAAGATTTTAGTAATAGCTATAAAATATACCCTATATCTCCACCCATTTATTGGAAAGATATTTCTTATAAAGACCTTCCCTTGGTTTTAACAAAAACCAAATATCCAAATTTCTTTGGTTTTAATACAAACCCAAGAACCAACTTTACTTGGTTTTAACAGAAATCCAAGAACCACTTACCTTGGTTATAATGAAACCCCAAGAACAAAAACATTCCTTGGTTTTAACAGAAACCCAAGAACCAAAGGTATAAAGTGGATTGAGAAAATATATATTTTCTAGGAAAAAATCATTTATAAATTCATACTTTTATCTCTCTTTAAGGATGGATATAAATAGAGAGTAAGATATAGAGGCAAGGGTGAGTTCCTTTAGATTTTTAAATAGAGAAAATATATTTTATAAGATGACTTAGAGAATTTATGAGATTAAGTATCTTGATTCAAGTAGAGAGTTGTTGGATAAAGAAGATGTTTAGATATCCTCTTTGGTCCTCTATTTATAACCTTCAGAAACCTTATGTAATCCTCTATAAGAAATAAATACTTTAAATACTAGATTAAAGAGATTTTTGAACAACATTAAATCATGTAAAAGTTTCTCATAGGCTGAAACACCCAGCACCACGCCCTGGTGCACAAAGCTTGTTTGTTTTAACCTTCAAAACACCTAAAACTACACCTTGGCTCTGGCCATTTTGACCTAGTACTCTTCATATCCACCGCGCTTAGGATCACTATGCCCTAGAACTAGTTTTTTTGGACAATTTTTCATTAAACATCAACAGGAAACTACTCTAATTTAAATAATGATCTTCTATGGTTCTTTTATCCTCCTTCAAATGCTTCAAAACATCCATTAATTCATATTTTTTTGATATTTTAAGGCTTTTAAAAGAAAATAACATGATTTCATCAAAAATAATTCCACATCACATAAATTAAATCATTAGTAACATAGGTGAGTGTTTGTGATTATAGTGAACTAGGTATAAAATACATGGATATTACATCATGTTAGATGAATAATTAGTACATTACAAAAATACATGCCTGAGGACTGTGAAAGTTTAGTGTCTTTGGAAAATTATAAACAACATATTCTATCCTGATTAATGATCTTTAACATATCCCATAAATATCTCAACCTTTAGTACTTCTACCTAAAACCTTTATTCATAACTTGGGGAAAGGAAACATAATAAGGGGTGAGCTCAGATGATCAGTAAGGATAAATAAAGGAAATGTGTAATCATACATGAACAAAGGGTATGGAACTTGAGAATAACATTTAAAGATCATACCCTATATATTAGATATCATAATAAATATTGGAAGTTCATAATACATGGATCATAATAGAATTAAGAGCATAGGTCATGAGAGAATAACATGGGAATAAAACATGGAATTATGGAATGCACATTTGATTATACCATTGTAAATGTGTATAAGTAGACATAGGTTCACTCATTAAGTTAATGAAATAAAATTAAGCCCCTAGATAAAATTTTGTAATTTCAACCTGGTCTATGCAAAACATTGTGAACATGTAATCAGGTTCACGCATAACCTTATAGACATGAAACTAGGTCCATTCATAACATTGTGAACATGTAATCAGGTTCATTAATAACATTGTGAAAATTTAATCAAGTTCATGCATAAAATAATGGACATTAAACTAGGTCCATACATAAAACCTTGAACACATAATAAGGTTCATTTATAACATTGTGAACATGTAATTAGGTTCACGCATAAACTAATGGAAATGCAACCAGGACCATGCATAACAATGTGAACATAAAAGAAGGTTCACACATAATATTTTTAACATGAAATAAGGTTAATTCATAAAATATAAACTCATTAATCATCCATCATCACACAATTCATCAGAGGGGGATAGATGCCCTACCCATATCATAATAATATCATTCATACTTGTGTCACACACAAAAATTCATCATATCATGATCCATAAAAAGACATAGGTTTTATAAAAATCAAATAATAACCCATGAAATGAAATAGGTATCATTAACATTTCATCAAATCATAAACTATTAAAATATATAGGTTCTTTAATCACTTTATTAAATAATAACCCATGAAAAGAAGTGGGTTTCAATACCATATAACTCATGGAAGATAAACGGGTTTCATAAGCATCATGAAATCAAATCAAAATCCATTCATAGAAATAATATGAATATAAACATTAGATAATTTCTCATAAAGACATGAGTAATATAAATTGATGTCATCTTATATGGGAAATAATTTAAAAAAATCTTTTAAAAAAACTTCTTGAGAAACATATCCTTTCTTCTTTGAAAAACTGATTTTTAAAACATAAAACTTTTGGAAAACCATTTAATTGAAAATAAACTTAAAAACTTATAAATAAATCTTTGAAATCACTTTGGAAACCATTTTCTTTGAAAAATTATAAATAATTATTGAAAATTTTTATAACATTTCTTAAACATAAAATTCTTTTGAAAACCTTTTTCTTTGAAAATAACTTTGAAATCTTTTAAAGGAAGCTTTGAAAACCCATAAAACATGTTGGCAAAACTTTTTCATTGAAAACCACTTTAAAAATAATAAATTTCCACAAAATGAAGAAAACCTTTTTCCTTTAAATTAAACTTGTAAACTTACAATAGAAGCTTCAAGTAAATGATGGTCACAACGGTGGCAAGTTCGTACGTGCTAAACATTCTTTTTTTACCTCAAAAGTCACAAAAAGTTCATTTATAGGATAATTAAAATAAGATTACTTCTAATAACATAAAATGTAAAACATGGGTAAAAATTTACTTTAAAATAATATGATAAAATTAAAATATTTTTTAAATCATTTTTATAAATCCATGTTTTGAAAAAACACATATTTTCGATTGAAAGGAGAAATAAAGTCGGATTTTCATTAAAACATTTTCTTTGTTATCATAAGTACAAAAGAGTGGGAAAATGGAACCAATATATGAATATATAATTAATAACCATATTATAATAAATTTCATGATAGTTCTTAAGATATGAATCATAATATTTCATCAGAATAAGAATAAACATAAACAACCTTTAAAAGTGATGAGATTGTTTCAATAAACTCTTACCACTTGGTAAATTAAGAGAATACTCCCCATGTAATAAAATGGAATTACATTAATATTTAAATATAATTAAAAGAATAATATTTGTGATATAATATTTTAAATGCGGTATATACACCTTATAGAAAAATATAGGTGCATAACATGGCATGTGACTCAAATAAGGCAAATTGAGACAAAATTACTTTACTGATTTGGTAACTTTTGAAACATAACCCCATGAAAATAAATGTTATAAAATGGATATGTAAATACACAGTAATTTAATTATAATAATCATATAATACATCCATGTTTAGTATATACACCACACAAAAGTAATGGGTGGTGAATAAAGCATGTATCTCATGGAAATAAAAAAACTGAGATGAAATTCCTTAACCTTATGTCTTGACTTTCACTGTACTCGTTAAAACATCCTATATGATAATTATAAGTTTATTATAAATCCATCATAGAACCATATTCATATATATATATATAATACCATATTTTACTCTCTTAATGTTTTATATTACCCATTATCATTAACTCTATGTTTTTGGTGATAAACGCCATGTTAATCATACATGATTTAACTTGTTATTCTTAGTCTTATTACTTAGATAATGATTTATTTATTTACATAATGTAATAAATGATATAAATATCATTTATATTTATTATATTTTTATTGTAATAACACATATAATATATAAGTATGAAATGGAATACACCATTCATGGAGACGGTAAGTTGTACGTATGTATGAACGTTGTTTCCGTTTTCATTATCGTATTAAAAGAAAGAATGAAAATGACATATATGTATGTATATATATATATTATAATTCCAGTATAATTGTTATTTTATATATATTATATTATTTCACTAAAATCATCCTTAATAAATTTAATGAAATGTGTGAACGAATCACATCGCTTTGAGGGGAGGTAGTCAACACTTCCTCGAATAAAATTATCGTATTTACACCAAGTGTAATGTATAAAGATATTTGTTGTAAAATTATTAAATAAGATTAAAGGAATAATAAATATAATATATAACATATATAAATATATTTTCTATAATATTTTCCACCATGAGAGGCAGCAAAAGAAAATTGAAGAATCATTGTTTCATGAGGCGGTAGTTCATCGCACACATAAACAGTATATTTGTTACCTATTAGATAGAGGTGTGCATAAGTGTAGGTAAAACCCTTATAATAAAAAAATCCCAGTATATTTATTATACTATTTTTGTTATAAAATCATGGTATAAAGATAGTTGAGGGGTGGATAAAGGAAATAAAATAAAGGGGTTTGAGAGAAGACGTTACCTCTAAATAGAGTAACTCCTTTTGGTTTATGCCAAAATGATTGCATGGATTGCTTTCTTACCAAAGGTGGGATTAAATTATTAAGTTATATATTTTTGTAAGTTTATTTTTAATATATTTTCCAAGCATGAGTGGTATTATAGCTGTGAAGAGGAGGGAGTGGTGGTGGTCTTTTATAGGGAATGGAAAGGACACACTTGGAATTTTTTAAAACAAGTTAGGTGTACACGTGTTTTCACCTAATGAAAGTCATAAAAACAAAATAAACTCAATAATGGGAGGTTAATGTATTAATAATGTCAAAAAATGGGTTTTGGATAGGTTTATAGTTCATTTTGGGTCTTAAATTTAAGGTTTATTACTTTATTAACCTAATTTTTCTATTAACCGTTGTAATTAAATTTGATCACTTTCACTAATATTTTTGGTAAAAAAACATTTTGAACTTATTTGAAATTATAAATTATGATTATTAAAAATATGGAATCCATTTTTCAAATTATAATCACATAAGTGGCATAAATTAATTTAAAATTAATCCCACTGATGGGACGACACTGCTGGTTTTTAAAGTAAAAATGTCCAAACGCTCAGTATGCATTTATACCCAATTTCAAAATTGAAATTGATTAAAATAACCTAAATTAGATTAATTGACAATAATATTATATAATTAAACTTTTAAACCCAATTAAAGTATAATTTAACTTTATATATAAATTATAAGAAATGGTGGTTTTGAATTAAAATCCTGTATTTTTTACTATTCATCCAAAAATAACGTTTCTTAGAAAATACCAAAGATTTACCCTAATCTAATTTTGAAATTATAAATAAAAAATTGAAGTTTATTTTATCAAATTAAATTTCTAAATGTGTCTAAAATTAATTTTATTATCTTTCATAGAAGGACATTAAAAGATGTTCATTTGAGAAAATAGTATTTTTAAACATATAAGGACTTTACCAAAAATTATATATTTCATTATAAATATGTTTTATTTATATAAAAAATTATAAAAAATATTTTAAAATTAGTTATTTATATTCATATTACTAATTTAATGTTTATGTTATAATTATCACATTTAAATAATTATAAAAATAAAATGATGCTTTGTAGAAACTTGGTGTTGTGTGTAAAGTATGCCAAGTCAGTATTATGTGTAGTGAAATTCTAGTAAGTTCCATGTGAAATGAATGTTTGAATTAGTGATTTAATATATAAAAAACTATTTTCAGTGTTTTTTGAAATTCAAAATATCACAAGATTAAATTAATTCAAAAAAATATTTCACAAAATCTCATGGTGTTATTTTCTACCCCCTTAAAATGAATTTCTCCCTCAAAATTTTTCTAGGTTATAAAATGTTTAATACTTAAAATTTTCATTCATAGGAACCCACTTTGTAAAAAATAATACTATAACTTCCCTTAAAAATGTAATTTTGGAACCATAACGGTTACCCAAAGTAACATATAAAAAGGTTTCCACATAGAAGGACATAAGTTGGGAGTGAAAACATGGACATGTAAGATAAATATAACTATCAAGTTATAGAGGAGAGTTATAGAGAACATGGTCTAGATAAAGTTAACAATTACAAAGCCATAAATCTATGATTATCTAATGGACCATTTGATTCATTGAAAAATAATGGGTGAGATCAGATTCCCAGTAAGGGTAAGTAAAGGAAATGTGTAAGCATAACATGAACAAAGGGTATAGAACTTGATCATAACATTTTAAGATAATACCTCGTATATTAGATATCATAATAAAGATTGGAAGTTAATAAGACATGGATCATAATAGAATTAAGAGCATAGGTTATGAAATCATAACATAAGAATAAAACATGGAATTCGTGCATGAACATTTTTGTATAACATTGTGAATGTGTATAAGTAGAAACAGGTCCACTCATTAATTTAAGGGAATGAAATAGGGCCCTTGTATCAACTTATAGACATTAAACAAGGTCCATTCAAAAAAAATTAATGTGTAATCGGGTTCTTGCATAACCTTATGGACATGAAACCAGGTCCATGAATAACATTGTGAACATGTAATCAGGTTCATGCATAACATTTTGAACATGTAATCAGGTTCATGCATAAACTAATAGACATTAAACTAGGTCCATGAATAAAATTTTGAACACATAATAAGGTTCATTCATAACATTGTGAACATGTAATCAGGTTTACGCATAAACTTATGGACATGCAACCAGGCCCATTCATAACATTGTGAACATATAATCAGGTTCATGCATAACATTTTTAACATGAAATCGGGTTCATTCATAACATATATAGTCATGATTCCTCTATCATTACCCAATTAATTTTAGGGAGATATAGGTCTCACCCATATCATAATAACATCATTAATACATGTTCCAAAAAATAAAATTTTCATCATATCAAGAACCATAAAAAGACATAGGTTTTATAAACATCAAATCATAACCCATGAAATTAAATGGGTATCATTAACATTTCATTAAATCATAAACTATAAAAATAGATAGGTTTCATAATCCCTTCTTGAAAGTATAACCCATGAAAAGAAGTGGGTTTCAAAATCATATAACTTATGGAAGAGAAATAGGTTTCATAAAAATCATGACATCAAAGCATAAAACATTCATAGAAAGAATATAAATGTAACCTTTATATAATTTCCTATAAAGTCATGAGTAATATCAATAGATGTCATCTTATATGAGAAATAATTTTTAATATCTTTTAAAAACACTTCTTGAGTAAAATATACTTTATTCATTGAAAAAATAATTTTTAAAACATAAAACCTTCTGAAAACCATTTAATTGAAAATAATCTTGAAAAATTATAAAGAAATCTTTGAAATCATTTTAGAAACCATTTTCTATGAAAATTTATAAAGAATACTTGAAAATATTTAAAACATTTCTTAAAGATAAAACATTCTTGAAAACCTTTTTCTTTGAAAATATATTTGAAATATTTTAAAGGAATCTTTGAAAAACCATAAAAATTTTGAAAACATTGTTCATTTAATACCATATTAAAAACAATAATGTCCATAATATTAATAAAATATTTTTCCTTTAAATTAAACATGTAAATGTATAATAGAAGCTTCAAAAAATTACAGTCGCATAAGTGGTAAGTATTTATGTTTCAAACATTATTTTTTTTACCTTAAAAGTTTTAAAAAGTGTCTTTATAGGAAAAAACATATAAGGAAAAACACTCCTTTTAAGACTATAGAAGGAAAAACATGGGTAAAATTTTCCTTCAAAGACCATAGAAGAAAAAACATGGGTAAAAAATTATTTAACATCATACTATAAAAGGAAAAAAAGATTCCTTCTAAGACCATAGAAGTAAAAACATGGGTAAAAATTTCCTTTAACGTCATATTATAAAATTGAATCATTTTTTAAATCATTTTTAGAAATCATGGTTTTTAAAGAACACATATTTCCGACCGAAAGGAGAAATAAAGTCAGATTTTAATTAAAACATATTATTAGTTATAATAAGTAAAAAAGAGTGTAAAAATAGTAAAAATACATTAATATATCATTAATAAACATATAATAAAAAATTTCATGAGATTTCTTAAGTTATGGATCATAACATTCCACCAAAGGAAGCGTAAACAAAAAAAATCTTGAAGAGAGATGAGATTGCTTCAATAAACTCTTACCACTTGGTAAATTTGGATCATAACACCCATGTAATAAAATGGAATTAAATGAATATTAAAATAGAATTAAAATAATTAAATTCATTATATAACATTTCAAAGGTATTATATACACCTCATGGAAGAATATAGGTGTATAACATGGCATGTGTCTCAAAGAAGGTAAATTGAGACCAAATTACTTTACCAATTTTCTAACAATTGAAACATAAAACCCATGAAATAAATGTCATCATATGGATATTTAAATACCCATAAATTTAATTATAATAATCACATAATACATACATGGGTAGTATACACACCACACAAAAGGAATGGGTGGTGAATAAAGCATGTATCTCACGGAAATAAAAAATTGAGATGAAATTCCCTTACCAAATGTCTTGACTTTCATTATACTCATTAAAATGACTTGAATAATAATTATAATTTGATTTTAAATACATAAAATAACCATATTAATATATATAATACCATATATGATTCACTTAAGCCTTTATATTTCCCATTTATCATTAACTCTATGTTTCAAATGATAAATGCCTTGTTAATCGTACATGATTTGACTTGTTATTCTAAATCGTATTACTTAGATCATTATTTATTTATTTCCAAAATGTAATTAATGTTATAAATATCCTTTGTATTTATTATATTTTTATTATAATAATATATATAATATAGATTTATGAAATTTAATACACCATTCATTGAGACGGTAAGACATACGTACGAATGAATGTTGTTTCCATTTTTATTGTCGTATTAAAAGAAATAAAGAAAATAAATATATTTGTATATATATTATAATTAAATTATAATTATTATTTCATATATATCATATAATTTCACTAAACTCATCCTTAATACATTCCATGTAGTGTGTCAACGAATCACATTGTTTTGAGGCGGCGGTAGTCCACACTTCCTCAAATGAAATTATCATATTTACACCAAGTGAAAAGTATAAAGATATTTTTTTTAAATGATAAAATAAGATTAAATACATAATAAATATAATATATAACATATTTAAAGATATTTTACATCATAATTTCCACCATGATAGGTGGTAAAGAAAAAATGAACGATCGTCCTTTTGTGAGGTGGTAGTTCGTCGTACATGTAAACAATATGTTCATTACCCATTATATGGAGGTGTGTGCAAGTGTAGGTATAACCCTTAGAATAAAAAAATACTAGTATATTTATGAGACTGATTTTTGTATACAATCATGGAATAAAGATAGTGGATGTTGGATAAAGGAAATAAAAGAAAGCATCTTAAGAGAATACGTTACCTCTTAATCGGGTAACTCCTTTTGGTTTGTACCAAAAGGCTTACTTGGATTGGTTTATTCCAAAATGGGGGATTAAATAGGTAATGGAGGTATTTTTTTAAAGTTTATTTGGTAGATCTTGTAAAAATATATGTGATTTTAGAGGTTTAAATAATAGGAAGAGCTGGTGGCCTTTTATAGGGAAGGGAAAGGACGCACTTGTTATTTTTGAAAACAAGTTAGGTGTACCAACATTTTTACCTAAAAAAGTCATAAAAACAAAATAAACTCAATATTTTAAGGTTAATATCCTAAAAATAGATATAAAATTAGTTTTTTATAAGTTTATAGGTCATTTTGGGTCTTAAATTTAATTTTTAGTACTTTATTAACCTAATTTTTCTCTTAATCATTATAATAAATATTAATCAATTTCACTAATATTTTTGGTAAAAAAAAAGTTGAAATTATTAGACATTATAAATTATTATTATTAAAAATATGGAATCCATTTTTTCAAATTATAACCATATAAGTGGTAGAAATTAATTTAAAATTAATCTCATTGATGGGACGACACTACAGGTTTTTAAAGTAAAAATGTTCAAACACTCACTAAGTTTTTTACCCAATTTCTAAGTGAAATTAATTCAAATGAACTAAATTAGATTAATTGATAAAAATATAATCTAATTAAACTTTTAATCCAAATTAAAATATAATTTAACCATATAAATAAATTATATGAAATGAAAGTTTTGAATTATAATCTCGTATTTTTCACTATTCATCCAAAAATGAAGTTTCTTAGAAAAATCCCAAAAATTTACCCTAAGATAATTTCAAAATTATAAATTAAAAAATGAAGTTTATTTTATAAAATTAAATTTATAAATTTTTTTAAAATTAATTTTATTATCTTTTATAGAAGTGCATTAAAAGGAGTTCATTTGAGAAAATAGTATTTTTAAACATATAAAGACTTTACCAAAAATTATATCTTTCATTATAAATATGTTTTATTTATAAAAAATAATTAAAAAATATTTTGAATGTATTTATTACTATTTATATTACTAAGTTTAATTTATATGTTATAATTATCTGATTTAAATTATTATAACAATAAAATGATTCTACATAAAACTTAGTGTTGCGTGTAACATATGACAAGTCTGTGTTTTGTGTAGCGCAAGCCTATCTGGTTCTGTGTGAAAGGAATGTTTTACTTTGTGACTTAATATATATAAAAACTATTTTCAATGTATTTTGAAATTAAAAATATCAAAAAATTAAATTAATTCAAAAAAATCACAAAATCTTGAGGTGTTATAGTGATTATAAAAACATCATGAGAGAGAGAGGTACAAAAATACCACCCTTTTTTGTGATCACAAACACTTAACACAAAAAGATATATTAAATTTAAACCGAGAGTTTTAAAAATATATATCAGTAAATTTAATACTTTATAAAACAATATAACATAATCAAGAGATAAACTAATGGATATTCAAGATAACAAGCACAAGATATAAAGAAACATCTCTTCATTTTTGATCCAATAAAACAATTTTTATAATTTAAAAAAAACACCTAAAAAATCTCTAGAATACAAAACACCTAAAAACTTCTCCGCCTTTGTGATTATAAAAAATGATAATAAGGATGGGAAAAGATAAGATCAATCCATCAAATAGGACATTAATATAATACATAGATAAGGGGTCAAAGAACAATATACCATTAAAACAACTCCCCGTATATAAAACAAATAGAGTATATAAAATTATTGAAAGAATTAAATAATCTAAGATAAATATAAACAAAACATTGAATATCACATCAAATCCACTATACAATAAATATAAAAGTGATTCTCAATACTTTAAAGATAAAATATTTGAAAAATAAATTTGGAAAAAAATAAGAAAATAAATTTTCAAAATGATGATAAAATAAATTTTGAAAATGATGATAAAATAAATTATGAAAAATATAAGAATATAAATTTTGAAAAATATGATAAAATATATTTTGAAAAATAAAATATATTTTAAAATTGGAAAATATAACTTTCTTCCCTAAAATTAGATAACATGGAGATATAGGAGAGATTTTGAAATTAGATTCAAGCATAACCCAAAAAAAATTGAAAAACCATTTTCTATGTTGATCAAGAATGATGTGCAAAATTTTCAAAATAAGAAGGATATAGGATCCCCATCAATTGGGGATAAAAATATTACACCCAAGATAAAATAGTTGAATATTCATTTCAAGGGGTTTTCAAAACACCATCTTTTAATAAAATCAATCAAATTATATGTTAATAAATCTCAATGGTTATGTTCTAAAAAACATAAAAATAGGTGTCTTTTGGTACCCTTGAGGGTATAGAAATGTGAGATAATAAATCTTGATATTGTGAAACAATTTTGGGTCCACTTAGATTTACTAATAGATATTTAGGAACACAAACTTGATTATATTTTTTAATAAGATTATAAGAAATATGGATAGACTTGAGTCTTAAATATATATCATTTTTTAAATCACATTCATAAATTAAATGCCCAATTTTTTGAAAATATTTAAAAAATTATTTTGAGATGCACCATTCATAAAATTAGTGTTTTTTAAATATCTAGGAATATTTTAAAATCCAAAACCATGATTATTTCTTTTAATACATTGATAAATAAGGATTATATTTATATTTATTTTACATTGGGTGAATTTTACAAGAGATATTTTAATATAATTGATTTTGTATTTGAAAACATCAACATCTGATTGATTTTTAAATTTAAAAATAAAAAAAATCGTTTTTTATTAAAATAATATCTTTTTTCATTTATAACTTTATTTTTTTCTTGAACCACTTGCTTATATTTCTTTTAAAATTATTTATATCAAGAATCTAGTTGATGGAAACCATTTTCAATTTAATCATGAGTGTAAATTATGTATTCATAGCCTTGGGGACTTGAAGAAGATGAAGTAAAATAAGAAGAGTTGTTAAAAGATTCATTATTTAAATTGATATGTCATCAATCTCAACAATGAGATATTTTATACTTGAGTCACTTAATAAGGATGATTCTGTGGAGTTATTACTTACATTACATGTATTTATTTTATGTTATTTCTTGTTATTTTTATGTAAAACTACCTTTTTGACACAATGTTCAATTTTTTCATCATTTTCACTTTTGGAATATTTTTGATTAATTGTATTTATGATAATGGTCTCCATTAGTTACTTTATTTACATGGATTCATTTATACCTTCATAAGATATTCATAAAATCTTCTAAATTTCATGGTTCATTTTACATAAAAAATACAATTGAATTAATTTCTATGTAATCCATAATATAAAATATTGTTATATTTTCTATCAAGTATAAAAAGAGCTATGTCTTCAAGAGTCTGATTATTCTCCAAATTATTTGAAATTTCAAAAACATGCATAAAGATTCTATATATAGGATAACTAATCATTCTCAAAAAAGTATACTTGTAGATAATCCAATTGGGATAATTATTTTCATCAAAAGTTTTTAAAAGAAAAATAGATTCTATAATAAATTGATCAAGATTTGAAATAGATTAGGATTTTGAAAAAAAAAATTGAAAACTAATATTTTTCAGAAAAACACAAAGTCTATTTTGATACTAATTATTGGTATCAAATAATAAAAAATGATTTTCAATAAAATATTTTTAAATAAATTCAATGATGACCTTCAATTCCAATTTTTAGTTACAGAAATATGGAAAGAGGGGGGTGAATTTCCCTTTAAAAAATTTAAAGTGATAAACGCAAAAAAAAATTAAATTAAAATGATTTTGAAAAGATAAAGAGAATAAAGTGATGAAATTTATCAAGTGATAATTGATAAATATGATATGTATTAAATTTTTAGTATAAAATTATATTAATCATGAAAATTAGCATATCAAATTTATGAAATTATGTGTATTGATATCAAATTAATAAATTGTGCAAAAGTAAAGATAAGGAAAAAAATATTTGATAAGGAGTTTGGAAATATCTCTAGAATATCTCATATATATCCAACCATTAATTAGAGAGATATGTATTATAAATACCTTCCTTCGGTTTTAATAGAAACTCAAGAACCAACTTTCTTTAGTTTTAATGGAGACCCATGAACTAACTTTCCTTTGTTTTAATGGAAACCCAAGAACCACTTCCGTTGGTTTTAATGAAAACCCAAGAACCAAAACTTTCCTTAGTTTTAACAAAAACCTAAGAACCAAAGGTAAAAAAGAGGAATGAGAAAAGATATATTTTCAAAGTGAAAATCCTTTAAAAATATGGTCTAATATATATATTTAAGGATTGATACAAATAGAGAGTGAGTGATAAATAAAAGGGTGAGAGCCTTTAGATTTTGAAATTGAGAATAACTCTTTGAGGGGATGGCTTAGATAATTCTAGTGATTTGAAATATTGATTGAAAAGGAGTGTTGTGGGATAAAGAAGTCATTTATAGATCCTTATTTATTCTCTATTTATAGACTTAAAAACCTTCAGAAATCATTTTTAATTGTCCAAGAGAAATTAAGACATTGAAGACTCTATTAAATAGAGGTTTAACCAACATTAAATGAATTCCAAATTCATCATGATCTGAAACACCCAACCCCACACCCTAGTACACAAAGCTAGGCCATTTTTTCCTTTAAAACAATCATCACCACACCCTCTCTCTAGCGGTTTTTACATGGAACACTTCCTATCCACCACAACCAAGTTCCATAAGCCCTAGAACTAGCTGTTTTGGCCAATTTTTCATGAAACTTTAATAAGAGGCTCCTCCACTTCAAAGAATGATATTATATGGTTCTTCTATATTATTTTCAAGGATTAAAAACTTCTATTAATACATATTTAAGGTTATTTTAATGTTCTTAAGAGAACATAACATGATTTCATCAAAACTAACCTCGCATCACTTAAATGAAATCATCAGTAACATAGGTGAGTGTTTATGATCAAGAAAACACCATGAGAGAGAGAGGTACAACATTCGATCCATATACAGTAAAAGAAACATGTTTTTAATTATATTTATACATATTTCTAACTTTTTATAAAATGTTCATCTTGGGTTTTTTGTTTCTATTATCATTTGTTTCATTGAATATGTGTAATTTGATCCTTATATACCCTTCAATATCATTGTGTAAACTTATTCACAATATTATTAATTAGATTCATTTATTAATTTAAAATGTTTTCTGGGGGAAATTATATATAATGAATCAAAAACATTGGGTTTCTTGGGATAAGTTTTTTCTGCTAAAGAAATTTTTTGGATTTGAATTTCAATACATGGGTAAGTTTAATGATTCTCATTTAGAAATAGTGATAGAGGATGGTTTATTTCCCAATTTCTCTTTTTATAGAAATTTTAAAATAATGATATTATCCAAGATCTAATATGTTACATTATAATATATGTTTGAGACCTATTTTATTATGGGGAAGATTATGGGGTTCTAGATATCTTTATAAGGAAGGGATTTCTTGAAAAAAATAGATGGGATATCTATATATATCTAAGAGGGTACTTGGAATTGGGTTGTATATTATCGGAACTTTACTTTCAGTATTCCTCTAGGTATGAATAATGTTGTGGTTCATGATATTATTAAAGATTATTTCCTAGTTTGGAATATTAATATGATTATTTTAATTCTTAATAAGTGATAAAGATTATTTTCTGTATTATAATATATAAATATACTGGGAATTATTGTTTGTTTTTGAGTTTCACTAAGAATAGAAGTTATTCAATTAAAAATTGATACTGGTTTGAATAGAAAAAAGAAAACTTTTACAAAATTATGTTTTGAAAAATATTTGTTGTGCGTATTTTCCTCTAAAAATTAATCGCTTCTGGTTGAAGTTTTGTAAATATATTTTACTAGTTTTGGATTTTCACCGTCACCAACACATTATTTCAAACCAAATCTACTTGTTATATGATGATTTCTCCAAAACTTGTATACATGATCTATTTAAATTTTATTTAGTTAAGTCGGTATAGAATATTTGGTGGGTTGAGTTGTCTCTTTTACATAATGAAATAAGTTATATGGTGGAATTTTATCTGGTAGCTTTTTTCTCTTTATTATTTCATTTTTTATGAGTTTTTTTATATTGAATGGTTTGTTTAGAAGATGTGTAATGGATTTTTTTAATCAAAAATATTTTCTAGATGAGGTTTGTATTAAGTATATTATTATTTTGTTAGATCTTTGGTGATATTGAAGGTATGATATTATTCATGGAAGGTCAAATGTAGTCATTGTTTATTAGAATCCATAAATTGATAACATTGTTAAATTAAATGTTTTTAATGACTCCAATTTTCATTTTTGTAGCCTTTAGATATTTCTATATATTATTTTGGGTTTCTCTTCATATTTGGCGCGTCATTATGGGTATCGAAGTGACCCAAAATTGATTTATTAAATATATTGAACCACGCACACATATCTTTTCAGAAATAATGGTATTTTATTTGAATTAAGTATCAAACGATGAAATTGATACCGTTGTTGGGTCCACAACATGGGTTTTTCCATATGCATGACATAAGGTTCATTCACATCAGACCCCAAGAAATGTGCAGTCATGGGAAGATATTAGATGAATCAAATTAACTAAATTAAATGATTAATTTAATGGTTTAATTTGATTCTTTAACCTATAAGCTTCTTATTTAACCCCTATTATGAAAATTCTCTAGGGTTACCTGCATAACCTTGAGAATTGAGATCTGCTATAGGGAGAGATTCTGATGACTGACTGAGGAGGGATCATGGATCAATGATCGATCATAATAAAAAATTTCATTGGAATAAATGTATATTTTTTCTTCACTAATTATTGATCCAATGAAAAGGGAGGAATTTTTTATTTATGGATTCTTACTTTGTTGTTTCATTTCAAGCATGGGATGATTATCTACTTCAATTTCCTATTTATCCCCTTCTACATGTCCCTATTGATTTACTGATTATTTTTCCTCTACCCCTAAAAAAACTATTGCACTGGATTTATATTTTTATTTTAGTTTTCACATTCTTGATAAATGGTTGGGTTTGTAATGGAAAATGATTATCTAACTTTATTGATTTTGGATTTCTCCCTTTGTTCTTTGAGAGTTTATCATTGGTCTACAGTAACAAAACAATTTGACTATTGCTTCATTTTGAGATGCGATTAAACGTGGATTCATATTATTTTCTGAGATACATAATAGAGGTGATTATATATGGAAGCGTAGAATACATATGGTGGATCATGGATGGCAGATTGAGGACCAAACCCTCAAATGACAATGTAAGGAATGGTGTGATTTATTTGGGTCAATGGGAATCCCAATTTCCAAGCACTGAAGGTCATAAATTGAAAACCAAAGTGGTTTTATTCAAGTTTAGTGTGATATATGAAGATCAATGGTAGAATATGAATATGGGAAAATATTTGGGGAGAATACTTGACCCTCTATGAAACTCTTAACTACACTTGTGTGTTCAAGAAAAACTCACAATTTGTAGTCCACTTTTTTTTGTACATAGGGTTTCTCATCGAGTCATATATCACATGTCCATGTGGAAGGCCCATAGGTTGGGAGACTCTAGATGGGAAGCTAATCTAGGTATAGAGAGTACACACAAAATACCCTAGGTAGTCCCATATCTAATTTCCTTTATACCACACGCCATGTACATGTGTTTCTACACAACATGTGGTGTGTAATGAAATGGAAAAAATCCAACATGGGAGTACACCCTGTGTTCCCCAAAGGATGCATTGTGTACTTTTATTATAATGTTATACCTCACATATCTCCTTCATTAGGAATCTAAATTAGACCTGAGATTAGTATTTATTGGTTAGAATTCTACATAGGGGCATTACAGTTATTCCATGAGGAGGTGTGAGTGGTTTTCTTCTTTTAGCCTAGTTGGCTAACTTTGAGACTCGAGTGTGATCTCTGTAGTGACATCGGGGTTAGTACCCCATGATGGTATGTATATATCAGGGCATGGGTGCCCCATATTCTTGGAATAGATATTGTTATTACTATAAATTGTATCCACTCAGAGTGTGGGTCTTCTATTTTAAGATTTAGTAACCCATCATCTAATCTTCAACAAGGCATGGTTCCTCCTATGTGGTTGGTACCCCTCAAATTTGATATACCATCAGTAAGGCATGGTTACCCTATTAAAAATCTAGTTAGTTTACATTGGGATAATAGTGTTGGGATGAGACTAAATCTTGGAGTTACTAACAAAATCTTCATCCTTAGTTTGCTATGATGATCGAGGGATTTCTCTCTCTCTTATTGTTTCAGTGACTCGTATGAGCATATCTGTATGTTGGGTTTCTTCTACCCTATTTATCTTGTAGGTTGATATAACTATTGTATTATACTACTTCCCTTTATAGTTTTGGGGGTGTCTTATTGGGTATTTATATACTCACCCTTGCATGCGATTTTCTCATACATGTCATGCCTTATGAAAATGACATGCAGTTTAGATATTAACCTTAGTGACTCAAGTGTTGGTGAAACTTAATAGTATTGTGTGATGGTGTTCTTGGGTAGTGGTTATTTTTGGATTTCATGAGTGGGACTCTTCCTCCTCATATTCTATTAGGTTGTGAATCCCTTTATTTCTATTTGCTCATATATTATGTCCCCTTATACCTTGGTTTTATTCATAATATCACACTCTGATTATTTTTATAGGTTATTACATGGATTTTTTTACCATTGTGATATTATAGTTTTATCTATCCTATATGTTCATGATGTACTTGGAGGTCTTCGTGTTTAAAATTTCATTAGGATAATGCCTCCCATTTGTGAGATATTTCCACTCTATTCTAATCACCAACCCCTATATTATTAGAGGTGGAATTGGAGTGTCGCACATGGATTATAGTAGTTCAAGTGGGTCCCCATTGGTTTGAGTCATTGAAGAGTTTTATTAAATATGGAATGTCCTAAGGATGGTGTTTGGATTAATATATTTTGTGAGGTTTGGTTTGGGAACTTAAGGAAATAGTGTTAAGGAGTCTCAAGATTGGTTTTCAAGCTAGGGAACCAAGTTATGGTGTGGCAGTTGACATATCCATACACTAGGACTCTAATAACCTACTTGTCAACTCAATACAATAAGACATTGGTTGTAGGGAAACCAATGGTACATGAATCAATTTGGAATGAGTTTTTAACTTACATGTCCTTCTTGAGTTAGCTACCCAGATATACTCATATAAACATTGTATGTTTTGTTAAATTTCATGATGCCTCCATGATGATAGACAACTAAGATTCTAAGATATGGTTATGATGATGACTAGTTGAGTTATGAGGCTTTATTTAATGGGATTTTTCACAAGGTTTTTCCACCAGGAGAAAAGATATCAGTGCTTCCTCCCATTTAAGAACATGTGTACCCACCTCTAATAGTTAAATCTAATGTTTGTCTTCAAATCAAGTAGTCTCTTATTCTAGTAGGTTAGGATGATGATGCACATAGATTGAATGCATTGAATAAGTTTTGGTGGTAGAGACCACTCAGGTTATGTGGTAAGACAAAGCATCAGGAAGCATAGGATTGGTTGGAGTCTGTAGTTTGAGTATTTTGACTCATATGAACCTTGAATGACCAGATAATTTTCCTCATGACCAGTCTTATTCATATAAAGTTATAGAGATGGTGGGGTCTGGTCACCCAAAACTATAATGTGATAACACTCTCATGGATGGATTTTTATCACTTGTGTTGTGATTAGTACTATCCATTGAACTTGTGCTCTATGTTGATTCAGGATCTTCTAGAGTTTCAATAAGGTGATATGACTCTTGTGGAGTATGCATCGAGGTTCACTGATATCACACTTTAATATCTAAATATAGTGCAAGATATATACTTTTTAGTGTTTAATTTTTTGTAGGTCCTCTGCAAGTATATCCAAGCTTTCATGGTCTATCTTTATATTCTCACCAATGATAGAGTGTTAGAGTGGACCTTAGTGATAAAGAGATTCCTAGAAGAGTAGCATTAGGAAGCGGGAGATGAAAGTAGACATCATAGAGTAGATTCATCTACAATAGTTGTAAGACGTTATATTTAAGGTTCTTAGAACATGATTTATTTTCATAGGTGTTCCCAGTCTCAGGGATCAGCAGCATAGGGATCCCACTGGGGATCCAGTCTACTAAGGGATGTATAGTGTTATGCTTATGACGGATGGGGTTACATGGCTTATAATTTCTCAACCCAACATGTTTTATATGGTGTTTATTCAACGGAAAGACCTTTTTGGTAGAATAAACGTTATTATTAGATATATACTAGGGTTCAGGGTGGTCCCTAAGGAGGCATTACTGATAGTGGGTCTGGAAAAGCTTCAATATGAGGAGTTGTAGGTGGGGGAAAATTATATTACCAAATTCCACCACCACACCCAGGTGTTCCACACCAAGCTCATAGGGATAGTGGTTGAGGTCATGTTTAGTTGTAATATATGAATGTATATGACCAGGATATGTATAGGATGATTCTATGTATGATATAAATCTTTTATGATTTATAAATAGTATTAATAGACACAGGAAGAAGTCATTATTTCATCACCTTATCTCTTGTTCTAAAGTTTAATATTCTTGTAGAGACTTTATTTGATCAGTTATGGATGGATATTCCTATAGGTATAGATTCTTCTTTTTCACACATCTTCCAATAGTGCAAGTTGATGCTCAATAGAGAGAGATTCATGCAGAACCTTTTTGTAGTTATGATGAAGTCATATTATGTAATTCTGGGTATGGATTGTTTATCCATTGTACATGATCAAATATATTATCACAAAATGATATTTAGGTTCCTATGGGTGGATGTGTTGAGATTATCCTTAAATGGTGAGAAATAACTACTAGAGAAACAAGTTGCGATTATGAGTAGGAAGATAAAACATATCTCCCATCAGTTGGTGAGTTTGACTCTAAGTTCAACAGGATCTTCAGACACCTAGCTTCTAGTAATAGTGGGTGAATACATGGATATCTTACTCAAACATGTTTTGGGACTACCTCTACATTGAGAGATCTATTTATATATTGACTTTAACCTTGGTAAATTACTAAAATATTCCTAATCATATCGTATATCTCCAATTCAGCTCTAAGAGCTAAGGTTTTGGTTGGAGTACCTCCAAGATAAAGTTTTTATAAAACCCAATGTATCCCCATGAGAATCTCTAATGTTCTTCACTAAGAATTCAGATTAGTGATTTAGATTTTGAATTTTTTATAATTGCCTAAATAAATTGATGATAAAAATATGTATTCATTATTAAGGATAGATAACCATTTTTACCAACTAAAGGCCAGAAAATAGTTCACAAATATTTATCTCAAGTCTAGCTACCACCAATTATAGGTTCACAAGGAAGACATTCTGAAGATTTCATTTTGGTGTCACTACAAGCATTATGTATTCCTAGTGATTTCCTTTGGTGTGATGAATTCCACCATTGACTTAATGGGACTTATGAACCATCTATTTCATATATTCTTGGATCAGTTCATAGTAATCATTATCGGTGACATCCTTATTTATTCTATATCTAAGGAGGAGTACACATAGAATTTAATGATAATCCTGGACTTACTCTAAGAGCACCCGTTATATAGTAAGCTCTCAAAGTGTCATTTATGGATTAGGGAGGTCTAATTTTTGGGAAATTTCATCTAAGAATATGGAATATATATATAACCAAAAATGATAAAGTTAGTAATAGATTTGAACCCACCAAAGAGAGTACCATAGGTATGAAGTCTCCTTGGTTTGTCTAGGTACTATTAGAGTTTTATGGAATAATTTTATAAGACTGTGGCCTCTTTGAATACCTTAACCTAAAAAGGGTATTTGTTCACTTAGAATGAGTAGTAACATAAATAATTTAAGAAGATTATGTAGAGGTTGACTGGTGATTTTATTTTGAGACAACCAAAGTAGGGTGTTAATTATGTGTTGTTCAGTGATTTCTCTAGATAAAGGCTTAGGTGTGTATTGATATAAAGATATAAGGTGGTTGATTATAGATCTAGGAAGTGAATACCCCATAATAATAACTATTAAAACCATGAATTAGAGCTTGTAACAATATTATTTTCCTTGATTATCTGTAGGAATTATCTTCTAGGTGAGCAGTTCATAGTTTATTCAGACCACTAGAGTCTCAGGAATATCTATTCTCAGCAAGACCTCAACATGAGATAGAGTCATTGTCTAGATTTTCTATATGAATATAACTTTAAGATATTATATACTTTCATTAAAGTAAATATAGTGATAGATTCCCTTAGTAAAAAATATCATTCTCTCTTGGTGGAGGATTTGTTGGTGTAGTTGGCCTCATTACAGCTGACCTTGGTGGAAGAGAGAGGGAAAAATTATCTTCATTTGATGGACATAACTTCGAAACTTATTCATCATGTGATAAAGGATAAGTTGGGAGACATTAATGAGAAGTTATATGTGACCAAATATACTCAAGAGATACACTAGGTGGATTTTATAAAGGTGGGAACATATTTTCATTTTCCAAGAACAAATAGTGGTTCTGATCACATTGTGTGAGGAGGTGCATAGAGAGTTTCATACCACCCTCTTTGTGGTATATCCTGGAGTGAAAAAAATGTATTGTGACCTTCAGTGGTAGTTTTGGTGGGTAGACATGAGTTAGAGTGTTTTTTATTTTTTTTTATCAATGCCTCGCCAATTAGTATGTTAAGGAAGAAAATTAGGTTACAACAGGATTGAATCAACCTCTAAAGAGCGTCGATTGGAAGTGGGGTGTAATATTGATGTATTTTTTATGGGTCTCCCATGGATATTGATTGGTCACGACACTATCTGGGTGATTGTTGATCAACTTACCAATTCACCCCACATTCTTTTCATTCAGGAGCAGAGTTTGATGGATAGTTTGGGAAGATTTTATGTGCATTCTAACTTCTGGTTTTATGGGGTACTCTCGATGATTATATCTAATTAGATGATTGGTTCACATCATGGTTGTGGAGAGGTTTTCAAGAGGCCTTTAAGACCTAATTATGGATGAGAATGGCATTCTATCCCTAGAAGTATTTCCATAATAAATGAACCATTCACATTTTTAGGATATACTGAGAGGCTACATGTTGGAATTCATTTGGAGTAGGGATAATCCCTTACCATTACTGGATTTTGCATATAAAACCAATTATCACTAAACTATCGATATATCACCATTCGAGGATCTATATTGGAGACCCTGAAGATCACCCTTTTGCTAGACAGAAATAGGTGAGTCGTCATATATGGTACCAATGCCAGTATAGGTGAAGATAAATAAATTTCATGTGATCCAAGAGTGAATGAATTCCACTCATAGTAGATATAAATATTATGTGGACTGGTGTTTTAGACCCTTGTATTTTGAGTAGGGAGACCATGTGTTCCTCAAGAACTCTCCATAAAAAGGTTTTTAGAGGTTTGTTCAAGGTTAAAAGCTATCTTTATGGTTCATAAGGTCATTCCAAACCCTGTGTATGGTTGGGGAGATTTTTTTCTTAGATCTACTCCTACAATTGAAACAAGTTCATGAATTCCTCCATAATTCATAGCTGAGGAGATACATGAATGAACCAACATGTATGATTGACTAGGTAAAGCTTGGCCTTGAAGATTAAGGCGCATCTTCAAAGTGACCTACAAAAATTAAGGATTGGTAGGAGATGATACTTCATCGGTGAACCATTACATTGGCACAGGTTATTTGGAAGTGCAGTAACCTCTAAGAGAGCTCAGGAGGGTATGAGAGCTAGATACAGGCTCAATACCCTCACCTTTTTAGGTTGGTTCTACTTTATAAGGAAAATATGTTTGAAGGTGGAGAGAATTTAATGAATATGATTTTCATGTTTAGACCCTTTGGATATTTCTATATATTATTATGGGTTTTTCTTCAGAGTTGATGAGGATCTATGGATGTCATAGGGCCCCAACATTGATATATTAAAAATATTAAATATATTACACCATACACATGCATAATTTTATAATTAATGGTATTCTTATAGAATAGATCCTTGTATGGGGAAACTGAGACCATCATTAGGTTTGGAACACAGGCATTACCCTTGGAATGACAAAATGTTTGTTCACATCAGACCCCGAGAAATATGCAGTGATGGGGGGATATTATATAAATTAAATTAATTAAATTAAATGATTGATTTAATAGTCTAATTAGATGATTTAACCTATAATATGGATATTTATCCTTTCTTATGAAAATTATCTAGGGTAGGCCTCATGACCCTAAGAATTGAGAGCCATTGTATAGAGAACATCCAACAAGAGGTCGAGGATGGATTGTGAATTGATGATCGAGCATAACAGAAATCTCCATTGGTATCGAAGCAGATCCTTTCTTCACAAATGGTAGATCCAATGATAAGGTATGTATTTTTTATGTATTTTTTCCCTATTTTTTTATTTCAATAATGGATTGATTATCTGCTTTAAATTCCAATTTATCCCCTTTCTCATAGTCATGTTGTTATTTTTTTATTATTTTTCTTTTGGCCCTAAAATAATCATTACAATGGATTTATCTTCTTCTTTTGGTTTCCACACTCATGATAGATCATCATTTATTCAATGTCCATTGATTATCTTAGTTTTTCTATCGTGGATTTATCCCCTCATTATTCACATGTTCTTCATTCGCCTATGGTAGGTTGACCAATCAACTATTGGTTTGATTCATGATGTGATGAAACTCATGTTCACGTTGTTTTGTGAGATCGGTGGTTAGGGTGATTATTTTCATAAGTTTAATGATGGTGGATTTTGGATGTAATATTGAGGATTACACCCTTATAATGTGATGGAAGCTACAATAGTCTTCACATGGGTCAATAAGAATCCTGATTTCTAGCCACTGGGGGTTAGAAATCGATAACCAAAGTGGTTTCATTCTAGTTCAGTGATGAAGATCTTTGTGAGATCGATGGAAGAATCAATGTATGAGTGAATCTTAAGGGATAAAAATTTAATCACTATGAAATTACAAACTATACATCATGTGTTCTGGAAGAACGCATTTCGTGTAGTCCACTTTTTATTATGGCTATGGTTTTAGGTTGAGTTAAATATAAAATGGTATTTATTTATGCCCACACACTATGTGATTATATCCAGGTAGTTGATCCATGTATAGGGAGTACATTTCCCATACATCAGGTGGTCCTAAATATCATGCCCCTCATACCACACACTATGTACATGGGTTTTCATAAGACATGTGGTACGTTAGGACACGGATAGATTCGGACATGGGAGTACCCCATGTGTTCCCTAAGCGACGTGTCTTATACTTTTCTTATAATGTTCTACCTCCCATATCTCCTTCATCAAGACTCAGAATTGGACCTGTAAGTGGCACTTTATAAGTATAATTCTTCATAGAATGGGATGGTGGCATTTTTTTGACATCAGAGATACAATTCGAGGTAGAAAAATAATTTTTCTACTTTCATACCATTTGGATGATATTGAATCTCAAGGGTGATCTCTAGAGATACATTAGGTTTGGTACCCCCATGACTAAATATATATGTCAAGGCAAGAGTCTCCCACTTCCTTGGTATATATAGGGTTGTTACCCCACCCCACCCTACCCCCATACCCACTCGAGGTGTGGGTCTTCGATCTATGGATTTAATACCCCCTCATCAAAGCTCCACTGAGGCATGGGTCCTTCACTGGGCTTGGTACCCCCTCAACCATGATGTTACATAAACATGTTTTGGGTTCTTTACTACAGATCTATCAAGGATATGTTGTGGAAAGACTCCTCAACCTTAGCTGGCTGTGATGATCGAGTGATTTTTCTCTCGCTATCTCTTTTTATTTTAGTTTTTACTATGAGCATATCTATTTGTTGGATTTCTTCTCCCCTCTTTTCCATGTGGTTTGAGCTAAATATTTTATTATACTATGTCCCTTTATGGTTTTTAGGTCACCCTAATGGGTATATATATATTCACTACTTTATGAGATTTTGCTACATGTATCATGTCTTATACACATGATAGGAATTTAGATGGTGACCTTGGTGGGTCGGGTGTTGGTGGACCTTAATAGTGCTAGGTGATGGTGGTCATTTTTAAATTTCATGAGTGGGTATCTTCCTCCCCATATGTTTTTAGGTTTATACTCCATTTATTTCTTGTTGGGAATGTATTTTACCCCTTTATACCTTAGATATATTTATATTACCATGATCTAATTGTTCTTAGAGGTTATTATATTAATTTTTTTCCTTTTGGGTTAATACAGTTTTATCTATCACACATTATTGAGTTATACTTATGTGTGTATTTGTGTGTGTTCATTAGGCTAAGGCCTCCCATTTGTGTGATATGCCTACTTGGCGCAAGTCTTAATCACTTAGCCTATTGGAGGTGGTCTTGGAGTGTCACACTTGGCTTATTGTCGACCCTAGTGGGGTTTTGGTGGTTCAGGTCATGATATTGTCGATATAACTATTTTTAGGATAAATGAGATATTGTAACATCTCACACCTCATCGTTATCTTTAGAAGTAGGTATGATATTCCTTGTACTTAAGCAAAATCCCCAATATGCCAAAGGTTGGCAATAAATTCCAATGGATTCATTAATAGTTGGGGGATGATTTTCCCTTTGAAAATAAAACAACCAACCAAACATGACATAACCAAATAAACCACTACATGATGCATGATATAAAAGAAAGACAAATCAAATAAATATCATTTATATCAAAACCAAACTCTCTAATATTACCATAGTATAAGACTAAAAAACATAAAAGTAAATAGTGGAAGACAACCAACAAAACTCAATGACAACTACAAAACTCTAAACTCCAACATGCTCCATGATCTAGTCTATAAACAGACCAAGTATCACTATGAACCCACTTGATAAGTGTGATACTTTACCTTTTCCTATGTCTCGATAAACAAAATCTATAAAATCACCAAAGTGCCAAAGAACGGGTGAGTAATGAAACTCAGTAGGCTTTCTCCAAATGACTTCTGTACTCACGACACTAGGATAGAACATGGTATCATATTTATATAAAATAGTTTATATAAAATAATTTCTAAATATTTTATATGAAAATATAAACAAGTTTTATAACCAAGAAGTTTTCACAAAACAATATCAAGTTCTAAGGAAAGTAACCAAACAAATCTCTAAAACCTTTTCATAAATTCCAATTTGGTATAATCCATTCCATTCCACATATCCACACATCTAACCATGCATGAAACCTAGACCTCCCTATTATAACACCCCAAGGTTTATAAATAAACTGAAATTAATGAAACTTTGTTTTAATTAGATGGTTACAAATTAGTTGTTAAACATAACTTTTTCCGCTTCTATGATTTGAATTTCAAAAAACAGACATATGTAGTTATGATCAGCAAGTAATTTGGAGTCTGATAAAACTAACTTGTTATTTAGTGAATAGGAACACTCCCTTAAGAATAGTAATATGAACAGTATGAATATTAAATTTCATTATTATTTTATTGTCTTATGGTTATAAGATAATGAGATCTTGATTAATTTCTCATGGTGATATAAAATGAGTTATAGTTTTAAACTTTTTATTTTTTGAATATATTGTGATTTTATTTTAAAATTAAATTAATCATATTTAGAAAATTATTTTCAAATAATGGAGTTCATTTTTTAATTATACATGTCAAAAAATGGTGAGGGTGAATTTTTTGTATTTTTACAAAATTCTTAAATTTTTTATGAATAGTGAAATAAAGTAAAATACCGTATATACAAATTATCAGTTAAATACACTATTTTTTACATCATGACTAATATAATCCCACTTTTTTTGAAATCAAATTCTCTATTTACTATTTTTATCACAATAATGAAGAGTATTCATAGTCTTTGATAAAAATATTAAAATAATGATTAATATAATATAAAATCCCTCCTCTCCTCCACTATAAATACCACCCTCATTCCCCTCCTCCTCTCACACCACTCAAGCCTTGAGAATTGTCTAATTTTTACCAAATTCCCTCCCTAAGGCTATTACCCTAGTCCAAGACCCACTGGTCTCACCAAAATTCCAAAACCAAAGGCCTTAAAGACGATCTCAAGGAGAAGAGATCAAGAGGTACGAATCATCTTTCATTTTCATGTGTTTTCTTTTCAATTCCTTTATTTTATTATAATATATTCCTCTCCACTTATCCAGGAGGTATGAAATATCCAAAATCATATACATTATTTATTTTATCATGTTCATGTAAAAATATCATCATATTTATTCCTCTCTTCTTCCACTTATTCTAAAAATAAAAACATCATCCGTGATATGTCGATTTACCAAAATCATGGACGATGTATTTTCAATTTCTATTACTTCCTTCAAAGATGATCATAAAAACATTTTAATGTTTGAAACAGAATTTAAAATTTATTATTTAACTTATAAGTTCTGTAATGAACTTCTATGCAGGACAGTAAATTATATAATGAAACAAGTTCATGATTATCGAGGAATCGCCAAAAATGATCTAAACAAATATCATTAATGTTTTATCTAATGATTCATCATCATATGTGATAAAAAAATGATTTGCGGTATCATTAAATATTATTGAAACACATTATTACCATTTCATTCCTATTATGAAATTTCATTACCATACAACAAGAAAATCAAATACAAACCGGACATGGAAATCATGTAAAGAACTCACCTGAAACAATGTAATGAACAAAATATTATTAATTAATGGATGTAATGATGTTATAAAATGATCATATAAGGTGTTATAAACATGAATATGTTTTTTTAGTATATTACTAAAACTCTTTTAACCATTATACAGGAGGTTTAAACATGTTTTAGGTAAGACAAACCCAGGGTAAGGTAAATCTTAACCCAATTTCCAATCTTTAGGTTAACCTTATACTTTATTCATTATGTGGTATTAATATTATTTGTGTGGTGAATTATTGTTTATATTATGTTTTATTGTGTGTATTTATATTGCATAAACAGATCAATTCCATTCTATTAATTCTCAATCCATTTATATTTGTAAGGGACTTTCCTTTTAAGATCCTTTGTAAAGTCTCTTTAATAAAATTCTGAAAGATTGTTTATATATATATATATGGAATGAGTGGTTTCTCCTAATAATTTATTACCATGAAATTTTCCTTGGACATAGTTAGGTTGGTGTGATCCTATTATATCTCAAGATATGTTGGGTTGATCCCATTATAGCTCAAGATATGACGGGTGAGCCCCATTATAGCTCTCCAATGCATTGGGTGCTTCGGAGATGGAATCTAACCAAATGGTTATTCTATGTATAAGGGTGATTGTAAGAGTGATATGTTAAATATGTCCCAAAGAAACTACATGATGTTTCCATGCATGTTTATGAGTTTTTACGAAATGGGTTTTATTGGTTTTTATGTTTTCACTTGACTAAAAATTTATTTCCATATATCCCTTACTGATATTTTTGTGCTCATCCTATGTCTTTAAATGTTTTTCATAGGTTATAAGGATTTTTAAGAGAAATAAGGAATAAAATTTAAATGTTATGAAGATTTTTTAAAGAAATCGTGTTTTTATTTAAGTTTTATATTTTGGAAAAAGTGGATACTATTTTAGTAGTATCTTCATGTATGATTGGGGGATGTTATTTAAGTTTTATGTCATGATTTCTTTAAAACTATAAACCTAAAAATATAATAAATGATTAGGAATGTATTTTCATATATAAAACTCAAGATTATGTAATGTTTTAAGGTTGGCTCATTATAGTTGGTATCAGAGGATGGTTTAGATAAATTTAGGGGTTATGATGATGTTAAAAGAATACCATAAATGATTTTTACTCTATGGTTAATTTGAAATGTTATAGAATTTAAATATTACCATGTTGATTCATCTAAGATATGTATGTTCATAATGGTTTTCCATAGAATAAATAGGGAAGTTGAAGTAGGAAAGAACCAAGAGGATGATGTCTGTCTGAATCTACATCCTGGAATGGTAGGAATCAGAACCGAGAAGTTTGTGATATTAATGGATTAGTTGAATCAAGAAATAAATGGTGGTGGTATCCATGCTAGAGAGTAACATGATCTACCACAAAGAAACATTTATTTTGTGGAGTATTTTATGAGGAAGCATCGTCTAGCATTCAGTAGAACCATAGATCCAGTGATAGTTGAAGGATGGATCAATGCTCTAGAAAATATATTTGATGTGATGGGATGTTTCAAATGTCAGAAGGTAATATTATCCATTTATCATTTGGAAGGTGAATCTGATCAATGGTGGTCTCTAATTAAGAATATTAGAGAAATAAATGATCTTGACAGTCTAGAATGGGATGATTTTAAGATTCTTTTTCTGGAAAAATATTTTCCTAAAACTATTCAACTCATAATAAAGAAACAATTCTTGGAACTGAAGCAGAAAGATAATGATTGTGTAGAATCATATGAAGCCAATTTTACAAGACTGTCCAGGTACGTACCAGATTTTACTTGTGATTTTGATAGAAAAATTAATAGATTTTACTTTGGTTTGAAACCATTTTTATGAAGAGATTTGGATTCATGAGAGTTTAAAACCTATGAGAAACTTTTCCATTGTGATAAAAAAGTTGATATGGAGTTTTTGGACATGTATGTTCCTCATGACAAAAATATTAAGAAGTGGTCGGGTTGGAGGGAATTGGGAAAGAATTCATCAAAGAAATCTATAGGTAAGAAAATTAATTTCCATTATTGTGAAAAGTGTGGCAAAAAGAATTCTGGTTGATGTATTGTAAATTCTAGGAAATTATACCGATGTTCAAAGTTAGGACACATGTATCATGAGTGTAACAAAAATGATCCAAAAATTAATGAAAATTCTATGGTGATATGCTTTAACTGTAAGTAATTGGGTCATTTTTATAATGTTTTTCCTAATCTAGTCACTCGGGTGGGGAATCTGCAAGATTGGAAACATAAGTGTGTGGTAAAATAATTTTCAGCCACTTCAACAGATGTTGATCCATCAAATGAGGTGGTATCAGGTACATTACTTGTTTTTAAAGATTTTTCAAATGTGTTGTTTGATTTAGGGTCTACACATTCCTTCATTTCGGAGAACTTTTCAGAAAAATTAGGAATTCCACCTCATGAAATGAAACCATAACTCATGGTAAAAACACCTGGAAGAAATATTGTGGAAAGAAGAAATTATAAGAATAAACATATATTTGTTTTTAGAAATATTTTACTTGAAAACCCCATTGTATTTTCTCTAGTGTATTTTGATGTTATTATGGGTATGGACTAGCTTTATTTTTATCATACTAATATAGATTGTAGAGAAAAATAAGTTTTTTTCAGAAATAGTTTCATTTTGTGTACATGAATGAACCCATACCATTGATAACATATCAGAAAACTAAGAAACTAATAAAATGTGGAAATTAAAGTTACCTTGCTCGTATTTTTGAATATAAGGTAACTATACAAATTAATGTTGTACCAACTGTAAATGAATACCTGGATGTTTTTCCTGATGATTTTATTGGTGTTATTCTTGATCGAGAGGTTGATTTTACTATTGAATTATTTCCTAATTCTATGATAATTTATAAAACCCCTTATCAAATGGATTAAATGTAACTTCTAGAAATAAAAAATTAGATGCAAAAATTATTAGATAAAGGATTCTTCCAACCAAGAACTTCACCATGGGTTGCTCTTATATTTTTTATTAAAAATAGAGATGGTTCAATGAGACTTTGCATTGATTATAGATCCTTGAATAACATTACTGTTAAAAATAAGAATCATTTTCCTCATATTGATGGTTTGTTTGATCAGCTCCAGGGAGCACGGTATTTTCCGAAGGTTAACCTGAGGTCAGGTTACCATTAGTTGAAAGTAAAGTATGCAGACATCCCAAATATTGTGTTCTCTACTAGATATGTTCATTATGAATTTTTAATTATTCCTTTTGGGTTAACTAATGCACCTATTATATTCATGGATCTTATGAATAGAATATTTTATGAGTTCTTGGATAAGTTTTTGGTTGTGCTTATTGATGAAATTATGGTATATTCTAGAAGTAAATAGGATCATGAAAAAAATATAATGGTTTTTTTAAAACCTTAAAAGAAAATAAACTGTATAGAAAATTCAGAAATTGTGAATTTTGGTTGCAACAAATTTTTTTCCTTGGTCACATTATTTCTAAAGATGGCATAACTATTGATCCTTCTAAAACGAATGTTGTTGATGAATGGAAAAGACCCACAAATATAACCTAAATTCATAGTTTTCTTGGTTTGACAAGCTATTATGGGAGGTTTTTTGAAATACTTGCAAGGTTATCTAGTCCACTGACTGAGTTAAATCGAAAATGAGTTAAACTCATCAGGACAAAAGAATGTGATGATTGTTTTCAGGAATTGAAAAGAATATTGGTGAATACTCCAGTCCTAACCCTACCTTTTAGAAGTAGTGAATTTTTCATCTATAGTGATGTTTCTTTGAAAGGACTTGGTTATGTTATGATCTAGAATTATTAGGTAATTTCTTATGCTTCAGGTCAGTTTAAATCTCATGAGTTAAATTACCCTACACATGATTTGGAATTAGCTGCTATATTTTTTTGCATTAAAAATTTGGAGGCCTCATTTTTCTAGAGTAAAATGTGAAATATATACTGCCCATAAAAGTGTGAATTATATATTTACTCATAAAGAATTAAACATGAGACAAAGAAGATGAATGGAACTAATCAAGGATTATGATTGCATGATTCATTACCATATTGGAAAAGAAAATAGAGTTGTTGATGCATTGAGTCAGAAAAGTAATGCAAAATTAACCATGATACATTTAGAATGTGACCAATTGGTAAATGATTTGATAAAATTTGGATTGGAAGTTGTTGGTTCAGGAAATTGCTCTATTTTATTTCAGGTTTTAGTGTTTTCATCTCAGTTAGAAATAATTAAGCAAGTTCGGAAAGAATATAGTGAGTTATAGAAAAAGGTAGAATTGGTTAAAATGGGTAAGTTACTAGAATTTAACCTTAATAAAGATTTTTTTATGATGTTTGGGAAGAGATTATGTGTTCCTAGCGATTTTTAGTTAAAGAAATGATTATTATGTGAAGCTCACAGTTCTCCATTTTCAGTTCATCCAAGAAGCACAAAGATGTACAGAAATCTTCGAGAGTATTACTGGTGGGATGTAATGAAAATAGATATAGCATATTTTACTGTGAAATATTTTAAATGTCAAAAATTTAAATCAGAGTGGTATTTACCAAAGGGGGTGCTTCAGCATTTACCATTGCCAGAGTGGAAATGGAAAAATATATTCATGGACTTCATTGTGCGACTACCAAAGACTTCTCAAGGTAACAATGCAATATGGGTTATTATAGATCGAATGAATAAATCTTATTATTTATTTCCTATTAAAGATACCATTTATTTGGGTCATCTTTCTCAACTATACCTCAAAGATATTTTTAGGTAACATGGTTTTATTATTTCCATTGTATTTGATCGTGATCTTAGGATCACTTCTAACTTTTGGAAAGGCTTTCAGAAGTTGTTAGGAACAGAACTAAATTTCAATACATCTTTTCATCCTCAATTGGATTGGCAGTGAGAATGGACAATTTTGAATTTGGATGATATTCTTTGAGCTTGTTAAATGGACTATCAGGGAATTTGGGATCAATATCTTTCATTAGTTTATTTTTCTTATAATAACATTTTTTATTCCAGTATACAGATGCAACCTTTTGAGGCATTATATGTTAAGTGGTGTCAATCCAGATTTTTGGTATGAAGTCAGGGAAATAAATTTCATGGGACCAGAATTAGTATAGAAAGTTTTTGAGAAAGTGAATATGGTCTAGTTACACATTTGGATAGCTTATAGCAGACATAAAAGTTATGTAGATAATAGGAGGAAAGACTTTTCTTTCATGGTAGGTGATCATGTTTTTTTTAGAATCTTTACATGGAAAAGTGTTATGCATTTTTGTAAGAAATGGAAGTTGATTCCATGGTTCATTTGACCTTATGAAATCCTAAATAAAGTTGTACTAGTTTCTACTGAGTAACATTGCCTCTAATTTTATCATAGGTACACAATGTTTTTCATGTTTCGATGTTGAGAAAGTATGTACCAGATTCATCTCATGTTCTGATCCTAGAAGCAGTTCAGCTGGAAGAGAACCTTAATTATAAAGAGAGACTAATTTAGATTCTTAATCATAGAGAGAAATTATTTTGGAATAAGGCAATCCACTAGGTAAAGGTTTTTTTGGATAAACCACATGGTATAATAAGCAACATAGAAATCTGAAAATTATATGAGGGAAACATACCCTCGCTTGTTTAATAAGTAAATAAAATTGTGAAAATTCATTTTTTAGAAGGTGGGGTGAATGTAAAACCCCAAGGTTTATAAATAAATTGAAATGCATGAAACTTTGTTTTAAGTAGATAGTTAAAAACTATCCATTAAACATAAATTTTTCCACTTCTATGATTTGAATTTTGAAAAACGTACATCTATGGTTGTGATCAGTAGGTAATTTAGAGTTTAATAGAACCAACTTGTTTTTTCGTGAATAGTAACATACCCTTTTGGATAGTATTATGAATAGTAATATGACCCTTATGAATAGTAAATTGCATTATTATTTTGTTTTCTTATGGTTATAATATAATGAGATCTTGATTAATTTTTCAAGGTGATATAAAATGAGTTATAGTTTTAAAATTGTTATTTTTTGAATATATTATGATTTTATTTAAAAATTAAATTAATCATATTTATAAAAAAAATAATGGAGTTCATTTTTGAATTCTATATGTAAAAAAATGGTTAGGGTGAATTTTTGGTATTTTTCTGAAATTCTTGAATTTTTGGTGAATACTGAAATACGGTAAAATACTGTATATACAAATTATTAGTTAAATACCCTATTTTTGACATCATGACTGATGTAGGCCCACTTGTTTCTAAATCACATGATATATTTACTATTTTGATCACAAGAATGAATACTATTCAGAGTCTTGGACAAAAATATTAAAATAATTATTAAAATAATGTAAAATCCTCCTCTCCACCACTATAAATACCACCCTCATTCCCCTCTTACTCTCAAACCTCTCAAGCCTTGAGAATTGTCTAAGTTCTAAAAAATACCCTACCCAAGGATCTTCCCCACACCCATGACCTTTGTTCTCACCATAAGGCCAAAACCAAAGGCCTTAAAGAGGATCTCAATGAGAAGAGATCAAGAGGTAAGAATTCTCTTTAATTTTCATATGTTTTATTTTCAATTACTTTATTTTCTTATACTCTCCTCCCATACCCTTATTCAAGAGGTATGAAATCTCAAGAATCATATATATTATTTATTTTATCATGTTAATTTAAAAAATTCATCATCTTTATTCCTCTTCCCTTCCTCTTATTCTAAAAATAAAAACATCATTCGTGATGTGTCGATTTACCAAAATTGTAGACGATGTGTTTTCAATTTCCATTAATTCCTTAAAAGATGATCATAAATCCATTTTAATGGATGAAAAATAATTTACTATTTACTATTTAACCTATTTTATGTTTTGGAATGAACTTATATGCATGAAATAAAATTAAATAATCAAACAAGTTCATGGTTATTGAGGAACCGCCAAAAATGATCTAAAAAATATCATTAATGTTTTATCTAATGATTCATCATCTTATATGATAAAAAAAATTATTTGTGGTATAATTAAATATTCTAGAAACATATTAGTACCATTTCATTCCACTTATGTAATTTAATTTCCATACGACAAGAAAATCAAATACAAACCGGCCATGTAAATTATGTAAAGAACTCACCCAAAACAATGTAAATAACAAAATATTATTAATTAATGGATGGAATGATGTTATAAAATTATCATATAAGGTTTTATAAACATGAATATGTTTATTTAAGATATTAATAACACTCTTTTAACCATTATAAAAGAGGTTTAAAAATGTTTTAATTAAGACAAACTTGAGGTAAGGGAATCATAACCCAATTTATATTCTTTTGGTAAACCTTCTACTTCATTAATTGTGTTGTTTCAAGATCATTTGTGGGATGAATGTTTGTTTATATTATGTTTTATTATGTTTATTTATAGTGTATACACATATTCATTTCGTTCAATTGATTCTCATATCAATTATATGTAATTTGTAAGTGACATTTCATAAAAAAATTTCTTTTAAACTTTTAGTTTTACAAAATTCAAAGTGAATGTTTTTATGAAAGCATTATTTTTTGATAGTTATGTTATGGTTCTTGGGAATTTTTTATGATTAATTATGGGACCTATATCTATCTCTAATTCATTGGGTATGTGTAAGTTGGAGGTCAGATGTATGGTTACTCCAATTGTAACTACGATGGTTACACAATAAGGTATCCATGAGGGTTAAATTGTAAGGTAGTTGTGAGGGTTACAAATTATAAGGTATAAAATAGGGTTAAAAGATTATGTACGTAATTCCCCAATATACCTTTATTATTTTATTTATGATTTATTTTTTTTATGGAAATATCTTGTTTCACAAAGTAAGTATATGATACATTATGGGTGGGAAGTATGTCTTTGCGAAAATGATTTCATGTGTTTATAAGTTTTCATGTGATAACGGTTTATCTCTTTCTTTTATAACACCTACTAATATTTGTATTCTCATACCAAGTTTTTAAAAAAAATCATAGGATTCCTTATAATTTCAAAGGGTAGTTAAGGTTCTAATGCGGATGAATCCAATTAGTTATATTGTAATTATTTTTGTAAAATTTAATTCAATGTATGTAAGTTTTTATCTAATTATACTAAACCTATACCATAAAAGGTCATCTATTTTAATAAATTTTGTGTATTTATTCAAGTTTCTTTCATAAAAAAATTACACCGCATTTGTAAGGGCTGAACCCAGGTTTTGGGTTCTAGTCTTTACACCTATACTCACGGGTGGTGAGTCATCCTTTCACTAATACATCACTTAGTGAACCATTTTGATGGGGGTAATTCATGACCATATCTATCCCAACATTTTTATTGGGGTACTTCATGCCCTTATCCATCCCAATTCATATGAACACATGCCACCATTATGCCAAAAATTAATTCCAAACAACCTTTTCATCCATTTCAATAAAACCGTGATTTTATTGAAAACCTTTTAAACACACCATTTCAATAAAACCATAATTTTATTGAACAACTTTTCCCATGAATCAAAACCAAAAAATCATTTTAAAATCATCATTTTAAAATCAAGTTACCAGTTCCACTTTCCACAAAAATGACCAATTTCCACAATTTTATAAATTGTCACCAAAGTGGGTTTTCAATAAGAAATTCACATAAATTTCATAAATAATTTCAATAAAAACTATAAATTTGAAATAAATCCTTAATATTATAAATATAAGAGTTGATATTGAAGCCACATACCTTAGAAAACCTGATGATAATGGAAAACGACATGAAAACATTCATGGAAATGGGTCAAACTCCAAGAACTCACCCTATGTATTTTTCCCTATCATCAACAAGGTCAAATATAATCATATTTGGAATCATATACCTTACGTTGTGGATTTACATCTAAGAAACTGAGAGAGATGGAGAATTATATCTAATGAAAACCAAGAAAAACTACCAAGAATGAAGAATTACCATGATAATTTGGCTTCAACGCATCAAGAGAAGCCTTTGGATAACCTCTAGGTCAATAGGAGAAGCCTATACTACCTTTAGGAGGAGAAAAACTCGAGTTAGGTTTGGTTTTGGGGGAAAATAGGGGTTAAATCTTAATCTCAGACTAGATCCACTTTTGTGGATCTAATTTTTAAACTATTCATAGTTAGCCACACTATTAGGGAAATCATGTGTTAATCGTATGTTAGAGACTATCTCAAGGGGGAACCTCACACAGTTAGATTAAACAGTTAGACAAATAGTTCTCCATCCACTCTAAAGCACTCTATCCCAAGTTTTGTGGTTTCTCCTAGGTGGTTTCATGATTTGGAAAAACCATGGGCCAACCCATGCACCTTATCCTTAGCCTCTTTCTCAAAGTGCACGGTTTCCTGTAGGTGTTACGCGGTTTTACCAAACTGTACACCAACCGTGCACCCTTATAAAATCTTCAAAAACATTCCAAACTTATTTAAAACCCTCCAAAACTGTATCCTAAGCTTTTACATGCTTAAAAGCATAAAATAAGGTTTACATACTTGAAATTGGGGGTTCTATATTCTTCCCACCATTGGCCTTTCCATCCCCATAAAGTAGAACACCATCATTACTCTGAAAGAGTTCTAGTAATTTATCTTTAATTTCCTTCTCCCATTCCCAAGTCTCTTCCTAAATCTGACCATGTTACCACAAAACCCATACTAGTCCTATGATTTTCCCATGCAATAATTTCTCTTGTCTATCCACAATCTGCACTATTATGTGAACCAATGAAGCATTCGGCTCTAGGTCAATGTGATCCCATCAAATTACATGGTCAAGATCAGGCTGATAATTTTTTAACTATGATACATGAAATAAATTATGCACAGCACTGAATCATGGTGGCAATACCAACTGATATTCAACCTTACCAACTCGTTCAAGTATCTCAAAAGGGTTTATGTATCACGGAGATAACTTCCCTTTCTTCCCAAAATAACGATGTCCAAAACTTGGAGAGATCCTCAAAAATACATGATCACTTAACTCAAATGAAAATGGTCATCGATGATGATCCACATATGATTTTTGAAAAAAATTGTTTCAATCCATTTCCAGATAAAATGAATCTTCTCCATTATTTCTTGGAAAAGGATTTTCACGATCAGTGAATGATTGCCTATTTCCACCCAAAAAAGTGGAGAATGATAAGGACACTCATACAATGCTTCAAAAGGATCCATATGTATCAATTCCTAATAACCGTTTTTATATGATAACTCCACTAAGGGAATATTCTCTTCCCATGAGCCACAAAAATACATTACACAATCCCAAAACATGTCTTACAATGTTTGTATCATCCTTTCAGATTTCCCATCCGTATGAGGATAATACACCATACTCATAGTAAACTAATTTCCAAGGGATTTCTATAAGGATTTACAAAAATGATATGTAAACCTTAAATCTCTATCTAATACTATTCAAAATGGTATGTCATGCATCTTCACCACTTCTCAAATATAGATTTTTTACAAGTAATCCAATGTATGATATTCACAAATAGGGATGAAATGATTCGACTTTGTGAGCCAGTGCACTATAACCCATATGGAATTGCATTTATGAACCATGCCTGGGAGACCTATTACAAAATCCATAGCTATATTCTCCCATTTCCAAACTGGAATCAGTAAAGACCAAAACACGCCTTCTGGTCATTTATTCTCTTCCTTAACTTGCTAAAATGTTAATAATTTCAAAAAAAATCATCCACATTCCCTTTCATACTGACCCACCAAAACTGTATTTTCAATGAATTATATATCTTCTATATTCTAGGATTAACATCCCATATCAAATGGTGGTAAGCTTGAAGAAGTTTTTCTTAACAATCCATGGGTACGACCATCTGATTTTTGGACCACAACACTAAACTCTCATCCAACTTCCACCCCTCAATGGTCTCTCCACCGTTGAGTTTTTACCTCATAGAAACACATTTTGAATCAAATTTTGGAGCCTATTTAACTATTTCAACTAAATTAGGAACAAAAAAATTGGAAATAAGGGTGCTACTTCACCTAGGTTTTTATATTCCAAGTGCATGTCAGCTAGGACCGACATCAACAAACACTCATCTAAAGCTTATTTTTCCAACTGATCATATGAATTTCTACTTAATGTGTCTGCCATCTAATTACATATTCTCTGTGTATATATAAAGTCAAATTAAAACATTTGGAGATACTCCATCGATCTTCTTTGGCTCAAGTTCAAATCTCGTTGTGAGAAAATATGTTTTAAGCTCTTATGATCTGTAAACACAGTAAATTTCTCAGCAAAGAGGTAATGATACCAAGTCTTCAAATCATGGACTATGGCAGCTAACTTCAAATTGTGTTTTGGGTAAGTATTATCATGAAACCACAAATTCCTTAAGCCATAAGAAACCACATGGTATCCCTGTTAGGACCAAAAGGGGCCTAAATACCCTAAGAGGGGGTGAATCAGGGTATGGATATTATATTCCAAAAATTTTCTACCCCACTGGATCTTATCCTCAATATTATAAGGGTCACTTTGTTTTCACTTATGTGTTACTATTGATCTTATTCATTTTTTATTTATCTGATGATGATGATGCTTTAAATGCGATGCAGGAATGAAAATAGAAAGACGCATAGAATTTTACTTGGTTCACCCTCACTAGGCTATATCTAAGAAGCATACAATGGAAATGCACCGATGTACCAAATCTACTAAATCTCACTGCCATTCATATTAGGTCTAGATCACTTCTATGCCCAGGCTCACTACCTTTACAATGTTTAGGTCCAGATCATTGATTTCCCAAGGATCAATCCCTATTTCTCTATCACCGGCTCACTACCAGTAGAAAGGATAACCTTCTTCTCACAGTTTATAGACCTGTAGGTCTCTTCATTATCTCTAATGAGTGCATCCTTCACTATATGTAGATGCTATGTTGAAGTCCAAATTTTATCCACTGATGAATACCCCTTTTCCACTAATTACTAGGAAAAAACCTTTGAAAATACCTTTGCAAACAGCCCTACTTCGTGAAGCTCCCAATTTCACGAAGCTCAAACAAGCCTTCATGAATTCCCTGCCTCTTCGCAAAGCACACACCTTCACATAGCTCACTACTTCGTAGAGCACACTACTTCGTAGAGCTCAAGCCTTCACAGAGATCAAGACTTTACAGAACATAGGTCGTCGCAGAGCTTAATCCGTCGCAAAGAGACTTCCTTCGTGAAGCTCACTGATCCAACGCGGAGCACACCTCTTTTGTGGAGCTAGATTAGCCGTCATGAAGCTCCTATATTTCACAAAGCACACTAACTCCATGAACCTCCATTGCGGTTTAAGAGCTACAAATTTTCCTTTGGAAAACTCTCTACTTCTCTCGAGGGGGTTGAGGCTTATTTATAGGCGATTCCATCAACTCGAGAACCTTCTGCGTGAAGTCAGTGCCACGTCAACTCAAATCACAAAGCTCCGAAATTTCTACTGAAATTCTCTATATATCACAAAGCACCACATAAATTTTTGAATCAAAGAGCTCATCATAATAATGAAGTGTTCTATCAATTCCTTTTCACCTCCACTGCAAAGCTTCACTGTAATGCTCTTTCACCATGCTCTTCATCTCTGCTGTTTTCAAAGCTCATCATAATCGCGAAGAACACGGTCAACATTCTTCATGTCTTCACAAAATACACTTAATGAAGCCTATCTTCATGAAACTCATGCCTTTGCTATATTTTTATGATATATTTAAGAAAATCCACTTTTCAAGATGCTTACAAAATCCCAAATTTTGGACCTCAAAAATTTGGTAAACACTAGAAACTAGTGCCACCTTGTATATGTTCTTTTGTAATGCCTCCAGATCTTCTCTTCCTTTGTCATGGTTCTTTGTCAACATGGATTTTCAACAACATCTCTGGAACTCAACAATTCACCATGTAAACCTACATTGTCAACAAAGACAACCAACCTAAAAATGATGTTATGTTACCTTGAGGGATTTTTTCCCAACAATCTCCCCCTTTGGGTTTGTTGACAACTCTTCTCAAAACGATTCTCTACACTTTGATAATGCAATGAATCTACTTACATCATCTATGATCATTTGACTCTTGTGATTTAGATAGAGACCAAATATTAACTCACCATATACTCTAAGCCCACATGAGAAATGCTTGGAATGAGAAATAAGAGTAGTATAAAAATTTCATCAATGAATCACTTCATTTCTAAAACCAATTGTCAATACTATACTAATACCAATAAACTGCTTTAATCATGAACCTCACCTGTTTTGATATTTAATCTTTGATTGATCACTTCAATCATCATCAGATTTAGAACTCTCCCCCTATTTCATTGCTCTCCCCCTATCTCACTGCTCCACCTGTCAGCTTCTCCCCGTCTCTTTGAATGAGACATTTTCTCCCTTAGATAAATTTTCTCCCCCTTAAGGAAATATTTCTCTCCCTTTGTCAATGAACCCAAAGGTCACTCTTTTGTGGTCTGAAACAGAGTAGAGAACACATATCAGCACATTAGGTAAAAACATATCACACCTCAGGGAGAGGGGTAGGGGTACCATATCCAAACTTATTTAAGTGAGGGGAGTCGACTAAACTCTCAGATCCATTCGATGCCTCTCAAAAGCTTCCTTGGGTAAGGCCTTTGTCAGAATGTCTGCAACTTGTAGTTTTGTAGGCACATACTCCAACTTCATGATTCCCTGATCAACCTTATCTTTGATAAAATGAAACTTTATCTCAATGATATTTGTCCTTGAGTGATGGATAGGATTTTTTATGAGATTTATAGCACTTGATTTATCGCACTGGATTCCAATTGGAGATGTCACTCCAACTCCCATATCATCAAGCTGCTACTTCATCCATAATAATTGTGTGCATGCTTGAGTGGCGATAATATACTTAGCTTCTATGGTGCTCAATGAAATGAAATATTGCTTCTTTCTTAGCCAAGAAATACACAAACCACCAAGATAGAAAGCACCTCTTGATGTTGATTTCCTGTCATCCGCTGAACCGGCCTAATCTACATCTGTATATCCCAACATCTCTTGCTAAGATTTTCCAGTATACATCAAATTGAAATCCACAGTTCCTTTGATATACTAAAGTATTATTTTGACTATAATCATGTGGATTTCCTTGGGATTGGTTTTAAATCGCACTGCTTAACATGTGGAAAAAACAATATCAAGTCTCTTCATTGTTAGGTACAATAAACTCCCAATAATATACATGTATTCTATGATATTAACTACTTTTCCATCATCATATTTCGATAATTTCATCCGGGTAGCAATCAGATTATTCATATCCTTTGAATTTTCCATTCCAAATCTTCTCATAACCTTCTTGGCATATTTATATTGAGAAATGAATGTGCCATTCCTTCCTTGTGACACCTGTAAACCAAGGAAAATGTAAGCTCTCCAATCATTGACATTTCAAACTCATGTTTCATGAATTCAGAAAATAGTCTCCACTGAGCTTCATCGGATCCACTAAATATTATTTCATTGACATAAACCAGTACCATCATTCTTTTATTACTATCTTTGTTGAAATAGAGATTGTAATCAAATCCACCATGCTGGAAACCAAGCTTCTTAAAATACTAATCAAGCCTTGAGTATCATGATCTTGGTGGTTGTTTCAGCCCATATAACACCTTCTTCAGCCGAAAAACCTTGTAATAATCCTCATGAATGAGAAAACCATATGGTTTCTTGATATACACTTCTTCCTCCAGAAATCCATTCAATAATGTAGATTTGACATCCATCTGGAACACTTTGAACTATTGTTGTACTATAATGGCTAGGAATAATATGATTGTCTCCAGGCTTGAAACTGGTGAAAATGTCTCATAAACATCTATTCTATATATCTGGGAGTATCCTTTTCACACCATTGGTACTTTGTTTCGAATCACTATTCCATCTTCATTCATGTTGTTGCGATAGACTCATTTAGTCCTGATGACATTCTTATCTACTGGCCTCGAAATAATCTTTCGCGTCTCAATCTTATCAATATAATCTAGGTCTTCATTCATAGCATGGACCCAGTTTTCATCTTCATCTGCTTCAGTAAATCAATTAGACTCTACCTTTGATAAGTATGATTCTTGCTGTAGATTCGTCATCTTCCATGTCTACACTAGAACTGTCTGATTACCAATCATACCTTTTAATATACATCCTTTATATCCTATTTAGATCTTTCATCTGATTAGGAGATAGTGATTTCCCCCTTCATTGTGAAAATATTCTTGTTGTTGGGAAAAATGTTTTGACCCACAATCATTCTCCTTATCCTGTCTCACTCAGTTATATAACATTAACTCTTTTCATAGAATTCTATCAGATTACTTCTTTAGATCTGGTAACTAATTTTAATCAGTTGATATTATGGATCACATCATATCACTACTTTGCATCTTTTGATGCCACTTCCCCTTGGATTGTATCTCCCATTAAACCCAAAACACTTGAATCATTAGTTAACAAAATTTATATACATAGGGATATGGGTTCTTCTAGGATCCTCAAGATGAAGATTGAGGTTGATCTGGATGGGTCACCCCATTTATTCTTTCTTGCAGAGCATAACACTCCTACCTTTCTTATTCTACCTTCCTAGACAACTTCAACTACTCTATCCATATGACTAAGCATTCATTACCCACATGCTGAGTCTTTTTCTGATATATAGATTCTACAGGCTTGTCCTTTCTTAGAATTTGGGGTTTAATCCCACTGGTACACATTTTTGTCTTTGATTTTCCACTAATATGCTGCTTACCTTGATTCCTTCTCTGGGTAGGAATCTCTATTCTTGTCATTTTCCCTTGCTTTTTCCACCATTGTAGGGATATTCCTCTTTCTTCCACTTCTCGTCGTGGCACATGACATGGGAATTTTTTAATGTATTCTTTGTTCATCTTTATTTTATTAGATATCTGAGTCACCACATTGCTTTGTGCTGGTGGTGAGTCCTCTACTGAACGTTCATTCTTCTTTCTCACAGCTAGAATTGATATTCTCTTGTTCTTCCAGGTTTGTTCACATTCTCTATAGGAGATATGTTGTGACTATAATAGAGGATGTGATCGATACACCTTTCGTTTAGATCCTTGTGATTATCCTAATAATTTATACCTATTTTTCATCTCGCCATGTTTTTTTCTAGTATAGAATTTTTTGTTATACACTGCATGTTCTGGGGATATCCTTCTAGGATCCTTTTCCTTCCCCGCTTTCTTCTTGCTACACTATCTGGCCAAATGCCCGTGATCAGAACATATGAAACATATTCCATTAAAAGAATACCTCATTTCATCATTTCTCAACTGAAATATTAATTCTTCTTGTGTTATCCTTATTAAATTGAGCTCATGGGATTCCTGACACATACTCATGGTGTGTTCCATTCTTCCACAATAGAATCACTTCATGGATAATTTCTTCTGAGAGAAACTTCTTTCAAACTTCTTGAGATGATTCTTATTCTCAGATTTAGAAATGTTTCTATCTTCACAACATGAAATATATTCCAAAGCCTCTGAACAAAATCTTGATGTGTGTCCATGAATCCAACATAAATAGCACATGTTCTCAGTACTTCTGGTAAATTTCCTCTTATTTCTGTCTCCAACACCTATAGTATTTTCTCCATTTATGGAACTATTCATGGATCTATTTTTTTCATGCAAAGGAGTGGATTCATTAAATCCAATACCATTTTTTCCCAAACTGTATGGTATTTTAGATGAGAAAATATGTTGTTGTTTCTCTTATAAAATAGCATATTTGTTTTTAAATTTATCATCACATGCTAAATGATAATCAAAAATCAAGTTCAAGGTGTCCTTAATTTTAGGCTTTCCTTTGGTATTGAATTTCTCCACTTCTTTCTTCACTAACTCTAGCTCTTCTTATATCATTTCAATATTTATATACCTTGATTTAAGTTTAGCATTGAGTTCTCTCTTGAGATTATTCCTTCTACGCATCATATCCTCTAACTCATGTGTGATCTTATCAACTAGGTCACATTTATCATTTACTTTCAATTTTTCTTGATCAGTAGAATCAGCATAGTGTGCACTATCCTGTTGTAGTCTTTGATTCTCCTGAAGTAGTTCGGTTAGCTGTGCAGTAAGGTCATAATTTTTTTCTTTAAATTTTTTAATGTTATCTATGTTCAGATTCTTTCCCTTATCATCAGCTCTGTATTTCTCTCTCTTTGAAGAAATCTCTTATAGTTCTTTAGCTTGGTAATCACTCTTCTCCCTCAAGTAAATAGCCACATCAATAATCCTTTCATTTAAGCCTCTTAGATTATTGACCTCAATTTCTAGTACTTGGTTCCAGATATATTTGGATATAACTTCTTCATCAAATTTCCAATCCAATTCCTTTGTCATGTTGACATAATCTACTAATGGACTTCTTGAAACTTCTTCATCATCAGTAGTTTCATCATCACTTGGAATTTCAAGTAATTCACTCATTTCTACATCATTATTGAGTGAATATATCTTTTCCCTATCTGATTCATCCAAGAATTCTTTTAGAAAGATGTTTGATTCCTTTATTTGAATCACACTTTTTCCATAAACACTTCAACATTGAGTAATATCATATGACTTCTACTTCTTCTTTGATGTTTTTTCTTTTTCCATGGCACACCAAGATAAGATCAGACTAAATATTTAACCACAACAATCAACTAAAGAAAGTCAGAGAAAAAAAATCTGATAAAAAGAAACATTTCCTCTAATACCAATTGTTAGGATCAAAAGGGGCCTAAATACCCTGATATGGGGGTGAATCAGGGTATGAATATTCTATTCCAAAATTATTCCTTCCCACTGGATCTTGACCTCAATATTATAAGGGTCACTTTGTTTGCACTTATGCATTACTATTGATCTTATTCATCCCTTATTTATATGATGATGATGATGCTTTTAATGTGATGTAGGAATGCAAATAGGAAGACACAAATATTTTTACTTGGTTCACCCTTACTGGTCTACGTCCAAGGATCATACAAAAATAATGCATCAATGTACCAAATCTACTAAAGCTCACTGCCAATAATGTTCGGGCTAGATCACTTATATGCCTAGGATCACTCCCTTTACAATGTTTAGGTCTAACTCACTGCTTTACCAAGAGTCACTCTCTATTTCTCTCTCACTAGCTCACTATCGGTAGAAAGGATAACCTTATTCTTCTTCTTTGGCTCACTACACTTGTAAGGGATCCACTCACAGTTTATAGACCTATAGTTCTCTTCATTATCTCTAATGAGTGCATCCTTTACTATAGGTAGATGATATGTTGAAGTCCAAATTTCATCCACTGATGAATACCCCTTTTCCACTAATTACGAGGCAATAACCTTTAGAAATACCTTCACAAATCACCCTACTTAACGAAGCTCCCAATTTCGCGAAGCTCAATCAAGAATTTACGAAGTCCCTACCTCTTCACAAAGCACACACTTTCGTAGAGCTCACTACTTTGCAGAGTACACTACTTCTCAGAGCTCAATCCTTCACAGAGATCAAGCCTTCGCAGAGCTTAGGCCATTATAGAGGTCAAGACATCATAAAATGACTTCCTTAGCGAATCTCACTAAGACAAAGCTGAACACACCTCTTTTTCTAATCTAGATTAGCCGTTGCAAAGCTGTTGTCTTTTGCGAAGCACAGTACCTCTGAGAACCTCCTTTGTGATTCGAGAGATACAAATTTTCCTTTAGAAAACTCTCTACTTCTCTCAATGGGGTCGAGGCCTATTTATAGGCGATTCCACCGACTCAAGAACCTTCCATGAGAAGTTAGCACCACATCATCTCAAATAACAAAGCTTGGAAATTTCTGGCAAAATTATCTCTATATCGCGAAGCACCACAAAAATTTTCAGATCGTGAAGCTCATTATAATCACAAAGAACTTCGTCAATTCCTTTGTGCCGCTGCCGTAAAGCTTCATCGAAATACTCTTCATCGATGCAATGCTTCTTCACCATGCTCTTTGTATCTTCCGTTCACGAAGCTCATCGTAATCGCAAAGAACACCATAAACATTCTTCATGTCTTTGCAAAATCCACTTCATGAAGCCTATCTTCGTGAAACTCATTCCTTTTCCATATTTTGATGAGATCTTCAAGGAAATACACTTTTTGCGATGCTCACCAAATCCCAAATTTTGGACCCCAAAAATTTGGAAAACACTAGAAAATGAAGCCACCTTGTATATATTCTTTTGTGCTACCTCCATATCTTCTCTTCATTTGTCATGGTTCTTTTTCAACATGGATTGTCAACAACATCTCTGGAACTCGAAAATTCACCATGGAAACCTTCATTGTCAAGAAACAAAACCAATCAAAAAATGATGTTATGTTACCTTGAGGGATTTTTGCCCAACACTCCTTATACGATAACACATCCCAAACCTGATCCTAAAGCATCACAATACACCATGTACCAGTGTCCTGATTTGGGAAAAATAAAGGTTGGTTTTGATGTAAGGAAAACTTTAAGCTTTTGAAAAGTCTTTTGACATTCATAATTCCATTGGAATGGAACATTATTCCTTATTAAATATTGAATTGGGGAAGCCATTCTTGATAAATCATGAAAAAATCATCAGTAATAACCAGCTATACCAAGAAAAATCTGTATCTCAAAGACATTCTTTGGCAGTTTCCAAGAGATAACAGCCACTATCTTTTTTGGATCCACAAAAACACCTCTTTAAAAAATTATATTTCTAAGAAATCATACCTATTTAATCTAAAAATTTCACTTTGATAATTTGCAATATAGAAGATGATCCCTCAAGATTCCCAACACTATCACAGAGTGTTGCCCATGCCCATCCCTTCTCTTTGAATACACCAAGATATCATCCACAAACACCACCACAAAATAATCCAAATACCTTTGAAATATTTGATTCATCAAGTCTATAAATACCATTGGTTCATTATTAAGATGGAAAGGAATTACCATATAATATTAAGGTCTATATCTACTTCTAAAATCTATTTTTGGAATATCCTCCTCTTGAACTCACAATTGGTGATATCCTGATCGCAAGTCAATTTTGGAGAACCAATGATCTCCCCTCAATTGATAAAATAGATCATCAATTCGTAGAAATGGATAACTATTTTTTATCATAACTTAGTTAATAATAGTATAATCCACACATAATCTAAGATTTCCATCCACATTTTTGAAAAACAAAACTGGTGTTTCCCATAGAGATGTGCTCAACTGAATGAACCCTTTGCTTTCCAGTTCTTCTAACTGCACTTTCAGATCCATTATTTCTTTTTGTTCCATTATATAATATGGAAGGGAAATAGGACTGGTCCCTAGAAGTATATCAATCATAAAATCCACTTATCTCATAGGAGGAAATCCAATGAAATTTTCAAGAAAAACATCTAGAAACTAATTGACCTCTGTTAGAAAACTATTATTCTCGATCTCATCCATCGATACCAATGTCAATACTACCAACTAGTATGAGATTGTTCTAAATGATAGTGCCAACAATCCCATTGTACCTGCATTTAAAATCTAGTCTCCTTGAAAGAGATTATCGATTCCATCTTCAATTATAAAACTAACCTTTCTAGTATTATAGTCGATGTGATCCTTATATGTTTTCAACCAATCCATACCCAAGATTATATCATAGACATACATCTCAAGCATAAATAATTCCCATTTCATCTCGGCTCTATCAATAGTTACAGAACATTATATACACACAAAATCTCACCATTCTCTTTGACTAATAGGAGTTTGAATTTTTAACATAGAAGCCATCATCTCAACACTCAAACATAGTAAATCAATAGCATAAGAAACAATAAAGGATCGGGATGCATCTTTATCAAAAAAGGCTTTCATAACGGTATAATTCAAAAGAATCATACCTCTCATAGTTTATAGTCCAGACTAATAATCCATAATAACCTATTCAAATCCATATAATTTCTTTCTCATCGCACTTTTTTCCTTATTACCCTGTTGAGATTGCACTGCCTGGGGAGTCATGGTATTCCTAGAATCACTATGGTTTCTCTATTTTGATGACAATATTTATTTATTTTCCTACATCCCATCAAAACATATGTTTCCTGTGACACTTTAGAAGTGTCCCAAACACCCAACCTTGGAGAACTGTGCCAATAGCGCTAAAGATACCCCATCTTATTGCATTTATGGAATGATCTAGGTTATTTTGTACACTCTCTCTTAATGTGGTCAAGAGAACCACATTGGAAATCTCTCACTTTTATCTGGGTTCCTAGAGAAAGGTTCACTGATCCCACCATCTTATTTTGAATCATGGTCCCACCTTGGAAATAGTTTTCCCACTTCCACTTTCTCCCAGCATTTGAGTTCCCACCATTTCCCATGGGTATCAACATACTTCCCCCTCCCATATTTCCTAATATTTCTATTTATTCCATTGTTTCTCTATTAAACATCTTGGTATAATTTTTTATATAGAACGCAACAATCTTCGAGTGACTATCCTATTTCATCCTCGATTCAAATATGTATGACTTCAAATATGCACGCATAGAAACTTCGGGTGCAAAGTGCACCAAATTCATGAATTTAGCCACATACTCTGTGATAGAAAAAAATTTCGGCTTCAAGATGAATAATTTCATCATTTTTTGAATTCTAAATATATGGGATTTAGTTGTTTGTTAATAAATTCTTCAAAATCCTCCAAAATCATTCCTTGATCTACTTTAGCATTTACGGATAAATCTCACCATTGGCATGAAATATCTTCTAGTATATAAGTCTCTATCTTGACTTTAAACTCTGTTGGTGTTCAAATGAAATCGAAGATATAATTCATCCTATTCAGACACACCACTTCCTTTTCTGGTTCAGAATATCCTCAAAATATGGGTGGATTATGCTTCTAGAATTGGATGGAATGATCCACTTTCCTTGGATCATCCCTCCTATTCCCACTATACATAACCTGAAAATCTTGGAATATACTCTGAACCATTTTTTGGTTCACCTATGGATTAGGTGTAACCACATTCTTAGAAACTTCTTCTGGTTGGTTTCTACTATGAATATTGAGTTCCATTTTCTATAAAAACAACATATTCAATAAGTCACAATCCCTATCAATTGAAGGCTTAGAATTTTGAATTTTATCGCGTCACAATATCATAATAATGATTTCCAAAATCAACCTTTTCTATGTTCAACCATTTTTTAAAACAAAATCTCACTTCCTTTTTAAAATAAAACCATTTTCAAAATACTGTAATTATTCACTTTTAAAGATATTGATTTTGAAAACAAACACTTTAAAAAAATGAACACTATAGAGAAAAATAAAAAATAATTACCCAAATATGAAGTATTCACCCCTAGTGGGAAGTCATCTCTATAATTCATATCATGTTCGTCTCATTTGATAAACTCATGATAATGATATTTCAAATCCTATAAGTGTATACAAAATACTTATGTTCCCAACTCCCTGGTAACTTTAAGTTTATCATAAAAATGTCAGTTACATATTTTTATTCTCTACATTTTAATTCCTAACAATCCTAATCATTTATACCAACCCAACATAAGGAATAGACCTGAATGAATTTAAACTCTAAGACTGATAGAATGAAATACCTCTTGTTCCACAATATTTTTGGAAGGACCAAGACCGATACCACTTGTAACATCCTTCCCCTCCTCATTGGCTTGGGAAGGTGGTAGGATATTACTTGGCCTTAATATACACCCCCAAGACACCAAAGGCTAGAAATAAATTCCAAGGGCTACATTAATGGTTAGGGAATGATTTTACCTTTAAAAATAAAACAACCAACCAAAAATTTCATAACCAAATAAACCACTACATTATGCATGATATAAAAGAAAGAAAACTCAAAGCAATTAAATTTATATCAAAACCAAACTCCACAAAAGTACCATGATGGAAGACTACAAAACATCAAGGTAAACATCAGAATACAACCAACAAAACTCAATGACAAGTATAAAAATCTAAGCTCCAAAATTCTCCATGATCGAGTCTAAAAAATAGCCCAAGTATCACTATGAACCACTAGAGAAGTGTGATACTTTACCTTTGTCTGTATCTCGATAAATAATATCTACAAAAGCACCAAAGTTCTGAAGCAGGGGTGAGTAATGAAACTTAGTAGGTTTTCCCCAAATGACTTCACTACTCATGCCACTATGATATAATATATTAGCATGTTTATATAAAATAGTTTATATAAAACAATTTCTAAATAGATTATATCAAAATATAAACAAGTTACATAACTAATAAGTTTTCAACAAATAATATCAAGTTCCAATGAAATAAACCAAACATTTCCCTAAAACCATTTCATGAATTCAAATTTAGCATAATCCATTCCATTCTATATATCCACACATCCAACCATACATGAAACCTGTAACTCCCCATACTCACAGGTGGTGAGTCATACTTTCACTAAACCATTACTTAGTGAACCATTTTGATGAGGTTACTTCACGACCATATTCAGCCCAACCTTTTGATAGGGGTACTTTACACCCTTATCCATCCCAATTCATATGAACACACACCACCACTATGCCAAAAACTAGTGTCAAATAACCATTTCAACCATTTCAATAAAACCATGATTTTATTGAAAACATTTCAAACACTCCATTTCAATAAACCCATAATTTTATTGAAAACTTTTCCCCATGCATCAAAACCAAACAATAAATTTAAAATCATCATTTTAAAATCAAGTTACCAATTCCACTTTCTACAAAAATTCCCATTTTCCAGAATTCTATAAATCATCACCAAATAGGATTTCCAACAAGAAATTCACATCAATTTCAAAACCAAATTCAATAAAAACAATCAAATTTTAAATCAAGCCTACATATTCTAAATAGAGTAGTCAAGAGTGAATTCACCTACCTTATAAAACTTGATGATAACAGAAAACAGCATGAAAACATCCATGGAAATAGATCAAAAATCTAAGAACCCACTTTAGATATCTTCCCCTATCATAAAAAAGGTTAAATATAATCATATTTAGTATAAAATACCTTAGATATATCCACATAAGACATATATCTAAGAAACTGAGTGAGGGAGAAGTAGATCTAAGGAAAACCAAGCAAAATTACCAAGAACAAAGACTTACCATGAGAATCTCACTTCAACGCATCAAGAGAATCCTTAGGATTGCCTCTAGATCTATGGGAGAAGTATCTACTACCTTTTGGAGGAGAAAAACTTGAGTTAGGGTTAGTTTGTGGAAAAAAATGAGGGGTTTAATATTAATACTGAACTAGATACACTTTTTTTATCTAGTTTTTTAATTGTACATGGTTAGCCACACAGTTAGGAAAATTGTGTGCTAACTATGTGCTAGACACTATCTCAAGGGAAACCACTCCCAATTAGCTTTCATGGTTAGATAAAATATGATCCATCCATGCCAAATATATTTGTCCCAATTTTCACGATTTCTCCTAGGAAGCCACATGGTTTGGACAAATCGTGCACCTGTCTGTGTGCCTTCTCCTTAGCCCTTGTCTCAAAGTGCACAGTTTCTTGTAGGTGTTGCGTGGTTTTCCCAAACTGTGCATCAACCATGTACCCTTAGAAAAACCCCAAAACATTTTTAAATTATTCAAACCCTCTCAAACATTACCCTAACCTTTTACATACTTAAAAAATCATAAAATAAGGGTTACTTACTTGAAATTGGGGGTGCTATAGTTGTAGTTAGTGTTATTGGGAAATGATATTTTTGAAATTTTGTGGATGTTGGATATGCACTAATATAAGGGGACAAGATTACAAGGGGGAAAATCTACCAATTCCATTTCAGTTTAATAATGCTTGGACCACTATTCCTTAATTCTCTCAGCTGGTGAAAGATACCTGGAATATGGAAAATCATAATGGTCACCCACTCTCTTGTATTTCCAAGATAAAATCCCTCAAAGTTATCATAAAACAATGGAGTAAGCTGAAATTCACCCTCTTTGACCAGGAAATCGACTCTCTGTAAATATCCCTTCATGATCTTTAAGAAGACACCACTAGAACCAAATTTAACAATAATACACTCCGGGAAACTAGCATGCCCTCACGACTCAATGAAATCCTTATACTTAGAGACAATATCCAAAATGAGCTCTTTAAAGTCAAGTGGCTCACAGATGGTGATCGTAATACCAAATATTTCAATGCCCTTCAAAGAATTAAAAAAGTAAAAAGGCATATGTCCCTAATAAAGGATGGTGATACAATCCTGAAGGATCGCCAAAGTCTCTCTAATAACATTGTTTCCTACTGTATGAACCTCTTCAATAGTCCTGGATGCAATGTGGATATTAAGGATGGAATCATTCCCAAAATTTTCACTGAGGTTGATAACCTTTTTCTTACTTATATTCCTCTAGACACTGAGATCAAAGATGCTGTTTTTGGGATCAATAAAGGGAGTTCTCCAGGACCAGATGGATTTAACAATCACTTCTTTAAATTTTATTGGGAGGTAATCAACTCAGATGTTTGTAAACAAGTTAAAAACTTATTTACTGAAGTCTCCCTTTCATAGACTTTCAATGTTCAGTTCATTTCCTTAATCCCTAAGGTAGAAAATTCCAGTGATATAACTCAATTTAGGCCAGTTTCTCTTGTCAATACCATATACAAGGTCATCATAAAAATTCTTACCAATCGTCTTGCTAATATCTCTAGGAAAGTCATCTCTTGGAATCAATTTGGATATGTCAAAGGGAGAAAGATTCAGGATTGCCTTCTCACTGCCTATGAATGTGTCAACTTAATACATAAGTCTACCCAAGGGGGAAATATTGCTCTCAAATTAGACATTAGAAAATCCTTCGACATGATTGATTGAAATTTCATTGGGCACATTCTCTATGAATTTGGATTTCACATGAGGTTTATACAATGGATCAAATCTCTTATTAGTTCTTAAAACATTTCCATTCTCATTAATGGATTCCCAAAAGGTTACTTCAAGTGTTCAATAGGTGTGAGGCAGGGAGATCCCATCTCTACCATTATTTTTGAAATTATTGAGGACTACCTTAGTAGAATTCTCCTTCATATGACAAGTTTGGATGAACTTAAAACAATCAGAGCAGCAAGAGGCATCTCAGCCCCCTCTCACCTTCTATTTTCTGATGATATTATTATCTTTACTTAGGGTGATAGGAAAAATATCCAAAATCTCAAGAATTCTTTACTTCATTATGAGTAGGTTTCGGGCCAAGTGGTTAATTGGGGAAAATCGTTTATTTATTTTGGAAAAAATATATCTGCATCAATGAAATCCTACATGATAAATGATCTAGGAATTCATGAAGGGTCTCTCCCCTTTACCTACCTAGGGGTCCCCATGTTCTTGGGTAGACCTACGACCTCTCACTTTGTAGAAGTTGTGAGCCAGGTTAGAAGGACCCTCTCCTCCTAGAAAGGAAAATCACTCTCAATGGTAGGTAGACTGTGCTTAGTGAAACATGTGGGCACCTCAAAATTGGTCTACTCCTTTATGGTTTACTCTTGGACTACCTTGGTTATTAAAACCTTAAAATCCTTGATGATAAACTTTGTGTGGAGTGGCAGTATTATGGAACGAAAGGTAATTTATGCTCTTTGTAAGAGATTTTGTATGCTATATGCTAAGGGTGGGCTTGGAGTCAAGAATCTGGACATATTTAATTGTTCTTTGAAAGAATAGTTCATATGGAGGCTTATTAATGATAGGTCATAGTACTTGGAATTCCTCATATCCAAGCTCCTCATGAGAGTTATTGATATAAATATGAGCTACATTCAATCCTCAATCTGTCCTGGTCTGAAAAAACTCTTCCAACATATTAATAGTCAATCTTGTTGGATGGTTAGTTCTCAATCCTCTCTCAAATTATGAAAACACAACTAGACAGGGTCTCCACTTATTGACAGTGTTGACATCACAGATTCAAATACTGATTATGACTCCTCCATTAAAAATCAGCTTGAGCACAGCAATAATCTTCCCTCTCAAATTGCTTCTATGATTGATACCTATGACTTCTAGATGATAATGACATCTTATTCATGGAGAAAGCACGAGGATTAAAGACTTTAATAAAAATTGGTTGCTGCCTACCCATTTTTCATTGCTCTAGTGACTCTATCTTGGTAAGCTCCCGATTAAGGAGAATCTGCAATGTGTTGGCAACAATATTTTCTCTCGATGCACTCTCTGCCAGCAGCATCAGAAGGATATTAATCATCTTTTCCTCTCCTGCAACACATCTGAATCTCTTTGGATTTATGTTTTTGAACTCTTTGATATTCATCCTCCTCAAACTGCTAAAATTACTTAGTTCTTGCTGGACTTGGCTGCTATACAGCTCTCAAACCAGGTGCGTGCTCTCTTCCTGGTCGCATGTACAGAGGTAATACACACAATTTGGACATGTAGAAACAAAAGACTGCATGTTGAAGTAGTCCCCAATCAGAATGATTCCCTCTCTAACATCTTACATGTGGTTCAAGACGCCAATGATCTACATTATGAATGCTGCAATAATTCAGTGAAAGATCTAGCAGTCTTGAGAAGGCTCCAGATTCTTGGTAACTTTCTGAAACCCATTGAAACCATTGAAGTGTTTTGGTTTCCTCCATTTACAGTTTGGGTTAAGTGAAACACGGATGTCACCTCAAAGGGAAACCCAGGACCAGCTGGCTATGGAATTGTCTTCTGGGATCACAATGGAGACTTTTTAGAGGGCGAACATGGTACATGTGGGCATGCCATGGTACATGAGGCAGAGATGCAAGGTCTCATCAAAGCAGTTGAAATTGCTCGCCAAAGAAACTGGAACTCAGTCTGGTTTGAAAGTGATTCAACGGCAATTGTGCAAGCTGTTTGGATGGGCCATATTCATCTAGCTTGGAGGCTCACAACCAAATGGAACAAATGATTGAGCAACCTTGCTTCCATGAACTTTATCATCACACACATTTATCGTGAGGCAAATCAACTTTCTAACTAGTTTGCTAACAGAGGGGCCTCTAAAGGGAATTGCACTCACTATACAAGAATACCTGGTGAGTTAATGAATATACTTCAACGTGATAAATGTAAACTTCCATCCTTTCGAATTATGTAACTCTGTTTTTAATAATTTGAAGCCTTACTGCTTTCTTTTTTTAAATATATATACATATATAATTAATTAATTAATTAATTAATTAATTATAATTATAGATAAATATATTTTTTAGAAAAAAATATTTATATTATTATAAATAAAAAATTATATATTTAAATAATTAAAAAATTATAATAAATAAATTTAAATAATAAATATATTCATTATATTTATAATTATATATTTATATATTAATAAAATATATATAATTATATAAATACGTTTTATATAATTATAAATATATTTATAATTATATACATATATTTATAAATGTATTTATAAATACATATTTACAATTATTTTAATACATTTCTAATTATATAAATAATAATAAATTTATAATTATAAATATTTTCATTTATTTATAATTATATTTATAAATATATATTTACAATTCTTTCAATATATTTATAATTATATAAATATTTATTTATAATTATATACATTTATATTTAATTATAATTATATAAATTCAATTATTTATTTTAAATTTTTTATTATATTGATTATATTATTAAATATTAATTATATTATTAATTATTAATTATATTATTAATTATTAATTATATTAATTATATTATTAATTATTAATAATATTAATTATATTATTAATTATTAATTATATAAAAAAATTAAATTTATAATTATTACCTGATTATTAATCTAGCCGGGTTCAGATAATATTTTCAAATTTATAAATTTATTTAATTATATTTATTTATAATTATATAAATGTATTTATAATTATATAAATGTATTTATAATTATATAAATGTATTTATAATTATATAAATATAATTATAAATGTATGTATTTATAATTATAATTATATTTATATATTTATAATTATATTTATAAATACATATTTAAAATTCTTTAAAACAAATTTATAATTATATGAATATAAAGACATTTTTTATATATAAATATATAAATATATTTATAAATGTATTTTAAATTTATTTATACATATATTTTAAATTTTATATAATTGTAAATATATTTGTATTTATATAGTTATAAATATTTATTTATAAATATATATTTATAATTATATAATTATAAATGAAATTATAAATATATTTATTATTTAAATATATTTAAATATGTATTTATAATTATAATTATAAATATATATCTATCAATATATTTATAAATAAGTTTATTTATAAATATATCTATAAATATATCATATAATTATAAATATATTTATATAGTTATGTGTGTGTGTGTGTTTATAAATTTATTTATTTATATATAATTATATAAATATGCATTCATAAATATATTTGGTCAAATGCGTTAGTGTCACGAATCGACCCACTGAGGCCCACCTAGCTAGTGATAAGTCGAGTGTGACTTCCCCAACACCGCCTCCAATAGGTCACGGGCTGACTACTAGTGTTGAGTAGGCATAACACTCACATGGGATGCCTTAGACTGAGGTACCTATACCCACACACACATCTCTAAGCTCATAAAATGACGAAATATAAAATAAAACTAGTACCAAATGCATTCATACATCTAGATCCCACAATCAGAGTACAACAAAATATTGAGAATCAAATCAGTTCCAAATACAAGCCCACCAAAAATTGTAAAGAAGCTCAAACTAATAGTAAGAGGGGACTGCAGTCAAATATGAATCTGGGAATGAACCATGGACTATCTAGACCAAATCTAATCTTTGTCTACTCCTATTCCACCAAGAACCTTGTCAAACAGTCAGTCGTCTGCCTAAGATATAACCCATGTGGACTTAGTCCATGTAGAGGTGGGTATAACAATATCCAATATGACACTGTGAAATCACTAAGCATAAAGCATCAAGAGTAGTCAGATCATCACAAGATATGTTGATCATAAAATGATACATACAATAAAACATCCAGATATACTCATAGTCAACACTAAGTCTCAAGGTAAGGTCATAACCACATTATCAGCCTAAGATTCTACTCGAGAGTCCATAACCACACTTGCTTGGGATAACTCACTCTGCGAGTCTGGTAGTACTAATGGAATCCATTTGTGATTTCATGCTCATTGGGTCTCACCATAAGGAAGTACACACTGGAAATATGAATAGATCAATGCACAGATGGGGATTGCACCTAGGTCCATGGGGTAAAACTGATTAACCCAATCTAAATTAACCTACTAAGTAGGGGATCAACGCCCATGTACAGTTGGTCGTACTGTTTCAATAACCCCACCTAGGGAAAAATATTATAGAGGATCTCATCCCATCCTATGGGATATATTCCTACAAATATATCTGAAACTAATCCCTTTGAGAGGATCATCATCCTTTTTTCATGACATAATACCATATTATACCCTCACAGGGATAGATCGAGGGAATTCACCCTTAAGTAAACTAATCCACACTAGGGAGAAAAATGTCTAAAAGTAATCTTTAAAGGAATACACGGTGTGTACTAGATGTAAACAGTGTGTCCCTTCAGCACCAGGTCTACACATGCATCACATCCCATTCCCATGTCTGTTCCCATGTACACCTGGTTGTGTCTGTGTATCTGGACGTGTCTGTGCAACAGGACATGTCCAAGTACATGGATCAGCCCATGTACTATGATCGTGTCATGTACCTGACCATGTAGGTATCTATGTATCCTCCTAGATACATGTTGATCCCCTAGGTAAGTGTCACACGGTATGTGACATGTGTCACACGGTGTGTGATACTTTTATTATCTGTGGAAACCCTTGCATTGCAACTAGGGCCCCACACACGATGTGTGTTCTTCTATTACACATTGTGTAGTGAGTAAATTTATAGAATCTATGAATTCCTCCCCCATAATTTTCTCAATGATTTCCTCTATGAAACTTATGGCAAGCCATGGATCTGAGTCAACTGAACTCCAGATATCCAATTTATGATCATCTGAATCGATTGGAAAACCTTAGTCATTGATTTGTTCCACAACCTCACACCAAAACCACAATCAGGGATCCCAAGACCTGAACCTAATCTTCTATCATCTCCATTGTATCTCAGTCTCATCACCAAACCAAACCAAAATCTACGGTATCAATCTTTTTCATTAAGAAATGGATGTGAAATGATTGATCACTAGGTATTCGTTGAACCACTGACCAAAACGAACATCAGTGATGAATGAATTAAGAATGGGGGAATAAATACAAAAAAACATGAAGAACAGACCTTTACCAATGTTCATGTTGGACATGATTATTTTTCATTATAATGATGAACAAAGAGATGCAAATTAATTCAAAAAATAAAAAATCCTCAAATTCCCTACATAAGAATCTCTTACCCATAATACAATTAATTTGAGAATAAATATGTTGGTTGATTTATTTGCATTCATCATAGGATAAGAAAAGGGGGATAAATCCATATAAAACAAACATCCTACCTCGAGATTGATTGATAAATGGTGAAGAATGAATTTGCATTGTTGTCATTGGTGAGATATTTTATTTATGTTGGCATGAATGATCCTCAATATTTTTTCATAATTTTCTAATCCTTCCTCCAATGCTCTCCCTAAATTCTCAGTGTTATGTGGGTATCCCTAGTAATTGGTCATGAGTGTTCTTAAATGAAGGAATATAAGGTTGATACATCATTTTAAATAAAATTAATTTATTTATTATTTATGTCTGCGACAAATTTTTTACAATAACTTGACACCGATAAATATTATGTCATGCCTAGGGTAAATACTGCATTCTGAACACAATAATGATCTCATATTTTTTAAATGTGACTCCATTTGGGAGTTATTCCACTTTTTCAAGAAAACTACTCGCACGTGATACAAATATATTTAATATTTTTCAAAAATCAATTTTGGGCCTCGAAATCTTGCATTATCTTAGCACCTATATCTGAAAATATTTCTAGATATATTTCAAATCATTACATGGGAAAAAATAGAGACATTAAATTCTCCCCACCTTAGGTATTTTCATCCTAAAAAACAAAAAAGGACTACTCAAAAATATGTAGGTACTGAGCCCGCATCTAGGTCTCCCGCTCCTAGGTTCTCTCCTGAAGATTCTATTGATTCCACTATACACAAAACAAATAAATCGCTCACCTGTAGAGGGTCTTCTCCTATTTATCCTTGATCTCCACTGGGTAATCTGCAAAGTTAGCTTCATCCACAATGTCTAGATTTCCCCAGTTGATAATAAGTTATGGTTCATGCACATATCTCCTTAGCTATGACATGTGGAAGATGTCATGTAATTGGTCTAACTATGGTGGTAGAGCCAAGCGCAGCACCACCAAGCCAACTCTGCATAGTTTTTGGGAAGGTAAATGAATATCAAAGACATCTTTCCACCCCGACCAAATGTCTATAATCCACGTCGATGTGAGACCTTTAGGAACACATGGTCTCCCTCCTATAACTCCAAAGGCCTCCATTTTCAGTCTATATAGGACTTATGATGGCTCTGTGTAGTCATTGTGTGCTCCAAGATGATATGCACCTACTCTATCATAGCTCAAACCAGCTTTCGGCCCAAGAGTTCTAACACTCCTAGATCAGTCCAACAAAGTGGGGACCTGAAGGGTTGCCCATAAAATGCCTTGAATGGTTTCATACTGATAGTGGAATAGTATATATTATTGTATGAAACTTCACCAAGGGTATATGATCCTCCCATCTGTGGATGAAGTCCAACATGCAATCCCGCAATATGTCCTCCAGAACATGAATTGTTTGCTTAGTCTAGTTTTCAGTCTGGTGTTGAAAATTCATTCTTAAACATAACTGAGTTCCAAAGGCATCATAAAATCCTCTCTATAATAATTACATGAAGCAATCATCATGATCTTAAATTATCGTCAAAGGAAATCCATGGAACCATACTATCTCCTGAAAGTAAAGGCATTCCAATATCTCTACTGAACTCTTCTTCCTAATAGCTAAGAAGTGGGATGACTTGGTGAGTCGGTCTACAATCACCCAAATGGCATCATTTTCTCTAGACATATGTGGTAACCCCAATATGAAGTCCTTATATATTTTATCCCACTTCCACTATGGAACCTCAAGGGGTTGAGTTAAACCCACTAGAACCTAGTACTCAGCCTTCACCTACTAACAAGTGAGGCATCGGGAGAAAATCTCTACAACACCCTTCTTCATTTCTAGCCATAAAAACTGATGTTGGAGGTCCTTATAAATCTTCATCACACCAGGATGTACCTATACAGGGGATATGTGAAACTCTCTCATTGACTCATCCTACAACATAAGTAGTACCATCATCTATCCTTTATAAAGGATAACATGCTACCCAGCTTTAGAAAATCCCTCAGGAGCACGTCCAGTGGATATCTGAGTATGTAAGGCCTCAAAATCAGTATCTCTATGTTTATCTTCCCTAGCACATTGTAAAATTAGTGGGGTAATGACCATAAAATAAATATATAAAGCATAATCCTCATCCACCAAGGACAACTACAATAAGGCTAACTGCTCTGACACATCGGCCAACAACTGAGAACAATATCTTCTATTTAGAGCATCTTCCACCACATTCCCCTTCCCAAGTGTATATACTATCTCAAATTCATATTCCTAGAGGAAATCTAGACATTTCCTCTAGTTCAAGTTAATATAATTCTAAGAGAAGATATACTTGAGTCTCTTGTGGTCATAGTAAAAGATAAAGTTCTCATCCATAAGAAAGTGTCTTCACATCTTCAGGGAGAAAACTACCACTTCCGACTCAAGATCATGGGTTAAATAGTTCTTCTCATGTGGTCTCAACTCCTGATACGCATATTCAATCACAGCCTAAATCTTTATCAGAACACAACCAATTCTGGTCTCTAAAGCACCATAGAACACTATGTACTTGACACCCTCCTTTGGAAATCTTAAGATGGGGGTTCTCATCAACCTCTTCCTCAACTCTTGAAAATACTACTAACACCTTTCCATCCACATGAAAGGTTGCCCCTTCTATTTTAAATCATTCAAAGGTGATGATATCCTATAGAAGTCAGTCACAAATCTCCCATGGTAGTATGTCAACCCAAGGAAGCTCCACACCTCCATCACACTCTTAGGTGGATCCCAATATAACATTATCTCAAATTTTGTTGAGTCCATGGATACACCATTAGCTAATATAACATGTCCCAGAAATTAGACCTCCTGAATCCAAAACTGACACTTCAAGTGCTTACCATAAATCTAGTTCTCTGAGAGTGTGTCAAGAACTATCCTCAAGTATCTAATGTGTTCCTCCTTGGATTCCAAGTATACTAGTATATTTTCAATGAATACCACCATAAACTGATTTAAGAAAGGATGAAATATCCAATTGATAAGTCTCATAAACAATGTTGGGGCATTCATCATGTAAAATGGAATTACCAAGTACTCATAGTGACCGTAGAAACATCTAAATTTTATCATCAGTATATCATCAACTCGTACTCGTAGCTAGTGATAGACTGATCTGAGGTCAATATTTGAGAATCATCGTTCCCCTCTAAACTGATCAAAGAGGTCATCAATCCTCAATAGTGGGCACTTTTTATTCATGGTCACCTGGTTCAGGCTCCGATAATCCATGCATAACCTTAAGATCTCATCTTTCTCCTTAGAGAAAAACATTGGGGTTTCCCAGGGGGAAACATTGGGTCTCAGGAATCCCTTTCACTAAAAATCCTCTAACTGCACCCTCATCTCATGAAGCTCTGCAAGAGATATCTGATATGTTTTTAAAGATATCAGGTTCATCCCTGGGTGTAATTCAACACATAAGTCCAAATCTCTAGGAATAGGAAATCTTGGCACATCCTTAGGAAATACATCCTCGTAACTCATCCACCACAGTAGGAAACTGATTTCTCATAGCATCCACTACTCCAAGATTCATGATATCTAAATGGTGAGTAATCAAATTCACCCTCCTACATATGATTTTGTCCTTCTCTTCTTGGGTATCCTTCTCACCTACAAGGGAAAAACTCATCCCATCAATGCAGACACACTGAATCATCCACCTAAAATAGTCAATTTGTACATGGATAGTGTATAGGTAGCCCATGCTTAAGATGACATCATAAGGAATCATCACTACCACAAGGATATACCATGATAAACTCTATTCTATAAGAATCGTATCACACTATTATAAAAAGTGTGTGATCACTGGGTCATCTCCGATGGGAGTTTCCATGCATAAGGGTCGAGCAAAGGGATCAATTGGAACCTCTAGGTATCAAAATAGGGATGTAACAAGAAAATATTGGATTGTACCTATGTCTATAAAAAATTGTATCCAAGGTAGAAAAATCACAGACCATACCTCCAATAATCCCTAAAGCCTCCATATTATAGGCCTCTACATCCTACAACTATCCTCACCCCCCATCCACCAGCTCCTTGAGCCTGGTAGGGACCACCTGGGGTGGTGGTGGTGGCATGTCAAACCATTTGCCACCTCCTTTAGCTATCCATGATCCTTTACCATTCCCACTATCCTAAGAACCTCCCTTCTCCTACCACTACCTATACCTAGGCATCCCATCCATTATCTCTCTATCAGTCATACGATGGGTCAAACAATCCCATGAAGGATGTCCCCTTCCATCACAAGAGTAGAACCACCTCTCTATAGGCTGACTATACCCATCTTTAGATCCTTGAATTGCAAACCCTCGATCTTGATTTCACCTCTTAAAACTTATCACACATCTGGATCCCTACGTCTATAATTGGATACCTAATGTTGAAGTCTCAGTCCCTAGGTACCCACTACTGGCACCCACTATCAGTATCTTCTCATCCTGAAATCTCTCTACCACCAAGGCACACTCTAGAACCCTAACATAATTATAAATTCATAGAGGTATCATAATTTCTTGAATTTATATTTTTGTAATTATATCAAAGTTATACACCTAAAAGAATGAATCTCAACCCATATCCATCGTGTATTATGAGAGGTTGGTAAAACTCAATGAATAATCAGCCATTCATGCCACCCTATTGTGGCTATAAAAGATCTTAGATTTTCACCACTTTCATCATATCTGGAAAGTTTTCCTCCCTAAAGAGATGCTCAAAATCTATCTATGAAAGTGTCACTTCATTGTATGACATAACCACCAAGATCCTTTTATGTCCTGCATATCCATAGAGAAGGATCGCCGCTAGGAATGCCGTATGGTCTACAAGTGTCTCAATGAGACAAAAGAATCACATAACCACCTCTAAACAATCCTCGGATACCTGTGGGTTTGTCTCACCCCTGAATTAGTGAGGTCACTAACACTAAAACTCAGAAAGAATGCTCATCCTACACATTGCATTTGTTGGTACTATGGGTATCATATACTAATCAATGGGTGGAGGTATGATTATAAAACCACCCAAAGGTACTACCTCCTAAATAGGTCCTAATATCAAAGCCTCATCACTGATAGGATCTTCCTCACAATCCTGCTTCTGAATCCTAGCTGGGAATAATCATGGAGGTATCCTGAAATATAAAATATGTTCCATGATCAATGAGTATATCTAGGGAGACGACTCCTGAAGAATATGGAAAACCAGTCCATTACTAAATGATTCATGTACCAATATTTTTTCCTACAACAAATGTCTCTATGTACTGATTCAAAAGTTAGGTGATCAGATTCCTGGTGTATGGATACATCGGTCATCACACCAACACTAGAGTTCATGGCCTGAAATCCAAACTCAAAAAGCTTAACATTGTTTCCATAAAACTCAATCCCATATCACAACTATACAAAAATATAAAATATAATCCTCAGATAAAACAACCTCCCTCTGATACCACTCTTTCATGACCCAACCCATCGATGCTCGCCTGGCCGGAGATAATCCGAGTGTGACTACCCAAAGCTCACCTCTAATAGGTCATGGGACAGAGAATAGCATCAAGTGGGCATAACACTCACAAGGGAGATCTTAGCCTAAGCTACCTATACTCACACACACATCTCCAAGCCCATAAAATTTTGAAATATAAAATATAACTAATACCAAATGCATGCATACATCTAGATCCCACAATAAGAGTGCAACAAAATATTGGGAAGAAAATAAGGACCAAATATAATCCCCCCAAAAATTGTAAAGTAGTCCAACCTGATAGTAAGATGAGACTACAGTCAAATGTAACTCTAGGAATGAACCATATCCTACCTATAAAAATTATAAGTTTCATCTTCTCTTATTCCACCAAGAACTCTGTCAAACAGTTGGTCCTCTATATAAGAAATGACACGTGCAGGAACAGCCCATGCAGGATTGATTATAACAATACCCAGTGGGACATCCTGAAATCACTAATCATAAAGCATCAAGAGTAGTCATCTCATCATAGGATATGTCAATCATAAAATGATGAATTCAATAAAACATTCAGATATACTCATAGTCAACACTAAGTCTCGAGGTGAGGTCATAACCACATTATGAGCCTAAGATTCTACTTGAGAGTTTGTAAACACACTCACCTAAGAGAACTTACTCTATGAGTCTGATATTACTAATGGAGTCCATCTAAGATGTCATTCTCATTGGGTATCTCCATAAGGAAGTAAAATCTATAAATTTGAATAGATCGATATATAGATGGGTGTCACACCCAGGTCCATGGGGTAATACCAACTAACCCAGTCTAGATTAACCCACTAAGTAGGGGATCGACGCCCATGTATAGTTGGTCACACCAATTCTAGGAAACAAACCTAGGTAAAAAGATGGTATAGGATCTCATCTCGGCCTCTATGAGAGATTAATACAACTCTATCTGAAACTAATCCCTTAGAGAGGATCATGAACCTTTTTCCAGGACATAATACAATATTATACCCTCATATGGATGGATCAAGAGAACACACCCTTAAGGAAACTAGTCCATGCTAAGGGGAAATGGGTCTCCAAGTCATCTTTAAAGGAATACATAGTGTGTAATGGTAGTACATGGAATGTATTAGTAGTACATGATGTGTCCCTTCAGCACCGGGTCTACCCGTGTATATAATGTTCTGACCTTGGATCCACTAACCATTTCCCTATGTTGGTTCCCTACATGACCTCAAGCACACCTACCTATATGAAAAAGGTTGTCAACTAGTAGTGAGGGTCTAATGGAACATGTGGGGAGACTAACCCTCTTTATTAGAGTAAGACATAGTAGATAAAATAATAACTAATATAAATAACACAAAAGATAATCATACATCAACACAAAAATTTCACAAAACTAGCTATATGCCCACAACCAATCAATAATTATGACATGTCATTTCATATAGTTCCAATTGTACAGGAAAACAAAAAACATAAAGACATGATGAATAATCCCTAAAATGGGTCTCGACAATAGGTTCGGTCCCCTCATCCCTTCACATCTATAAGTCCCAAATAATCCCTTGTCCTAACCTCCATCCATGATGTCTGCTCAGGTACCCAATGGTGTCCCAAGAAGGATGTGAGTACAACTCAGTAGGCCACCACCAAGGGTGTCTACAAAATATTCATTCTAATATAGTGTATGTAGAAGTATAGATAATAAGGAAAATATCAAACTAAAATAGGTTACATCATTTAAGATTTATTATGTCAATTACTTTCATTCTTAGTTCCATGTTTTACCCATTTTTCATCAAACCTATTTCAACCTATGTTGGTTTTATAATCCATGTGTCAAAGTTTCATGGTTCATCAAACATGGAGCCTCAATCCATGAATCTGACCAAGATTCGGAACACTGTATCCAACCATCCAAACCATGATATGGAACACCATGTCTATACCCTTGGGTTCTTGAGTATAATTCTATTAACCAAAAAACTATTATGTGTATGGTCACTTGGAGCATCAGTCTACCCCTCCCATGGGAGTGGAGATTTAGTCCAACATCCCACCAATAATTTTTCACATTCACATAGGCTCTTCATCATTAAATTTTTTATCAAAAAAAAAGGTGCACAATTTAAATTTAATCACATTTCCATGGTTCTTTACAATCATCATGTTCTCAATTCTCAATACAAGACCATTTTACCATTTCAACACATTACAACCATTAATTCCCCTTTATGATCCATTTAACCATGAGTCCGAGCCCCACTAACCAATTATGACATTCATCCCTTTACACACCATCACTTATTTAACTCTTCAAATTAAGACAAACATCTCATCTGGCCATGTTACAAGGTTAATCGTATTTAAAATTTTTTTAATATCATAAACCCCTAAATTTATCATTCAACGTCACAATATTTCATGTTCAAGGGAGTGTTCCACCCCAAGAGTGTCCATATACTTGGTCTACTCATCCTTATCAGATCACATAGGGATCATGAGGGATCCAACACATCATTTAAATATCCAATTTCTCATTTCCTATCATGGGAAAAGAAAACAAATCATAACTTCACCAAGATCACAACCACACGCACATGACCAACATCAAGACTATGGGATATAACTTATAGACCAACTACCTCAATTTTGTGGGAGAACACTCAATTAACCTTATCCTTTGATTCGAACTCAACTAACCTTCAAATACTCAAATTATAATCTATTATAAAAACAAGGTTTTAGGGATCTAAATGGATAAGAACAACAAAACATTCCCTTTTATAGAAAAAAAATATGACATAGGAGTTTTAGACTCAACCCAATCTTTGATTATCACCCAAACGCACTCCAAACGACCAATAATCAAAGGAGAATTGTCTCTTATAAGCTTGGGAGGATGGAAGTTTTCACCAGGATATTTTTGGGTGAAATGGGGGTGAAAATTGGGTTAGAACACTTAAATCCTAAGGGGGGACTGGAAATTACCCCTCTTTAATGAGGCACATGGTTTGGATACACAGTTGGCCAAATCGTTCACCAACTATGTGCCACCCTCTTTCCAAGAGGGGGCCATCTCACACAGTTTCTTAGGAGCCCGCACAATTTGAAAAACCATTTGGTGGTCATGAGAAATGGATCTATCCAAGTTTTCACAGTTTTTAGGCTCCCCTTGCATGTTTTTTCAACCTTGCACCCTCCCCCCTATAGGATGCATAGTTAAGGTGCACAGTTACTACTAATCATGCACCAACAGTGCACCCTTACTGGAATAGCCTCTTTTCATCCTTTTTCATGTCCCGAACCCCCATAACACCCCCAATCCACCCCATATTCTTGAGAAAAATTTCATTTAACAAAAAATAAATACTTCAACCAAAACATAAATATAGTGTACCTCATTAGAAGTTCAGGATCTTGCAACATCCCCACTTTATAATGGCTTGTCCTTAAGCCGAACTCCCAAGAATTGTTGAGCCTTTAAGGTAAAAATATCGTTCAATTAGACCTGAATTTATGAATCTCTCTCCCAAGTATCCTTATGAATGTAATTATGCTACCAAAACACTTAAACCAAGGGCACGGTCTTACCCTGCAATATTTTCTCACTGTAATCCATAATATAAACTATATTCTCCTCAAAGGATGCATCATTCACAAGATCTACATCATCAACATCGATCACATGAGAAGGTTTGGTATGGTAATACCAAATATGAGACATATTAAATAAATTTTGATACCATCGTACCACTGTGGAAGAGCTGATCGCTACACCATTGGTTTGATCCTATCCAAAATATCAAAAGTCCCCACATACATGGGCACCAGCTTACCCTGCTTCTGAATCTGATGGTTCCCCAATCTCAGCGACACCTGAAGTAACACACAATCACCTACTACAAACTCAAGGGGTCAACATCATTAATCATCATATGAATTATATCTACTCTAATCCATATATGCCACGAATCAATATGGTATTCCATCCAACCTGACACATGAAATGACCTGTGTCATAGCCTAAAGGGAATTCTCAATCCCCATAGGCTATCAACTAGTGCCTGGAAATCAAGAAACACCTTTTGGAAACAATTTTTCCCATGATAATCAACCATAAAAAATCCACAAGAATGATAAATCACATCATAATTAACATTCATAATTAAAATTCATAATTAACATTCATAATATGGGATATCAAAAGAAAACACTATGACATGAGTTAAACATTTAACAATTTGTAACCACAAACTAAAATGCCAAGAAGGTAAGGGGAACCAACTAAACCAAAAATCCTCCATGCAATATGTTGGTCAACACCCCATTCCACCACCACCAACATCCACTAGTGAAGGAACCACTAGCACATAGAACCACCATCCCCACTACAGAAAACCTTTCCTTTACCTGGGTCAAACATAACAAGGTCTACATACACCCTAGGGTGTGTGTATTGTGTGATACATATGCCCAGTAGGATACCACCAAAATAGATTCCATGCATTAACATTAGATGACAAATTAACATGCTGGTTTTTAAGAAAAAGAAATATACAATTTAAAATAAAACATGATTTTAAATTAAAAGAAAATAAAAAGTAAATATGATGAAAAGTTGAATGATAAACATAGCATGATCACCACAGAAAACCCCTAAAGTACAAGGTTTATCAGGGTCCTAGTATCCTTATACTCTCAGTCAAAAAACCATCTCTCAGACACAACGGTCCTTCTTGAGCCATTGATCCCCATCACATGAATATTTAGTTAATGTTGTTATATAATACTATTAGGGAGACTAGAACTAATCCCTATCGATTGGCCTAACATACTAGACCTGGTCTTCACACATAGATACCTAGGATTCCCTTATGATTAATTTCAGTTCCTATGTCACATGAGATCACCTCTTAAAAATCACACTTCTAAAAAAACTAAACACACTTGAAAACCAACCATTTACAATAGGAAGATCATTTTTAAACCCTTAATCACACCAAAAACCTTGTAAAACATGTTTCGCACCACCCACACAATTTTTAGAACCTATTTGAAAACCAAATAAAGCATACTAAAATCATAAAACAATGTCAAATCATAGATTCACCTACCTTTTTCTTGTAAAATTCTGAAAACAAGTTGGAAACCATAACCACACCAAGGGAAAACCCTATATAGGAAAGAGAATATAAAAACCATCAAGATACAACCCAATAAAAAAAATTAGACCACATTGGGTTAACCCATTAATTGGATAAAAGAGAACACAGGAGAGAATGGAGAAAATATCAAGAAGGAGAAGAAGAAGAAAGGAGGAGCTTAATGGGGATTTCTTAAAGATTACACCCAAATCCACCTAATATTTAGAGCCCAAGGGAGTGGAAGAGGAGAGGGGAGGAACCTAGGGATGGGGAGTTCAAATGGGTGAGGAAATTGGTGGTTTGGAGTTTAAATAGGGGATGAAAAAACCATAATTTTGAACTTTTAAAGATTTGGTAGGCCGCACGATTTCCTGGGGGAGGGTGCACACCCATGCGCCTAGTCATGCACCTTAGATAGTACCATTTTCCTAGGTTCATGGTTAGCTCACATGCCTGTGCACTTGGTCATGTGACCTAGATAGTTCCACTATCCAAGGCACATAGTTTCCACTAGGTTGGTGCATGGTTTCTACTAACCCTGTGCCAACCGTGCGCCAGCTCTTGTTTGTCCTAAAAACTGCTTTTTCTCAAAAACTACAAATAAATACAAGAAAAAAGATACAAAAAAAAATAAAAGATGAAATGGCTCAAAATAAAACCATTGATGTGACAGTTATCCCCACCATGAAAACTTTACACCCTCATAAAGTCAAACCAAATTATGATCAAATAATAAATGTGGATGTCACACCTACACCCAATACTTTCTCTCCCATGTCTTGTGCTCATCATTTTCATGCTTCCAAAGGATCCGAACCAATAGTATGGATTTCCCAAAAATCACTTTTACTTGGGAATACACAATCTGCACTGGTCGCTCGACTATTGACAAATTGAATTCCAGTTCCAATTCTTCTCAATTTTGAACGTGAGATGGATATGGATTGTACCTCTTCAATTAAAAGATATGGAACATGTCATGGATTAAAGTAAACTGAGATGGTAAATATAACTGGTATTCCACCTTGATAACTCTTTTGGTAATATCAAATGGTCTGATAAACCTTGGAATTATCTTCCCTTTCTTACCAAGATGACAATGACCCAACCGAGGGGACACCTTTAGAAATACCCATTCACCCACTGAGAATTCCAAGGATTGGTACTAATAATTGGAATATGAATTATGGCATCTATGTGCCATCAACAAACATTATCTGATCAAATGGACTTTCTCAAATATCTCCTTAACTATACTTTTTCTCGAAAAACAAGTTTCAGCCACTTCCATCCATGACATAGGTGACTGACATGGACAAACATAGAGTGCCTCAAAGGGATCCATTCATATTGAGGACTATTAAATATTATTATATGAAAATTCCACTAACCCCAAATGGTTATCCCAAGAGCCTCTAAAATCTAACATGCATGCACGTATCATGTCTTCCAAAATTTGATTCACTCATTATGTCTTACCATCCATTTAAGGATGGTATGCCATACTAAGCCTGATTTATGACCTAATTGACTTCTAAAGTCCTTCCTAGAACTATGAGATAAAGCAGTGTCTCTATCTGAAATGATAGCTAACAGCACACCATGAATCCTTACTATATTTTGAACATATAACCTGTAACGACCTGACCTATTATAAATAAAATTCCTCTTTTGATTTAATTAAATGTATTATTATGTAATATGGTTATAGAAAACACATGCACTCCTTTATATCCTATAGGATTTAAAATACCATTAATAATCCTTACTATTGATAATATATTTGCTTAATAGTGATCACATGATTAGTATAAATACAGTTTTTTAACAAATCCAATTGACTCAGACAAAGGAAGTGATGACCTCAGCCAGTAGGATTGTACCCTCAAAATCCCATTTATCACAGATTACAAGGGAGATAGAACCTTTGGGATTTTACCTTGACCAATCCCAGTCTTAGATCTAAAAAATGAAGCATGATCGAAACCATTTATGGGAGAATTTCAAGCTCATCAAGATCATAGCTCAAACTATGTACGTCAAACCACCCCAAGAAAATATCACAATCGCGCAACTTAATCTGGGGGGTTTGCTAGTGTATTCAAGGGATATGTATCAAGACCCTAGAAAAAAATGATTATGTGCATTATTTTTTATAGAATAATGAATATATTTTCATCATATTATTGTAACTTTATAAATGATTTTTATTTTGATACTATAAAACATGAATAGATTTTTTGGGTAATATTCAAATTTGATTAAGGATTTTATTTTGATGAATTAATGGATTTTTGAAAAAAATAATATTTTAATAAAATATTATTATTAAATAATTTTTATAAAATATAAATGGTCATATAATTTTTAAGAAGTCAAACATACTTTTTATAAGGGTTCAAAAACTGTTATTGTTAAAAAAAACCAAGCACTTCTCAATAAATATCAACTTTTATTTTAAAAGTAAAAATTAACATATTTAGAAGATTATTTTTATAAAATGAATATTATTTTTGGAATTAGAACATCTAAATTATACAAAAATTAATTTTTCATAATTTTTTGAGACAATCAAATTTTTTAGGTAATAATTAAATACAGTATAAATATACGGTCTGTATTATGACATCATAATGACCCAAAAAAGATGTAATAAATACTATAATGATTATACTAGACCGAATATATGTTTACCCCTTAAAATAATTTATTTTAAGTTTATTTGATTAATTTTATAAATCCTTTATGAATCCTCCAAAACATATAATATATTTTAAGATTTTAAATATATTTCTTTAAGAATGTGACTGACCTCCACATAAGAAAGGAAATTATTATAATAATTTAGTCCCTTTGGATAATAAAATAATGAAAACCTACCATATTTGGCAGAAACCATAGGCAAAAACCATGGTATTTTTTTTGGTTATTTTATTATATAGAGTCCAAAACCTAATTTTGTGAAATATTAAAAAATTACCCTCTTTTTACTATATAAACCCAATCAAGATCTCATTTATCTTCACTAAAAATCCTTAGAGAACATACTTAATCTTCCCTTTCCTCTCTATAATTCTATCAAGTCACTCCAATAACTCAAGAATCCTCTTTTCAATCTTTTGGAGTCGCACACTCAAGAAAGGTATCTTTTCCTTTCTCTTCTTTATTATAGTATCATCTTTACATATGTATTTTATCTTCATTTATTTATGATGGGATATGTTATTTCATATCCTACATACTGAATATTTTATTTCCAAATTATGAGAGACCCCTTTCTCTCTCATTAACCCATTTTTATGAATTTTTATTTGATGTCATTATGCTACCGAAATTCTGTAAGGGATCCTCTCCTTCTCTCCTTTATTCAAGAATATTCTTCATTTTATGGCATTTTATTTTAAATTAATAATTTTGGGGTGTGTTTTTATACATTCCTCATACTTACAATATTATTTCTAAATGATTAGAGACCCATTTCACTCTCATTTATCCCTCCCATTAACATTTACATGCTCCCGTTATGCTGCCAAAATTTCACCATGGGAATCCACTCCAAAAAGAATGTGTAGTGGATACTCATGCCCAATTACTACCAAGGGTGTTCACCTTTATGCACTTATATTCATTTGGGGGGACTTACATGTTTTTATTACACACTCCTTAATCATGTAATAAATTATGATGAAAAATGAATCCATGCTGTATGATCTATGTGGCACACTTAAGCATGAGAATAAAATGCATGTGATGGTTGTTCCTAGGATTATATAGTGCCCCAATGCAATGGGTAATGTTTAGTATCATGATTCATAATGTTGAGACATAGAGTGAACCTTATTACTTTATGGGACTTTATCCATCATTATGTCTTGGCAGTTAGCCTTGACTTATATTTATGATGTAGTGTTTTAAGTTATTGTCACATTTCCAATGTTATGATTATCATCCTATATCATGCCTTATTATTCATGTTCCTTTTATGACCCATTAATATGCCTATTTCCTAACATATATTATCTTATTCATGTTATTCTTTTTTTACTACATTATTGGTCTTTATAGTTCACCCCTTTCTTATGTATTTCCCAGGTTATCCCTTGCATTTTTAAGTATATTGTAATAGTTTGAGCATGTAAAATAAATTTTCAATAATTTTGAAATATTACATGTTTTAAAATTGTTATTTAATGTAATTAATTCCCAAATACACTATACTTATCAATATTTTGGGTTGTATTAAGTGTAATCTTATATAATAAATTAGGTTTTAATGTGTGATAAAGAGTAGGGTTGTTATAGTTAGTATCAAAGGAAAAGTTTAGTTATTTTTGGGATTAGAATTGGAAAACTCTAGAAAAATATTTAAAGATAAGACTAAGTATAATAAAACCTCCATAAATTTTGGTTAGTATAGAATAAGTGGTTTATCAATCAAATACATCCTTGTCTAGATATTACAAGTGGATTTAGTTCTAGAACATATGTACCTAGGAGTAACAACTTTGATAAGGTGTCTCGGGCCTGAATCGGGGTAACCTAGTACATGAAAATGGGTCTTACTATGCGCACCTAGTTTGACACTCCCAGGGGATATGCTTAGGTAAATTCATAATCTCATTATGAAACATTATTAATGGAACAAAAAAAATCCCATAAGATTATACATTAGAACATAGATCGTGGATAACATATATTGAAGACTAGGAATTCATAAGTTAAAAAAATAAATATAAGTTATAATTTTTCCCTTTAATTTCATTAAATTATCCTTTATGTATTTGAAAGTTTAAATATACTCATCCCTAATTTTTTCCTTTTTTCTAACTAATGGAAGGAAATAGGAGGAACCAGGTAAACAATCAATGTGAATTGTAACGCTCCAACCCCAGTTACCCAGAGTCGGTGCATTATTACATAACATTGGCATGATCACAAAAGATGAAGTCTCGAAAGACCTATTATTTTATTAGCCTTGGAAACACTAGATACATTCATAAGTCTTACATGACATGATAAAGTGAAAAACTACAACAACATAGTCTCCATAGTCCACACTCATATCCCCTCAGACTATCCCTGTAGGTCATTCATAAAATACTTCTTCGCATCCTAGGAAAAATAAAACATAGAAAGGGGTGAGCTCAGATGCTCAGTAAGGATAACAATATAGCAGAAACATTCATAAATGGGCATAAACATTTAATGAAATATAAAACTAAAACAAAAGCCTTTTAAACTTGAAATTCAGCATAATATGTCAAAAATAAAATGAAATAATTCCATTTACTTATTCACATGAATATTCTACTAGTCGAATAATCACATGCAATATCAATTACCACTTTTATAATGATGGAATGCATAATGCCGGACTATCATAACCACATAGTCAAGTCCTTGTGACAAGACAACAAATAAGATTTTGTCAAAGCCTTGTGACAAGACACTAGTTTGTTTCATGAGACCTAACAATGCATCAAGGAGCTATAGCAGGCTCCACCCATCACTTACTAAGTCCAATGCATTCCTCATATGAACAGGTTTAAACATAACATAAACATTCGTATTAAAACTAGCATACGAAATGTCAATACATTCTCCATAAACCATGAATGGTATAAAAACAACATATCCATAATCAAACATATCAAAAACATTCAATACAATATTGAAGTCTTGTATCATAATAAATCAACTTCAAATGAGGTTAAAATCCATCAAAGGATATTGACAAGGATGAAATCAAAAACTATTTGAGAGAAATATCTCTTTTTTGAAATAATTTAAAAGTAACATAATTTTAAAAGAAAACATTTACTTTTAAAATATTTTTATAATCTTATAAGGGAATCTTCGACAATTTTATAATGTCAGAAAATAGCTACACCCGTTGTATAAGTTAAAAAATACATTCTTACCTTAATTTTGTCAAAAAGGTTAAAAATAACCTTGTTTGGAAAATGACGGAAAGATTCCTTTCAAACCATTTTATAAAAATTCAAAAAAGGGTATAAATGACTTTAAACCATAGTCTATAAAATATTAATAATGTTTTGAAATACATTTTTAAGAAACATGGATGTGGATGATAAATAGGTCTCATTAGATAATTACGTATAAACAATCTCGGATAATGAAGAGATTGTGAAATAAACACTTACCTTGTACTTTTTCTTGGTAGAGGGTAGGTTAAACTCCTTTATAATGGTTAAATATTTGTTATTAAATTATACAAGAATCATATACATTAATATGATATCATATATGATCTTTTAACATTGCTTTGTTAAAAATATCTTTGTATTATCGTTGTTTTGAGTGTTAACGGATTCATTATACTTTATATTCTCTGTTATGTGAGTAATATTTGTTATGGATGGGATGTATATTATTCATATAAACAATAATATCAAGTCTTTAAATATTATTTTTAATCATCTAATGAAAATTATTCTTGAAGGGATATGATGGGGAATGAATCTCATCGTGTTCTTGGAGACGGTAATCCGTACGTACGCACGAGCGACAATATCATTATTTTGATATTAAAATAATATATAATTCAATGTTATATCATATATACAGAATCATTATCATGTTAAATTTATTATTTATATCAATTAAACATCATTATTATACCCATCCAAATAATAATGTATTGAATAACAATTACACCACGACGTGGAGACGGTAAGCCGTACGTACGCACGTATGGTGACATGTCATTCAAAGGATGGATAAAATAATGAATATGGTTGTACCATATTTATAATAACATCACAGTATATATAAGATACTGGATTTATTATTTTATAAAGGAAACAACAAAGAAAAAGGAAGTGGAAGAAGAAAGGAACTTGAAATAGGTGGTGAGATATTTACCTCTTCTTCGGGTTCTTCCTTTTGATTCGATCAAAAGGACACCTTAGGTTGGATTTATGACCAAAGGAAGGCCTATAGGGTGAAGGGAGGATAGTTGAGTGGGTATTTGGGCAGAGGTTGGCCGAGACAAAAGGCTTTGAAGGTATGAATTTGAGAGAAGGGGGGTTCCCTTTTATAAGAGGGGTGAGGGGAACCTTAGGAAAAACTTAAAATATTATTTTATAATAAATTCATATTCGGTTTCTAATGGATCCAAACTGATTTATTTAGAGTATAAGGTGGGTATGGGTCTAAATACACTCAACCAATAGGTTTTAGACAGGTTTGGGTCACTATATTAACCTTATCTTTTAGATTTAACTCTTAGTTAATTAGTTTGACATTTACCATGTCTCTTTGAATTTTTATATTATTTGGTTAATAAACTTACTATAAACTACCAAGAGAACCCCAAGTGGTATATTAATGAAATACCTATAATCATATAAGTCCTTTTTTCGAACCTTATATTTTTAGGAATATTATATCAATTAATAATATAATATTTGTTTTAAAAAATCTTTTATGTCAATTTTGACACTATTTAATAATTTATTTATTTTAAGTCATAAAAACTTTATTAATTAAAAATAAATTAATTTAATCAATCCTAAAGTTCCATAGTAACCTATAAAATTCGTGTATGGCATCAAAATATTCAAATTATATTTATTTTAACATTTATAATATCATTTATTGTATTCTTTCATTAATATGGAAAACGTTGCATCATCATTGTGTCATAAATAAAGTTAATTATTCAATGTATAAAAATTATAAATAAAATACCATTATTTAGGAAATCTTTTTATATTTCTAATTAATATTTATAGTTGAAATTATAACTTATATAAAACCTTGTAAACACTGTTTTACTAAAAGATATATGTTTATGTCATTTTTTCCTTTACTTTAAATTAATTAATATAGGGTGTCATAATCACTCTCAAGTGGATAAAATTGGTTAAAAAATCGACCCAAAGATGACCATGGTTAGAAATGTATCATTAAATATGTTTAGGACACGTTTTAGGGTAATTTAACATTATTATAATATTATTTTTTAACCTTATTTACTGGATTTACCCTTTTAACCACGGTAAGTAAAATATTTACTGAAGTAAATATTCCTAATGTCTAAAAATAAAAGTTACCTATTTACAAAATTTGGACCTCATGATTCAAAATATGGAATCCATTTTTCTAAATTCAAAACATATAAGTGGCAGAAATTAATTTAAAATTAATTCCCGCTGTCAAAACAAAAGGAGTGTTTTTAAGAAATAATAACTATCAAAAGATTGACACTTGTTTATGTCCAGTTTAAATATGAAATTACATCCAATGACCAACATTGGATTATATGGTAAAAATATATTCTATATATACTTTAAAACCACTCAATATTATAATTTATCACTATAAATTATTTTTATTAAAAAAGTTTTTTTTAATTAAAGTTCAGTATTTTTTACTATTCATCAAAAATTGGAAGTTCTCAGAAAAATATCAAAAAATCAACCTAGGGTAATTTCGATATTCCGAATCCAAAAATGAAGTCCATTTTGAAGGATAAAATTTATATAATTTCAAAAGGTGGTATTACTATTCATAACGGCTACTTTGATTGGTCGCGGTGTGTTAGAATCTCGAAGTTGCGTACAATGCAAGATATTGCATTATTCAAAGGGAAATGTACTATGGAAGCTTGGGGTGTTACATTCTCCCCTCCTTAAAATAATTGCGACCTCAAAATTTGAAATTTTTTTTGAAAATAAAAGGTTGAAAATATAAAATACCTTTGTGGAAAACCCACATTGGAAATATGGTTAATAAAATATAGTTTTAATAAGAGGGAAAGAGGAATGAGAATTTCACCACTGAATTAGGGTTTCGAATAGGAGAACATTGGTGGAAATTATAGACATGTAATTAGAGGAGAAATGTAAATATTTATAGGGAGTGATTGAGGTCATCAGTCACAAAAAATTATAGAATTGAGGGCCTCAAAGCCATCAATCTATGATGATTTAAAATATCATTGGTTCCACAAAACATAAGGTATTAGGATAACACATTTTTAATTTTAAGATCCATTACCTAAAGTTTAATAATTAATTTATTCAAAGAATAAGAGAAGAAAAATATATACTTGACAAGTATAGTTCCATCCTTTAACCAATTTCTACCACAAACTCATCTTTCACTCTAAAAGATAATAAAACTAAAAAATATATATTCTATTTATCCTATTCGTATAGGGTTCCAAAAAATTATAATTCATCTACTAGAACCTTTAAAAAACTACATTATTCAATCCAGGACATCATGTGGTTCAGTAGTAGGTGATACACCCTTGTCGCCCTTCGGTTGTAGGTTCAAGTCTCATGGCCTTGCCGGAAGCGAGAGGTTGTCGCCTGACCTCCGGGTTGTCCTTTTTATGGAAATACAAAAATAATCTCAAACTAGACTTATCCAAAATACTTCTGTCCAAACTCACAGTACAAAATTTATAGGGAATTTAAACACAATGAAGATCCTTTTTTCCACGTAATAACATATGAACACCTTCATCATGTATTATTTTAAAACACTACAAAATCCTGAATTACTATAAAACCTTATTGATTACATTTATTCTCCCTTATTCATTATAGTTTACTAGATATACTCCTTCTATCCAAAAATGTTGTAAACTCAAACAATGATGGAATACACAAATCATTAATCAGTTTCAAAGTATTCAATAATATCCAATATAATTTATCCAAATAAAACATTTATTATTCCAAAATCACTACCTCAGTATCAGAACCATATTATGGTTTATCTTTCTCTCAACCATATATTTTCCAAAAATTTAACCTTCTATTGAGTCATTTTTCTTGGTTCCACACAATATCAAGTCCTTAATGAAATAGTACTGCAGTACAATCCTTATATGCTCTATAATTATTATAACCAGTACATCGTTGATACAACACTCAAATGACATAATTATTTAATAACAACATAAGAACTCTATTCATTCCTCCTCATCTATGGTAGTATCATAACTTGATTATTATCCAATAGCATCATTTGGGGCATACTCTGATGATTTGGACATTGGTTCGCGTAATGTCTCAACTCCTTGCAGATGAAGCATTGTACATTTGAAACCTTTTTCTTACCCTTTCCGTTATATACATGGTGTCCTTTTTCTCCACACTTATAACAAACTCTCATTCCCTTCAGGCAAGTTCCAGGGTTTTTCTTCCCACAGTTATCACATATGGGAAAATTATTCTTTTCCCTCTTCCCTTTATCCATCTTTCTCTTTTTCATCCTTTTCTTCTCTTGCTTCCCTTCAAAGACATAGGACTCAGAGAATTATTTAATTATCTTTTTAAAACATGATACTATTTCTTCATATGTTGAGAATACATGGGAGACAATTTCCCTTTTAATGTTGGATTAATATCGTGAAAGATATGATCCTTCTTATTATTTGGATCATACGTATTGTTGGAGTTCACATTCCTTCTACTAGGCACCATTTCTATACAATGGCATACACTAGGTCAGTTTATGAATTGAAATGAATAATTCCAAACTTGAAAAATACCTAACGTAGATTGAACAGTTTATGGATATAATACACAATCATAAAAAAAATTCTTTGAGGAAGTATATACTCATAAACCCTTCATAATGGTTTGTAAAGAAAATGAGAATTATCCTAAGTGTATCCCCCGAGAGTTTCATAACCAAGAGTGCAGTAAGGCCCGTTTTCGTGCACCAGTTCCCATTCGAGTCTAGATCAAAGCGATGTTTTCGGGTTTTACCACTAGTTATATATATGCTACAGCCACCTCCACCTGCTCGTATCCAGACAGGGATGTATTTCCTGGAAAACTCAAAAAATATCTACATTACCAAAATTCTAGGAAGTTATTCTATACTAATCCTCAAAGTCTATCTTAGGGTAATGTGCTTTAATCAGAGTTTATCTAAATGTAGCTTCTAAGGTTTATACTAAACTTCATATGATACCAACTGTAACGCCCAGACCCCAGTTACCCAGAGTTGGTGCATTATTACATAACATTAGCATGATCACAAAAGATCAATTCTCGGAAGACTGATTAGTTTAGTAGCCTTAGAAACACTAGATACATTCATAAGTCTTACATTAAATGATAAAGTGAAAAAATACAACAACATAGTCTTCATAGTCCACACTCATATCTCCTCAGACTATCCCTACAGGTCTTTCATAAAATACTTCTTCGCATACTGGGAAAAATAAAACATAGAAAGGGGTGAGCTCATATGCTCAGTATGGATAACAATATAGCATAAACTTTCATAAATGAGCATAAACATTTAAGGTAATGTATAACTAAAACAAAAGCCTTTTAAAATTTAACTTCAGCATAATATGGAAAAAATAAAATGAAATAATTTCATTTACTTATTCACATGGATATTATACTAGTTGAATAATCACATGCAATATCAATAACCACTTTCATAATGATGGAATGCATAATAGCCAGACTATCATAACCACATCGTCAAAGCCTTATGCCAAGACTAAAAATAAGATTTTTTAAAGGCCTTGTGCCAAGACACTAGTTTGTTTCATGAGACCTACTGATGCATCAAGGAGCTATAGCGGGCTCCACCCGTCACTTACTAAGTCCAATACATTCCTCATATGAACAGGTTTAAACATAACATAAACATTCGTATTAAAACTAGCATACGAAATGTCAATACTTTCTCCATAAACCATAAATGGTATAAAAACAACACATTCACAGTCAAACATATCACAAAACCTTCAATGCAATATGGAAGTTTTGTATCATAATAAATCAACTTCAAATAAACTTAAAATCCATCAAAGGATGTTGACATAGATGAAATCAAAACTATTTGAGAGAAATATCTCTTTTTTGAAATAATTTAAAAGTCACATAATTTTAAAAGAAAACATTTAATTTGAAAATATTCTTATAATATTGTAATGGAATCTTCAACTATTTTATAATGGTGGAAAATATCGGCACCCGTCGTATAAGTTAAAAAAGACATTCTTACCTTAATTTTTTTGAAAAGGTTAAAAAGGACCTTGTTTGGAAAACGACGGAAATATTCCTTTAAAACCATTTGATAAAAAGTAAAACAAGGGTATAAATGAATTTAAACTATAGTATATAAAATAGTTATAATGTTTTAAAATACATTTTTTAAAAACATTGATGTGGATGATAAAGAGGTCCCAGTAGATAATTACGTACAAACAATCTCGGATAATGAAGAGATTGTGAAATAAACCCTTACCTTGTACTTTTCCTTGGTTGAGGGTAGATTAACCTACTGTATAATGGTTAAATATTTGTTATTAAATTATACAAGAATCATATACATTAATATGATATCATATATGATCTTTTAACATTTCTTTGTTAATAATATCTTTGTATTATCGTTGTTTCGGGTGTTAACGGATTCATTTTCCTTTGTATTATTTGTTATGTGAGTCATATTTGTTATGGATAGGATGTATATTATTCATATCCAAAATGATATCAAGTCTTTAAACATTATTTTTAATCATCTAATGAAAATTATTCTTGAATGGATACGATGGGGAATGAATCTCATCGCGTTCGTGGAGACGGTAATCCGTACGTACGCACGAGTGACAATATCATTATTTTTATATTAAAATAATATATAATTGGATGGTATATCATATATACAGAATCATTATAATATTTTATTTATTATTTATATCAATCACACATCATTATTATACTCGTCTAAATAATAATGTATTGAATAACAATTACACCATGACGTGGAGACAGTAAGTCGTACGTATGCACGTATGGTGACATGTCATTCAAAGGATGGATAGAATAATGAATATGGTTGTACCATATTTATAATAACATCATAGTATATATAATATATTGTAGTTATTATTTTAGAATGGAAACAACAAATAAAAATGAAGTGGAAGAAGAAAGGAACTTGAAAGAGGTGGTGAGATATTTACCTCTTCTTCAGGTTCTTCCTTTTGATTTTATCAAAAGGACTCCTTAGGTTGGCTTTATGACTGAAGGAAGGCCTCTAGGATGAAGGTAGGACAGTTAATAGGGTATTTGGGTAGAGTTTTGCCGAGCCAAAAGGCTTTTAAGGTATGAATTTGAGAGAAGGGGGAGTGCCCTTTTATAAGAGGGGTGAGGGGCACCTTAGGAAAAACATAAAATATTATTTTATAAGAAATTCATATTAGGTTTCTAATGGTTCAAAACTGATTTATTTTAAGGATAAGGTGGGGATGGGTCTAAATACACTCAAAAAATATGTTTTATCCAGGTTTGGGTCACTATATTAACCTTATCTTTTAGATTTAACTCTTAGTTAATTAGTTTGACATTTACCATGTCTCTTTGAATTTTTATATTATTTGGTTAATAAACTTATTATAAAATACCAAGATAACCCCAAGTGGTTCATTAATGACATAACTATCATCATATAAGTCCTTTGGATGAATCTTAGATTTTTAGGAATATTATATCAATTAATAATATAATATTTTTTTTAAAAACTCTTTTATGTCAATTTTGACACTATTTAATAATTTATTTTTGTTAAAGTCATAAAAACTTTATTAATTCAAAATAAATTTATTTAATAAATCCTAACATGCCATAGTAACCTATAAAATTCGTTTATGTCATCAAAATATTAAAATTTTATTTATTTTAACATTTATAATACCATTTATTTGATTCTTTCATTAATAAAAAAACATTGCATCATCATTGTGTCATAAATAAATTTAATTATTCAACGTCAAAAAATTATAAATAAAATACAATTATTTATTAAATATTTTTATATTTCTAATGAATATTTATAGTCGAAAACATAACTTATATAACACCTTGTAAATATTGTTTTACTAAAAGATATATGTTTATTTCATTTTTGCCTTTACTTTAAATTAATTAATATAAGGTGTCATTATCACTCTCAAGTGGCTCAAAGTGGTCCCAAAATCGACCCAAAGATTCCCATGGTCGAACATGTATCATCCAATATGTTTAGGACACGTTTTAGGGTAATTTAATATTATTATAATATTATTTGTTAACCTTATTTACTGGATTTACCCTTTTAACCACGGTAAATAAAATATTTGCTGAAGTAAATATTCCTAATGTCTAAAAATAAAAGTTACCTATTTAAACAATTTGGACCTCCTGATTCCAAATATGGAATCCATTTTTTTTAAATTCAAAACACATAAGTGGCATAAATTAATTTAAAATTAATTCCCGCTGTCAAAACAAAAGGCGTGTTTTTAAGAAATAATAACTATCAAAAGATTGACACTTGTTTATGTCTAGTTTAAATGTGAAATTATGTCCAATGACCAACATTGTATTATATGGTAAAAATATATTCTATATATACTTTAAAACCACTCAGTATTATAATTTATCACTATAAATTATTTTGATTAAAAAAGATGTTTTTAATTAAAGTTCAGTATTTTTCACTATTCATCAAAAATTGGAAGTTCTCAGAAAAATACCAAAAAATCAACCTAGGATAATTTCGATATTCTGAATCCAAAAATGAAGTCCATTTTGAAAGATAAAATTTATATAATTTCAAAAATTGGGTATTACTATTCATAACGGCTACTTTGATTGGTTGCGGTGTGTTAGAATCTCGAAGTTTCGTACAATGCAAGATATTGCATTATTCAAAGGGAAACATTCTGTAGAATCTTGGGGTGTTACATGAATGGTAATATGATAACTGAAGGAACTGGGCACACAGCGAAATCCCCAAAATATGGGATTTTAAAAAAAATCACTGATGATCGATGTAATGTTGTCGATGTCGGCGAATAGATGCCTGGTTTAAACTGAAGATCATGCATAAAGAGTTTTAAGCACAAAAATAAAACCATAAAATACCTGGTTTAGATCTGAATTCACATATGATTTATACTCGTTATTGTAAATCACTGCTCAAATAATCCAAAGTCGAATTCCTCTATATCGTCCACATGCACTACAAGAAACCTGTGAGAGCACTGGTCGTCAAATTCTAGGTGCTAGCACAAAGATCCAATGATGCTTTAGATGCTCTGATGATCACCATATCTCTTCGCTTGTGATTCCTAAAAGAGAGCTCGATCCGAGCTCCTTGGATCCAAATTTTCTCTCTCTAGAACATTGGAGAGAATATAGAAGAGAGAAATCTCATGAATAGTCCTTGCTGACTGCCCCTCCTCCTCTATTTATAGTGTGTAATTAAAATACATGGTATTGCCTCTCCAGCCCCTGAATACTTAACACACTATTAATGACATGTTATGACTACTAATCTGAGTCATAAATATTATTATCACTCTCTTGTAATATATTAAAATATTACGTGATAATAAATGAGTCCATAACTTGACTCGTCGTTCCCATAAATATTTATTGAACCTTGAATAGTTTAATATTTGTTCAAATAATATTTTTAATCTATTTACATAAAACTTGTAAATATATTTAATAAATAAATTTGATGCTCATTATTCATAACTTGAATAATATAAATTCATTTATTGCATTGGCGATCATATCTCCTTGGACAAATCCCAAACCCCATTGGTGGGTCCCACCATGTCCAAAACTCATGTTCAACTGAATAGGGTATATTCTCGAATATAATATAGTGTGTGACCCTCTAGGCCCTTATCTCAATAGTAGTGAATAGTATTCAAAGACGAAGAGTGGGATTTAGCAACCCATCATGGCCCTTGAAGAGATAAGGATTTTCAAAACAACGAAAACCAACCTATGAACACATACTGTGTAATATAATCTATTTGTCATTAATATCTCATAAATAAGGATGCACAACATGTGTCATCGCCCTTTTCTTGATTTATTATTAGTTGATTCAACTGTATGGATTTACCCTCGACTGCCATGGCCATGGTCTTATGAAGGTACAACAATCCTTATTAACATGGCCTTAGATATACTACTTCCATAACCTAGAAGCGACAAATCCTTTATTGACCATTCAACCAATGTCATGCCATCAATGACGCACCCAAAAAAACTACCTCACCACGATTTCAATATCATGGTTTTTGTCTTACATCAAAGTATGTGATCAAATGACATACACTGGAAATGATATCAAGTCAGGAGACCATTACACATGATCGTATATAAGAACATACAATGACACCCAAAACCTGTGATGTTCCTATTGGTGGCTCTGTCCTCATGATCTCACTACTATAGATCACCAAGTGTGAACTTCATGAGAAGAGGTCTCAATGCTTATGATCCTCCAACACCTGATAGTCAAACATCTATTGTATCCGATCTGTAAGATGTATCAGGACCATAGAATATATATTTATGATTAATTTCATAGTATCATAAGGTTATCATTATATCCTGGGATCTGCTATACCCTTTTGATGTGACAATTAATCTTTGGACATTACCATTTCAATAGTAGATGTAGAAAATTCCACACTATAATGGTAAGATGGAATCATGTATAGCTAATTGTATACACAATATGGTAATAAAAAGCATTGCATAGTAGGGTCTAGGTAACCCACTATTTCAACACTCCCACTTGCACTAGAGCCAACTTTATAACCATACTTGTTAGCTACTCATATGATAAAGATCATTTTTCTGCTGAGTAAGGGCTTTAGCTGTTGGGCCTACCATGATTCCACTGTGTGTTAATTCTTCTATAGAAATGTCATCTCCTTGAGTAAAACTTTCCAAGATATAGTATCCCTGATTATATCCATTTTTTCCACTATCATAACTTGACATCTTGGCTAGTAAGAATATCATAATTTACATTATGATAATCTTTTCCTTACTAGGTGTGATTCCAAGAACTGGAACAAATCATTGTGTTTATCTTCTTCTTAGATTCCTTACAAGCTGTAATGTAATTAGTATTTGTAGGTATGGCTACCACCGGTTGATAAGATCTTGTCTCACTCATTACCTTATCCCAACTATGATATTAGATCACATTGATCTAAGGAAGACTATTTTATGTCTCCTGAAAAATTAGTATCCTTTTCTTCTCCACTTACTAAGTACATATCTTTTGTACTTGCTGAAGTACAATTAGATAGTTATGACTGCTTCACTTGTAGTGCTTCTGAATATAATTGATATTTGCCTACTATAAAGTATATGCTGGCCATATCAATTCTTGTACACATTATGACATATGTGATTGATCTATCACATAAAGTTATGGTCTTCAACTCACCATGTTTATCTCCTCCCATGTCCTGGACATGTCAACCTGGAGAGATAACGCCCTGTGACATTGGTGACAATTCATCTCTTGTATTGTTCTAAATTTTATTTTCAATATTATGTCGCTATTTGTAAAATTTAATAAGTCCAAGAAACCTTTAGATCTACCTCAGTGGATCCAAATCCCTAGAACTTAGTTTTATACTTTAATTCAATCACTGAATAATAGATTTCATCCTGGTCTTATATAATCTTTAAGAACAATATATTTTACATATGTTTTCAAACATATTTTTCTTAGAAAACATTAGAGATCCCACTAACCTTTAGTAGAAACATGATATAAATTCATTCCAAATGAATTTTCTATGATCCTATTGCGTACCTTAATCCTTAACTAGATTTCAGTAACTTGCAACCTTTATTAGCATTCTGTGACGTGACCATCCCTTTCTTGTTGCATCGTATAGACAACTTCCATGAATGATGGTCATGACATCCAATGCTAAATCAAATGATCATAAAAATTAGCTATGAAAAGTAAAATTCTAATGGATTTAGGCATAACTACTTGGTGAAACTAATCAAGCCTTATTGGTACTCTGCTTGTACCACCCATGTATCAACTCACTTGAATACCCACTATAGTATTCATTATATAAGCCCCTTTGTAATGTGATACATGGAATCCTTTATTGAATTTTAGTTGTTCTTGCCAATTTTAGCTAATTTTCGTACACTGCTTGTTGGAAATATTATTCACATTGAATAATAGATCACCAACCATGGTGAATAAAAAAACCATCACCGTGGTTTTAAACATTCCTATGAAGTATGTGCCTTTGGAACATTCTTTTTCCATATCAACTTGTGGAAATTGTTCCTATGTTGACTATTTGTGCATCTTGATCATTGACTAAGCTCAAGTCAATCTTGCTCCCACTATCTCTAATAGATAAATTCACCCTTTTATAGAACCGTAGTCTATCACTTGACTGCATATTTTCTATCTTAGGAATTTTTGTAACATCCTAAGAAACTGTTAGGATAATTACAATAGATGTACATTGTGTTTGTTCCTGATGCAAGTTTGTTTAAGTCATACCAAAATATTTACATCCAAACACATGTCCTTATGACATAATGGATTTACATCATACCCTGAATGGCCTAAAGGCCTTCATTTTTATTGATTTTTTGATAACCCCCCCCCCCCCTTTAAGGGATGAGGGGGAACCCTTACAGGGCCCATAGGCTTAGTGATTACATGGACCATAGGCTTAAGATACATTACATGACCCGAAGGTCTTAGGGAATTCAACCAGACTATAACTACAAGGAACTACCCCTCCCCAGCATCTGTATTGTGATGGTAGCTCTCCACCTTCGCATGGTCGTCTGGATAAGTTTCTCGTGTAAGCACAAGTTGGTCCTGATAGCATAGTCATACCCTCTCATTCTTCCAAATACATTGGTTCTGATCTGGTGAGTGTGCCTGCTCTGAATCCTCCTCTGGGGATGCTTCTTTTTTTAGAGTCTGTCTGGGACAACTGCATGTGACCCAAAGGCCTTGAGGTGGCTCGAAGGCCTTAAAGGTGGCCTGAAATCCCTACTGACCCGAAGGCCTGGGTGGCCCGAAGGACCTAAGGACTCCAAGCCCAAACCGGTGGTCTAAGGTGAATAGTTACAACTACTACAGTACCGAACAGTACCTACTACAGTAATTGCTACAGTACCCACACAGTACCTGCTACAGTGCCCACATAGTGCCTACTAGAGTACCCACATAGTGCCTGCTACAGTACTGCTACAGTACTGCTGTAGTACTAGAAATATGCCTTTGCCTGGTTTTGAACCTGGGTCTCATGGATGCACTTAAGGATACCTCACCAAATGGGATGAGGCTCATGTTCTTACATCATACTATGACTCTTATGATATCTATTTTTCATTATAGTTGACATATAGTTATGGGATAACGTCATTATTTTTGAAGCATGTCATGAAATATAATGGAAGTTTTTGTAAGTTTCAACATTGATACTCCATATATCATAACTCTTATGTATAAAATGTGCATTTAGGAATTAATCCATGCTAAATTTTGTTGATCAATTCTAACATGTAAGACCTCATAATCGATCCTCTTTATTAACATCAATGTTGTGATATAGATAAGGTAATGTGTGTTTAGGAATTACTTCCCACTCCATTAGGATGATCGATAATTGCATTGTAAATATATTCTTCGGCATGTCGTCTTGAAGCAACTCATATCTTCTGAACATGCACTCACTTTACTTTACCATTCCTTAATTGATTAAAGAAATATTATGAAGTATATATACCTCCATATTATCCTTGTAATAGTTCATGCTCACTTGCTGAACTAATTTTGAAAGGTTTGTGACATACCGTTATTTCCAAATTTTTCTAGGTCCAAACTAAATACGTCGATGATACGAAAGGTGTTTAGTTTTATCAAGCCTAAATACCATACTAAGTATCTTCTTGATGTCCACTTTTAGTTTGGCTTGAAAAATAATTAGTTTTTCACAACTAGGTATAAGTCTTACATTTTATATTCATCAAGTATTGCCTATAATTCAAGTGTGAATAAAATATAAGTTGAGTATTAAACAAAATTAATTCCTAAACCTGGAATAATGTATTCTTGTGTCCAAGGACACATGAAATTAATGTTTAATTTATACTCAATAATAGTTCTACATGAATCTTTCACTTGGAAATTAGGAAGTCGTGTACTTCTCACCATTGGACTAGGTATCACCCTTTCTCATCCACTTAGAGAATATATCTAACTTCTAGTGATATTTCTATACTTGGTTACCATATTAGAATACACATATGTCACCAGCATATTGAATTTAATACCCAAGTAGTAAAACTAAAACATTATAATTGATGAATATTTTTAAAGAATAAGCAGGTGACTTGCTTCTTTAATTTAATTTATTTATTTTAAACTTCCATTGTTTTATTTTATAATATGCAATGAAAATAACCTTTATTAATACTTCATTCATTGTAGGATGTTGTGAATGTTCCATTGGAATTACTTTCCTTTTGGCCTTTTCGCCTTGTCTTTCAATTTATTCACCATAAGAATTAAAGATAAAACTATCTTTGATATTCTTATTCACTTGGCGAACCTTACCTAAATAGGTAATGAAGCATTTACTCAATACTTGTTTGAAACTTGAGTAAAGGGGTGAAAATGATATGAGAAAGGGGTCCATTTAAAGATCATGATCCATCTTTTAATTTACAAATGTCGATGTAACCATCACCTTATTCATATCAATGCTTCTCTTTCTCCTTACAAACATCTCAGAGATGAGACTTAATGTTTTATCATCCATGTCCTGATGTAGTGACTGCAAATAACATCGGAAGTTGATAAAAACATCATGACATAACCATCATACGCTTTGTACATCAGTCTCTTGTAAACAATTTCACCCTCACTTCTTGAGGTATTTTAACAGGTGTTGGGGACACTAGCACCTTGATTTTCCTATATCATAGTACTATGTGCACGTGCATGTACTATTCTTGGATACTCGTGTCAGTGAAGAAATTTAATTTATCCAATATTTATCACAGTTTAAACTTCTGGTATAATTTTCTATTTTACTAAAAAAATAGATTCTAGCATATTAGTACTTTTACTCTAGATTACTGGGTTAGAAATTTTTGATTAAATAATTAAATCATTAAATGTATCCCACTATTTTTATCAAATTTTAGGAACCCTCTATGCTAGAATCAGAATTCTATATTGCTAGATTATTCTAGAGGAAAGGATCCTAGAACCACCCCTCATAGTCTACAAGCTATGTTTATACCACTACTTGGAGGGTTCAAGGTAGGATTTTGGCTGGCCAACTGCATGAACTCGTGGTTCCTTGATTTGTTGAGTGAAGTCCCAACTTCTAAAATCAGAACTTGATTTAATCAATGGTTTCCTCTAAAATTATAGTGAGTTAGCTATGAATAATTCTTACTAGAAATTTAGTTAAGTCAACCCATCACTCTTATAAGGACTTCCCAGTAGCAAGAGGCACCCTCAGCTATGGAATGACCAGCACCCCAAACACCTGGTTTTGTCCTAATTTGAATGATGGGAGGCGATTATGATTTAATATATCTTTGATGGTTTTATTATTTTTAGTGTGATTAAATAAATATTTTCCTATCTTCTTAGCATGTTCTATGTGATCACACTCAAAACTAACCATGCATTAAATAGAAAAATTCATCACGTCACATGTTTATTTTATCTTGCATGCTTGTTTATTATTATACTATGTGATCGTGCAATAACTACACATTCACAAAAATAATAAACCATGAAAAACAAAATGACGACCTGATCATGAGATGGTACTAAAGGTTGATCCGTTGAGTGAATAACGAATCAACCGAGACCCTAGGGGTAATACCTTAAGTCGTGTGGCTTGCGACTCAAATAGCAATGTCTTCCCATCTAATGCATTCAAATCCTATCTAGTGTGTCGCCTTCACTCAGCATGAATGGTGTCACTTTTCATCTCATAATTATACAACATTACTCACACACAGGTGAGGGGGTCTCGGGGTATGAAAAAACAACTCTGAGAATGGGCACGTAGGTCCTTATACATATAAGGACTCTTAAATGACATTTAGATCGCCTTTTAATTAAAATAATTGTTACAAAAACATTGAAATAATTAATTAATTAATTAATAAAGCACTAGACATGCATTGGTCAGTCTCCAACTCATGATTAACATACACATTAACTCATGTATATAAACTAAATGCAGAATAAAAATTAAACTTGCATTAAATAAATTCAAGGTCATTTAATTGAATTAAAAACTTCACTCTGATTTTCAATTCAATAACTTAACGTCGTTCGGTCCTAATTAATTAATTTAATTTTAAAACTGAAATTAAATTAATTAATTAATTTAATAAATTAATAAATAAAATTAATTTACTCCACATTAATTATTGAACCAAAAATTAATATTTAATTAATTTAATTATCAACTGTAATTAAATTAATAATTTCTATTAACTTTTGATTAAATAAATTTTCCCGGGCCAAGAAAACCCCAAGAAGGGCCTATGTGGGTCAAGTCGAACCTGTGAAGGTCCATCCTTAGCTTAGTCGACCCCGTGCAGGGTGATTTAGGCTAGGCAAGTCTGCTCACGCCCGTTTCAGGCTGGGTAGACCCACACAAATCCCTTTTGGGACAAACCCGGTCTGCGCAAACCAAAATGAACCCTCACGAGAATACCTCATGGTGGTCCATCTACCAAGAATGAGGGAGGCACTTGCTACAGGGTGCCAACGTAGTTAGCTGAGATGCATAGGACACCGGATAGAAGCCCACAGCATCCGAAGGTCCAGAAAGGGGGCAACGCTGTGGGAGGCGGTTGCTGGACTGGTTGGGACAGGGCTCCGGCACAGGGTGCCAGCCTGAGTAGGGGTGCATCCGGGAAGATCCAGCAGACACACTGGTTGGGGCACTAGTCCACAGGCAGTCTGAGAAGTGGAGCTTGGAGGTGGAGCTGCACCTGGTTGGTGAAGGGAGGAGGCGGCCTGCTTGTAGGGGTGCGGCTCCGCGGCTCAATAAGAAGGCGGCGAGGGGAGGCACTGAGGGAGGAAGTAGGGGAGGCGGGTGGATTGCCACTGCTAGAGGGAGGAGGAACCCGCACTAAAGGAGGGTTCATGCTGGGCAGTGTGGTTGGTGGTCAGTTGAGGCACTAGAGGCGAGGCGGCAGGGGCCTATAGGTGTGGCACGACGAAGGTAGAGGGTGTGACCCGCGGCAGCGGGGAAGACCTATAGGTCTTTCTTTTTTTTACTTTTATTTTTTTTTCTTGAACTTCCACCCCAAAATAATTCCAACCCCCATCCTATTTTTTACTTTTTCTAAACCCTTTTAAATTTTTTAAAAACATTGTTCTGAATTTTGACAAAACACGCCACTATCCCACCAAAAATCCACCCCTTTTTTAAAATTTTCCAAAACCTATCTATTAGGCTTTTGAAAAATAATATTATTATTATAATATTATTATTATAATAATAAAATTAAAATTATTATTATAATAAATATCATATAATTTTATTATTATAATAATAATACAATTAGTTTTAAGATATTAATATTATTGCAAAACTGTTTTCTGGTGAGTATTTCGGCCATAGGATTTCCGGTCAATATACAAAACATCATCGGAATTCAGTCTCGAATCCAAATTCAAAACTTCAGATGGTCTCAGACTAGCCATCTGATGTTTGATTCTGATTTTTTTTTGCAGCGTTGGAACCATAACGACGCCCTCTATAAGGTTTAATGAAATTTTAATTTATTTTGGCTTAAAATCAACACAAAACCTCCCTTTGATACCACTTTAATAAACTAGGCATGCAGAGAAAGCCACAAAAGGTAGATTTTAAAAACAATCACCAACGGTTGACGTAATCTTGTCGATATTGGAGAATAGATTCCTGGTTTAAACTGAGGATCACGTGTGAAGAGTTTTAAGTAGAAAAATAAAACTATAAAATACTTGGTTTAGATTCGAAGCTGCGCATGACGCCTACTCGTCATTGGCTATTGATTCTCGAAGAATCCAAAGATGAATTCCTCTTGATCATCCACACACACTTCAAGTAACCTACAGGAGCTCTGATCGTCAAATTCCAGGTGCTATCATGGAGATCTGACAACACTTTCGACACTCTGATGATCACCACATCGCTTCCCTTATGATGACTGAAAGAGAGCTCAATCTAAGATCCTTGGATCCAGAGTTTCTCTCTTTAGAACATGAGATATAAGAGAGGATAAATAAATCCCATGAATAGTCCTTGGTGAATTCCCCTCATCCTCTATTTATAGTGTGTAATTAAAATACTTGGTATTTCCTCTCGAGACCCTGAATACTTAACACACTGTTAATGACATGTTATGATTACTAATCTGAGTCATAAATATTATTATCACTCTTCTGTAATATATTAAAATAATATGTGATAATAAATGAGTCCATAACTTGACTCTTCATTTCCATAAATATTAATTGAACCTTTAATAGTTTAATATTTGTTCAAATAATATTTTTTATATATTTACATAAAACTTGTAAATATATTTAATAAATAAATTCGATGCTCATTATTCTAAACTTGAATAATATGAATTTATTTATTTCATTGTATATTTTATCTCAATGGAAAAATCCTGGACCCTAATGGTGGGGCTCACTATGTCCAAAACTCATATTCAACTGAATAGGAAAGATTCTCGAATATTTTATTATGTGTGACTCTCTAGGCCCTTATCTCGACTGTAGTGAATAGTATTCATAGACCAAGAGTGGGATCTAGCAACCCATCATGGACCCTAAAGAGATAAGGATTTTCATAATAGTAAAAACCAACCTATGAACACGTACTATGTAATATAATCTCTTTTTCATTAATATCTCATAAAGCAGGATGCTCATGTGTGTCATCACCCTTTTCTTACTTTATTATTAGTTAATTCAACTGGATAGATTTACCCTTGACTGACATGGCCACAGTCTTATGAAGGTACGACCATCCTTATCAACATGGACTTAGATATACTACTTCTATAACTCATAAATGACAAATCCTTTCTTGAACATTCAATAAATTTCATGCCATCAATGACGCAACTAACACAAACTACCTCACCGCAATTTCAACATCATGGTTTTTATCTTACATCAAAGTACACAATCAAATGATATACACTGGATATGATCTCAATTTAGGATACCATTACACATGATCGTAGATAGGAACATCCAATGACACCTGAAACATGTGGTGTTTCTATTGGCAGGTTTGTCCTCATGATCTCACTACTATAGATCACCAAGTGCGAACTTCATGAGAAGAAGTCTCAATGATTATAAGCCCCCAACACATGATAGTCAAACATCTACTATGTCTTATCAGTAATATGTATCTAGACCATAAAAAATATATTTAATATTAATTTCATAGTATCTTGAGGTTCTCATTATAGCTCGACATCTGTTATACCCTTTCAATGTGACAATTAATCTTTGGACATTACAATTTCAATAGTGGACGTAGAAAATTACACACTATAATGGTAATATGACATCATGTATATCTAATTGTATACACGATATAGTAATTAAAATCATCACATAATTGGGTCCAGGGCACCCACTATTGCAATAATGACTGCCCCAAAGAGATTCTCAGCCCGATAGGAGTGGGAATTGTGAACTTCATGACAATACTCTCTCAACTGACTTAGGTTCGGAATAGAAACTTGGATCAAGAGGAGAGTCCAAATCCCCCTAAGAGAGAGAAAGTTATTATTGATTCCTTTATACAACAAAGGCCTCTAACTTTAAATGGATCATCTGATCCCTTAATCACAGAACAATGGATCAACTCCATTGAGAAGATATTCTCTATCCTTCAATGTTCTGAATAAGAGAAGGTTATATTGTTTGTTTATCGTAAGGAGGGTGAATCTGATCAGTGGTGGAAATTGATCAAAAATATGAATCTTGAGGAAGAGATCGAAGAGATGGGGTGGAAGGATTTCCAAAAAAATGTTTTTGGAAAAACATTTTCCTCGTACTCTCCATCTTAAAATGGAAAGGGGTTTCCTTTCCCTCATACAAAAAGACAACAAATCTATCAGGGTGTATAAAGAAAACTTCATAATACTTTAATGATATGCCTTCATATTTTTCATTACCCCTGAAATAAAGGTTGACCACTTATTTGGTGGGATAAAACCTAGTCTATGAAAAGGCCTGGAGATCTGAGACTTTTATAGCTTTGAGTAAATTGTCTGATATTCCCTCAATGTCAAAATGGATCTTGGTAAATCTCAAGGTTATCATGGGAATAAGAAGTATAAATTGGAGTTTAATTCTAGTGTTCTGATGGAGAAATCTAATGGTTCCAGGAAATTTCAACATCCCACTTGTCAAAGGTGTGGAAAGAAGCACCCAGGAAATTGTTTAAATGGGATGAGAAATGCTTTAGGTGTGGGAAGGTAACCTAGCCAACAATTTTCTACAGGATAAAACTACTACTTCAATTGAATAAAGGAATTTTTTGGTCAACCCTTATTTCATTGTTCATTGCTATAATTGTAAGGGGCTAGGGTACTTTTCAAACCAATTCACTAATCCAAGGGTTTTTTAAGACAACCAAAAACCTCTAAGGCAGCAAGGGTGAGATTTTTCCCTCACTACCACTGAGGTGGATCCCTAAAATGAAGTGGTGACAGGTACGCTATCTATTTATTCAAGAATAGAGAATTTAATTTTTTATTCTGGTTCTACAGATTCCTTTATATCAAGAAAATTTAGTAGAACTATCTAAACACCACCACAAAGCATGGATGTAGAGCTATCGGTGAAAATGGAAATGGGGTAATTATTACATCCCAAGTATATAAATCCCCCCTATCAAATTTTGGGGGATTAATTTCTCATATAACCTCTTCATACTCCCTTTGGTGTAATTTGATACAATTTTGGGCATGGATTGGCTTTCCTTATATAGATCCAAAATAAATTGTCGTGAGAAGGAAATCACTCTCCGTATTGAGAATCAACCCCCAATTATGTAGAAGTTCAAGGAGGTGGATGAATATTCTTTATCACCATCATCTCAAGAATGGATATTATTTACCTATGAGAAATTTTATCCATCTCAAATTATTGAGTATAGGAAATAACTGTCCTTGAAGACATGCCTATTGTGAAGGAATAAGTTGATGTGTTTCCCGAGGAATTGTTTGGTCTTCCTCCTTATCAAGAGGTTGAAGTTTCAATAGATCTTATACTTGGGGTGTTTCCATTATCCAGGACTCTATATAGAATGTATTATTTGGAACTTGAGGAGCTAAAGAAACAACTACAGGAGAATCTATATAAAGGGTTCATATGCCCAAATGATTCACTATAGGGTGCATCAGTTCTCTTCATCAAGAATAAGGATGGGTCAATGCACATTTTCATAGATTATTATGATCTCAATAAGATCACAATAAAGAAAAAGTATCATATTCCATGGATTGATGAATTTTTCAATCAGCTACATGGATCACAATAATTCTCCAAGGTATATCTTCAGTTGGGATATTACCAAGTAAGGTTGAATAAGGAAGATATACCCAATAATTCTTTTCATACAAGGTACGGGCATTATGAGTTCATGGTAATGTCATTCGGACTCACTAATGCTCCAATAATCTTCATAGACTTGATAAATATAGTATATAGATATTAACTCAACAATTTTTTGGTGGTATCTATAGATGATATTCTAATATACTCCAAAATAAAGGATGAGCATGAAGAGCATCTGAGTACTATGTTAAAGACCTTGCGAAAGGAGAAGATTTATGAAAAGTATAGCAAATGTGAGTTCTGGTTAAAGGAAGTCTCATTCTTAGAGCATATCATCACAAGAAATGGGATGTCTATAGACCCTTCAAAGATATAACCAATTAAAGGATGTCTAAGGCCAACATTTGTTACAGATATTCACAGTTTCATTAGGTTAGTTGGGTACTATCGTCAATTTTTGAGAAATTTCTGATGATTTTCAAACCCTCTAACCAAGCTAACTCAGAAGGGAGTCAAGTTTTCTCATAATGATGAATGTGAAGAGAGGTTTAAGGAGTTGAATAAGAGTCTTATCACTGTACCTTTTCTCAAACTAACCACAAGTGGTATTCAGTGATGCTTTGAAGAAGGTATTGGGTTGTGTGTTAATGAAAAATTATAAATTCATATCTTATGCTTCAAGGTAGTTGAAATTTCACAAACAAAACTACCTAGCACATGATCTCGAGTTGGTTGCAGTGATCTTCACTTTGAAAATTTGGTGGCATTATCTCTTTGTGGAGAAGTGTGAGATGTATATGGATCACAAAATCCTCAAGTATATATTCACACAAAAAGAGCTTAATATAAACCAATGAATATGGTTAGAGCTGATCGAACACTATGGCTACTCAATTCACCACCATCCAAGGAAAGTGAATAAAGTGGCAGATGCTCTAAGTAGAAAGGATCCAAAAAAATTATATCATTTATGAGAATTGAGAAGAATATGATATTCTTAGATTTGAAAAGGATTGACATGGGAATCATAAATGAAGGAACATCAAAAATCCTTTCACAAATTATTTCTCAATCATCTCTTCTGGATAGTTTAAAGGATGCTCAAAGAGATTATGTGGGAATTTATAAGAAAGTGGAAACTATAAGAAAAGGTAAATCCTCCGAGTTCAATGTTAATGAAGAATGAGTTTTAATATTTGGGGTGTAGCTATGTGTACCATCAAATAATGAGCTAAAGAAGGAGTTGTTGGATGATGAACATAGTTCAACCTCTTTATTCATCCTAAAATCACAAATATGTATCGAGATCTCTGAGAACACTATTAGTGGGATAATATGAAGAAGTATATTGTGGAATATATATCAATATGTCTTGTATGTTATAAAGTGAAGGATAAAAGAAAACCTTATAAGGGGATGTTGTAACCATTACCCATACCTACATGGAAATGGGAAAACATCACCATGGACTTTGTCACCAGACTTCCAAAGACACCCAGGGGAAACAGTGTTATTTGGGTTGTGGTGGATTGTCTTAAAAAGACTGAACACTTATTTTTAATTAGAGAGGATTTCACATTGGATCAACTTACACAGATATACATCATAGAAGTGGTAAGTTTTCATGGAGTACCACTATTTATTATATCCAATCGAGATCATAGATTCACCTCCAAGTTTTGGAAGAGTCTGAAATATGCTCTAAACACTGAAATGAACTTCAATATGTCTTATCATCCCCAAATTGATGTACAGTCAGAGAAAATTATCCAAAAAATTGTGGAAATGTTTAGATAATTCTTAATTGACTTCGAAGGAGGTTGGGATCAACATCTTCCTCTAGTTGAGTTCTCTTACAATAACAGTTTCCACCCGATCATCCAAATGGATCCCTATGAAGCCCTTTATGGGAAGAGGTTCAAAAAACTTGTAATGTGGGATGAATTTGGGGAACAAAAACTAATAGGTCTTAAATGGTCTAGGAAATGGTGGGAAAGGTTAAGACCATTCAAGAGCACATCAAGACTGCTAAGAGTTGATAGAAGATTTAACCTAACAATCATCGATGAGACCTAGAGTCTGATGTTGGGGACATGGTATTCCTCTGCATATCTCTATGTAAGTGATGATATTTAGGGGTAATGTAAATCTTATTCTAAGATATATTTTCCCCTTTAAGGATTATCCAGTGAATATCTTAGATCATAGAGACAAATTTTTATGAAATAAGACAATGCACCTTGTCAAAGTGTTGTGTAGAAACCACAGGTTTGAAGAAGCGACATGGGAACCAAAGGAGGTTATGAAACAAAGTCACCCTTATCTATTTTAATGTGGGAAATGAAAATTTATAGGGTATAATTTATTAAGGATAGAATATTTTAACAACCCAACCTATTATAAATAAAATATACCTTTTGATTTAATTAAATGTCTTATTGTGTAATGTGGTTATAGAAATCACATGCACTACTTTATATACTATTGGATTTAAAATACTATTAAGAATACTTACTGTTGATAATATAGTCATTGAATAGTGATCACCTGATTAGTATAAATATAGGGTTTTAAAAAATCCAATTGACTCAACCAAAGGAAGTGATGGTCTCAACTAGTAGGATTGTACCCCACAAAGTCCATTTATTAGAGATTCAAAGGGAGATAGCATCTTTGGTATTTTCCCTAGACCAATCCTAAGATTAGATCCAACAACTTAAGCATGAGATAAACCATTTATAGGTGAATTTCAATCTCATCAAGATCACGGACCAAACCATGTATGTCAAACCACCCCAAGAAAATCTCACAGTCGTTCACCTTACTCTTAGGGAGTTTGCTGGTGTATTAAAGGTATATGTATCAAAACCCTAGAAAAATAATTGTGCAAATTATTTTGTATATAATAATAAATATATTTTCATCATATTATTTTTACTTTATAAATTATTTTATTTTGATACTATAAAACATGAATAGAATTTTTTGGTAATATTCAAATTCGATTAAGAAATTTATTTTGATGAATTAATGGATTTTTGAAATAAATAATATTTTAATAAAATATTATAATTAAATAATTTTTACTAAATATAAATGGTCATATAATTTTTATGAAGTCAAACGTGCTTTTTATAAGGGTTTAAAAACTTATATTGTTAAAAAACCCAGTATTTCTCAATAAATGTCAACTCTTATTTTAAAAGTGAAAATTCACATATTTAGAAAATTATTTTGATAAAATGAATATTATTTGTGGAAAAATAATGTTTAAATTATCCAATGTTTAATTTTTCATAATTTTCTGAGACAATTGATTTTTTAGGTAAAAATTAAATACCGTATAAATATACGGTCTGTATTGTGACATCATAATGACACCAAAATGATGTAATAAATACTATAATGGGTATCCTCAGACAACTATATGTTTGAACCTTAAAATAATTCGATTTTAAGTTTATTTGATTAATTTTATAAATTATTTATGAATCCTTCAAAACATATAATATATTTTAATATTTTAAATTCATTTCTTTAAGAGTTTGACACACCTCCACATAAGAAAGGAAATTATTTTAATAAGTTAATCCCTTTGGATAATAAAATTATGAAAAAATACCCTATTTGGCAGAAAACATGGGCAAAAACCATGGGAATATTTTTTGTTTTGGTTAATTTATTATATAGAGTCGAAAACCTAAGTTTGTAAAATATTAAATAATTCTTCTCTCTTTTCCTATATAAACTCACCCAAAATCTCATTTGTCTTCAATAAAAATCATTGGATCAGGTCCTTACTCTAACCTACCCTCTCTATAATCTTCTCAAGTCTCTTTAAGCTTTCAATAATCTCCTTTTCAATCTTTTGGAGTCACACAATCAAATAAGGGATCTTTTCCATTCTCCTCTTTATTAAAGTATATTCTTTACCTTATGTATTTTATCTTAATTTCCTTATGATGTGATATTTTATTATATATCCTCCTTACTTACCATTTTATGTATAAATGATTATAGAACCATTTCTCTCTCATCAATCTATTTTTATTAATTTTTATGTGACGTCGTTATGCTGCTGAAATTCTGTAAGGGATCCTCTCTCCCATTTATTCAAGAATATTCTTCATTTTATACCCTTTTATTTTCAATTCATAATGTTGAGGTGTGATTTTACACATGCCCCATACTTTCCATATTATTTATAAATGATTATAGACCCATTTCACTCTCATTTATCCATCTCATGAACATTTATGTGCTCCCATTATGTTGTCAAAATTTCACTGTGGGAATCCATGCCAAAAAGAATGTGTAGTGAATACCCATGCCCAATTCCTACCAAATTTTTTCACCATTATGCACTTATAATATTTTTTTGGGTACTTACATGTATTTATTACACACTCCTTAATCATGGAATAAAATATGATGAAAAATTAATCCATGTTGTATGATCTATTTGGAACACTTAAGCATGAGAATGAAATGTATGTGACAGGTGCACACAGAATTATATAGCACTCCAATGAATTAAGTAATGTTTAGTATCATGATAAATCATGTTGGTATAGGTATTGAACCTGATTCATTTATGGTACTTTTTCCATCATGATGTATTGGCAGTTATCCTTGACTTATGTTTATGATGCAGTGTTTTAAGTTGTTGCATATTTCCCATGTTATGATTATCGTGTTATATTGTGCCTTATTATTCATGTAACTTTTATGCCACATTTATGTGTCTATTTTATAAAATTTATTATCTTAGTCATGTTTTTATTTTTTTTATTACCTTACTGGGATTTATAGCTCACCCTTTTCTTATGTATTTACCAGGTTATCTCATGTAGTTTTAAGTATATTGGAATAGTTTGAGAATGCCAAAGAATTTTTCAATAATGTTGATGTATTCCATGTTTTAAAATTGTTATTTAATATACCTAGTTCCCAAACAAACTATACTTATCAATATTCAGAGTTATATTAAGTGTAATCTTAGGTAATAAATTTTATTTTAATGTCTAATAAAGAGCGGGTTTGTTATATAACTGGCCCAACTCATTCACTTTGGTCGAATCCCTAATCAGAATGAAATGGGATGACTTGGTTAGATGGTAAATAACTACTGATATGATTCATCCCTTGGGGTGTACAGGGTAGTATGCTGATTAAATCCATGGTTACCCCATCCCACTTCTAGGTAGGAATGGGTAGTGGCTGAAGCAAACTTTAGAGCCTCTAGTGCTCAACTTTGATCTACTAACAAGTATAACATCTAGATACAAAGTTGGCTATATCAATCCTCATACTTAGCCACTAAAACTGGTGATATGCATAATAAAACATATTGATGGTCTCAGGATAAATCAACAACTGATACTAGTGGATATCTTGTATCACCACCTCTTATAAATACAATGGCTCAACAAAGAGGCATCTGAAACAAAGAACTACCTTGGGAGACAATAACTATTCGTTAAGAACCTTCCCACCATTAAGATACTACATGGAACATTGGTACATCTTATAACTAGGCTAAAAATCTCTAATCAACTCCAAAATATATATAAACCTCTGAAAACTATCCAAGAACATACCTCCACTGCATTCCTTGGCTTCTAGGTTCATCTGGGCAAAAAGCCCCATCAAGATCCATGCATCACTGGACTCCTTCAAAGATTTCACTGGTATCTTCCTACTTAGGTAATATAATACCACATTACGTTTTCCTAGGGTATAAATGATATCAAAATTGAACCCTTGAAGATACTCATCCCACTGGTGTTGCCTTAGGTTCAGATCCTTCTAGGAGAAAATGTAGTATAAACTCTTGTGGTATGAATATACCAAGAATTTCTCCCCAAATAGATAATGGTGTCATGATTTTAAAGAATGTGTAACCACTACTAGTTCTAGGTTGTGGGTTGGGTAATTACTTTCATGTGTTCTGAATTGGTAAGATCCATACTCCACAACATGGTCATCCTGCATTAACACACACCCAAGACCCATACATAAAAGGTCACAATAGACCATGTATCCCTTTTGAGATTTAGAAAAGATCAAAATAGGGGTAGTGTTCAAATACTGATTAAGCTCCTCAAAGGATTCTTTACATTCTAGGATCCATTCAAACTTTACCCCCTTATGGGTAAGTGTGGTCATGGGTGAAGAAATCTGAGATAAATACCTAACAAACCGCTTGTAATACCCTACCATGACTAGAAATATCCTAATATCAAAATGTTCATTTGCTTCTACCATGACATCACTACTCTGGTCTTACTAGGTTCCACTAAAACCCACATTCTAAAATTATGTGGCTCAGAAACTTTACTTCCCAAATCCAGAAAGTAGACTTGGATAGATTAGAATAGAGATGATGATCTTGAAGAGTTCCTAGAATGATCCTCAAGTGCTTCCCATGCTCTTTCTCTATTCCATAATTGACTAGGATTTCATACACAAACACTACGACAAATGATTTGAGGTATTGATGAAATACTCGTTTCATAAGTTCCATGAAAACTACCAAATCATTTTTCAATCCAAATAGCATGACCAAATACTCACATTGTTCATACCTACTTTAGAAGGTCATCTTGGGTATGTATGCCTCTCGAACCCTAACTTGATGATACCCAGAGCATAGGTCATTCTTATATAACCACCTCACCCCCTTGATATAATCAAAGAGGTCATAAATACAATGAAAGGGGTATTTTTTATTGAATATTACCTTATTCAAATTTTGGTAATCAATACACAGTCAGAGGGATCCATCACCCATTTTAGAAAATAACACAAGGGTGGCCCAAGGTGATATTCTCAAGTGAATTAATCCTTTTCATTCCAAATCATTTAGTTGCATCTTTAATTATCTCAATTCGGTGGGGGGCATGCGATATTAGGGAAGAGATATTGGTAGAGTTCCTAGTGCCAAATAATTGGTGAACTCCACATCCCACTCCAGAGAAAACCCTGAGAAATCATCTGGAAACACCTATAGAAACTCATCCACCATAAGAGGTATCCCATCATCATAACCTATATCGCCATCCTCCAACATGAGAAATGAGATTTTAAAATCATGGTTTACTAACTTTAGAAGTGTAGGTCTAGCTCACCCTGAATGAGGATCCCATTCACCTTGAAAAACCTGAAAACTCCCATTGGGTTCCACAAATATCACTCGTTGGTAATAACAATAAATTTGTGCCTTGAAATTTGTCATCCAGTCCATTCCCAAAATCACATCGAAGAGGTCCATTTCTAGAACTAAGAAGTCTCATTCTAGCTCAACCCCTAACAGAGTGAACGCACAAGATGGACATCTGAAACCCTATTCCATCTTCTTTAGAAGTGACATTACCCACTCCATAGCATAAGTCATGAGCTCGGCTGTCAATTTCATCAATTACAGAAGAAAGGTAGAAATAAAGGAATTAGAGACACTCGTATCAAATAATAAAATAGTTATGGATGATGAAATATAAATGGTGCCTCAAACTGACATGAATCTGATTATGTTGTTTCCTGGTCTATAGCATGAAGGTAATTCATCTCCATTGATGCCTATGGTCGATTACTAACCTGAGGCTCTACCCTGAGCTGGCTCTACCCATAAGAGGATCCAACCTTGACACCACACCCAATAGATCTAGAACCAATAGCCCTTGATGCACCAAACTAATATGGAAATTCCCTATGGGTTGAGGAACCCATGCCACTCTAATTTGGCATACCACTCTCTCATAAATAACCTTTTCAAATGACCCAAGCACCCACATTGATGGTAGGGTCTAAGTGGAAATCGATATGATGACCACACGTACCTCGGCCTTTCACACTAATAGTACACAACTGACCCTCCACCAGTGGTTGCAGAAAAAGTAAGTCGGGAAATATTTCCTGAGCTACTACCTCCCCTATTTTCCTACTCATCATGCTTTCTTTTCTTTTCTGACATGCCACCACTACCCTGACCTACTGGTGAAACTTTCCCATAAAAACCCAATTTACCAGAATGATTGATCTCCACCATCAGGGATCGGTCAACTATCTTAGAATATGTATTCAACTTGAACAAGAAGACTTGATACCAAATGTCTAGAATCAATCCTATTTTGAAATGATGAGCCTTTAGCTTCTCATTAGAAACCACCTTGGGTGAGAAACAGACCAACTCGGCAAAATGGTTGGCATACTTCAACATGGTATGATCCCCTTGATGGATATCCAAGAACTCTCGAGTCTTGGGAAGGGACAAGGTATCAGGGAAATAATTCTCATTAAATATGACCTTGAAGTCCTTCCAACCCATCTGTTCATGTTTCCTAACCTAGACTACTGAGTCCCACCACCTGCGACTGGGATCTTCCAACATGAATGAAGCACAATTCACTTTAACGACCTCAGGAGTATTAAGAAACTTGAAAATCCTCTCGATATTTTCAATAAAATACTTGGATTCTTGGGGTTTATTCCTACCCTGGAAAGAGGGAGGTTTGATCTTGAGGAACTCCGGAGCTTTATCCTTTTTCAGACCTGGTTTGGTTTCCCTATTTTGAGCAGGACCAGATCCTACTCCCTGATCCAATGCTCAGATATCCTAAACCACCTCTTTCACTAATCTCTGATCAACTACTGCGGTATATCCCTCTTCGACCTCTTCTCATGGTTGCACAGGAAGTCTCTGGGGAGGCATGTTACTATAAAAATTGACAAATGTATGGAAACCATAAATACAGTATCCAAAAAAAATTCAGCAAAAAAATATTTCCAACATTCCCACAAATATGGATGTAACCATAATAACCACAATAATAATCCTAACCACTCTACCCCCACTTATTGTCCACATATAGTATGCATCCTGTACATTATACCTAGAGAAGGATTCAAACTAAATCCCAAACATCATGTGGTGACCTAAGGTCTGTCATGAGGTGTGTTGGCCAGACACCCCACTCGCAACCAGAACCGGAAGCCCCAAAAGTATTATCTCTAGTCTATCTAGACTCTCCCAAGTAACATAACCCAAATATAGGGAAAAACTTTGCTCTGATACCATTTTTTCATGAATCGGGTTGGGATTTCATCTAACCCGAAACCTGAACTGGCCCGTGGCATGGCCTAAAAAGAATTGTTAATCCCCACATGCTAGAAACTAGTGCCTGGGCATCAAGAAACACCTTTTGGGAAAAATTTCTCCCATGAGAATCAACCATAAATGATCCAAAATAATGATTAATCACATCATAATTAACATTCATAATATAGAAGCTCAAAAGAAAACATTATAAAATGAGTTAAACATTTAAAAATTTATAAACAAAAACCAAAAATACTAAAAATGGAGGGGAAACAACTGGATCAACAAGCCTCCATGCAACATGTGGGTCACCACCCCATGACACTACCACCAACACCCACCAACGAAGGAACCACTAGCACATATAACCATCATCACCACCACGGGGGACCTTGCATTTACCTAGGTCAAACGTAATAAGGTCGATATATAACCAAGGTTGTATGTAGGGTGTGACCCATATTCCTAGTAGGATACCACCAAAATAGATTTCATACATTAAAATTAGATGAAAAATTAACATGCTAGTTTTTAAGAAAAAGAAATATAAAATTTAAAATAAAACATGTTTTGAAATTAAAAGGAAAGAGAAAGTAAAGATGATGAAAATTTGAATGGAAATCGTAGAATTAGCACCACAGGAAACCCCTAAGGTACTAGGGTTAGCGGGGTCATAGGATCCTCATAATCTTGGTGAATAAACCATATATCCAACATAATAGCCATGCTCAATCCACCAATCCCCATCACATGAATGTTTAGTTAGTGTTGTTATGTAATCCTGTTAGGGAGACTGAGCCCCAACCCTGTCAACTTTCCTAGTGAACTAGACCTAGTCTGCCCACCTAGATATCTAATATTCCCTTATAATAAATTTCATTCCCTATGTCACATGATACCACCTCTTAAAAAATAACACTTCCAACAATAAAAACACACATGAAAATCAACCATTTACAATAGGAAAATAATTTTTAAACCATTATGCACACAAAAACCCTTTAAAAACATGTTTTGATCCACCCATAAAATTTATAAACCCCAATTTAAAACCAAATAAAACATACTAAAATCATCAAACAATATAAAAGCATGGAACCACCAACCTTATTCTTGGAAACTTCTGAAAACGGGTTGGAAACCACAACTACACTAAGGGAATATCCTATAGAGGTGAGATTATAAAAACCATCAAGATACAACCCAAGGAAACAAGTGTGAGCCCACATTGGTTCAACTTATCCTCTATAGAAAAGAGAACATAGTAGAGAAAGAAGAAAAGACCAAGAAGAAGAAGGATAAGAAGAAAAGAGGAGCTTGCTTAGATATTTTTTGAAGATTCCAACCAAGATTTAGAGCCTAAGGGAATGTAAGAGGAGTTAGGGAGGTGACTAGGGATAGTGAGTTTGAATAGGGAAGGAAATGGGTGATTTGGGTTTAAAATAGAGGAGGGGAAAATCAAAATTTCAAACTTTTAAAGATCTGGAAGGCAGCATAGTTTGGATCCACAGTCTACCAAACCATGCGCCAACCCTACAGTTCCTCTTTCCAAGAGGAAAAGGGGCCACATGGTCTCCTGGTGGAGGGATCATGCACATTCTCCTATTCATGCATCTCAAACAGTTTCACTATCCTAGGCACGCAATTAGATCATGCGCCTGTGCACTAGATCATGAAACCTAGATAGTGCCATTGTCCACGATTTCTACGAATTATGTCTCAAATGTGTGACACCTCCTTTTTGTCCCAAAAACTTCTGTTTTTATCAAAAACTCCTAGTAAATCCATGAAACAAGGATAAAACCAAAAATAAAAGAGGAAATACCTAAAAATCAAACCACGGATGTGATAGCGTCCCTACATTTTCAAATCAACTGAACCTATTTCGACGTCTCCTTCATGAAACTTGGTCCCAACAACTCTTATTACCCTTATTGCATCCAAAAAAATGGATATCTACCTAGCCTACCATAGATAATCTCATATGGTGTCATCTTAATAGTCGCCCAATAACTGTTGTTTTAGGCAAACTCAACAAGTTCCAAGTGATTTTCCCACCAAAATCAAGGATGTGTGCTCTCAGCATGTACTCTAGCACCTAGATAGTATGCTATAACTACCTTTCTATATATGGGTGGAAAAATATACTCATAATCACCTGGTTACCAAGTTTTTTCTTCCAGCCATACCAAAAGTATGAAGTAAAATGAAAATCATGATCTGAAATGATGCTTTGTGGAACCCCATGCAACCATACTATCTCCCAAACATATAATTCTCCCAAACATATAAGTCCCTCAACCATAATATCTTGCATCATTATTATATGGTTTCATTAGAATACCTACCATGAATTCCATGGTAGCATCGTCCCACTTCCAATCCATAATAGGAAATGGTTATAGTGTACCACCTGGCCATTGATGCTTAGCCTTCACCTACTGACAGGTGTAGCACTGCATCATGAAACCTGTAACCTCCTTCTTCATCCTTGAACACCAATACAGTTTATAAATATCATGATACATTTTGGTTAAACCTAGATGAACCACCCACTTTGAAGCATCGAACCCACACATCATCTCCTCTCACATACACAAAGGCACAACAACACGGCCACGAACATAAATGATCTCATCATCACTTATGGTCCAGTCGAAAGGTAACACACCACCTTCAAGGATATCCCTTAAGTAAAAACACTTTGGATCCTCATTGTTCCTCTCATTGACCCAGATCATAAGTGTGGAATCAACCGCCAAGGATGCGAGCGTCATCGATCCCTGACCCTCCTAGACCTCTATATGAATCTCAAGGAACAAATCCACCATATTTCACTTGTAACTAGACTCCTGAACTGCCTAAGTTTGTGTATGTGTACTTATAACATCATCATCACTGTTCCCTTTTCCTGGATATAGGCCAACTCAAAATCAAATGATTGCATATACTCAACCCATCTTCACTGTCAAAGGTTCAAATACCATTGAGAGAAGATATAATTCAATATTTTATGATTAATATACACAATAAATCTTTCACCCAATAGGTAATTTTGTCAACACTTAAAATCATAGACCACCATGGCCAACTCAAGGACATGCATAGGGTAATTTCGTTCATGTAGCCTCAATTTTTGGGACCCATACACCATGACTTTATCTTCCTACATTAACAATGCTCCAAGATTGACCCCGGACACATCACAAAACAAGACATAATCCTTACTTGTCTTGGGTAGGATCAAAATTAGTGTGGTATTCAAATTATTCTTCAACTCCTGGAAGGCATCCTCACATGCTTTAGACCATTCGAACTTGACACTCTTCTTGGTCAAGCCTAAAAGTGGTGCTTCCAAGAGAGAAAAGTCCTTGATAAACCTTCGGTAATATCCCTCCAGACCCAAGAAGTTTCAAATTTCAAAAACATTCTTGGGTTTCTCCTAAGATACAACTGCTTACACCATTTCTAGATCCACTGAAACACCCTCCTTAGAGATGATGTGACCCAAGAAATGTACCTTCTCAATCCAAAAACTACACTTGGATAGTTTAGTGTATATTTGATGCTATATCAATGTACTCAAGATGATGTTAAGGTGTTTTGCATGATCTTCATGAATCTAAGAGTACACCAAGATGTCATCTATGAAAACTAACACAAACTGATCCAAGAACATGTGGAATATTTGGTTCATCAATTTCATAAACACTGTTGGAGAATTTTCCAACTTGAATGGAATCACAACGAACTCATACAAATAATACCTGCTCTTGAAATCATTTTGTAGTATATCAGAAGATATCACCATCAGCTAATGATATCCTAACCTCAAATTAATCTTGGAGAACACACAAGCACCCCTGAGTTGGTAAAAAAATATTTTAGATACCCAGAAGAGGATACTAATTCTTAATTACCATCCTATTTCACTTCCTATAATCGACGTACAAGTGATTCAATCCATCAGATTTATTGGAAAACAATAATGGTGAACCCCAAGGTGGTGAACTTGTGTGGATAAACCCCTTACACTCCAACTACTCTAGTTGAGTTTTGAGCTCCTGAATTTCTGCTAGTTTCATTCTATAAGGAGGAACAGAGACCGGATTAGCTTTAGGTACTAACTAAATCGTGAACTAAGCATCTCTCTCGGGTGTAAATCCCAATAAATACTTAAGAAACACATCCCAAAACCAATTAACCATAAGAGGAAAGACATCATGCCCTCATTCTACATCATTAATCACAAGGCATGCCACTTGGGCTATGAGATCACTTAACCACTGAAGAAATATCCCTACACGGCTTGCCTGAATATCTCATTCCCCATGGTGAATATAAGTGTCACCATCAAGGGATGTGAATGTTTTCCTTTGAAAATAATAGTTGACATGGGATTGATACGACACCAACTAATCCTTCCCAAATATCAAATCAAAACTAGACATCTCGAGCATAAATAATTCCCAAAGTATGTGGTACCCACCAACCTTAAAAGCACACTCCTTGCATTGTTGGATATTTTATGCTTTTACTCCTAATGGTGTGTTAATAAATATAATCCCACACGCATGTTCATCCACTAGACCCAAAAATTTTACAAGCTGAGTATATATAAAATAGTGTGAGGCATTTGTATCAAATAAATCCCTAGAAAGCATGGAAGCTACAAAAATAGTAGCTCTAATAGTTGATAATCTATTTTTGTCACCACCAGGTGCAGGCTGAACTGCATGAAGCTAACCTGCCCCTCTACCTTGGGATCTAGTCTTTGTTATTAATGTTTCACTAACCTACTAATATTGATTCTCTTGTCCTAAAGTACCACATCTCCCACCCCAATCAGTACGGCCAGTTGAACTCCAATTGCCTGACTAATACAGAGTAATTGGCCCCCTATCAATGCTCTGTATTGTCCTAGATCCTCCACCACTACCCACCTATTATGGGTTACTACAGAACCTCTATATATGACTCATCATTTTTCATTCTTTAAATTCCACTGGTGGTCATGGACACTGACCTCACATGTGGCCCGGCCTTCCACACTGATAGTAGACAACCAAGCTACCTCCCTAGGAGACAGTCCCTCGTCCCTAACTACTCTATATGCCACTAATATGGTGGAAACATTCACAATGTTGATTCATACTATCAGAAGATGAACCACTAGAACACCCAACTGCAATGATTAGTCTGCCACTATAAGCTTCATTCGGATTACCTTTAGAAATGAGAGCATGGTACACCACCTTAGAAAACCTCTTTAAGAAGAAGATATTTACCTATTACTTGATCTCACATCTAAGATTATACAAAAATGACCTAGCCATTATCATCTCATCTCCTATCAATGTCAGAGAAAAATGTTGCATATATATGAAGCGGTCAGCATAATCCATCACTATCATGTTTCCTGAGTCCAGCGCATAAACTCTTCATCCTTCCTATGCATCAAGGTCTCAGGGTAAAAGTGTTCTAGGAAATTCTCCCATAAGTCCTTCCATTTCATGCCCTCCATCTTCTCATCTCGGGCCCATGTATCCCACTAATGCTTCAATGGTCCTCACAACATATAAATTTCCAGGTTAACTCTCTTTTCCGGTGGGGTCTCCAAGTGGTCTAGAATCATCTAGATGGACTCAATAAAAAACTTTGCTACCTCATGCCCACACTCTCCAGAAAACATTAGAGGGTTCTGCAGTTGAAACTCTCTTATCAAGTCGAACAAACTCAGTGCAACACGCCCTGGGTCTCATTCCATAAACTACATAAAATAGGTGAAGTTCTTCCCCCATGTTACCTGAAATCAATAGAGGTTCTTAGATCTCCACTAGAGGATCATTATTGATGATGTCCTCCTATCACCCAACTGGTAGATATCATCATGGTGGAATCTCTCTACAATGCCAAATGCACATCTCAAAACACATAAAATAATATTTCCACAATTTCACAAAAAAGAGCTTACATCCAGTTAAAACATTTCACCCCACATACACTATCCCATCAGGCATAACCACTAACCCATTACTATTCTCAACCACCCTAATCTAGTCTATTTATAACAAGGGTTAAACCATCTCCCAAATTTTCAATTTACATTAAACATCATTTTAACCATCCCACAATCATCTTTTAATCCTTTATAAAATGATAATATTTCTTTTTTATTATACATGCTTTCTTTAAAATTACAATAGAATCAAGATGCATTTTTAACTCCTATACCCGACCATAACCCATTTTCTCATGTGTGCCTAGCATAATTCATGTCACATATATCCCTAAGTTACTAGAATAATGCATGAATTTATAACCTTATTTAATGTAAAGCCACAAATTAAATATTAATCATTAATAACAACACACTGCAAGTGCATCGCTCAAGGTGAAATAACGTCTAACTATAACGAAAAATTAAGAACAATCCCACCCTCAGTACTTGGTTTTTCCCCTATACATGGGTTATATAATCTCATGAATGATATAATTTTCATGGTATGACACCTCCTAGTCTCTTTTCTACCTTCCCCAAATAAAATAAAATAAAATAATGGCTTTAATATCGCTTTGTAACAACCCGAATTGGGAGCCACTAACCAGTACCCTGAGCTAGTTCTCCACATAACCTCAGGCGTGTCTCCTCATATGCCAGAGACTACCAACTAGTAGTGTTGGTCTGGTGGAACACTTGGGTAGACTATACACTTTTTATCAGATCATATAAAATAATAAATAATATAAATAACACAAAATATAATCATACATCACCACAAAAATTTCCCAATACTCAGTACATCCCCACAACTAATCAGTAACTATTCCATGTCATGTCATACAGTGTCAAGTGTATAGAAAAACCCAAAATAAATACATGCTAAAGAATCCCCCAAACAGGTCCTAACATCGAGTTTGATCCCCTCATCCCTACACATCTCTAATCCCTAAATCAATCCTCAAACATAGGGCCTTTTCCCTTTTCCTGGCTTGCAACCATAAAGTTTGCTCAGGTACCCAATGGAGGCTCAAGAAGAGTGTGAGTACAACGTAGTAGTCCACCACCAATTATGTCTAAAAAATATCTAGTCTAATACAATGTATGAATAAGTACAAATAATAAGGAAAACATCAAACTAAAATTGGTTATATAATTTAACATTTATTAGGTCAATTACTTTCATTCTTAGTTCCATGTTTTACCCATTTTTCATCAAACTTGCTTCGGCCTGTTTTGGTCATCTCAACCATGTGTCAAAGGATCACAGGTCGAAAAACATGGAGCCTCAGTCCATGAATCTAACTGGGATTCAGAATGCTATGTTTTACCTTCCCAACCACGATATGGAACACCATGTCCATACCCTTGGGTTCAGGAGCATCAGTCCATTCCTCAAAAAACTACTATGAATAAGGGAACCTGGAGCATCATTCTATACCACCAACAAGATAGGATCATCGGTCCGACATCCCACTAACCATTTGTCACATCCATATAGGCTCTTCATCATTAACCATTTTATCATAGAAAACAACAAGGTGCACCATTTCCATTAAATCACATTTCCATGGCTCTTTATAATCATCATGTTCTCAATTCCCAACACAAGACCATTTTACCATTTTAACACATTACACCCATTTATTCTCCTTTCCAATCTATTTAACCATGAGGCTAAGCCCCATTAAACAATTATCAAATGCATCCCTTTACACACCATCACTTATTTAACTCTTCAAATTAATCCAATTATCTCATCTTTCCATGTTACTTGGTTAATCATATTTACAATTGGTTTAGTATCATGAACCCCTAAATTTATCATTCAACATCTCAATATTTCATGTTCAAGGGAGTGGTCCGCCCCAAGGGTGTCCATAGGCCCAGTATACTCATCCTCATCAGATCCCATGGGGATCATGAGGGATCCAACACATCATTTAGATATCCAATTACTCATTTCCTATCATGTGAAAACAAAATGAATCATAATGGCACCAAGATCACAACCAAACACACATAACCAACATCAAGACTATGGGATATAACTTGTAGACCACCTACCTCAAGTTTGTGGGTGAAAACTCACCTAACCTTAGATTTGATTCAAATAAAACTAAATAATATTTTGGAAAAATAAGGTTTTAGGGCTTCATATGGAAAAGAACAACTGTGCATGCCCTTTTCTAAGAAAAAGAGGAAAAATGAGTGTTAGACTCAGCCAGATCTTTGAATCACACCCAATCACACTCCAAATGACCAAGAATCAAAGGAGAATTATCTTTTGGAATCTTAGGAGGAAGAAGTTTTTCACCTAGATGTTTTAGGGAGAAATGGGGGGTGAAAATTTAGTTATCACCCTTAAATACCAAGGGGGGGAACTAGAAGTTCCCATTATTTAATGAGGCACATCATTTGGAAGCACAGTTGTTCAAACTGTGTGCTAACTGTGCACCACCCTCTATCCGAGAGGGGTCCAGGTCACACATTTTCTTGGGATCCCACATGGTTTGACAAACCATGCAGTGGCCATGAAAAATGGATTTTTCTAAGTTCGCGTGGTTTGTTGGATCCCCCTTGCATGGTTTGTCAACTATGCACCCTCCCCCTACAGGCTACATGGTTAAGGTGCACAGTTACTACTAATCATGTGTCAACCATGTACCCTACCTAGTATAGCCTCTTTTATTCCTTTTTCATGTCCCAAACCCCCAAAACACCCCCGAGACACCCCATATTCTCGGGAAACATTTCAATAACCATAAAAAAAAGTTAAACTAAAACTTAAACATAGTATACCTCATTAGAAGTCTGGGATATTAAAGTGTATCATGACCCGTGCCCGTATCTGTGCATGTGTACACCTGGTCGTGTCCATGTACCTGGTCATGTCCACGTACCAGGCCATGTTTGGGTACATAGCTCAGCCCATGTACTCTGATCGTGTTGTGTACCTAACCATGTATGTGTATGTGTATCCTCTAAGATACACATTGAGACACCAGGTAAGGGTCACACAATATGTGAAACATGTCACTTGGTGTATGATACTTTTCTTCTTCAAAAAAAACCCTAGAATCATAGTTAGGGGCCCACACACGGTGTGTGTTCTTTCATTACACGCCATGTAGTGAGGAAATTTCCAAAATCTGTGGATCTTCACACAGATTCCTCCTCCACCGTTTTCGCGCCAATTTCCTCCATGAAACTTTCCGCAAGTTATGGATTTGATTCGACCAAACTTGATCACCACTGTAGATCCGATTTTCATCCATATGAATCGAGCAGGAAACCTTCATCGCTGATTCGTTCCACCGTTGCATGCCAAAACCAAAACCGGGGATCCCAAAACCCGAACCCGATCCACTATCATCGACATCGTAGCTCAATCCCATAACCAATTCAAACCCAAGGTATTAATGTTTTTCACTAAGAAATATATGCACAACAACTGATCACCAGGTATTTGTCGAACCCCCGGTCAAAACAAACATTGGCGATGAATGAATGAAGAACAGAGGAAGAAATGAACAAAACAAAAACATGAGGAATGGATATTGGCCAATGTTCATGTTGGCCCCAATTTGTTGTCAATATAATGATGAATGGAGAGATGCAAATTAATTCAACAAATGAAAAATCCCCAAATTCCCTGCATAAGAATCTCATACCCGCAATACGATCGATCCACGAATCAATCCATTGGTTGATTATTTTGCATTCATCATAGGATAAGAAAATAGGGATAAATCCACATAAAACAAACATCTTACCTCAAGATAGATCAATCACTAATGAAGAAAAATCTTTATCATTGTCATTGGAAAGATCTTTGATTTCTGTTGGTGTGAACAATCCTCAATATGTCATCGTTATTCGCCAAGCCTTCCTCCAATGATCTCTCTCAATTCTCAAGGTTATTCACCCTTTGAATTTGTCATAATCGTACTTAAATAGAGTAAGATTAGGTCACTATGTCATTTTAAAAAATAATTTATTCACATGATAACTTTTTCACAAACATCTAACGCCGGCAAAAATTATATCAAGTCTAGGGTAAAGACGACATCCTAAACTCAACGGTGGTCTCAAATTTCCAATCTGGGACTCTGTTTAGGAGTTATTACACCTTTCTAGGGAAAATTTTTATGTGTGATATCAATATATTTAATATTTTTCAATTATTAATTTCGAGCTCACCGAGCCTCGGAATCTCACGTCGTCTCATCGCCTAACTCTGAAAATGTTATTAGATGTATTTCAAAGGTGTACATGGAAAAAATAGAGTCATTAGAGTTATGACTCTTAACACCTTTGCCCAAAAATTAATATATTATTAATTATATAAATATATATGAAAATTTATAATTATGTATTTATATTTATTTATAATTATATCAATATATTTATATTTATTTATAATTATAAATGATTTTACATGATTATATATATTTATTTATAATCATGTATAATTATTTATAATTATTTATTTATAAATATATTTATTATAATAAAATATTTATTATTATTATATTTATATAATTATAAAAATAAATATATAAATATATATTTTTTATATTTATAATTATAAATAAATATATTTATAGGGGGACAATGTGGGCACGGGAGCAACTCCATGGAGATTTCAACGACTACTAGGGTTTCACTGTGTTCATAGTTATTTCACGTTTTTTGGGGCATAAATTGCTATCGTGTGGGATGCCTCTAGTGGTTGGGAGTCCTAAAAAACATGGCCCATTGGTTTGTTTCTCTAGAGACTAGGTATGGACTCCTGCAACAGATAAAAATTCTGACGAGCTTGGGAAGCAACTCTTTTCACAGTATAGGGTTGCAGAAGTGGGTAGGTTTCAGAAGAAAGGAAACACAGCCCATGTGGTTGCAAATGAGGAAGCTATTTCAGATCGTTTTGTAAATGGTAGGTATTCCATCATTGCTCATCTCATCCTTCTGAGAGGTTCTAAACCCTAGAGGATTGAAGACTTAGAGAATCGTCTCGCCTTAATTTCAAGATTCAATTCTTGGAATTATGTCTCGATGGGTTGGGGTTATTTTCACCTCGTATTTCCTTATGAGGAATTGAAGTCGAGGGCATGGGGGTTTTGTCACGACCCGTCCCCCGGGGCCCATTCCGTGACTACCCCAAGCCCACCTTCCATAGGTCAGGGGATGTCGACTAGCACCGAAGGCATAATTCCCTAAAACTGGGAAGGCATTGCCTTTATAACCTGTAAACACACACACAAGCAAGCACATAGCTGGATACGAAACACTAAGTAAACTGTGTAACAAAAGAGTGAGGAAAGTAAAAGGGGCCAAAATACAAGCTCAACTAGAAAGTACAAGTATAACTATGATACAATACAACTGAAGAAAGAGAAAGTCAACTGATGGGTCATCCTATGTGGTTCCTACCTAAAGGGTAGGTACAGATCGCCTCCTCAGCACTCATCACCTGTCTGTCTCCTCCGTGTACCGACTCGTCGTAAGGTCCACCTCTGGGTACCGTCTAGACCTGGTACTCTCATCCTTATTCAGTGTTGTCTGTCGTCTGCACCAAACACAACGAAGTGCGGGCATAACCCGTGCAGGGGTGAGTATAACGATACTCAATAGGGACCCTGAGACCCTCTAGGTCTCACAAAATCCATCAAGGATAAACACAAAGTATGAAATACACATAAAACCTTACTTAGGTATATGCTCATACATATACCTAAGTTATCAAGTAATCCATCTCAATCATGAGGAAAACACAGAGGAACTGACTCAGCTCATACCAGGATTTATTCTAGGGTAGTAATAATAAGTAACATTCTGAACCCTCGGCTGCTGGAGAACTCATCCTCTATCGAGTAAAGTGGGTCTGCCGCGACACACAGAGGCACTTCCCACTAACCTTGGACTGCTGAGGTACTCCTCTTGTCGAGTATTGTGGGTATACCGCGTCACATAGAGGCGCTCCCCACTGTGGGTCTGTCGTGTCACACAAAGGTGCTCCCTCTCATGGCATGCTGAGGTACTCCTCCTGTCGAGTATCGTGGGTCAGCCGCATCACCAAGGCGCTCCCCACTGTGGGTCTGCCGTATCACCAAGGCACTCCCCACTGGGCCAGTCGAGTCACTCTGAGTCGAAACGGTCAGCAGTCGTCAAGTCTCAGCCAGCTACTAGGTTCTCGCACAATGCTCGCTCGTCTCCGGGAGGATCCACTCCACAAGCTACTGGTCGATGCTCCAACTGCCATGAAGTCCCATGAAGAAGTATCTCAAAGGTCTGCCACGTCATAGGGATCTCAACGTAATGGACGGTACGTCAATCGGACGCCCGGTCTGTGAGTTGTTAGCCTTTTAGTCCCGGGGGCCCGGTTGGATTCGTGCTCGATCCAACCTGACCGTTAGCCATAATAATCCAAAAATCCAGTGGGGTATACTAAAAGGGACCGTCTCGCTCCAAGATTTCCAACGTCGCTGACGGTTTGTCAAACGGACATCTGGTGCCAAAGTTATGGCCAAAAGAATGTAATTGGGTCGTAGTGGGCCCAAGTCCGGTCCGACCCGACTCGGGTCGACTCGGCCCGCAGTGCGGCCCGGCCCGTTGGGTCAGTCCGACATGCCATGAGGGGCTGCGGAGGGCCGCGGGTGGTCGTGAGGGCATGAGGTTGCGGTGCGACTCGGAGGGCCGGCGGGCTACGCGAGTCAGGGTGGCTTGGAGGGTCGGGGGTGGCGCGAGTCGGGGCGGCTCGGAGGGCCGGTGGGAGGCGCGAGCCAGGGAAGCTCGGAGGGCGGCAAGGGAGGTTCAACCAGGGCGCGGGGCCGATTCGGCCGGGAGGTCGGAGCGCCGCGGGGGCGCGGGGCCGATTCGGCCGGGAGACCGGAGCGCCGCGGAGGCGCGGGGCCGATTCCGCCGGGAGGCCGAAGCGCCGCGGGGGCGCGGGGCCGATTCCGCCGGGAGGCCGGAGCGCCGCGGGGGCGCGGGGCCGATTCCGCTGGGAGGCCGGAGCGCCGCGGGTGCGTGGGGGCGATTCGGTCGGGAGGCCGGAGTGCCGCGGGGGCGCGGGGCCGATTCAGCCGGGAGGCCGGAGTGCCGCGGGGGCGCGGGGCCGATTCCGTCGGGAGGCCGGAGCGCCGCGGGGGCGCGGGGCTGATTTGGCTGGGAGGCCGGAGTGCCACAGGAGCGCGGGGCCGATTCATCCGGGAGCCCGGAGCGCCGCAGGGGCGCGGGGCCAGTTCGGCTAGGAGGCCGGAGCGCGGCGGGGGCGCAGGGCAGGTTCGGCCGGGAGGCCGGAGTGCCGCACAGGCCGGTTCGGCCGGGAGGTCGGAACGACGCGGGGTGGCTCGGTCGAGGCGTGGAGCCAGGGCGCGTGGTCGGTTCGGCCGAGAGACCGGAAAGCCACGAGGGCGGCACGGGTCACGGAGGTCGCGGGGGCGGCGTGGGTCGCGGAGGCCGCGGGGGCGCGGTGCCGTTGCCTTCGTCACCTTCCTCCATTTCGAAGAGTACACCAAAGAAGAACAGCGGAGGGGTCGGGCCATGTTTATTTGGACCGCACCCTCCACGTTTAGAGTGATAGCAAGCGGTTCACAAAGAACAAAGCATGAATGTGTATGAAAGATATTTTAAATCATCATTTCTCATAACCCTCGTCAATCTCAATTCCCAAATCCTGCAAAAGAATTAGAAGGGGAGAACATGGGAAGTGATAATCAATAAACCCCTACCTCATTTGCTTAATGTCGTTGGCGCAAGAAGGTAGTACAGTCGTCGATTCGCCGTAGATGAGGACGTCTCGTGTCAGAAGAAGTCCCGAGGAAGAAGGTCGAAGGAGGTCGGCGTTCTTCGTTGGTGGAGCATTCTTCGTTGGAGAGCTTTCTCCCAAGTTCCTCCTCTCCCCAATTCCACCAAAAAGAATTCGTAACCCAAAATAATAGATTATGAGTTCTATTATGCTATTGGCATAAATTCAAATAGTTTAATTAATTAATTGATGTGTTGGCTCAATTAATTAAAGGGAAGGGTTGGCAAGATTAATTAAGGAGCGTTGGCACAATTAATGTAGGAGGAGTTGAAGAGCATCTCCCTCATTTATTGTGGGAGTTGAGAGGTTTAGGCCTCAGGTGGTCCCCACCACCATAACCTCTCATGGGAGGTTAGGTTCGGGTGGTCCCCACCAGCGAACATGCACCAGAGGTATTGACCGTCCACGAAGGACCCACTCCTGTCGATCCCCAATATCTACTGGAACCTCTGTAAAAGTTGTCCCATCGTAGACATCCAGCTCGCCATGGTCGATGATGTGAGAAAGGTCATGCACGTATCTCCTCAGCTGGGATACGTGGAAGACATTGTGCACCCGGTGCAACTGAGGTGGAAGAGCTAAGAGGTATGTCACCTCGCCAACTCTGTTGAGGACCTGAAAAGGTCCGATGAACCTCGGAGATAACTTTCCGCCTCGACCAAATCTCTGTAGACCTCATCAGGGTGAGACCAGTAGAAAGACGTGGTCACCATCCTTGAACTCCAAAGGTCTCTATCTCCTGTCAGCATACGACTTCTGCCTACTCTGTGCAGTCTTCATCTGCACCTGGATGATCTGCACCTTCTCTCTGGTAGCCCGAACCATCTCTGGTTCCACGAGTGCTGACTCCCCTGGGTTAGTCCATCACAAGGGTGATCTGCAAGGTCGCTCGTACAACGCCTCAAAAGGTGTCATCCCAATGGTGGAGTGATAGATATTGTTGTATGAAAACTCCACCAAATGTAAGTGATCCTCCCAGCTACGACCGAAGTCAAGGACACAAGCACGCAGCATGTCCTCGAGGGTCTGAATGGTTCGCTCAGTCTGGCCATCCGTCTGAGGATGGAAGGTGGTGCTCAAACGAAGTTGCGTCCTTAAAGCCACATGCAACCCTTTCCATAGCCGGGAAGTAAAAAATGTGTCACAATTGGAGACAATCGTTGGAGGTACTTCATATAGCCGCACAATCTCCTGCACATAGAGGCGTCCCAAGCTCTCTACTGAACCCTACTCTCTGATCGGTAGGAAGTGGGCCGACTTGGTGAGTCAGTCGACGATCACCCAGATAGAGTCATGTCCTCTGGATGTACGTGGGAGTCCTGTCACGAAGTTCATGGATATCTCATCTCACTTCCACTCTGGGACCTCTAAAGGCGGAACCAAGTCTGCTGGTACCTGATGCTCCGCCTTCACTTGCTGACAAGTGAGGCACTGAGAAACAAACTCTACTATTGTCTTCTTCATTCCCGGTCACTAGTGCTGTCGTCGGAGATCCTGGTACATCTTCATCACTCCTGGATGTACCGCTAGAGGGGATGTGTGGAACTCCCTCAACACTTCCTCCTGAAGTGACGCTGATACCATGGTACGTCCTCTGAAAAGGATGACGTGCTCCCCACCTTCAAAAAATCCATCAGGTGTTTGTCCTGTGAATATCTGAGCACATCGTGTCCTGCAGTCAGTGTCCCCACGTTGCGCCTCCCTGAATCGCTGAAGAAGTGAGGGAGTGACTGTAAGAGACTGAAGGAAAACTGCTCCATCTCTATCCACAAAGGATATCTGCAAAGCAGTCAGCTGCTCCGTCTCCTCGCCTAGCAGTTGTATACCAGATCTCCTGCTGAGTGCATCTGCAACAATGTTCCCCTTCCATGGAGTATAGAATATCTCGAAGTCATAGTCCTGGAGGAACTCAATCCAACGTCATTGTCTCGGATTCAGGTCCTTCTGAGAGAAGATATACTTGAGACTCTTGTGATTAGAGTACACAGTAAAATGCTCGCCCATCAGATAGTGTCGCCACATCTTCAAGGCAAAGACCACTACTGCTAACTTCAGGTCATGGGTAGCGTTGTTCTGCTCATGTTGTCTCATCTGCCGAGAACCATATGCGATCACTGCTCGCTCCTGCATCAGGACACATCCAAATCTGGTCCCTGATGCGTCGTAGTAGACTACGTACCCTACGCCCTCCGGGCACCGGTTCAAAAGTTAGAAAAATTCACTCTCACATTTACTGAACGTACCCGAAATAAAGTTCAGAAATTCATTCTGGGCACTCCGGGCCTCGGGATCACGCACCGTCAATTTTTGCGGACTCGTAAAATTTTCATTAAATTAAAAAAAATACATAGAAATTACGGGTCTTTACAGGTTTGGTTCGGTATCCCTCAAACCTAGATTCTTGCACATTCAGAATTGGGATTTCAACCTAAATCCACCTGATGACAGGCTCTACCCTACATGTATGGGTTAGAATCTATGGTTTGCACTAGATTTTATGGCATCATATGATCCTATATGACATTGCTTTATCTCTTGGCATCCTGGTTAAAATGGATAAACTGAGCATGCTAGATTTGGCCATTACACTCGCATGTTGGTAGAAGTCAACCTTGGATCAACTTTAGTTGATAAGGTCTTCCTTTTTACTGTCAAGGATGGATTCACTCTGAGAATTGTGTATGAAAATGTCCTTGCTTTTTGTACTCTTTGTAAGGTCATTGGGCATTCAAACTCTAGTTGTTGAAGGAGCCTCACTTGCTATCTTTGTGCTCGGTCTAGACATGAGGAGGCACAATGCCATATTAAAGGTTGGTCTTCTAATGCGAGGAGGGATCTACATAGACAATCCAAGGAACCTGCTGAGGATGGTCCTACCAAAATCTCTCAAAATGATAAGTAGGTCCCCAACTCTAAGATTCTTGGATCTTCATAGCAAGGGCATGGTGGTTAGGGATCTTCCCTTCCTCTCCCTAGATGTAAATCAAGGCCTTCGGCTGGCATTACAAAAGAAGAAGAGGAAAGGAATTTTCTTTGCATATAATCTTCTTTTAGAAAACTGCTTTTTAAAGGGTTTGAGTCATAAAAATCACCTGTTGACAAGGTGAGGACTCAACGGCGTCGTTACAAGGAAGTGAGCCAGTGGCGATAACGATGGGGGTCGGTGCATCCTCGGGTTGTGCCCCATGTTGACCTTTGAGAGGCCGCTTTGGAGCTGTCGTCAGTCGGTGCGGGCCTTGCCAGCGGGCTTGCACAGTTGACGGCCGCCTCAGGCGACGATGGAGTAATGCCCTAATGCCAGAGGTTGGTTATGACGGAGGATTGCAGTTGATGGATTGGGGTTTGCTTTGAATGGTGGTCGGATGCGGGCGTTGTGTGATCCACAAGTGGTTGAGACGATGATGGTATGCGGGGTTGATGACCCATAAGAGGGGTGGTGTCTTCTTCCATCGTTGATCACACCGGTCGTAGCAGGCAACTAGATCCACAGGCGAAGATGACTTCAGACGGTGGTTGGGGCAACAACATATGCAGATGACAACAAAGGAGCACTGATGGAGACAAGTCAACGAGTTCGAGTGAGTTGCTGTCAATTGAGCATTGATAACATTGTGGGAGCGTGCGCGGTGCTTCAACAGGGGTCTACGAGGCTTCTAATGTGTGGGCTTACGACCTAGCCAGTTGGAGGACCTTTGGGCTTGTATATAAAGGGTCCACAGGCCTATATATATTTGTATAAATAAAGGGTTGGGTGTATGGGTCATCCCTTGGGGTGATGACTTGTCTGGGTGCGTGTGTTTCGTTGTAATTGTACTCTCAAATACAAAATATATATATAATAAATATATTTATTATAATTTAATAATTGTTTAAACGTATATAATTTTATTTATAAAAAAAACCTCTTGCAAATTTTGCCCACATAAACTAACCAACTATATCAGTTATGTTAAAACATTGAGTGCTTTATAAAAACCAATCAATCAAATTCATTAATGCCAATTTTTATTTTATATGTCAAATAAGTTAAAAAATAACTTTTCTATCCACAATAAAAAAATGATTATATAAATTATAATTTCTTAAATATTTATAACAGTTAAATAATATCAAAATTAGTATTTTTTTTTTTGTATAAGTGACAAGACTATTAGTAAGAGAATTAGTTCGGTTCAACAATAACTAAATAATAACCTCAGTTTGGTAAAGTTAATTATTTGATTTGCATTATCAGTTGATAAAACGTTTCCGAAAAAGAGTGGGACAGTGAAGAGGGCAGGCGGCATCGTGGAATTTTCCCGAAGGTGTTGACGAGTTGACCCCGACTCGAGTCATCAATCAACAGTTGCCACACATTTATGCCCCCTCTGACTAGTTGATGTCGGGAGCAATTGAGAAAGGGTCCGCATTTCACACTCAAACCAAAATTTCCAGAAACTTGAGGAATTTTATCACACAAATCACGCCCCACGACATCAATTTCTTATTTCCGTTTTTTTTATCAAATGTGATGGTGATAATAATAATTTACTATTATTATAATTATGATTATTAAATAATTATTATAGCTCTCCAACGGCGGCTCGGATGGCACGGGTGAGCGGGGTGTGGGGGCAGAGGTCACGGGATCCAGTCCCGGGCCTCTGGTGCGCTGCGTTGTAATCGAAAACCCAATAATAATAATATACATTATCAAATTATTATTATTATAATTTTTATAATTATTTAGTGGTATAATTATAAGCAATATAACCACATTCACATGTCCCAATTGGACTATCCCACCAATCCCAAGGACTAACTCAAACTGTTCTAGACCAGGCCAGAGGCCGAAGTACAAAAGCTAGCAGTTACAAATCTCAATGATCTACCACAATACTCTGTTACAATCTAGAACTATGGTGTTCCGCCACGATGATACTTTTATAGTTCATCATACGCTGCTCTACAAAAGTACTGTTGTAGTGCCCCTATCAGAATCAGATTTACAGCATATGCAATGCCCAAAACAATGCCCTCAGTACAATACAATGCAACAAGGACCTTAACCGCTAGCATGAAGTGCAAATATAATTAAAACACAACCTCGCTCATTTGAGGATGCAAATCACGGTAAAGATACACACGCCCACAAAACCCAATAATAACAATAATTTACATTGACTATGAGAGGGGTAAATATAACGAAAATACTTACATACGTACCTGAAAAGACTCAAACTTGAGACATCTCCGAGACCACCCAAAGGTGTGACCAATTGTCACACGACCTAGGAGCAAACATGCTTTAGATTTTTATTTATTTATTGGATGATCTCCTTTTTAACTAGGTTGAAAGAGAACTCTTACATGACTCGTAGGTCAAGAAGCACAAGACCCATTACATGTCTTCAAGGTCCAAAGACCCAATTACACTAGAACTATCCCTCTCCACCATTTACTTCATTGGTTGCGTCTAGCTACCCACCTCATATGGCTGGTCAGCTAACATTGCCCCGTGCAAAGTTGCACGATGCCTAGTACCAATGACAATGTTATCATACTCTATCTTCATTCTCAATCCGATTCGCTCTGCTCTGGTGGTTGATACTTGCTATAATTTCTCTTATGGGACCTTCTCATGTGTGATCTAACCTGACTGTTTCATGGCTCAGAGGCCCATGGCCCGAAGGCCTAAGGTGGCTCAGAGGCCTTGTGCCCTGAACCCCTATGGTGGTCTGAAGGTCCTATAACCCGAAGGCCCAAATCTATGGCTCGTAGACACAAATCGGGTGAATTGGTGCTACAAAAACAGTTACACTGGCTCAGAAATTCATCTCTATCCAGTTTTGAACCTAAGTCTTTTGAATGTAAGATTACAGGGTTTACCACTCAAGCATCACCCCAACATCACCTAGGAGTAAACATGCATAATAAAAATAATATTAATAATAAGAACAATAATGTTTACTCAAGTATAAGTGATTACAAGCAACAAACATGCATACACTCAAGATAGTGAGTTGAGCTTTATCCCTCCCCACAAGGATTGACAAAAATTCACTAGAACCATTCTTATTTATATTACAATAATATACATTTTTTATGCCTTTTTGAAGGCCACACCCTAGTGGCTATCTAGAGGAAACAACACTCGTACCCTCCACCATTCACTACTACAAAAAGGTCATTAGCGACCACCAAAATCGGTAGTTAATGGCTTATAGAAGCCGCTATATGGTGTCACTGAATTTTTTTTTTAAAAAATTATAATTAATACACCACTACAACTGGTATTTAAAAAAAACAAGAAATAACCATAATTAGAAAATTCAATATATGTATACATTGTAAATAATTTAATAATCTCTCCACTACCTTGTTGAATCATTTTCCAAGCTCCACACCCATCATCTCATAACTGAAAATCAAATAAATTAAAATTAATACATTAAAAAAACAAAAAAAAAACCAATAATCAAAACCCACTAGAATATTTACAGTAACACTTAGTACAATAAATAAATAGTCTGTGGTCATTTTTTCTTCAACATATTACTTGTTTTAATTATTTTTTTAATCTAAAACTATTTTTCATTTATCTTGATCACACCACATATCAAATTGATGTGTTGTCTACTGAGTCATCACAAATAATTCAAAGATAGATTCTCTATGATTTCATGTCAATCCAAGATCATTTGCTATGATTTTGACCATTACACGTATGTTTTAGAGATTCAAAATACTAAAAATGAGTTTTCGATCATCCCGAGTAAACTGCAAATTAGATTGATGCGACGTCAATTCATACATTTTAAAAATCAATTTGTGGTCATTGACGTAGGATTTCATGGCAATACAAGGTTGTTTTCTTGGTTTTGACTCCCTGCTACACATTTTTAAAGACTCTCATATCTTTAAAAACTGATTATTCAGTCATTCCGAGCATACCGCATGTCCGTTTGATATTCCATCTACTTATACACATCACATATAATTCAAAAATAGTTTTCTTATAATTTCACATCATTACAAGGTTGTTTGCTATGATTTTCACCATTACACACATGTTTTAGAGTTTTAAAACACAAAAAATATGTTTACAGTCATCCTAAAAAAACCACAACTCAGATTGATATGACGTCAGTTCCTACATTTCAAAAATCAATTTATGATCAATTTCCCATGATTTTACGCTAATTCAAGTTCATTTTTTTGGTTTTGATCCCCTAACACATGATTTTAAATACTTTGATATCATTAAAAACTGTTTATTAAGACATTCCAAGCACACCACATATTGGATTGACGTGTCGTCTGCTTATACACATAAAAAATAATTCAAAATCAATTTCCCTGTGATTTCACGTTATTTGGAGGTTGTTTGATACAATTTTGTTTATTACATGTATGTTTTAAAGTTTTAAAACACTACAAATGTGTTTTTGTTCATCCCGAGAAAACCGCAACTTGGATTGATGTGGAGCTAGTTCATATTCAAAAATCAATCTACAGTCACTCTCTTATGATTTAAAAGAAATTTGAGGTTTTTTTTAGTTTTTTCCCTCTGATGCATGTTTTTAAAGACTTTGATATCTTTTGAAATTACTTATTCAATCATTCCAAGCACACCTTGTTGGTAATCGACCCCAACATCTGATTACCAGACGTTATCCTCCAACCACTAGAAACACGCCACTAGACGCTATAATTTTTGAAATATAGTGTTTTTCACTTCATCGATCAAATGATCCCCACAACCTGAGTGTCTAGAATTGGGAAGTCCAAGAACCCCATTCACTACATTGATCCACTATTAAAAACTAGTTTTGATCACCTCACAAACCTCCTTCTGAGACAAGAGAACAAGCAAACAAGCAAACGACAAACACACATGCAAGCACAACATACAGGCACAATGTACAAAGGGATTACGTGGTTCAGACGTTGTGTCTTACATCCACGAGAGAAAGACTTCAACTCTTTAATTCTAATGAAACATTCACCTGAGTTACAAAGTAACCAAGTTCTGGAACCCTACCCATACTACAGGAAGAAGTCTCACCAATCGCATCTAGTGGTTGTATCTTCTGACACTTCTCCTTCTAGTCTTCCGCCCTTCTAATTATGACCTTCCACCGTTGCTCCTTAGGCCTTCGACATTTGGGTGTGCCATCTTGGTGCTAGCACATGCTTGGATATGCCCCAGTTGGCCACTCCCAAGCCACCCTAGCCTCTAAGTTAGTCTAGCTTCACTTGTGAATGAGTCCCACCTTTATAGTGGGTCCCAGTAGGCTATCCAGTTCCATCACTTTCTTATATTCATGAAGAATCCACAATTGGCCTTTACAACTGATATTTCTTTATAGCATCTACTATGATTGACAACAACCACTAAACTATGCACATCGCCATTTATGATTCACACTAATGACTTTAATGAAACATTTCATTTATTGCTAACCCAAGAGGAAAGTCTCTCATATATCATCATCAACAATTCTCGTATTGCCTATAACTTCGGCACATTCCATAACTACCTCCGTAACTACATGCTATATACTAGAAGCTTCCCCTTCTATCTACACCACTCCTTCCTTTGTACATGACTACTTATCCAAGTGCATTTTCCTTGATGATGCACCTTCTATGACCCACACTCGTATAACAATGTGTTGTAGCTACTGCCACCACCAAAATATTATTCGCTTGGATTCATCTGTTGAACACTATTCATTCAACCATCTCTGTTGTGTCCATTGAACATGTATCATTCATATCCATATACAGTCAAGGCTTTCGTTGACCTGAATTCAGACATCTCATGACGAAGGTGTATAGTTTATATCTAGATTTCCCAAGAATAAATTTTGGATACATAACATCCTAAGATTCTAACAATTGACCAAAAAATAATTATTACATTAAAACCTAACAATCTCCAATTTGAGAATTGTTTTTGCAGGTCAAGTCCGACAATCTCTCACTTGAAGACTATTTTCATTATTTTTCCAAAGTCTCACCAGCTAGATTCCATTAACCCTTGTAGCACACACATGGTTCTCCTCCATGCCACTTTTGATCATCAAAGTCCCTCTAAAGAAATGACTCCTTAGTCCTCTAGACCTTGATCTCATCTGAATGCCTCTAGGGAAATTCCTCTAAAGAAAACGAGCTTTTATTTGAGTCACATTTATGTCCCATCAATTAACTGTATCGTGTATTGTGTCTATGGACTTGCTCCTACTAACTTATGATTCTAAAGACTCTATTATAAATCTTCCACGAAATTGAGAGTTGTCCAGTACATCGAGCTTCAGGGATACCATCAGAAACGACCTCTATCCGAATATTTTAACATCCATAAATTCTAGTACCATCGTACAATGAAATCCCACTGAAAAACTTCCTCCAATGCAATCAAGACAAGCATAGATCTTTCCTCCCACTACATTCTGGCCTCGATTTTTATCTTTCCAAGATCTCCCTCCCTATGAAGGTCCTTCTATTTCTCTAAAAATCTTCTAAAAATTGTTTCACAAAGCTAGACTCAGTACAAAATAATTAGTTTTTTCCAACAAAAGTATATCTGTTGGTAAAAGTGCATTTTTTGTTCATAAAATGTTTTAGCAACAAAAATTGTTTTATCACTAAATTTTTGGTAAAAACTTCATTGTTAAATGTTATTGTGATAGATATAGTTTTATTGAAATTATAATAATACCAACATATAATATATGTGTTGGTTAAAAATTTTTGCAACAAATTCATACGACTGATTTAATTATTGATAATATTATTACCAACATTTATCTTTTCACCGATAATATTATTAACAATATTATAATCAATATAAGCAATTAATATTTATTTATAAATTAATTTTTAAACAAAATATTATGCATGGGTATTCCAATATTTGTTGCTAAAAATTTGTATTATTTTTATTAATCTAACTATATATAATATATTTATTATATAATAATTAAAATTTGAGGCTGAAGCCTCAGTTTATTCAGGGAAAGGGGCTACACTCGCAACGGGATCCACACATATAAGCAGATCCCATTTCTTAGAGGTTACTTTTTTTGCACTTGTACTTGTGGGTGTAAGAAGAAATTTGTGAGATGGTTGTCACTGTTGTGATTAACTAAACAGTTCACTTTCTTTACATTTGTTGCAGGTACCCTTTCTTACACATGTACTTGTGGATATAAGCATACGTCTACATGACTGTTGTCACTGATGTGGTTCACCACTCATGCAACAAAAAAATAAGATGTGTATAAATCATCAAATAATAAAACTCATCGGAAGTCTCTTATATCAATTTAATTTTCATCCTTGTTGAAAGTCTCTTATATCAATTTCATTTTATGCCTTTGGAATTAAGGCATAAAGTGGGAATTAATTCCATAGGGTATATATCTGGAAAGAAAAAATTCCTTGACCGCATTCATGATTTCTACACGCATGAAATCCTAGTAAAACATGAAGAACTTGTTGCTAAAACCATCCAGACCTGCTGCACTCCCCATATTCAAAGATTACAAGGCAATTTTGACATATTCTTCAAAATTACCTCTATACAGCCTCAAAAGGTATCAACATCATGCATAAAATGGGAGAATTTCTCATAGAATTTCCCTTCCCCCCCCGTTACTCAAAATCAATGGGGGTTCTTGTCTCTCAACTGGAGGATCATTCTTGACGATGTCCTCTTATCTCCCAAATGGTAGGTATCATCATGGTTGAATATCTCTACAATTATAAATGCACATCTAAAAAAACATAACATAATATTTCCACAATTTCACAAAAGAGATCTTACATCCAGATAAAACATGTCACCCCACATACACTATCCCATTAGATATAACCACTAACCCATTACAATTCTCAACCACCCTAACCTTGGCCATTTCTAACCAGGGTTAAACCAACTCCCAAATTTTCACTTTATATTAGACGTCATTTTAACCATCCCACAATCATCTTTCAATCCTTTATACAACAATAATATTTTTTTATTAGACACACTTTCTTTAAAATTACAATAGAATCAAGATGTATTTTTAACTCCTATACCCGACCAAAACCCATTTTCTCATGTTTTCCTAGCATGATGCATGTCAAATATATCCCTAAGTGCCTAGAATGATGCATGCATATATGACCTCGTGTCATGTCAAGCTACAAATGAAATCTTAAACATTAATAACATCACACTACAAGTGCATCACTCAAGGTGAAATAACATCCAACTATAACGAAAATCATCAAGAACAACAATCCCAGCATGGGTACTTGGTTTTTCCCCTATACATGGGTTAGCTACTCCCATGCACGAGCTCATTGTAAAGGTTTTACACATCCTAGTATCCTATATACCTCCCCCAAATAAAATAAATAATAGAAAATAACAGCTCTGATACCACTTTGTGACGAACTGACCTGGGATCTATTAACTGGTGCCTCAAGCCAGTTCACAACATGACCTCAGACATGCCTCCCCGTATGCTAGAGGATTCCGACTAATAGTGAGGATCTGATGGAACACTTAGGGATACTATACCATCTTTATCTAAGTAATTCACAATAGATAAAATAAGAACTAATAGAAATAAAACAAAATATAATCATACATCACCACAACAATTTCTCAAAATCAGGTACATGCCCACAACCAATCTGTAACTATTCCATGTCATGTCATATAGTGCCAAGTGCACTGGAAAACCCAAAATAAATACATGTTGAAGAATCCCCAAAACGGGTCCCAACATCAAGTTTGGTCCCTTCATCCCTACACATCTCTAAGCCCTAAATCAACCCTCAAACATAGGCCCCTTGACCTTTTCCTGGCCTGCAACCATGAAGTCTTCTCGAGTACCTAATGGAGGCTCAAGAAGAGTGTGAGTAAAACTCAATAGTCCACCACCAACGGTGCCTAAAAAACATCCAATCTAATACAATTCATGAAGAAGTAAATATAATAAGGGAAAAAGAAAACTAAAATAGGTTACATCATTTAACATTTATTAGGTCTATTAATTTCACTCTCACTTCCATGTTTTACCCATTTTCATCAAACATGCTTTGTCCCATGCTGGTCATCTCAGCCATGCGACAAAGGGTCACAAGTCGGTAAACATGGAGCCTCAGTCCATGAATCCAATCGGGATTTAGAACGCCATGTTCGCCCGTCCCAACCATAGTATAGGATGCCATGTCCATACCCTTAGGTTTAGGAGCATCATTCAATTCCCTGAAAAACTACTATGCATAGGGACACCTGGAGCATCAGTCTAGATCGCCCATGGGAGTGGATCATCATTCCAACATCCCACCAACCATTTTTCACATCCACACAGGCTCTTCATCATTAACCATTTTATCATAGAAAACAATAAGGTGCACTATTTCTATTTAATCACATTTCCATGGTTCTTTACAATCATCATGTTCTCAATTCCAAACACAAGACCATTTTACCATTTTAACACACTATAACCATTTATTCCCCTTTACAATCCATTTAACCATGAGGCCAAGCCCCATTAACCAATTATCACATGTATCCCTTTACACACCATCACTTATTTAACTCTTCAAATTAAGAAAATCATCTCGTCTTTTCATGTTATTTGGTTAATCATATTTAAAATTGGTTTAGTATCATAAACCCCTCAATTTATCATTCAACATTCCAATCTTTCATGTTCAAGGGAGTGGTCCATCCCAAGGGTGTCCATAGGCCCAGTCTAATCATCCTCATCAGATCCCACATGAATCACAAGGGACCCAACACATCATTTAGACATCCAATTACTCATTTCCTACCATGGGAAAAAAATATATCATAATGGAACCAAGATCACAACCACACATACATAACCAACATCAAGACTATGGGATATAACTTGAAGACCACCTACCACAAGTTCTTGGGTGAAAACTCACTTAACCTTAGCCTTTGATTCAAACTCAACTAACCCTCAAATCCCCAACTTAGAATCTTCTAGAAAAATAAGGTTTTAGGGCATCCGATAGAGAAGAACAACCACACATGCACTTTTCTAGAAAAAATATGAAAGAGGAGTGTTATAATCACCCAAATATTCAAATCACACCCAAACATACTCCAAACGACCAAAAATAGAAGGAGAATCATCACTTGGAAGCTTGGGGGGAAGGAGTTCATCACTTAGCTATTTTAGGGTGGAATGGGGGTGAAAATAAGGTTAGGACCCTTAAATCCCAAGGAAAAAAAACTATAAATACCACCACTTTAATGAGGCGCATCATTTAGCCACATGGTTGGCCAAACCGTGCACTAATTGTGCACCACCCTATGTCCAAGAGGGGGCCAGGTCGCATGGTTTCCTAGGAGCTCACACAGTTTGACAAACCATGCAGTGGCCATGCAAAATGTCTTTGTCCAAGTTTTAATGGTTTGAAGGCTCCCCCTTGCACGGTTTGTCAACTATGTACCCTCCCACTACAGGATGCACAGTTAAGGTGCACAATTACTACTAACTATATCCCAAGCATGCGCCCTACCCAGTATAGCCTCTTTTCTTCCTTTTTCATGTCCTGGACCCCTAGAAAACCCCTGATGCGCCCCATATTCTCCGGAAACATTTCATTAACCAGAAAAGAAAGAGATCAACCAAAATTTAAATGGATCATACCTCATTAGAAGTTTGGGATCTTGTAGTGTATCATGTACTGTGCCCATGTTTGTTCCTATGTACACCTAGTCGTGTTAGTGTACCTAGTCATGTTCATGTACCAGGCCAAGTCCAGGTATATGGCTTAGCCCGTGTACTTTAACCATGTTGTGTACCAAATAATTTCTATGACTGTGTATCCTCTGAGATACACGTCAAGGCACTGGGTGAGGTTCACACAACATATGACACATGTCACATGGTGTATGATACTTTTCTTCTTTGCAAAAACCCTAGCATCACATCCAGGGACCCACACACGCTGTGTGTTCTTTCGTTATACATCATGTAGTGTGGAAATTTCCAAAATCCGTAGATCTTCATGCAGATTCCTCCTCCACTACTATCGCACCAATTTCCTCTAAAAAAACTTGCCTCAAGATATGGATCTGAGTCTACCAAACTTGATCTCTACAGGAGATCTGATTTTTGGCCGTCCAAATCAATCAAAAAACCTTCATTGTCGATTCGTTCCACCATTTCACACCAAAACCGCAACCGAGGATCCCAAAACCCGAACCTGATCCACTATAATCACCATCGTAGCTCGATCCCATCACCAATATAAACCCAAATCTGTAGTATCAATATATTGCACCAAGAAACAAATGAACAATGATTGTTCACCGGGTATTTGTCGAACCACCAGCCAAAAAAAAAACACTAGCGATGAACAAATGAAGAACAGAGGAAGAAATGAAAAAAACAAAAACATGAGGAATGGAACTTGGACAATGTTCATGTTATCCTCAATTCATTATCATTAGAACGATGAATGAAGAGATGCAAATTAATTCAACAAATGAAAAATCTCAAAATTCCCCACATAAGAATCTCATACCCGCAATACGATCGATTCACCACTACAGGAAAACAGAATATTTGCGACGGGATCCCGTCGCAAAAGACCTTTTGCGACGGAGCTCCGTCGCAAATCGCCCGTTGCAGAAAACGACATCGCAAATAGGTGTTTTTGCGGCGGTTCCATCGCAAAAATAGTATTTGCGACGGTATTTTTCCCCCGTCGCAAATTGGTTTTCGTTTATATATAAAAAAGGTATCTATGACGGGCCATCGCAGATATATTAGTTGCGACGAGTTTCTAACCCATCGCAAATGGGAAATTTAAATAATATTTGCGACGGACCGTCGCAGAAATAGTTTTTACAACAGGTATTCTTTCCGTCGCAAATGGGACAGTAAAAAAAATTGTTACAATGAGTCACCCCGTCGCAAATACTCCCGTCGCAAATACTAAAAAAAAAATAAAAAAAATAAAAAAATTAATACAAATCGTATAATATTATATAAAAATAATAATAATATTAATAATATAAAAAAATTATATTATTATAATATAAATAAAAATATATATATAATATAATTAATAAATATTAATATAAAATAATAATAATATGAATATAAATAATATAATATTATATAATAATACTAATATTAATAATATAAAAAATTAATATAATAATATTATTATTAAATTATGTATATAATAATAATAATAATATTAATAATATAAAAAAATTATATTATTATAATATTAATAATAAAAAATATATATAATATAATTATGAAATATTCATATAAAAAAATAATAATAATATGAATATAAATAATATAATATTATATAATAATAATACTAATATTAATAATATAAAAAATTAATATAATAATATTATTATTAAAATAAACATACATATTTATGAAAAAATTATATTAATATTATTAATATTAATAAAATTATAAAATTATAAACTTCTCAATATTAAAAATAAATATAAAATATTAAAAGTAATATTACTAAAATAAACAGACATTAAAAATAATACTGATAAGTAATAAAATATTAAAAAAAATAAAAACAAATTAAATCATGCAATATTCGTACCAATATGAAAGAGGAATTATAAATAGTTAATATGACAATAAACTACAAATTTAAATGTTTATTACATGTAAAAAGATCACTGGGGGGTGGAGAATCTGGAGGACCTGAAGGAGGTGGTGGAGGAAACTCCATCCCTAAACTATGAGTCAGACGACGCATATACTCCATCTGCTCCTGATGTTGCTCCTCATATCGACGCCTCTCCTCATCCTGCTGCTGACGCATCTGCTCCTGCCATCGACGCATCTCCTCATCGTGCTGCTGACGCATCTGCTCCTGCCCCTGATGCAAATCCTCTATAAGCTGACTCTGAGCATGCAACTGCTCCTGATACTGTGAGGCAGAAGATGATGTCTCTCCACGAGCTCCTCTCGAGCCGGACGCCGACATCGCAGCGGTACCATAATAAGCTGCATGAGTCAAATGAGAGCCGATACCAACTACTCGGCCTTTTTCGAAGCCATACTGGGTTGCCTGTATCCATACCGTCTCATCAAAATGGTGGGCACTAGTCTGATCACCCGTCTCTTCTTGACTCTCAGCCTGTGTTTGAGAGGTCGCGGCCTCATATGACTCCTTAAGTTTCAATTAGAAATTAAAATAATGAAAAGATTATATGTATTTAATTTTCAAACTGAAAAGAAAATAATACTGACCACAATATGACGCTGGCGGTCACCTCTAATCTCTCCAGTAGCCGGATCAGTGTACATCCTCTGATAAACACCGTACGTCGTAATATCAGGATGCTTGGCTTCCTATATGAATATAAAATAATCTGTTTATATTTAAAGTTGTATAAAATATTAAAAAATAAGTACTTACCAGACGCTCTCTATGCGCACTGAATGTACGACTACCGGCTCAATGTGTCACCTCTTGTCTCCCCCGATTCTGTCGACCCAATGCAGATCTCCTCTAAAACCCACCACCCAACCAGTGTGTACATAATCCATCCCAAACGCGAGATGAAATGTACTCTGGTCGGTGGGCTCTACAGGACTCATCAAATTCTGTCACTCCGGCTTTCTTCACAGCTGCCTTTCTCAGATTATGCAAAAACTAACGGAAACGGTCACGCATAGACACCACCCATACCGCGTGGATAGTGGCACGCATGGTCTCATCGATGGGATACCATAAACCCTAATATAAAGTTATTAATGAATTAAATTTCAAAATAAATAATATTTAATTACGTACCATCCAATGATCGAACATGGCGGCCTGCACATCAGTGGGAATCTGATCCCATGTGAGCCAGGGCTGAGAAAAATAATTGCGCAAGATAGCGCTCCCCTGTCCAATAGCTATATGCATAAAACTGTGAAAAAAGAACAAATAATCAAATAATTAAAATATAAATAAATTATAATGAAAGATAACTAAAATACACAGGTTACCATACCACCGCATGTGCGCATCAAATCCAAGAGGTGGACGTCGCTTCGGGATAGGATATGGAATCATCAGTCTGGCAAGACCACGCCCCCTCCGAGTGCTCCCTGTAGTGCCAATAGCCTGAGGGTCAGATGACTCAAGAACCTCATCATCCATAGGTAGATCAGCCTCCAACAAATGACGATACGTTTCTGAGTCCATCTGAAACATGAAATGATTGTTATTAGAAAACAGTTGAAAATAACTATTATGTATAGATATATATTTGTTATGATTCTAACCAGCATTTTACTATGTCAATGTTCATCTTCATCATCATCTTCATAGTTTTCAATGTCAATGTCTTCATCTTCCTCATCAACATCATCAATTTCCATATTAGTTTCACTTTCATCATCTCTTGTCATTTCAAATTCAGTTGTAACATCATTGAACACATCGTCACCATCGACCCTTAACTGTGGGGTGTCATCCTCGATATTCACGTCTCTTTGTGAAAAAGATGTGTTTTGAGGAGTGTCCTAAAAAATTTCATTTCCTTGCACTTCAGTGGAACCACATTCAGTTTGAGTAAACTGATTTTCTTGAGATCTAACTTTTATTATACTCCACCAATCATCCAACTCTTTTGTAATAGCACAATATTTTGCATAATAAATTTGATGTGCCTGATGAGCCAATAAAAATGGTTCATTTAATGCAAGAAGAATTTTATGTTTGATATCAACAATTCCATGAGTCGGATGAATACGCAAGCCTCTCTCAGTATCCAGCCATCGACATTTAAACATTGTTACATAATTCTGTCCCAAATAACACAGTTTAATAATTTATTCAAGCATTCCGTAAAAGTCAACTTCAATATCTCTATGTTGTGATCCCTTCAAACAAACACCACTATTCATTGTTTTCTTTGATTCCCCATATGCACGTGTATGAAAGCGATAACCATTCACCACATATGCATTATAAGATTTAACCATTTTGGATGGTGGGCTACTCAATATACGCAATCGACTATCAATCTTATCACCATGTACAGATACCTGAAAATTTGTAAAAAATTTATCACTATTACAAGTAATAAATTGATTTTATATGTAAAACCAAAAAAGAATCTACGTTACCAGTTTTTGAAACCAGTAGGCAATTTTTTTTGCTGAAGTTCTTCTAAGCCAGCTGCTATAATTTGTGGAAATTGTTTCTTGATATGATCATCATATAACCTAAAAACACAATATGATTAATTTACTATAACAGAATCTATAGAATAAGGGATAGGAGCACTCACTGTACAATTGGTGACATTTCTTCACAGTTGAGTTAAACATATGTATGAGCTCTATGATGTTCATCATCTGAAATCCATCTATCATGAACTCCACCAAAGCCAAGTTTGGGATGATTGAAAACTGATAATTGATTGTTCATATCATCATCAACATTCCCCTTGTTCCAGCCCATGTGGTAAAATTTTGAGGGATATTCAGATTCAAAATAATGAGAGCATAATAAAGCAATTTCCTCTTGCAAATAAGCTTCAGCAATTGAGCCTTCAACTGATGCTTTGTTACGTACTTTTTTCTTCAATTTCTGCATGCATCTCTCAAATGGGTACATCTATCGAAACTGAACCGGACCTCCACATTTTGCTTCATGTGGAAAATGTAATATCAAATGTTTCATTGAGTCAAAGAAAGTCAGCGGAAAGATTTTTTCCAGTTTGCATATAATTACAACAATAGCTTCTTCCAGTTTGCTTAGTGTATCGTAGTCTGTTGTTGCCGCACACATGTCTCAGAAAAAATATGATATATCTATTATCGAATCCCAAATCTTAGAATTCAACAAACCTATTAATCCAATAGGCATAAGTCTTTCCATTATAACATGACAATCATGACTTTTTATGTAACGACCCAAAGTTTCATTAATGGAAAATCCCTCTTGATCCAGTTAAATGTTTCTTTATGAAAAATGTTTTTATAAGATGTCAACTTCTTTAAGTTTTACGTTAAGATTTGTGACCGTTACTTTTATAGCCGTTGAATAGTGATCATCTGGGTAGTTTAAATATAAGGCTTTAACGAACCAATTTTCTACTCATACAAAGGAAGCGATGGCCTCATCCAGTAGAATTGCCCCTTACGAAGCCCATTTGTCGGAGCTCGGAAAGGAGGTGGCGTCTTTGGGCTTTGCCTTTGACCAAGCCCAAGCTGAGCTTCATCAAGTCAAGCTCGAACGTGATCGTCTACGGGAAAAATGGAAGTTGATAGAGATCACCACTCGAGCGATGTTATCCGAGCAACCCCAAGAGTCTGTCACCATCGCACACCTTACCCTTAGGTCTTATGCGACTATTTTAAGGGGTTATGTAACAAATAAGTAGCACCATGTTCATGTACATTATTTTTGTATATAATAATGAATATAATTTCTAGTCATTTTTGATACATTGTAATTAGTTTTTAAAGTACAAATGGTGTTTTTAGTTATTATTTAATTAAGAATTATATTTTATTAAATTAAAGGATTTTCGAATTAAATAATATTTTAATAAAATATTATTATTAATATTAAATTAATTTTTATTAAATATAAATGATCTTATAATTTTATGAATGCAATTAAAAATTTTATTAAGGTTTGAAAGCCATTTCTGTCAAAACCCGTGAATTTTTTTATAAATGTCGGTTTTTATTTTAAAAGTGAAAATTCACATATTTAGAAAATTATTTAGATAAAATAAATATTATTTTTTGAATCAGGACGTCGAAATTATCCAACGGTGAATTTTTCATAATTTTCTGAGACAATCAAATTTTTGGGTAAAAATTAAATACCATTTAAATATATAATGTGTTTTATGACATCATAATGACCCAATGGTGATGTAATAAAATACCATAATCCTTATTTTCGGCCAATATGTGTTTTATCATTAAAATAATGAGGTTTTGGGTTTGTTTGACTCACTTTTCAAAGCATTAATGAAGCCCTCAAGACTTATTCAACACTTTGCCTTTTTAAATTAATTTCCATGGGAGTGTGACTCACCTCCACATAAGCAACCCTAATTTTTTAATAAGTTCGGACCTTGGCCTTGTAAAATATTGTTTTCCTCTTTCCTTTTCCAGAAACCATGGGAAAATACCATGGGATGGTTTGTGGTTTGGATTATTTTAATATAAGGGGTCCCAAACCTAAATAATAGAGAATTCTCTCACCTTTCCTATATAAACCCACCCAAGCTCCCACTTCCTCCTCACTCAAAGCCCTTGAAGTTCGTCCAACCTCCGCCCTACTCTCTCTAGAATCCTCCCAAGGTGCCCCAAGCTCCCAAGAAGCCTCTCACAAGCCTCTCTCTAGGCTTTGGAAGTACACTTCCAAGTAAGGGTTTTTCTTCCTTTCTCATTTTTGTCAATTTTCTTTAAGTTGTATTGCCCTTTTAATTTCATTTATGAATGTTGGGGTATGGTTTCGCACCTCTCCCATACTTCCCTCTTATTGTTTGAATTATGGGAGACCCCTTTCTCTCTCATTAAATTCCTCCCATGTACACCCGTTACTATGCCGAAATTCCGAAAGGAACCTTTTTCTCCTCTTCTATATTCAAGCAATACTTTTGTATCATGAATCTAAATTCCTTTTCAATTGTTGGGACATGTATCTATATGACCTTCTTACTGTCCATTACATGTAAATATGATGAGGAACCCCTTTCTCTCTCATCAGCCTTTTTTATGAATTCTTATGTCACGCCGTTACGCTGCCGAAATCACACCGATTTTCTAAGCCAATATCATTGTGTAGTGAATACCATGCCCATTTATCCATCAAGGGTATTCAACTTTATGCACGTTTACTTATTGATTGTAAAGTTTCATGTATGAATTCCACATTCCTTTATCGTGGAATAAATGATTATGTTTTATGAATCCATGTTTTATGATCCATGTGACACACTTATGCATGAAATGAAATGTTTAAGAAGGGTGCGCCCGGATAGCGCTCCAATGCATTGGGTAAAGTATAGTATCATGATACGTCATGTGCAATGAGTGTTGACTCATGCTAATTCAAGTGCAACGAGGGTTTACTCGTGCTTCAAGTGTAATGAGGGTTTACTCATGCTCCATGTGCAATGAGCCTTGGCTCATGCTAATTCAATGTTAAGTGTTGTTGCCACATTTCCATGTTATGATTATCATGCTTTATCATGCCTTTATGTTCATGTCTCTATTATGATCTATTGATATGCCTATTGCCTAACATGTATTGTACTCCTCATGTTATTCATTAAGTACTCCCTTACTGGGCTTTATAGCTCACCCTTTTCTTATGCATGTCCTCAGGTTATCCCATGCAATGCTAAGTACGAAGGAATGTAGTGGTCATGTAAAGGAAGTTTTCAATAAGGATGTTGTATTTCAAGTTTAAAGTTTTTATGTAATGATCCTAAGCCCCAAAGACACTAAACCTCTCGATCTTCTTTGTTGTATCAAGTGGAGTTTTATGTAATAAAGCATGTTTAAGTTGTAATAAAAAGCAGGGTTGTCATAGTTGGTATCAGAGGATAGGTTTAGTTATTTTTGGGATTAGGAAACCCTAGTAAAGCCTTAGATACAAGACTAAGCATAATAAAAACATCCCTAAGTTTTGGTAAATACTAAGTAAGTTTTTTATTAAACAAATACATCCCTGTCTGGATACGAGCAGGTAGAGGCGGCTCTGGAACAGATGTATCCTAGGGGTAAAACCCGAAAACACCGCTTTGAGCTAGACTCGAACGGGAACTGGTGCACGACAACGGGCCTTGCTGCACTCTTGGTTACGAAACTCCCGGGGGATATGTTTTGATAAATTCACAATCTTAGTATGAACCCTTATTAAGGGAAAAATGCCCCTAAGAATATATGTTAGAAGGAAGATCATGAAAAGCCTGGATTGAATCCTATAGACTCATGAGTTAAAGAGATTAAAGTTTATTTATAAGTCATCAACTTTTGTCTTTGGATTACCCTTTATGTGTTACCCCTAACTTTCCTTTTATTCCAGCCAATGGCCGGTAATAGGAGAACTCGGGCTAACAACCGTTGTGAAGATCAGTGTGATGATTGTACTAATGAGATGCCCAATCCAATGGGAGCGGGAATCGCGAACTTTGTCACGCTTCTCTCTCAGCTAACTCAAGTTTTGAATAGAAACACTGGTCAAGAGGAACGTTCAACCCCCCCTAAGAAAGAACAAGTCTCTATTGAAAGCTTCATGAGACAAAGGCCTCCTACTTTTAGTGGATCATCCGATCCCACGATTGCTGAACAATGGATCAACTCCATTTAAAAGATATTCTCCATCCTCCAATGCTCTGAAAAAGAGAAGGTTCTCCTGGCGGCTTATCGTATGGAGGGTGAATCTGATCAATGGTGGACGTTGATCAAAAATATGAAGCCTGAGGAGGAGATCGAGGCTTTGGAATGGAAGGTATTCCAGAAGATGTTTTTCGATAAATATTTTCCACGCACCCTCCGTCTTAAGATGGAAAGGGACTTCCTTTCCCTCAAGCAGAAAGATGAGGAATCTGTGGGAGCGTACGAGGCAAACTTCACAAGGCTTGCACGATACGCTTCCGGCTTTGTCGTTACCCCCGAATGCAAGGTTGACCGCTTCTTTGGTGGGCTGAAGCCTAACTTGCGGAAAGCATTAGCGATCCATGACTTCGACAGCTATGAGGAAATTGTCCGATGTGCCCTCAAGGTTGAAATGGAGATCGGAGAATCACAGGGGTATCATGGGGACAAGAAGCGGAAGGTGGACTTCAATGCTGGTGGTCCGATGGATAAATCCAACGGCGCTAAGAAATTCCAGCACCCCACTTGCCAAAAGTGTGGAAAAAAGCACCCTGGAAATTGCCTTAGGGGGACAAGAAAATGCTTCAAGTTTGGAAGAGAAGGGCACCTAGCTGTTAACTGTCAGCAAGAAGGACCCGCGGCTGCGACGGAGGGGAGGAACGCTCCGTTCGAACCTCAACGCGTTGTTCAATGCTTCAAATGCAAAGAACCGGGTCATTTTGCGAATCAGTGCCCTAATCCAAGGGTTATCGGAGGCAATCAACAACCTCCAAGACAGCAAGGAAGAGCTTTTGCCATCACTTCTGCCGAAGTGAACCCCGACAACGAAGTGGTGATAGGTACGCTAGTTATTCATTCAAGAATAGCGAACGTACTTTTTGATTCAGGTTCTACGCATTCTTTTATATCTCAAAAGTTTAGTAGAACAATCCCTGCACCACCACAAATCATGGAAGTAAAGATGTCGGTGAGTATGGAAAATGGGGCAATCATTGCATCCCATGAGTATAAGTCCTCCCCTGTTATAATCTGTGGATTGAATTTCCCGGAGAACCTTGTCATACTCCCTTTGGTGGAATTTGATGCAATTCTTGGCATGGATTGGCTTTCCTTATATAGAGCCAACATAAATTGTCGGGAGAGGGAAATCACACTCCATATGGAGAATCGACCCCCGATTCTTTACAAGTGTCAGGAGGAAGATGAATCTCCTTTAGCTCCATCATCTCAAGCATGGATATTACTGCCTTATGAGCACGCATATCTGGCTCAGATGGTTGAGTCCAAGGAAGAAACCACCCTTGAAGAAATGCCTATTGTGAGGGAATTCGCTGAAGTATTTCCCGAGGAACTTCCTGGTCTTCCTCCAAGAAGAGATGTTGAGTTATCAATTGAACTTATACCTGGGGCGCTACCAATATCCAAGACTCCATATAGAATGGCTGTGGTTGAGCTTGAAGAACTGAAGAAACAACTACAGGAGAATTTGGATAAAGGGTTTATACGCCCAAGTGCATCACCATGGGGTGCACCAGTCCTCTTCGTCAAGAAGAAGGATGGGTCAATGCGGCTTTGCATCGATTATCGTGAACTTAACAAAATCACGATAAAGAACAAGTATCCTCTCCCAAGAATCGATGACTTGTTTGATCAGCTGCGTGGAGCACAATACTTCTCCAAGGTCGACTTGCGGTCGGGATATTATCAAGTAAGGGTGAAGAAGGAAGATATCCCCAAGACTGCTTTTCGTACAAGGTACGGGCACTATGAATTCATAGTAATGCCTTTTGGACTCACCAATGCTCCAGCAATATTCATGGACTTGATGAATAGAGTCTTTAGAGATTACCTAGATAAATTTGTGGTAGTCTTTATAGATGATATTCTAATATACTCCAAAACCAAGGAGGACCATGAGGAGCATTTAAGAACTGTACTGGAGACTTTGCGCAAGGAGAAGCTCTATGACAAGTACAGCAAGTGTGAGTTCTAGTTGAAGGAGGTCTCATTCTTGGGCCATATCATCACAAGCAATGGGATATCTGTGGACCCCTCCAAAACAGATGCAATTGAGGGATGGCCGAGGCCAACATCGGTAAATGATATCCGTAGCTTCTTGGGGTTAGCTGGATATTATCGACGATTTGTGAGAAACTTCTCACGATTGTCCAACCCTCTTACCAAGCTAACTCGAAAGGGAGTAAAGTTTTCTTGGAGTGATGAATGCGAAGAAAGCTTCAAGGAGTTGAAAAGGAGGCTTATCACTGCACCCGTGCTCACTTTACCCACAAGTGGGGAGCTTTTTGTGGTATTCAGTGATGATTCGAAGAAGGGCTTAGGATGTGTGCTGATGCAGAATGATAAAGTGATATCCTATGCCTCAAGACAGTTGAAAATCCATGAGCGAAACTATCCAACGCATGATCTGGAGTTGGCGGCGGTGATCTTTGCCTTGAAAATCTGGCGGCATTATCTCTATGGAGAGAAATGTGAGATATATACTGACCACAAGAGTCTTAAATATATATTCACACAGAAAGAGCTTAATATGCGTCAGAGAAGATGGATAGAGCTCATAAAGGATTATGACTGTTCAATACATTACCACCCTGGGAAGGCGAACAAGGTAGCGGATGCCCTAAGTAGAAAGGATCCAGCAATTCTATCAATGATGAGAATTGATAAGGATCCAATCTTCTTAGACTTGATGAAGATGGACGTGGGAATCATAAAGGAGGGAACATCATCAATCCTTTCACAAATGATTGCTCAAACATCTCTTTTGGAAAGGTTAAAGGATGCTCAAAAGGATGATGCGAGAATCCAAGAAAAAGTGGAAGCTATCAAAAAGGGAAAATCCTCAGAGTTTAATGTTAATGAAGAAGGAATTGTGCGGTTTGGGAAAAGACTATGTGTCCCATCAAGTTCGGAGCTGAAGAAGGAACTTTTGGATGATGCACATAGTTCAAATTTCTCTATTCACCCAGGGAGCACAAAGATGTATCGAGATCTCCGAGAAAACTTTTGGTGGGATAATATGAAGAAGGAGATCGCCGAATATACATCAAAGTGACTTGTGTGTCAGCAAGTGAAGGCAGAGAGGCAGAAGTCTAAGGGGATGATGCAACCATTGCCCATACCAGAATGGAAATGGGAGAACATCACCATGGACTTCGTCACTGGACTTCCAAGGACATCCAAAAGCAACAATGCAATCTGGGTTATTGTGGATCGTCTTACAAAGACTGCACACTTCATTGCTATTCGAGAGGATTTCTCTTTGGATCAACTGGCACGGATATATATCAGGGAAGTGGTACGGTTGCATGGAGTACCACTATCTATTGTGTCTGACCGAGATCCAAGATTTACCTCTAAGTTTTGGAAGAGTCTTCAACATGCTCTGAATACTGAACTGAACTTCAGTATGGCCTATCATCCTCAAACTGATGGCCAATCCGAGCGGACTATCCAAACACTTGAGGATATGTTGAGAGCGTGCTCAATGGACTTTAAAGGAGGATGGGATCAACATCTTCCTCTAGTTGAGTTCTCTTATAATAATAGTTTCCACTCGAGCATCCAAATGGCACCATATGAAGCCATGTATGGGAAAAGGTGTAGAACACCGGCATGTTGGGATGAGGTCGGTGAACGTAAGCTGCTTGGACCAGAAATGGTCGAAGAAATGGTGGAGAAGGTGAAAACCATTCAGCAGCATAGCAAGGCAGCCCAAAGTCGACAGAAGAGTTATGCAGATAATCGTCGACGAGACCTTGAGTTTAAAGTCGGAGACATGGTGTTTTTACGCATATCTCCGTGGAAGAAGGTCATGAGGTTTGGAAAGAAAGGGAAGTTAAGTCCAAGGTACATCGGCCCATTCGAGATTCTTGATCGTGTTGGGGCTGTGGCCTATCGACTAGCACTTCCACCTACTATGGCCAAGGTGCATGATGTCTTCCATGTATCCCTCTTAAGGAAGTACATACCAGACCCTTCACATGTACTCTCTTCCGAGGTGGTACAATTAGAAGACGATCTTTCTTATGAGGAGCAACCAGTGAAGATCTTAGATCGTAGAGAAAAAGTTCTACGAAATAAGACAATGCCCCTCGTCAAGGTGTTGTGGAGAAACCACAAGTTTGAAGAAGCAACTTGGGAGTCGGAGGATATGATGAAGCTAAGTTACCCACATTTGTTTTAGTGTGGGAAAAGGAAAATTTCGAGGGCGAAATTTCTTAAGGGGGGAATGTTGTAACGACCCAAAGTTTCATTAATGGAAAATCCCTCTTGATCCAGTTAAATGTTTCTTTATGAAAAATGTTTTTATAAGATGTCAACTTCTTTAAGTTTTACGTTAAGATTTGTGACCGTTACTTTTATAGCCGTTGAACAGTGATCATCTGGGTAGTTTAAATATAAGGCTTTAACGAACCAATTTTCTACTCAGACAAAGGAAGCGATGGCCTCATCCAGTAGAATTGCCCCTTACGAAGCCCATTTGTCGGAGCTCGGAAAGGAGGTGGCATCTTTGGGCTTTGCCCTTGACCAAGCCCAAGCTGAGCTTCATCAAGTCAAGCTCGAACGTGATCGTCTACGGGAAAAATGGAAGTTGATAGAGATCACCACTCGAGCGATGTTATCCGAGCAACCCCAAGAGTCTTTCACCATCGCACACCTTACCCTTAGGTCTTATGCGGCTATTTTAAGGGGTTATGTAACAAATAAGTAGCACCATGTTCATGTACATTATTTTTTTATATAATAATGAATATAATTTCTAGTCATTTTTGATACATTGTAATTAGTTTTTAAAGTACAAATGGTGTTTTTAGTTATTATTTAATTAAGAATTATATTTTATTAAATTAAAGTATTTTTGAATTAAATAATATTTTAATAAAATATTATTATTAATATTAAATTAATTTTTATTAAATATAAATGATCTTATAATTTTATGAATGCAATTAAAAATTTTATTAAGGTTTGAAAGCCATTTCTGTCAAAACCCATGAATTTTTTTATAAATGTCGGTTTTTATTTTAAAAGTGAAAATTCAAATATTTAGAAAATTATTTAGATAAAATAAATATTATTTTTGGAATCAGGATGTCGAAATTATCCAACGGTGAATTTTTCATAATTTTCTGAGACAGTCAAATTTTTGGGTAAAAATTAAATACCATTTAAATATATAATGTGTTTTATGACATCATAATGACCCAATGGTGATGTAATAAAATACCATAATCCTTATGTTCGGCCAATATGTGTTTTATCATTAAAATAATGATGTTTTGGGTTTGTTTGACTCACTTTTCAAAGCATTAATGGAGCCCTCAAGACTTATTCAACACTTTGCCTTTTTAAATTAATTTCCATGGGAGTGTGACTCACCTCCACATAAGCAACCCTAATTTTTTAATAAGTTCGGACCTTGGCCTTGTAAAATATTGTTTTCCTCTTTCATTTTCTAGAAACCATGGGCAAATACCATGGGATGGTTTGTGGTTTGGATTATTTTAATATAAGGTGTCCCAAACCTAAATAATAGAGAATTCTCTCACCTTTCCTATATAAACCCACCCAAGCTCCCACTTCCTCCTCACTCAAAGCCATTGAAGTTCGTCCAACATCTGCCCTACTCTCTCTAGAATCCTCCCAAGGTGCCCCAAGCTCCCAAGAAGCCTCTCACAAGCCTCTCTCTAGGCTTTGGAAGCACACTTCCAAGTAAGGGTTTTTCTTCCTTTCTCATTTTTGTCAATTTTCTTTAAGTTGTATTGCCCTTTTAATTTCATTTATGAATGTTGGGGTATGGTTTCACACCTCTCCCATACTGCCCTCTTATAGTTTGAATGATGGGAGACCCCTTTCTCTCTCATTAAATGCCTCCCATGTACACCCGTTACTATGCCGAAATTCCGAAAGGAACCTTTTTCTCCTCTTCTATATTCAAGCAATACTTTTGTATCATGAATCTAAATTCCTTTTCAATTGTTGGGACATGTATCTATATGACCTTCTTACTGTCCATTACATGTAAATATGATGAGGAACCCCTTTCTCTCTCATCAGCCTTTTTTATGAATTCTTATGTCACGCCGTTACGCTGCCGAAATCACACCGATTTTCTAAGCCAATATCATTGTGTAGTGAATACCATGCCCATTTCTCCATCAAGGGTATTCACCTTTATGCACGTTTACTTATTGATTGTAAAGTTTCATGTATGAATTCCAAATTCCTTTATCGTGGAATAAATGATTATGTTTTATGAATCCATGTTTTATGATCCATGTGACACACTTATGCATGAAATGAAATGTTTAAGAAGGGTGTGCCCTGATAGCGCTCCAATGCATTGGGTAAAGTATAGTATCATGATACGTCATGTGCAATGAGTGTTGACTCATTATAATTCAAGTGCAACTAGGGTTTACTCGTGCTTCAAGTGCAATGAGGGTTTACTCATGCTCCATGTGCAATGAGCCTTGGCTCATGCTAATTCAATGTTAAGTGTTGTTGCCACATTTCCATGTTATGATTATCATGCTTTATCATGCCTTTATGTTCATGTCTCTATTATGCTCTATTGATATTCCTATTGCCTAACATGTATTGTACTCCTCATTTTATTCATTAAGTACTCCCTTACTGGGCTTTATAGCTCACCCTTTTCTTATGCATGTCCTCAGGTTATCCCATGCAATGCTAAGTACGAAGGAATGTAGTGGTCATGTAAAGGAAGTTTTCAATAAGGATGTTGTATTTCAAGTTTAAAGTTTTTATGTAATGATCCTAAGCCCCAAAGACACTAAACCTCTCGATCTTATTTGTTGTATCAAGTGAAGTTTTATGTAATAAAGCATGTTTAAGTTGTAATAAAAAGCAGGGTTGTCATATTTTAATCCCGTAATATGACCATTTTTAACAAATCTGCCCAAGTTGGAAGCATAACCATCTGGAAGTCTCAAATCTGCAATCCACTGACAAAATAATAAGCTAATATCTTTGATCAATGTATAAGTTTCTTTTAGCTTCATTAATCTCTGTGATCTAACATTTTCAAACAATTCAAGTTCTGGTCGCCTGCAAATTTGGGAAAGATCTAATCGTGCCTTTACATTATCTTTGGTTTTACCCGGTGTATCCATAACTATATGAAATAAATTATCAAAACAGTTCTTCTCAATATGCATGACATCCAACATGTGTCGGACCAACAAATCAGACCAATATGGTAGATTCCAAAAAATGCTCCGTTTTTCCCAATTGTGTTCTTTCCCAAAGCCATGAATTTTCTGTTGGTTTATTGTCAGTCCAAAAGTGATGGAAGGTAATAAAAATACAACTGATTGTAACTCTGTACCTGAGATCATTTTTGGAGGTTCATCTCTTTCAATTCCTCCTTTTCTGAAATGAGATTTATTCCTCCGAAAAGGATGATCGATTGGAAGAAATCTGCGATGACAGTCAAAATAGCAAGGTTTTTTTCCATTAATGAGCATAAATGCTTTGTTGTCTCCCATACAGTAAGGACATGATTTTGGACCATGTTTACTCCAGCCAGATAACATGCCATATGCCGGGAAGTCACTAATTGTCCACATCAAAGTAGCTTTCATTACAAAATTCTATTTTGCAGCAGCATCATATGTACCAATACCATGACTCCACAATAAATTTAACTCATCAATCAATGGTTTCAAATAAACATCAATATTCTTTTTCGGATGTCCTGGGATTAATAATGTAAAAAAGATATAAGGATCTTTCATCAACATCCATGGAGGTAAATTGTACGGAGTTATAAAGACAGGCCAACCGGAATACTGACTACCAAAAGATCCAAATGGACAAAAACCATCAGTAGAAAGACCCAATCGCATGTTCTGGGATTCTAAATCAAAAGACGGATGCACTTGATCAAAATTTTTCCATGAATCACCATCAGATGGATGAATCAAGCTTTTACCATTTGAAATATTGGTTTTGTACCATGACATCATTGTCGCTGTGTTCTGAGACATAAATAAATGCTGCAACCTGGGTGTAAGCGAGAAATATCTCAACTGTTTTACAGGAATCAATCCAGACTTCCCTGATTGAGCTTCTTTATACCTCGATTGTCCACATGTGGGACAACTATCCAACGACTCATTTTCACCAGAATATAAGATGCAATCATTTGAACATGCATGGATATTCTGATAACTAAGGCCCATATTACGAACCAGTCTCTTCCTCTCATAATAATTAGCAGGAAACACATTTTCTTCAGGTAATAGTGCTTTAACCAAAGAAAATATCTGATCAAAATAGTTATTTGACATTCCATTATCTAATTTAATATCCATAAATTTTGCAACTGCTTCTAATTTTCTTATCTTGCAACCAGGATATAATGCATCCTCAGCAGACCTGAACAACTCAGCAAATTCAGATGGTGCCAACTCGGGAGGTAAATCAACATCATCCTCGATTTCAGTTTGTTGAACGGATGACCCTGCAACATCATGTACTAAATTATGAAACCGTGATGGATCTGGAATCAAATTATTAGTATCTTCTCTGGAACTGTGTTCACCGTGTTGATACCAAAAAATATAATATGATTGAAAACCATAATTCAAGAGATGTTTCCAAATGATGTCAAATGTCTCAAACGTTCTCATAGCACATTTTTTACAAGGACACTTAATTGTCCCTTCTGAAACAAATTCCGGATTTGATGATGAAAATGATAAGAAAACTTCAACACCATCAACATATACATGATTTAAACTAGAACCGTTTGGATTTCTGCACTGATTTATCCAAGAGAGATCATCTAATAATGATTGATGTTGATTTCCTTGTTCCATATTCATATATATATGTTTCTACAAAATTTAAAATCATTACAGTTGTTAAATAATTTGATATAAGAAAAAAAAATATCCTAAAAAGAGAAGATACATAATTATAGTTATTTCTTAGTAATTAACAATAATTATAGGCGACACAATTAGTTTGTAATCATCCCCACTAATTATTATTAATTTATAAATACTTATAAATACTTGAAAAAATGAAATATGTTTGAATAATGAAATAAAATTTTGTAATCATCGTTGTGGAGATTATATTACTAATTATTCTTATTTGTTTCCAGCGGATTGGTGGTAGCTCTTTTGCCTGACAACTCATCTCCTTGCAAGGAGATGAGTCGTCAGGGAAAAGAGCCTCTTTTGTCCAACGACTCATCTCTTTTAACTTTCTCTCGACTGAAATCAGTATGAAAAACTTGCTCTGACATACGTTAGAGAAAATTTTTCATACTGATTTCAGTGGGAGAAAGTAGCAAAGATATGAGATGTTGAACAAAAGGTTGCCGCCAATCCGCTAGAAATTATGCCAATTTATAACCATGTACTCGAATTTATTTGATTTTTGATTAATTATTAATAATTATTACTAATTATTATAAATCTAAATATTTCCAACAGATTTTTCTATATTCTTAACATGTTCAAATCTTAAAGGGTCGTCAATTTTCAGGTCATGCCCAATAAAAAGTTTGCGTCAGCTATGTCCAGTGTAAACTCTATAATTGTCCTTATATGGTTGATCACCTCGCAAGTAGTGTTGCAATAGGAAGACACAAGTAATTTCGTTCTCGTCTTTAAGAATCATTTCGCATGACCCTTTACATAGATTATTCTTCCTTGAAAAATTAAGAGAACTTCAGTATCTTTCCCTTAATTTTTCAAGAAAGAATGGTCTATGTAAAAAGCTATGTGATATGATTCTTATAGATGAGAAAGACATGACTTGGGTTGTCCTATTGAAACGATACTTGCGAGGTGATCAACCAAGCAAGAATAATTATAGAGTCTACATTGGACACGGTTGATGCAAACTTTTTATTAGACATGACCAGAAAATTGGCGACCCTTTAAAATTTGAACATGTTAAGAATAGAGCAAAACTTGTTGAAAATATTGATAATTGTAATATTTTATAATTTTTTATATAATTTTAATAATATTAATATTTTTTTATAAATATTAACCATATAATAATAAAATAATTATATTATTAGTATTATTTAATTATTAATATTAGAGGAATATAATATTTTATATTATGTTACTATTTATGTTACTATTTATGTTACTAATTATGTTACTAATTATGTTACTAATTAGAAATGCGAATATATGCATATAGGTCGGGTGGTTAATCAATCATTGAATAGAAAAAAAACGTGATTGACTGCTCATCTACCTCAATTTTCTTTTCATTTGTGTGTTGAGGTTGACAGGAAACTTCTACCACCACATGTAATATTTGCTTTTACTGTCAAAATTATAAACCTCATCACCTCTATATTGGTGAGGAGGTTGATAATTTTGACAGTAAAAGCAAATATTACATGTCGAGACAGAAGTTTCCTGTCAAGCCTCAACACACAAATGAAAAGAAAATTGAGGTAGATGAGCGGTCAATCACGCTTGCTAATTTTCCTAATTATTTTTAATTGTTTCCTAATTATTTTTAATTGTTTCCTAATTATTTTTAATTATTTCCTAATTATTTTTAATTGTTTCCTAATTATTTTTAATTGTTTTCTAATTATTTTTAATTGTTTCCTAATTATTTTTAATTGTTTCCTAATTATTTTTAATTGTTTCCTAATTATTTTTAATTGTTTCCTAATTATTTTTAATTGTTTCCTAATTATTTTTAATTATTTTCTAAATATTTTTAATTGTTTCCTAATTATTTTTAATTGTTTCCTAATTATTTTTTAATTATTTTTTAATTATTAAAATTGTTTCCTAATTATTATAATTGTTTCCTAATTATTATAATTGTTTTCTAATTATTATAATTGTTTCCTAATTATTATAATTGTTTCCTAATTATTATAATTGTTTTCTAATTATTTTAATTGTTTTCTAATTATTTTAATTGTTTCCTAATTATTTTAATTGTTTCCTAATTATTTTAATTTTTTCCTAATTATTTTAATTATTCTAATTATTTCTAATCAATTAAATCTAATTATTTCCTAATTATTTGATAATTATTTTAATTAAATCTAATTAAATATAATTATTTCTTAATTATTTAATAATTATATAATTATTTCTAATTAAATATAACTATTTCTAATTGTTTCTAATTAAATATATTTATTTCTAATTATTACCAAAACATCCTCTGGGAGTGTCGAACCAAGAGTGCAGCAAGGCCCGTTGTCGTGTACCAGGTTACCCCGAGTCAAGCTCGAAACACCTTGTCAGAGTTTTCACTCCTAGGTACATCTGTGTCAGAGCCGCCTCTACTTGTTCGTATCCAGACAAGGATTATTTGGTACAACCACTTAATCTAATTATACTATATAGCTACTAAACATTCTATTAAAAAAAAAATTAAAATTAACAATTAAAAATAAAATTAACAATTAAAAATAATTTAACAATTAAAAATAATTTAAAAAATAAAAAAATTATAAATACCTTCGATATTTTGAAGTAATTTGCGCCTTCTAACTACTTCTCTCCTCTTCTCGTAAGAAAAAATTAAAACAAAAGAAATTTTCTACTTAGAACTGGAAGTTAGAGAGAGAGAGGAATAGAGATCTGAATGTTTTGAAAAAAAGGGGTGGGGTGTATATATAGGTTAGATTATTTGCGACGGGATACCGTCGCAAATACTAGGTATTGCGATGGTATCCTGTCGCAAATACCTTCGCCCGCATTAATTACGGGCAACGGTTAAAAGGGTTTTTGCGAAGGGCCCGTCGCAAATAGCTGCCTGCCGACACACTATTAGCGACGGACGAATATCACCATCGCAAATTCCAATTTACTGCCGCTGGTATTGGCGACGGGCCTCGTCGCAAATACATTCGCCCGCATTAATTACAGGCGGCGGTTAAAAGGGTTTTTGCGACGGGTCCGTTGCAAATAGTTGTCTACCGACACACCATTAGCGACGAGCAGATATCCCCGTCGCAAAATCCTATTTACCGCCGCCAGTATTGGCGACAGGACCCGTCACAAATAACAACTGCTGAATATTTTTTTGTGACGGGACAATTTACCTATCGCAAATAGTATTTACCACCGCCGAGTAGTTACGACGGGTAGAAGGCGACCGTCGCAAATAGGCTTCCCGCGTTTTGGCGTGCAAACCGTGCCATATCTATTGCGATGGGTCCTATATTTCCGTCGCAAATAACTGACCATTTGTGATGAGAATATATTCCCGTTGAAAATAATCTTTTTTTCGGAGTTGTTGCGACGAGAATAAAGCCCGTCGCAAACCACCCGTCGCAATAAGCGCTTTTTCTCGTAGTGCATGAATCAATCAATTGGTTAATTAATTTGCGTTCATCGTAGGATAAGAAAATGGAGATAAATCCACATAAAAAAATGTCTTACCTTGAGATGGATCAATCACTAATGAATAACGAATCTATGTTATTTTTGTTGGCAAGATATTCAATTTTCTTGGCGTGAACAATCCATGATCCATCGCCATCATTTTCCAAGCCTTCCTCCAATGACGTCTCTCAATTGTCAAGGTTATGCAGCTAACCCTTAAAATTTGTCATAAGCGTACCTAAATAAAGAAATATTAAGACACTACATAATTTTAAAAAATAATTTATTTATTTACTTACTTATTATTGACGTGCGTGATAACTTTTTCACAAACCCCCAATGCCGACAAAAATTATGTCACACCTAGAGTAAAGACCACATTTTGAACTCAACAGCGGTCTCGAATTTCCAATCCAAGAATCCATCTAGGAGTTATTCCACTTTTTTAGGAAAATTTCTCAGGTAAGATATCAATATATTTAATATTTTTCAATTATCAATTTCAGGCTCACCGAGCCTCAGAATCTCACATCATCTCATCGTCTAACTCCGAAAACGTTATTAGATATATTTAAAAGATTTACATGAAAAAAACCGAGACATTAGATTTATGACCCTTAACATCTTTTCTCAAAAATTAATATATTATTAATTATATAAATAGATTTATATATATAATTATAATTATATAATTATATAAATATATATGCATATGTATAATTATTTATTTATATTTATTTATAATTATACCAATATTATTATATTTATTTATAATTATAAATGATTTTACATGATTATATATATATATATATTTATAATCATGTATAATTATTTATAATTATTTATTTATAAATATATTTATTATAATAAAATATTTATTATTATTATATTTATATAATTATAAAAATAAATATAAAAATAAATATTTTTTATATTTATAATTATAAATAAATATATTTATAGGGGGACAATACGGGCACTAGAGAAACTCCATGGAAATTTCGGCGACTGCTAGGGTTTCACTGTGTTCAAGGCTATTCTGCCTTTTTTTGGGGCATCAATTGCTATTGGGAGGGGAATCTCAAGTGGTTGGGTTTTCTAAAAGTCCTGGCCCCTCAGTTTGTTTCTCTAGCAACCAAGTACGACCTCCTTTAATAGCTAAAACTTCTGACGAGCTTAGGAAGCGACTCTTTTCACAATATAGGGTTGTAGAAGTGGGTAGGTTTGGGAATAAAGGAAACACACCCCATATGGTTGTAAATGAGGAAGCTATTTCATATCATCTTGCAATTGGTAGGTATTCCATCGTTTCTCATCCTATCCTTCTGAGAGGTTTTAAGCCCCAGAATATCGAAGACTTAGAGAATCGCCTCACCTTAATTTGGGGATTTAATTATTAGCATTGTGTCTCGATGGTTTGAGGTTATTTTCACCTCATATTTCCTTCTGAGGAATCAAATTTGAGGGCATGAGGGTTTGGTTCGGTATCCCCCAAACTTGGATTCTTGTGCATTCAGGATTGGGATTTCAACCTAAATTCACCTGATGACAGGAGCTCTACCCTACAGGTATGAGTTAGAATCTATGGTTTGCACTAGATTTTATGGCATATTAGGATCCTATATGACATTTCTTTATCTCTCGACATCCTAATTAAAATGAATAAAGAAACTGAGCATGTTAGATTTTTCCATTACGCTCCCATGCTGGTTGAATTCAACCTTGGATCAACTTTAGTAGATAAGGTATTCCTTTCTAATATTAAGGATGAATTCACTCTGTGAATTCTGTATGAAAATTTCCATTCTTTTTTTTATTCTTTGTAGGGTCGTTGGAAATTCAAACTCCAATTGTCGAAGGAGCCTCACTTGATCTCTTTATACTCAGTCTAGTCATCAAGAGGCACAATTCCAAATTAAAGGTTGGTCTTCTAATTCTAGGAGGGATTTACATAGAAAATACAAGGAACCTGTTGAGGATAGTCCTACCAAAATCTCTCATAATGATAAGGATCTCCCCCACTCTAAGATTCTTGGATCTTTAGAGTAGGGGCTTGGTGTTCATGGTTCTTCACTTCCTCTCCTTAGATGTAAATTAAGACATTAGGCTGATATTTTAGAAGAAGAAGAGGAAAATAATTTTCTATGTAGAGAATATTCTTTTAGAGATGTGATTTTTAAAGGGTTTGAGTCATAAAAATCACCTGTTGATTCATTGGATGATCAATCTGGCCATGAAAATGCAACCCAAGCTGCCGTTGATTTGGAATTATGGAAAGAGGTACTAGCTACTTCTAAAAGCAAGGGAAAAACCAAGGTGGCTCCTGCCTCTTTAAGGAAACCAGTGAAGGATTTTAATCCATATAGAGGTCACATAGGTAAGGTTGTCCCTTTAGCTCAATGTTCTAGCTTGAAGTCCATCTCTGGCGGGCATATGTTGGTTGTGAAAAGCATTGATGAACCTTCTTGTAAAGTGGCTACTTGTAGAGATACCCTGGGGAGTAAGCAATCTATAGGTCATGAAGTTGCCACCAAAATTGAAATGGGGAGTGACAAAGGCCTGTTTGATAAGGAAAAGACTGGTGTTGTGGCTACAATTTCTCCGGGTGATGTTGCAGCTCGGGACCTTCAACAAGGGGGCATTTCAACTTCTGTAGTTGAAAGAGTTTCCTTTAGGGAGATGCACAGTCCATTGGCTTTATAGCCAATGGTACATGATGTCCCTTAAACTATTGGATCTCCTTGAGATTCAAGGAAGACATTCAATGTAGATAAAGTACGAAACTCATCTTCATTGGTGATTGGTAAGGTACCCACAACTAATTCCTTTGATTTGCTTGCATATAAAAGCAGCAAGGAGGAAATGAAAAGTATATTTGATGATTCTAAATCAAATTATGATATTAATGACATTGGTGATGAGTTTTTGGATGATGAAGGTTGTCCTTGGCAGTAGGTTAAGACATGGATAAGGGGGCGGCGTCCTCTCGGTAGGGGTGGAAGAGAACTTTTTCATAGTATGAGTACCCAATCTCAGGCTGCTAGAATGTTTTTGTGGGAAGGATTGTATGTATGTCTCATCCACCCCTTTGTGTCTTTCTTTTAATTTAATAAATGGGTTTAACCCCTGTTAAATAAATAAATAAATATATATATTTTAAAATTATGCATATTTATTTATAATTATAAATGTATATATAAACAATCAATTTTAAATTTAATCTTGATATATAAATAATTGTACAAATGTTTCAGGTTTGTGAACCCCTAAACAGGGTTCAGACTGGGTTTGGATTTTAAAAATTTTACCCGAACCCACCGAGATTAATAATTAGGTAATAATTTTAAATTAATTTTTGTTATATATATATATTTATATAAAATATAATTATAAATAAATATAAATGTATATAATTATAAATATATATTTATATAATTATAAATATATTAAAACATTTTTAAATGTGTATTTATAAATAGAATTATAAATAAAAATAAAAATACATAATTATAGATAAATAATTATTTATATAATTATAAATATACTAAAAGAATTGTAAATATGTATTTATAAATATATGTATATAATTATAAATATATTTATATAAGTATATATTTATAATTATATAATTTTTTTATATAATTATATATATTTTTGTTAATATATATATATAATTATAAATATAATAAATATATTGTAGTTGGGGTATGCCTTAGTGGTAGAGGTACCCTATAATACTGTATCTCTAGGCAATGGATGGGGTTCAAATCCCACTAGATGCATTATTTGGCCCCAACCTAAGGGCGACTAATGGTGTAACGCCCCGACCCCAGCTACCCAGAGTCGGTGCATTACTTCGTAACATTGGAATGATCACAAAAGATCAAGTCTCGAAAGACCGATTAGTTTAGTAGCCTTGGAAACACTAGATACATTCATAAGTCTTACATTACATCATAAAGTGAAAAACTAATAACAAAGTCTTCATAGTCCACACTCATATCCTCTTCTGACTATCCCTGCAGGTCATTCATAAAATACTTCTTCACATCCTGGAAAATATTAAAACATTGAAAGGGGTGAGCTCAGATGCTCAGTAAGGATAACAATATTGTGGAAGCTTTCATAAATAAACATAAACATTTAAGGCAATGTATGACTAAAACAAAAGCCTTTTAAACTTGAACATCAACATAATATGGCAAAAGTAAAATGAGATAATTCCATTTACTTCTTCAAATGGATATTCTAATGGTCTAATAATCACATGCAATATCAATAACCACTTTCATAATGATGGAATGCATAATTCCAGACTATCATAACCACGTAGTCAAGGCCTCATGCCAAGACCACAAATAAGATTTTGTCAAGGCCTCGTGCCAAGATACTAGTTTGTCTCATGAGACCTGCCAATGCATCGAGGAGCTATATCGGGCTCCACCCGTCACTTATTAAGTCCAATGCATTCCTCATATGAATAGGTTTAAAGATATCATAAACCATAACATAATCGTATCACATAAAACATGCATAAAGGAAACATAACATTTCCACATTTCAATCACAAGATATCAATACAACACATTGATATAATAAAAATGCTTTCAAAACCATTTTCAATACCAAAATAAAAGAAAGTTAAAACTTTGTATTTATTTTTCATTAAAAAAAATGATGGCTTGTAGAGGAAGCCAAAAATCAAATAATGGTCACGGCGGCGGAGAAGTCGTTGTCGCCGCATAAGTATGGAAAGAAAAACATTCCATTTTGTCGTTTAGCAAAACGCTTCGTATAAAAAAAGATTCCTTTTGAATAAATGTAAAAGTCAAAGGGGTTTATACACCGTATAAAAGAAAGTTTTGTATAAAACCAAATATGCCTCAATGAATGGGGATTGAGACGAAGTCCTTAAAAAGATCATTTTTTTAAATAAAGTACATCTATAATGTGTATTCACTATAAGTACACATAAATAATGTACAAATAAAATATAGGACATAATAATATCATGACATAATTTGAAAGTAGGAGATTAACCCAAAGAATGAAAATTGGGTTAAGAAATTCCCTTACCTTGCGTCCTGTCCTGACTCGACCATTATTTAACCTCCTGAATAATAAACTAGAGTTAATTTATATTTACTTAAGAACCTTTTTGATGTTCATTATTCCTTTTATATCCCTTATTACCATGTTATGAACATTATGTAATTATTTAAGTTAATAACGGTCGTTTTGTCGATCTTTGGTACTTGAGTCAAAAATAAACTTCCTATAATTACAAGTTGTTCATGTGGTGAAATATCCATTATATCCAGAATTATATTCATGATGTAGATATCATATATATGATATATATCCAGTATATACATTCATTCATAATGTCACGTAACATTTAGAGGTAAGAAATGAAATGCACCGTTCATGGAGACGGTAAGCCGTACGTACGCATGAACGCTACTTTCATTTCTACTTCGTATTTAATGGAACAGAATCATAATGATATAAATTTATAATATAATTACAGTATAATATAGTTTATAATACCATTTAATCCATCCTTTATACATCCCACATATGGCATTAACGATTCAAATCACTTTGAGGGGGCGGTAGTCCGCACTTCCTAAAATGAAATTATCGCGTTTTACCCATAATGGAAATCATAAAGTATGCCATAAATGAGAAATAAAGAAGAATAAGTAAAACATAAACACATTATATATCATATATAAAAATAGTTACATCTTAATGGCCACCTTTGAAGGTGTTATATGAGTGTTGAACAATCATCGTTTCGTGAGGCAGAAATTCGCCATCCACAGAAACCGTATGTTCTTTAACCATTAGATGTAGGTGTGTGTAAGTGTAGCTCGAATAATTCTTATAAAAACATCCTAGTATATTGAGGATACTGGTGTTGTTACAAAAGAAATGAATAAAAAGAGTTTAGGGGGTTGGAGAAGAAAAATAAAACAAAACAACATTAGAGAAGACATTACCTCAAAATCGGGTAACTCTTTTTGATTTGAGCCAAAGGCTTCCCTGAAAAGAGTTCTTCCCAAAGTGAGGCTTCTAGGAGTAAGAGGGGGAAGTTGGGAGAGTATTTGGGCAGAGTTTGGCCGAGCCAAATGGCTTGAAGGTGTGAATAAGGTGGGAGAGGTGGGGGCCTTTTATAAGTGGAGAGGAGGGGCTCTTTTGAAAAGATTGAAATGTTACATTATTACACAATGCTTTTCGGATTCTAAAGGTCCCACACTTATATAATTCGCGGATAAGGTGATAAGGGTTCGAAATCTACCCATCCAATAGTCTTTGGACAAGTGTAAGCCTTGGATTTTACATTATCTTTTCATTTTATTAAAATCGTTAAATAATGAGGTCATCGCTGCATCATAATGATGTCATAAATAATTTAATTTATTTAATGTCTAAAAATTATAAAAAAAATACTATGATGTAGTAAATCTTTTTTTTATTTCTAATGAATATTTATAGTCAAAATTTGGACTTGTGTAACCCCACTTAAAAACTATTTTAGTAAAACAACTCATGTTTGTGTCAATTTAATTTTAACATTAAATAAATATATATTAATGTCATTTTCCAACTAAAGTGGCTCCATGGGGTCCCCAAGTTGACCCATGGGTTGTCTTGGTCGGCCATGACTCATCCAATAGAAGTAGGACAAGTGTCAAGCTCATCTCATATTATTAAAACATTATTTTTACCTTAAACTACACTAATTACCTCTAATCGCGATTAAGAACTTAAAAGTTACTATTCACCAAAAATTATTTTAATCTCATTGAACCACATTTTACTTCTTAATGACAACCATATATGTCGGATTTTTGAAAATCAAATCACAGAAGTGGTAATATTTCATTTAAACGAAAAATCAGTTATTTAACTACCACTTAGTGGTTTCACTATTCATCAAAAATTGAAGTTTTTCAGAATAAGGCCAAAATTTCACCCTAAGCTATAATTGATATTCCGAATTCAAAAATGATGTCTATTTTACAAAATTCCAAACATATAAGTTGCATTAATTAATTTTATAATTAATTCTCGCTGTTACAACAAATAGCGTGTTTTTAAGAAACAATTTATATCAAAAGATTGACAATTGTTTATGTCCAATTTCAATGTTAAATTAATTCTAATGACCACCATTGGATAAAATGGTAAAAATATATTCTAATTATACTTTAAAACCACTAAATAGTATAATTTATCACAATAAATTATTTTGATTAAAAAAGTTGTTTTAAGTATTTTTCACTATTCATAAAAAAATTGGAAGTTCTCAGAAAGTTACAAAAAATTCAACTTAGGATAATTTAGATATTACGAATTCAAAAATGAAGTCCATTTTGAAATATAAAATTTCTATAATTTTAAAAAGTGGTTATTACTATTCATAACAGCTACTTTGATTAGTCGCGGTGTTTTAGAACTCGAAGTTGCGTACAATGCAAGCTATTGCATTATTGAATGAGAAGCGTATCGTGGAAGCTCGGGGTGTTACATTCTCCCCTCCTTCAATAAATTGCGTCCTCGCAATTTGAAATTTTTCTTTGAAAATAAAAGGTTGAAAAGAGAAAATACCTTTGAGGAAAACCCACATCGGAAATAAGGTTAATAAATATATAACATTAAAAGAAAGCAAGATAAGTACAAAGGTCACCCGATATAGCCCATTCTAGGATTCTATGAAAATATGGATATGGAGGAGAAACAAACCATCTAGGTCTGATGGAGAGTTATACAAAACAGGATTAGGAGAAAGTTTAACCACAAGAAAATCACAAACTTGTGATTGGTTAAACGATCATTGAATCCCCAGTTGGAAAAGTTAACCGACAACATTTTTGTTTTAAGTTACCTTTTATAATGTTGAGGAATTTATTTAGGAGATTTACTAAGAACGTAAGGGAATATACATACTTGTTATGTATACATTCATTCGTTAATAAATTTTTACCACAAACCCAACTTTTACTCCAAATGGTAACGGAACTCACAAATATTCTATTTATCCTAATTGTATAAGGTTACAAATATTAACACATACCATTTAGATTAGAAAAACTATTTTGTAATAACCAGGGACTTCTTGTAGGATAGTGGTAGGAAATAAAGGCTTGTCGCACTATGGTTGTGGGTTCGATTCCTGCAGCTTTGTTCGACGCGATGGGTTATGCCCCACCCTACAGGTTGTCCTTTTCCTAAAACTATAGTATTATAATATTCCAAAAATAATCTTCATAAATTTTTTAACCTTAAACAATACTATCCAAAGATCAACTTAATCCACTCCAACCTTTATAGTTATCCAAAATACCTCCATCCAGGCTTTCTCTAAAAGGTCTATAAATTCCAAAATCAATTGTAACATCAGATTCCCCAAACAAAGAAAATTTTCTCTTATTGTCACATACTAAAAATATGATTACCTTAATCATATTAAAACCTTACTGAAATCAAAAAGTACTACAGTAAAATCTTTATATATATCACATTATTCTTATAACCAGAATATAATCCTTGATTCCAAAAGCACCAATACATTAATTATTCCGCTTCAACTGTAGTCATAGCATAAGATTGGCCTTGATCCCTTGTCCTTTTCTGAGGTAAGTTTCCTTGACGCTTAGGACATTCATTTGTATAATGCCCCATTTCCCTACAATTGTAGCATTCAACATTGATAGCCTCTTTCTTTCCCTTGCAATCACGAGCCTGGTGACCCTTTTCTCCACATTTATAACAAACTCCCATTCATTTTAGGCAAGTACCAGGGTGATTCTTCCCACAATTATCACATAATGTAAAATCCTTCTTTCCCTTTTTCCCTTTATCTGTCTCTTGTTCCACCGTTCTCTTGTTCTCTTGCTTTACTTTGTTGTCATAAGACTTAGAGAATTCCTTTTCTGTCTTGATAGCACACGAGACAATATCTTCGTATGATGAGAAGGATTGTGATACTAAAGCTCGACGGAGAAATGGTTTTAACCCATCAAAGAAACGATCAATCTTACTCCTTGGGTTACGTATATAATCGGAAGCATGCCTCGCTAACCTTGTAAAGTTAGCCTCATACTTTGCGACTTTCTCATCCTCCTTCTGCCTCAGACTCAAAAATTGCCTTTCCATATCTGCTCGATGGTCACGAGGAAAATATTTTTCTAAGAAAATCTCTTTGAACTCCCTCCATTCCATATTCGATACGTCATCATCTTTTTTTGTGTTTTGAATCAGCGACCACCACTGATTGACATCTCCAGTGAGGCGGTAAACTGCCATGACAACCTTCTCCCTTTCACTACTCCCCAAGGCATGGAATATTTTCTCTAAGGAATTTATCCATTGCTCAGCTACTATAGGATTTGTACTCCCATTGAAGGTTGGTGGTTGTTGCCTCATGAAGTGGTCTAACATTGATCCTCCACGTTGCGGATCAGGGTGCTCCATACGAGTAAGGTTATTATTCATAACCTGAGTGAGTTGTCCCAGTATGGTAATAAGTTGATCAGCACCAGTTGTATCTCCAGCTCCACAATAATTATCTTGAGCAGGAGGGAAATCCCTACACGGAGTGCGTGCATTGATATGGTTTCCATTCCTTCCACTAGGCGCCATTTCTAAACAATGGCATAAACTATATTAGTTTATAAATCAAAATACATAATTCCATACTTGTAAGATACTTAACATAATTTGAACTATTTAAGGATATAATCTATAAAAATGTTTTCTTTGAGGAAGTATATACTCATAACCCTTCATAGTGTTTTATAAAGAAAATGAGAATTATCCAAAGCATATCCCCCGGGAGTGTCGTAACCAAGAGTGCAGCAAGGCCCGTTGTCGTGCACCAGTTCCCGTTCGAGTCTAGCTCAAAGCGGTGTTTTCGGTTTTTACCCCTAGGTACATCTATGCCAGAGCCGCCTCTACTTGCTCGTATCCAGACATGGATGTATTGCTCGGAAAACTCACAAAATCTCTACAATAAAAAAATTCTAGGAAGTTCTTCTATACTAATCCTCAAAGTCTATCTTTGGGCTATGTGCTCTAATCAGAGTTTATCTAAATCTAGCTTCCAAGGTTAGTACTAAAATGCCTCTGATACCAACTGTAACGCCCCGACCCCAGCTACCCAGAGTCGGTGCATTTCTTCGTAACATTGGCATGATCACAAAAGATCAAGTCTCGAAATACCGATTAGTTTAGTAGCCTTGGAAACACTAGATACATTCATAAGTCTTACATTACATAATAAAGTGAAAAACTAATAACAAAGTCTTCATAGTCCACAATCATATCCTCTTCTGACTATCCCTGTAGGTCATTCATAAAATACTTCTTCACATCCTGGAAAATATTAAAACATTGAAAGGGGTGAGCTCAGATGCTCAGTAAGGATAACAATATTGCGGAAGCTTTCATAAATAAACATAAACATTTAAGGCAATGTATGACTAAAACAAAAGACTTTTAAACTTGAACATAAACATAATATGGAAAAAGTAAAATGAGATAATGCCATTTACTTTTTCACATGGATATTCTAATGGTCGAATAATCACATGCAATATCAATAACCAATTTCATAATGATGGAATGCATAATGCCAGACTATCATAACCACGTAGTCAAGGCCTCGTGCCAAGAACACAAATAAGATTTTGTCAAGGCCTCGTGCCAAGACACTAGTTTGTCTCATGAGACCTACCGATGCATCGAGGAGCTGTAGCGGGCTCCACCCGTCACTTATTAAGTCCAATGCATTCCTCATATGAATAGGTTTAAAGATATCATAAACCATAACATAATCGTATCACATAAAACATGCATAAAGGAAACATAAAATTTCCACATTTCAATCACAAGATATCAATACAACACATTGATATAATAAAAACGCTTTCAAAACCATTTTCAATACCAAAATAAAATAAAGTTAAAACTTTGTATTTATTTTTCATTAAAAAAAATGATGGCTTGTAGAGGAAGCCGAAACTCAAATAATGGTCACGACGGCGGAGAAGTCGTGGTCGCCGCATAAGTACGGAAAGAAAAACATTCCCTTTTGTCATTTAGCAAAACGCTTCATATAAAAAAAGATTCCTTTTGAATAAACGTAAAAGTCAAAGGGGTTTATACACCGTATAAAAGAAAGTTTTGTATAAAACCAAATATGCCTCAATGAATGGGGATTGAGACGAAGTCCTTAAAAAGATCATTTTTTAAAATAAAGTACATATATAATGTGTATTCACTATAAGTACACATAAATAATGTACAAATACAATATAGGACATAATAATATCATGACATAATTTGAAAGTAGGAGATTAACCCAAAGAATGAAAATTGGGTTAAGAAATTCCCTTACCTTGCGTCCTGTCCTGACTCGACCGTTCTTTAACCTCCTGAATAATAAACTAGAGTTAATTTCTATTTACTTAAGAACCTTTTTGATGTTCATTATTCCTTTTATATCCCTTATTACCATGTTATGAACATTATGTAATTATTTAAGTTAATAACGGTCATTTTGTCGATCTTTGGTACTTGAGTCAAAAATAAACTTCCTATAATTACAAGTTGTTCATGTAGTGAAATATCCATTATATAAAGAATTATATTCATGATGTAGATATCATATATATGATATATATCCAGTATATACATTCATTCATAATGTCACGTAACATTTAGAGGTAAGAAATGAAATGCACCGTTCATGGAGACGGTAAGCCGTACGTACGCATGAACGCTACTTTCATTTCTATTTAGTATTTAATGGAACGGAATCATAATGATATAAATTTATAATATAATTACAGTATAATATAGTGTATAATACCATTTAATCCATCCTTTATACATCCCACATATGGCATTAACGATTCAAATCACTTTGAGGGGGCGGTAGTCCGCACTTCCTAAAATGAAATTATCGCGTTTTACCCATAATGGAAATCATAAAGTATGCCATAAATGAGAAATAAGGAAGCATAAGTAAAACATAAACACATTATATATCATATATAAATATAGTTACATCTTAATGGCCTCCTTTTAAGGTGTTATATGAGTGTTGAACAATCATCGTTTCGTGAGGCAGAAATTCGCCATCCACATAAACCGTATGTTCTTTAACCATTAGATGTAGGTGTGTGTAAGTTTAGCTCGAATACTTATTATAACAACATCCTAGTATATTGAGGATACTGGTGTTGTTACAAAAGAAATGAATAAAAAGAGTTTAGGGGGTTGGAGAAGAAAAATAAAACAAAACAACATTAGAGAAGACATTACCTCAAAATCGGGTAACTCTTTTTGATTTGAGACAAAGGCTTCCTTGAAAAGAGTTCTGCCCAAAGTGAGGCTTCTAGGATTAAGAGGGGGAAGTTGGGAGAGTATTTGGGCATAGGTTGGCCGAGCCAAATGGTTTGAAGGTCTGAATAAGGTGGGAGAGGTGGGGGCCTTTTATAAGTGGAGAGGAGGGGCTCTTTTGGAAAGATTGAAACGTTACATTATTACACAATGATTTTCGGATTCTAAAGGTCGCACACCTATATAATTCGTGGCTAAGGTGATAAGGGTTCGAAATATACCCATACAATAGTCTTTGGACAAGTGTAAGCCTTGTATTTTACATTATCTTTTCATTTTATTAAAATCGTTAAATAATGAGGTCATCACTGCATCATAATGATGTCATAAATAATTTAATTTATTTAATGTCTAAAAATTATAAAAAAAATACTATGATGTATGAAATATTTTTTAGCTTTCTAATGAATATTTATAGTCAAAATTTTGACTTGTGTAACCCCACTTAAAAACTGTTTTAGTAAAACAACTCATGTTTGTGTCAATTTAATTTTAACATTAAATAAATATATATTAATGTCATTTTCCAACTAAAGTGGCTCCATGGGGTCCCCAAGTTGACCCATGGGTTGTCTTGGTCGGCCATGACTCATCCAATAGAAGCAGGACAAGTGTCAAGCTCATCTCATATTGTTAAAACATTATTTTTACCTTAAACTACACTAATTACCTCTAATCGCGATTAAGAACTTAAAAGTTACTATTCACCAAAAATTATTTTAATCTCATTGAACCACATTTTACTTATTAATGACAACCATGTATGTCGGATTTTTGAAAATCAAATCACAGAAGTGGTAATATTTCATTTAAACGAAAAATCAGTTATTTAACTACCACTTAGTGGTTTCAGTATTCATCAAAAATTGAAGTTTTTCAGAATAAGGCCAAAATTTCACCATAAGCTATAATTGATATTCCAAATTCAAAAATTATGTCTATTTTAAAAAATTCCAAACATATAAGTTTCATTAATTAATTTTATAATTAATTCTCGCTGTTACAACAAATAGCGTGTTTTTAAGAAACAATTTATATCAAAAGATTGGCAATTGTTTATGTCCAATTTCAATGTTAAATTAATTATAATGACCACCATTGGATAAAATGGTAAAAATATATTCTAATTATAATTTAAAACCACTAAATATTATAATTTATCACAATAAATTATTTTGATTAAAAAAGTTGTTTTAAGCATTTTTCACTATTCATAAAAAAATTGGAAGTTCTCAGAAAGTTACAAAAAATTCAACTTAGGATAATTTCGATATTACGAATTCAAAAATGAAGTCCATTTTGAAATATAAAATTTATATAATTTTAAAAAGTGGTTATTACTATTCATAACGGCTACTTTGATTAGTCGCGGTGTTTTAGAACTCGAAGTTGCGTACAATGCAACCTATTGCATTATTGAATGAGAAGCGTATCGTGGAAGCTCGGGGTGTTACAAATGGGGTTGGCATTAAATGACCCTGACATGTTTGATGGCCTGTGGCAACGATGCAGATGGAACTTCGATGACCAGTTGATGAGGCGATAAGGTGAGGACCCAACAATAGTGTTATAGGGAAGTGAGCCAGTGGTGATGGCGATGGGGGTTGGTGAATCCTCGGTCTGTGCTGCACATTGACCTTTGAGAGGCCGCTTTTTAGCTGTCATCAATCGGTGCAGGCCTTGCTAGTGGGCTTGTGCGAGTGATGAATGCCTCAGGTGATGATGGAGTGATGCCCTGATGGTGGAGGCTGGTTAAGATGGAGGATCGCAATTGAGGGATTAGGGTTTGCTTCAAACGACAATCAGATACAGACGTTGTGTGATCTAGGTGGCTGAGGTGACGAAAATATGGAGGGTTGAGGGGACGTAAGAGGGACGACGTCTTCTTCCTTCGTTGATTACTCTGGTCATAATAGGCAGCTGGATCCACAGTCGAAGATGACTTCATACGGTGGCCATGGTAACAATAGATATAGATGAAAATGATGGAGCACTGATGGAGACAAGTTGATGACCTAGAGTGAGGTACTGTTGGTTGAGCAGTGATAACATAGCGGGCGCATGCGTAGCGCTTTAATAGAGGCCTACCAGACTTTTAATGTGTGCGCTTACAACCTAGCCAATTGGAGGACCTTTGGGTTTATATATAAGGGACCCATAGGACTATAAAAAAAATTTGGGTACAACTGCGAAAGCGGCACACACACAAGGAAGAAAATTACATGTAAATTGCAAGCCCGGGGACTTGACCCCGCGACCCACCCCCACCCCCCAAGCCCTTACCACCCCACCACCAATGGCGGGGCAACCCATGGGCCTATATATATTTGTATAAATAAAGGTTTAGGTGTATGGGTCATCCCTTGGGGGGCTATGACCTATCATCCTGGACTAAAGGTGTGCGATGTGTGTGTGCTTCGTTGTAATTATACTCTCAAATTTAATATATATATATATATATTTATAGTAATATAAATAAATTTTAAATAAATTTTAAATATATATATATATATATATATATATATATAAACTTTAATTTGTTTCTTTTTAAGTGTGTGGGGTGGGGGGGGGGGTGAGTGCCACATCAGTTGGCGCTTCACCCACAAAGCCCCCAACCCCACCCACAAAGCCCCCAACCCCAATTGATTTGATGATGGGTATCACAAAAATCAAAACAAAAAAAAACTTATGGAAACTTTTTCCCACAAAAACTAACAAACTATATCAGTTATGTTAAAGATTGAGTACTTTATAGAAACCAAACAATAAAAACCATTAATGCTATTTTTTATTTTATATGTTAAATGAGTTTAAAAATAACTTTTCTATCCACACTAAAAAAATGATTATATAAATTATAATTTATTAAATATTTATAACATTTAAATAATATAAAAATTTGTATTTTTTCTATAAGTGAAAAGACTATTACTAAGATAATTAGTTCAGTTCAACAATAACTAAATAATAACCCCAGTTCAGTTAATAAAACATTACCTAAAAAGACTGGGGTAGTGAAGTGGGGCAGGTGGTGTTCTTAGAATTTTCTTGATGGTGTTGATGAGTTGATCCCGACTTGAGTCATCAATTAATATTTGCCACACATTTATTACCCCTATGACTAATCGATGTTAGGAGCAATTGAGAAAGGGCCCACATTTCACACTCATGAAAAATTTCCTCAAACTTATGGAAAAATATCACAAAACCTAGCAGTTACAAATCTCAATGATCTGCCACAATGCTCTGCTATAATATAGAACTGTAGTTCCCCACCACAATGGTACTGCTATAGTTCACCATTACACTACTCTACAAAAGTACTATTACAGTTCCCCCATTAGAATTAGATTTACAACATATGCAATGCCCAGAACAGTGCCCCCAATACAATACAATGCAACAAGGACCTTTACCGCTAGCATGAAATGCACCTATAATAAAGATACAACCTCAATTATTTGGGGATGAAAATTATAGTAAAGATACACACAAACACCCACAAACCCGATAATAAAAATAATTTACATTGACTAGGAAAGGGGTAAATATAATGAAAATACTTACATACATACCCGAGAAGAATCAAACTCAAGATCTCTCTGAGACCACCCAAAGGTGTGACCAATGGTCCCACAACCTAGGATAAAACATGATTTAGATTTTTATTTATTTTTTGGACGATCTCATTTTTAACATGGTTGAGAGGGAACTCTTACATGACCCCTTGTCCAAGAGGAACAAGGCCCAGTACACGACCTGAAGGTCCAAAGACTCAATTATACTGGAACTATCCCTCTCCACCATATACTTCATTTATCGTGTCTAGATCCCCACCTTGAATAGTTGGTCGTCTAACATTTCCCCATGCAAAGATACACGGTGCCTAGTACCAATGGAAAAGCTATCATACCCTATCTTCATTCCCAATTTGGTTAGCTCTACTCTGGTGGCTGATACTTGCTCTGATTCCTCTTATGTGACCTTTTCCTATGTGGTCTAACCTGACTGCTTCATGGATTAGAGGCCCATGTCCCAAAGGACTGAGGTGGTCTGGAGGCCTTATGGCTTGAAGTCTTATGGTGGAACAAAGGTCATGTAACCCGAATGCCCAAATCTATGGCTCATAGACCCAAATCAGGTGACTAGTTCTGATGCTATAATAACCACTACAATAACTAATATAGTGTCTCAGAAATTCATCTCTATCCAGTTTTGAACATGAGTCTTTTGGATTCAATATTATAGGGTTTACCACTCAAGCGTCACCCCAACATCACCTAGGAGCAAACATGCATAATAAAAATAATATTATTAATAAGAATAATAATTTTTATTCAAGTATAGAAGATTGCAAGCAAAAGACATGCATACACTCAAGATAGTGAGTTAATCTTTATATTACAATTATATACATTTTTAAATCCTTTTGAAGGCCACACCCTAGGGGCTATCTGGAGGAAAGGACACTCATACCCTCCACCATTCACTACTACAAAAAGGACATTAACAACCACCAAAATCGATCACTAATGGCTTATATTAGCCGCTATATGGCTATTAGTACATATATTTAAAAAAAAATATAAAATTAATATGCCTCCACAACTGGTATTTAAAAAACAATAAATAACCATAATTAGGAAATTCAATATATGTCTACACCGTAAATAATTTAATAATATCTCAACTACCTTGTTGAATCATTTTCCAAGATCTATACCTATCACCTCATAACTAAAAATCAAATAAATTAAAAGTTAATACTATAAAAAATAACAAAAAACTAATAATCAAAACCCACTATATTATTTAAAGTAACACATAATATAATAAATAAATAATCAGTGGTCATTTTTTCTTCAATGTATTACTTGTTTTAATTATTTTTTTAATCTAAAACTATTGTTTCATTTATTCTGAGCACACCAAAAATCATATTGATGTGTTGTCTACTCATAGCCATAAAAAATAATTCAAAGATGGATTCTCTATGATTTCACATTAATCCAATTTCCCTTTCCATGATTTTGACCATTACATGCATGTTTTAGAGATTTAAAATTCTAAAAATGAGTTTCTAATCATCCTGAGTAAAATGAAAATCAGTTTCATGTGACGTTAATTCATACATTTCAAAAATCAATATGCATTTATTGTCTTAGGTTTTCATGGAAATAGAAGGCCGTTTTCTTGATTTTGACCCCCTTTCGCATATTTTTTTAAGACCTTCCAATCTTTCAAAACTATTTATTCAGTCATTCCGAGCACACCGCATGTCAGATTGATGTTCCATACACTTATACACATCAAAAAAAAATTAAAATATATTTTTCCTATAATTTCACATCATTATAAATTCTTTTTCTATGGTTTTCACCATCACACTCATGTTTTAGAGTTTTAAAACACTAAAATGTGTTTACGGTCATCCTAAGAAAACTGCAACTCAGATTGATGTGATGTTAGTTCCTACATTTCAAAAATAAATTTACGATCATTTTATTATGATTTCACACCAATTTATGTTCATTTGTTTAGCTTTGATACTCATACACATGTTTTTAAAAACTTTGATATCATTAAAAACTATTTATTGAGTCATTCAAAGCACACCACATATCAGATTGATGTGTTGTCTGCTTATACACATAAAAAATAATTTAAAGAAAGTTTTTCTATGATTTAAAATTATTTAGAGGTTTTTTGATATGATTTTTACTATTACATGTATGTTTTAAAGTTTTAAAACACTAAAAATATGTTTTTTTTCATCCCAAGAAAAACACAATTTGGATTGATGTGGAGATAGTTCCTATTCAAAAATCAGTCTATGGTTATTCTCTTATGATTTAAAGAAAATTTTGAGGATTTCGTCTTAGTTTTGATCCCATGATGTAGGTTTTTAAAGACTTTGATATCATTTAAAATTACATATTTAATTATTCCAAACACACATTGTTGGGAATCATCCCCAACATCTGATCACCTAACGTTATCCTCCGACCACTGGAAGCACACCACTAGACGTTATAACTTGTGAAATAAAGTGTTAGTCACTTCCATCGGTCAGATGATCCCTGTGGCCTCAGTGTATGGAACTAGGAAGTCTAGGAACCCCACCCACTACACTGATCCACCATCAACATCTAGTTTCGATTACATCACAAACATCCTTTTGAGTCAAGAGAGCAAGAAAACAAGAAAACAAAAAACAAACATACAATAACAACATACAAGAATAATGTACAAAGGGATTGTGTGGTTTAGAAATTGTGTCTTATATCCATGAGAAAACTACTGCATCTCTTGCATTATAAGGAAACATTTACCTAAGTTATAAGGAAACCAAGTTCCGGAACCCTACCCATACTACAGGAAGAGGTCTCACCAATCACCTTCAATGGTTATATCTTCCAAAACTTCTCCTTCTAGTCTTTTTCCCTTCCAGTTATGACCTTTCACCATTGGCCCTTAGACCTACAACATTTGGGTGTGCTATCTTGGTGCTGAAATATGCTTGGATATGCCCTGGTTGGAACCTTACAAGCCCCCTCAGCCTCGAAGTTAGTCTACCTTCACTCGTGAATCAGTCTCACTTTTATAGTGGGTCCCGGTCATCCAGTTCCATCACTTTCCTGTATTCATGAAGAACCCATCATTGGCCTTTGAGACTACTATTTTCCTATAGCATCTACTCCTTTTATTGACAACAACCATTAAACTGCACACATCATCATTTATGATTCACACTGATGACTTCAATGAAACATTTCCTTTGTTGCTAAATCGAGAGAAAAGTCTCCCATGTATCATCATCAGTGATTATCATATTTTCTTCAACTTCCGTACATTCCATAACCACCTCTGGAACTATATTCTACATAATAGAAGCTTCCACTTCCATCTACATCACTCCTTCCTCTGTACATGACTGCTGATCCAAGTTCATTTTCCCAAATGATACACCGTCCATGTCCTTAAATCATATAATAATGTGTTGTAGCTATTACCACCATCAAGATATCATTCACTTGTCTTCATCTATTGAACATTGTTCGTTCAAATGACTCTGTTGTGTCTATTGAACATGTGTCGTTCATCCGTGTCTAGTGAAGGATTTCGGTGACCAGAATTTAGATGCCTCATGATGAAGGTGTATAGTCTCTATCTAGATTTCCCAAGAATAACTTTTGTATACTTAACATCTGATGCTTCTAAAACTTGACAGAAAAATAGTTATTACATCAAAACCTAACAATCTCCCATTTGAGAATTGTTTTTGCAGGTCAAGTCCAAAAATCTTTTGCTTGAAGACTATTCTCATTCTTTCACCAAAGTCTCATTGTCTAGATTACACTCACCCTTGTAGTGAACACATGGTTCTCCTCCATTCCACTTTTGATAATCTAGGACACTTTGAAGAAATGACTCCTTATTCCTTTGGACCATGATCTCATCTGAATGCCTCCATGGAAATTCCTCCAAAGAAAACATGTATGATATTTCATTCGAGTCACGTTGAAGTCTCATCAATTGAGTGTGTCATGTATTGTGTCCATGGACTTGCTCCTTCTAGTCACCTATGATTCTAAAGACTTTATTATAAAGCTTCCACAAAATTGAGTGTTCTCCAGTACATAAATCTCCAGGGATACCATCAGAACCGAACTCTATCCAGAGATTTTAACATTCGTAATGTCTAGTACCATCATATAATGAACTCCCACAAAAAAAACTTCCTCCAGTGAAATCAATACAAGCATGGATATTTCCTCCCACTGTATTACAGCCTCGATTTTGATCCTTCCAAGATCCCACTCTCTGTTAAGGTACTTATATTGCTCTAAAAATCTTCTAATAATTGTTGCACAGAGTCAGACATGCTACAAAATAATTAGTTTTTTGCAACAAAAGTTTATCTGTTGGTAAAAAGTGCATTTTTTGTTGGTAAAATTTTTTATCAACAAAAATTGTTCTATCACTAAATTGTTGATAAAAATTCTTTTGTAAATGTCATTGCGATAGATATAGTTTTGTTGCAATTATAATAATACCAAAATATAATATTTGTTTAGCAATAAATTCATACGATAGATTTAATTATTAATAATATTTTTACCAACATTTATCTTTCCATTAGTAATATTATTAACAATATTGTAATCAATACAAATAATTAATATTTATTTGTAAATTAATTTTTAAATAAAATAATATACGTGGTTATTCCAATATTTTGTTTCTAAAAATTTGAATTATATTTATTAATATAACTATATATAATATATTTATTATATTTATTATATAATAATTATAAAATTAGCTTATATGAAACTCCAAAAAACTTAAGATTTATTTGGAAAAACATTTTCATCTCCAATTTGTATCTCTCATACATCAGGTGTCACTATCCTGGTTCACACTAGCAATAAGATCCATGGACGTAAGTAGGTCCCCTTTCTTAAAGGTTACTTTTATTACAATTATACTTGTTGGTGGAAGAAGACATCCATGATATGGTTATCACTATCATGGTTCACCAAGATGATCTCTTTCTTTACATTTTTTGCAGTTCCCCTTTCTTACACATGTACTTATAGATAGAAGAAGACGTATATGAGACCATTTTCACCATCGTGGTTCACCACTCATGTAAGCAAGTACCCTTTAATACACTAGTTGATGGAAGAATTTCGTCCCCAATCTCACACCAGAAACAAAAAGAAGATATGTATAAATCATCAAATATTCAAATTGAAGTTTATTTCAAATAATTGATATATAAATTTCAAATAGGTTTTATAAAATTACTACACAGTCAGTTATGAATAATTGAAATCTTAACAAGATCGGAACAATAATGTTCATTAGTCCAATCCAATATAATGATTTAGGTACATTTTAAAATTGTGTTTTTAAAGCATGGTGAAAAGTGATACATGGGAGGAAGAAACAACCAATTGAATTTTTTTTTCAATGAGATTATCATAGTAGATTATATTTTTTTGGATGAGACCAAAATCATCTCCCGTTCATGAAATCCGAGTTCCTTTCCCGATGTGGCAACGATCCAAAATACAACACGTGCGATGCGGCCAACTTTGATAATGAATTCAGGAGAGTCCCGAACAACCAAAATCCCCTCCAAAAGCAACATTTAGTCCATATATAACATCAATTATAACAATCTACACCTGAAACAACAAAAATATCAATCACTCAACTTCTCTAAATGAGAAACACTTTGAAGAATCCATGAGCTGGCAATGGGAACACCTTCTATTACCAGAAACATGATTTTGAATGGGTGAATCGATACTATAAACATAGATTAAGTCCCAAGTTCATGAGTACATTGAGAATGGTTCACAAATATCAGCATCGATTTACCCAAAAATAATAATTTATGAATAGAGTGAGGCCTATGGAGTCAATTAACCTTGAACTGGAAAAAACTAATCTGGAAACTTAAAATATTTTTTTGTTCACAAACTGTTGAGACATAAAAGTAGTGCAAAAGCTTACCAGTCCTGGTAGACACGAATAAGGCCATGGTCAAAAATACCACCAAATTACCACAACAGTAGGATTATATAACTAGTGTAAGTAACTATAAGATAATCAAACTAGAGACCACAACAACCAGAAGATCATCCATCCAATGACCACAACAAGAATATATAACCAATGACTGCAACAACTTGAATAATGCATGATATAAAAATAATGAATGATCACAACAATAGAAAAATGACTAGAAGAACCAATGTCTAAAAAAAATTACAAGAGACCACATTAACAAAAGATAACTAGTGACCACAACAACTAAAAATAATAATGCATGATATAAAAATAACATGAATATTATCTAACTTGTGACAAAAAACCATTGACAATGACACTACTTAAAATTCAATCAAGAGTGACATATAACACAAAATTCTATAATATAGTAACACTACATTAAATTATATAATATAGTAAAAGTGATTTCAATTTATAATGACAGTAAATTTCAATTGAGAATAACACCTAATTCATTAGGTGAAAAACCATTTAGTGTAATGAAAAACCATAGGCGTTAAGGATAGAGTTACAAATATAATCTTGAATGAAAATTTCAAATTTTATGAATATCACTGGGATTGAGATTCAATCAAAGATAAACATGTTCTAGCATCTCCATCATAAATGGAATTGAGATTCAATCCAAGATGAAACATAATGTCTTGAAATTCCAAGAGATAAATCTAAAAATATCATAAAGACCATAACTATTGTAAGTTTTGGACATGAAATATTTGATACCATGTATATATATGATAAAATTACAAAATTAAATACCCAACTTGAAAACATGATATTAAATTTCAGAAAATTGATAGTAGAATCTGAAACTTAATACCGATAATTGGAATCTTGATACGTTTATTTACATTCAGGATTGGAAGCTTAATATTTAGAATAAAAAACATTCTATAAAATGAACTCAGTATTCAAGATCATAAACATGATATCCAAAATTTAAATATTATAATTAAAAAAATTCATATTCAAATTGAGGAACTTGAAATTTAAAATTTAAAATTTAAAATAAATAACTTAATATTCAAAGTTGGAAACTAGATACATATAGTTTTGATGTATAATTAACTTAGAACAACATCAAATCAATTATATTCATTTTTATATGTGAGACCAACAAAAAAATGCTACAATATCATTTAAGATCACTACTAGAAATACATTTATTTTGAACTTCAAGTATGATGTTTAAGGAACACCAAGTGCATTTAAACTATAATATGAAGTCGTTACAATCAAGAAAATAACAAAAGGAATCAGAAAAATATTCACATAATGAACAAAAATTCATATATATCTTTAAATATAAGTGTTCAGGCACTAAACAACTAATTGAACAATAATATCAACAAGAATAATAACACATATTAAAAATAACTTCTCTATGGTAGGATTTTCTAAAATCAAAAGATATGGCTTGTATACAAAACCCAAAAAATTTAACAAATCGATCAAGGATGTCATAGACATATCCAAAATGAGAATGAATACTTAATGGAAGAGATAGTCATTTATAGGAATAAGACTTTTAGAAAACTATCTAAAAAATAAATAATGAAGAAACATTCATCTAACATCTGTATGGAAACAATAATATCGCAAGGGTAAAAAGGCCCTAGGGAATGTACCCAAACTCATCCCTATCAGATATTTAAGAGAAGAGTGAACTGTTTTAGGAATCCTAGATCACTAAAGGGTACACCTTATGATAGATCACATAAGGAAGAAGACAAATGCAGGGAGTGGTGTTGGTCCAGCGATAGTGTAACATAGCAGGTCTCGCTGGAAAAAAAGAAAGATAAGAGGGCCACCAACCCTGAAACAAGTAGATAAATGTGGTCCTAGAAGGCGGTGAAAACTCCTTGTGGATGGGTGTGTAGGGGAATAAAAGGTGGATTGAAGATAAAGGGAGGCAGGGAGGCAGGTCAGTGGAGAATATGAGACAATGGGGGAAGCAACATTGACTAAAGAAAATGAAAGAAATAGGAAAATACAATATAGAAAGATAAAAAATGTTAGAATATACATATTAAGGAAAGAAAACGAAATAAATAACCTTTAGTTTATGTTATATATAAAGTGACAAGAAAAATTATGAATCTATCTGCTTCAAATTTTTAATATAAGAGAACAAAAAAAAAACAGATATAGGTTGACATTTTTCACTATATAGAAAGCCTATACACTTCAATTTTTTAACATTTAATGCATTATAAATATTTTAAAAATATGAATATACCAATTAGTTTATAGATTAACCCCATAGGATTTATTTTTATTTGTTTCACAAATGTAGCTTGACATTTGTGATTATATAGAAACCTTAGGAAAAATGAATATGGATTCAAAACTATAAATAATTCCCATAATAAGAAGGCTAATTGTAGAGGTATAATGAAGGAAAAGTTTCAGGGAGATGTATGATTTTAGAAATATGATGGTGACATGAAGTGAAGTGATGGAAGAAGAGGGTGAATTGTGTGAAATCAAGATAGGGAAACGATATGGGGGGAGGTCCGAAAATGAGAAGGTGGGGAGGTGAGAAGGTGAGGAGGTGGAAACTGGTAGGTGAGAGATGAGGAAGAAGATGGAGATGGGGAGACAAGGAGTCAGGGGTGGGAAGAGATGGGGGGTGGAAGGGGATTACGCACACAATGTGGAGTGAGAGGATAATTGATAGGAATCAATTTGGAGAAAGAGAGAAAAACATTGGAATTATATTGATACGAGGATAAATATAGAGAAATAATAGGAATATGGAGGTGAAGAAGAAGAAAGAAGATGACTCCTATGGAAGGTGATGCTCCCAAAGCCCTTGGTCCTAACCCCCTAAATTTCCAACAACAACTGAAAACCAATTCTAATCAACCATCCTCTCCTACACAGTCCACAACTCCCCTTATTTAAAAACTCTACTAGAACCTTATAGAGAGTCCAATTACAGCTGGAATTAATAGTTGGAACCTCTATAATAACCTATTAACAACCTAGCTTACCAAAATTTATTATATTTACAAAACTACCCCTAACTGCCCCTCATTATACTAACCGAACTCCTAACATTTCCCACCCCTTAAAATCCACCTTGCCCTCAAGGTGGAATTCAGTAACTGCGTCTATAGAAGCTCCTAGAAATCCCAGATTTCCTCCTCAGTCGTATGGTCCTTCCTCATCCAATATTATTTCTACGCAGTGGTTCACAATCCTCTATCTCTTCCTTATGAGTACTAGCATCTATGGACAATAGCAATAGAGAAATACGCACTTCCCCCAAAACAACTACAACAGTAGGGTTAGTCCAGCTTAGAAACTCCTACATGTATGTGTTCCTCACAAGAACCTCTTGGATAATTGCTTGTTATGAGGACCAGGGATTCTTAATAAGAACTTCTTTGATACCAAAAAACTCAGCTTGTCCAAGTCATACTTTTGGTTTTCCACTAGAAAATGTAGGGATTTCCACTTTCATGGTCATAGTATTCATTTTAGGCCTCATCTCGCCTTCCCCCGCATACAACTCACTGTCTGCATGGGACTTCAAACCTGTAACTTTTCTTCCTGAGCTACGCTTAACTTTACTATAGTTTGGATTGGAACTCACTTATTCGTTTTTCACTAGATTAGACTCTATTTTCTCCACACTTATCTTTCCTTTATTGGTTTGAAAAGTTTTCAAGACCATTGGCCCATCCTCCGATTGCTTTATCTGTTTCAGTTCATGTTTCTCAGTTCGCTACTCCTACTGTGTCGGTCTAGTCTCCTCTTTCATGAGGCTTGAGAAAGTAGAAGGTCTATGTCATACAATCACCTCCCATTCATTTTGGAAAACCTAAAAATTTGATAGTGGTTCCACAGCTGGAAACTTCCAGCCTACCACTTCAACTATTGTTTTGGAGTTGTCTCCCATTCCATTCATAATCTCTAATTTCCCTTTTTCAATAATTCATCCAAAGATCACTGCTAGTTAATTAGTGATATAGTTCATTGTCATCATCATCTCTTGTATATTGATATCCAAATTTTGTTGACCAATATTTTATTGGCATAGTTCGGATTGCAGCTCTTTGACGGATGCCTCCAATGCTGTCAAACAACTCTTCATACATGTTGCCTTTGAGTTACTGCATATATTGCATCTATTGCATATGTTTTTCCTGTAGCGTTTTCTCCTCCTATCATTCCTATAGCCTCAACTTCTCTTCCTGTCGCACCTGCTGCGATTTGACTTCCACTACTATGTAGGCATCATTTCTTGTGCCAACATTGTAAACTCTCGATCAAAACCTGCTTCATATGCTATGCAATCAAGATCCTATAACTTCTCTATAGACTCTATCTATCCAATTCCTCTCAATGAAAGCACCAATTGATAGGAATAAATTTGGATAAAGAGATAAAAACAGTTAAATTCTATTGATATGAGCAGAATTATAGAGAAAGTAGAGGAATATGGAGGTGAAGAAGAAGAAAGAAGATGACTCCTATGGAAGGCGCTGCTCCAAAAATCCTAGGGCCTAACCCCTAAATTTCCAACAGTAGTTGAAAACCAAATCTAATCAACCAACCCCCACACAACCCACAACTCCCCTTATTTAAAGACTCTACTGAAACCTTCTAGAGAGTCCATTTACTACTGGAAATGACAGCCAGAATTAACAGCTGGAACCTCTATACTAACCTAATAAAAACCTAGCTAGCCAACATTTATTGTATTTACAACACTACCCGTGCCGGTCCCTCATTATTATACCTGAATTCCTAACAATAATGGAGGTGGGAAAATGAATGAGGTGACATTTATAGTGAGGTTCATGCGTTATAGCATAACTATAGATACTCAGAACATTTATATGTATACAGAGCATACATATGTTATGTGTGTGTACATACATAACATACATATCTTATATTCATATATATACAGAACATATATATGCTATATTTATATAAAAAACATATACATATATATACACAGAATTTATATGTATATATATATATGTTCTGCATACATTTTTTATATGTTTATATACAGAATATATATATTTTCTCTTTGTATATAAAACTATAAGGACCCAACCTTATTACATTACATAATCTTGAATTTAGTCAAGAATTCACTTCCTTTTACATTGAATATCTTTTAAAGTTTAGAGATTTAGAGAATTGGGACATAATACATTCATAACATTACACATTGTTACAGAGTGGATACCATAAAAACAGTTTCCATTTTTTTTGAAATATAAAAAATTAAAGCTTAAACACGATTTATTTGACTAATATCCAAAAATTTAACTTGGATTCCTTCTTTGTCTTACTCATATATATAACCTGTGAAAATCATTTAAAAACTTGGGATGAGCACAAAATCTCAGTAAGGGATATAAAAGAAAGAAAAACACATTAGTCCATGAACACTTGTAACGTATGAAATCATTTTCAAAAGACATACTTGTCACCCATATATACTTACTTTGTGAAAAATGAGATTTAAACATGATCCAAACAAAACATAAGAACATAAATAGAATCATAAAGGTATCTTGGGACATTACTTACATAATCTTGTAACCCTCTCGACTACCTTATAATTTGTAACCCTCATGGCTACCTTACAATTTGTGTAACTATTGTAGTTACACTTGGAGTAACCATACAACCAACCTACAACTTACACATACCCAATGAACTGGAGGGAGATATAGGTCCCACCCTTAATCATAAACAATTCCCAAGAACTAGAACATAATCATACAACATGAATAATATCATAAAAACATTTCTTTTGAATTTTGTAAAATAGAATTTTAAAAGAATATTTTAAAAGAAAAGTCCCTTATAAATATCAAATAATTGAAGTGAGACTTAATAGAGTCGATGGAATATGTATACACACTATAAATACACATAATTAAACATATTATATACAAAACCCATCACACAAACAATTTTAATACCACATAAATAAGGAAGTATAAGGTTAACCCAAAGGATGAAAATCAGGTTAAGAATTCTCTTACCTCGGGTTTGTATTACTTCCAAATTGTTTAAACCTCCTGTATAATGATTAAAAGAGTTTTATTAATATCTTATAGAATCATATTCATATTTATAATACATTATATTATCATTTAATCACATCATTTCTCCCTTTAATTGTTAGTATTTTGTTCCATGCATTGTTTTGGGTGTGTTCATTACATGTTTTCCATGATTTGTTCATGATGGTTGTTCTTGTCAATTGGAACTGAAAATACAGAATTAGAATGGAGTAGTATTTAAATATTTCCAAAAAAATAAATTATACCATTTATCATTTTTAATTCTTAAATGAGGATGATTCATAAATTAAAACATTAATGATGTTCGTTTAGACCATTTTAGTGGTTCTTTGATAATAACGACCTCATTTTGTTTTATAAATTAAAACCATGTGTACAACATAATTCCAGAACCATGGATGATACATAATACATATATTATAACTTTTTTCAAACATAAAAATTGTTTCATGACCAGTCTATAAATAAGTAAAATAATTTGAAATCACATCGTCCACGATGTCGGTAAATCGACACATCACAGACAGTGTTTTAATTCCTTGAATAAGTGGGAGAGGAAAAGAAGAATGATGATGAATTTTCCATGAACATGAGAACATCCAGAATACACATGATTTATGGAGCTTTCATGCCTCTTGGGTAAGAATAGTTGAGGAAATAAAATAAAGGAACTCAAAATAAAAGAATAGTTGAGAAATCCCTTACAAAAATTCGGCAGCCTAACGACTATGCAACATGGTTATAGAAAACATTAAAAAGAGAGGGGACAATGGTCAACCATAAGGAAATGAATCATAAAATAGAATAGATCAAGAATAAGATTAAAATAAGAACATGGTATGGATTTGTGAATTCTATACCACATAAAAGAGAACTTGAATGGAAAAATAAAGAAGTTGAGAATTTTCTTACCATGTAGAGTAACTCCTAGAACTTGAAGGTTGGGACCTTGGGGGCTTGAGGAAACATTGGGAGGAATACTAGGGAGGTAAGGAGGTTAGAGATTCATTGAGGAAGAATTGTGAATAAATTTAATGAAGGAATGGGTTGGTATTTATAGAAACAGTGAGAGAATATTTTAATAATTTCCAAGGGACACCTCATTAGTGGTATTTGAAAAACCATGGTCTTTCCCATGGTATTTGCCCAAGGTATTATACATTTGGGACACCTCACATATTAGTTCACTGTACACAAGTCTACCAGATTTATTACATAATTATTGATGTCATTAACACACTGAAACTCAAAATTGTATTTTTTACTATTCACTGAAAAATCAATTGTTTTAGGAAAATCTCAAAAATTCACTCTAAACATTTTTAGATGTGTAGAATTAAAAAACAAACTCCATTTTTTGAAAATAATTTTCTAAATATTATTAATTTAATTTTTAAATAAAATAATACTTAATTCAAAAATTAACAATTTTAATTCTATAACTGCTTTTATATCACATTGAAAAATTAACCAATATGTCATTATCTTAAAGCCTTAAGAAAATAAAATAACAATACAATTTACTATTCATTAGTGTCATATTACTATTCATATTACTATTCATAAGGGTATGATACTATTCACAAAAAAAAATTGGTTCTATTAGACTCCAAATAACACTGAACACAATTGTAGATGACCATTTTTCAAAATTCAAAACATAGAAGTAGTAAAATTATGTTTAAATTTTAGTATTAATTATATACTTAAAACAAAGTTTCATACATTTCAATTTATTTTTGGAAAACCTTGGGGTGTTACATTCTCCCCACCTTTTGGAAATTGCGTCCTCATAATTTTATTTACTTATTAAACAAGTGAGGGTACCTTTCACTCATAGCATTTTCAGACTCCCATGTTGCTTCTTCTACCATGTGGTTTCTCCAAAAAACCTTTAATTGGTGGATTACCTTATTCTGCAATACCTGTTCCCGTCAATCAAGAATCTAAACTAGTTTCTCTTCATAAGAAAGGTTCTCTTCCAACTGAACTACTTCTTGGCTCAAGACATGTTATGAATCTAGAACATACTTCCTCAACATCAAAACATTAAAAACATTGTGTACCTGAGACAAACTCGGAGGCAAAGCTACTCGGTATGAAACTAGTCCAAATTTATCTAAGATTTCAAAAGGACCAATGAACCATGGACTTGGCTTCCCTTTCTTACCGAAATGCATCACACTTTTCCAAGGAGATATTTTAAGGAAAACATGGACACCTACCTCAAAAGGTAAGTCTTTCCTTTTGTTATCTGCATAAATTTTATGCCTGCTCTGAGCTGTCCTCATGTGATGCTAGATCATCTTCACTTCCTCAGCCACTTCCCCTACTAATTCTGGCCCCATCAACTTCCTTTCACCGACTTCATCCCAAAACGCTGGAGTCTAACACCGCTTCCCATAAAAATCCTCGAAATGTGCCATATGTATACTGGAATGAAAATTATTATTATAAGAAAACTAAACTAAAGAAAAATGATGATCCCAAATTCCCTAATAGTCCATTGAACAATCTCAAATCATATCTTTCAAAGTCTGAATTGTTCGTTATGATTGCCCATCTGATTGAGGATGAAAAGTTGTACTGAAATTTAATTCTATGCCCAACTTCTGAAGTCCCTTCCAAAAGTTAGAAGTGAACCTGGGATCATGGTTAGATATAATGGAAAGAGGAACTCCATGTAACCTGACAATCTTCTTGAGGTACAGTTGAGAAAGCTGATCCAAAGACATTGTATCTCGAATAGAATGAAAATGTATAGATTTTGTCAGACAATCAACAATAACCCAAATCGCATTTTTACCTTGAGAAGTCTTTGGTAGTCCCACCACAAATTCCATGGATATATTCTCCCATTTCCACTCTAGCACTGGAAAAGGCTGAAGAATCCCCTTCAGTAATTGCCACTCTGCTTTAACCTATTGACATGTCAATCATTTGATAGTAAAATCAACAATATCTCTTTTCATTCCATCCCACCAATAATACTCATGAAGGTCTCTGTACATCTTAGTACTGTCAGGATGAAATGAAAATGGAGAAATATGAGCTTCACACAACAAATCTTTTTTCAAATGAGAATCACAAGGCACACACAACCTTTTTCCAAATCTTAAAACACAATCTTTATCAAGGTTAAATTCTGGAAACTTACCCATTTTAACCAATTCTACCTTTTTTTGGCTCATACTCTTCCTTCTGCACTTTCTTAATTCTGTCTAATAACGATGAATGCACTGAAACCTGAGACAAAACAAAGGTATTTCCTACACCAATAACTTCTAGGCCAAAATTCATCAGATCATTAATCAAGGGATCATGTTCCAAATTTAACATGGTTAATGATGCATGATGTTTCCGACTCAAGGAATCCGCCACTTAGTTTTCATTTTCAGGATGGTAATTAATCATGCAATCATAATCCTTTATCAGTTAAAGCCATATTCTCTACCTCATGTTTAATTCCTTCTGAGTGAATATATACTTCTGAATTTTATGGTCTGTATATAATTGACATTTGGCTCCGTATAAATGATACCTTCAAATTTTCAAAGCAAAAACCATAGTTGCCAATCCCAAATCATGTGTGAGATAATTTAACTCATGAGGTTTTAGTTGTCTTGAAGCATAAGAAATTACCTGATCATTCTTCATTAAAACACAAACAAGTCCCTTCAAATAAGCATCACTATAGATGACAAACTCACCATTTCTGGAAAGAAAGGCCAAAACTGGAGCATTCACCAATCTCTTATTCAGTTCTTGAAAACAAACATCACATTCTTCTATCCAAATAAATTTAACCCTTTTTCATGTTAACTTAGTTATCGAGCGAGATAACTGTGAAAAGTTCTTAACAAACCGTCGGTAATAACCTGCTAACCCAAGAAAACTACGAATCTATGCAACATTTATAGGTCTTGGACATTCATCAACCACTTTTTTTTGGAAGGATCAACTATTTTTCCATCCTTATTTAAAATGCTTCCAAGAAAGGAAATCTATTGCAACCAAAAATCACACTTGCTGAATTTTCCATATTGTTTATTTTCCTTTAAGGTTTGTAAAACACCCTTAGATATTTTTCATTATCCTCTTTATTTTTAGAAAATACTAGAATTCCATCAATAAAAACAACCACAAACTTATCCATGAACTCATGAAATATTCTATTCATAAGATTTATGAATACAAGAGGTACATTAGTTAACCCAAACGACATAACAACAAATTCATAATTCCCATATCTAGTATGAAAGGCTGTTTTTGGGATGTCATCCTCCTTTACCTTGAACTGATGGTATCTGGATCTCAAGTAAATCTTGGAAAAGTATTGAGCTCCTCGAAGCTAATCAAACAAGTCATCGATATAAGGAAAAAGATACTTGTTTTTAATAGTGATGTTATTCAATGCTCTATAATCAATGCAAAGTCTCATGGAACCATCTTTCTTTTTAACAAGCAAAATAGGATCACCTCATAGTGAAGTACTAGGATGAATAAAGCCTTTATCAAGAAAATCCTGCAACTGATTTTTCAATTCAAGAAGTTTTATTTGAGCCATACGATATGGGGGTTTTGAAATTGGCTTAGCATCAGGAACTAAGTCAATTGTGAATTCAACTTCTCGATCAGGTATGACACTGGGTAACTCATCAGAAAAAACATCAAGGTATTCATTTACCACTGGCACATCATTAATATGAATAGTTCCCTTATTTTCAACAATATGAGCAAGATAATTTTTATTTCCATATTTCAAAAGTTTCTCAACTTCTGGATATGTTATCAATTGTATGGGCTCATTATTGTATACAAACTGAAACTCTTTCTAAAAAACAACTTCTTTAGCTCTATAATCAATCTTAGCATGATAAACAGAATGCTAATCCATTCCCAAAATAACATCAAACTCGACTAAGGGTAAAAAAACAAGGTTTGTAGGTAAAGTATTTCCACAGACCACAATAGAAATATTCTTATAATTCATATTTACTATAATATTCCCCCCTGGTGTTTTAACAACAAGTTATGGTCTCATTTGTTGAGGTGATATTTCCAATTTACCAGAAAATTTCTCAGAGATGAAGGAATGTGTAGACCCCGTATCAAACAAAACTTTAGCAAAATCAGAGTAAAAAAACAAAGGACCTGATACAACTTCATTGGATGGCCCGACATCTACTAACGTAGTTGCAAAAAATCTCACTACACCTTTCTACTTATAGTCTGGCTTCTTTGCATCATTCAGATCTCTCTTTAGGAAGACATTTGCATAGTGACCCATCTCACCACATTTAAAACACTTAGTAGTTTTCTTATTAGGATTATTCTTAGGATCATTTTCATTACAATCTCAGGCCATATGTCAAACTTACCACATTTAAAACACTTCCCAGTTTTTCTAAGACATTCCCAAGGGTGCTTCTTGCCACACTTTTCACAAACTGGAAACTAGATTTTCTTAACAACATATTTATTTGGTTGATTCTTACCCATCACATTCCATCTGGACCTCTTCTTATCCTTGTTTCCAAAATGCACGTGATCATTAGAAAACTCCATCTCTACCATATCAACACATCATACAAGGTTCTCATAACTTTTGAATTCACGAGAGGCCAATTCCCTTTGATACCTTGGCTTCAGTCCTGAGTAAAAGAGGTTAATTTTGCTATCAAGATCCAGAATAAGATTTGGAGCATACCTCGCTAGTCTGGAAAAGTTCACTTTATACACATCCACTGAATCTTCCTCCTTTTGTTTCAATTCAAGGAATTGATTCTCCATCCTAAGTCGCACCTCCTTAGGAAAATATTTTTCAAGGAAAAGACTTCTAAATTCATCCCACTCTAAGGCATTAATATCCTCTCTATCCATGATATTATTTACCATTGACCACCACTGATCAATTTCACATTCAAAACGATAAATGGAAAGACAAAACTTTTTAATATCTGAACAACCCATTACATCAAATATCTTTTCAAGGGATTTAATACATCCTTCAGCCGCTACTGGGTTAGAAGATCCATTGAAAGCAGGAGGGTGTTGTCTCATGAAATGTTCCACTATTTTCATGTTCTGTTTTAGTACCTATAGTTGTTTTATTTCATAGATTCCACCACCATTTATTTCTTATGTTAGCTAAGACGTTACTTTCACAAACTGCTTATTTCTAATCCCTACCATTCTGGGCTACAGATTCAAAAGGATGTCGTTCTGTTGGTGCCTCTCCTCTTCAAATTACCTGTTTCTTCTAAAAACCATTCTAAACAAACATATATTAGAATAAGAAATATGGTAATATTTAAATTCTATAACATTTCAAATTAATCATAGAGTAAAAATCATTTATGGTATTCTTTTAACATCATCCTAACCCCTAAAGTTATCTAAACCATCCTTTGATACCAACTATAAGGACCCAACCTTATTACATTACATAATCTTGAATTTAGTCAAGAATTCACTTCCTTTTAAATTTAGGATCTTTTCAATTTTATATCTTTATATAATTGGGACATAATACATTCATAACATTACACATTGTTACAGAGTGGATACCATAAAAACATTTTCCAATTTTTTTTTAAAATATAAAACATTAAAGCTTAAAACATGATTTATTTGAATAATATTTAAACATTTAACTTGGATTACTTCTTTTTCTTACTCATTCAAATAACCTGTGAAAATCATTTAAAAACTTGGGATGAGCACAAAAGCTCTGTAAGGGATATAAAATAAAGAAATAACACATTAGTCCATGAACACTTGTAACGTATGTAATCATTTTCAAAAGACATACTTGTCATCCATATATACTTACTTTATGAAACATGATATTTAAACATGATCCAAAAAAATAATAAGAACACAAATAGAATCATAAAGCTATATTGGGACATTAATTACACAATCTTGTAACCCTCTCATCTACCTTATAATTTGTAACCCTCACGGCTACCTTATAATTTGTGTAACCATTGCAGTTACACTTGGAGTAAACATATGGATGACCTCCAACTTACATATACCCACTGCATTGGAGGGAGATATAGGTAACACCCTTAATCATAAACAATTACCAAGAACCATAACATAATCATACAACATGAATAATAGCATAAAAAATTTCTTTTTAATTTTGTAAAACAGAATTTTAAAAGAAGATTTTAAAAGAAAAGTCCCTTATAAATATTACATAATTGAAGTGAGACTTAATAGAGTGGATGGAATATGTATACACACTATAAATAAACATAATTAAACATATTATATACAAAACCCATTACACAAACAAGTTTAATACCACATAAATAATGAAGTATATGGTTAACTTAAAGGATGGAAATCGGGTTAATAATTCCCTTACCTCGCGTTTGTATTACTTAAAAATTGTTTAGAACTTCTATATAATGATTCAAAGAGTGTTATTAATATATTAAATAATCATACCAATATTTATAATACCTTATATGATCATTTCATTACATCATTTCACCCTTTAATTGTTAGTATTTTGTTCCTTGCATTGTTTTGGGCGTGTTCTTTACATGTTTCCATGATTGATTCATGATGGTTGTTCTTGTCAATTGGAAGTGAAACTCTAGAATTGGAATGGATTAGTATTTAAATATTTCTATAACCATAAATTATAACATTTATCATTTCGAATTATTACATGAGGATGATTCATAAATTAAAACATTAATGATGTTCATTTAGATCATTTTAGTGGTTCTTTGATAATAATGACATTATGTTGTTTTATAAATTAAAACCATGTGTAAAAAAGAATTACAGAACCATGTATGAGAAATAATAAATATATTATAACCTGGTTCAACCATAAAAATGGTTTCATGACCATTATTTAAGGAAGTAAAAGAATTTTAAATCACATCGTCCACGATGTTGGTAAATCGACACATCAAGGACGGTGTTTTAATTCCCTGAATAAGTGGGAGAGGGGAAGAAGAATGATGATTATTTTTACATGAACACGAGAAAATAAATAATATAAATTATTTTTGTATCTTTCATGCCTCTTGGGTAAGATGAATTGAGGAAAGAAAAGAAAGGAACTAAAAAAAAATAGTTGAGAAATCCCTTACAAAAATTCGGCAGCCTAACGGCTATGCAACATGGTTTTAGAAAACATTAAAAAGAGAGGGGACAAGGTTCACCCATACAGAAATGAATCATAAAACATAATAGATCAAGAATAATATGAAAAGAAGAACATGTTATGGATTCTTGAATTCTATACCACATAAAAGAGAACTTGAATGGAAAAAGAAAGAAGTTGAGAATTTTCTAACCTTGTAGAGTAACTCCTAGAACTTAAAGGTTGGGACTTTGGGGGCTTGAGAAAACCTTTGGAGGACTAATAGGGACGTAAGGAGTCCATAGATTCATTGAGGAAGAATTGTGAATAAATTTAATGAAGTAATGAATTGTTATTTATAGCAAAAGTGAGGGAATATTTTAATAATTTCCAAGGGACACCTAATTAGTGGTATTTGAAAAACCATGGGTTTGCCCATGGTATTTGCCCAAGGTATTAGCCACTTGGGACACCTCACATATTAGTTTACTTTAAACATGTCTAATAGATTTATTTCATCATTATTACATCATTATTGATGTCATTAACACACCTAAACTCAAAATTGTAGTTTTTACTATTCATCGAAAAATCAACTGTTTTAGAAAAATCCCAAAAATTCACTCTAACCATTTTTCGATGTGTAGAATTCAAAAATGAACTCCATTTTTTGAAAATAATTTTCAAAATATTATTAATTTAATTTTTAAATAAAATCATACTTAATTCAAAAATTAATAATTTTAATTCTATAACTGCTTTTATATCACATTGAAAAATTAACCAATATGTCATTATCTTAAAGCCTTAAGAAAATAAAATAATAATATAATTTACTATTCATTAGGGTCATATTACTATTCACATTACTATTCATAAGGGTATGTTACTATTCACTAAAAAAACAAGTTGGTTCCATTAGACTCTAGATAATATACTGAACACAATTGTAAATGACCGTTTTTTGAAATTCAAAACATAGAAGTAGTAAAATTATGTTTAAAGTATAGTTATAATTATCTACTTAAAACAAAGTTTCATACATTTCAATTTATTTTTATAAAACCTTGGGGTGTTACAAAAACACATATGTTTTTTTAAATTTTCTCTATATTTATAAAATTATAACCCTATAAAATAACATAGGAAGTAGAATCCAAAACAAACCTCAAAAAAGGAAACTGCATAATTTTGATATTCCATAATATACTATCAGTTACAGTTCTAGAAGAAAACACCATCATACACATAAAAATAAAATAGGGTTGTTTTAATCATCCAATATATTTCAAATTATAATAAGATTACAAGTATATGTGGATATTTTTACCTGGATTTCATTAGATTAAAATTATATACTAGAGATTATAAATAGGTATGATTTAATTTACATATCTATGAGGGTGTGAAGGTAGTATATACAAAATAATAATAATAGAGGTTTGAAGGGTCGATACCAAATCTACTCTACTAGAAAATAAACATCCACTTTTGCAATGTGGAAGCGATTAATCTTATTTAATAGATAATTTGAAATAAAATCACAAATATTTCAATGTTTTCCATAGATAAATCAAAACTAGTTTTAGTTCATGTGGGATAAAGCAGATATTCAATAATCTATAATCATGGCATTTGTTGTGCCAAAAGTTCAGGTGAGAATATTTAAAGGGAATGCATTTTGTATATAAAGTAATATCAACATAGTCCTCTCTAGTAGTGGCTTTCCAAACAATTGAGTTGAGATAAAATCAATTACCTAATCACATCCTATTAATTTATCTTGATGAAAAGAAAAAATTATAATCACTTGTGATGGTCATGGGGAGATGAGGGTAGTTAGAAATGAGAGTTAAATTAAACCTTATCATAAGGTTTAGTACTATTATTCCTTATCATAGTCACAATCTTAATATAATCAAAAAGTCCTGTGAAATTAAAGTTTCTAATACATTACTCAAGGTAGATGATGAATAATTCAACTTTTTTGACAATAAAAAAATAGATAATACTCACTTGTTTACATGAAATAAACCTTTTTCCAATAAAAATATATGGTTTATCCTAACAAATGAATAGTCTAAAAGAAATTTATAATTAATGAATATGTTTTCTATAGATTTGAGTGAGGCCTATTACATCTATAAAGGGTAAAACTGTTAACATCTATAAATTATACAACGTGTTCATTAGGTAAGACTTTTAACATATTTAAACTGCCTAGCTGTAACTATATAAATCATGCAGAAATATTGTTATAATTGTGAAGAAATAGTGAATTGAACACAGGTTAGTTTCAATTCTATAAATGAATATGCACAAGTGAAGATATTTTAATGAATATTAAGAAGTGAGGAGACTGTTTAAATGAATATGGATTATAGAAATGAAATTTGTATATAATGTATATAAATGAATATGTATAATTGAATATGTAATTGTGACTAGAAAATTATCACTGATATGTTTTTGTAGCACTTATATTTTTGTTGGTATGATAAAAGTATACATGTTCTAGTGATGATATAGCATGGAATATGGAACTGAACAATGGTATTAAGTTCATAGCATGTAATGTGTCATTGAAATTGTTTGTAATATGAAAATATTGAAATTAATTGAACACTTGGAAATGAACCTAAATTTATGTTTAAATTTCAAACCTGAAATATATAGGAAAAAAATTATAGTGTAAGTGAAATTTTTTCAATGAAACCAATATCCTGGAAGAAAGGAATCATTGAAACCAACTGTAATGAAACATGAAGAAATTTACTATGGATGTGGAATTTCATTTCACATACTAGAGTATGAAACAATAGAGACTAAAAATTAAATGAGAATTAATAGGAAATAATATTAGGGGAAAGTAAAAACAATGCACCACATTGTGCGTGCTTAGAACAAACTAATAAGAATGATAAAATGATTATCTAACCTTTCAATCACTGATAACAAAAATGGCATCATAATCACTATGGAAATCATGGTTGGAACTATCAATACCATTTATGATAAAATTGAACTCAATTTTTTATGAAAACCAAAATCAAAACGAAATCACTGCCCAATGAAAAATTACCCTGAGTTTTTAGGCCCATTGCATGAAAAAACCGGATATGGTGATGAAGAAAATATCCATTCATAACCTAAACAATAACCACTGATCTTAATTTAATCTTTTGGTGGAAATTAAAATTTTATGTTTATGTGAAGAGATAACTTAAAATATAAGCGAAGACCAACTATAAATAAAACAACCAAACTAATTTTTCATCCTGTAAAAAATTACATGCAACACCTAAACAGTTTACGTGTATCAAGAAGTTATTACAATTTTTATATCCAAGGTCCAAAAATTCATGAGAAAAAAAATATTATAAAATTAAAAATTAATTAGTAACTTTAAAATATAAAATCTAAAATTACAGCAGCAGAAATTCAGAACTGTAACATAAAGTGTATGACTAGAGAGTTGAAAAAAGGCATCCAGAAAAATATGATTGGAGATCAAACAATAGATTGAATTTTAAAGAAAATTATGGGGAAACCATTACATCATACCTGGAAGAACATTTTCAAATGGGAATCCTCAAGTGAATCTTTGATTGTTATAGGACTTTATATCACAACACAATTACAGAGTCTCTCAGTGTAACTGAATGAAGTCCAGATAAAAGGGAATCAGAGTCTCCAAAATTGGTATGAATCATAGATACTGGATGTTGATTGGTTGAACTAGAGGGTTAATACTAGTAGAGATGAAGAAGGTATGAACTCTGAGCTTGCTGAGTGAACTTGATGGAAAGTGTGAAGCATGTTTGGTTTGGAGGGGTCATGGGAACTCGATGATTCCAGTTGACTGAAGATATGAGAACCTAGTTGAGAAAGATCAATTTAATCGTAAATAATGAATTAATAGTGTTAGGGTTGACTGAAAAGGATTATGAAGGTAGGGATATTGAAAAAAAGTGTGGCCAAGATTTTGTGTCTTCGATAGTCAGAGAGGTGAGGAAACCCGATTAGGGTTCTGGACAAGAAAGATGAAAGTTGGGGGAATGATGGGGTGCACTACGTGTGTATAGATTTTTGGAAGAATAGGCGAGCTAGAAAATGTGGAACGTGGAGGTGAAGCCTGTATAGGGGAAAACACAGTTTAATTATAGATTATAAATCTCCGAGATAACTATACTCATACAATTATTTCAAATTGGTTGTAAATTGGTTTCAGATTCTTAGTTTTTTATGATAAAATATTTAATCATATCAAATAATATTTTTATAAATAATTTGATTTTATTTATTTTTTATTGATTTAAAATTAATTTTAAATATATTTTTCAGAATAAACTTATGAAAAATATAACATTTCAAAAAATTTAAAAATATTTGGTTTTTCTTGTACCGATATCCCTAATCTCTATTCGTTATTGTCATTGCGATAAAATCTTTATCGGGTTTATATCATCATAATTTTTTATTCCTTTTCAATAATTATATATATATATATATTCATTTCATGATATGTTATAAAGTTTCTAATATTTTTATCCAATGTATAAACATGTAATTTTATTGACAAATGATATGTTTTTGCTGAATAATTAATAAATATATATATATAATTATTTGAAAAAGATTTATTGTTATGGAGTAGTTTATTGCAACATATTTTACTGGTGAAAAAGAAATGTTGGTGATAATAAATATTAATAATAGATTCATGTGTTGGTAAAAAAATTATTGGTATTGATATGATAGATCATAAGATTTAATTTTTGATAAATGATTTGTTAGTATTAAATAATAAATAATGATGAATATATAAGCTGGTAAAAAACAATTTTTGATACCTAAAACCAATACCAAAAAAACAAAATATCTATTATAATTGATTACTTTTACCAACAGTTATATCATCTGTCATTAATTTTTTATTGGCACAAATCTTTTTTTTGTAGTGACACCACCAAAGTCTTCATCGCCACCCTTTGTAATAGAACACACACCATGGTTTGGGGTTATCCATTTTCCACCTCTATCATGGAAATGGATGACTTATTTTAAGACTTTTAATATTATAGAACAACTATCCATTGTCCAAACATAGAGTATCTCTAGAAGATGTCACCCAAAATGTATCATAACATCCCTCCCACATGTATCCACCGGACCCCAAAAACATCATGTATTTCCATTTCTAGAACCTTCTACCTAACAACACCATCAAGTAGGCTTTCAATGTAAGATATTCCCCATGGATCCTCCACATGATTTTGACCAAGAGAACATCTGTTGTGCGACAACCTTATGATGTTCCAGGTTAGTCTACTCAAACTATAGGTAAAACACAACCATCATATCTTTCGAAACTCTCCTTGTTATGATACAAATTTCCAGGATTTAGCACCAATGTTTGATCACAACAGAGGTTATCCTTTGACCCCTAGAATCACACCATAAGATACTATGACTTGAAGAACATGGAATAAGGAACTTAAATTGATCAGATATTCCCCGTGACCTAAGTGTTCAGAACATGGATGTCCAGGAAACCTAGTTCTAGTCACCTTAAGGACCTCCTTATGAGATATTAAAGTAAGAAAACAAGCACATGATAAACACACATTCAAGCACAACATACAAGCACAATGCACAAAGGTATTACTTGGTTCAGACATTGTATCCTACACCCATGGAAGAATAACTGTATCTCTTTCATTCCAAGGAAACATTCACCTGAGTTACAAGGGAACCAAGTTCTAGAGCCCTACCTATACTACCAGAATAAGTCTCACCAATCACTTCTAATGGTTACATCTCCCGAAACTGCTCCTTCTAGTCTTATTCCCTTACAACTATGACTTTATTCCCTTGACCCTTAGGCCTTTGACAATTGAGTGTGCTAACTCGAAGCTCACACACTGTAACGTCCCTCCCCTTCTCATTGGCTTGAGAAGGCGGTGATGTGTTACCAGGCCTTAAGCGACACCCCCAAGACACTGAAGGCTGAAAATAAATGTTGAAGAGTTTTAATACATGTGGGGGAATATTTAACCTTTAATAATAAAACAACTAATCCAATAAAACCAAACCAAACAAACAAATATATGATGCATGATAAAAATAACGACAACTCAACCATTTCTTTTATATCAAAACCAACCAAGGTGTACTACAACAGAATCCAAAACTCACATCAAAGTAAACAATGGAAGATGACTAATAAATATCCAAGATAACCACAAGACTCCATTCTCCACAAGCTCCATTCTCTAACATCACCAAATAACCCAAGTATAACTAACTAGTGCTAAAGACATGTGATACTTTACCCTTGCCTATTTCTCAGAAGATGACACCTACAAAATCATCAAAGTTTCAAAGCCAGGATGAGTAATAAAACTCAGTAGGATTTCACTAATGACATCCCAAATCATGACACTAGGATAGAAAAGTTAGAAACATTTATATAAAACAATTTATATGAAATAATTCCCAAAAAAGGTTATAAAAAAATATAAACAAATTCTAAAAACAGTTTATAACTAAATATAAAAAACTTATAAAAATAGTTTATAACTAAATATAAACAAGTTCCATGTCACCCAATTTTCTGTAAAAATCCATTTTCATGGAAAAAACCAACCAATGATTGAAATTCATTTCACAATATCCATTTTGGCATAACCATTCCATTCCACCTATCCACACATCCAACCATGCAAGTAACCTGGACCTCCTTATACTCGTGAGTGGTGATTCATACTTTCACTAAGACATCACCTAGTGAACCATTTTGATGGGGAAGAGACCTAACCCTCATCCATCCCACTAATTATGGGGGAGACTCCTCACCCTTATCCACCCCGAATTCACATGAACACACATAACCAATATTCCAAAAACCAATGCCAAAAACAACCATTTCATCATTTTCAATAAAACCATTCTTTTATTGAAAACCTTTAAAAAACTATTTCAAATCAAAAATCCCCATTTAATTTGAATAAAATAACCCCTTTTATTGATTTTTTTTTGATTAATCCATTTACCACAATTCTAGAAAAATCCTCAATTTAAAAACAACATTTTAAAACCAAGAACCAAAGCACTTCATAAGAACACCCAATTCCCATGTTTCCTACAAACCGTCACTAAAGAGGGATTTCAACAATCATTACTCAGCCAATTAACAATCAATTTAACACCCAAAATAATCAATTTTAAATCAATCTAATCAGTTCTAAAAAGAGGAGTCGAGATTGAAGTCACCCACCTCGAGATGTTTTTGGTGAAAATGATAAATGGACAAAAAATGCCAATGAAACCGGGTTAAATCTCCACGAAACCACCTTATATATCTTCCCCTATCATGAAACAAGACAAATATAATCATATTTGGAATCCATAACCTTAGATCTACCAATAAAGGGCATATAACTAAGAAACTGAGAAGATAAATGAAGTAGATCTAAGAAACTAATCAAGAACAAAGAAGAATGAACACTTACTACAAAGAATCAGCTTCTAATCAACAAGGGAACCCTTTTTATTTCCTATGAATCAATGAGAGAACCTTATTTTATCTTTGGGGAAGAAAAATCTCGAGTTAGAGTCATTTTGGAGGAAAACAAGTGGTTAAAACCTTAAGCCGACCTAAATCCACTTTTTAAGGATCTAAGTTTAACCTTGTGCATGGTTCAGTCACACGGTTAGACAAAACGTGTGCTAACCATGCGTTAGACACTTCCTTGAGGATATCCTTCACATGATTTCCTCACACGGTCTCCAAAACTGTATTCCAACCATGTGGAAACCACTGCCTCATTTTGTCCAAAACCATCTTTCAAAGCGCACGGTTACTACTAGGATTTCACACGTTTTGGAAAAACCATGTGTAGTCTGTGTGCGTCCCCTTTAGATTTTGTCATACTATGCATGGTTTCTTACAAGTGTTACATGGTTTCTACAAACCGTGCACCACCTGTGCACTATTATAAAATCCCCAAAACTCTCAAAAATTTCCCCAAACTCTCCCAAACACCACCCTTATAATTTATATACTTAAAAAGCATAAATAAAAGGTCACATACTAGAAATTGGGGGTGCTAAATTCTCTCCACCATTGGTATTTACATCACCAAAAAGTAGAAAACCATAAGTGTCTTGAAATATTTTTGGCCATTTCTCTTTCATATCCTTCTCACGTTCCCAAGTATCTTCCTGAATCTGACCATGTTTCCATAAAACCTACACTAGACCAATGATCTTTCCACATAATACTTTATCTTGCCTATCCACAATCCACATCAGGATATGCACCAATGAAGCATCTAACTATTTCTCAATGTGATCCCATTTGATCACATGGTCAGGATCAAGCTGATACTTTTTAAACTGAGATACATGGAATACATTATGTACCTCATTGAACCGTGGTGGGAATTCCAACTAATATGACACCTCTCCAACCCATTCCACTATCTCAAAATGGAATATGTATCAAGAATATAAATTTACCTTCTTCCCAAAACATTGATTACCAAGCCTTGGAGAAATCCTCAAGAGCACATTATCACTCACCATGAACGACTACAATCATCAATTATGATCCGCATACAATTTTTGATGACTATGATCCATCTCCATTCTCTTTTTGATGAACTGAATCTTCTCTGTTATTTCTTGGACAAGGATCAGCCAAACTAGTGAAGTCTCACCTGTTTCCAACCAACATAGTGGATAACGACTAGGAAACCCATATAATGAATCAAAAGGATCCATATGTATCAAGGCTTGATAGCTGTTATTATAATAGAACTCCACCAATGGCACATGCTCTTCACATAAGCGACCCAAATCTATTACAAAAGCTTACAACATGCTTTCCAATGTTTGTATCATCCTTTTAGAATGACCATTCATATGAGGATGATATGCCGCACTCATAATCAACTGAGTCCCCAGGGTTTTCTATAAAAATTTCCAGAAACAAGATGTGAACCTTGGTTCTCTATTTGAAACTATCAAAAATGGTATTCCATGTCTCTTTACCACTTCTTGGATATAGATTTTGGATAGATCCTCTACCATATGAGTTTCATGAATAGGAATGAAATGGGATGACTTGGTAAGATGATCCACAATCACCCATATAGTATTGTGATTCCTGACCATTCTTGGGAGACCTATAACAAAATCCATGTTTAAAGTGGGTGCCCTAGACCCAACTTGTTTTGTACTTTGATTACTGTTACATGTATTCAGTTTGTTTTATACATGTATTTATCTTGCCATGATAGTGTAGATAATTCTGCATCCACTTCATTAATGGAAATGTCCTTAGATTACCTGTCGCATCAAATGGTTATAGCAGGTCCCAGGCTATAATGAGAACCCTAAGATTCCATGACAGTAATCTTAAAGTAACGTCCTATGGTCCAGTTACATCATTATGAAAGGACACAGATGACGTGTGACCATCAGGTGCTGGGGGATCATAAGCATTGAGACTTCATCTCATGAAGTTCGCACTTGATGATCTCTAGCTAACGAGATCATGAGGACAGACCTTCTTAATAGGAACATCACATGTTTCTGGTGTCATTGGTCGTTCCTATCTATGGACATGTGTAATGGTCTCCTGACTTGAGATTATTATCAATGAATTTCATTTAATTACGTACATTTGATATAAGATGAAAACCATGGTGACAAGTTGTGGTGAGGTAGTTTATATCGGGTACGTCATTAATGGCATGACATTGATTGAATGATCGTGAAAGGATTTGTCACTTCCGAGTTTAGGAAGAGATATCTCAGGCCTGGTTGATTAGGATGGTTGCACCTTCATTAAATCCATGACCATGGTAGTGGAAGGTAAGACCGTCCGGAAAAATCAACAAACAAAGTAAAGAAAATGAAGAATGATGACACTGAGTATGCATTCTGCTTTATTGAGATATCGATGAAGAAGAGATTAGATTACACAGACTGTGTTCGTGAGAAGGTAGTCATTGCTTTGACTTTGCCTTATCTCTATAGGGGCCTCGATGGGTTGCTAGACCCCACTCTAGGTAGGTGATATTTTTCACTGCTATTGAGATAAGGGCCTAGAGGGTCACACACAACAACGCTTTGACAATCTGCCCTATTCTGATGAATAGGATTATAGGGCTTGGTGGGCCCCACCACGGGGTCCAGGTATTATCCAAGTCCTATGGATCACCAAGTAATAAATAAATTCTTTTATTATTCAAGTTTGGAATAATTGGATGAATTTATTTATAACATGTATTTATGAGTAATTAAGTAAATACATAGATATATATTAATTAGACAAATATTTATATCTTGGGTTCAATTAATATTATCAGGAGGTGCGGGTCAAGTTAGAATCATGTTTATCACGTAATATATATATATGTATATATAATTATATATATTTCAGTTCAGTGATAAATAAAAAATATTATTTATGGCATAATTTAATTTTTCATAAATAATTATTTATAATATATATATAGTGAATGTATAATACACGGGGTCCGGGAACCCTTACCGCGTATTTTAGATATTCCCTATATATATTTAAAGAGAGGATCTCCCCCTTGTGACTATTCATCCATTGGAATTGAGAGACTCTCTCTCCTCTTGAGTTCTAGAGAGAGACTCTCTCAAACTAGCAAGTTCTTCATGTTCCGCCTTCACGGATCTAAGACGCTAGTTTTGTGGTCATCATCGTTGCGTCAAAGTGTGCATCGAGGATCCACGCTAGCACCCGGATCTTGACGAACGGCGCGCGTTCAGATTTTCAAGGCAGGTGTGGACGATCTAGAGGGCTTCGTCGTTGGAGTCTTCGAGCAACGATCGCCGGCGTCCTGCACATCAATTCTGAACAAGGTAAATGTTCAAGTTTATTTTTTTGCTCCTAAAGAACCTTGCGAGATCCTTGGACCAAGCTGGGACAAGATCACCGGAGCTGACAATGTTATGTCACTCCGGTGAAGCAGAAAAAATTTAAAATCCCGGCCCACAGGCTTCCGCTGCGCAGTCCCGAAACCTTACAGTGGTATCAAAGGGAGTGCAAGTTTTTTCTGAGTCAAAAACATTAAAATGCATTAAATTTAACTGTGGGGCGTTAAAACGGTTCATTCGGATTTGACCGCGTGCCATTTCGATTTCGAATGATCAAGATACGATCATTTGAAAATTTTAATCGGATCGACGTCGCAAGTTCTTGTTCGTTTGATGTTAATTCTCAAATTGAGATAAACATCAAAAATATATTTTATTATAATTTTATAATAAATATTTTATTATATTTTGTAATAAATTTTATTATAATAATAAAATATATAAAATATTTTTCCATAAAAGTGTGTGGAAATTTTTTTATAATAAAATAGAGGAGACCAAGACTTGGGGTATTCCTCCTTTTGTTTATAAAAATAAAAAAAAGGGGAGTGGAAAAGACCCCAAAATGGGGTCTTCTCTTTTTTTTAAATAAATAAATGGGTTAGAAAATTGTTTTCAAAAAGAAAAAAAGAAAAAAAGGGGAAGTGGGGAGGAAGACCCTTACGGGTCTTTTCTCCCGCGGCGTACCAAGGGAGGCCGAAACCCTAGGCCTCCCCTCCTCCGGCGGTCCAGCACCACGGCGCACCGGTGCCGGCCTTCCCCGCGGCGGACCGACCTCGCGCCGCCCTCCCCACGCCGGACCGATCTCGCGCTGCCCTCCTTGCGCCAGACCGACCTCGCGCCGGACTTCCTCGCGCCGGAACGACCTTGCACCGGCCTCCCCTTCTCCGGACATGGTCCACGTCGGACCGGCTCCTGCCTGCAGCCGCCCGCCACGCCAGCAATCTCCCTGTCAGACCGCTTTGGACAGCCCGCTCCCCGACCCCTCCCCGGACTTCCTCCGGGCCGCGCCGGACCAGCTCCGTCCAACCGCCCCGAACCATCACCGGAGCAGCGGGCTGTCGGAAGATGCAACCATCGTGGGAAGCGTTGGATGCCGCGGTCACACCGCGGTCACGCCGCAGTCACGTCGCGGTCCCGCCGTGGCATCCCACGGTCGCGCCGCAGTCACGCCACGGTTCCAGGACGGCATCCCGCGGCGGTACGCAGACCCACCAGACTCCTCTCCGGTTAGAGGTAACCTACACTGAATTAATTTTAATTAATTTAGTTTTTTAAATTAAATTAATTGGAATTAATTTATGGGTTTAGATTATTTTAATCTGAAAAATATTAATTTAATTTAAGTTTAGAATTAAATTAATGGTTTAATTTAATTTAATTTTTGGAATTAAAATTAAATTAAACAAATAAAACCGATAAAATAAATTATTTGAATTTAATCAAATTCATTTAATTTATTAGAACACCCTCGCATAATTTAAATTTATTGCAATTTAATTTTTATTACGCTTTTACCCCGACTGGTCTTGAGCTTTTGACCGACCTGTGTATGTCTGCCATGTATTTATTTATTTAATTATTTATTCAATGTGTGCGATGATTGTAATATTTAATTAGATAAATGACGGTATTTGAATTGTCTTTTAATTCAAATATGTATAAGGGCCTGCGTGTCCACTGCACCACTTGTATTTTGTACCCCAAACCCCCTCGCCTGCATGCGAGTATATTTGTTTTTATTCGATGATGATCCGAGAGGAAAACCTCACCAAGATGAGGCGGTAGTCCAGACATGAGTTGGACGCTTTTCATTGGGGCCAGCAGCGACACGAGTCTTGTATCGACTCAGGTACGGGTGCCCCTAGGTGATGATTGATCAGTTATTGATCAATCATTATAGAATTCTCAAGACCAGTCAGAATGCTTGATTTACTTTATGCACAGTTTATTATTTTATGCGACTGCATGATTATTGCATGATCACATAGGATAGTAAACAAGAGAAAATGCATAAAGTTGTGACGAATAAATACTCTATTGAATGTTCAGTTGCGAGCGCGATAACCCAGTTCGAACATAATAAATAGAAAAAGGATTATATTCGTCAATTAATATTTGAAAATCCATCAAAGATATATTAAGTCATAATGCCTTCCATTTCTCACATCTAAACAAAACCAGCTGTTTGGGTGATCATCAGCCTTAGTTGAGAGTGCCTCTTACTACCAGGGCGTTTCCATGTGAGAAATGGGTCGACTTAACTAAAGTGAGTAGTCAAGGATTAGCCTTAGCTAAATTGATATCACCTTTGAGGTTAGAGGTTGAGGGAATCAAGTTTAGATTCCAGAAGCTGGGACTTTACTCAACTATACAAGGAACCACAAGAACAGGTGGTTGGCCAGCATAGAGCCTACCTTAAAACCCTTCAAGTAGTGTCGTAGCCCTAGCTTGTAGATTACGAAGGGGGTTTTAAGGATCCTTTCCACTAGAATGATCAAGCGATAGAGTATTCCAAATCTAATGGTGAGGGCTATTAAGGTTCGTTAAAATAGTGAGAGACATTAAATGATATAATAATTTATTAATCATAAAATGTAAAAAAAGTAATCAAAGACAAAGTACTAACTGTTAAATGTTTATCTGATGTAGATTCAAAATGGAAATCACCAACACCAATAGTACTTTATCACTGCGATCAATCTTGGATAAAGAAAATATCCTGACTGGGAATAACTTACAGGAGTGGTACAGGCGCTTGCACATAGTACTACGCCAAGAAAGGAAGTTATATGTGCTGGAATCCCCAATTCCTGCTGAGCCACCTCAGGGAGCAAGCAAGACGGAAAAAGATAAGTGGAAAAAGCATGTAGACGATGCACTTGATGTACAATGCATCATGCTGTCATCCATGTCCAACCAATTGCAAAAAATGCATGAGGAAGAGGACGCCTACAAGATGCTTTCACATCTCCAAGAACTATATTAGGAGAGGGCTAAGAAAGAAAGGTATGAAATCTCAAGTGTGCTTTATAAGTGCAGGCTAGCAGAAGGGCACCAAGTTGGTCCTCACGTACTCAAAATGATTGGGTATATTGAGAGGCTTGAAGCACTTGGCTTCAAACTGAACCAAGAACTAGCAGTGGATTTCATTCTTGCCTCTTTACCGTCAATCTTCTCGACTTTCATTGTCAATTATAATATGAATGATATGATAAAGTCGCTCCCAAATCTTTTGGCTTTAGTTCTCCAAGATGACAAGGACATGAAAAACACCAATACATCTGTCCTTATGGTGAACAAGAAAAACAAGGGCAAGGCAAAGGGGTCTAAAGCCAAGTCAAGGCCAAAGACACCAATGCATCATCCTGCCAAGAAGTCAAAGATTCAGAGGCAAAGTAATGAGCAGGAAGCTATCTGTTTTGGATGTGGCAAGAAAGGTCACTGGAAAAAGAATTACAGAGCTGGGAAGAAGAAGAAAGCTGACGCTTCTACTTCAGGTATTTTTGTCATTGAATGCAATCTATCTTTATCTACAAGTTGGGTATTGGATACGGCATGTGGCTCACACATTTGTATTCATATACAGGAACCAAGTAGGTTTAAGAAGATTGCAAAAGGTCAAGTGGATCTCCGAGCTACAAATGGTGCATGTTTGGTGGCCTTGGCAGTGAGAGACTATCACTTGACTTTACCAACTGGTCTGGTTCTTGTTTTAAACAATTGCTATTATGTACCATCTGTTACCAGAAACATTATCTCTATGTCATGTTTAGACACTGTGGGTTTTTATTTCAAGTTTGGAAATAAATTTGTCTCTTTTATAGGGATAACATATTTTATGGTATGACACATCTTAAAAATGGTTTATATATACTAGAACTAGAAAACTCAGTAATGGCTATCAATGAAAAAAATAACCAACATGACTCAAATAACACCCGCCTATGGCACTTCAGGCTTGATCATGTAAACGAGAAGCGATTATAAAAATTACATCAAGGAGGGTATCTAGACTCAGTACGGTTAGAACCCTTAGATGTATGTCAAGCTTGTTTACAAGGAAAGATGACCAAAGCACCTTTCTCAGGAAAGGGAGAAAGAGCCAATGCAGTACTTGAATTAATACATACCGATGTATGTGGTCCATTTCCAGTAGAGGCAAGGGGTGGTTTTCTATACTTCATCACTTTTACCGATGATTATAGTAGGTATGGATATATCTACTTAATGCGGTATAAGTTAGATTCCTTTCGTTTCTTTAAGGAATACCAAAGTGAAGTAGAAAATCAACTTGGTAAGAAGATAAAAGCACTTCACTCAGACCGAGGCAGAGAATATCTTAACCAAGCTTTCATTGATCATTTGAAGGAGTGTGGGATAGTATCCCAACTCACTCCTCCTTATACACCACAATGGAATGGTGTTAGTGAAAGGAGGAATAGGACCTTGCTTGACATGGTCAGATCAATGATGATTCATACAACTCTTCCATTATCCTTTTGGGGACACGGCTTGTAGATGACAGCATATACCATTAACTGAGTACCAACTAAAGCCACAGATGGAATTCCATATCAGTTATGGTTTGGAAAGAAACCCAATCTGACAAACATGCATGTGTGGGGGTGCGAGGAATTTGTCAATACTTTACCAAGTGACAAATTAGCATCCAGAAGCACTAAGTGCATCTTTATAGGTTATCCTAAGTAAACTAGAGGATACAACCTATATAACCCTTTAGAAAGGAAAGTAATTGTGTCAAGATATGCCACATTTCTAGAAAGGGATCACATTTCTACTAGAAATAGTGGGAGCAAGATTGACTTCGATGAAGTCAATGCTCCAGATGCACAAGAGTTGGTAGAGGAACAATATCTACAAGAACAAGTGGAAGAAGAAATTGTTCCTGAGACACAGATACTGCGTAGGTCTACGAGAGAGGTTAGAGAACCAGAGCGTTATGGTTTTCTTATCACCGAGTCAGGTGACACAATAATCCTTGAGGATGATGAACCTCTGACCTACAAGGAAGTAGTAGAAGGCAAAGAAGCTGCTACATGGCAGGAAGCCATGAATTCTGAGATGGAGTCCATGTACCAAAATCAAGTTTGGATTTTGGTAGACCCTCCAGCTGATGTAAAGCCCATTGGTTGTAAATGGGTATTCATGAAAAATCTGGACATGGATGGTAAGGTTAATACCTTTAAAGCAAGACTGGTTGCAAAGGGTTTCAGACAACATCAAGGCATTGATTATGATGAAACATTCTCACCAGTGGCAATGCTTAAATCCATCAGAATATTGCTTGCAATAGCAGCCTTTCATGATTATGAAATATGGAAAATGGATGTCAAAACTTCTTTTCTAAATGGGAGGTTGGTTGAAGACGTCTATATGACTCAACCCGAAGGATTTGTTAAGTCAAAGAATGCCAATAAAGTATGAAAGTTGCAGAGATCCATTTATGGATTGAAGCAGGCATCAAGATCATTGAATGTACGATTTGATGAGGCCATAAGAGATTTTGGTTATTCCAAAAATGAAAGCGAGCCTTGTGTCTATAAAAAGGTTGAAGAGAATGCTATCGTTTTCCTAGTTTTATATGTTGAAGACATATTAATCATGGGAAACGAGGTGCAAGTCTTAAAGTCAGTTAAGACTTGGTTAAATGAATGCTTCTCCATGAAAGAATTAGGTGAAGAATCCTACATCCTAGGGATCAAGATCTATCGAGATAGACCTCAAAGGATGCTTGGCCTAAGTCAAAGTACATATATTGAAAAGGTAATCAAAAGGTACAATATGGAACAATCCAAAAGAGGATTGTTACCTATGTCACATGGTGTAAATCTCTCCAAGAAAATGTGTCCACAAACACAGGAGGAGATTGACAGAATGAGTAGATTCCCTTATGCTTCGGCAGTGGGTTCTATCTTGTATGCCATGCTATGTACTAGGTTTGATGTTGCCTTTACTTTAAGCATGGTGGGTAGATATCAAGCCAATCCAGGAGAGCTGCACTGGACAACTGTTAAAACTATCCTTAAGTACTTGAGGCACACTAAGGATACGTTCCTGGTGTATGGAGGAGATGAGGAACTAGTTGTGAGGGGATACATTGATGCTAGTTTCTAGACAGATCATGATGATATGAAATCGTAGTCAGGATACATATTTTGCTAAATGGTGGTGCAGTGAGCTAGAGAAGCTCAAAGCAAGCTGTGGTTGCTGATTCTACAGCAGAGTCCGAATATATTGTATCTTCCGATGCAGTAAAGGAAACAGTCTGGATATGTAGCTTTATCTCAGACATTGGTGTTGTACCTAGCAGTGCAGACCCTGTTCCAGTATATTGTGACAATACTGCTATAGTGGTGCTTGCCAAGGAGCCCAGGTCTCACCAGAGGACAAAGCATATTCTTCGGAAGTTCCATATCTTGAGGGATTTTACTCAAAGAGGTGAAATGACAGTTAGTAGAGTATCCACAGAGGAAAACGTGGAAGCCCCCCCTGACTAAATCCATTTCTCAGCAGAAGCATGATACACATGTGAGAGCTAGCGGATTAAAACCTGTTAGTAGTTGGCTCTAGTGCAAGTGGGAGTGTTGAAAGTGGGTGCCCTAGACCCAACTTGTTTTGTACTTTTATTACTGTTAAATGTATTCAGTTTGTTTTATAAATGTATTTATCTTGCCATGATAGTGTAGATACTTCTGCATCCACTTCATTAATGGAAATGTCCTTAGATTACCTGTCACATAAAATGGTTATAGTAGGTCCCAGGCTATAATGAGAACCCTGAGATGCCATGAAAGTAATCTTAAAGTAACGTCCTATGGTCCAGTTACATCATTCTGAAAGGACACAGATGATGTGTGACCATCAGGTGCTGGGGGCTCATAAGCATTGAGACTTCATCTCATGAAGTTCGCACTTGATGATCTCTAGCTAACGAGATCATGAGGTCAGACCTGCTTAATAGGAACATCACATGTTTCTGGTGTCATTGGTCGTTCCTATCTACGGACATGTGTAATGGTTCCCTGACTTGAGATTATTATCAATGAATTTCATTTAATTACGTACATTTGATATAAGACGAAAACCATGGCGACAAGTTGTGGTGAGGTAGTTTATATCGGGTACGTCATTAATGGCATGACATTGATTGAATGATCGAGAAAGGATTTGTCACTTCCGAGTTTAGGAAGAGATATCTTGGGCCTGTTTGATTAGGATGGTTTCACCTTCATTAAATCCATGGCCATGGTAGTGGAAGGTAAGACCGTCTGGAAAAATCAACAAACAAAGTAAAGAAAATGAAGAATGATGACACTGAGTATGCATTCTACTTTATTGAGATATCGATGACGAAGAGATTAGATTACACAGACTGTGTTCGTGGGAAGGTAGTCGTTGCTTTGACTTTGCCTTATCTCTATAGGGGCCTCGATGGGTTTCTAAACCCCGCTCTAGGTCGGTGATATTATTCACTGCTATTGAGATAAGGGCCTAGAGGGTCACACACAACAACGCTTTGACAATCTGCCCTATTATGATGAATAGGATTATAGGGATTTGTGGGCCCCACCACGGGGTCCGGGTATTATCCAAGTCCTATGGATCACCAAGTAATAAATAAATTCTTTTATTATTCAAGTTTGGAATAATTTTCTGAATTTATTTATAACATGTATTTACGAGTAATTAAGTAAATACATAGATATATATTAATCAGACAGATATTTATATCTTGGGTTCGATTAATATTATCAGGAGGTGCCGGTCGAGTTAGACTCATGTTTATCACATAATATATATATATATATATAATTATATATATTGCAGTTCAGTGATAAATAATAAATATTATTTATGGAATAATTTAATTTGTCATAAATAATTATTTATAATATATATATAGTGAATGTATAATACACGGGGGCCGAGAACCCTTACCGCGTATTTTAGATATTCCCTATATATATTTAAAGAGAGGCTCTCCCCCTTGTGACTATTCATCCGTTGGAATTGAGAGCCTCTCTCTCCTCTTGAGTTCTAGAGAGAGACTCTCTCAAACTAGCAAGTTCTTCAAGTTCCACCTTCACGGATCGAAGACGCTAGTTTTGTGGTGATCATCACTGTGTCAAAGTGTGCGTCGAAGATCCGCGCTAGCACCCGGATCTTGACGAATGGCGCGCATGCAGATTTGCAAGGCACGTGTGGATGATCTAGAGGGATTCGTCATCGGAGTCTTCGAGAAACGATCACTGGCGTCCTGCACGTCAATTCTGAACAAGGTAAATGTTCAAGTTTATTTTTATGCTCCTAAAAAACCTTGAGAGATCCTCAAACCAAGCCGGGACAAGTTCACCGAAGCTGACAAGGTTATGTCACTCCGGTGAAGCAGAAAAAATTTAAAATCCCGGCCCACAGGCTTCCACTGTGCAGTCACGGAACCTTACAATCCATTTCTATCTGCTCCCATTTTCAAATAGGGATAAGTAAAGACTGCAACATACCTACTAGTCACTAATGTTCTTCCTTAACTTGATTACAAGTTAAGCATCTTGATACAAACTCAACCAACTTCCTTTTCATGTCTCTCCACCAAAACTGCACCTTCAATTCCATATACATATTTTGTATTCCAGGATGAACGACCCATATCAAATAGTTGTAAGCATAAAGAAGTTGTGCCTAACCAGCCATAGGTATAACCATCTGATTTTTGAACCACAACATTGAACTCCCTCCGAGTTTCCATCCCTCAATGGTCTCCCCACCATTGATTTTTGAACTCATAACCACACATTTTACATAAAATCTTTGTGCCTCCTTATCCATATTTACCAAATCAGGAACCATGAAAACTGAAAATAAAACCGCAAAATCACATCGATCATCACATTCCATATGCATGTCAACTAGGACCAACATCAACCAACACTTGTATGAAGCTTCTTTTTCCAATTGAGCATATGACTTTATGATTCATGTATCTTCCACCGTATTGCCTTTTCCTAGTGTATACATCAATTCAAAGTCGACCATATAAAGATACTCCATCCATCCAATTTTCCTCATATTCAAATCTCATTGTGAGAAAATATGTTTCAAGCTATTATGTTCCGTGAAATCAATAAATTTCTCACCAAATAGGTAATGATGACAAGTCTTCAAGGCATGGACAACAGAAGTTAATTCCAAATTTTGTGTTTGGTAATTCTTCTCATGAACCCTTAATTACCCTGATCCATAAGAAACAACATAGTATCCTTGCATTAGGATTCATCTTGACCCTTATCCCAAATCATCACAATACAACACATACCCCTACCCTGATTCTTAAAAAATCAAGATAAGTGTTGATGTAAGACAAAATTTTAGCTCTTGGAATGATTTATGAAATTCTTTAGTCCATTGAAATGGGATATTTTTCTTAGTCAAATATCTAATAGGTGAAGATATCCATGATAATTTACACAAAAAGTATCAGTAATAACCAACTAGACCAAGGAAGCTCCGTATTTCAAAGATGTTATTTGGTGGTTTCTAAGAGATAATAGCTTCTATCTTCTTTGGATCAACAAAAACACATTTTTCAAAATTTACATGGCCATGAAATTGTACTTATTATATCCAAAAATCACACTTTTATAATTTGGCATGAAAAATATGGTCCCTCAAGATTCCCAACACAACCAAGTGTTTCTCATGCTCATCCCTTGTCCTTGAATACACTAATATATCATCCATAAACACCATAACAAAAGAATCAAGATATCTATGAAATATCTGATTCATCAATTCCATAAAGAATTATGGTGAATTCTTAAGACTGAAAGGCATTACCACATATTCATAATGGCCAAATATAATTCTTAAAGTTTTTTTAAAAATATCCTCCTTCTGTACTCGCAATTGGTGATATCCTGATCGCAAGTTAATTTTAGAGAACAACTGAGCTCCCCTAAATTTATAAAATAGGTCATCATTGTGTGGAAGTGGATACTAATTCTTGATCATAATTTGGTTAAGCTTACATTAATCCATGCATAGCCTAAGAGTTCCATCTACTTTCTTCACGAACAAGACTGGGGATACCCACAGAGACATGCTCCGTCGAATGAAACCCTTACTTTCCAGCTCTTCCAACTACACTTTCAGCTCGCTTAATTCTGTTGGTGCCATCCTATAAGATGAAAGGGAAATAAGACTAGTCCCCAGAAGGAGATCAATCATAATATACACTTCCCTTATAGGTGATAACTTTGAGAAGTTCCTGGGAAAAACATCTATAAATTGATCCAAAACTACTGAAAAACTTTTACCCCCAATCTCTTCCATCGATGCCAAAGTTAACACCACCAAATGATAAGAGATCATTCCCACTTCTAGTGCTAAAAAATATTTTTCACTTGCCTTTGCAACCCTTTCTCCCCTGAAGAGATGCTCAACACCATCCTTAGTCTCGAAACTAACTATTCTGATATAACAGTCGATGTGAGACTTGAATGTTGTCGACCAATACATACCCTGTATTACACCATAGACATCCATCTCCAGCATCGAGAAGTACCATTTCAGTTAATCTCTATCAATAGTTATAGAACATTCTATACAGACAAAGGCTCTACATTCTCTTTGACCAAGAGGAGTTTTAAGTTTTAACATAGAAGGCATCATCTCAAGTTTTAAACTCAGAAAACCAACAGAATGAGGAGAAATGAAGGAATGTGATGAACCAGTATAAAAAAAAACTTGCATAAGGGTATAATTTAAAAGAATCGTACCTCTCATTGTAGTTGGTCTGCCTTGATCATCCAGAATCACCTTCTCATCTCCATATAATTTCTTCATTACTGCACTTTTCTCCTTGTGGAATTTCTGATATTTCCCTTGCTGAGGAGTCATGGTATTCCTAGAATCACCATGGATAGCTATATTCTACTAACAAGATTGATTCTTTTGTCCTTGCACCATTGAAGCATAATATTCTTGTGAAACTTGAGAAGTGTCTCGAGCACTTGACCTTGGATCATTACGATAATAGTGCTATATATGCCCCATATGGTTTCATTTATGGAATGATCTAGGTGGTGTTGTACACTATCGCTTCATGTAGTCGAATGAACCACATTGAAAAAATCTAGGATGGCTCTTTGGTGTTGGAGGAAGATTCATCGATCCAGCCATTTGATTCTAATTACCGTTCCTACCTTGGAAGTAGATGTCCCTCTTTCTCATTCCCTCAGAATTAGAGTTCCCACCATTTTTTGTAGGTATCATGATACTCCCTCCTCCCATAACTCCTGATATGTCTCGTTCATCTACTGTCACTCTATTCAATATCTCTATATAATCCATAATACATAGCACAACAATCTTCGAGCCAATCTCCTACCTTAACCCTGATTCAAAGATGCGTTCTTTCAAGGAAGTAGTAGCCACATCCTATGGTGCAAAGCAGAATAAGTTCATGAATTTAGCCGCATACTCTGTGATAAAGAGATTTTTATGCTCCCGGATGAAGAAGTCCATTGTTCTATGAAGCTTAAACGTATGAGGATATAATTTTTTTCTGAAAAATTCCTCAAAATCCTCCCAACTAAGGCTTTGATCTACTTGATCCTGCACCACTAGATCCCACCACTAGTGTGCAAGATCATAGAGCATATACATTGTTAGATAGAATTTTATCTCCATGGGTGTGCCAATGAAATCTAAGATACGATTCATCCTGTTCAACCACACCTATACCTTTTGTACTTCTGAATCACCCTGGAAGATGGGTGGATTTTGTTTTTGGAACTAGATGGAATGATCCAATTATATTGGATCATCCCTCTGGTTCCCTGTGTCCATCACCTAAAACACTTGGATGATACTTTGAACCAGTTGTTGGTTCACCTGTTGCTCAGGTGTGACCACATTATCCATGTCTTCTTCCAGTTGGTTTCTACGATGCCTACCAGGTGTCATTTTCTAAATAAACAACAAACTCCATAAGTCTCACTCTCTAGAATTTGAAGGCTTATCATTTTAAATTCTATCACATCACCTATCACAACATGGTTTTCCAAAATAAACTATTTCCATGTTCACCTATCTTTGAAAAATTTTCTACTCACTTTTGAAAATCAAACCATTTTCATAATACACCAACCATTCTATTTTCAAAGTCTTTAATTTGAAAACAAATGAAACATTTTTCACAAATCAACATAGTGCATCAAATCATATATCATTACTAAAAATGAAATATGCAATCCAAGTGGGAATTAATTCCTATAATTCATTTCATGCTCATCTCATTGGATAAACCCATGACAATGAGATTCCAGTGTCCTATAAGTGTCTCCAAAAAACTTATGTACCCAACTCCCGAGTAACTTAAAGTTCAACAAAAAAACGTTAGCTACATCTTTTTATGATCTACATTTCAAGTCCTGAAAATCATACTCCTTTTTATGATCACAACCCGAGGAATAGAAAATAATTAATTCAACTCCAATACCAAGAAAACTAATGACTAATCATACCATTTATCTCAAACAATCTAATAGACCGAATAAAACTGATACCATTTGTAATTTCCTTCCCCTTCTCATTGGACTGAGAAGGTGGTGAGGTGTTACTAGTCCTTAACCGACATCCCTAAGATTACAAAGGCTGGAAATAAATTCCAAAGGGTTTCAATACATGTGAGAAACAATTTAACCTTTAAGAATAAAATAACTAATCCAATAAAACCAAACCAAACAAACCACAATATGATGCATGATAAAAATAAGGAAAACTCAACCATTTATTTTATATCAAAACCAACCAAGGTGAAATACAATAGAAGAAAAAATCAAATCAAAGTAAATAGAATAATATGACTAATAAAACCCCAAAACAACCACAATACTCCATGATCCACAAATTTCATGCTCCAATATCACCAAAAAGCCCAAGTATCATGAAGTATTGCTAAAGATGTGTGATAGTTTACCTCTTCCTACGCCATGGAAGATGAGATCTGCAAAAGCACCAAAGTGACAAAGAATGGGTGAGTACTAAAACTCAGTAGGTTTTCCACCAATTACTTCCCTACTCATTCCAATAGGATATAAAAGTTAGAAACATTTATATAAAACAATTTATATGAAAAAATTTCCAAAAAAGTTTATAAAAAAATATAAACAACTTCTAAAAATAGTTTATAACTAAATATAAGAAATTTCTAAAAAGAGTTTATAACTAAATATAAACATGCTACATGTCACCCAATTTTCTAGAAAAAGCTATTTTTCATGGAAACAACCAACCAATGCTTGAAATTAATTTCCCAATATCCATTTTGGCATAACCATTCCATTCCACCTATCCACACATCCAACTATGCATGTAACCTGGACCTCCCTATACTCGTGAGTGGTGGGTCATCCTTTCACTAAGATATAACCTAGTGAAACATTTTGAAGGGGGAGATACCTAACCCTTATCCATCCCATGAATGATGGGGGGGGGGGGCTCATTACCCTTATATATCCTGAATGCACATGAACACACACAACCATTATGCCAAAAACCAATGCCAAAAAGAACCATTTCATCCTTTTCAATACAACCATTATTTTATTATAAAACTTTAAAAAACTATTTCAAATCAAACATCCCCATTTAATTTTAATAAAATCATCCCTTTTATTGATTTTTTTTATTAATCCATTTACCACAATTCAAGAAAAATCCTCAATTTAAAATCAAAATTTTAAAACCAAGAACCAAATCACTTCGTAAGAACACCCAATTCCCATGTTTCCCCCAAACCGTCACTCAAGAGGGTTTTCAACAATAATTACTCAGAAAATTCAAAATAAATTTCACACAAAAAATAATAAATTTGAAATCAAGACAATCAATTCTAAAAATAGGAGTCGAGAGTGAAGCCACCTACCTCAAGAGTTTTTTTTGGAGAAAATGATAAATTGATTAAAAACACCAATGAAAACAGGTTAAATCTCCAAAAACCTACCTTAGATCTCTTCCCCTATGATAAAACAAGCAAAATATAATCATATTTGGAATCCAAAACCTTAGATCTACCCATATCAGGTGTAGATATAAGAAACCTAGAAGAGAAACAAATTAGATCTGAGAAACCAATCAAGAATAAAGAAGAACAAACATTTACAGTGAGGATTATACTTCTAATCACCAAGGGAAGCCTTCAGATTTTCTCCAGATCAATGAGAGAACGTTTTTTGACCTTTTGGGAAGTAAAATCCTGAGTTAGAGCCATTTTGGAGGAAAAAGAGTGGTTAAAACCTTAAGTAAACCTAGATCCACTTTTTAAGTATCTATGTTTGACTATGTGAATGGTTAGACAAACCGTGAGATAACTATGAATTAGCCACTACCTTGAGGATAACCTTCACACAGTTGCCTCACATGGTCTCCCAAACTATGTTCTAACCATGCCAAATCCATTACCTCATTTTCCCCAAAACTATCTTTCAAATCGCATGGTTACTACTAGGATTTCACACAATTTGGACAAACTGTGTGCAACCTGTGCACATCCCCTTTAGCTTTTGTCATACTAAGCATGGTTTCATGCAATTGTTTCATGGTTTCTAAAAACCGTGATGCACCTGTGTACCAGTATAAAATCCCCAAAACTCTCAAAAAGTTTCCCAAACTCTCCCAAACTCACCCCTTATACTTTATGTACTTAAAAAGAATAAAGAAAAGGTTACACACCAGAAACTGAGGGTGTTACACAAACATATATTTGGATGTGCCATGGTTTCCCCTTTTGATACACCTCTGCATTTGTGACAGTATCCTCAAACTGCAGGCAAAACATAACCAATGTATCTTCAGAAACTTCCTTTTCTACATGATAAATTATCCATCAGACCACCATCCAACCCATTTCCATTTCATTATGAATCTTTACAATGAAGGTTTCGATGATCCTTGGATTTGTGCTTGGAGGAAACAAAACTCATACTATTGTGATGATTCATCAATGATGGTATATTAATGTATAATGGTTTTTGAGAGAAAAAAACTAAGGAACTTGGACATGTTCCAATCCACAAGTGACCCTTCTTTCCAAAGAAAGAGAACCATCAACTACTTCTAAAGACTCATCCCAAGAGTTCAAAACTTCTAGGTTTCAAGGGTTTTTACCCTCCTTTCTCTTAATTCCATGTATTCATGAAAACCATGTCAAAGAATCCATCCTTTGGTAATCCACCCCTTTAGTATGCAATGATATTTCTATTTTCCACACACCAAGTATAACCATGAAACCCCAATATGAATTCAACACATTTTGACAAAAATTATTACATTACAACAACTGAACATAATTTAATTTTCTTGGATAGTGTTTCACTCATCTTTCCATTCCTTATTCATATAGAACAATCACATAATTGAGTCTTTTGGAAAATTCACATACTCTCTCTCTAATGCTGATCAATGAGAACCCCAAAGTCAATTTTCGTGACTTCAAGTGGGATGGAGAATACATGGAAGCTTTGATAGACACCCCTTCAAATAATAGGATTTATATATCCTCTAGATGTTGAACCTTCTAGGAACTGACCTTCCAGTCCATTATTACAAAAAAATATCCCTTCCTATGTGCAAATCCATGCAGAATAATGGAACCAGTCAAACTGTCATCAACTTAAACTTCCAATTTTGGATGTTAACACCTCCTTTTGGGACCATGCATCAATTTTCTTGATTACAACCATACAGATTAATCTCTAAACTTGTTTTCATGAACTTCCATCCCACTCAACACCTCAATTTTGGATGAATCACTATTCAAATGAAACTTGTAAACTCTCCAGGATTAACACAAAAACATCCTCCAAAGTATGTAACCACCACCATTGAAACATAAAATCAGGCCTAACCCATTACAAAACTATCTTCTAAAAATTAATCTCCCACTAAAAACAAATAGCGTAATGGATCAAAGGATACCATTTAGAAAAATACACCATTATTACAACCAATCTCACAAATTTCACTAAGATGAATGGAAAAAACCTCAAGACACACACACACCAGTTAGGATAAATTTTTATTTTCTTATAAACCTTTGATACTATCATTGTCTTCCTGTGAACACCCTTCCAAGTCCTTTATAAAATGATCACCAAATGCACTGTAACCAAGATATAATACCACTTTTTGGGAATTAGATCCAACATCTGATCACCGTATGTTATCCTTTAACCACTAGAAGTACACCACTGGACACTAAAACTTGAGGAACATATCAACTAACACTTCATAGATCAGATAATCCACACAACCTCAATGACCAGAACTAGAAAGTAAAAAAATCCTATCCAATGCATTAATTTTCCATACATTTATGGTTCTAGTCACCTCATGGACCTCCTTTCTAGACAAGAAATTAAGTTAACAAACACATGAAAAACACACATGCAAGCACAATACACAAGCACAATGCACTTAGTGATTATATGGTTTGAATGTTATGTCCAACATCCATGAGAGAAAAATTCATCTCTTTCATTCCAATGAAATATTCACCTATGTTATAAGGGAACCAAGTTCCAAAACCCTACCCAGACTAATAGAAGAAGTCTTACCAATCGACTCTAGTAGTTGAATCTTTCAAAACTACTCCTTTCGATCTTCCACCCTTCTGGCTATGTCATTCCACCCTGTTGGTATCAGGGAGTGGAACATAAGTCAGTGGGTTGGGGATTTTTTGAAATTTTATCACTGGAGCACGGTACTTGTCATCTTTAGTGATCCAAACCCTGGTATGGTCTAAGGATCTCACATGAATTAAACAGAGCACGACAACAACATAATGAACACGTACCTCATTCTGAGTTGGAGTGTGCTTGACTGTAGCTCATTATTGAAGACCATTGCTCAATATAACCAAATTAGAACCCATATAGATCATCCACACATAATCCAAGAATCTATGTGCACATAATTCATCAAATTCTGGTTGCTATCACAGAACTTTTATGACATATTCAATGTTGTGATGATCACCATGATCTCATACCTTTGATATATGAAGGTGTACTTGGATCGTTCACTCAGATTGAGTGACTCTCTCTTTAGGTTTTAAGATAATATAGAATCTTCCAATTCTAACTAAGTGAATAGTACCATGGAAATATCTTCTCTATAACTTATATAGTGGAAGTCTAAATACCTGGTGAGGGTTCCCCGACCCCTGTTAATTTTAAAGTCCACTAAATAAGTAATAAATAAATAATTATGATGAACTAAAATACATCATAAATATTATTTATATTTTATCACATAATTGTAATATCTATTAAATATATTACACATTAAAACTGATTCAATTAACTCTAATTGTAATTCCCACTAATTTTAAATGAACCAAGAATATTAAAATAATATTAGTTCATATAATATTTTTCATATATTCACTTAATATATTGTGAATACTTTTAATAAATAAATTCAACCCAATTATTCTTTACTTGAATAATAATGAATTTATTTATTCATCAGTGACCCATAACTTGGATAACTCTCGGACCCCATGGTGGGGCCCACCATGTCACATATACCTATTCACCCGAATTGGTAAGATTCTTGAATACGCCATTGTGTGTGATTTTCTAGGCCCTTATCTCGATAATAGTGAATAGTATTCATAGATCAAGATTAGAGTCTAGCAACCCATCAAGAACCCTAAAAAGATAAAGAATAGTCATAGTAATGAAAAAAACGTATGAACACACACTATATAATATATTCTCTTTATCTTTAGATATATCATAAAGAAGGATACACACTTGTGTCATCACCCTTTCTTTCTATATTATTTGTTGATCCATCTGGATGGATTTACCCTCGAATACCATGGCCATGAATTTATGAAGGTTATACCATCTTGATCAACCCAGTATGAGATATTACTTCCTCAAGTCGAAAGTGAAAAATTCTATCTTGACCATTTAACCAATGTTATACCACCAATGATGAAACCAACACAAGCTACCTTGCCACGATTTCTAATGAAGCTTTTTCATGCATGCTCTCAAAAATATTTATAACTAAGTGCAATAGAGGGGCTGGCCTAGGTTGTTCTGTTGAGGAGCTATCGCAGTCAATAACTCACTACTTCTAATTCACTTTTTTTAAATATTTTTTTCATTTATGAAATAAAATGAACAAAAATGGAGATTTTAGAAAATTAGAATGAAAAACTAAAATTAAACATGCATATGCAGTGAAAATACAATGAATACAAACAGAATGTTGTTATAAACAAAGGTGACATTCCTGAGAGAATCACCATGAGTGAACCTTAATAGAATCTTAATTAGTTTTGAATTTACTTAATGAACACACTCCATAGTATGTGTGAAAATACTCCTCTACATATGGTTTTGAATATATGATGATCTCAATGATCACTGAGAGACCACACATCCACCTCCTCGATCAAGGGAAAATATTACAGAAGCAAAAGTTAAACCTTAGGTGGCATGTGGAGACACAAATACACCTTTCCCACTAAGATCCACCTTGATATAACTCTATGAAAATAAGAAACATTAAAAATTATAGATCAAAGACTTATTTTCATCACTGTATTACTCCCCTGGGAACTTCCTTGGGTTAACTACTCATGATCATGATCTTAAGAGTTCATAGTGGAGAAGATCAGAGAGAAAACACAAAAGATAAAAATATGAGAGAATGAGATGATGAAAAAGACTAATATATAATAAAATTGTAGAAAAATATTAAAATAGAAATTAAACTACAAAACTAAAGAAAATGGTCAACAAAGGCTACCCCCAAGTTTACAACCCTTTAAGAAGGAGTACATTTTTAGAGGTAAAATGGGGAAATTTTTGGATCCAGTTCTGTCCACCGAATGTATGCACATGTATTACCCATTTAATGACCTAATTTGGAAAATATTCCTTCTTGAAAGTTGTTTATCTACTTTATTCTCGTATACCAGAAAAATTTAAGTTTTATTGGCCACATGATATAAGAGACATGGCTGATGCAATTTTAGAAATTAGTTCTGGGAAGGTGACTCTTCATATTCTAATGATCGACTTTCCCATACATTAATGACCATGAGGATGGACGAATCAAGTGGGGAAATAGTTAAAGAAATTGTTCCTCCATATTTCCTATTACTCCAAGTATAATTTGAGATTATTTTGTGTGGACATATATTAGATATAGTCCCAACAATAAAATTCGTCATATCTATACACAGTTTTTGAGGCCTTACTTGTGATTTGGTTTTGGGCCTCCAAATGGTAGATTGAGCTTTGGGACTTGAAGAATAAAATAAATAACATCAAACATAGGAAACTATAAATGGATAATATTTCAATTTGGATCAGTTTAGAAAAAGTAATGGCCAAAATAATGAATAAAAATAAAATATTTAAAATCCAAAATAGTCCATTTTTTCAATTAAGCTCAAAATACTTCAAAATCTATAAAATGTGACAATTTCTGTTAAAATAAAACTTTGGTGGGATTAAAAAAAATTTAAATTCAGAATAAAATACTTAAAAATATTTTCTCTATAAATTCTATAACACTTAAACATTACACTTTTGATCAATCCTCTTATATCATGTTCAAAACAAACTTCTCAAAGCATAAATGACAACATAGCTCAATTATCATATAAAGGAAAATATCATGGTTCCTACATGGGTAAAAATTACCTAAATCCTAAAAATTATAAGAATCCATTTAATATCTTGTTAATTCTCACATTCATGTCATACCTAACTCCCTAGAAAAATATTTATCTCTTCACTCAAGGATTTTTAATGTGGAATTTTTCTCATTCCCAAGAACCATTTTGATCTCCATAGGATTGATAACCTCATAGTATATCCAATTCATAGATCCAAAAACGTGTAAATAATGAGATATTTTTCATGGTTTATTCTGAGGCAGAGGGTTGGAAGGTTTTAAATGAAAAAAACATATGAGGTAGATTGAAAAAGGTTAAGCTCTAAAGTGAAGTAAATGCATGAAAATAGTTTTGCTCAAGAATGGTGTGCTCCTAAATTAGCTCAAAAATAAATCACCACCAAACAAATATTTCTTTATTTGGGAAGTTCACACTTTGAATTTAGGCATCAATGATAAATTTCTTGCCTATTTTACCTAATTATAGTATTGAAAACCATAAATATTGAATTTTTATTATGCAAGAGGAGAAGGATACAAGGGAGGAGAAGGCATATTAGGGTCTAAGGGGGCCGAAAATAATGGAGACCAAGGGCGTCCCCTCGAATAAAATTCACCCCCTCTAGTTTGGATAAGAAGATGTTGGATACGCGCGTGATATTAGAACCTTGACCCGCCAAGGATGCTAGGTGATCTGCAAGTTTGTTCCCCTCACGCCAAGTATGGGTCACCTTAGTGTTGACGTTGAAGAGCCTTCTACATTTTCTAATTATGTTGGAAATAGACCAGGGGGTGGAATATCTGCCATGGAAGGAGTATCTTATGATAATTGAGTCTGTTTCCACTTGGGAGAGGAGGATATTATCTTGTATGCATAGGGTGAGACCAGTTAACACAGCCTGGGCCTCTTCTTGGATGGACGTGCCACTGCCATAGTGTGCTGTAAAGGCCAGAAGCATGCTCCCCCTGCCGTCTCAGACAACCCCTCCTCCGCGCATGTCCCCCGAGATGCATAAACCATCTATATTAAGCTTGAGTCCCGTAGCTGGAGAAGTCCAGCGCACCTAGTGTCCTTGAATCCTATAGGAGGTTTGGGCCCTTGGGGAGGAGGCATGAAGCGCCCAAAGGGTGGGTGATTCCTTCCAGTTGATGATCATCGCCACCATGTCAACCAGGAGGCTCTTGGTATGCAAAATTATGGATCTTCCTGTTGATGTTCCTCCCTCATATCTAGCCCGGTTCCTGGCTTGCCAGAGGTACCAACACCCTGCACTAAGAATCACCACTCTCGCCATTCTTTTCAGTCCTGTATCAACTGTCCCCTTAAACCAGTGATCCAGGAAGGGTGCGTCCTGCAAGTCATGAGAAGAGAATGCAGTGAACTCACCAAAATCACTCCACACGTCGGGCACCCAGTCGCCTTCAAAAAAAAATGTGGTTCATGCTCTTCTCCCTTTTGTTTTTACAGCAACAACAGCTAGAAGGTAAGTAGATACCCATATTTTTAAAATTTTCATCTGATGGTATTGCTTGGTTCCCGATCCTCCAAGTATGGAAATTATATTTCGTTGGAATCCTGTTGCACCAGGTCATTCCGTTACAGCTATCATGATGGTTCGAGGAGTTGAGTGATCTTCGGAAATCCTTCGAGTTGAACTTCCCTGGGGAGGAGGGAGTGAAGACGCATCTATCTTTCATCTTGAATGCAGATATGGATTTCTCTTTAGAATCATGTTTTTAATGAAAAGAGAGGCAATTTTGATCTTCAAAAATTGGTTCACACTCATCCCATATTTGTAAAGATATTTTGGGCCACCCAAAAATATTTTCATCACAAAATTTCCTCCCCCAAATTAGTAATAAATATGGAAACAATTTTAGTTCAGCTTAATCAAATTCTTCAATAAATAAAAATACAACTCATCTTCTCCCTCACCTACACTTTTTTTCAACAATAATCATGCATTTAACTTATAGAGAATGTTGAAATGAGATAAATGAATTTTAATATGTCTTCATAACAAGGTATTTAATGGATTCTAGGGTCTTAATAAAGGCCAAATGAAAAGGTATGCCAAAATTATAGTTCAATGTCAAAAGGGGCTTCTAAAGTGATTCTACAATCATACTTAACACATTCCATGAACTCTAAAAGCTTTAAAAAAGAGAAAAAAAAAGAAAGTAATGGATCACACAACATGTCTCAAGACTCTAAAGAAAAAGATAAATGGAATAAATATGTCAAAAAGGTTTATAAAACTCTCAGGTTGGGAAATATTTTCAATTTGGATAGTACTAGTGCACATGAATTTCACAATCAATCAAAATTATTCAAATGAAAAGATCAGAAATCATGAAACAAAATCTATTCAGTAATAATTTAATTTCTCAAAAATTAAAATTAACCAATCTTCCAAAAACACCAAGATTGTTTGAATTTTTCAAACTATTTGATTGACCTCAAGAAGCCTAAAAACACACCAAAAAAATGAAAAAATAAAACATGAAAACATAAAAAAAAAGACATGAAAAAATAGAAGCACTCACAAAATTCCTATAAACAGGTTGAAATCCCTCCCCCAAACTTATTGAATTTACTACCCTCTCTTTTATATCAAATCAGATCAAGAAATTTTTACGTGTAAAATTTAAATTAGGTGGAAAATAAAATAAAGAAAAGAAAATACACAACCTGATTTATTTTTTAGTGGAAGCCTTGAGTTAAGCTCTTAGATGCTAGAACATTAAAAATAAAAGAATGAAATAAAAATACATAAGAAAATTAAATAAAAATAAAGATAAAGGGAAATGAAAAGGGAAAATTCTTGGTTTAACCCCCAATCAGGTGATAGGTTTTTATTTCCCCTAGTCCAAAAGTTTTAGTGGATTATCTCTAATCAGAAGAAGGATAATGTTTCTTTGAGATAAACCACCACATGCGACTTTTCCTAGAATCCATGAGTAAAAAAAATGATAGGATAAACCTAGAATATAAGGAAGTTCCCAATCCCCAATAAATTAAAAATGTTGAATTTAAGGTCTAAAGTGGGAGGGAAAAGAAAATAGGGGTGCTCCCTATGAACTTCTATGGTTTCCTCCTCTATATGGTATGAAATTTTATGTAGTGGATGATGTCACACCACAAAATGATTTTCCAACTCTTCTTCATTGATCATCACCACTTGGGTGGTATCTTACTTAACATTAAAGGCCTTCTCTATTTGTGATGTATCATAAATTTCAGAAAATTGGAATTCAAAAAACAATTCGGCTTAAATAAGATTAAAACATGAAGAATTAATAAATAAATATTCCCTTTCAAGTAAGTCAGCTTGGAAATTGATCTCTTTAGGAAAGACCATTGACAACTCCATCTCAGAAGGTGAGTATTAATAATCATCTTCCAAATAAAGATATAGGTAAAAAATGTCGATTTTTCATTATCAATGATGAGAAGATCATGTTGAAGGTTATCATTTTTGAGAAAGGGAATTCCCATGTGTGGCCTTTTTGAACCCTCCACACAAGGAAACCCCCTCCCCACGAAGAGGTCACTCTAGAGAGATCCCCAGTCGGGAAGGAGCTGTTGCCAGCCCAGATGGAAGAGCGTCCCAGAGGGTGAAAACCCAGACTGTGATGGTTCATCAAGCAATCCATCAGCACGGGTGGGTTGCGCCTCATTTTTCCCACCCAGTCAGAAACTGGGTGACCCGACAAGGCGAGTGGATCCCGGGGGAGAGGTTCGCCCTGAATTCTCCATTTTTGATATCCGAGAAGTGCATCAACTTGCATGTGTACTTCCGGTACCTCCTTTAGAAATTTTTGAGTTCAGTATTTTGTTATTAATTCATTTATAATATCATTATCACCCACCTAAGGTAATTTAACATTTAAAATTATTGGTGAAAACCTCTTCCACCACTTTTTTTGATTCAGGTTCTTGTTTCGGTTCAGGTTCCAGTTTATCTTGACATGCATGTACATATTCCATTTTCCATTTCATTTTTCTCTCCAGAACACGTATTTCTTCTCTAAGTTATTTTATTTTATATTTTTTAATTTATTATTCTTTTTTCACCTGAGAGTAGTTAGTCCATGCATGATAATCACAATTAGAATACATCATGAACAAAGATTTTTTTTAGTTTTTGAAAATTATGATTTTTTTTGTGTTTTTTTAAAATAAAAGAAATAAAAAGTATTTAAAAATGTGAATAAAAAAAGTGAATGAAGTAAGACCACTTGGATCCCTAGAAATTATGCTAATTTGATGAAGCATTGTCATGAACACTCTTAAAAATATTTATAACTAAGTACAATAGAGGGGTTGACTTAGATCGTTCTCTTGAGGAGTTATCGTGGTCAATCACTCACTACTTATAATTCAATTTTTTTTAATATTTTTTTCATTTATGAAATAAAATGAACAAAAATGGAGATTTTAGAAAATTATAATGAAAAACTAAAATTAAAAATTCTCATTCAATACAAACACAATTAATTTAAACAAAATGATGTTATAAAGAAAGGTGACATTCCTGAGAGAATCACCTTGAGTGAACCTTTATTGTCTCTTAATTAGTTTTGAATTTACTTATTGAACACAATCCATTATATGTGTGAAAATACTCCTTTTTATATGGTTTTGAATATACTATTCTCTCAATGATCATTGAGAGACCACACATCCACCTCCTCGATCGAGGGAAAATATTGCAGAAGCGAAAGTTAAATCTCTAGTGGAAAGTGGAGATACAAAGACATATTTCCCACCAAGAACCCCTTGGTATAACTCTAAGAAAATAAGAAACATTAAAAATGTTATCTCAAAGACTTGGGTTCATCATTGGATTAATCCCTCAGGAACTTCCTCAACTTAGCTACTCATGATCATGAGCATACAAGTTTATATTGGAGAAGATCAAAGTGAAAACAAAAAAGATAAACATATGAGAGAATGAGGTGAAGAAAAATACTAACATATAATAAAAATGTAGAATAATATTAAAATATAAATTAAAATACAAAACTATAGAAAATGGCCAACAAAATCTACCACTAAGTTTCTAACCCTTTGATAAGGAGTACATTTTTATAGGAAAAGGGAGGAAATTTTCAGATCCAATTCTGTCCACCAAATGTATGCATGTGTATTCCCAATTTAATGACCAAATTTGGAAAATGTTCCCTCATTAAAGTTTTTCACCCACTTTATCCACGTCTATCTGAAAAATTTCATTATTATTTTCCTCGTGATGTAGTAGATATGGCTCATGCAATTTGAGAAATTAATTCTCAGAAGGTGACTCTTCATATTCTAATTCTCCACTTTCCCATGCATTAATGACCACAAGAATGGCCGAATCAGGTGTGTACACAGTTAAATAAATTTTTCCTATGTATTTAATCTTACTGCAGGTAGAATTTTATCTTATTTGGTTTGTCCATATATGATATATGGTCCAAACAATAAAATTCATCAGATATATACACAGTTTTTTTGGTCTAACTTGTGAGCTAGTTTTGGGCCCTCAAATGGAAGATTGAGATTTGGGACATTAAGAATAAAATGAAGACCATAAAACACAGGAACCTATAAATGAATAAGTTTTCAATTTGGACCATTTTATAAAATTTAATGGCCGAAATATAGAATAAAAATAAAACATTTAAAATCCAAGATAATCCATTTTTTCAATTAAGCTTAAAATACATCAAAATATATAAAATGTGACAATTGAAATTAAAATAAAACTTTGGTGGGATTAAAAACATTTAAATTCATAATAAAATAATTGAAAATATTTTCTCTATGAATTTAATTATCATGGTTTTTTCCTTTCATCAAAGAAAGTGATCAAATTAGACACATTGATAATGATCTCAAGTCAGGAGACCAATACACATGTATATAGATATAAACATTCATGAACACCAAAAAAATTTAGTTTTACTATTGTTTAGTGTTTCCTCATGATCTCTACTACTATAGATCACAAAGTGTGAACTTTATGAGATGAATTTTCAATGCTTATAATCCCCCATCACCTAATAGTTAGACATCTATTGTGTCCTATTAGTATGATGTATCTAGACCATATGAAATATATTTAAGATTAATGTCATAGTATATAGAGGTTCTCATAATTGCTTGATATCTACTATAACATTTTGATATTAAAAATAATCTATGGACATTTCCATTAAATAGTGGATGTAGAAATGTATACACTATAATGGTAAGTGTATATCATGCATATCTCACTGTATACAAGAAATAGTAATTGAAAAGTACTATTTTAGTTGGGTCTAGGGAAGCCACTATTATAACACTCACACTTGCACTAGATACAAATTTATATCTGTTCTTGTTAGCTCTCACATGATTAAGATCACGTTTATGCTGAGTCACGACTTTAGTTGTTGGGTCTATCACATCTTTGTTGCGTGACTATTCTGTCATATGTGACCTCATATCCTTGAGTAAAAATCCTCAAGATATATAACATTAGAGTGTGTTCCTTTTTTACACTATCATAACTTGACATATTGTCTAGTACTAGTAATAGAATTATCATAATGATAAAACTTTACGTACTAGGTGCGATTACAAGAACTGAAAAAAATCATTGTGTATTTTACACTACTTCATTAGCTGCCGTAGAAGCAACAACGTACTCAGTATTTATAGATATGGCTACCAATATCTTGAATGAGTTTTTCTTGATCATTACCTTAGACCGACTGTGATATTAAACCACATTAATCTAAAGAAAGACTAGTTTGTGTCCCCTCAATAACTAGTATCCTTTTCTCTCCACATACCAGTTACATATCTTATGTTCTTGCTCAAGTACAATCAGATAGTTCTGACTGATTTACTTGAAGTTCTCTTGGATATAACTGATATTTCCCACTATAAAGTATACATTTCCAATATCATATCTTGTACATATAATGGAATGTGTGATTGATCCAATACATAAATTCATTGAATTCAACACACAACTTTAATCTCATCCTATTCATATGCATTCTTTCTTGGAAATATTTATTACATGTGAATTTGGTAAAAATTATATATTAAATTTGTTCAAATTGTATTTTTCAATACTATGTCAGTAGGTTTATGATTGACTATGTCTAAATAACTGTTAGATCTACCTCAGTATATACTGTTCCTATAGGTTAGGTTGTTACTTGAATTCAATCAATGAAGAGTTAATTTTATTATGGTTTTAGATAACTATAAGACTAATAGATGTTTTCAATATCTTTTACTTGTAAAATAATGGAACTCCCACCAACCTTTGGTAGATACATGGAAAAGATTCATTGAAAATGAATACTCTATGATATAGTTTCTTACTTTAATCCTAAATTGTATTTTAGTTGATTGCACCCTTATTGTAAATCTATGATGTCACCATGCCACTCTGGTTGTGTTATATAGACACCTTCAACGATTATTAGTCTTGACATCCAATGTTCAATAATATGATCATAGAAAGAATTTATGACAAGTAAAATTCTAATGGATTTAGACATAAAGATTTGGTATTACCAATATATTCTTATCGATACTACACTTTCACCACTCGTGTATCGTCTCACTTGAATCCCTGTAATAGTATTCAAAATAATAAGACCCCTGTACTTTGATACATAGAATCTATTATTGAATTTTAATTGATCTTGTCAATATTTGCTTATTTACATATACTACTTACTTATATGATTCATTATTCTCAATGAATAATGTATCATCATCCACGGTGAATATAAAAACCATCACTGTGGTTTTAACCTTTCTACATAGTTTGTGTCTCTAGAACATTCCTCTTCCACAAGGTCTTGTGGAACTTATTCCTATTCCAACTATTTGTGCATCTCTGACATTGACTAAACCCAAGTCAATATGGCTCCCACTATCTCAAATATAGGTGTACACCATTTTATAGAAATATAGTCCATCACTTAACTATAACCTTTCTATCATAGGGGTTTCTATAATATCCTAATAAACTTTTAGGATAATTACTTTAGATGCACATTGTGTTTTTCAGGATGAGAGTTTATTTATATCCTAACAAACTCTTTGCATATAAACAAATTTTCTTATGACATAATGGATTTAGATCATAGTATAACTCATATGATATCCATTTGTCACAATATTTGGCATTGGGTTATGGGATAAAACTATTATTTTTAAATTATGTATCAAAATATAGAGGTATCTACAATGAATAATTTTTAACATTGATTCTCCTTTTACAAACATCATGAATCTGATGTGTATAAGGAAATGTGCATTTATGAATTACTCCATGATACATTATGTTGATAAGTGTTAATATGTAAGACTCATCATCAATACTCTTTATTTTCATCATAACCCTAATTTGGATAAGGTAATGCGTGTTTAGGAATTACTCTATGATACATTATATTGATCGATGAAAGCTTGGTCAAGATATTCTTTAGTATTCCAGCCCGAAGCACCTCATATCTTATGACCATGCACATACCATACTTCACTTTCACATTACTTAACAACTTAAAGGAATCAAATGAAGTATACTTACCACTAGCTCACTACAAAAAATAGCAGATTAGTGGCAGTTTTTAGAACGGGTTATGCACAACCCTGCTAATCATCGAATTTAGAGGGAGTTCACAACCCCCTCTAAAATTTTTATCATTATTTTTTTAATATGTGGTTAGATTTTAGTGGTGATTATGTCAAAACCCCTGCTAATTTAATAATTAGCGGTGCTATATGTTTGGTTGAATTTTAGAGGCACACACACACTCTCTCTCTCTATATATAATATTTTTCTGGATTTTAGAGGATATTTATATATAATAGAATTTAACTTTTAAGGAAATAGTGAGGGTCCACAACCCCCTTTAATCTCTTAAATTAGATGGGGTTCACAACCCCATCTAATCCCTTAGATTATAGGGGGTTCATGAACCACCACTAATCCTTTAGATTAGAGGGGGTTCATGAACCACCACTAATCCCTTAGATTAGAGGAGATTTTGAACCTCCTCTAATTTAAGAAATTAGAAGGGGTTAATGAACCGTCACTAATCCCTTAGATTAAAATCGATTTTAACCTCCTATATATATTTTTTAAAATAAATCCCATATAAATTCAAATTTTATAATATATATGTGTGCAGATGCATGTGTGTGTATGTGTATTACATAAACACATTATATAAATGTATTTAAATACATTATCTGAATACTTTATATAAATACTTATATATATAAACAATAATTTATTCATATATAAATATTGATATATATAATAAAACTGTAATTATAAATATATTTATTCAAATATATAAAATTTATATGTGGTTTTATAAATACCATACATTTATTTAATACATTTATATTATTATTTATATTATACATATATTATATTAAATACATTTTTATTATATATTTATGTATAAATAAATTTATATTATATTATGTACAAAAATATATATAATATAGAAAAAATTAAATATATATATATATTATAAATATTTTATTATATATAAATTTATATATATTATATAATCATATTATATATATTTTATTATACCATATTAATTATAAATTTATTTAGTATATATATATATCATTTAATTATATTATAAATTTCCAATTATATGAATATATTTAATTTTGTGTGTGTATATATATGTGTATACATGATATAATATAAATGTATATAATTACATATATGTATAATATAAATCATAAAATAAATGTATAATATTTATAAAACCAGTGTATAATTTTTATAGTTTAAAAAATAGGTGTAATAATAATAATTAATAATATTATTTATACACACACAAATAAGTATATACAAATAATTACATAAATATATATATTATAATTATATCTATAAATATTATATAAATATATAAATATACACATGCATATACACAAAAAATATAAATATATGTATAAATATATATTAATATATGTAAATATAATTATTTTTATCTATTATATATACATAGATATATTTTTATATGTACAATAACATATTACATTATTTATATTTATATACACAAATATATATATATATATATATATATATTATTATATATTTATGTATCTAAATATATTAATTGTATCCTATATATAAAATAAACTCACTTTGGTGGAGTGGTTTAGGTGAGAAGTGACTTACTTGCATGATGGGAGTTCAAAACCCACATAGAGTGATTTTTAGCAAGATTAGGTTATGGGAAGGCATTCACATGTGGGGGTGTCAGGCATGTGGGGCTACATTGGCATGCATGGGCGATGGATTCTATGGACAAAGGGGGCACCTGTGGGGGCGTCTGCGGACAAAGGGAGCGAGGCCTGTGTGGTGCCATAGACATGGGCAGTAGAGTCTGTGTCTGCAAACAAAGGGAATTGGGCCTGTGAGGTGTCTATGAACAAGGGAATCATGGTGTTCTTGTGTAACACCCCAATCTCCCATGGTACATTTCCCTTTGAATAATGCAATAGCTTGCATTGTACGTAACTTCGAGATTCTAACACACCACGACCAATCAAAGTAACCGTTATGAATAGTAATACCCAATTTTATAAATTTTATAAATTTTATGTTTCAAAATGGACTTCATTTTTGGATTCGGAATATTGAAATTATCTTAGGGTGATTTTTTGGTATTTTTCTGAAAACTTTCAATTTTTGATGAATAGTGAAAAACACCGAGTTATAGTTTAAAACTGAATTTTTATTTAAATAATTATTTATTTTATTTAAATTTATTTTAGGTCAAAATAGATACATAATACCTATATAAGTTCAATTTAATTCAGTGGAGTCAGTTTATAATAATTTTTTATATATAAAAATTTTATTGAACTTTTCACCGTCTTTTACCCATCTCCTAGGAGAATTTGCAAATTCACATATAACTTAATTTTACCGCTTCTGTGAGTGGAATTTCAAAAATCTGAGAGACACGGTTAATATCAAGGAGTAAAATGTGGTTCAATAAGATAAAAATAATTTTTGGTGAATAGTAACTTTTTACTTTTATTTACCACGGTTAAAAGTAAATAGTTTAATTAAGGGTAAAAATGATATTATTATTACCCTAACACAAGTCTTAATTCTATTTTCTAAGTATAATTCGACCAAAAAAAACCTTATGAATAAAATATGAACCTCTTTGGTTCACTTGGATTAGATTAGGACATTTATTATTATTTAATATAAAGAAGAGTTAAAAGAGTTAAAATCAAAGTTTAATAACTAAAATATTTTTAATATAGGGTTATACATAAGATAAATTGGATTATAAATATTCATCATAAATATAAAAATATTTCCTACATAATGGTATTTTATTTATAATTTTTATACATTAAATAATTTAATTTATTTATGACCCAATGGTGATGCAGTAATTACCTAATTAATGAAATATTAAAATAATTGATATTATAAATATCCAAATAAATGTAATTTGAGACTTTTTATGAATTCCACTAATTTTATAGGTTAATATGACATGTTAGGATTGATTAAATGAATTTAGTTCGAATTAATAAAGTTGTTAGAACTTTAACAAAAATCAATTATCAAATAGTGTCAAAATTGACATAAAGGAGTTTTTAAAATAAATATTATATTATAAATTGATATAATATTCCTAAAAATCTAAGGTTCAGACAAATGACTTATATAATTATAGGTGTATCATTAATGAACCACTTGGGGGTCTCTTGGAAGTTTATAGTAAGTTTATTAACCATATAATATAAAAATACAAAGAGACATGGTAAATGTCAAACTAATTAACTAATAGTTAAAACTAAAAGATAAGGTTAATAAAGTGACCCAAACCTGTCTAAAACCTATTGGTTGAGTTTTTTTCAACCCATCCCGACCTTAGCCTCTAAATAAATCAGTTTGGACCCATTATAAACTGAATATGAATTTATTATAAAATAATATTTCTATCTTTTCCTAAGGTACCCCTCACCCCTCTTACAAAAGGGCACTCCCCATTCTCTATAATTCACACCTTAAAAGCCTTTTTGATCATCCAACCCCTACCCAAATATCCTCTAAACTTCCCTCAATTCATCCTAGAGGCCTTACTTTATTTAGAAAGACAACTTTAGGATCCCTTTTGATCAAATCAAAAAGAAGAACCCGAAGAAGAGGTAATGATTTCACCACCCTCTTTCAAGTTCGTTTCTTCTTCCACTTCTTATTTCTTTGTTATTTACATTATAAAATAATAAATACAGTATATTATATATACTGTGATGTTATTATAAATATGGTACAACCATATTCATTATTCTATCCATCCTTTTAATGAAATGTCACCATACGTGCGTACGTACGACTTACCGTCTCTATGTCGTGGTGTAATTGTTATTCAAAACATTATTATTTGTATGGTATAATAATGATGTGTAATTCATGTAAATAATAAATATAACATGATAATTATTCTTTATATATGATATACCATCCAATTATATATTATTTTAATATCAGAACAATGATATTGTCGCTCGTGCGTACGTACGGATTACCGTCTCCACGAACTCGATGAGATTCATTCTCCATCATATCCATTCAAGACTAAATTTAATTTGATGATTAAAATTAATGTTTAGAGAAATGATATAATTCTGTATATGAATAAGATACATCCCATCCATAACAAATATGGCTCACATAACAAAGAATATAAAGGAAAACAAATCTGTTAACACCTGAAATGACGATAATACTAAGATATTATCAACAAATCAATGTTAAAAGATCATATATGATATCATATTAATATATATTATTATTGTATAATTCAATAAAAATTATTTCACCATTATAAAGGAGGTTAAACTACCCTCAACCAAGGAAAAAGTACAAATTAAGGGGTTTCTTATCTCACTTTTAATTCCGTGAGATTTCCATTGTTCACCACTTATTTATTGCATGTGGTGTGTGTACTGCCCATGAATGTATTCATTATGTAATATAATTTAATTTATGGATATTTACATCATCATTGTATGATACTTCTTTCATGGGTGTATGTTTCGTAAGTTACCAAATCAATAAGGGAATTTAAAATTTCAATTTCCACTCATTCAGCTTTACGCCTACTTCATTGATTATTTTACTCCAAGATTATGTATGGAATCACAATTTATTTTCTTATGTCATAATTTCCACTCCCCTTTATGTGGATTTAATTTTGATACACATAATCACTCCATTGATAAATTCTGAAGTCATCTATATGAACTTGATAAGAGTAATTTTAACTCAAACTCCATTTATTGAGTTAAACATCTAATTCATTGGTGTTGGTTTTACAAGAATACGTGTGAATGTTATTTGATTGTTTCACACTGAATATCCAATCATATTGAATTTATTTATATTTGTCACACATAATTATGTCTTTGATTTATCATTAACCTAAGGATATAGTCTTTATGATAGATTTCATCTCAATTTACATTTGATTGAGACTCCTTTATTGTTATACACCAAATCACTTTTATATGATGTATATAATGTACTTTGACATAGTATATCATGAATCTCTTTATTCTCATTATATTACAGAGTTTTTATTACCTCAATTATTTGTATTCAAGTGTCTCTCTTTTGGTTAGGAACTCTAACTAAAATATCATTTTAAAATGTTTTATAGATTTATTATTCTAAATATTTCTCATTAATGTCCATGTTTTAAAAATGGTTTTAAGGATTTATTTATATGGACATTAAAGTTTTAAAATTAAAATTACTTTAAAAAGTTTAAAAGTGTTATGGGACACTTTGATTCAAAAATCTATTTTTAAATGGCTTCTTGACAAATAGTGTGACTTTTAAATTATTTCAAGAAAAATGGGGATATTTCTCTCTAATAGTTTTGATAATTATTTTCATCTATGTCAATATCCTTCATTATTCTCGATTGAGGTTAATATGATACAATACAATCTTCCATATTGTATCGAATGAGTTATGTTTGACTGTGGATGTGCTATTTTTATACCATTCATGGTTTATGGAGAAAGTATTGACATTTTATATGCTAGTTTTAATAAGAATGTTTATGTTTAAACCTGTTCATATAAGGAATTCATTGGAATTAGTAAGTGATGAGTGGAGACCACTATAGATCCTTGATGAATCGGTAGGTCTCATGAGACAAACCAGTTTCTTGGCACAAGGCCTTGACAAAATCTTATTTATAGTGTTGGCACGAGGCCTTGACTATGTGGTTATGATAGTCTGGTATTATGAATTCTAATATTATGAAAGTGGTTATTGATATTGCATGTGATTATTAGACTAGTAGAATATCCATGTGAATAAGTAAATGAAATTATTTCATTTTATCTTTTCCATATTATGCTGAAGTTCAAGTTTAAAAGGCCTTTATTTTAGTTTTACATTACCTTAAATGTTTGTGATTATTTATGAAGGTTTCCGCTATATTGTTATCCTTACTGAGCATCTGAGCTTACCCTTTTCTATGTTTTATTTTTCCCAGGATGAGAATAAGTATTTTATAAATGAACTACAGGGATAGTATGAGAATATAAGTGTGGTATATGGAGATAAGATGTTGTTGTAGTTTTTCACTTCATGATGTAATGTAAACTTTATGAATGTATCTAGTGATTCCAAGGCTAATAAACTAATCGTTCTTTCGAGACTTGATCTTTTGTGATCATGCCAATGATACGTAATAATGCACTGACTCTGGGTAATTGGGGTCGGGGAGTTACAGATGGTATCAGAGGAAGTTTAGTACAAACCTTGGAAGCTAGATTTAGATAAATTCCGATTAGAGAACATAGACCTAAGATGGACTTTGAGGATTAGTATATAAGAACTTCCGAGAATTTTGGTATTATATAGATTTTGTGAGTTTTCCATGCAATACATCGCTGTCTCGATACGAGCAGGTAGAGGCGGCTCTGGCACAGATGTACCTTGGGGTAAAATCTGAAAACACCACTTTGATCTAGAATCGAACATGAATTGGTCACGACAACGGGCCTTGCTGTACTCTTGGTTACGACACTCCCGGGGGATATTCTTTGTATAATTTAAATTTTCTTTACAAAAATATTTGAAGTATTTTAATATAAGATGAGAATAAATGACCTTGGTTAATCCTAAGGTGTTTCAAATTAATAATATGGTGTCATGATATTCTCTAAATGATTTTATGTCTACTGTTACTCACACAATTATTTCTGGTTTTAGTCAATGGCTGGATTCCAAGGAAGTCATAGTAACTTTGAGAATAATGTACAATGTGGGAATGTCGGTGGAAATGAGAAAAAAATGGAATGTTGATAGGAGTAAAATATATCGTGTTAATTCCAAATCAATTTTCCAAAAATATGATCAACAACATATATATTAACCAACTCCCGGACCCAATAAAGAAGAGAAAGGTGATGGATGATAGGAGCTGCAGTAGTGGAGACCATGGAGAAAATAATCCTCAATTTCCCTCATGTAGGATATATGGAAGGAGACACCCAGGAAAGTGTCTCAACGGAACAAGGAAATGCTTTACGTTCAGGAAAGAAGGACATAAAGTGAAGAATTGCCAAGAAAAAATGAAGAGTACTATGGAAGAAAATAAAAATGGTCCCAAGAATCCATTTATAGTCATTCTCCGTAAATGTAGGGGACCTGGACATTACCCGAGTGAATTCCCTATTCTATATGATAACCTCTTGGTCAAGGAAGAACCTATGTGGAAATAAATTCATGGAAAAATGTTTAAAGGTGTTAGTGCTCTTTGTTGTTGAGATTACTTTGGGTGAATTTTCTCTTATATGTGTAACCTTGAAATTTATCATGTGGAAATGATATTTGAGGAAGAATTATCTTTTCTCTTGTGGATATAGTTATAAATAACCATTTGGTTTTATATGATCCTTGAATTTGAGGCAATTACAATTTATTATATTTTGGGATGAAAATGCAAGGTATGAGATAACATTTGTGGTTAAATTATGTTATGGTTATTTTGAGGAATTTATCTCATTTTGGTAATGTTATAAAATATAGTTTTTGAAAAAGGACAATATGCAGATTGTGTGACAACCCGTCGTGTTAGACAAAGCTATGGGAATCGAACCCACAACCAAAATGCGATTGGGATTTATCGCCAACCACTGGACTACGTGAAGTCCCTGGTTAGTGTGACTAATTATGTTTAGTTAAATGATTTTATTAATCAATAATAAGTTGATTTAGGATCTTATGTCTTATCAAATGAATACCTTTTTTATAGAAAAATGATTTGGTGATTAAGTGATAAATGTTATTTTGGAAGATGTTCTCTTTGTTGGGAACACTATATGCCCAAGGAAGATAGAATACAATGGGATTTCGTTTGAGGAGTAATGGTGGATTTTTATCTATATTTGTGTTGTGGATTTATAGTGATTTGGGTTATTTATGGAAATGATTAAACTATAATAGATAATATGTTATTAGATTAATTAATTTTAAGTATGTGACTTTAATTGTAGTTGATGTCATTTAGAGATACAATTTAACGTGGAAGACTACATAACCAAATTATTCTAAGTTTTGGGTTTCAATATTAGTTTGGTTTATATTTAAGGATTTTAAGGACAATTGTTTATTGAATGCTATTTATTTAACTTTGGGGTATTGTTGGTTTAATTTTAGAAATTAAGATTAGTGTTTCTTTCTCTAATGGAATATACTTTTGGGGGATCATCAGATCTTATACTAACCATTTTGGTTTTGATTAATCTCTAAAGACAAGTTAAATATATAGTTTATCCTTCTCAGATCATGTTATTCTATAAGAAGTTTATTCTAGCTCTTCCAGTGTGACCAATTCTTCTTGAATACTCATCATTTAAAAATGAGTTAGTAGTAGAAATTTATTAAAGAATGAAACTTTACTTAAAAAGTAAGTATATCTCTTTATGTTCTTATTCAATCTCAAAAATGAATTCCTCATCTTTATGTAATGTATCTTAAAAAAAAAAATGTTATCCATTTACTTTTCCTACTGGGAAACTAATGACCGTTTGTCCCATCACAAGTTTGTGGTTTTATTGTTGTTACCTTTCTCCTGATCATGTTTTCTATCCCTCTCTATCAGAACTTGACACTAAGTTTATCATCTATATCCTTGTTTTTCTACATGGAATCCTAGTATAGGTTATCTCGGGTGACCTTTGTACTTCTCTTTCTTTATTTTAAAGTGATAGTTTTATTGACTCTTTTTCTGATGTGGGACTTTCCATTATATTCCCAAGCCCAATTTTAAAAATTGAGAGGATGCAATTTATTAAAGGAGGGGAGAATGTAACACCCCAATCTTCCACGGTACGTTTCCCTTTGAATAATGCAATAGCTTGCATTGTATGCAACTTTGAGATTCTAACACACCACGAACAATCAAAGTAGCTGTAATGAATAGTAATACCCACTTTTTGAAATTTTATAAATTTTATCTTTCAAAATGGACTTCATTTTTGGATTCAGAATATCGAAATTAGCTTAGGGTGAATTTTTAGTATTTTTCTGAAAACTTTCAATTTTTGATGAATAGTGAAAAACTCTGAGTTATAGTTTAAAACCGAATTTTTATTTAAATAATTATTTATTTGATTTAAATTTATTTTAGGTCAAAATAGATACATAATACCTATATAATTTCAATGTAATTAATTGGAGTTAGTTTATAATAATTTTAGATATATAAAAATTTTATTGAACTTTTCACCGTCTTTTACCCATCTCCTAGGAGAATTTGCAAATTCACATAAAACTTAATTTTACCGCTTCTGTGAGGGGAATTTCGAAAATCCGAGAGACATGGTTAATATCAAAGAGTAAAATGTGGTTCAATAAGATAAAAATAATTTTTGGTGAATTGTAACTTTTTACTTTTATTTACCATGGTTAAAAGTAAATAGGGTAATTAAGGGTAAAAATGATATTATTATTACCCTAACAAATGTCCTAATTCTATCGGCTAAGCATAATTCGACCAAAAAAAAAACTTAGGAATAAAATATGAACCTCTTTGGTTCACTTGGATTAGATTAGGACATTTATTATTATTTAATTCAAAGAAGAGTTAAAAGAGTTGAAATCAAAGTTTAATAACTAAAACATTTTTAATATAGGGTTATACATAATATAAATTCGATTATAATTATTAATTAGAAATATAAAAAGATTTCCTATATAATGGTATTTTATTTATAATTTTTATACATTAAATAATTTAATTTATTTATGACACAATGGTGATGCAGTAATCACCTAATTAATGAAATATTAAAATAATTGATATTATAAATATCCAAATAAATGTAATTTGAGACTTTTTATGTATTCCAATAATTTTCTAGGTTAATATGACATGTTAGGATTGATTAAATGAATTTATTTAGAATTAATAAAGTTGTTATAACTTTAACAAAAATAAATTGTCAAATAGTGTCCAAATTGACATAAAGGACTTTTTAAAATAAATATTATATTATAAATTGATATAATATTCCTAAAAATATAAGGTTCATCCAAATGACTTATATAATTCTAAGTGTATCATTAATGAACCACTTGGGGTTCTCTTGGAAGTTTATAGTAAGTTTATTAACCATATAATATAAAAATACAAAGAGACATGGTAAATGTCAAACTAATTAACTAATAGTTAAAACTAAAAGATAAGGTTAATAAAGTGACCCAAACCTGTATAAAACCTACTGGTTGAGTTGTTTTCCACCCATCCCCATTGTATCCTCGAAATAAATTATTTTTGATCCATTATAAACCGAATATGAATTTATTATAAAATAATATTTCTATCTTTTCCTAAGGTACCCCTCACCCCTCTTATAAAAGGGAACTCCCCCTTCTCTCTAATTCACACCTTCAAAGCCTTTTATATCAGAAAAAACTACCCAAATATCCTCTCAACTTCCCTCAATTTATCCTAAAGGCCTTAATTTAGTCATAAATCTAACTTTAGGATCCCTTTAGATCAAATCAAAAGTAAGAACCCGAAGAAGAGGTAATGATTTCACCACCCTCTTTCAAGTTCCTTTCCTCTTCCACTTCTTCTTTCTTTGTTATTTACATTATAAAATAATAACTCCAGTATCTTATATATACTGTGATGTTATTATAAATATGGTACAACCATATTCATTATTCTATCCATCCTTTGAATGACATGTCACCATATGTGCGTACGAACAGATTACCGTCTCCACGTCGTGGTGTAATGGTTATTCAAAACATTATTATTTGGATGGTATAATAATGATGTTTAATTATTGTAAATAATAAATATAACATGATAATTATTCTGTATATATGATATACCATCCAATTATATATTATTTTAATATCAAAAGAATGATATTTTCGCTCGTGCGTACGTACGGATTACCGTCTCCAGGAACGCGATGAGATTCATTCCCCAACATATCCATTCAAGAATAAATTTCATTTGATGATTAAAAATAATGTTTAAAGACATGATATAATTCTTGATATGAATAATATACATCCCATCCATACAAAATATGTCTCACATAACAAATAATATAAAGGAAAACGAATTCGTTAACACCTGAAATGAGGATAATACTATGATATTATCAACAAATCAATGTTAAAAGATCATATATGATATCATATTAATGTATATTATTATTTTATAATTCAATAAAAATTATTTCACCATTATAAAGGAGGTTAAACTACCCTCGACCAAGGAAAAAGTACAGAGTAAGGGGTTTCTTATCTAACTTTTAATTCCATGAGATTTCCATTGTTCACCACTTATTTATTGCATGTGGTGTGTGTACTTCCCATGAATGTATTCATTATGTAATATAATTTAATTTATGGATATTTACATCATCATTGTATGATCCTTATTTCATGGGTGTATGTTTTGTAAGTTACCAAATCAATAAAGGAATTTGAAATTTCAATTTCCACTCATTTGGATTTATGCATACTTCATTGATTATTTTACTCCAAGATTATGTGTGGAATCACTATTTATTTTCTTATGTAATTATTTCCACTCAAATTTCTGTGGATATACTTTTGATACATATAATCACTCCACTGATAAATTCTCAAGTCATCGATATGAACTTGATAAGAGTAATTTTAACTCAATCTCCATTTATTGAGTTAAACATCTAATTCATTGGTGTTGTTTTTACAAGAATATGTGTGAATGTCCTTTGATTGTTTCAAACTGAATATCCAATCATATTGAGTGTATTTATATTTTTCACACATAATTATGTCGTTGATTTATCCTTAACCTAAGGATATAGTCTTTATGAGAGATTTTCACCTCAATTTACATTCCATTGAGACTCCTTTATTGTTATACACCAAATAACTTTTATATGGTGTATATAATGTAATTTGACATAGTAAATCATGAATCCCTTTATTATCATGATTTTAAAAAGTTTTTATTACCTCAATTATTTTTATTCAGGTGTCTCTCTTTTGGTTAGGAACTCTAACTAAAATATCATTTTAAAATGTTTTAAAGATTTATTATTCTAAATCTTTCTCATTAATTTCCATGTTTTAAAAATGGTTTTAAGGATTTATTTATATGTAAATTAAAGTTTTAAAATTAAAATTCCTTTTAAAAGTTTCAATGTGTTATGGAACACTTTTATTCAAAAATCTATTTTTAAATGGCTTCTTGACAAATAGTGTGACTTTTAAATGATTTCATGAAAAGGGGGATATTTCTCTCTAATAGTTTTGATGATTATTTTCATCTATGTCAATATCCTTCATTATTCTCGATTGAGGTTAATCTGATACAATACAATCTTCCTTATTGTATCGAATGAGTTATGTTTGACTGTGGATGTGCTATTTTTATACCATTCATGGTTTATGGAGAATGTTTTGACATTTCATATCCTAGTTTTAATACGAATATTTATGTTTAAACCTATTCATATGAGGAATGCATTGCACTTAGTAATTGATGGGTGGAGCCTGATATAGCTCCTCGATGCATCGGTAGGTCTCATGAGACAAACTAGTGTCTTGGCACAAGGCCTTGAAAAAATCTTATTTGTAGTCTTGGCACGAGGCCTTGACTATGTGGTTATGATAGTCTGACATTATGCATTCCAATATTATGAAAGTGGTTATTGATATTTCATGTGATTATTCGACTAGTAGAATATCCATGTGAATAATTAAATGGAATTTTTTCATTTTATCTTTGCCATATTATACTGAAGTTCAAGTTTAAAAGGCTTTTGTATTAGTTATACATTACCTTAAATGTTTGTGCTTATTTATAAAGGTTTCCTCTATATTATTATACTTACTGAGCATTTGAGCTCACCATTTTCTATGTTTTATTTTTCCCAGGATGATATGAAGTATTTTATGAATGACCTACAGGGATAGTATAAGAATATGTGTGTGTTCTATGGAGACAAGATTTTGTTTTACTTTTTCACTTTATGGTGTAATGTAAACTTTATGAATGTATCTATTGATTCCAAGGCTACTAAACTAATCAGTCTTTCGAGACTTGATATTTTGTGATCATGCCAATGGTACGTAATAATGCACCAAATCTGGGTAACTGGGGTCGGCGCGTTACATCTTGGGTGGCGGTGTTCACGAAAAAGTGGGCGGGGTTTGGGGGTTTTCTGCGGACAAGGGTGGGGTCTCGGGGTTGTTTGTGTACAAGGTGGGCGCTTAGGGGTTGTCTACGGGACAAGTGGGGTATTGGGGGTACTTGGGTGGTGGTGTATGTAGACTGGGTATATAAGTATTACATTTTATACTCATCATATATTGCCTATGATACATGTATCACTGAACTATTGATTGAGTATGAGACAACACGAACAATAGTCATTCCTAAATTAGAATAATATTTCCTAGTTTCCAAAGGACACAAGAGACATATGTTTTGGTTATACTTAATAAAAGTTATACTAGAATAGTTCACTTGAAAATATAGAAGTCTTGTACTTCTCACTGCTGACTTATGCACCACCCTTTCTTATCCACTTTAAGAAAAACCTTACTTCTTGTAATGTTTATTTTTGTACTTGGTTATTGTATTTGGATACACATATGTAATAGGAATATTTTATTTAATACCCAAAAATTATAAGAAAAACATTACTTAAAATTGATGAATATACCCAAAGAAAAAGCGATTACTTTCTTATTAAATTTAGTTCATTACATTTAAACTTCCATAGATTTATTTCATGATATACGAAGCAAATAGCGTCTTGTTTAATACCTCTTTATTTGAAGTAAATTACAAAGTTGCATTTGGATTCATGATTTCCATTGGCCTTTTTGCCTTTTCTTTCAACTTGTTCATCATAATAACTAAATATTAATCATTATTTAATGTTATTATTACTTGGATAACCTTACCCATAAGATAATGATTCTTTTTCTCCATACTATTTGTTTTGTAGTCTTAAAAAAATCAGGAGTAAATGGTTGAAAATGATATAAAAATGGGATGTTTTGAAAGATCACAATTCACCTTTCAATTTTACACATATATTCTGTAATGATAACCCATTCATTTATGTGCTTCACTTTCTTCTCGCAAGCTTCTCATAGATGAGAAAATATGTAAAATCATTGATTCCCAAATGTTGTATTCATGACTTATATCATATTTTGATGATAAAATTATTAAATAATCATCATATGCATAATACACGAGTCTTATGTAATCATTTTTAATATCCATGCTTCCTGAGGTGGCTTAATAGGTATTGGGGACACCAACACCTTGAATTTCCAATATCTTAGTATTGTGCGCAAGCGGCTATACAACTCTTGGAAACTCCTTCTAGTGTGTAAATTTACTTTGTCCATTATTTATCACTATATACTATATGGTATTAATTTCCATTTTCTAAAAATAAAATAAAATATAGCTGATTATAACTTTTTATCCTGATTACTGATTTTCATATTAAATCATTAAATGTATCCCACTATTTTTTTGAACTATAATAACCCTTTGTATTAAAATTTTAATACCTTGTTGCTTGAGTATTCTAGTGGAAAGGACCCTTGAAAATTCTCCTCATAGTCTACAATATTTGGCTGTTCCACTACTTGGAGAGTTCAAGGTAGGCATTTGACTATCCAACTACATTAACTCGTGGCTCCTTGATCTATTGAGTGAAGTATTAGCTTCTAAAATCAAAAACATGATTTACTTAATGCTTGCCTCTAAAGTTGTAATAAGATAGCTTTGATTACTTCTTTGTTTCCAATATCATTTAAGTCAATCCATCACTCTCATAATAACTCCTCAATAATAAGATACACCCTTAAATTTGGTTGACGATCACCCCAGACACCTAGTTTTGCTCAAATTCAAATGATGGATGGCGTTTGTGACTTAATATTTATTTAAGGGGTTTTATATTTTTATCAATGAATGTAATCCATTTCTATTAATCAGTTCATACTATTTTTTTCATGCTCATAACTGAACATTAATAGAAAAACATACATTTCTTTTTAATGCATTTTTATCTTAATTATTATTTTATGTGATTTGGCAGTAAACGTGCATTTGAATAAAATAAAAAATAAAACATAAAGGAAAAAATTATACCTGACTGGTCATGAGCATATAATATTGGATGATCCATTTTAAATTAAATATATCAAACATGACCTAGGGGGAACCATACCTGATTCAGGTCCTAAATCATATTGCAACTCACCCCTGATCTAGTGTATTTGCTTATTGTCTGGTATACAACCTTGAAAGCACACCTTTCACGGAGTGTGACAAAAGAAAATTTCTAAATGTTTTCGTAGTGAAGTATAGTGGTTGACCAAGGTCATATCACTTGAGGAGCTTCTTAGTTCATTTACTCACTTAATCCAATTCACCTAAACTACTTGTTTTTTTTGATTTTTTATTTTATGAAAACAATGATTAATTTTGGTTTTCTTTATTCTATGAAATTATTAAAAGACACACCTAATGATAATTTAAACCTGTAATAACGTAAACTTCTAAACATAATGTGATTATAAAAAAGAACTCAGTCCTAAGTTTGGTTTTTCATTATGTCATTATTCTCCTTCATTTTTTTAATTTAAGTTTGATAATCCAATTTTGAAATCTCATAAATGAATTACTATCCTTTTATTTAGTGTTTTGAAATTGTGAATGCCTTTAGGATTCCAAATTCTACCTCCTCCTATAATTAAGGTTGATAAAACACCTCAATCAATATTGTAACATATTCTAGGACCTAAATCCATTATATGTCATTTCATCCATAGAAAGACTCAACTCCATCATATAAAGAGCTTATATCTAGTAGAATAGAGGAAAAATATTTAATAAAATCATATAAATAGAATTAAGTTTCATTTTGTGGAGGGAAATATCCACACTCATGCATACTAATCACATCTATTACAGACATAAAATAGAATTTAAGTAAGAATTTAAGAACACCCAACCTCCCTTGGGACAAGCCTTGGGTCAGAACCTCATTATCGAGGGCAAGATAATAAATTAAAATAAAATAAAATAAAAAAGGTGGATGAGAATAAAATAAAAGAAGGATAAGAATAGAATAAAATAAGAATAGTGTATGAGAGATAAATAAGATATAGAGAAATAATAATAAAATTAAATAAAAGAAGAAAACTCACAAAATTAAATAACAAAAATAAAAGAATATTAAATAAGAAACTAGGTGGTGGAAGCACTTGGATAGAAGAAGGATGAAATGAATAAATGTATTTTAGAAAATAAATTAAAATAATTACAATTTTAAAATAAGTAAAACTAAAATAAATAAAATTAAAATAAGAAGAAAAATATGAAAGCAGCAGTGTCCTCCTCCCATGGATGATCCTCTATGGGTGTCAAACCCTTTCAGAATGGAAACTCCTCCTATATTTATAGAGGAGGACATCCTTCAGTCGTGCCTCTTCCCAGATCCTTAGGGATATCTTTTAAAAAACACATCCATGATACCCAGGGTAAAAATAAGTGAAACTCCCGAAGATTTCAGGTGTTTAGAAACCCTTCTGTGGATAGCATTGGGGGACCACATGGAATAGCCCCTTAAATGGGATGCATGGTGTTTTGGAAGCATGTAGGAGCTTCTTGCATGGTTTTTCATAGGAGTGGGGACATGATGGGAAAGAAAATGGAAAAGGGAGGTAGTGACAAAATCTCTCTCCCACTCACTAGCTAGTCTAGCCTTCCCATGCGCTATGTTTGATTGACCGAGACTCAATAGGCCCGACTATGTGGCTAACTAGCCATAGTTGTGGGATGGATAAGCCTTGGCACATATTTTTGGAAAACTAAACACCTAAAAATTTAAATAAAATTCAAATCGCTTAACAAAATATTAATAAAAAATTCATATATATGATTCAAATCCAAAAATAAATTTCTTTTATTTATTTAAAACTATTTTCATTCCTTCCATTAAAAATTATAACATTTTGATAAATCATTGAAATACATGGTATTTATTCATTAAAATCATTCAAAAAATACTTCAATTATATTTAAAAATATTCATGAAATGTGAGTGTGTCAAATACTCCTACACTTAAACCATGATTTTCATCAAGCACAAAATGTCAACATTAAAAATCAGAGGAAACCAATTTTATCATTATTTAAATTCCAAAACAATAAAATCAAACAATTATCAATGTTAAATCAAAATTTAAAAAATCCTCAAAAAATATGAGTTTAATTTCTAAATTTTAAAATAAACAATAAAATCAAGTATTTTACCTTTTCCCATTTGAAAATGATGGAACTTATATCTCATCCATTAAAGTTCTTCAATTTATTTTTATTAAAAATTAAAAATCCTAACTTAAATCTCCATTGAATCTTTTCACTCATCACTCATGATACAATTCAATCAGAGTTATACTCATATTATGAGAACATTATCCTTATCCATATGCTTATAAAGGAACTACTTTCTCCACTTTGTAAAGACAAAATGCACATAAAATCATGAGAACTTTTCAATAAATGTGTTGATCCCTCTGGAAGATTGTTGAATTCTTCCTATGATTGCTGTTTTAATAATCACAAATCATTGTTACTTAATCCGGTTGGACTTCTCATATACATAATCACAATCTTTTAGTGAATCTGTTTATATCAGTTGGATCATGTTTTTATCTCTTTGTTATTGATTTACAAGTATTCTGGAAGTCTTCTGGATCAAACAGACACTTTGTGTTCTGTTAAGACAATGGTCGCACCGATCCATATCAAAGGACAACAGTCGCACCGATCCATATCAAAGGACAACGGTCGCACCGATCGATATCAAAAGACAATTGTCACACCGATGCTGATCAAATGAGTCACTGATCATGACACACCGATGCTGATCAAATGAGTCACCGATCATGACACACCGATGCTGATCAAATGAGTCACCAATCATGACACACCGATGATGATCAAATGACTCACCGATCATGACACACCGATGTTGATCAAATGAGTCACTGATCATGACACACCGATGCTGATCAAATGAGTCACCGATCATGACACACCGATGCTGATCAAATGAGTCACCGATCATGACACACCGATGCTGATCAAATGAGTCACCGATCATGACACACCGATGTCTAGCCACTGATGCTAATGCTGATGACCTACCGATCACTTGACTCACCAATAGTCATAAACAGCTGTTTGAATTTATTTATCTTTATTTAATCTACCCAACAGTCATATTATCTATATTTTAATGCTCCAACATTTATTTAATGAAGGTTGTTATATGTCAGGGAACCGTACCTCGTACCTACAAAAAGAAATCATTTCTTTTGCCGGAGCTCATTCCATAAATACAAGAAGTCCCTGTTGGTGCAAAAAAAACCATGTGACAATGACAAGACTTATATGAGTGCAAAGAGTGGTGGATGAGATAAATGTGGAAGACAAGAGAAGACCTCAAAATAAGAAGACACAGAAGCTCATACAAACTCAAGCTTACTCAAAAAGAGTTCTGTACATTCACGAGGACATTGAAGAACCTCATCGACTACATTTCTCATTATCTCTGAACCTGAATGCCAAGCAGACGACACTCTGTTTTTCAGACAAAAACCAGAAGAGGACTCAGAATCATTTCTGATCAAACTCAAGGAGTCCAAAGCATCACTACAATCACTAGAACCATTTCTAAACTCTACATCTCTGCTCTGTGATTCATTATTTTACATTTCGAGCAATGTGTGTTATCTGCTGTATTCAACACACACACTATCTCCTATACTTTAGCTGGAGGATCTGTAAATCCTCAGCAAACTCTTTACATCTTTAATTTCCCACAGTAATAGTGGTAGAGGTCGTGTGTGACCTGGATAGCTGGTTGCTGTTGTTTTGTTTTCCCACGAATAACAGTGGTAGAGGTCTTGGACCTGGACAGTTATAAACTGTTAAGAACCCCGATCCAGGGTGTGGATCAATTTTTATAAATTTTTGAGAGGACTAAGTCTCGGCTTGAGACTGAACCTCTTGGTTATATCTTCTATGCTATATCTTTCAAAGTTATTCTTTTATTCCGCTGCTAATTACTTTAAAACCAAAACTATTTTAAAGTCACTTTGATAATTAAACTCACAAGTGTTTATATTAATTGTAAATCAGTAAGTTAGTTTCAAAAGTTAATCAACTTTTCTGTTTTGATTAACTGGGAAATAATCAATCCCTTGAGAACCCAACAAAACCTTTACTTTGATATAAATTCACTACAGTTTAATTCAGTATTTTATTTGGGGGTTTTTAAGAAAAAGTTTTTTAAAATAGAAATTTTAATTAGAACTCAATTCACCCCCCTCTTGAGTATCCACTCCAACCAACAAAATGTTCAAAAGACTCTGAGACTTAAGGTTGGTGGGAATTGATATTTTTAAAAATTATGGCTCAAGGAAGAGGTTAATATATAAAGTAAAATATATGATATAAAAAATGAAATCTTAATGACATTATCCAGTTAAAATTGTGACAACTCCCACTTTATTATAACTCAAAGTAAAGGTCATGATCAACGAAAACATAATGAATGATGTTCACCTTCTTGAATTTTTATCTAATTTATACTTTTTTTCTTTTTAAAAGTACTTTCTGTTTCATTTTTTTTAATTTTTTAGAATTTTATGCTTAAAAATAAACCTCATATCCACCACCTAAACACATTTGGTAAAAATCATCACTTCGGTAATGGTGATTTTTTATTCTTTTAAGTGACAAATCATTCGTATTTTTTTAATTTTTTTCAAGAAGGGTAAAAAATAAAGTATCATGAATGAATCAATAAACCTTTCAATACCCAAAGATAACACCCCCAAACTTTCTTACTTATAATTAATTTATTCCTTTTTACCATTACTTTCCTAAACCCCATACTTCAACATTAAAATATCATCCTAAATACTAAGAGGTGGGTAGAAATGGATAAAAAATGGCTTAAAATGTGGCTCATTACTAGTAAGTTCACTTTTGGTTTCTATGGTTTAAATTAGGATTTATGTAATAGTGGTCAAGTGGATAAGGTATTTTCAAAATATGCTTCAATAATTTTAAATATGGTTTTTCATAGTCGTAGTTTTGAAAAATTCTAGTGAAGGTTCTGGTAGGTGGCATGTCCCAAGATCACTCAAGAAATATGCTCAAGATTAAATAGGAAGTACTTGGTCTAGAAATCCTCTTGAGAACGAGATATATGATTTTTGAAAATAAATCATGGGAATTAATAATAACAACAAACCAATTCACATAAATTTTAGAAATAAAAAGAATGAAAAATGATAGGAAAATTTCATTTACATGAATCAACCAATTCCCTCAAATCACGAGTCCCAGTTTTAATATCCATCATTCAAATTAATAATTCAAGTATCCATTTTAATCATTCAATAAAATTATCCTTGAAATCTAAAACATGGAATCATAAGATTCCTAATAAACTCATGTCTCAATGATAAGTCAAGAAACACATAAATTCAAGTATGGGCATGTAATTTCTAGTTTTTAAGATCAAAACATGTTTTTGAGACAAAAATGCAGGGAGTTTAAAATATAAACCTTAAAAGTGAACTCCCTTTTAAAATGAATCTTTTGATCCCCCTCCTTCACTGTTTAGGGGATAACTTATTCCATTATGGTCTTAAAAAATTAAATCAACCAATTAAGGACAAGGATCATGTCATTTAAGATAAAAAAGAATAAATGAAGTGAACTATATTCTAGACTGATACTAAGGATGTAATTTGAATCCTATAAAGAAAGTAGAAATATAAATATTAGCATGATCCCCTAAGCAGTCCTTGGATTTTTACTAAATATAGAGGAAAAAACCAACTGTTATCCATAATTCTTTGGTGGATAGATCTTCTTGGATTTGAACCACCACATGTGGCTTTTCCCAATTTTCACTTATTCCTTATTGGTGAGGAATGATCCATGGATATATTATACCAGATCCATCCCCTTTAAAATTTAGTATAACTTGCATGGATGGGGTATGATGAAGTATGGACCATCCTCCCTGGTTTCTACTGGTAAAACCCCATTCTTCTTTTCCACTGATATCTCAAATTAGGATATAGGTATTGAATGATTAAAGGTAAAACAAGCATTGATTTTTACTTGTACAAAATTTAAATCTAAATAATCATAAATTTTATCCATTTCATAATGAGAAACCTATATCTTGATTTAATCAGGCTCAATTACTTGTATTTATTTATGTGATTCCTCAAATGAATGCTCATCAAAATTATGGAGCTCCATGTGTTTTTCAATAGGTGTATATTATTCTTTATCATCTTCCTCTAAGTCTTGGAAAACATTGTCTAAATATGAAAATTTAGAGTAGCGGGAATTAATACTCAATTAATATTGAATAAAATCAAATAAAATAGAGTTTAAGATAAGATCAACTCCCTAAATTGGTTTAGATTTAATCAATTATTTAGTGGTGAGTGCCTATTGAAGTTGGTTGCTAGTGGATGGAAGCAGGTAGTCAGGGTCCTCCATCTTTTCTTAAAATTCCATCACTTGTGTGGGAATTCCTCCTTGGATATTAAAATACACAATGGTGATGACTCTTTTACTTTTTAGGGACTTGTGAGATCAAATTTTACCTAAAATTCATTCTAGAATTCATCTGGATCTTGTTAAGCTCCCAACTATATCTCAACAGGCAAGTTTTCTTAATCATGAATCCACTATAGCTCATCATGGTCATCCTGAATTTGGTTCTTCAAATGGTTGGGATGTGGATACTTCTCGATCACGGATTTAACTTCTTGATTCCCACAAAAAAATTGAGGAAGATTAAGGGAACTTACTATAGCTTAAATTCAGGCTACTTGAGGGATATATTGTATTACTTAGTTAGAGAATCCATTTTTTCCTTGCAGATATTGTACTATCTCTTCCAGTTGCTGAATATTGTATTTGATATTTTTGTTGGCCACTTAATACTAGAATTGAACCTGGGGTATTTATTTAGAAATATTGGGAGGAAATAAGGATGAATCTTCTTATAGATTTTCTCTTCCTTGAAAAAAATCTATAAAGTACTCTTAGATTTCAGTTAACTCCCCATAAAATCCTTCAACCACTGGTTGTTCGAGGTCCTCTTTAAGCACTTGGATGAGGTCCTTAAATTGATACTCTACAATGATTTGTATTCTAGCTCCCTTGATCTATCTAGAAAAAGGTAAAACTCTATCTTATGTAGACCAGGGTGATTCAGTTACTAATTCTTGCACCTATGTGTTTCCAGTCCATGCAGAATAATCATCATCTAAACACATCATGGAAAAATATTTTTATGTTTTTTAAGAAATGAAAACTATATACTATGTGAAAATAGAAAAGGTATGAAAAATAATGATTGAATCCTTAGTAACAACATAATTTTTGACAACAAACCTATCATGGGGTGTGGAAAAAGGAAATTTCTAAATTTTTTCCTAGTGAAGCATAGTGGCTAATCAGGGACATCTCACTTGAGAAGATTTCAGTTTGTTAACTCACTTAATCTAATTCACCTAAACTATTTTTTTTATTTTTATTATTTTATGAAAATAATAATTAATTTAGGATTTTTTATTCTCTAAAATGATGAAAATACATGAAAAATGAAAATTTAAACTTATATTAACATTCAATTCTAAACAAAATGTGATTAGAAAGAAATAAATTGGCCACAAGTTTGGTTTTTCATTCTATAATTATTCTCCTTTATTTCTTTAATATAAGTTTGATAATCCAATTCTGAAATCTCATGTATGAATTACTATCCTTTTATTTAGTGGTGTGAAATATTTAATTCCTTTAGAAATCCAAATTCCACCTCCTCCTATAATTAAGGTCAATGCAATACCTCAATCAAGAGCATGTTATCTTCTAGGACCTAGCTCTATTATATTCCATTTCATCCACTGAATGGTTAAACTCCATCATATGAATAGATTGTATCTATTATAAGGGAGGTAACATATTTAATAAAATCATATAAATAGATTTGAGTTGCCTATCATGGTGGGAAATATTCACACTTTTTCATGCCACTCACATCTATTACAAACCTAAAATAGACTTTAAGTAAGAATTCAAGAACACCCAACCTCCCCCGGGCCAATCCTTAGGTCAAACCTTCACTAGTGAGGTTAAGAGATCATAATGGTGGAAGGAGGGAATATAATAAAAAATAGAAAATAAAATTAGAAAATAAAATAAAAATAAGGGTGAGTATAAAATAAAAAAGAATGGGGGATGAGAGATAAAGAAGATAAAGGAATACAAAATAATAAAAAATAATAAAATAAAATAAAATAAAAGAATAAAACACATGAAATTAAATAATAAAAATAAAAGAATAAGAAATAGGGAGAATAAATTTATAGAAAATAAATATATAAAATATATAGATAGAATGTTTTAAGAATAAGAAAAAGACGAGAAGAAGAAGAAGAAGAAGAAGAAGAAGAAATTGGGTGGTGGAAGTACTTGGATAGAAGAAGTATGAAATTCATGAATGGATTTTATAAAATAAATTAAAAGAATTATAATTATAAAATAAGTAAAATTAAAATAATAAGAAAAATTTAAAAGAAGCAGTAAACTCTTCCCGTGGATGATCCTCCATGGGTGATAACCACTTTCATAGTGGTGAATCCTCCTCTATTTATAGAGGAGGATTTCCCTTGGTCATTACTATTCCCATATCCCTATGGATCACCTTTCAATAATGTATCCATGAGACTTGGGGTAAAAATAAGGGAAACACCTGAAGATTTTGGGTGTCTAAAAACCCAGTCATGGACAACATGGTGGGATCACATGGGTAAGCCCCTTTCATGGGATACATGGTGTCGTGGCAGTATGTAGGAGCTTCGTGCATGGGTTTTCATGGAAGTGGGGATGTGGAAGCTGTGAAAGTGGTGAAGGAAGGCAGTTCCAACATCTCTCTCTCTCATTCATTGGCTAATCCATCCTTTCCGTGCACTATACTTGGCCTGATGGGCCTCAATAGGGCTGACTAAGTGGCTTGCTATCCATGGTTGAGTTTTAGATAGGTGTTGGAACATATTTTTGGTAAAGAAAACACCTAAAAAGTTAAATAAAATTCAAATAACTTAAAAAAATATTCATAAAAAATTCATATTTAATATGTAAATTAAAAAAACATTTTTTTTTCATTTAGAACCATTTTCATTCCTTACATTACAAATTCTAGCATTTCAATAAATCATTGAAATACATGTTATTTATTCATTAAAATTAGTCAAAAATCATTTAATTATGAATAAAAACATGCATGAAATGTGAGTGTGTCACACCTCATCTTGGCGAGGTCCGCATCTTAAAACATCATTGTCTAATGTAAAAATATATTTATGCATATGCGAGAGGGTCTAGGGTGGAAATGTACAATAGATAAAGTGGACCTTCGAACCTTTATACATATGGAACAAAAAAATGACACACAAACCATCATTTAATTACCTATTTATTACAATCATCACACGAATGTAATAAAAAATAAAATCAAACATACACGGGTTTAGTCACCAGCTCTAGAATGGCCAGTATAAAATTAAACACGAAATAAAATTAACTTTATATCAATTTAAATTATGAGGGTATTTAAATAAATTAAATGAATTATTTGAATTCAAATAATTTGTTTTATTTAGTCCAGTAATTAATTCAATTTTAAGTCCAAAAATTTAATTAATTTTTTGAAATATTAAAATATTATTACTTTCAAACCAAAATTTAATTTTTATTAATTTTGTTTAATACTAAAATTAAATTAAATTAATTAATTATTTTTTATTATATTAATTTAACATAGGCTTTAAAAACCCCACCAAGCCCCATACGGGTCAGGCCGACCCTCTGGAGGCTCATACCAGGCTGTACAGATCCATTTAGGGGTGTTCTAGGCTAGGCAGGCCCACCCAGACCCATTTTATAATGTCCTGACCTGGGTGTCACACATTGGTGCCCTGATTCAGTTGCTACATGATCTCAAACATGCCTCCCCATACACCATAGGCTACCAAATAGTAGTGAGGGTCTAATATCGATCATGGGGAGACTATACCCTCTTTATTAAAGTAGAAAAACAATTAAAATAAATAAGAGTAACCAAATTATATAACCAATAACCAAATCAAACAAGTATCACATGATGACCAAAATAGGAAATTAAATATCCAAAACTAAATAGTAGACATGTCATGCCAAAATACGTGCCAAGTGTCAAAATGAAAAACACAAAATAAATAGACACTGAAAAATCCCAAGCAAGTCCCAAATCATGTTTGGTTCCCTCATCCATAATCCATCCCAATTCAACAATCTAACATAGGTTCCTTCCCCTTAACTTGTCCTGCAACCATGAAATTTATTCGGTTACCGATAAGGAAGCCATAGTAGGGTGTGAGTACAACTCAGTAGGCCACCACCACTAACATCTAAAACAATATCTAGTCAAAACAATGTATGAAGTTGTATAAATAATAAAGTACAAGAAATAAATTAAATAATTTAAATTTATTCAATTACTCTTTATTTAAGAAGATAACTCCCCCGGGTTCCTGAGGACACCCAAACCAACAATTCATGCTTCATTCCATACTGGAGTCTGAACCATATCACATATTCAATCCATAATTTCTTATAATACATGGGATTTCATTATCCATTTCATTTCAATTCATAGTATAGCTAATTGGAACCATAGTCTAACGCCAACATTTTAGGGCTAGATCACCATGCCTAGGTCCCCATGGGTATTTGATGCAGTAGTCTAACAACTCATTTATCAATCAATCACACAAGTGGGATTTTGAAGAAGTAATACATGTCCCACACTCATTTATCACTATGGGGTTTTGATGCAGCAGACTATATCCCACACACGTATTTATCAATTTATCACTATGGTCTTTTGAAGTAGCAGTCCATGTCCCACACACATATACCACATATATCACATATATCACATCAATTAAGGTTAATCAACATTAACCCTATTACCCAAAATTCTCAATAAAGTGTACCATTTCAATTAATTAAACAATCATGGTTCAACACTTTAATTCACATGGAATAACATAACAAATAACCATTAAACCCTTTATCATTATTTAATCATATAACACATTAACTCATTTAGGCTAAACCAATTATCTCACAATCCCCATTATCAATTAATTCATATCACATTAATTGAATGATTACACAATCCTTAATTAATCAAATCAATATTCAATTAATCAATTAATTTCACAATCACAGATTCCATTAATTAATTTACCAATTAATTAATCCAATTAAACAACCCAAATATTCCATTAATTAATTCATCAATTAATTAAACCAATTCAAAAATCCCAATTTCCCATTAATTAATTCAAAAATTAATTAATTCAATTCCAAAATCCCAATATCCCATTAACTAATTCAATAATTAATTAATTAATTCCATAATCCAGTTTCCCTAATTTAATGCAAACCATTATTGGATGAAAAATAAAAAAATTCAATTCAATTATCAATGTAATTGACCAATCATGGAAATTTCAATTTCATAATTACATATAAGCAATTTTAATCAATACTATGATATTGTAATTTAGACTATCCACCTCAAAATCTTTGACAAATGCTCGCTAATGGAAATCCCCAATTAAAGCGGGATGATCAAGAACGCGACAGAGAACAAGATCCAGATCTTATACCAAGATCCAAGATCAAGAAGATTAGATAAAAAAACTAGATCTAAATCCACAAAAAATATTGTAAAACACCCCCTCAAAGGGTGAGATAAAGATTAGATAATGACGAGAAATTAACGGGTTAAGAATCTCTTATTGGGAGAGGTGAATATCTTTGATATGGGCTTCTAATCATTATGAACGGAGGTCTATATCCCTATTAATTCACCAAATAACCACTAAAAACAAGAGAAATCATTTAGGTCCAAATTAGGGTCGATGTTGTGTGAATTCCCAGGGTTGGAGTATTTTAAATCGAATTTTTGGCGGTTTAAAATATCATATGCACAATTTCCTATATGGGGTGCATGGTTTCCCCTAACCATTCACCCTGACAATTCACTTAACCTAGGTTTGTTTCACGATTACTTCTAAGATGATTCATAGTTTGTAAAACTATTCACTAGCCTTGCGAATCCCCTCTACTTAGTTTTGAATGGTTTGCTGGGCTGGGTGCATGGTTTGGGAAAACCGTGCTCCAACTATTCACTACCCCCCTTTCCTTCCAAAATCTATAAATTTTCACCCAAACACACCAAAGATAAAACCAAAATAAAAAGTACTAAAAACTAGTCAAAAGAGTACCTATAAATGATCCCAAGACATATTCATAAAAGGTTGGGATCTTACAATCTCTCAACCTTATAACAGATCATCCTTGAGCTGTACTCTGAAGTATCTCTAAGATTCTGAGGTAAAAACATTGGTAAAATGAGACCAAATATCCACTTCTATTTCCCATGTTTCTTCCTGAACCCATCCATATTGACACAATTCATGAACTATCAGTTCATTCTTTCCCCACAACACTTTTTCACTGCGATCCAACACACATATCATAATGATTATCAAAGGACACATTGGTCTCAATCTCAATATCATCCACATAGATCATACTAGAAAGGTTGGGGTGATACCTCCATAGTTGCAACACATGGAAAAAATCCTACATAACACTGTACCTCTGTGGAAGATCAAATTAGTACACCACCATTTGAATTATCTCCACAACCTCAAAGGGTCTAACAAACCTAGGTGCCAACTTTCCCTTCCTCCATATCCTATGGTGACCCAATCTAGGTGACACCCATAGAAATACACGATCACCCTATAAAAACTCTATGGGTCATTTACATATATCCGCATACAACTTCTGACTAATCTGAGCCATATCCATATGTTTCCAAATCAACTAAACCTACTCCGATGTCTCCTGAATGAGACTTGATCCCAACAACTCTGACTCACCTACCTCCATCCAACATAGAGGTGATCTTTATGGACTATGATAGAGAAAATATTTTAAAGTATTTTACATTTAATTGAAATTTTTTAAATACCAAAAAAGTGTTATTCTAAGATAAATTTCCACATTTTATGATTTTAGTGGTATTTTGATCTTAATCGGGGAAATGACCCATTTTGGGTTTTTAACAATTTTAAATTATTTCTGTATTTCAAATATAAAATTTCCTATACTTATCCAAATAGTTAAATTATTTATTTTTAGAATTCTATACATCTTGGGATTCATTTCATTCTTATGAACCCAAAGCTAAATCCACCACATGGAAGCTTAAAACCAACACACAAGTTGGACCTTCAAAACTATTCAAAGATATGGATGTTTTTGGTGTTAGAGACATATATCATGATTGGATGACCCAAATACTATGAAATATAGAGGGTGTATGAGAAATAAATTTATAAATAACTTTCATGAAGGCATCCATGTGTGGATCATATACTTTCAAGGTTATTAATGCATGAGAAATTAGAGATTTGAAATATGGAGAGTCTGCATGGGAGGAATAAATTCTTGGAAAAAAATAGACATAAATCTCTATACACATGTCCAAATAATCTTAAATTTGTAGGGGAGAAGCGTAAAAAATTTATGAACAACTTTATTGAAGGATTAAATGTGTTAATTTAACTTTTAATGAGGATAACATGCAGTAACATTTGAAGCAAAATTATGGCCTATAAAAGGAGAAGAGATCCTCCTTCCCAAAGAATTACAATCCATCCTATACCATCAGTCGACCATCGAGGAGGAGATATCCAACAAGGAGGCACAATTAACCATCTTTTTTACTCTCCCAATTCATATTCTTAGTTTTTAATGCCTTATTCTTCCCCATTAATCTTTATTACCCTTACCATGGTGAGGTAAACATTTGAGTGATTGGGGAAGGGTTGGTTTTTCTATTTTGTAATGATTGAGTTATTTGAATTAATTGAACTAAATATATTTCTCTCTTCTACGATGTTATTTTCAATTTCATATTGTATTTTTTATTATCAAGTGTGATTATATTTGGTTTATAATTCCGTTATTGATTTTTATTTTGGTCAATGATCATTATCTCCCCCCACTAGGTTTTTGGTTTAAATATGATGGAATAGACCAAGGCTTAGTGGTGAAGTACTTGAAGATAATTTGTATGTGTGATAGGGGTAATGGATATTCTTAATTTTTTGGTATAAAAAAGACATGATCAGGTATTTACCAAGTAAATAGAGGATATTCAATGCAACTTTACCACACATGGAAGGAGAGTAGACCAAACTGATATCTTGGTATGGTTGTTTCTCACCATCACCATTTGGCAAATGGAGTGAGAGGAAATGATCATGGAATATCACTTTAAACCAATCAATAAAATAAGATTGAATAAATAGAACAATGATAACATTGCAATTGGAAAACTGACCCCGACCTAATCACCCTTCTCATATCATAGTTTTCAATTACTTGAGTTTCCAATTTCATTTAAATCATTTTATTAATCAATTTATTTTATTTAATTAAAATCTAAATAATTCCAAAATCACTAAATTTTCCATCTAATTAAAATGTAAAAAATTGTTTTGTGTACACTCCACTTTAGGAGACTACCTAGGGTTAATCTCTGTACTATACTTAGGTAATATAATTTTTTTACTACACCCCATGATAGGCATTCATCAAATGTGACACCATTATCGGGGAGACATTTCAACATAATAAATTAAAAAAAAGATATTTTAAAAACCGAAAAACCCAAAACCCAAAACTCAAACAAACAATTAATTTAATTTGATACAGTAACTGAAAGAACATTAACCTAACTAATAAAAAAACATAATAGGAATCTTTGTGGAAATAAAACTATTAGATTCAAGTTAGACTCTTAGTGTTCACTCTGAACATAAAATAATGGTTGGAAATCCCAACCAAACCTTACACAACATTTGTGAACCTCAAATTTATAATCAAAATAACCAACTCATTGTCCCTACCATAGAAAATGATTTTGAGATTCACATTAACATGATACAAGTGCTACCTAAATTTCATGTATTTATAGTTGAAGACCCAAATTTAAACATCCAAGAGTTCACCTAAGTCTGCTCCAACTTCAAACCCTAAGGAGTTGTCAAAAAATAAGTAAAGTTGAGGGAATTTCCCTTCTAACTTGAGGGAGAGACAAAGGAATGCTTGTACAATCTATAACCTGGAGAGGTCCTAGATAGGGAAGATCTTAAAATATGGTTCATAAAAAGGTTTTTCCCTATATATAGGAGAACAAATATCCAAAAAGAGATCTATGATATTCACTAATAAATAGGGGATACACTTTATGAGTACTGAGAGAGATTCAAGAAGCTTTGTTCCATCTTCCCAAATCAGACTGTGGATTAACACCAATTGTTTTATTCTTCAAATTATTACACGACAATGATCATAAATTTCTAGATACCTCATCTAGAAGATCCTTGATTTACAAGTCACCAACGGATTCCATAGGTCTGATTGAAAAGATTTCACAAAACTCACATCAATTAAGCACTAGAGGTATGGGCAACATAGACATCCATGAGTTAAATAATTATGATTCTTCCTCAGCCATACTTGAAGCAACACATAAGGAAATGACCAATTTTATGATACAAATTACTGTGAACCATGTTAAGGAACAACAAGTCTCGAATCAAGTATGTGATTTATTCTCTTCTACTTATCATTACACTGATCAATGTTCAGAAGTGTAGGGGACCAAAAGTTGTGTTGTTGCCTATCAGCAAAGTAAATTCCATCCAAATCAGCTACGTTAACCCTATAACCCACCATGATATGGATTCGAATAGACCCAAGACCCACCTAATTTTCAATATAAATACAAGAACCCCCTCCATTCCAAATATCCTATAAAAAACCTTCCAAGAACAAAAAATCTTTCATCCAGCACCATTACAAAGAAATACATACGAGAATCCTTCCAAAAGTGTACCAACAAGTAAAGAGTAGTAGCTATGAACCAATGTTGTAGGGTTGGAAGATAAGATTGATAAACTAACTAATCAATTAATAAGTTTTATGGACATTATAAAAAATAATAAAGGAAAACTACCAGCCTAAAAAAATCCCTAAACCAAAGGATAATGTTGACATGATAATAAAAATAAGTGGAAAATAACTTCCACCACTTACTACCCTTGAACCTAAAATAAGACCATATATTCCGAGGGATAATGGAGCTGATGTTTTTTTAAAATTATGTGAAAATTCACCAAGAAGAAGAAATGAAAGAGGAGAATAAAAATAATAGGCTGAGCAGGAAATAAACACTATTGAAAAGAAAACAAAGGGAGAAGAATGACTTACACCCACTGTTTCTATCAAATATGAGTGGATCAAAGATATTAAAGGAAGAAGAGATTAAAAAAGAAATTATAGACACCTTATAGAAAGTGTAAACTAATAACTCCTACTTGAATCCATCAAAAAAATTCCAAGGTATTCAATTTTTTAAAGGATATTTTCCCCAAGAAGGGAATACTTCAAAGGAATGAGAGGATAAACTTGGGAAGAAGTGCCTCATCCCTTATCACATGATAGTTTCCAACCAAATTTTAATATTTAGGGATGTTTTACATTCCATTCACCATTGGTTCTTTAAATTTATATAATGATTTGTGTGATATAGGTGCTTCAATTAATTAATTTAATCACTCAGTATACCCTTCTTTGAAGATGGGATACTTGAAGCCCACAATAGTAGTGGTCCTTGAAAACAGATCAACATTTTTCCCAGTAGGATTTTTAGAAGATATCTCAGTGAAAGTCAAATACCTCTTATTCCTAGATGCCTTCTATGTGTTGAATATGGAAGAAGATAGGATCCCATCACATTCACCTATAATTTTGGGGAAACCTTTATTAAATACGTCCAAAACCATCATCAATGTCCATTAAGGGACACTCACCATCAAATTTGGAGATAACACTATCCACTTCAACATTTTTGAATCTACAAGGCACCCATCAGATGATCACTCCCTATTTACACTCTCCCATGAAGTTGGAACTGAACCCATTTAATAATTAGGCATTTCCCATGAATTCTTAGACTTAGAAGATAATTTTTCCATTAAAAATATCAATGAACTTGTGAATTTCCAAAATAGTGTAAATTTTGATTTCATGTGGGAAGAAGAGGGAAAATCTAATTTCTTTGATGATTTTTAAAGTGATGAGGAAGATGATATGGTTTCTTGTGTTCAAGAGGTCCATCCTTTGGAAATGAGGAACTTAATTTAATTTCATCCATTGAGAAACCCCCAGATCTGGAATTAAAACCACTCCCCATTGATTTGAAATATGTAAAACTCATGGAGGGAGATAAATTACCAGTAATAATTACTAATAATATGTATAAAACCCAATAAGAATCATTTATTGAGCTTTTTAGAGATAATATAAAATTTATAGGGTGGAGCTTAGGTGATATCCTTGGAATAAACACAAAAATATGCTCGCACAAAATTCATCTTGAGGGAGATTACAAACTTGTCAAACAACCCCAAAGGAGGATGAATACCACCATGATGGAGGTTGTAAATAAGGAGATTAAAAATAACTTGGAAGCTAGGATCATATATCCCATTTTAGATTCATATTGGGTTATCCCCATTAATGTGGTTCAAAAAAAAACTGGCCTAACCACTGTGAGGAATGAAAAGAATGAATTAATCCTTGTGAGAATTCAGAATAGCTGGAGAGTGTGTATAGATTTTAGGAACATGATTCATGTCACTTGGAAAGATAATTTCCCCATCCCATTCATTGATAATATGTTAGAGATATTGGTAGGTAGAACTCATTATTTCTTTTTAGATGGATTTTTAGATTATTTCCAGCTACCCATTACTCCCAAGGATCAAGAAAAGACTACCTTTACATGTCCCTTTAAAACTTTTGGATATAAAAGGATTCCATTTGTATTATTTAATTCTCTATGTACATTTAATAGGTGTATGGTAAGTATATTTTCTAATATCATTGAATATTTCTTTGAAGTTTTCTTTGATGATTTCACATTTTTGGGAGATTCTTTTAACCATTGTTTGAAAAATCTGAAAAAAGTTATGAAAACCTGTATTGAAAAAAAATAGTGCACTAAATTTCAAAAAGTGTCATTTCATGGTTGATAGAGTGATTTTAATTGGTAATTTCATTTTAAAAAAAGCAATTTAAGTTGATAAATCAAAAATTGAAGTGAAAAATTAATTACATTACCCTACTTGTGTGAAACATGTTAGATCATTTTAGGACATGTAGGATTCTACAGGAGGCTTATCAAAGATTTTAGTAAAATTTACATCCCTCTCTATAGATTAATTTTTAAATATGATGATTTTAATTTCAATGGTTCATGTAGGGAATACTTTTATGAGTTGAAAAGGATTTTGATTTTTAAAGTTGTAATGAACCCACAAAATTGGGAAGAACCATTTGAGCTACTTTATGATGATTCCAACCAAGTAGCTGGAGTAGTCATTTCTCAACGAATTGAGGGTTGGGCACAAGTCATTTCATATTAATTGAGAACCTTATATTCATCCTAATTCAATTACACAACCATATAAAAAGAGTTCATATAAGTTTTATTTTCTTAAGAAATATTTATATGATATCTTCTTGGAACTAAAATCAATGTGTTTTCTAATCATACAGCTCTTAGGTACTTGATGAAGAAGGATAATGCTAAATCAAGGCTAGTGAGATGGATAATACTGCTATAAGAGTTCAATATAGAAATCAAATATAAGAATGGAGCTGATAACCAAGTGGCCGATCACTTAAGTAGACTGCCAAACACTGTTGAAACTGAAATTCAAGAAAAATATGCATTGAATGATCAAATTCTAGGAGAGAAGTTGTAATTAATTGAAGGAGACATGACTTAGTATATTGAGATGGTCAATTATCTGGTAACATATTAGTTCCTATCTCATTTAAATTTCTATCAAATTCAAAAACTGAAATCTGAATCCAAATATTATATTTGAGAGGATCCATTTATTTGGAATATTTTCAATGATCAAGTGATAAGAAGATGTTTTCCTAAAATTGAAATTAAATCTATCTTTGTTTTTTGTCACACATTAGCTTGTAGAGGCCACTTTGGACCTCAAATAACAACAATAAAGGTTTTATAATCTGGAATTTATTGGGATAATCTTTTTAAAGATTCTCATGAATTTTGTAAAATTTGGGGAAATGTTAGTTTTATGGAAATATTTCAAAGAAAAAAGAAATGCCTCAAATGCCTCTGAAATTTTGTGAAATTTTTGAAGTCTGGGGGATAGATTTTGTGAGACCTTTCCCAATTTCATTTGGAAATTATTATATCTTTCTTGTGGTTGATTATGTTTGAAAATGGGTGGAGGCAAAAGCCACCAAGACTGATGATGCTCAATTTATTTGTGATTTTAGTAAGGATAACATATTTTGTAGGTTTGGAGTTCCAAGATCCATCATCAATGATCAAGGGACTGACTTTTTCAATAGGATAATAGAGTATTTTCTAAAAAAATATGGGGTCCAACATAAATCATCAACTCCCTATCATCCATAGTCTAATGGGAATGATGAAGTGTCCAACAGGGAAATCAAAGGAAATTTGGAAAAGACTGTTAATCCAAATAGGAAGGATTGGTGAAAAAGGTTATAAGACACATTATGGACTTATAGGACAATGTAAAAAACCCTAATTGGAATGAGTCTATATAGGATGATTTATGGGAAAATCTGTCACCTATCTTTGGAATTGGAGCATATAGCATATTGGGTGGCAAGGAAGATGAATTTAGATCTTAAATGTTCTGGGAAAGAGAAAAGATTATAGTTTTAGGAGATGGAGGAAATTAGAAGGGAAGATTTTAAAAATTATAGGATTTAAAAAGGGAGAACAAGAGTGGATCATGATAAGATGATCCAAGCAAAAGACTTCCATCCTGAAGACAAATTGGTTTTATTCAACTCAAGACTCAAGCTAATGCCAGGAAAACTTAATTCTAGATGGTAAGTTCCATTTATAGTTACTCATGTATATCATTTTGGTGCTATGAATATTGTGAAGGATAGAGAGAAATATCCATTCACTGTTAATGAAAATAGGCTGAAGAAGTTCCTTGGGACCCTGCCATCAGAGCCCATAGAGGATATCAAACTCCTCCTACATGTTTATTAATAAATTCCATCAGGTCTTACCTATCCTTTACACTTTATTGCTTTCTCTGATTAATTTTGAAATATTCTTACATCTTAAATCCATTTTAATGCATTGAGGACACTGTATCATTTAAGTGTGGGGGAGAGAACCTTTGTAGTTTATAATCTTCATTTGTTGTTTGTTTTTATATTTTTCAATTTTTTTTGTGTTTCTTTTTAAAATTTACCATGTTTTTGAAAATTTTTAGTTGAAAATATTATCATTTCCATTTTTGAAACCCATGTAAATGAGTGAACCAATATATTCTATGAAACTGAGCCTAAATGAATGATGAAAATGACTTTGTTTCAAGTTCAAATATTTGGGGAATTTCATGAAAAGTCCTATGATTTTTGAATCCCATGCCACAATTCACTGTCTTTATATTTGAAATCACATTCCCATGAGGTTTATAAAACATTTTTTTTCATATTATTTACATTCAAATCAATTCTTCAGATAACCAATCCATGCTTTCTTTAACCAGAATTTGATTTATTCCTGTTAAAACTTGAGGGTTTGAGATACTTGTATTTTAAATGATTGAGAAATTTATTTGGTTTCAAATCCCACCTTTTCAATTAAATACCTTTTATTATGGTCTACCTTTTATATTTAATCCTTGTATCCCTTAGAATTCATGAACAACTTATTAGGTTAACCACATTAGAATCCAATTTTCCCTATCCAACCTGATCTGGAAGTGAAATTGCATGATCTTGTTGAACTTATGTGTGAGGGAATATGTATTGTATTGTGATACCTCATTTTATGATACATTGGGTGGAAATAAAATGTTTAATAGATGATGTTCCTGATAATGAATTCATTATTTTGAAATCTATGCCATTCTGGAGCTTTTATGATAAAAGAAGTTGTTCCTTTTTTGAGCTTCCAAAGGAGAAAGAAAGATGTTCCTATCTAGAGCTTTCAAGAAAAATTATGATTGATAAAATTTATGTTTATTATTTTAAAAGGATAAATGGTACAACATTTCCTTGATTTTTCATGATAATTGAGATGATTTTATACTAAGGGTATTGAGAAGAAGACCATACTTGAGTGGAAATTAGAATCTTGTAATTTGGATTAAAAAATATCCAATCCCTCCTCATTCAGCCTCAATATTTTTAACATCTAAATCCTAAAAAAAAATCCACAGATAAAACCTTCAAATTAATCATGATAAAAACACATCCTTTAATCACATCAAGTTTATATTATCAATCTTATGGTGACTCTTGCCTGAGTTTGGATGAGAAGAGCCTTATTGAAAATTAACATTTATGAGATGAGAGAAATTTCATGTGAGGTAGGTGTTTTGTGTGAATGGGATGAGAAATAAAGTGGAAATATATTAAATTATATTAACATGAAACTTGAAATAATGGTTTTTGATTATTCCTGATATCCTTTTTTTCTTGATGTGGATTTGGAGGATCTCATGGGTGTGTGTTTTGAATTTTCTTTGATTTGATTTTGATACTTACTTGTCCAGGAGTCCAAGTTATAAGTGTGGTGGAATTTATAGAGAAATCATTTTCAATAATTTTACATTTAATTTCAATGTTTTAAATCCCACCAAATTGTTATTTTAATAGAAATTTCCACATGTTATGATTTTAGTGGTATTTTGAGCTTAATATGGAAAATGACCAATTTTTTGATTTTTAATAGTTTTAAATTATTTTTGTATTTTTAAAATAAAATTTTATATACTAATACAAATCATGAAATTATTTATTTTTAGGATTTTATACATCTTTAGAATAATTTCATTCTTATGGACCCAAAGCTAAATCCACCATATGGAAGATCACAAGTTGGGCCTTTAAAACTATTCACAGATCTAGAGTGTTTTGGTGTTGGAACCATATATAATGATTGAACAGCCTAAATACTCTAATATTTGGAGGGTGGGCACTAAAGACATTGATTTAGAACTTTCATGGAGGTTTATATGCTATAATCATCCATTTTAAAGGTTATTAATGCATAAGAAACCAAAGATTTGGAATATGGAGAGTCTTCCTGGGCAGAATAAATTCTCAGAGTAAAACATACATAAATATCTATATAAGTGTCCAAATTCTCTAAAATTTGGAGGAGATACGTTCAATAAATTTATTAAAAAATTTCATTAAGGAGCCCATATATTAGTTGATCATTTAATAGGGATAAAATTTAGTAGCATTTAAAGGAAAATTTTGGCCCATAAAAGGAGGATAGGTATTCCTTCCCAAATCATTCTAATCAACCCCACACCATCAATCAACCAACAAGGAGAATATCAACACAAAGGATCCACGATTAAACTTCATCTTGATCTCCCAGTTCTTATTATTAGTTTTATAATTCCTTTCAGATTCCCATTCATCTAGATTACCGTTACGACGGTGTGGTAAACATTTGAGTGACTATGGAAGGGTTGGTATTTTTATTTTGTAATGATTGAGTTATTGGAATTAATTGAATGAAATATCTTTATCTCTTCTAAGATGTTGTTTTCAATTTTATATATCAGTTTTTATTATCAAGTATGATCATATTTGTTTTTTTATTCCATTATTTATTTTAGTTTTGGTCATTGATCATTATCTCCCTCTACTAGGTTTTGGTTTATATATGATGGAATAGACCATGGATTATTGGTGAAGTACTCTAAAATCGCCAGTACATGTGAGTGGGGTAATGGATGTTATTAATTGTTTGGGATAAAAAAGACCTGTTCTGGTATTTTCCAAGTCAATAGAGGATATTCAATGCAACTTTCTCACACATGGAAGGAGAGTAGACCAAAATGAGATCTTGGTAAGGTTTTCTCTCACCATCACTATTTGACCAAAGTAGTGAGAGGAAATTATCATGGAATCTCACTTTAAACCACTCAATAGAATAATATTGAATAAATATAATAAGGATAACATTGAAATTGGAAAACTGACCCCAACCTAATCACCCTTCTTATGAAAAACCTGATCTTTTATTACACACTTAAACATGATTTATTACATAAACCTCACTTGATACAACATTAAAGATCGAGAGGTCTAGTGTATTTGGAGATTATGAAGATTAAATAAAAACTTAAAACATAAGATACAATATCTTTATTAAAAAATCCCTTTACATGACCATTGCATTCCCTCGTACTTAGCATTGCATAGGATAACCTGAGGACATGCATAAGAAAAGGGTGAGCTATAAAGTCCAATAAGGGAATAAACATGGAATAACATGAGGAAAAAAATACATATTAGAAAATAGTCATATCAATAGATCACAAGAAAAACATGAACATAAAGGCATGATAAAGCATGATAATCATAACATGGAAACGTGGCAACAACACTTAACATGGAATTAGCATGAGCCAAGGCTCATTGCACATGGAGCATGAGTAAATCCTAATTGCACATGAAGCACGAGTAAAACCTTATTTCACTTTAATTATCATGAGTCAAAACTCATTGCACATAACTTATCATGATACTATACTTTACCCAATGCATTGGAGCGCTATCAGGGTGCACCCTTCTTAAACATTTCATTTCATGGATAAGTGTGCCACTTGGATCATAAAACATGGATTCATAAAACATCATCATTTATTCCATGATAAAGTAATGTGGAATTCATACATGAAACTATATAATCAATAAGTAAATGTTAATAAAGGTGAATACCCTTTATAGAGACATGGGTATGGTACTCACTACACAATGATCTTGGCTTGGAAAAATGCGGTGCAATTCCGGCAGCATAACAACGTGACATAAGGATTCATAAAAATGGTTGATGAGAGAGAAATGGGTGTCTCATCATATGTAAATGAAATGGAAAGTAAGGGGGGTTATATAGATACATTTTCCAACAATTTTAATGGAATTTAGATTCATGATACAAAAGAATTCCTTGAATGTAAATGAGGAGAGGGAAAGTCCTTTCGAAATTTCGGCATGGTAACAAGTGTACATGGGAGGAATTTTATGAGATAGAAAGGGATATACCATCATTAAAACATAAATAGGGTAGTATTGGGGAGGTTAAAAACCATTCCCCAACATTTATAATTGAAATTAAAATGGCGTAACAACTTAAAGAAAATTGAACAAAAATGATAAAGGAGGAAAACCCTTACTTGGAAGTGTGATTCCAAAGGCTTGAGAGAGGCTTGAGAGAGGATTCTTGGGAGTTTGGAGAGCCTTGGGAGGATTATAGAATGATGAGGGAATAGGTTGGACTAACTCCAAAGGATTTTAGTGAAGAGGAAGTGGGAGCTTGGGTGGGTTTATATAGGAAAGGAGAGGGAATTCTTTATTATTTAGGTTTGGGACACCTCACATTAAACTAATCAAAACCACAAACCAACCCATGTTTTTTGCCCATGGTTTTTGACAAAGGGAATTGTAAAACAATATTTTATAATTCCAATGGACGAAATTCTAAAAAATAATAGGGTTGCTTATGTGGAGGTGAGTCACACTCTGAAGGAAAACAATTTAAAAAGACAAAATGTTTTATAAGCCTTAAAGGGTCCACTAAAGCTTTGTAAAATAAATCAAAAAAACCAAAAATGAAATTATTTTAATTTTAAAACCTATATTGTCCGAACATAAAATTTATAGTATTTTATTACATCACTATTGGGTCATTATGATGTCATAAAGCACATTATATATTTAAACGGTATTTAATTTTTAACCAAAAATTCGACTATCTCAAAAAATTATGAAAAATTTACCGTTGGATAATTTTGATGTCCTGATTCAAAAAATAATATTAATTTTATCTAAATAATTTTCTAAATATGTGAATTTTCACTTTTAAAATAAAAGCCTAAATTTATCGAAAAATCATGGGTTTTGACAAAAACAACTTTCAAACCTTAATAAAAATTACAATTGCATTCATAAAATTATACGATCATTTATATTTAATAAAAAATAATTTAATAATAATAATAATATTTTATTAAAATATTATTTAATTCAAAAATTCAAAAATTCATCAAAATAGGTTTCTTAGTTGAATATTAACTAAAAATACTATTTGTCCTTTAAAAAAAATTTACAAAGTAATAATAATAAATTGAATGTATATTCGTTATTATATAAAAAATAATGCACATAATCATAGTGCTAAGGTATTGTTACATAACCCCTTATAACACCCACATAATACCGAAGAGTAAGGTGTGCGATGGTGACAGACTCTTTGGGTGGCTCAGATAACATTGCTCAGGTGGTAATCTCTATCAACTTCCACTTCTCTCGTAGGCGGTTCCGATCAAGCTTAACATATTAAAGATCGGCTTGGGATTGTTCAAGAGTGAATCCCAAAGACACAACCACCTTTCCAAGCTCTGACAAATGGGCTTCGTATGGGGCAGGTCTACTGGATGAGGCCATCGCTTCCTTTGTTTGAGTAAATTGGATTTGTTAAAGTCCTATATTTAAACTAATCATGTGATCACTGTTCAAAAAATATATCAGCAATGGTCACAATTATTAATGGTATTTTAAAGTCCAAAAAACATAAAACCATTTAAGTTCACATTTTATATATCCATTTTACATAATAAGACATTTAATTGGATCAAGAGTAATTTTCATTAATGAAAGTTTGGGTCATTACAATCTTCCCCCCTTAAGAAAATTTTCCCTAGAAATTTCCTTTTCCCTTACTAAAACAAATGTGGGTAACTCTGATTCATCATTTCCTCTAATTCCCACATCATTTCTTCAAACTTTCAGTTTCACCACAACACCTTGAAGAGGGGCATTCTCTTATTTCGTAGAACTTTTTCTATACGATCCAAGATCTTCACTAGTTTATCCTTGTAGTAAAGATCATCCTCTAGCTGTACTACCTCTGAAGAGAGTACACATGAAGGGTCCGGTATGTACTTCCTTAAGAGGGACACATGAAATAAATCATGTACTTTGTCCATGGTAGGTGTAAGTGCTAGTCGATAGGCTACAACCCTGACACGATCAAGAATCTCGAAGGGGCCGATGTACCTTGGACTTAACATACCTTTATTTACAAACCTCATGACCTTCTTCCATGGAGATATTCATATAAAATCCATGTCTCTAACTTTGAAATCAAGGTTTCGTCGACAGTTATCTGCATAACTCTTCTGTCGACTCTGGGTTGCCTTGATATGCTGTGGAATCATTTTCACCTTCTCCACCATTTCATCGACCATTTTTGGTCCAAGCAGCTTATGCTCACCGACTTCATCCCAACACGCCGGTGTTCTGCACCTTTTCCCATAAAGGTCTTCATATGGTGTCATTTGGATGCTCGATTGAAAACTGTTGTTATAAGAGAATTCAACCATAGGAACATGTTGATCCCATCCTCATTTTAAGTCCATTGAGCATGCTCTTAATATGTCCTCAAGTGTTTGGATAGTCTGATCGGATTGACCATCAGTTTGAGGATGATAGGCCGTACTAAATTTCAGTTCAGTATTTAGAGCATGTTGAAGACTCTTCCAAAACTTAAAGGTGAATCTTGGATCCTGATCAAACAAAATAGATAGTGGTACTCCATGCAGCCTTACCAATTCCCTGATATATATTTGTGCCAATTGATCCAATGAGAAATCCTCCTGAATTGCAATGAAGTGTGCAGACTTTGTAAGACAATCCTCAATAACACAGATTGCATTGTTGCCTTTGTATGTCTTAGGAAGTCCAGTGAAAAAGTCCATGGTGATGTTCTCCCATTTCCATGCTGGTATGGGTAATGGTTGCATCATCCTTTTAGACTTCTGTCTCTCAGCCTTCACTTGCTAACACACCAAGCACTTTGATGTAAATTCAGCGATCTCTTTCTTCATATTATCCCACCAATAATGATCTCAGAGATCTCAATACATCTTTGTGTTTCCTGGGTGAATAGATAAATTTGAACAATGTGCATCATCCAAAAGTTCTTTCTTTAGCTCTGAAATGGATGAAACACATAGTCTATTCCAAAATCTCACAATTCCTTCTTCATTAACATTGAAATTTGAGGATTTCCCTTTTCTTATAGCTTCCGCTTTTTTCTGAATTCCCACATCATCCTTTTGAGCATCCTTTAACCTTTAAAAAAGTGACGGTTGAGAAATCATTTGTGAAAGGAATGATGAGGTTCTATTATTTATGATTCCCATGTTCATCTTCATAAAATATAAGAAGATTGGATCCTTATTAATTCTCATCAATGATAGAATCGCTGGGTCCTTTCTACTTAGAGCATCTGTCACCTTGTTCGCTTTCCCAGGGTAGTAATGGATTGAGCAGTTATAGTCTTTTATCAGCTCTAACCATCTTCATTAGAGTATGTTCAACTCTTTCTGTGTGAATATATACTTGAGGCTTTTGTGGTCCGTATATATTTCACAGTTCTCCCCAAATAGATAATGCCGCCAAATTTTCAAAGTGAAGATCACTGCAGCCAACTCAAGGTCATGTGTTGGATAGTTCTACTCATGAACTTTCAATTGCCTTGAAGTATAGGCAATGACTTTTTTATTTTTCATCAACACACATCGCAGGACCTTCTTCGAAGCATCACTAAATACCACAAAAAGTTCTCCACTTGTGGGTAAGGTGAGCATGAGCATAGTGATAAGCCTCATTTTCAACTAATTAAAGATTTCTTCACATTCATCACTCCAAGAAAACTTTACTCCCTTCTGAGTTAGCTTGGTAATAGGGTTGGAAAATCATGAGAAAATTTTCACAAATCTTCGATAATATCAAGATAACCCCAAGAAGCTACGGATATATGTTTACGATGTTGGCCTTGACCATCCCTCTATTGCATCTATTTTGGAGGGATATATAGATATCCCATTGCTTGTGATGATATGGCCCAAGAATGATACCTCCTTCAACCCGAACTCAAACTTTATGTACATTTCATAGAGCTTATCCTTTCGCAAGGTCTCTAGTACAGTTCTTAGATGCTCCTCATGATACTCCTTGGTTTTAGATCATATCAGAATATCATCTATAAAGACTACCAAAAATTTGTTGAGGTAGTATCTAAAGACTCTATTCATCAAGTCCATGAAGATTTCTGGAGCATTGGTGAGTCTGAAAGGCATTAGTATGAATTCATAGTGCCCATATCTTGTATGAAAAGTAGTCTTGGGGATATCTTCCTTCTTCACCCTTACTTGATAATATCCCAACCGCAAGTCCACCTTGGAGAAGTATTGTTACCCACACAGCTAATTGAACAAGTCACCAATTCATGGGAGAGGATAATTGTTCTTTATCATGATTTTGTTAAGCTCACGATAATCGATGCAAAGGTGCATTGAACCATCCTTATTCTTGAAAAAGAGGACTGGTGAACCCCATAGTGAAGTACTTGGGTGTATAAATCCTTAATCCAGATTCTCTTGTAGTTGTTTTTCAACTCCTCAAGCTCCACAACAACCATTCTATATGGAGTCTTGGATATTGGCAATGCCTCAGGTATAAGATCAGTTGAGAATTCAACATATCTTCTAAGAGGAAGACCAGGCAATTCCTCAGGAAACACTTCAGAGAATTCCATCACAATAGGCATGTATTCAAGGATGGTTGCCTCCTTAGACTCTCCACATGTAGAGTGATTTCCCTCTCACGACAATTTATGTTGGATCTATATAAGGAAAGCCAATCCATGCCAAAAATAGAATCAAATTCCACCAGAGGGAGTATAATGAGGTTTGCTGGGAAGTTCAATCTACAGATTATGACAGGGGAGGAGTTATATTCATGGTATTCAATGATTGACCCATTATCCATACTCACTGAAATCTTCACTTCCATGATTTTTGGTGGTGCTGGGATTGTTCTACTAAACTTTCAGGATATAAAAGAATGCGTAGAACTATGGAAGATATCCCTACCTTTTACTTTTTGATTATGGTTCTACTTTATCCACTATATACTTAGGGATGAGTATCTTAAATAGTTAAAAACATAAAGGGGAATAAAAATACAAAACTAATTACTTATAAATTGCTTTTATTTCCTTAACTTATGAATCTATTAGCTTCAGTCTATGTTTTCCCTGATCTACTTTCTAACATATATTCCTAGGGGATTTTTTATATTCCATTAATAATGGTTCATACTAAGATTGTGAATTTATAAAAGCATATCCCCCAATGAGTGTCTTAACCAAGAGTGCTGCAAGGATCGTTTTCGTGCACCAGTTCCCGTTCGAGTCTAGCTCAAAGCGGTGTTTTCGGGTTTTATCCCTAGGATACATCTCTTCCAGAGATGCCTCTACCTGCTCATATCCAGACAGTGATGTATTTTCTTGATAAACCACTTACTCAATACTCACCAAAACTTAGGGATGTTTTTATTATACTTAGTCTTGTATCAAATTCTTTACTAGGGTTTTCTAATCCTAATACCAAAAATAACTAAACCTATCATCTGATACCAACTATGACAAACCTGATCTTTTATTTCACACTTAAACATGATTTATCACATAAAATTAACTTGATACAACATATAAGATCGAGAGGTCTAGTGTATTTGAGTCTTAGGACCATTACATAACAACTTAAAATATGAGATACAATATCTTTATTGAAAACTTCTTTTACATGACCACTACATTCCCTCGTACTTAGCATTGCATAGGATAACCTGAGGACATACATAAGAAAAGGGTGACCTATAAAGCCCAGTAATGGAATGAACATGGAATAACATGAGGAAAAAATAAATGTTAGAAAATAGGAATATCAATAGAGCACAAGAGAAACATGAACATAAATACATGATAAAGTATGAGAATCATAACATGAAAACGTGGCAACAACACTTAACATGGAATTAGCATGAGCCAATGCTCATTGCCCATAGAGCATGAGTAAATACTCATTGCACATGAAGCACGAGTAAAACCTAGTTTCAATTTAATTATCATGATTCAACACTCATTTCACATGATGTATCATGATACTATACTTTACCCAATGCATTGGAGCGCAATCAGGGCACACCCTTCTTAAAAATTTCATTTCATGCATAAGTGTTCCACTTGGATCATAAAACATGGATTCATAAAACATAATCATTTAATCCAAGATAAAGGAATGTATAATTAATAAATGAAACTATATAATCAATAAGTAAATGTTTATAAAGTTGAATACCCTTGATAGAGACATGGGTATGTTACTCACAACACAATGATCTTGGCTTGAAAAAATGCGGGGCAATATCTGCAGCATAACAACGTGACATAAGGATTCATAAAAATGGTTGATGACAGACAAATGAGTGTCTCATCATATGTACATGAAATTGATAGTAAGGGGGGTTATTTAGATACATGTCTCAAAAATTGTAATGGAATTTAGATTCATGATACAAAATAATTCCTTGAATGTAAATGAGGAGAGGGAAATTCCTTTTGGAATTTCAGTATGGTAACAAGTGTACATGGGAGGCATTTTATGTGAGATAAAGGGGTATGCCATCATTTTATGGAAGAGGTTGGAAGAAATCCAAAGGATTTTAGTGAAGAGGAAGTGGGAGCTTGGGTGGGTTAATATAGGAAAGGAGAGGGAATTCTTTATTATTTAGGTTTGGGTCACCTCACATTAAAGTAATCAAAAACACAAACCAGCCCATGGTTTTTTTCCCATGGGTTTTTCAAAAAGGGAGTGGAAAACAATATTTTATATATCCAATGGCCTAACTTCTTAAAATAATAGGGTTTCTTATGTGGAGGTGAGTCACACTCTCAATGAAAACAATTTAAAAAGGCAAAATGTTTTATAAGCCTTGAAGGGTCCACTAAAGCTTTGTAAAATAAATAAAACAAACCCAAAATCACATTATTTTAATTTTAAAACATATATTGTCCGAACATAATGTTTATAGTATTTTATTACATCACTATTGGGTCATTATGATGTCATAAAACACATTATATATTTAAACGGTAGTTAATTTTTACCCAAAAATTCGATTGTCTCAGAAAATTATGAAAAATTAACTGTTGGATAATTTCAATGTCTTGATTCCAAAAATACTATTCATTTTATCTAAATAATTTTCTAAATATGTGAATTTTCACTTTTAAAATAAAATCCAACATTTATCGAGAAATCATGGGTTTTGACAAAAATAGCTTTCAAACCTTAATAAAAATTAAAATTGCATTTATAAAACTATAAAATCGGTTATATTTAATAAAAATTAATTTAATAATAATAATATTATTTTTTTAAAATATTATTTAATTCAAAAATCCATTAATTCATAAAAATAAATTTCTTAGTTGAATATTAACTAAAAATACTATTTGTGCTTTAAAAGCGATTTATAAAGTAATAATAATATAATGAATGTATATTCATTATTATATAAAAAATAATGAACATAATCATAGTGATAAGGTCTTGTTACATAACCCCTTATAACACCCACATAGGACCGAAGAGTAAGGTGTGCGATGGTGACTGACTCTTGGGGTGGCTCAGATAACATTGCTCAGGTGGTAATATCTATCAACTTCCACTTCACTCGTTGGTGGTTCTGCTCAAGATTAATGTATTCATGCTCAGATTGGGCTTGGTCAAGATCAAATCCCAGAGATGCAACCTACTTTCCGAGCTCTGACAAATGGGCTTCGTATGGGGCAAGTCTACTAGATGAGGCCATCACTTCTTTTGTCTGAGTAAATTAGATTTTTTTAAAGCCCTATATTTATACTAATCATGTTATCACTATTAAACGACTATATTAGAAATGGTCACAATTATTAACGGTATTTTAAAATCCAAAAAACATAAAACCATTAAAGTTCATATTTTATATATCCATTTTACATAATAAGACATTTAATTGGATCAAGAGTAATTTTCATTAATGAAAGTTTGGGTCGTTACACTTCTCATATCATAGTTTTCAATTACGTGAGTTTCCAATTTCATTTAAATCATTTGCTTAATTAATTTATTTTATTTCATTCAAATCCAAACAATTCCAAAATCACTACATTTACCCTCTAATTAAAAATTTAAAAATTGTCTTGTGTTCACTCCTCTTTATGAGACTACCTAAGGTTAATCACTATAATATACTTAGGTAATATAATTTTTTCCAGACCCCATGATAGGCATGAATTAGCCTACCATAAAGAGCCTCATATGGTTCCATATGTATTGTTTCTTGATAACTATTATTATATGTGAACTCCACAAAATCTTGGTGCTTCTCTCAAGAACCAATAAAGTCTACTACACATGCTCGAATCATATCCTCAATCACATGTATAGTATACTCCATCTACCCATCTGTGTATGGGTGGAAAGCCATACTCAATAAAACCTAAAAACCAAGCACCTTATATAAGCCCTAATAGAAGTGAAATGTAAAGTGTGAGTCACAGTCTAAAACTATAGTCTCTGGAACCCCATGTATATGGACTATCTCCCAAATGTATAAGTCCCCCATCTTCTCCACTAAGAAAGTCTCCCATATAGGATTGAAATGCGCTACTTTAACCATTCAGTATAAAATTACCCAAATAGCATCATTATTCTAAGGTATCCTTAGAAGAACCAACAAAAAGTACATGGTAACGTCATCCAACTTCCATTACGGAATGGGAAATGACTATAGTAGACCACAAAGTCATTGATTCTCAACCTTCACCCATTGATAAGTGTAGCATTGTATCATAACCCCACAATATTCTTTTTCATTCCAGACCACCAATACTATATTCATAGGTCATGATGCATTTTGGTCACACCTTGATGCACCACACACTTCGAGACACAAAATTCACGCATCAGATCACCCCAAAAGATCATAGGCACAACAACCTGATTCCTGACATAGATGATCTCATCCTCATCTATGGTAAAATCTGAAGGTGAATCCCTATATTCAAGGATTTCCATTAAGTCCAAACATATTGGATCCTCATACTTCCTATCCATGATCCATCTCAAAGTGTAGAATACACTAAAATTTATATGTGACTCATCTGCTCCTAGATCTCCTAAACTAAAACATGCATCTCAGCCAGTAAATTCATCATCTTCCACTCAGAACTAGACTTCTAAATTTCTTGAGTCTTACTTTTACTACGTAGGGCATCAAAAAAACTATTTCTGTTTCTGGACATATATTCTAGATCAATATAAAACGTATACATATACTCTACCCATATCCACTGATGGAGATTCAAATCCCGCAACAAAAAATGTACTTTAAGATCTTGTGATTGGTATACATAGTAAAATTTACACCCAACAGATAATGCCACCAACACATCAAAGAATAAACCACTACAGCTAACTTGAGGTTGTGCATAGGATAATTCTGTTCATGTGGCATCAACTGCTATGACCCATAAACCACAACTCGATCTCTTTGCATCAAAACTACTCCAATTATAACTCCATAAGAATAAAAAACACCCTATAATCCTCCCCTGACTTAGGTAGTATCAATATTAGCACCATTTTCAAATGCTTCTTCAACTAATGGAATGAATTCCCATATGATTTAGACAGTTCATACTTTTCTCCCTTTCTGTTCAAGATCAAAAGTGGTGCTTCCCATTAGGAAAATTACCTAATAAACCTCCAGTAATATCTTACTAATTCCAGAAAGTTATAGATATGAAAAACATTATTAGGATGATCCTAATATAAAACCACCCAAACCTTCTCTGGATCCACTAAAAAACCTTCCTACGAGATTATGTGGCCCAAAAAATTTACCTGATTAATCCAGAATTGGCACTTAGATAGCTTGATGTATAGATGGTACTCTCTTAGTGTACTCAGGATGATGTCAATATGTTGGGCATGATCATCATGAGTCTTGGATTACACCAAGATGTCATCCAAAAAATAAAACAAAAAACTGATCCAGGTATGGATGGAATATTATTTTCATCAAGGATATAAACACTTCCAGTGCACTCATCAGCTTGAATAACATCAAAATGAACTCATAAAGGTCATACCTACTTCCAAAATTAGTCCTCGGTATATCAGAATTTCAAACTCTCAACTGATGATACTGTTATCTCAAGTCAATCTTGTCTAAACTTTTAAAATAGATCATCAATATGTGGAGGAGGATAACAGTTACTCACTATCATCTGGTTCATATTTTAGTAATCAACACATAATCATAGAGTCCCATCATCCATATTAGAAAATAAGACTAGAGAATCCCAAGGTGAAGTACTTGGATAGATAAAACCTTATCCATCAACTATTATAGTTGAGTCTTAAGATCTATAAGCTTTTTTGGTTCCATTCTATATATTGGATTAGAAACTGGATCAACCCCCGAAATGAGATTAATAGTAAATTTTACATATCTATCAGGTGGTAACCCTGAGAAGTCCCCAAGAAACACATCCTAGAACCCATCCACTATGGGTGAAAATACATCATGATTCACACTCCCATCATCCAGCAATAGACTTGTAACTTGAGTGGTAAGCTCCCTTAATTGTTGGTGAAATAGACCTGTATGAACCACCTTGATATCCCACTCTCCATGGTGAATATAATTATTACCCTATGGTGATGTAAAATTCACTCTCTATCATTATAAATCAATGTGGGATCATTATTCTATTAACTAGTCCATACCCAAAATTAGGTAAAATTATAATATATCCAAAAAGTTAAGATCCCATAAAAAAATGATACTCCCAAACCTCAATAGAACATCCCTTTCACAAACCAATGTCTCTTGAATATACTCCCAAAGGAATATCTATCATCATAACCCCCCTTAAGAACTCCATTTCCAGGCTCAAACCATTCAAAAGTTATGAAAATATAAAATAATGAGAGGCACCGGTATCAAATAAGGAACTATCTATTATAAAATCTTCAAGAATAGTACCTCTAACTATTGATGGTCCAACCTCCCAATCCACCAGTGTAGGCTAAACAACATGTAAATACCCTACCAATATTCCCTTTTATGTAGTCTAAGTCCCCTGAGCTACACCGCTCTGCTAATACGAGAATTATTTCCTAGAAGCACCTCATCCACTGACTCTACCTCCATGTTCATTATAACTATAGCTTCCAGACTTATATGGGGTTGAATACCCCCTTCTAGTTCTCTGATTATTCCTAGATCCTCCATCACTACCTATCTATCATGGGTTCTTGAAGAACCCCTATAGACATCCCATCTTTCTACAGCCTCGACACTCTACTAGTGGTCAACGACATTGTTGACGGAAGTGACCCAACCTACCATACTTTTGATATATCACTCATTTAAGGTCCTATGTAATGGAACATTACCCCTAGATACTATTCTTTATATAATAATGGATAAAATTATCATATTGACACTTCCTGACCTTGGAATACATGCCTCCTAACCATCCATAAAAAACCAATTATCTTCCACTGGAAGCCTTCTTTAGGCCCCCCTTTGATATGGGAGACTGATTAACCATTTATGAAAACTTCTTCAGCCTGAAGATATTTACTTGAGACTTAATTTCATATTTAATCCCATATTTAAACCCATTTTTTGTAGTAGCCTCATCTCCTACCAATGATGGAACAAAGCAATGAAAATCCATGAAGCATCCAACATAGTCCATAATGGACATACTCCCCTAATTCAACCTCATAAACTCATCTCTCTCTCCAACCTGAGTGTCTCAGGATAATAGTGATCCAAGAAATTATCCTTAAATTTCTTTCACTACATGTTCTCCAACTGCCCATCTTGAGTCTGGGTGTACCACCAATGCTTCCCCTGACCACGTAACATATAGGTATCTAGTTTGACTCTCTTCTTAACATGAGTCTCCATGTGGTCAAGTATAGTCTAGATGGACTCAATCCAGAACTCAACTACCTAGGTCCACCCTCTTTGGTAAAAGTAGGAGGGTGATACTACTGGAACTACCATGTCAGATTGTATATACTCTTCAAAACCTGACCTAGGTATTTTTTTCATGAACGACTTGAATATAGTAAAATTATCTTGGAATTTCTTTTTGACTTCCTCCCATGACTGTATCAGTTCTGTAGGTTCCATTGTTGGTGGATCATTTCTAGAAATAAAATTTGGCCATCCCATCAACAAGAGTTGTTGTGGAGGCATATCTCTACAATTCCAAACACACGTCTTAGGACACATCACACAACAATTACATAGTTAACAAGAAAAATTCACATAATCCATAACATTTCATTCCCCCTTTTCCACCACATGGTAAAAACCAAGGCACTATCATTACCCTTAACTATCCTCTATCTAGGTCAAGGTTATAAAAGGTTAAAATCATCTCATTATTCAATTTTCTCATTAGAAACCCATTTTACCCATTTTTGAACATTTTAGAATTTCAATTTCACATTAGGAACCTTTTCATTTAAGTCACACAAGTAAAGAAAATAATTTTCATTTAATAACTTACCCAAAACATTATTTTCCTGTGCAAGCCTAAAATGTTGCATGTCACAAAATAATACTGAGTTTCTAGAATGATGTATTCATACTCAACTCTAATTCCATTATAGTCCATGAGTCAAATCTTAAGAAAACTCAAAAATAATAATCAAATCACACAACCAGTGCATCAATCGAGGTGAAATGGAATCAACTATAACAACACACATCAATAACAGAAATACCACCCTAGGTACTTAGCTTTTACCCTCATACATGGGTTAGATAATCCCATGAACGAGATCTTAACCAAGTCCCGACTCAACCTATTCTCATATATACCTTTCCCAAATAGTAAGACCAAGGAAAATAAAAGAAAACCACCTTTGATTCTACTTTGTAACATCCTGACCCAGGTTCCACACACCGGTGCCCAAAGATGATTCACTATGTAACCTCAAGCATGGATCCTCATATGCAAGAGGGTGTCAAATAGAAACAAGAGTCTAATATTGATTATGGGGAGACTATAACTTCTTTATAAAAGTATCACAATAATGGAAATAAAAAATAATAATAAATTGATATAACCAATAACCAAACCAAAACAGTATCACATGATGACCAAAATAAGAAATACAACATCCAAAACTAAATAATAGATATGTCATGCAAAAATATGTGTGAAGTGTTAATATGAAAAACCCAAAATAAATAAATACACTGAGAAATACAAAGAGGATCTCAAATCATATCTAGTTCCATCATCCATGTTCCATCCCAACTCTCCATCTAACACAGAGCCCTTGCCCTTAACCTATCCTACAACCATGAAATCTATTCAAGTACCGATCAGGCTGCCTGATTAGGGTATGAGTACAACTCAGTAGGCCACCACTAATGGTGTCTAAAATAATATCAATCCAAAAAAGTGTATGTAGATATATAAATAATAAAGTAAAATCAATAAAGTAAACAATTTACATTTATTCAATTATTTTTTATTTAACCACATAACTCCACTCAGCTACCAAGGACACCCAAACCAACAATACCTACTTCATCAAGTGTCAAATTTTTAACCATAACACATATTCAATTCACAATTCATTATAACACATGGGATTTCATTATCCATTTCATTTCAATTAATAGTATGGATAATTAGAACCATATCCCAATGCCCACATTTTAGGCCTAGATAACTATGCCTAGGACCCCATGGGCTTTTGAAGCAGTAGCCAATGACACAAAAAACATTTATCAATCAATCACACAAGTGTGATTGTGAAGAAATAGTCCATGTCCCACACTCATTTATCACTATAGGCTTTTGATTCAACATACCATTCCCTACACACATATTTATCAATTTATCACTATAGACTTTTGAAGCAGTACTCCATTTCCCAAACACATATATCACACATATCACATAAATTAAAGTTAATTAACATTAACCCTCTTATTAAACATTCTCATTAAAGTGTACCATTTCAATTAATAAAAAAATCTTGGTCCAACACTTTAATTCACATGGAATAGTATGACAAATCACTATTAAACCATTTTTCATTATCTAATAATATAACCCATTAACTCATTTAGGACAAACCAATTATATCAAAATACCCATTTTCAGTATTCATATCACATCAATTGACCATTGACATAATCCTTATTTTTTCAAAAAAATATTCAATCAATCAATCAATTTCACAATCACACATTCCATTAATTAATTCACAAATTAATTAATCCACTTGCACAACCCAAATACCCCACAAATTAATTCACCAATTAATTAATCCAATTTCACAATCCCAATATACCATTAATTAATCAACAATTAATTAATTCAATTTCATAATACCAATATCCCATTAAATAGTTGAATAATCAATTAATTAAACTCCACATTTCAATTGCCCCAATTTAACCTAAATAATTATTGCATGGAAAATAAAACAAATCAATTCAATTATCAATGAAATTTCACAATCATGTAAATTTCAATTTCACAATTAAATACATGTTATTTTAATCAAGTATATGGGATTTTAATTTAGACCACCCACCTCAAAATAATTTAAAAACTCTCACCAAATAAAATCCCCAATTAAATTAGGATGATCAAGAATATGATGGAGAATGAGATCTAGATCCGAAACCAAGATCTAAGATAAATTGTATTATATCTACCAAAACCTATATCTAGATCCACAAAAAACAGATTAAAAATTTCCGTCAAAGGATGAGATAAAGTTGGGAGAAAGATGGGAAACCAATGAGATAAGAATCCCTTACCGAGAGAGGTTAATTTATTCGATTCGGGCTTCAAATCGTCAAGAATAGAGGTCAGGAGCCCAAGTAATTCATTTAAGAACCTAAAAAATGAGATAAATCATTTAGGTATGAGTTAGGGTTTATTTTGGGTGAATTATGGGGGTTTAAGTATTTGTAATCTAATTTTGGGGGTTTCAAATCCTGTAATAATGGTTTCCTATATGGGTCACATGGTTTTCCCTAACAATGTGACCTAACTGTGCAACTCACCTAGGGGTACTTCATAGTTACTACTAAAAGGGTTCATGGTTTGGAAAACCATGCTCCAACCATGTGAATTCCCTCTACCTGGGTTCACACGGTTTGCTGGGCTGGGTACATGGTTTGGGAAAACTATATGCCAATCATTCATTGCTCCTCTTCCTTATAAAATCTATAAACTTTCACCCAAACACACCGAAGAAAAAACCCAAACAAAAATTACTCAAAACTAGTCAAAATAATAGCTGTAAATAAGAATGAGACATCTCTAGAAAATGTTAGGATCTTACACAATCCGGGATGGGTAGACTCACCCTGACCCACTGCAGGGCGGATCGAGTCCAATAGAACCCATAGATATGATGGAAAACACAAGGTAGGGGACGTACTTGACCAGATATGATTGTGGTTTGGGTATCAAGAGTAGAAGCGACAACATAACTGTGAGAGGTGACACTTTGGTGTTGAGGGTAGTGACTGTGTATGTAGGAGGCATTGTGGGGGTCACTGGTATGCTACGACGATGATGGGGCCACTATAGTGTTCATAAGGGAGGTGGTGAGACGATGCATGTGACTAATAGGGCACATGACCTAGCTTCTATAGAGGAATTGGTCATCAGTATAGGTAGAGATGACGATACGAGGTCCTCTGGCCAGTGATGACAGGTGGTGGTGGCCTTATTGCGGGAGGCACCGAATTTGGGGCGATGACCCAGTTGAGAGACTATGGGAGCCTAACTCGAGATCAGTATGTGAGGGGGTGCACCAGCATCATGAGTTTCCTGCCCACAGAAAAGGGAAGCTCAATCACAGGTCCAAGAGGCAGCGCTGCGAGTTGGGGGGAGGAGGCGCGACCACTGATCGGTGGTCCGAATGTAACACCCCAGGTAAATAAAGAATATTACATCTTTATATTTATCCATATTTGTGAATCAAATATTAATATTACTTTAAAGGGGATGCTATGCTCGATGGCGTACCCAATACACAACAACGAGTTTATTGAGAATCTTACGTTGCACTCTAATAATAAAATAATATTATTTTACATGGTAGTTAACGCCTAGCCGTTGTAATGGCGGGAATGAACAGAACTAACTACCAAATGATTATATATGTTTGTCAAATATTTTTACTTTTTACAATAAATGTTAGAGGATTAAAAATGCGAATGAATCCAATTTTAAGCGTAAACATTCTAATATTCTTTAAAAGGTCGATTAACCGCCTTTTGATGGAGAACCTCTTTTAAATCCACTTTTTGAAAATTTTATATGTTATATTTGACAAAATAAAATTCTTCTTTATAATCGGGACATCAAAATTTACTTTGTGTAAATTTTTGGTATTTTTCCGAAAAAGTTCAATTTTTAATGAATATTGAAGAATATTGTATTTTAATTCAAAACCTATTTTTAATATAATTTATTTATATGATTATATTATCTTTTGAATTGGTTTTAAAGTTAAATTAGAATATATTTTTACCATTTAATCCAATATTGGTCGATGGAATTAATTTCACTTTGAAATCGGACTTAAACTAGTGTCAATCTTTTGATACATTTTGTTTCATAAAAACACGCTATTTGTTTTGACAGCGGGAATTAATTATTAAATTAATTAATGAAACTTATATGTTTTTAATTTTGTAAAATAGACATAATTTTCGAATTCGGAATATCAAATATAGCTTAGGGTGGATTTTTGGTAATTTTCTGAAAAACTTCAATTTTTGATGAATAGTGAAAACACTAAGTGGTACTTATAAAAACTGATTTTCCGTTTAAATGAAATTTTGCCACCTTTGTGTTTTGAATTTCAAAAATCCGACATACATGGTTGTCATTAAGAAGTAAAATATGGTTCAATGGGATTAAAATAATTTTTTGGTGAATAGCAACTTATTAAGTTTTTAATCGCGATTAGAGGTAATTAGTGTTGTTTAAGGTAAGAATATTGTTTTAATAAAATGAAATGACCTAGACACATGTCCTACCCTCATTGGATGTGTCATGGCCGACCAAGAAAATCCATGGGTCAACTTGGGGACCCCATGGAGCCACATTGGTTGGAAAATGACATAAATACGTTTTTATTTAATGATAAAGTAAAAATGACACAAACATGAGATATTTTACTAAAACAATTTTTACATGGGGTTATACAAGTCAGATTTTTGACTATAAATAGTAATTGGAAAGATAAAAATATTTACTACATAATAGTTTTTTTTTTAATTTTTAGACATTAAATAAATTAAATTATTTATGACATCATGATGATGCAGCGATGACCTCATTATTTAACGATTTAAATAAAATGGAAAGATAATGTAATATCTAAGACCTACACATGTCCAAAAACTATTGGATGGGTGGATTTCAAACCATTATCACATTATACACGAATTATATCAATGTGGGACCTTTTAAATCCGAAACTCATTTTCAAATAAAGTAACATTTGCTTACTTTCCAAGAGTGCCCCTCCTCTCCTCTTATAAAAGGCCCCCACCGCTACCTCCTTACCCACACTTCCAAAGCCTTTGGCTCGGCCAACCCCTGCGAATTTTGTCTCTACACATCCCTATATAACTCCTTTAAGCCTCACTTTGGGCAGAATACTTTCCAAGGAAGCCTTTGAGCTCAAATCAAAGGAAGTTACCCGATTTTAAGGTAATTTCTTCGCTTGAGTCCTTTTGTTTTATTTTGCTTCTCCAACCCCCTAAACTCTTTTTATTCATTTATTTTGTAACAAATCCAGTATCTTCAATATACTAGGATTTTTTTATAAGAAGGTTTCGAGCTACACTTACACACACCTACATCTAATGGTTAAAGAACATACTGTTTCCGTGGATGGCGAATTTCTGCCTCCCGAAACGATGATTGTTCAACATTCTTCTAACACCTTCAAAGGTGGCCCTTAAGATGACAATATATTTATATATGATATCTAATATTTTTATTTTTTACTTAAGATTCTGTATTTTTCATTTATGGCATACCTTTATGGTTTCCATTATGGGTAAACGCGATATCTTCATTTAAGGAAGTGCGGACTACCGCCCCCTCAAAGTGATTTAATTCATTAATACCACATGTGGTACGTATAAAGGATATATTTAATGATATTACATATGATACCATACTGGAATTAAAATAATATTATGTATCATTATGTTTTAATTCCATTAAATATGAAATAGAAATGGAAGTAGCGTTCATGCGTACGTACGACTTACCGTCTCCATGAACGGTGCATTTCATTTCTTAACTCTAAATGTTATGTAATATTATAAATTCACGAATATACTGGATATATATGATATATATGATATATAAATGATGAATACAATTCTGGATATAATGAACCTTTGACCACACGAACAACATGTAATTGTAAGAAGTCCACTTTCGACTTAAGAACCAAGTATCGAAAAAACAAACATTATTAACTTAAATGATTACATAATGTCTATGACATGGTAATAAGTGATATAAAAAGAATAATGAACTTGAAAAAGGTTCTTAAGGAAGTATATATTAACTCAACTTTATTATTCAGGAGATTAAAGAACGATCGAGTCAAGTCGGACCCGAGGTAAGGGATCTTACTCCTCTCTTTCTTTTTAAGTACACTCTTTTATGTCATTCCTTATAAAGCTCATAATTCTTGTTATTGGAATGTTCTTTTATATTACTCTTACTGTAATTTTTATTTTCATATGATGAGAGACCCTATTCTCTCTCATCAATCCATTTTGGAAGTTTTGAGTGGCGCCGTTAGGCTGCCGAATTTTCGTAAGAGATCAAACCCCTCACTTTCTTTTAAAGTACTATCCTTTATGTCACTTCTTTTAAGCTCATCCTTGTTATGTTGGGGGATGTTATTTTATATTCCTTTTTCTTTAAACTTTATGTTAATATGATTAGAGACCCTATTTGATCTCATCAATCCATTTTTGTAAGTTTTATGTGGCGCCGTTAGGCTGCCGAGTTTTTGTAAGGGATTTTTCATCTCACTTTTATTCCCGTGAGATTTATGCTACATTTGCCACAATTTCCTTTGAGTGGTGTATGTACTACCCATTATTTTACTCATTGTGTAATATACTTTCATTTATGAGTATTTACATCAATGTTGTATTGTCCTTCTTTCACGGGGTGCATGTCTCGAAAGATACCCATGTCGGTAAGGGAACCTTTCACCCTCCTCTTTTTGTAAAAGACTTCTTTTTTTATGTCTTTTAATTCACATAATATTATGTTGGGATATGTTCTTCTATATCCTTATTGATTTAAATTTTATTTACAAGTGATGAGATACCCCTTTTTATCTCTCATCAACTCATTTTCTGAATTTTGTAGTGACGCCGTTAGGCCGTGAAAGTTTTGCAAGGGAACTTCTTAACCCAAATTTGATTCTTTGGGATAATATTGTACTCCTTGAATATGTCATTCTATGAATATGTGTGAATAACCTCTGATTGTTTTACACTTAATATCCACTTATATTGGGTGTATTCATTTGTCACACCTAATTATGTAATTTATTTATCCTTAAACCAATGATACCGTCTTTGTAAGGGACTTCGTCTCAATCTCCTTTCATTGAGGCACATTTTTGTTTTATACACCACTTTATTTAATACGGTGTATAAACCCCTTTGACTTTTACGTTTATTCAAAAGGAATCTTTTTATACGAAGCGTTTTACTAAACGACAAAAGGGAATGTTTTTGTCGTACGTATGCGGCGACAACGACTTCTCCACCGCCGTGAGTATTATTTGGTCTTTGGCTTCCTCAACAAGCCATAATGTTTTTTAAAATAAAATAAATACCATATATTTTTTTGTATTTTGGTATTGAAAATGGTTTTGATAAAGGATTCTATTATGTCAATTTATTTAAATGATATATTGTGATTGAAATGTGGAAATGTTATCATTCCTTTATGTTGGTTTTATGTGTTCTAATTTTATAATGGTACTTGGACATTTTACGGGTGGTTACGTGATAAACCATATGACGGGTGGTGCCGTGAATACCAGGACGGGTGGTTACGTTATAACCTCCATTGCATTGGGTATGGAAGTCATCCGTATGGCTATTCCATTAAGTATGTATGGAAGTTGGCCTAATGGCTATTCCATTAAGTGATATGTGTGGAAGTAAACCTTATGGTTATTCCACTTAAGTATGTTTATGTCCCAAGTTACATTTATATGTTATGTGATCTTTATATGGGTTTTATGGTAATCTTTTGGTTACAGAAGGGTAAGTAATGAACTTTTATTCAGTGAAGAGTTTTTACTACTTCGAAAAGGTGAAAATTATTACTTTGTTAAAGTATACATGGTTTACTTGTTGTTTTGAAAAACTAACAGTTTTCATTCTTTATGTATCCTTTACTGAGCTTTTTATGCTCATCCCAAGTTTTTGAAATGTTTTTCATAGGACTTAACATGGAATAGGGTCAAGGATGGGATCAAGGGAAAGTCATGCTACCTAAAACATGGAACTAGACATGTTTCTTTTTAGGAGTTTTTATTTTATGGAAACTTAGTAGAAGTTTCTACTTTGTAATCTTTTGAGATGTAATAGTTATGTCCTAATTCTCTAAAACTCTAAACCTGAAAAGATCCTCAATGTGAATTATTCATTTAATTCAATATTAAGTAAGGTTTAAGGCCGGGGCCTTATACCAAACCTCTAGAATAACAAGTATGGGGTGACCCATATCAAAAAAACATAAAGAAAAAACCTTTTTTTTTACTTTTATAAAATCCTATTTAATGGGTTATTTGAATATGGCTATAAAAAACTAAAAGGGTGGCTAACCTAGGAAGAAGAAAAAAAATTGGAAAAAAAAATTGGGGGCGCATAGAGAAAGCTGGTGGGTTGGATATTTTTAAATTTTTTATCTCTAGAGTGATGATACATGTCATCTTCAGTGATATGAGACCTAGTAAATTCTTAGGATCTAGTGTGAATTAAACAAAGTATGAAAAAATTTAGAAACAAGTACTTCATTCTAAATTGGAGCGTGATCAACTATAGCTCATCGCTAGTGACCATTTCTCAATGGATCTGAAGCTGAACCCCTGTAGATCATCCAATCATGCTCCAAGAATCTATGCACACATCTTTCAATGAATTCCGAGTGCTAGCATGAAAATCTGATGATCTATTTGATGCCGCAACGATCAACATGATCTCCTACCTTAGATCCATGAAGGCATACTCAAATTGTTCGCTCAGATTGAGCGATTCTCTATTTAGGATTCGAGCGGAGAGAGAATCTATCAATTCCAATTGAGTGAATATTACTATGTAAGGAGTTTTCTATGGCTTATATAGTGGAATTCTAAATACCCAGTTATGGTTCCCCAACCCCTGTTAATTTTAACATCCACTAAATAAGTAATAAATAACTAATTATGACAAACTGAACTTCATCATAAATATTATTTATATTTTATCACATACCAATAATATATATTAAATATATTACATAATAAAACCGAGTCATTTAATTAGACTCCTAATTCTTACTAATATTAAATGAACCTATAATATTAAAATAATATTCATTCATATAATATTTTTTTAGTATTAAACTAATAACTTTTGAATACTTTTAATAAATTAATTTAACCCAATTATTCTTTACTTGAATAATAATGAATTTATTTATTAATCATTGATAGACATCTTGGAAAACTCTTGGACCCCTTGGTGGGGCCTACGATGTCCTATTTTCCTATTCACCTGAATATGAAAGATTCTTGAATACGCTATTCTGTATGACCCCTAGGTAGTTATCTTGATAGTAGTGAATAATATTCACAGACTAAGAGTAGAGTCTAACAACCCATCAAGGCCCCTAAAGAGACAAGTAATAGTCTTAACAACAACAACCAACATAAGAACATGCACTTTTTAATATAATCTCTTTGTCTTGATATATCTCATAATGTAGGATGCACAATGGTGTCATCGCCCACTCTCAATTTATTATTTATTGATCTATCTGGAAAAATTTACCCTCAACCACCATGGACATGGATTTATGAAGGTTCTACCATCCTTATAGACCTGGCCCGAGATATTACATCCTCAACTCAGAAGTGATAAATTCTATCTTGACCATTAAACCAATTCTATAACACAATTTACACACCCAACATAAGCTACATGACCACAATTTCATTATAATGGTTTTTTCCTTACATCAAATTATGTGATGAAATAGAACACATTGATAATGATCTCAAGTCAAGAGACCAATACACATGTTTGTAGATATGAATATTCAATGACACCCAAAACATGTGGTGTTCCCATTGGTGGATCTATCCTCATGATCTCAACTAATAAAAATCACCATGTGTGAGATTCATGATAAGAAGTATCAATTATTATGATCCCCCAACACCTGACAGTAAAACATTTACTATTACTAGTCATTATAATGTATCTAAGACATAATACATACATTTAAGATTAATTCATTGTATCTCAAGGTTATCATTATAGTCTAGGATCCATTATAAATTTTTGATATGATAAATAATCTATGGGCATAACCATTAAATAGTTCACATATAAATGTGTACACTATAATAGTAAGTGTACATCATGTATAGCTCACTATATAGATGAAATGGTAATCAAAAAGTACTATTTTATTTGGGTCTAGAGAACCCACTGTTACAACACACCCTTGGTCCTTAGGCATCTAGAACGTGGGAATGAAAGTTTAGTGCTATAACACACTTAGATTTGTATAGGTTGACTCATTATGAATCACCTCAACCTATATACCAGTATAACTTTACTTGTGGGATCGTCCCACCTTTACAGTTGGTTCAAATTGGTCATCTGGTTCAACAAAGTTTATATATTTATGGAGAACCCACCATTAGAATTTTCAACGTTTATTTCTCTATAGTATCTACTTCCTTGATCGCCAATAACTAGTGAACCATGCACATCACCATTTATGATTCACATTGATAGATTTAATGAAACATTTACTTTTACAATGACCAATGAGGAAATTCTTCCATGTATCATCATGCGTGATTCTTCTATTTCTTGTGACTTCCACACATTCCATCACCACCTATGAAACTCCATGTTATATACTAAAAGTTACCCCTTATATCTATGTCACCCATTCCTTTTACATGACTGAGAATCTGAGTGCATGCATTTGAATGATTCATCATTTTAATCTCACAACCGGACACCAGAGTGCTATTGCTACAACCACCTCCAAGATATCATCCACTCAACTCCATTTATTAAAAAATTTCCATTCACATGTCTCTTATACTTATGATAAACATGTTCTATTCAACCGTGTCTAGTGAAGGATTCTAATATCCTGAATCCAAATACCCCATGGAAAAGTTTCACTATCTCCATATGGCCTTCCCAAATTTAGCTTCTAGAGACTTAACATCTAGAGCTTCCAACACTTGTCCAGAAAATAGTTATCACACCAAAACCTAAAACACCACACATTGGATTGATGTCTCATATACTCATATACTTAAAAAACAATTCAACAATAGTTTTAATATAATTTCATGATAATATAAGGTAATTTTCAATGGTTTTTACCACTACACACATGTTTTAGTGTTTTAAAAAACTAAAAATGCATTTTTAGTCATCCCAATAAAATCACACCTTAAATTTATGTGTTGTCAGTTCTATTGAGTCAATGAATCCTTTGCATCTTTATTTTAAAAATCACAATAAAATTAAATATGAATTTTTTTAAAATGAAATTTTTCTAGTTAGTTGTGTTTTTAGGATGAAAATTAAATTAATTTAAACCCTATGAATTTAATTTTAATCATATATTTATTTTATAAGAATTATCTTATTGAATATGGATTTATTTTTCTAGTAGATAAAGTGCTCTAGTGGTATATTTTGATTTCATTAAAAAAATTAGAGTGCTATTGAATCCATAATAATATGGAGTTTCTATTTCTTATACCATTTAAAAATAATATGAGGTTTATAGAATTCTAGTGTTAGAGAACCACCTATAAATAAAAACTGTTGCTTCTTGGATCAAAAGAGAAATTATTGCTCTGAAATTATATGATTGTTTTTAATCTAATTTTTTTTCTCTAAAGATATTTTGATTATATTTTTTTTTATTTTTGGGTAGTTTGCTAATATCTCTATATTGTCTTATAAATATCTCTACCTTTTCTTTATAATCATTATGTGTCTACCACATTGATCAAGGGGATTCTGATGTGTGGGAGTGGGATGTTGTCAATATATTAAGATCAAGGGTTATTAATGAGGAATACATAGTATTTCCCATTAATTGAGATTGAGGGATTTTAAGGAGGAAGATAGTGATAGATCTAATCAAGGAGATTGGGGTATTTCAAGGATTAGAAGAAATAATATCTTTCAACTAGTTTACAATCAGGGGGGGTCTTAGTCTAGAGTAAGGATTCCTATTGTCAGGTTAAAGTCCCAATTTCCACTTTGGGTTAAATAATAGACCTCCCTGATTAGATATTGTTCACCCTTCTATAATATCTTTTATAGAAGTTCTTAGATTGTAATCCAGTGCTTCGTGTTTTGTTTTCAATTTTGATATGATTACTAGATTAATTTCTTATTATATTTATCATATATTTAAATCAGTTATACAAATTTTTTAAATTCTTTTGTGTTTATTTACTCTGATTTTTTAGTTTATCATAATTTTATATCTACTGGTAAACTAAAGAAATGAGCGGGTCTAGTTTTTTTTACTACAATTATACCCACATCATATAGTTTACCTACTATTTTTTACTGGGAAAACATTTGGTATCAAATACAACTCTTCATTTTAGTATAACTTATTTTAGTTTCCTTACACTAATGTGTAGTAGTGAAAATTTTATTTCTTTCACATGGTAGGAATCTATTTGAAATATTGGAGAATTTAAATCTTAGTTGACCACCAATCTTGGATACTAAAGACTATAAATATCGGCATAATTAGTTTAATATTTTTCAATAAATATCATTGTGGATCATTTTCTTATAATGAATGGAAATTACTGGATTCTAGAGAAATAGTTATCTTCTTTTACTTATAATGAAAATATGGATATCAAGAAAACTATAAATTTAGAAATATGTTTAATTATTTAATAACTCTAAATATATATAGTCATTTTTCATCTTCTGAAACAATTGAAAGAATATGTAATAAGTTAGAAATTATACATTTTATAACTTCCAAAAATTTATTAATACTCATAGAGTGATGCTTATGGTTGATTATCAAGTTTTTTTTACTATACCTTGTGAGTATGCATCATAGATACATCAAGGGTTTATTACGGTGGTTAATAGTATTCAATCTTTTATCGATAATGAGTTTTCAGATGATCAACTGATGGAGAAAATTATTGATATACTTATAAAGGATTGGGTATTTAAGTGAATATCTCTATATAACACTCAGCACCTAAAGAAGTTAAATCTTAATGATCTTATTGGTACTCTAATGAAATATGAGAATTGATTGAATAGAGATGAAAAAATGGTAAAGAAATAATGAAGTATCCTTTTTTATCTACTTTAGAAAATGTTACTTATGGTATAGTTAATTCTAGAACTAAAATCCCAAGGTTTACTACTTCTAATTAAGATTTTAAGCACCATTAAGATCATAGTAATTCTAATGATAGTTTTGATAAACCAGATCAAATTATGATAAGGATGAATAATATTTATGGGAAGATTAATTTTCATTATGATTAAAGAATGAATCAGAAGGATGGTCATGAAAAGAAAAACACTTATGAAATTATTTTTTATGATTTCAAGAAATTAGAAATATTAGTTCAGGATATGTGTATTTAAAAAGAAATAAAGGGAATCTATGAGATCATCTAAGTGGAGAGGAAATAATAGATTGCAATTTTTTTACACTTGGAGTGCAAGTGGTGGAGACACTACTTCCAATAGTTCTGTAAAAGATAGTGATGATAGTCATAATATTGTTCAGTTTTATGTGAAAATTCCTAATAATGATAAATGTATTATAGATAAGGTAACTAATGAATCCATTAAAAAATTAGCTATGAATTCTAAATTTATTTGTTCTTTAGATGACAAATCTAGTTCAAATTATTTAGAATATGGAATAGTTAGTTCATCAGAATATGAGGAAGATATTATTATTTTTAGATACATGACTAGATATGAAACTCTTATGGATAGTAATATTTCTAAGTTGATGAATGTATATAATTATTCTAAGATATAAATTTATAAATAAAATAATAGGATTTCAAAAATTACTTTTGATATTTCTAAACTTTCATTGGAATTAGATTCTAAATCTAGTTCTAGTTCAACATCTAATGATCGGAATTTGGATTTCAAACTAAACTCTAAATTGAGTGGTTTGAAAAAAAATTATATAATTTTAATTTTTTTAAGGAGAATTTTGATAATCTTTACGAACATTTTAAACCATCCAAATAATCTTATTAAATTTTTCATACTTCCATAAATTCACATTTTAGACCAATTTATTTTGTTCCTAAAAGTGCACCTTATTATACTATATGTCAAATATAAGGTCTCTAGAAAAATCAATATTCGTTAAATAGAGTTCATTATTTTGGATTCCATAAATATTTTATTTTTTAAGTGCCTAAATTTTTTCAATATAGAAGAGTTTGAAAAATGTGGGTTTATAATGCTCTATTTTTCTAATGTAACTTTACCCAAGAATGTTTGGGTACCAAGAACTTAGTTTCATTGATTTTAGGAAAAAAGGAAGAGTACTAGTATCCAAAACAAATGGTACATGGATAATGGTTGTTTTCGACATATTACAATAGGCAAGTCTGACTTTCATAACTTGAAAAATTTGAATAGTGGATGATTTACATTTAGAAACAATGTGCATGGTGAAATAATCAGTATCAATAATGTATTTTTTCATGGTGAAAATTAAATTTCAATTTTTATGTATATTTTAGGACTTGATCACAACCTTATCATAAATATTTAACTACATGATGTGGGATACTATGTGAAATTTAGAAATGATAAATGAACAATTCAATTTTTAGAAGTAATATTCATTCCATCTAATGATAGGCATGAGAATTTATATATGCTAGACCTATAAGACCTTAGACATCAAAACATACCATGAGTAAGTGAAAATGAAGATTTATCATGGCTTTGACATAGAAGACAAGGACTCTATAATGTTCAAAATTTAGCTAAACTTTATAATAAAGGTTATTCAAGGGATCTTTTAATGGTCAGACCATCCCAACCATTCATTTGTGTTTTCTCGAGGTTTGGTGTTTCCGAGAGGTAGTTTGGAGGTTTTCCAGATTCTAGGGGAGTGGTATTGGTCATTTTGGGGGTCACCAAACCCTAGTGATGGGCATGGGGATGGTCATGTTGGATATGAGGTAATAGAAATTCCATTTTGGTGTGGTTGTGTAGTAATTAGTGCACTATGGCCAACAACATGGCTTATAAATCTATTTTGGAGGCCATATTGGACATAATGTCCTCTTATCTGAAACAACTAACATGGAAATTCCCAGTGAGGGTGTGGAATTGGGCATGACTCCTTGAGGGATCTCCTATCCAAAATGAGAATTGGTACATGTTTTTTTTTGTTTTCATGGGAGGCCATAGTGAGTAGAAAATGACCTTGGTATGGGAAACATGCCTTGATGGAAGCTCTGTCAGTATAGTTTGATCAATAACACCATATCCAATGGTGGAGGTCATGGTGGAAGCCATCGTGGTGTCTAATACTATTTTTAAGTGCCTGAAATCATCACCATTCTTTGAGGATATCATCTATTTCAAAAGGTAAGCACATACTTATTAAAGGAGTGGTCTTGAATGTGGTTTTAATTCAATTATTCCCTTATATTAACCAATCCACAATTCTCCTCTTGAATTCATTTGATCTCCAGATGACCTAGAAAACATAGGGTGTGGTTGATATGTTTTCTCTCATTAATTATCCATTTATAGAAATTGTCCCTAGGTAAGTGTTAGTTCTACCTCCCCTTAGAACCATGTGATAAAATCCTTATGTATTATAACTCAGATCATAGAGAATTGAGTGCTCTTGATCAAGGTACCCTTCCCACCTCTTTCTCAATTTTTTCTTATTTTATACTGAATGATCATTGTGGAAATAATCTTTGTTTTAGGCTAATAACTGATAATGGTTTGTTGGTGTCTTTCTAGTGATAGGTTTTGGTGGATCTCCCTTCAGTTTCAGTAGTGGATGATCCTTGATTGACCGTTCTTTCTTAAATAATGTTGAACTTCTGAATCAAGTTAGGAGATTCATTACTTCCACTATTTTTATACAAAATATAAAATTTATCACACTTTATTTCATTGGGTAATGGTGTAGTTAACCTTAATGAATATTAAATTGTATTAAAGAAAATTATTGGGTTTTGGTTGGATTAATCACATGTGTTTATACTATATTAACGATCTACCTCTTGATTTTCTAGATATCATGTTATATTTGAATATGCTAAGGTTTAACATGTTTTTTATTATTGTAAATTGGATAAATAACATAAAGTTGGTAATGATTTTTGGATAAATAATAGAGAGACATGTTTAATTGTTACCGTTCTTCTTATAATCGATTAAACTAGAAGTTATGATTATAGAATGTTTAATTAAAATATTCTTATAGCTAATTCCTTAGGTTTCACATGGTTTTAACCTCTTATACATGAATTGGTTAATAAAAGATGGTAAGGAATTGTTTTTTTGATAAAGAAACTTGTTTGGGGCCAAGCGGGCCCATTTTCATTTGAAGACAGGATGCCTTTATTTTAGGGCCTTGATACCCTATTTTTTTTTAATTTTCTCCCTAATTTTAGTGATTAATATAGATGAGGACCCTACTATGTGATGTGATGCGAGCTTGAGATCATTGATGGTTTAACAAGAATGGGTATGGGCTCTTGGGTTTATGGAAACATTTGGATCTTGTGATGGTGAGATGGATGATAATATGTATATTAGCATCGAGGATGTAATAAGGACTAATGGAGTGGGTTAAATCTTGGCCTTCCCATTTTTGTTTTACTAAAAACTAGGATGTTTTCTTATTTATGAATCTTCTTAAAGACCATATGGATGGGTTTATTATTTATTTATTCCTTTCCCCACTACTTGAAGGAATTGTTTGTACATGGTTTATTCATATTTTTATGGTATCTTAGGACAAGCTCTACAATATCTAGAATTATGGAATGATAATGAATTTTCAATAATTTAACCCATGGGGTTGTAGGCCTGATGGAATGGTAAATGATGATAATTTTTGAGAAACTAAGAGTTCGATTGGATTATGCCTAGAGGATATAGAGTTTTAATGGTAATTAATCAAATATGAAATGTTTAAAATAAATAAATAATTAAAAGTCACTTTGAAATGTTTGTGTGATTATAGGATATATAGTCCTTAGTGGGAACAAATCGGTGTATGCGATATGATAGATTCATTTGATTCTAAGGCTAGGTTGTTTACGATAATGTAGTTGTGATCTATATTTATATTCCCATGTTATGAAATTTCATATGCCACACCACCCATGTCAGTAGGGTGACCGACACCGGTGGATTCTAGAGAGAGTTTTCCCCAACATTTAGGTTTTCAAGGAATGGATTGCTAACTCCACCCTCTTTCCCTACTCTATACTCCCGGTAGAATTATATACTAGTATTCATGGTGGATATATTTCCCATATATATGAGTGTAGAGGGATTTAATGGATTGTGGTTATTTTACACACATGTATCTCTAGATATAGTATCCTAAGGACTATTATAAGTATATTTTATATAGATTGTGATAACATGAGGTATAATACACAATGTATGGGCTATGGTGGATCCTAGAAACTACTCAATTACTATCTAGAGATGTGGATATTGATGGAGGGATGATTTTATTCCTAGATTTCATGGTATGTTACATTTTACTAGGTTTGTTTAGTCAGGATTATCTATTTGGAGAGAGATGGATTAGGACGTGAAATGTCAGGGTAGAGTGGAAAACCATTAGGGAAGTCATAGTGGGGTACCTTAAATTTTATATGATGTTGTATATTATATTATTAGTTGTATGTGATACTTGGTGAGAGATCCATGGTGAGGTTAAGAACTTAGAATACTTTTTTGAGTGACAAGTTAGTTACACTTGTTTGTTCACCGAGATTTTGTAGGATTTATTTATATTTTTTCATGAGAGGTTCTGGGGAGGATCCCACTGAGTATACCTACTATAATCAACCTATCTATATATAAACTATTTTTCAGGTTTTTAATAGATTTTTGGAGATCAAGCTAGATATTACTAGCTCGTGGTGTTGTTAAGAATCTATTTGGGCTTCGAAGTCACTACTGAGGATTTTTTTTATTACTTTTAGTTTTCTTTTTATAGTTTTAATAGGTTGTATGAAATTATATTCATGTATTGGTATCTGTTTAATTTTTTTATTTATTATATTTTTTGGTGGTTTTATCTTATATCTTATTCCTCAAGTTCTTCTTAGAGGGAAATTTCTCCCATTTGTGTGTATGATATACCCTCAGTAATTATCTCCAAACTGTATCCTATTGGAGGTGGACTTTGGGAATAATTATATCCCATAACTAATTTCCAGTGTAAGAGGGGTACCTTTAGAGGGAGGGGACCATGATAGAGTAGTATCAAAGTTTCAGTTTGAGGGATATGATAGAGTTTTGAGGTAGGAACTAGTGAGGATTGAATGAGTCAGTAGGCCAAAAATTCCAATTGAGTTTAATATATGGTGTAAAAATAGAAGACCAACTGGGAAACAAGTTTTTAGGGCCCCCAGTGATTTGGTACTAGGAACTTTTATTCTACTAAGCTTACTAAGTGAAGTGATACTGGTTATGGGGAAGAGACATAGGAAAGGGTCATACGTAATTCTTATTTTCACCTAGGTTTTAAATTTAATGACCTTGGGGTTAGGTTGAACCTTAAAAAATAAATATTACTTAATTAATCCATAGTATTTCATATTTTTGGTTTAGAAGTCCAAAACTGATTTCCCTTTTATAGGTATTTCTCTAGGTCTATGTGCTTTCTATGTTCTCACTAAATATATCTAGAAGGATGTGACCATAAATTTCCATAGAGTTGAGGTTGATGGTTAAGAAACTTAGAGGAGGAAACTCTGTGAGATTCAGCACTAGATTTTGTAAAAGTATGGGGGCTCCATTTCAGATTCAATGATAGAAGACTGATTGGATAAAGTGAAGATAACATTTAGTTTGATTTGTTCTTGGGAGGATAAAGGGGTTTCATTGGTGATGAAGATGATACATGGGGCTTCTAGGTAGTGGTGGTTGTTGTTCCTCAAGGATCAAAAGGAGACGACTGTCATATGGGAGAAGTACCAAGATCTATTTCGATCTGAGTTTCTTTCTTTGACCACAAATACATCCTATCACTAGAATATTCCTACCCTTATATAGGGGAGTTATGGTGTGTGGGAGTTCATGATCCATTTGAAGAACTATCTCTGATATGCATCATACCTACTTCTTGATGAGGTGGACATGGTGTGATATTTCAAAGAGGATTTTCATCTAGATATCTAGTTCTAGATTACTCTGTTTATGCTACCAACACATCTCAAGGTACTAGAGAGTGAGAGTTTGTTGAGAGGACACTATCCAGAACTAAATTATCATGAGAGAGGATTCATAAAAATCCTCTACAAAGTAGAGATATGTTCTTGGGTTCCTTGTTTCCTAGACATAAGGGTTTTTAGATTTCCAGGGGTAGATTCTATCCCTCTTCATATCGTTTCTCTAGGTATGGTGGATCTCAAGCACCTTCCAAGGAATCAAATTCGTTTTTTTCTTATAGATACTATGGTCACTAGCGGGGAGCGTGCCTGACCTTTCTATGTAGGTAACATGCAGATGATTCCCCACTTCAGTTTCCATCATTATTGTAGTTTAAACTGAGGTAGAAACTATAGGGTTCTATATATTTCGATCAACAAAGGGGAGATGAGGTAGCTATAGTAAATCCCAGTGATGCTACTCATCCTCAGAGAGTAGAGCACAACCATGGATGTGGTCTTCATTGGGGATAGAGAGGCCTTGAAGTAAGTTGTGGTCAGTTTCATGCTTTAGAGTTTCCATCACCAAGTGATATAGACATCATTACATTTACCATTTTATTGTTTTATAATTATGTGTATACTTTAATTTATTGAGTAGCTATGTACTCCTTCATACCACTTGTCATGGTCCATGATTTGGGTACTTGAGGTGAAGAGACTTCCAGTGCATCTAGAGTTGACTACGCTAGTTAGAGGTTGAGCTTATCTGTATAAAGTATGTAGATATAGTGAGTTGGTACTAGGGAAAAACCTCCCTTGGATATAATTCCTATGTTTACAGAGACAACCATATGATATCATCCTCGGTATGGATTAGTGGTATTTGGTGCATGATATCTTAGATTACCTTTGGAGGTGTATTGTTTTCTATGAAACTGATGGATAGTCTTCTGTGCTCTTTTGTGAGTGATACCCTTAGATTTGTTAGAGTAATATTCCATCATTATCTTCCTTGATGGTTGAGTTTATGTTGAGTTCATTAGAGGTCCAACTGACTGTGTTTCCTAGGGTTTTAGAAGAGTATCTTGATTTCTAACCTGAAGAGGTTGTGGCATTACCCACTTGCTAAGAGATCAAGTTTGGAATAGAAATATAGACGAATGATTCTCTGATATTGATGTATCCTTATAGGTTGGAACCTTATGATTTGTGAGAGATATGGATATAAATCAATGACCTCTAGAAATGAGGATTTGTTTTACCGAGATTTTCACATCGGGGTGCACCAATTTTGTTTACAAAGAAGGCCAATGAAAGTATGTGTTTATGTATCAATTACCATCACTTCAATTAACTGACAGTGAATAATAGGTATCCCATTCTATGGATTGCTGATTTATTTGATCATATAATGTGATATAGTTTGTTCTTGAAGATAAATCTCTGTCTAGGATATCACCATATGCAGGTAAAGGATAAAGATATACTGAATAACGATTTTTGATGTTGTTATGATCATTATTAGTTCATTTTAATTCCGTTAGGTGTGAAAAAAACTCCAAATGTGTCTATGTGGTTAATTAACATAGTGTTCTGAGAGTTTATGTCCTGGTTTTTGGTGGTTTTCATCGATGAAATTCTTGTGTGCTTTGTGTTTGAGGAGGAGCATGTAGATTATCTGTGGGTTGTTTTGGAAATTCTTTATCCTTAAAATCTATTTAGGAAGCTGTCAAAGTGTGAGTTCTAGGATAATGAAGTTCATTTATGGGGTTATGTTGTGTCTTACCATTGAGTAACCCTTTATAATTTTAATATTTTGGTATTTATTTCTTGGAAAAACCTTAAGAATATTATAGAGGTTTGTAGTTTCCTCCATATTATAGGATATTATAGGAGGTTCATGCCTGGATTCTCATTGATTGAAAATTATATAACAACCTTGACTAGGAAGGATTAGAAATTATTATTTACTGATCAGTGTTTAGATAATTTTGGGAATATGAAGGAAAAGTTGGTCACCTCCCTAGTTATTCATTTTCTGAAATAGGAAGTTTAGTTTGAGGCTTACTAAGATGATTTATGTTTTGGATTTGGTAGTGTCTTGATGCAGTAGATAGTAGTTTTTTCTTATGGGTATTGACATTTATGACCTGATGAATGTAACTATAACACCCATGATATTGAGTTGACATAGTTTTTTTCCTTTGAAGTTATAATGACATTACCTTATCGATGAGTGTTTTTTTTCTTTTCACCAATCACAAAATAATTTCTCATAGGATTAAGACATCAAGATTTACTACACCCCAGTAGCGGGTAATGTTGTGGCTAATGCACTAAAAATGAAGTTTCATAGTGATTCCTTGTGTGAATTTAGAGATTCTTAGGCATTGATGGAATAACTCTCTATGACGCATCTTAATATGGTAAATATTGGTGGTAGATGATTCATTTTTAGATGAAAGTGAAATCATATTTAGTGCAATAGGTAGTGGATTCCTAGGTGGGGGATTCCAAGGTGGAGGTCTGGAAAGATCGATTTGTCTATGGTGATTCCCCTAATGGTTAGTCTGAGGATGATAAACACTAGGTGCCCACATATCACCCTTAGAAGTACATCCTAGTGTGCCAATTATGTACCATGATTTGAGAGTTTGGTTTTGGTGGCAGGGGTTAAAGCATTTAGTTTTTGAGTTCATGTACAAATGTTTAGTCTTTCAGAAGGAGAAGGATGAAAACTATGTTCTCAGTGTTTTGTTCCATCCATTAGATGTTTCTCATTTGAAGAGAGATGAAATTTTGATAGAATTTGTTACATTTTTTTGATAATTGGGCCTCGCTGACAGCACATACACCCCGCCTTAACATGGATGCTAGGTCCTGAACCTCCAGGAAATATCATTTTCCTCACAGACACTTGGTCCCCTACCTAGGGCCCACCCATGTTCCCAAACAGATAATTAGGCTAATGTCTTTCCCCATAGGCCAACACTTGTTCTTTTCAGTATGATTTTTCCTCACACCTAAAACCCCTGGGAAACTTCCTAGGAAGTCACCCATCCTAATCACTAATCCAGGCCAAACACATTTAGCTACAGAGTACTAAATAGGTAACCTTCCAAAAAAAGGTGAACCTTATTGATATGAATCATAAAATTTATTCATTTAATGATTTATTATTCTAGATTATTACATTCACCCTCCTTTAGAGAACAACATCCTCATTATAGACATTAAATCTTAACCCAAGCAGTGCCACTATACTTCCGACTGGGTTCTTCCTCTGATACCAATGTAACAAATGGGCCCCACTAACAGTATAAATGTCTTGTCATAACATTTCCATCAGTTCTTGACCTGATAGGCACCAATAGTTTCCCCATTGGCATGTGGTCCCCTGCCTAGGGCCCACCCATGTTCCTGAATGGATCATCAGACTAATGAATATCCCCATAGAACAACCCTTATCATTTTTAATATGCTTTATCCTCACTCACACGCACCTTGGGAAACTTTCTAAAATGTAACCCATCCCGATCACCACTCTAAGAAAAACATGATTAACTATAGAGTTCTAATCAGTTAGGCTCCCAAAAAGAATGGTGAAACTTGTTGACATGAGTCATATCATTTATTAATTTAACCCTTTATCATTTTGGGTTGTTACATTCCCCCCTTTATGGAAAAAGATCATCATCGTGGACATTAAATCTCAACCCATGCAGTGCCAATACACTTTCAGTTGGGTTCCTCCTCTGATACCAATGTAAAAACCAAGCCCCAATAAATTCATATACACTCTTCCTTAACATGTCCATTGGGTCCTGGATCACTAGGTACCACCATACCCAAAGAAACATGGTCCCCTACCTAGGGCCAACTTATGTGACTAAATGTATCATCAATCTAATGAATGTCCCCATAGGCCAACATTTTTTCTTTTCAGTGTGATTTTTACTCACTCGTACACACCCTGGGAAAGTTTCTAGGGGGTCAAACATCCCAATCACCACTCCAGACCAAATACACATAATTATGGAGTTATAATCAAGTAGGCTCTAGAAAATAAAGGTGAACTTTGTTGACATGAGTCATATCATTTATTCATTTAACCCTTGATCATTATAGGGTGTAAGAAGTTTACCTCAAGAGACCTTTTGAAAAAATCAACTCACTTCCTAGTGATCAAGGATTCACACCCAGTGAATGTTTTTTAAAGTAGTATCTAGGAGAGGTGGTGTGACTCCACATAGTTTCAAGGAAAATAATCTATGATCCTGATCTTTATTTCACATCTAGGGTTTAGAGAGGGCTCCAAAATAATTTTGGTTCTCAACTATGACTTATCACTACTATTCATCCCTAGATAGATGGTGAGACAGAGAATACCACCCAAACTCTTGAAGACATGTTTTGTTCTTGTGTCCTATATTTTGGTAGTTCCAGGGTAAGACATCTATCTTTGGTCAAGTTTTCTTATAAAAATAGTTTCCACTCCACCATTGGAATGGTTCAATTTGGTGTTTTGTATGGATGAAATTTTCATTCTCTATTATATTGAACAAGAGTCGTAGAGTCTATAATTCTCAAGCTGGTGTTACTACATAGAATAAAAGAGATAGTTGGGGGGGGGGGGGGTTAAGGATCATTATAATTCATATACTGACCATAGGAGGATACCATTTTAGTTCAATGTTGTAGATCATATACTCTTGAATGCGACTCATTGTCATGGAAAATGAAGGATTGGTTATGGGAGTAAGATTTCTCCATAGTTTTTTGGAATTTTTGAGGTGTTGTATTGTGATGGAGCCATTGCGTACTATATATAATTACCCCATAGATAATACAAATTCATGATGTCATTAATGTGACCCAAATTCACCACTATATTCAGGATGATTCTTATATCATCGATTGGGGTGATATCAATGTTGATGATGATGATACCTTTGAGGGGTAGCCTATGGAGATCTAGGACCTTCGGGAGAAGGTGTTACATGGGAATTATATTCCCTTGGTTTGTGTCCTTTTGAAACATGATGTCATAGAGGATAGAATATGGTAATGCGAGTCATAGATACATTCTTTGTACACGGAGTTGTTTGATACTTAGATCTTCTTTTATGTCAATAATTTGTGGATGTTAACCTTTATTTGGATTATGAGATGGTTCTCTCTTACTTGATTCCTTTTTATGGCCTTACTATAATTTGAGAGGTATATCTCTCTATATAATTTTTGGGAGATGACTATTTGAGTTTCATAGTTTTGTGCCTTATTCCTCTAGTGAGGTGCTTGTGCTTCTGTCATGGTGAGATTCTTGTGAGGTATCCCATGATGTGAATGTTTGGATGACTCCTTATCATTTCTTCCCTCCATGTTTATTTTTAAATTCCCAAGGACAATGATTTTTTAGTAGGTATTTAATGTAATGGTATGATCCTCACTAGACATTCCTCTATGTTTTCCCAAGTCTTAGTGATTCCAAGTGGGAGTTTGGAGGTGTTTTGGAGGCTTGGGGAGTGGTCTTGTCCATTTTGGAGGTCACCACACCCTAGTGATGAGTGTGGTGAAGGTCATGTTGGAGTCGAGGGTGTAGAAAAGCCATTTTTGGCTGGTTTTGTAGTGTTTGGAGCACTACGACCATCAAAACGATTTTTCAATCTAGTTTGTAGGTCATACTGGCCATAGTGTCCTCTTATTAAAAACAACTAGTATGGAAATTCCCAACAAGGATTTGGTTCTTGGAATGATGCCTTAGTGGAACTTATGTCCAAAATAGGAATGGGTAAATGACTTGTCTGGCTGTGTTGGAGGTCACGAAGAAGAGAAAATGACATGGGTGTGGGCAACATGTCCTAGAGGAATTCGTATTGGGCTGGTGTACTCTAAAACACAATGACTGTGGTGGTGGATATGGTGGAAACTGTGGTGGCAGTCAACATTGTCTTTAAATTATAGAAACCATCACCGTTCTTTGTAGATCTTGTCTATTTACAAGGGGAACCATGTTTATATTAAATGAGGGGTTTTGGATGTGATTTTAATTTTATTCTTCCCCTATATTAATTGATCTACACTTCTCCACTTGAATTCCTTTGATTTCCTGATATTCCAGAAGACCTAGGTCATGGTTGAGGCATTTTCTCGCATTGTAGCTTAGTTGATAGAAACCATTATTGTATAAGTGTTGGTTATACCTCCACTTTTAGCTCTGTGATTAACTACTTGTATATTCTAACTCACATAATGGAGAATCAAGTGATTTTGATCAAGTTACCCTTCCGTCATCTTTATCATTTTTTTCTTCCTTTAGCGCATGTAATATTTATGGAAATCCTATATATTTTATCCTAAGATTTGAGAATGGTTTCTTTGTGGATTTCCAGTGAGAGTTTCCAACAAATCTTCCTCTGATTTCAGTGGTGGTTGATCCTCGATTGACTATTCTTGCTCAGAGAATGTTGAAGTTATAAATTCAGGTAGGGGATTTATTAATTATAATGTTTTTATGTGAAATCATAAAGTTATCATGGTTTATATAATTGGGAAATGGTGCAATTAACCTTATTGAATATTAAATCAATAAGAAAATAAATGGTTTTGGTTGTAGCAATAGAACATTTTTATACTATGTTAATGTTTTTCTTCCTAATTTGATAGATAGTGTGTTGTATTTACTTATTCTATGTTTTAACATGAATTTTATTCTTTTAAATTTGATAAGGAACATAAATATGGTAATTATTTTTCTCTAAATAATAAATAGGAATGTTTAATTTTTACCATTATTATTTTAAGTAATAAAACATGAAGTTATGCTTATTTCATGGTTAATTAAAGATGTTTATATCAAATGATTTAGGTTTCCTAATGTTGTAACCTGTGAAAAATTAATCTATTAATTCAAGATGGAAATGAATTGATTTTTTGATAAATATAATTTATGGGGGCTGATTGAGCTCATTTTCTTATGAAGGATAGATTCCTTGGTTTTAGGGCCTAGATTCCACATGGACTATTTATTCATTACCTGTTTCCTTGTGTGATTTCTTTGGATGAGGTGCCTTGTTATATGACGTGATGTGAGCCTATGATGGTTGATGGTTTTTAAAGAATGGTTGGGGGTGCCTAGGTTTATTATATCAGTTGGAACATGTGATGTTTATATGTATGATGATATGTATGTTAGTGTCATAGATGACACCAATACTGATAGAGTGGGTTAATGTTAGTTCTTTCTATTGTTTTTATGCTAAAATATGGGATACTCTATTATATTTATATCTTATTAAATTCCATATGGATGGGTTTTTTGTTTATGTATTCCATTCCCCACTATTTGAAGAAGCTAGTTGTGCATGATTTATGAATCCTTTTATTGTAACATAGGATGAGTTATAGAGTACCTGGAATTATGTAATGATAATGAATAATAAATAATTTAACCCACGAGATTAGACGCTTGATGGAATGCTAAATGATGAAAACTTTTAAGAAACATTTGGATTAGTTTGATTATTCTGGGAGGGAATGGAGTTCAAATGATGATTAATGAAATATGAAATGTATAAAATAATTAATTAATTGAAAGTATCTTTGAAATGTTTGTGTGTTATAGAATATCTTTTCCTTATTAGTGGAAGTCAAGTGTCTAAGAGAAGATATCTACAGTTCAGTCTATGGATAGGTTGTTTCCCATGGTATGGTTGTGAGCTATATTTATATTCCTATGTCATGTTATTTCATACACTACCCCACCCATGTCAGTAGGTAAACTGACACTAGTGGACTCTAGAGGGGTTTTTTACAACATCTAGGTTAGTGAGGAATGAATGGATGGCTACCACCTCTTTCCCAACTCTCTTCTCTTAGTAGTATTTTGTGCTGATATGCACTATGGTTTCCTTTCCCATATATATGTGTATAGAGGGATGTAATGTATTGTGGTTATTTCACACAAATATATCTCTAGATATAATATCCGAATTACTATTATAGGTATATTGTGTATGGGTTGTGATGGGTTAAGGAATAATACACAATGTACATGCTATGGTAGCTCCCAAAAACTACTCAGTTACTATCTAGAGATATAAATGCTGATAGAGAGTTGATGTGATACACATAGTTCTTGGTATGTTATAGTTTACCAAGTACCTTCATACATGATTATTTATTTTGAGAGAGATGGATCAGGATGTGTGATGTTGGGGCAGAGTGGAAAACTAGTAGGGAAGTGATAGTGAGGAACCATCAATTTTATATGATGTTGGAATTTATATTTTTACTTGTATATGATACTTGGTGAGAGATACATAGTGAGTCTGTCAACTTAGTATACCTATTTAGGTGATGATCTAGTTACACTTGTTTTTTCATTGGACTTTAGTATGATTTATTTATCTTTTACATGAGAGGCCCTAGGGAAGATCCTACTGAGTACACCTATTATACTCACCCTACACAAATATATATTTTTTTTCATGTTTTTAGGTGATGGTTGGAGACAAGGATGGATATTACTAGCTTTTGGTGTTGTTTTAGAGCTATTTGGGTTTTGAGGTCACTGCCAATGATTTTTCTTTTGGTACTTTTAATATCCCTTTTCCTATTTTCTCAAGTTTTATGACATTACATGCATGTATTGGGATCTCTTTACTTTTGTAATGTGAAAGAGTTGTTTAGTGGATTTATCTTATCTCTCATTCCTCACATTCTTCATAGAGGGTAATGCCTCACATTTGTGTGTATGGTATACCTTTAGTGCTTGTTACCAACCCATATCCTATTGGAGGTAGGCTTTAGGCGTCATTATCTCCCTTCACTCATTACAAGCCTAGGAGGGGTACCTTTGGAGATAGGGGGTCATCACAGATCTATTAGATCTTAATTTTAACTCCTCTATAATTGGTGATCATTTTCAATTTAGTAAGAAACATAATTCTATATTTAAAACATTCTGTGAAGTATTAGCTTCTGAAGCTTTATATTTAAAACACATAGAAATATTTAGTCCTACATGAACTGCGAGTATTAGAGGAAAACACATTGTGTATATCATAGTTGATGATTATACAAGATTTACTTGGGTCTGTTTTCTCACACAAAAGTCAAAATTATTCTTATGTTTTAAAATTATTCATAATTTTGTCAAAAATAAAAAAAACACTACCCTTGATAACTATCAAGATTGATCATGGTGGAGAGTTTGTAAATTCTAATTTTTGAAAATTTTTACTGTAAGAAAGGTATTATTCATAACTTCTCATCACTTAGAACACCTAAAAAAATGGTGTGGTTAAATGAAGAAATGGAATCCCTTTGAAAATTATTTAAACTTTTTGAGTGAGTATTCGATTGCTAAAATTTTTTGGGCTGAAGTTGTGAGTATTTCTTTCCATACTATAAATCATGTTTTATTTTTTAATTTTAAAAATAAATCTCCTTATAAGTTGTGGACTGGATAAAAAAAAACTCTCATACTTTAGGGTCTTTGTGTGTAAAGTGGTAATTTTTAATAATAAATATCAACTTAAAAAATTTAGTGTCAAGGATTTTTATAACGACCGATACTTTACATACATTATTATTACTTCATAATTGAAGCACAATTATTACAACATATAACAAAACCATTAAAGGACCGTATAGGTATAGTGTCTTTAGAAACTGGGAAACATAAACAAGTGGTTCATAAATCATCTACACTGTCTCCCTTTTATTTTATCATATCTAGAGTCCATTTTGGAATATCTTACTTAATATCCTTATTCCTGACCTAGGGAAAAGAAAACATACAAAAGGGTGATCTCAAATACTCAGTAAGGGTAAACAAAAGAAATATCAATCACATCATATTCATAAGAACATATCATTTTCGAAATCTTAACCTGCAAAAGAGATCATAATTTCATAACATGGGATAAATCATCGTAGTGAAATGTAATCCCAACAATCATAACTTAAAACATGAAACTTTGTGGCATGCACACATAATCATAGAGAATAATTTCCTAGTAGTCAAGGCTCATTGCCAAGAATATCTTAGCAGACAAAGTCCATTTCTGAACCGAGTTCACTCGTCGTTTCATTCCTGTATCACTGAACCGGATTAACCTGCCGTTCCATCCATGTCTATCTCATGAGATATAATTCTTTACCCAATTAATTGGAGGTAGATATATGTCCCACCCATCTCATAATGAAATCATTCTTATGTGTGCCAAAAAATTATAAATCATACATCATAGCATAACCCATGTAATAAAAATGAGAATCTTAAACATCATGCCATCATAACATAATCCATATAAGATAAAAGGACATCATAAAAATAATTCCATCATAAAAAAATCTAATCAATGTAAAAATAGGAATAGAAACAGAACCCTATATTATTTTAGATGGAAAATAATTTTGACAAAACACTTGAAATCCATTCTTGAGGAAAATATCCTTTCTACTTCAAAAACATTTTTCCTTTCTTAACATGTCATACAATTTTAAACTAAAAGAAGTTGATTAAAAATAAACTTGAAAACTTGTAAAGTAAGATTCATGGAAATAATGTTCTAAAAATCCATTCAATCCATATAAGTTAAAAACATTCTTCTCGTACTTTGGCCGGAAAAGTCAAAAAGTACCTTGTACGAAAAACGACAAAATATTCCTTTCATATCTTTTAATAAATACTCACCGATGGGTAAAATTGGATTTAAACAATTGTAGGAGGATATAAATAATATTACATATTGATGAAACATGGATGTGGATGATAAATATTCCCCAGTAAATTCTGAAGTATAAACAATCTCGGATAAAAATGAGATTGCGAGATTTTCCCTTACCTTAGGTCCGATTTGCTTTGTACGTGTCCGAACCTCCTGTATAATGATTTAAATAATGTTATTGACCTATTCAAGAATCTTACTCATTGTTATGACATCATATATGGTCATATTCTTAGCTTCTTATTAGTAATATTTCATTTTTACTTGTTATTCGGGTGTTTATTGCTTTATGTTCTTATGTGTGTTTTGTCGAATAAATTCTTATTCTTCTTTTTTAGGTTATAGATAACTCATTTCCAGAATGGTATTAGTGTAATATATATCATATTTACTCATTAAATTTATTTATATAATCATTATTCAATGAATATCATGTAGAACGAGTCGCATCACATCGTGGAGACAGTAGACCGTATGTACGTACGAGCGATGATACCGTTCCCACGATCGTGGAATTATATTGGAGTGTATGTATACTATTTAAGAATCAATATCACTTTAAAATAATCATATATAGTTATTCTTTACACCATTATACCCATCCAAGTATGGTGGTGGTGGAAAAAAGATTACACCACGACGTGGAGACGGTATTCCGTACGTACGCACGCGCGGTGATTTCATTTTCCATAGGATGGATAGAAGGTGAAATAGGGTTGTTTCATATTTATAATAACATATCAGTATATGAGTGATACTGATGTTATTACTTCATAATGAAACAACTAAAGAAGAATAATTAGAAGAAGAAATAAAGTTGAAAGAATCGGTAATGGACATTATCTCTTCTTTGAACCGCCTCTTCTTAACCTCCTCTTAGGGAAATAAAGATGGTCTTTGAAGAATACCAGGACCTCTAGGATATTACTAGGGAAGTGGAGAGGAGAAATTTTTAGGGGTTTACTGAGCTCGAAGGCTCAAAGTGGTGTGAAGAAGAGAGGGAGGAGGTTCCCTTTTATAAGGGAGGAGAGGGGCACCTTAAAAAAACTTAAAATATTATTTTATTATAAAGTCATTTTCGGTTTTTAATATCTCCAAATTGATTTATTTCTAAGATAAGGTGGGGATGGGTCTAAATACTCTCATCTAATATATTTTAGTAAAGTTTAGGTTACTATTTTAACCTTATCATTTAGATTTAACTCTAAGTTAAATAATTTAACTTTTACCGTGTGTTCTTGTTTTCTTACATTATAAGGTTAATAAACTTACTATAACAAGACAAAAGAACCCAAAGTTGTTTATTATTAATATATATAGAATTATCTAAGTCATTTGGCCGAACCTTAGATTTTTAGGAATAAATTAACAATTAATAATATAATATTTGTTTTAAAAACTATTTTATGTCAATTTTGACACTATTTGGTAATTGAGTTTTGTGAAAATCATAACAACATGATTAGTTATAAAAAAGTTAATTGAATCAATAATAACATGTCATATTAACCTAGAATTTTTTTAATTCATAAAAAGTCTCAAATTACATTTATTTTGGTATTTATAACATTAATTATGTTAATATTTCATTAATAAGACAATTACTACATCATTATTGTATCATAAATAAATTAAATTATTTAATGTCTAAAAATTATAAATAAAATACCATTATGTAGGAAATATCTTTAGATTTCTAATTAATATTTATAGTCGAATTTATCTTATGTATAACCCTATATTAAAAATTATTTAGTTATTAAACTTTGATTTTAACCATTTTAACCCTTATTTAAATAAATTAATAATAAATGTCCTAATCTAATCCATGTGGACCTAAATGGTAATATTTTATTCCTAAGGTTGTTTTTGGTCGAATTACACTTATCCAATAGAATTAGGACAGGTGTTAGGGTAATAATAATATCATTTTTACCCATAATTACCCTATTTACTTTTAACCGTTGTAAATAAAAGTAAAAAGTTACTATTCACCAAAAATTATTTTCATCTCATTGAACCACATTTTAGTCCTTGATATTAACTGTTTCTCTCAGATTTTCAAAATTCCACTCACAGAAGTGGTAAAATTAAGTTTTATGTGAATTTCCAAATTCTCCTAGGAGGTGGGTAAAAGACGGTGAAAAGTTCAATAAAATTTTTATATAACTAAAATTATTATAATATGACTCCAATGAATTACATTGAACTTATATAGGTATTATGTATCAATTTTTACCAAAAATAAATTTAAATAAAATAAATAATTATTTAAATAAAAAGTCGGTTTTTAAATAGTAACCAGTATTTTCACTATTCATCAAAAATTGAAAGTTTTCCGAAAAATACCAAAATTTCACCCTAGGCTAATTTTGATATTCTGAATCCAAAAATGAAGTCCATTTTGAAAAATAAAATTTTAAAAAGTGGGTATTACTATTCATAAAGGCTAGTTTTAATAATATTTTAATAGCATATCGTTGTTTAGTGAAACTCGGTATTGCGTACAATGCAAGCTATCGAGGAAGGTCGCGATTGCGTGTAAAGAAAGACAAACTAGTGTTGTGTGTAGTGAAAGATTCCTTTGTTGATTTATATAATATAAAAACAAATATTTCTCATAAAAATATCAGGTGTTATATTCTGCCCCCCTTAAAATGAATTTCACCCTCGAAATTCGTCACTTTGTAACAAAAAGATGAGGATACCTCTCCCTCATCATATCCTCAAGATCCCATGTAGCTTCTTCTAATTGGTGGTTCCTGCAAAAAACTTTCACCAAGCGAGTGGTCTTGTTCTGTTGGACATTTTCGCTACGATCCAGAATCTCTATCGGCTGTTCTTTATAAGAAAGATCTTTCTCCAGCGGTACAACTTCTGAGCGGAGTACATGTTAAGGATCGGGTGTATACTTTCTCAGGAGCGATACATGGAATGCATCATGAACTTGAGAGATATTTGGTGGAAGCGCCAATCAGTAAGCTACCTTCCCAACACGATCCAGTATTTCGAAAGGACCGATATACCTAGGGCTCAGCTTTCCCTTCATTCCAAATCTCATTACTCTATTCCAAGGAGATATTCGTAAGAACACTTTATCACCCACTTCAAACTCTCAGTCTTTTTTTCGGTTATAAGAATAATTTTTTTTCCGACTCTGAGCTACTCTTATGTGTTTCTGAATAGATCTGACCTTTTCTGCCATCTCATCAACAAGATCAGGTCCTAATAGCTTTCTTTCCCCAAATTTATCCCAGAAAGTTGGAGTCCTGCATTGCTTTACATAGAGAGCTTCATAAGGAGACATCTGAATACTGGAGTGAAATCTATTATTATAAGAAAATTCCACCAAAGGTAGGCGTTGATCCCAACCAACTTTGAAATCCATAGAGCAAATTCTTAACATATCTTCTAGAGTTTGAATTGTTCTCTCAGACTGACCGTCTGTCTGATGATGATAAGTAGTGCTGAAACTCAAATCTGTATCCAGAGTATGCTGAAGACTTCTCCAGGACTTTGAGGTAAACCTCAGATCCCGATAAGATATAATGGAAAGTGGCACTCCATGCAATCTTACCACTTATTTTATATATATCCTGGCAAGCTGATCCAGAGAGAAATCTTCTCTAATAGCAATGAAGTGTGCAGACTTTGTAAGACGATCAACTATGACCCAGATATCATTATTTCCTTTGGATGTTTTAAGAAGTATGATGACAACATCTATAGTGATGTTTTCCCATTTCCATTTCGGTATGGGTAATGGTTGTAACATCCCCTTAGACTTCTATCTCTCAGCTTTAACTTGCTGACAAACCAAGCATCGAGAGACATATTCAGAAAATCTCTTTTCATGCCATCCCACCAGAAGTACTCTTTCAGGTCCCTATACATCTTCGTGCTTCTAGGATGAATAGAGAATGAAGAACTATGAGCCTCATCCAGTATCTCCTTCTTTAATTTGGGGATGGGAGAAACACAAACCCGATTCCTGAACTTTATTATCCCATCATAATCAAGGTTGAATTAAAAAACATTTCTCACCTTCTTTTGTAACTCTACATCTTCTTTATGTGCCTCTTTAATATTCACATGTATAGATGGTTGAACATTCATTTGAGAAAGATAATATTTTTCCCCTTCCATTATAATTCCGAGATCCATCCTTTGTAAATCCATAAATATTGGATGTTTTGTGATCCTCATCATGGATAAACTAGCATGGTCTTGTCGACTTAATGCGTTTACCACCTTGTTTGATTTCCCAGGGTGATAATGAATTGAGTAGTCCTAATCCTTAATCAGATCCAACCATCTTCTTTGGCGCATATTCATCTCCTTTTGTGTGAAAATATACTTTAAACTTTTATGATCAGTATAAATATCATACCTTTCACCATAAAGATAATGCCTACAAATCTTTAAAGCAAAGATTACCATAGCTAACTCCAAATCATGAGTTGGATAATTTTGCTCATGGATTTTCAACTATCGCGAGACATAAGCTATCACCATATCATTTTTAATGAGAACACACCCTATCCCCTTCTTGGATGCATCACTGTAGATCACAAAGATTTCTCCACTATAAGGCAGTGTGAGTACAGGTGCACTGGATAACCTTCTTTTCAACTCCTTGAAATTCTCTTCACATTCCTCCATCCACACGAACTTAACTCCGTTTCGAGTCAACCTAGTGAGTGGATTATATAATCGTGAAAAATATTTCCCAAAACATCGATAATATCCATCCAAACTAAGAAAACTTCGGATCTCAGTTACTGTTTTTGGTCTCGACCATCTTTCGATAACCTCTGTTTTTGCTGGATCCATAGATATCCCCTATTTTGAGATTATGTGACCCAAAAATGCAACTTTTTGAATCCAAAATTCACACTTGGTAAATTTGGCATAAATCTTCTCTTTTATCAGGGTCTTCAATACAATTCTCAAGTGATATTCATGTTCTTCCTTGCTCTTTGAATAGACAAGAATATCGTCTATAAATACTACCACAAACTGATCAAGATAGTCTCTAAAGACTCTATTCATCAAATCTATGAAGATAGTAGGGGAATTAGTAAGACCGAATGGCATCACTATAAATTCATAGTGTCCATACCTCGTACGGAAATCCATCTTTGGTATATCCTCCTTTTGACCCTTAATTGATGATACTCAGAATGAAGATCAATCTTGGAAAAGTATTGAGCTCCGCGTAGTTGGTCAAATAACCCATCAATGTGTGGGAGAGGATATTTTTTCTTGATAGTGATCTTGTTAAGTTCTCGATAATCAATGAAGAGTCTCATTGATCCATCTTTCTTCTTAACAAACAGAATAGGTGCTCCCCAAGGTAACGCACTAGGGCGTATGAATCCCTTATCAAGATTCTCTTGGAGTTGCTTCTTCAATTCTTGCAACTCAATTGGGGCTATTCTATAAGGTGTCTTTGAAATAGGTAAAGCACACAGTACGAGTTCTATTGAAAACTCAACTTCACGATTTGGCGGAAGACCCGACAGTTCATCTGGAAAGACATCATCAAACTCCCGTACAATGGGTGTATTCTTAATGATTTTCTCTACAACCATTTGAGATAAATAACCTTAATTTAGTGGAATCAAGACCCATAAGATGGAAGAAATTTCCACTGGAAGGTTATGTTCATCCTTGCATCGATAAAAGATCATATATTGATATGAAATATGAAATGTGACTTCCCTTATTTGGAAATTGATATGAGCTCCATATAAAGAAAGCCAATCCATGCCAAGAATCACATCAAATTCCAATATAGGAAGGATCACAAGATTTTCAGGAAGCACTTTCCCACAAACTTCAATCGGAGAAGAATTGTAAACTTTTGATGCGACTGTTGTGCCATTTGGGGTTGTCACAGCTAACTCAACATATAATTGTTGAGGTAATTTTGAGATACCCTTAGAAAATTATACAGAAATAAAAGAGTGGGTGGATCCAGAATCAAATAAAACATTTTCTACTTTAGAGTGGATAGTAAGTGTACCTTTCACCACTTCGTTATCATACTCCACATCACTGATAGAAATTTCATGTGACTTTCCTTTGTCTTTAGCCTTAAGAGTTTGTTGACGTCGATCATCATCAAAAACCCTTGGATTAGGGCATTGATTAGCATAATGCCCTATTTCCTTTCACTTGTAACATTGAAGTGTAGGAGGTGCACTCTGTGTAGCCTTTTCATTGTTCGCATCACTAGACATCTTCTTCCCATCATTGCGGCATTCAAATTCCCGATGACATTCCTTTCCACATTTGAAACATTTACTTGCCCCTTTAAGAAAACTCCCTCCATGTTTCTTTCCACACTTTGATCATAAGGGAAAACTCATCTTATTTTCAGTGTGGTCTTTAGATTTCCCTTTGAACTCCATTTTCCTCTTCTTATCAAACCCATATGACTGATGGGTTACTCTAATCTCCATCTCAACTTTGAGAGAACATCGAAAGATTTCCTCGTAGCTATTGAAGTCCCATATGGATAATGCCCTTCTAAGACTTGGTTTTAAGCCACTAAAGAATCGATCAATATTACTATAAAGTTGGATAATAATACTAGAAGCGTACCTTGCAAGTCCTGTAAAATTTTCTTCGTAGGTTCCAACAGATTCATCATCCTTTTGCTTTAGTTCAAGAAAATCCTTCTCCATCTTTGTTCGAAGAATACGAGGGAAGTACTTATTGAAAAATAAGTTCTTGAACTCGTCCCATTCCATGGACTCAATTTCATCTCTTGGCCTCGTATTTTGATAATATTCCACCATTTATCAGCTTCACCTTCCAAACGATAAACTGCTAAGATGAATTTATCATGTTCAGAACATTGAAGAACTGAAAATATTTTTTCAGTGATACTGATCCATTGTTCAGCCCCTAATGGATCAGTAGACCCACTGAATGAGGGTTCATGCTGCCTCATGAAGGATTAAACATAATGTTGATCATTACTTTTCTCATTTGGAAGTCCTGTATGATTCATAGCTTGAGAAAGTTGTGTGAGCATGGATACAAGATTTTTCATTCCAGCTCCCATAATTTTTGGTTGCTCAGGGGGACAATCATTGCATTGGCCGTCGCATTCCGCGTTAACACGATTCCTTCGGGTTCCAGCCATTGACTAAAACCAAGAAGAATAGTGTGAGGAACACTAATTATAATAGGAAAACCACATAATCAAGAATAAAATTTCACACTTAAGGTCTTATCATAGGTTGTTCATGGGCATTTTTAAAACACTAAGATTGTGTTCTATGCTTAGACTTATCCTTAGGGTTCTTACTAAAACTTTCACATCCTAGTTTCCAAAGGTTGATTATAACTTTACTTTGATACCAACTATAACAAACCATAATTTACATATATTATTATTACTTAAGAATTGAAGCACAGTTATTACAATATATAACAAAACCATGAAAGGACCGTATAGGTATAATGTCTTTAGAAACTGGGAAACATAAACAACTGGTTCATAAATCATCTACACTGTCTCCCTTTTATTTTATCATATCTAGAGTCCCTTTTTCCATATATTAATTAATATCCTTCTTCCTAACCCCTGGAAAAGAAAACATACAAAATGTTGAGCTCAAATGCTCAGTAAGGGTAAACAAAAGAAATACCAATCACATCATATTCATAAGAACATATCATTTTGGAAATCTTAACCTGCAAAAGAGATCATAATTTCATAACATGGGATAAATCATAGTAGTGAAATGTAATCCCAACAATCATAACTTAAAACATGAAACTTTGTGGCATGCACACATAATCATAGAGAATCATTTCCTAGTATTCAAGACTCATTGCCAAGACTATCTTAGCAGACAAAGTCTATTTCTGAACCGAGTTCACTCCTCATTTCAGTCCTGTATCACTGAACTGGATTAACATACCATTAAAGCCATGTCTATCTCATGAGATATAAATCTTTACCCAATGCATTGGAGGGAGATATAGGTCCCACCCATCTCATAATGAAACCATTCTTATGTGTGCCACAAAATCATAAATCATACATCATAGCATAACCCATGTAATAAAAATGGGAATCTTAAACATCATGCCATCATAACATAATCCATATAAGATAAAAGGACATCATAAAAATAATTCCATCATAAAAAAATCAAATCAATGTAATAATAGGGATAGAAACAGAACCCTATATTATTTTAGATGGAAAATAATTTTGATAAAACACTTGAATTCCATTCTTGAAGAAAATATCCTTTCTACTTCTAAAACATTTTTTCTTTATTAACATGTCATACAATTTTAAACTAATTTGAGTTGATTAAAAATAAACCTGAAAAATTGTAAAGGAATATTCATGGAAATAATTTCCAAAAAATCCACTCAATCCGTATAAGTTAAAAACATTCTTCTCGTACTTTGGATGGAAAAGTCAAAAAGTACCTCGTATGAAAAACGACAAAAGATTCCTTTCATATATTTTACTAAAAACTCACCGAAGGGTAAAATTGGATTTAAAAAATTGTAGGAGGATAGAAATAATATTACATATTGAGGAAACATGGATGTTGATGATAAATATTCCCCAATAAATTCTGAAGTATAAACAATCTCGGATAAAAATGAGATTGCGATATTTTCCCTTACATTAGGTCTGATTTGCTTTGTACGTGTCCAAACCTCCTGTATAATGATTTAAATAATGTTATTGACCTATTCCAGAATCGTAATCATTGTTATGATATCATATATGGTCATATTCATAGCTTCTTATTAGTAATATTTCATTGTTACTTGTTATTCGGGTGTTTATTGCTTTATGTTCTTATGTGTGTTTTGTCGAATAAATTTTTATTATTATTTTTTAGGTCATAGATACCTAATTTACATAATGGTATTAGTGTAATATATATCATATTTAATCATTAAATTCATTTATATAATCATTATTCCATGAAGATCAGGTAGAACGAGTCGCATCACATCGTGGAGACGGTAGATCGTACGTATGCACGAGCGATGATAACGTTCCCACGATCGTGGAATTGTATTGGAGTGTATTTATAATATTTTAGAATCAATATCACTTTAAAATAATCATATATAGTTATTATTTACACCATTATACCCATCCAAGTATGGTGGTGGTGGAAAACAGATTACACCACAGTGTGGAGATGATATTCCGTACGTACGCACGCGCGGTGATTTCGTTTTCCGTAGGATGGATAGAAGGTGAAATAGGGTTGTTTAATATTTATAGTAACATATAAGTATATGAGTGATACTGATGTTATTAATTCATAATGAAACAACTAAATAAGAATAAGTAGAAGAAGAAATAAATTTGAAAGAATCGGTAACGGACATTACCTCTTCTTTGAAGCGCCTCTTCTTAACCTCCTCTTAGGGAACTAAAGATGGTATTTGAAGAAGACCAGAACCTCTAGGATATTACTAGGGAAGTGGAGAGGAGAAATTATCAGGGGTTTCCTGAGCTTTAAGGCTCAAAGTGGTGTGAATAAGAGAGGGAGGAGGTGCCCTTTTATAAGGGAGGAGAGGAGCACCTTAGGAAAAACTTAAAATATTATTTTATTATAAAGTCATATTCGGTTTTTAATAGATCCAAATTGATTTATTTATAAGATAAGGTGGGGATGGGTCGAAATACTCTCATAAAATATATTTTAGACAAGTTTAGGTTACTATTTTAACCTTATAATTTAGATTTAACTCTAAGTTAAATAATTTAACCTTTACCGTGTCTTCTTGTTTTCTTGCACTATAAGGTTAATAAACTTACTATAACAAGAAAAAAGAACACCAAGTTGTTTATTATTAATATATATAACCTTATCTAAGTCATTTTTCCAAACCATATATTTTTAGGAATAAAATAACAACTAATAATATAATATTTGTTTTAAAAACTATTTTATGTCAATTTTGACACTATTTGGTAATTAATTTTTGTGAAAATTATAACAATATTATTAGTTCGAAAAAAGTTAATTAAATAAATAATAAAATGTCACATTAACCTATAAAATTATTGGAATCATAAAAAGTCTCAAATTACATTTATTTGGGTATTTATAACATCAATTATGTTAATATTTCGTTAATAAGATAATTACTTCATCATCATTGTGTCATAAATAAATTAAATTATTTATTGTATAAAAATTATAAATAAAATACCATTATGTAGGAAATCTTTTTATCTTTCTAATGAATATTTATAGTCTAATGTATCTTATGTATAACCCTATATTAAAAATGATTTAGTTATTAAACTTTGATTTTAACTATTTTAACCCTTCTTTAAATAAATTAATAATAAATGTCCTAATCTAATCCAAGTGGACCTAAATGGTCATATTTTATTCCTAATGTTATTTTTGGTCAAATTACACTTATACAATATAATTAGGACATGTGTTAGGGTAATAATAATAATATCATTTTTACCCTTAATTACCATATTTACTTTTAACCGTGGTAAATAAAAGTAAAAAGTTACTATTCACCAAAAATTATTTTCATCTCATTGAACCAAATTTCAGTCCTTGATATTAACTGTGTCTCTTTTATTTTTGAAATTCCACTCACACTAGCGGTAAAATTAAGTTTTATGTGAATTTTCAAATTCTCCTAGGAGGTGGGTAAAAGACGGTGAAAAGTTCAATAAATTTTTATAAAACTAAAATTATTATAAAATGACTCCAATGAATTACATTGAACTTATATCGGTATTATGTATCAATTTTGACCTAAAATAAATTTAAATAAAATAAATAATTATTAAAATAAAAAGTTGGTTTTTAAATAGTAACCTAGTGTTTTCACTATTCATCAAAAATTGAAAGTTTTCAGAAAAATACCAAAATTTCACCCTAGGATAATTTCGATATTCTGAATCCAAAAATGAAGTCCATTTTGAAAAATAAAATTTCCAAAACTGGGTATTACTATTCATAACGGCTAGTTTTAATAATATTTTAATAGCATATCGTTGTTTAGTGAAACTCGATATTGCGTACAATGCAAGCTATCGAGGAAGGTCGCGATTGCGTGTAAAGCAATCCAAGCTAGTGTTGTGTGTAGTGAAAGATTTCTTTGGTGATGTATATTACATAAAAACAAAATATTTCTCATAAAAATCTCGGGTGTTACAATTTTGAAAGTATTTTTCTTGTTATTATACAATTAACAAGACCTGTAATGTTTTTAATAAATGAAAAAATGTTTTTAAGGAAATAATTAATAAGAACTTTGATGACATAAATCCTTTTTTTTGTAAAATGTTTAGAAGTTAATCCACCATATGGGGTTTATTAGTTTATTCTATTCATTTACAAAAATCCTAATCAGAACAATGAGCAGTAAATCCTCCAAAGGTTATACTGATGAAATTTAAATTTTCATAAGTTACTTAAAAAAATAAGTACAAATGATAGTTAAAGTAAAACACTCATTTTTTCATAGAAACAAGTATTTTTTTAGAAATCATCCCATCAATAATAAATAGATATGTAGTTAAACTAGTCAAAACTCATAGTTATTGAAGAAATAAATGTGATGATCATTCATTTTTATCTCAATTTGAACCTGAAATTGCAGAAGATTCCTTGGGTGATGAAATTTGGATAAGGGTTGTGTAATAAGATTTTAATTAATTTGAATGGAATATATTTTAAACTTTAGTTGAATGTCTTAAAGTAATTTTGGTGATATGAGTTAATAATAATATGTGCATTAATTTATATTATTTTGAATCTTGTTTAATTTGAGTGGAAATTAGAGTTCCACGAATATTTTTATAGAAATGATGACTTTCGGGTTTAATTGACTAAAAATTTATTTTATTTTAATTTCATATATTTTAAGAAAATATTTATTTTTGTTTTTAGATTTCTTTTGGAATATTAATTTTTGAAGTTTTTTGGGTGTTTCTTTTAAATGTTCAGGTTCCATGGTTTTATCTTAAATATATTTTTTAGAGTAATTTTTTTGGTGAATTTGTTATTTTTCTTAAAAAGATTGAAAATTTCCTATTTTGTATGACTTCACTTTGATATTTATATGAATTTACCTATTTCATATGACTTTTTCATTTTCATAATAGTTTGAGAAATATTTCATAATAATTCATGACTTTATTAATTTTTTTTGAGGCATAAGGCTTGCAAAACAAAGGTAAAGTAATTTTAGAATAAAAGAGTAGTACTTACAACATAAAGGTTTAAAGATATGAAGAAGCACATAAATTTCAGTTCATGATAGCATAAGGGTAGGTTGAATTTTAGATGGCTTGTGTAAAGGTACAATGTGGTTCTAAATGAGCTATATAAAGATTCCAATAATTACTTAAGGGTTAGATGGATGTTGTATAAGGGTAAACCCATATTTTAGAAGCTATAAAAGGGTAATTAATTTCTCACATAAGGGTAGAGATATATATTTTTTATGTTTCATAAAGGTATCCTAGGATTAACATGGCATTGTGTAAAGTTTAAGTGATGCTATGTTTATGGGTTTCGATGCAGCTTCAGTTAGTACATAAAGGTACTATCACTTCATCAAAGCACTATATAAGGGTACTCAAGAACTCACATAAATGTAACCATTATCTCACATCAAGGTAGAAGACACATCTCAATACTCCAGACATGGATGTATTTTCTTGATAAACCACTTACTCAATACTCACCAAAATACCATGAAGTTTTCATATATTTAAAATTTTATATAGGGTTCTTCCTAAAGTTTTCATAGGATAATTTTCATAAATAACTAAACTATTCTTTGATACCAACTATGGAATCCTGCCTTTTTATTACATAACTTTTCATTACATTTTACAAATAGAGGATCTTTAAAGTCCAGTGTCTTGGAAATCAGAAACAATAAAACATGAAAACTTAAAACACACTTTTAAATCCCATTGAAAAGCTTCTTGAAAAGTTCATCCTATGTAAAATTACTGAATCTCATAACCTGGAGACATACATCAAAGGAAAGGGTGAGCTAAAGGCCCAGTAAGGAAAGCAAGGGAATCAGTCTACTTGTGATATCAATAAGAACTTGATGAAAATGATAAGACATGAGAAATGTAAAAAGAGGAATATCATAATAAAAATAACATGAATCATAAATTTAATTTTTGGATATAACATTTCATTTAGACATTCATGAACATATCACAAAGTTTCATCCCCAAGGTGTGATAAAAACAATTACCAAGGTTATTCACCAAGGTATTGTGAAACTTGTCATCTCTAGAGATTAATTATTTACCCAATGCGTTGGATAGATATCATATATAAACCTTAATATTTATTTATTTTCATGTGAGCTACACATATCATAATCATACATTTCATAAATAACCCATTGAGAGTAAAATTAATGGGTTTCACATTAAAATTGTGACGTTTTAAAAGTGCTTAAAAAAGATCATTATGTTATTTATAACCCATGGAAAGGGAGAGAGGGTTATATGTATGTCAATTCCAAGATAAAATTGATTAATTTTATGTATTTATTAATACCCCTAGAAATGAAAATAGATTTTGGTATTCACATGAATAATACAGGATAATTTCTTGAGAAAAAGAAAGATATCTTGAGACGAAAATTCTGCAGCATAACGACTATATAACATGGTTTTAGAAATCATTGAAAAGAGAGGGTAGTAGATTAACCCAATAATAAATATATCATAATACAGTAAGGGTACAAAATAAAAATAAATAAGAACATTTTATGGATATTTTAAAGACATACCACATGTAAAGGAAACTTGAATGAAAAGAGAAGATGCGATTTCTTTTACGAAAAATTCGGCAGCCTAACAGCGTCACTTAAAAATTTAGAAAAATAAACTGATGAAGAAGAAATAGTCTCTCATCATTTGGAAATGAAATGGAAAGTAATAAGAATATATAAGAACATACCCCCACATAAGAAGATGGAAATTATAAGACATAACTTAAAGGAAATCATGACTAAAAGGGGAGGGTGGAGGTTCCCTTACCTTGAAGAGTGACTTCGAAATATCGAAGGTTGGGACCTTGCGGAGATTGAGGGAACCTTGGGAGGAATTCTTGGGAGGTAAAAATACTATAAATTAGTTTAGGAGGATTTTTTTAATGAAATTAATGAGGGAATGTCTTGGTATTTATATCAAAAGTGAGGAAATATTTAATTAATTTCCAAGGGACACCTCATCAGTGATATTTGCAAAACCATGGGCTTTCCCATGGTATTTTCCCCTAGTATTGGCCACTTGGGAAACCACATAACATAACTTACTATTCAAAAGTCGACCAAATTTATTAAATCATGATTGCATCATTAATTATGTCATTAAACACCCGAAACTCAAAACTGTATTTTTACTATTCACAAAAAATTCAACTGTTTCAGAAAAATACCAAAAAGTAACCATAACCTAACATCAGTTCTCTGAATTCAAAAATGAACTCCATTTTATGAAAATAATTTTCTAAATATTTTTAATTTAATTTTTAAATAAAATCATTATTTATTAAAAAAAAACAACTCTAAAACTATAACTTGTTTTGTAACACCTTGAAAAAGTAATCAAGGGCCCGTAAAATTATCGCATAACCATAAGACAATAAAGTAAAAATTTATGATTACATTTTATGAAAATAAATTTTCATTTTAAATTATTAAATTAATTATAAATTTGTAAACAAATTATTTATGAAATAAAAAATATCAAAACTTATACTATGATTGTTTTTTCACTCTTAAGATGTCTAAATTGTATTTATAAATTCATGGGTAAAGTTTCTATTTTTTTGGTCGATTTACTATTCATTACTATTCATAAGGGTATGTTACTATTTACACGTTAATATTCACTAAAAATAAAGTTGATCTTATTAGACTCTAAATTTTATAATGATCACAACTATAGAAGATAATTTTTTGAAAATCATTTTACATTATTAATTATTTAAAGTATAAAAAAATATTTTTAATTACCCCTTTTTCCAAAATTCATCAATAATATGGAACTTCATCCTACATTTATCCAGACATTTTAAATTCACAAATTTAACATAATAAGAAATAAAAATTTTGTTTATACAAAATGATTACTCAATGTAACTAAGGTCTCGTTACATAGCCCCTTATAACAACTGCATAGGACCTGAATGTAAGGTGTGCTATGGTGATATAATCTTGGGGTGGCTCAGAAAACATTTCCCGAGTGGTGATTTCTATTAGTTTGAACTTATCCCTTAGGCGATTCCGTTCAAACTTGAAACGTTGGATTTCGGTTTGGGCTTGGTCCAGAGCAAAGCCCAGTGATTCAACCTCCTTTACAAGCTCTAATAGATGGGATTCATATGGACCAAGTTTACTGGATAAGGCCATCAACTCCTATTTTTGTATTAATTAACCAAGATCACTTGTATTTATAAATAATAATTGTAACATTAAGAGTTTAGCTTCCAACGGTTATATTGACCAATGGTCATATAGCAGTCGAAACCCAACAGTGTCATTTAATTATACTCACTTAATTAATTAAAGGATATAGTAATGTTGAGTATAAAATAACACACAAATTTAGGAAATAAATATTATTAAAAATTTTGGGTCGTTACAATAAGGATGAGGAAGGGTTAAAATTAGGGGAGGGAAAGTGGTAATTTCAACTTTTAATGAATTATAGTAGTCCGCATGCTTTGGTTGTACATGTTTTCAAATCATGATCCAAATTTTTCGGATGCATTACTTAAAACAACATACTTATCATAGTTTGGTCCACATACTTTCTCCCAATAATGTTCCAAATGTGAAAGTCACCCCATACACTAACCAAGCTTCATGAATTGACTAACTCGTGCAAACCAGGCTAAATGAAACTATTAAAAACTCCAACATTGTCATATGAGATATACATGGTTTCCCATAACTTTGAAACCCATAAAAACCTTCAAACATTTGATATTCAAATCATGAAAATAATAGAAACATGAAATGACCCTCAATAACATAAAATAAAATAAAAATAAACCCCATAGTGACATGGTGGGTGTCAAAATTTACTCCACCTTGCCACTTTCCACCCCAAAAATTCTCAGGTAAAAGTAGAAGACAACAAAAAATGGATTCTAAGAATGTAATGAATGAATTCTCAAAAATTACACCCAAGGGAATAAGGACAACATAACTAAAATGAACCCTCAAAGAAAATGATAAATCCTTAAACAATGGGATAAATCATTAGACACCATCATTTATCCTTAATAAAAATCAAATCCACAACTAATCAATTAGAAGCTCTAAGAAAATAGAGACATAGAATAGGTCTCCCCACTATTTATTATTGACTTAAAATGGTGGAACAAAAAATAACTATTTTCTATAAAATATTCATTTACCAAGAAACCCCAAAACCAAGGATCATAAAAATCCAAGACATTACTCATTTTAAAAAACATGGTTCTATCACTGGGGTCATGAACTGCACATAAGGGAAACTTGAGTCCAATCTCCCAAAACAAAATTACATGGTGATCCTGATAAGAACTCAGTACAGTGGTACTCACAGTCTAACTTGAAACAAACTACACTCCCAGTTACCCATATACATACCCTAGGTTTCTATATATCCCAACCAAAAAACAAAAACCAGAACATGGACTACATCGTGCATAAGAAACAAAAAAACTATCAAGAAATGAGGTATGGACATTCCAAAAAACAATCAATTTTCTCATTGATAAAACAAAAAGAAACCTAAAGAACACACATGGAAAGGATTTATTCAGGATATAACTACACCAAAATCACCAAGAAGAAATCCAAAAATAGATCATATACCAATTAAACACTACTATCAAAGAGAAAAAAGAGAGTCTATATGATACATCAAATGATGGACACTTTATAAATATCAAATATCTCAAATCTTGATCGAACAAACATCCAAAAATAAACAATCACCCCAAAACAAAGATCACATCTACGTCCATTAGAAAATTGGTCCTCACTGATCCAACTATTAAATAAATTACCATAGGTTTAAACCACTTGAACTAGACCATTTCTAAACAGATCCACTAAATAAATATTACCTTGAATAATTCCATTATATACTAATAATAGTATTATAAAACATATACTACTCCACACAGATTTTTGGCTTTGTTTAAACTAGAAGGAGGAAAACCACTAAATATAAGCACTCCACCTTCACTCAAGACCTTTAACACAGGCTTATTGTAAATAAAACAAGACATAAACTTGATTTAGTTACGTATCTTAAATTACATCATTCACCCAATCAAGAATTTTTTTTTCAAAAAACATTCCTCTTTTAAAACCATAGAACCCTTTACTAAGATTCCTAAATTAAATCCAGGGGAAAATACCATGAAAGAAACCACCAAAAGGGGATCAATTTTTAAAATTTATTAAAAAAACAAGCACTTTATATGATTCAAAACATTGATATTTTGAAACAATCCCAAATCATCCACCTTTTAAATAATCACCAAGGATAAAAACCGAAATATTCCCTAAAATATAATTTTTGAAATCAATATATTCCCTTAAAATAAGAATCTTACCTTTTAAAATTATTATTTTCTTTTCGAAATCCAATAAATCCTATTCCAAAACTCTTTAAAAAGTCAATATTTTTAAATCACATACTTTAAAAAAAACTAAAGAAATTTTTTAGGATTTCTCTTCATTTTAAAAAACACCATACACATTTTTGTTTCTAAAATACATTACAGGACCTTAATTATAGAATAAATTACCCACAAAACATCCATTATAAAACCCATTTTCCTTTTCAAAACATCTTTAAATAGGTTAAAACCAAAAAACCTTATAAATTTTTCATTTTAAAACCAATAAATCTTGAGATACACCGAAAGAGATATTAATTTTCTTTGTGAAAAAAGAAACAACTAATTTTAAAACAAAAATTCCTTTCATATATCATGATGAAACCAAAAATTTAATTTTTTTGTCATGAAATCATCCAATTCAATGATATTTTGTGAAAAAAATATCATTTTATAAACAATATTTAAGTCATATTTTCAATCTAAAAACATTTTTCACATAAATACACTTTTCAAACACACAAAAATTTAATTCCACCACAAAAACATGGTGAAAAGAACATAAAAAAATTTAACAATAATGTAATCCAACATCACCCAAACATCGCAAGACAATATTGATTACTTTACCCTTACTAACATAGTACAATTCAAGAACCAAGATGTCTAAATAAAAAACCAAAACAGTATTAGATACCAAACATGCCTTCATAATGTGGATTTTAGCCACATATGAATAATGTAATGGTCCCTAGAATGTATCTATGATCATGCACTTAGATACCACAAGGGTTTTTAGGCCCTAAAAGATAACCTCACACCTTGATTCACTTTTTCATATTCATCCCAAAACACCTAATATTACCCCAAGGAAAATCAATCTATTCCAATGATGATCAAATCACCACCAATATAAACATAAAATCACAATTCAATAAATCTATCAAACAATGAGCTAGAATCAATTCTAAAATCCTAAATACCCATGGAAACTCAGGACTCTAAATATTAAAGAGATCACAACACTTTTTCTGCACCTACTTCTTGAAGGCATGTTTGGTATCTAAATAGGATCCTAATGTCATGGGAAACTCTGTAGGACTCTAGTAATAAAGACAAAAACTAGTGATGAAGATTTTATATCAGCACTAAAACTAATATATACATCCCTAGTATTCCCATAAAACTATCCAGAAATAAACCTCATATGAGCACACCACTACTATGGGACACAATATATCTCACTAACCCTTTCAGTCTAAGTGTATTGTTTTAGTCAGGAAAACTTATCTAGGTGGAACACACTCTACACAAGGTCTTGAACTCATTAAAAGTCACCTTCTATCTTCCTTGGACTCTCATGATATAAAAAAAGGAGGCGAACAAGTAATCAATAACATGATAAGAACATGTATCAATTTAATCATTTTAAATAATCCCCACCTCACCTCTAGAACCCTCACATAAAATATACACTTATATCTATAATTGGGTCTCCATATAAATTATGCAAACCCATTAAGGGGAACAATTTCATGGGGGAACAAATAGGGTCTCACAACTTTCATGAAAACTCTATTTTTTTCAGAAGGTGCTAAACATGAATTTTTGAAATAATCTTTGGGTTCCAAGACAACTCACACCCTTTAAAAACCCATTTCAATCAACTATTGAGATAAAATTAATAAATTATTTCTTTGAAACCTATTTGAAAATTAACACTTCCTTTAAAACTACCTTTGAATTAATCAAATCTATACATAAGTTTAAAAATAAAACTCACTTAGGTCAACATTCCCCGTTTAAAATAAATAAAATCATTTCAAAAACATCAAACTCTTTAATTAGAAACTATTTGGTGTGAACATCACTTAAAATAAAAAACTATTGTCCACCACCCCTTTTCAAACATTTAAATACCTTTTAAAATCCACTTGAGCATTTTTACAAACACTTGGCATGGAATCCCATTCCATTCCAAGGGTTGAAACTTATTTAAAATCATATTAGGTCCCTCATGGGATATAAATATAGGTATAATTTTAAAATTGGATTATTTTAGAAAACTTAATAACCCAACGACATATAATATAAAGTGAAAAAAATGAAACACATATCTCCACAAAATTGATCTTGAAAGTTATTAACTTCAATGGAAGGAACCTAACCAGGCCACTAGAGGTCATTATTAATATATAACAACCAAAATCCCATAAGATTAAAGTCAACCTGAACTTAATTGTACAAACATACCAAAACAAATGATCACAAACACATAGGAAAAATAACATCACAACCTTTAACCAAAAACCAATCAAAAATCACTAACATATTTCAAGGCCATCTTGATTCCTTTCCCCTTTACTGACACTAGGATATCCAAGAAACAAGACTTATAAATAGAAAAAGTAAAATAGGATGTGAAACAAAACTCATCTTGGACACATGGTTAATGAGCACATTCCAATTGTGCAATGGTACCTAGAATATATCTATGATCAAGTTCTTGGATACTACATGGTTTTTCAAGCCCTAAAATCCAACATCAAACCTTTTTTCCTTTTTCTATATTCATATCAAAGCACCCAATATGAATCCAAGGAAAATTGATCCATTATAATGAGGATCAAAGCACCACCACCATAACATCAAATCAAAATCCAAAAAAATCTATAAAAAAATCTATAATCAAACAGAAAATCTAGAATATCCATAGAAACTCATGGCTCTAAATAGAAAACATCTTGTGATACTGTTCCCACACTTATTTATTGAGTCTTAACATTCTTAAATCCAAAATATTGACTCCATAAATAATAATATAGAACCTAAATAACCTATAATTTAATACCATTTATAATAAACTAGCCTAATTATTCACCTGAACTGACACATGAAAAAATCCATCATTTGGACCAGAGGATGCTCCCGATCCCTACAAGATAGAAACTAATGCATGGGAATTATAAAATAATCTTATGGAATGATTTCAACCTTGTATAATAATATAAATAAGTAGATTAAACACAATAGATAACAAACCAAACATGATACTATAAATAAATCTCCATTTCAAAGATAAAACTAAAATAAATACTCAAAAAGTTTTTGTATAAATTTAGATATACATGGAATGTGAACGAATCATATATATAAGAATATAAAAAATAAATACAACAAGATAATTTCATCGATTCCTTATATATCCATGATTAACTAAAATCAATATCGAACCCACAAAGTCAACTCTATGTGAACTATGGCCACAATCCATCTCCTAATACCCTATCTCTTGGAAAACAATTCCCAAAATCCACAAGGGACAAGACCATAATCCTACTAGGACATGGAAATGTAAAAATATATATGCATAATATATAAAACCTTGGAGGTATCTACCCACCGAGTCTATGTAACCATTTTTATATTACAAACCATAAATTCTAGTGTGAACATAGGCATAAAAAATATCAATTATATTCATTTTCCCTTATAAAACCAAGGAAAAACCTTTATAAATAAACTAGTAATGTTACCTATAAAATCCTACTCTAAAAATAACACACTAGTTTAAAGCATTTTCTATGAATTCATTTAGAATAAATAAAGGATTATAAGTTTAACAAACAAAACATTATTTTCTCTTTGTTACCAAAACTTTAAAAAATATCTTCAGAAAAAATCTCTTCGTATTTAAATAAAACAACTTTTAAACTCATGATAAAATAGTTTGAAATAAAACAAAAACACACTTTTATTTTTATTAATTCAAAACATTCCTAAAAATAACTTTTCAAAATATTTGAAAAGAAAACTATAATACAAGGAAGAAGGAAAGAAAAAAATCAGGCAACATGATGTTAATGCCACATGATAAGGTGAATTAAACAACTAATACATATGTAACAATAAATCATACAAGAAAAAGGGGATACAAACAAGGAATAGAAATAAATATCTTTAGAAATCATAAATAGGATCTTAAAATCATAGGCAGCTTCCCAGGACTCTAGTAATAAAGACCTAAACTATTAAAGAGGAAAGTAGGTTGGCACTAATGATCCTATCTATATCCCCAATAGTCCCATCAGACTATTTGGAAATAAACCTCTAGGAATCACACCACTACCATGAGCCAAAATATAGATCATTGCAAATTTTGATAATATTGACCTAGTTTATCCTGGAAACATTAATTAGGTAACCAAAACTCTACACTAGTTATTAAAATCATACATTCCACCCACTATCTTCTTAGGTCTCTTTTAACCTTCGACAAAGGAGTTTAGAAAGCAATCAACCACATGATAAACACATGTATCAATTCCAATTTTTAAGTAAACATCACCTCACCTCCAATATCCTCACATAAAACAACAACTTATATCTATCAACCTATCTCTAAATACATGAATCACTACCCATTAAAGGGAATAATTTCAGGGGGAAATAATGAGGGTGTCACAACTTTCATGAAAACTCTTTTTTCAGAAGGTGTCAAATGGGTATTTTTGAAATAAGATTGGGGTGAAAATATAACTCACCCCTTTCAAAACCTGTTTCAACGAAATCTTGAAATGAAATTATTAAAATGTTTCCTCAAAATCAATTTATAAATAAATAATTATTTTAAAATAAACTTTTAATTAATCTAAATTATTTACAAGTTTCAAAATAAAACTCACTTAGGTCAACACACCAATTTTTAAATATAGAAACCCATTTCAAAAATTTTAAATGATTTAATTTGAAATAATTTATCATGAAAAACCATTAAAATCTCAAACCGATGTCCACCACCCCTTTTTAAAAATTTAAATACCTTTGAAATTCCAATTGGGTATTTGTACAAACATTTTTCATATAGTCTCATTCCATGACTAGGGTTGATACCACTTTAAACTCTACTTTGGAAACAACATGATACATATATATAGATATAATCTGAAATTAAAACCATTTTATAACACTCAAGAACCTAATGAAATATAATATAAAGAAATAAAAAATAAACACCTACAAATTCTAAGAAAAAATAAGTTAGAAGTTATATCTTTTGATGGATAATAACTAACTAATACATAATAGGTCCTTCTCAAGACCAAAAAATAAAAAAAACCAAGATTAAATTCACACTAACCCTAAATTTGGTTCCTCGATTATAGGGTTAATGGGAGAAACTAAAATAAGGAGGAAAGTAGAAAGGAAGAAGGGAAGGAGAAGAACAAATGGAGAATTCCTTGATATCTAATTTAATTGAAGGAAAAAAATATCAAAATTAGGGGGAGGAATAGAGGAATCCTCCTTAGAGTGTTCACAAGACCCAATTAAATGAGGTATTTGGGAGATTAGAAGGATGAAGGGTTAATATTAGGGGAGGAAAATTTAGAAATTTTATCTTTTAATGAATCTGAGAAAGTCACATGGTTTGACCACATGGTTTGCTAAACCAATAATAAATTATATGGGAGACCATTCTTAGATAAACACAATTTTATGGTTTGGGCTATAAGGCTTCTCCTGACCATGTTCTAACCACATGATTCAACCCCACACACTATCTACGATGCACAGTTTTTCTCGATACTCCACATGATTGGAATAACTGTGCGTCAAACATTCCAAATGGAACTGTTAAAAACTATAGTACTATCACATGGTATTTACATAGATTCCCCTTACTATGTGGGCTAAATATGTAACCCCTAAAACCCTTCATAATTTTGAAATTTTAAGAAAAAAAATCATTTCAACTTAAAAAAATCATCAAAACATAAAATAATATAAAAATAAACTCCATAGTGACATGGAGGGTATCAAAATATGTGTCTAGGGGTGATGAAATAAAACATTTTATCTCTTAATTTGGATAATAGGTTAATCAATAAACCCATAAGAAGGGTGGATGACCTCTTATTCATTGTAGGGAAACAAACATTACCCCCTGATTTCTTAGTTCTTGATATGGAGTTGGGAAAGAAGGTACCAATAATTTTTGGTAAGTTATTCCTAGATATATTAGGATACTTTATTGATGTATCAAAAGAAAAACTGATGTTTCATACTATTGACAACCAAGATGAATTTGATGTTCTTAAGAATTCAACACTAGAAATGAGATGAAAGTTGACTGATATGGGTAAATATGTGTTTAGGTATGATAATATAAAGAATTCCCATTACCCTTTTAGAGAAATAAATCATGAATTAGTTAATTAAAAATTTAGGGTTAATTTTTTGGAAACTAAGTTCACACAAGACCATGAAAGATTAGGGAGATTTGAGAGCATTATTAATGAAATTATTTCCAAGGATAATTAATTGGTCTATCAATAGTAAATATTTTTTTTTGAAAACACTTCTCATGATATTTTCTAGTATTAAAAACCCTTTTCTAGTGAGATAAAATCCCCCTTTCACCCAAATTGGATTTAGTCACCTCCACCTCTCATCTTGAGATTTAAAAGTCTATTTTATTGGCGTTACTAAATGAAAATGAGTGTTTAAAGGTTAAGGATAATTATAAGATTGGTGTTTTATATATTTAATTTGAATGTTATATTCCCCAACCCATTGAGAGTGTCAAAAAATGACAATTTATATAGTTTTATAGAAATTGAAATATGATCTATTCCTAATTAGATGAACTATTTAGAACAGAAATTTTTTGTCACTAAGTTTAAGGAATTATTATGAGAGATTGAGGATGTTTTTAATACATATGATAAGAATGAATATTTTGAGAGTGACTATTTGGGTGATGGTAAATATACTGTAATAGTTCATACACCTTTCATTAAGTATTTGGGTGTCATAAGTATGGTGAAACCATTTGAAGATGTTTTTAGCCAACTTGATGATTTTTTGGGTTATTATTTTTTATTTTTTATATTATTTCCAAGATTTTGGGATTGGAAACTAAACTAGAAAAAACCTTAGTGCCAAGGCCCTTGAGGACTAAAGATATTCTAATAGATAATGTTGTTATATAAATTTTCATAAAAAATGATAAAATTTCCACCTAAAATATTAGTGTAGTAATCATTGAAAAAATACACATTTTGAGTGATCATGGATATAAATTTAAGGGGGAAAGTCTAGTTTAAAACTTTAAATTTAGTGCTACATGTGAGTAAACACATGGTTATTCCATTTTTTTCTTGTATTATTTTTTAAATAAAATCCCCAACCCTATTTTTAATTATCCCTCCTCCCTTGTCCCTACTTACCCTATTAATTTGATCCATTTTTTTCATTTATTTCTTGGAAATTTAATTACCACATATTCTCTATTTTACTTTGTAACATATTTTTATTTTCAATATTTGAATCTAATAAAATATCTATCTACTTATATAAATGCTTTATTAGATAATAAAAGAGGATCTAGAAGTGTAAAAGGAGTGAAATTTTAGGCCTAATCATAAAGAAAAACATCACTATTAGGGGATTATTTTATTTTAATTTCCATTGAAATTTTAAATACTTAATATAATTTAATTTTTCCTTGATTTATGGTATTAATACGAAGTGTTAGTATGAATTTGTTTTAAAATTGATGCATGTTAAAAATTAAGTATGGGTGGAGTTTTGTTGATTATTGGCTGAAAATAAATTCCATAGATTACATTTTGAGCATGTTTTCAAATTTATGGATGCCTTTATTTTTTAAATCTATTTTCTAGAAACCATTTTGAAAACATATTTTCCTTATACCCTAAAAATGTATTTGGACTAAAATTGTTGCTTCTTGTTGTAATAATTATCAAAATATGAAACTTTTACAAGATTCAATGAAAATATGTTTATTCTCTATAAAGAAAATGATTGAACATTTTTAAATCTATTTTGAAACAATTATGAAGTTGTGTAATCAAGGTGTTTGAATCTAATTATAACCCTAAAACCAGATTTTTAACCATTTCATTTACAAATCTTTTTGGAAAAACTATTTTAAATTATTCCTCCATGACACAAACCTGACCCTAGTAGCCTATAGTCGGTGGTTATTTTATTATAATGGAATATATACAAGATATCACATCATGAAGGACTGATCAATTTAGTAGACTTAAAGAACTAGATACATACGTGGTTCCCTTATCACATTTGTAATTAAACATAGAACATAACAAAGGAAAAATAAACTACCTTCTTGACACTTATTCAAAGATTTCATCTTCATAACATAGGGAAGGAAAAAAAAATAAAAAGGTGAATTAAAATGATTAGTAAGGGTTACGTGAATCCATAATAAGTGAAGCAAATTCAATAAGGCATAATTATTATGGCAAGGTAAATAACTAAAAAATACACACCGTCAATAAACTGAGAATGAAAATGCATCCATATATTTTTTCATTGTGAAAATATAATCGATAGTAACAAATGAATACTAAATGAAGAAAAAAAAGAAAATGAAGAATTATTAGACGTAATTTATCTAGAACATGAATCATTATAACATCAATGCAGTTTAAGTTTGTGGGTAGAAACCCGTCTGATTCTACTTGGAAACAAACATGAAGGGTTTGTTGCTATCTATTTTGTCTCTTGAGACCTATTGATGTATCAAGGGGCTATATATAACTAGGCCCCAACCATCACTACAATTACAAATCATTCTTCATACATAGATTTATTTCAAGAACAATATTCCGTATCAAAATATACATACTGAATATGTGATATAGATTTAACAACATTCAAAGTAAACACCCTATGTAAAAATGGTAAATGACTAAGATAATAATAATATCCATGATATAAGAAACATGGATGTTTAATTAAATATTCAATTAATAATTATCATAAATAAAATTGGAAGTATAAATAGAACACACACAAGGAATAAGTGGTGAATAAGGAATATCTCATAGAAATAAAAGTGGGATGAGAAACCCCTTACCATATGTCTGAAAGCATTTTACACTTATACTTAGTGTCATGGATAATGAAATCAGATTCATTAATAATTTAATTCAGAACCTTTTAAAAAAGTATTTTATTTTGTGTAATTTTATTAAGTTTATTTATGTACTTTTTAAGGAGTTATAATATTCAATTTCATCATTTGGGAGTGTTCGTTTCCTTGGTTTTCTTGATTGATTCACTTATATACATGTATGAAATATCATGTAAAATGGGAATAATTATCTAGAATTAAAATTATATGTTATTAATGAACTTATAGAATATTAAATGGACTTATATATCATTTTTATCAGATATGAGGATGATTCATTAGATAAAATGTTAATGATAACCATTTAAATTATTTTGGCATTTTTTCGGTCATCACGAACTAGTTTTGTTTTATTAATTAATATTATTTATATATACTGGTTCCAGAACATTATATAAATTATAATATATATAATAAAATATTATCTAACAATAATAATTGTTTTATGACCAGCATTTAAGGCGGTAATGTAAAATTAAAATGCATTGTCCACGATGGCGGTAAATCGACACATCACATACGATGTTTTCATTATTAGAATAAAAGAGAGAGGAGAAGGGTATTGATGATAAATATTCCATTAATGGAATAAAATTAAAGTATATATATATGATAATAAAATTTTCATGCATTTTTAGATATAGTAGGCCAGTAGAGGATAAAAAAAGAAAAGAAATTTAAAAAAATTAAAGGAGAACGAAAGAAGATTTTACCTCTTGTATAGAGTCTCCTTGAGAACCTCTTTAAGGCACTTGAGATTTTTCCTTTGGTGAGACCCGAAATACTAGGACATGGGGAATTGATTTAGGATTGGAATGTTTTATAATATAAGTAATATATAAGGCTCATAATGTGCGAGGATAAGGGGTGGTATTTATAATGGAGGAGAGTGGTGTTTTTTGATTATTTTATTCATTTGTTTATTATTTTGGATCACGAATGTTAATAGTGATGATTATTGTGACTAAATATAGTATCTAGTGCATGTGAGTTTGAACCAAAGGATTTTTACCTCATCCATACATCATCCAAGACTCAATAATTCATATATTTTGCTAATATCGTAAATTAGCATATTTCACTATTCACAAAAAATTCAACTATTTTAGAAAAATCCTAAAAATTCACCATAATCATTTTTCTATGTGTATATTTAAAAAATGAATTCATTTTATTAAAAGTATTTTTTTAAATAGCATAAATTTAATTTATACTTAAAATCATCATTTATTCGAAAAATACCGATTTTAATATTATAACTGATTTTATGACAATTTGAAAAATTAATTAAGGGCTCATAAAATTATATTATAATCATAATACAACAAAATATTAATATATTAATACATTTTATGAAAATAAATTTTTTAAAAATACATTTTATTTTCAATTATTATATTAATTATAAAATTGTAAATAAGCATTTATGTTTCACAAAAAATACCAACACATAATTTTTCATTTTCAAAACATTTATTTACTTATTATATGATATAAATATATCATATTTTAATTTATTAGATACCTAAAATTTATTTATAATTTCATAGGTGAGGTTATTATTCTAATGACCACATTACAATTCCTAATGGTTACATTACTATTCCAACAATCGTGCTCATATTTAATAGTATATCATGGTCCATTTTTAAAAAATAAAATATTGAATAAATTCAATTTATTTAAGAATATGTATACCATAAAATCTTGCGGTGTTATATTCTTTCGTCTTTCAAATTTTTTTCCTTGAAATGTTTCATTAATATTTCCTTCTAAACAGATGAGGGTGGTTATTCTTTATTACATCATTAGGTTCCCACATTTATTATTCCATTTTATGATTTCTACAAAGAACTTTTTCCAGTCGAGTCATCTGATTTATCAATAATTGCTATCTAGTGTTAAAAATATCAATAGAATCTTTACATTAAGATAAATAAGGTTACCGTTCTATTTTTTCATAGGTGAGTACATGCGTTGGGTATGGCATGTACTCCTTTAACTATGAAATGTGGATCACATCCTAAAACTTAGAGAGACTTGGTGGCATTTCTAATCAGTAATATATGCCTCCAATTCATTCCAAAATTTCAAAAGGTTGGATATACCTGGGGATCGGTTTCCCTTTCTTATAAAACCTTATGAAACCCTTCCATGGAGATCCATTAAAAAAGACATGATTACCCATTTTAAATTCTAAATCCTTTCTCCAGTTTTCATCATAACTAATTTTTATACTTTGTGGTACTTCAACATGAGACTAAATTATCTTTTACATTTTCATTGTCTCTTTAGTAAGTTCTGGTCCAATAAGTTTCCCCTCACCAACTTCATCCCAATAAGTTGGAGTTCAAAATATCTTTCCATATAATGCTTCATATGGCACAATTTGAAAACTAAAATAAAAAAATATTATTGTAGGAAAATTATTCCAAAGGTAAATAATTATCCCACATAAATTGAAAGTAATGTTATTAGGATCTCAACATGTCTTATAATGTTTGAATAGTCCTTTAAGACTATCCATTCGTTTGAGGGTGTTAAGAAGTACTCAAATGAATCTCATTATGCAATTCCTTTTAAAGATTCCTCATAGAATTTTGATGTAAAATGTGGATCTCGATCAGAAATAATCAATAGAGGTGCACCATTAAGTATTAAAACTTCATTAATATATAGTCTTTCAAGGCGCCCAAGAGGTAAATATTTTATTATAGAAAGAAAATGAGATGATTTTGTAAGGTGATCAACAATAACCCATATCGTATCATTCTTTCTGGGGGTATTTGGTAATCTAGTGATGAAGTCCATAGTAATGTCATCCCATTTCCATATAGAAATAGGTATAGGTTGTATGAATCCTATAAGATGCTATCTCTCAGCCTTCATTTATTGATAAAATATAAATCTTGACACATAGTTAGAAATTTCCCGCTTCATATTATCCCACAAAAAATGTTTCCTCATATCTCTATACATCATGGTACTTCTAGGGTGTATAGAGAAATTTGACCTATGAGCATCATCTAATAGTTCTATTTTTAGCGAAGGTATTGATGGAACACATAACCTCTTTCCAAATTTCATATTTCCATCCTCATACATGAATTCTTCCAATATACCATACTTAATGGATTTTAAATTTCATTTGAAAATTCTCATCATTAGTTTGAGATATTTTTACCTTCTCCAGTAAATATGGTTTGACAATTGTTTGAAAAATGAGTGATGTTTCCCCTTCCTTAACAATTCCCATATCCATCTTTACAAAATCCATGAACATAGGATCTTTCTCAATACTGATTTTGTTTAGAAGTCAAAGATCTTTCATACTTAATGTATATGATACCTTATTTTCTTTTACTAGGTTGTAGTGTATTGATAAATCATAATCTTTGGGTAACTCAAGCCATCATATTTTCCTCATGTTGAGTTATTTATTTGTAAATATATATTTCAACCTCTTGTGATCCATATATATCTCACATATTTCACAATAGAGATAGTGTCTCCATATCTCAAAAGAAAACATTACAGTTTATAACTCAAGATCACGAGTTGAATAATTATTTTCATGAGATATCAACTTCCTTGATGTATATTTTATAACTTCATCATTTTTCATAAGAACACAACCCAGTCCTTTCTTCGATGCATCACTGTATATGAGAAACCCATTATTTCATGATGGTAGAGTCAAAATTGGAGCATTGACTAATATTCTCTTCAATTATTCAAAAATTTCTTCACATTAATTTTCCATAAAAATATAACCCCTTTACATGTGTTCTTGGTTATCGGGTTATCCAATCAAGAAAAATTATGAACAAAATGCTGATAGTATCTCGCTAAACCAACAAAGCTACATACCTCGGTCATGTTCATTGGCATAGGACATTCTTGGATTGAATTTGTATTTACAGGATCAACTGATATTCTATAATTAAAGATAATATATCCCAAAAATAAATTTCCTAAAGCCAAAATTCACACTAGAAATTTTTTCCATATAATTATTTCCTTATGGTGGTCTCAATAATGATCTAAAAGTGATTCCCATGGTCTTCATAGATTTTAGAATATGCTAGAATATCATTAATTAATACTACAAAAAAAATCATCAAGATATTCCTTGATACTGTATTCATTAGATACAATAAAATAGAAGGTGAATTAGTCAATACAAATGGAATTACTATAAACTTGTAATATCCACACCTCGTCTAAAAAGTTGTGTTTGAAATATCTTCCTTCTTTACTCGCAATTGATGATACCCAGAATGATGGTCAATCTTTGAAAAATATTGAGCACCATTAAGTTGATAAAATAAATAATCAATGCGAGGTAGTGGATACTTTTCCTTAATTATAATATAATTGATTTCTCTATAGTCAATGCACACCATCAGGGATCCATATTTCTTATTAAAGAAGAAAACAGGGGCTCCCCATGGAGAAACACTAAGGTGAATAAATCCCTTATTACTCAACTCCTCTAGTTGTTTCTTCATATTTACTAATTCCATAGTGTCCATTCTATAAGTAGTCTTTTATATTGGTCTTTCATTAGGGACTAAATCAATGGTAAACTCAACTTCATGCTCTAGGGGGTGTCCATGTAATTCCCTAGGAAGTACAACAATGTATTCATGTACAATTGGTACTTCCTCAATTTGAAGATTACTTTCCTAATCCCTAGATTATCTTTTCTATTTCTCCCAAATAATTTTATTTTATATAGCTATTGAGGGTAGGTCTAGATAAGAATCAGATGATGAAGTTTCTACTCTAAAGATAAGATATTCTACATATTCCTCACAAATGATAATTTCCTTCTTATTGCAATATTTTTTCACATCATATTTTGAAAGCTAGTCCATAAAGAGAATTATATCAATGTTAACCATAGGTATGATGATAATTTCAGCAACTAAATAACATTTATGTGTCATAAATGGGACTGGAAGACACATTTTTGTTGTAATGAGACTTGCCTTAGGAGTTTTAAATGAAAAATCCCTTATTAAATCAAAAGGTAAATGTCTTATTTTCTTGGAAATTTTGGTATATATAAAAGAGTGAGATGATCTAGAATCCAATAAATCATTCGTAAATTTCAATATAGGATTAATGTACCTACCACCACATCATTGGATACTTCTAATTCATCTTTGATGATTGCATAATCCTGGACATCTCCCCCTGGCCTCTTCTGTGGTAGATTTCCTTGACCCTTGGAAGATTGATTTGAATAATTTCTAATTTTATTGCAGTTGAAGCATTTAAAATCATTGATTTGTTTCTTCCCCTTTCATTGATTAGATTTATGAACCTTTTTTACACACTTAAAAAAAACTCCCATCAGCATTTCCTAGGATGATTATTTCCACAATTTTTACATAATATGAATTGATTTATTCCCCTATTCTTCATTGATGCTTCAACTTTTGATGGTACCAGAAGACCTATCCTTCTCTTGATTTCCCTTAAACATATAGGATCTAGAAAATTCATTATATATTTTTATGGAACTTAATACTATTTCATCATATGATGAAAATGTTTGAGAAGCTAGTTCCCTTAAGATACTTGGATTAATAACTTCAAATAAATGATTAGTCTTTTTTTTGAATCAGGTATATAATATGTAGAATACATGGCTAGTCTTGTGAAGTTAGCCTCGTATTCTGAAACACTATCTTCTTACTTTCTCTTTAGGATAAGGAATATTCTCTTCATTTCAGTTCATTGCTCATGAGGGAAATATTTGTTGAAGAATGTTTCTTTAAAGTCTTTACACTACATGTGTTCTATGTCATCTCAATCCTTAGTATTCTGGATCAATGACCACCATTGATCAGTATCTACCTTGAGACAATATACTAGTAGTACTACCTTTTCATTTTCATTGCATCCCAAATCCAAAAATATATTTTCAAGGGACTTGATCCACTACTCAGCTACCACTGGTATAGTAGTCCCGCTAAAAGATACGGGATTCTACCAAATGAAACAATCCAACATAGGTGCAATATGGTTATTCATCATAACCTGAGTAAGATGTCCTAATATGGTCATGATCTATTCAACTCCAACACTAACTATGTTGACTTGCTCAGTGGGGAAATCCCTATATTGTATGCAGGTATCGATTCCCTTTCTTCCATTAATACCCATCAATAAATAATGGAACACAATAAGTTAGATTATAATCATCATGAGTATTGATCCAAAAAATCACTATAATGAATTATTATAATTCTCATGTATATTTAACACCTAGTTCCCAAGGTTTCTACTAAACCTCCTCTGATACCAAATGTAACAACACCGATATAAGTAGCCCATATTGGGTGGTTATTTTATTATAATGGAATAGATCTAGGAGATCACATCACTAAGGATCGATCAGTTTAGTAATCTTGATGAACTACATACATACATGGTTCCCTTATTACATTGGTAATTAAACATAGAACATAACAAAGGAAAAATCAATTGCTTCCTTGAAACTTATTCATAGATTTCATCTTCATAACCTCAAGAAGGAAAAAAATAAAAGGATGTGATAAAATTCTCATTAAGGGTTACATGAATAAAAAATAAGTGAGTCGAAGTAATCAAGGCATAATTATTATGGCAATGTAAATAACTAAAAAACACATTCCATAAATAAACTACGAATGAAAATGAATCAATAGATTTTATCATAGTGAAAATATCATGGATAGTAATAAGAAAATACTGAATGATAAAAATGATTAATTATTGTACATCATGTATCTATGACTTGAACCATTATACTATCATGATGGTTTAATTCTTTGGGTAGAAATCTATCTATTTCTTCCTGGAAACAAACACAAATGGTTTATCGCAAGCTGTTTTGTCTCATGAGACTCGTTGATCTATTAAAGAACTATCTATAACTAGGTCTCACCTGTCACTATAATTAAAAATCATTCTTCATATATATATTTATTTCAAGAACAATACACCTTATTTAAATATCCATATTGATTAGATGATTCAGATTTGACAACATTCAATGTAAACAATGCATGTAAAAATGCTAAATTTATAAGACAATAATCATATCTATGATACAAGAAATATGGATATTTAATGAAATATTCAATGAATGATGATCATAAATTAAAAGGGGCAGGATAGATCCACCACAAAAAATGAATAAGTGGTGAATAAGTCATATCTCATATAAATAAAAGTGAGATGTGAAACCCCTTACCTAATGTCCGAAAACATTTTTTACTTTTTCTTAGTGTCTTGAATAATGAAATTAGATTCATTAATAATTTAATTAAGAACATATTAAACTGGTATTTTATTTATTATAATTATATTAATCTTATTTTCATCCTTTTTTATTAGTTATAAGATTCAATTTTGTCATTAGAGAGTGTTCATTTCCTTGGTTTTCATGATCGGTTCAGTTGTATGCATGTATGAAAGATCATGTAAAATGGGAATAGTTATCCAGAATTGAAATTATATGTTATTAATGAACTTAAATAAGATTAAATGGTCTCATATATATTTTTTATAGATATGAATATGATTCATCAGATAAAATGTTAATGATAACCATTTAGATTATTTTGGCATTTTTTCAATAATCACGATCATGTTTTGTTTTATTAATTAATATTATGTATATAAACTGGTTCTAGAACATTATATAACTTATAACATGTATAATAAAACATTATTTAACCATAATAATGGTTTTATGGCAAGCCTTGAAGGAGGTAATAGAAAATGAAAACACATCATCCATGATGGCGGTAAATCAACATGTCATGGACGATGTTTTCATTTTTAGAATTAAAGGAAGAGGAGAAGGGGGTTGATGATGGATATTCCATTAACATAATAAAATTACAGTATATATAATATAATTTAGTTATAATATATGTTTTAATATATGAGGTAATGAGAGGATAAGAAAATTAAATAAATTTAAAAAAATTAAAAGATAATGAAAGAGGATTTTACCTCTTGTATAGTGTCTCGTTGAGAACCTCCTTAAGGAACTTGGGATTGTTTTTTTAGTTAGACCAGTAAGACCGACCACGAGGAAGAGGTTTGGAAGAGTAAATGTTCAGAATATAACCAAGCTCCAAGGCGTAACAGGTTTGAGGAGAATGGGTGGTATTTATAGTGGAGGAGAGGAGTGCTTTTTGATTATTTTATTCATTTGTTTATTATTTTGGCTCAAGAATATCAATAGTTATGATTCATGTAACTAAATACAGTAACTATTTAATTTTAGTGTGAAATAATGGGTGTTTACCTCATCCATACATCAACCATGACACAATAATTCATGTATTTAGCTAATATCATAAATTACCATATTTCACTATTCACAAAAAATTCAACTATTTTAGAAAAATCCAAAAAATTCTCTCTAACCATTATTTGATGTTTTGATTTTAAAATGGACTCAATTTTATGAAAATAATTTTCTAAATATGAGAAATTTAAGTTTTTTTACATAAAACCATAATTTACTTAAAAAATTCCGGTTTTAATATTATAACTAATTTTACGACACTTTAAAAAATTAATTAAGGTCTCATAAAACTATTTTATAATCATGTGAAAATAAAATATTAATTTATGAATATATTTTATGAAATTAAATTTCAATTTAAATTATCATATTAATTATAAAATTGTAAATAAAAATTTACATTTCCTAAAAAATACTAACACCTAATTTATCATTTTTAAAACATTTATTTACTTATTATATGATATATATATACACATATCATATTTTTAATTATAATATACCTAAAATTTATTTATAATTTCCTAGATGAAGTTATTATTCTAATGGCTACATTATTATTCCTAACTGTTACATTACTATTCCAATAGTTAGGTTGATATTTAATATTATATCATGGTTAGTTTGCGAAACATATACTATAGAAACAAGTTAATTTATCTAAGAGTATAAATACAATAAAATATTTGGGTGTTATCCTTCATATTGAAGTTCAACATTGGGGAAAATGATGAGTTTTATGTAATAACCCCTACCCTAGTAGCCCATAGTGAGTGGTTATTTTATTACAATGGGACAAATACAAGAGATCACATTATCAAGGATCTACCAGTTTACTATTAATAAAGAACTAGATACAAACATTTTTCCCTTATTACATTGGTAATTAAATATAGGATATAACAGAGGAAAAATAAACTACTTCTTTGACAATTATTCAAATATTTCATTTTCATAACCTGGGAAAGGGAAAAAATAAAAGGGTGAGCTCAAATGATTAGTATGGGTTACATGAATCAATAATAAGTGAATAAAATTCAATAAGGTATAATTATTATGGAAAGGTAAATAATTGAAAAACAAATTCCATCAATAAACTGGGAATGAAAATGCATCAATAGATTTTTTTATAGTGAAAATATCATGGATAGTTATAACAGAATACTGAATGAAAAAAAATCTTAATTATTGGATGTAATGTATATGGTACATGAACCATGATACCATCAATATGTTTTAAGTATGTGGGTAGAAACCCATTTAATTTTGCTTTGAAACATACATGAAGTGTTTGCCGCCAACCGTTTTGTCTCTTGAGACCTGTATATGCATTGAGGGGATATCTATAACCAAGACCCACCCATCACTATAAGTTCAAATCATTCTTCATAAATATATTTAATTTAATAAAAATATTTCTTATCAAAATATCTGTATTGAGTAAATGATACAGATTCAACAACATTTAAAGTAAACATCGTATGTAAAAATGGTAAACGGATAAGATAATAATCATATCCATGATGAAAGAAATATGTACATTTAATTAAATCTTTAATGAATTATGATTATAAATAAAAATGGTTAGTTTAATTACACCACATACATGGAATAAGTGGTGAATGAGGCATATCTCATAGAAATAAAAGTGAGATGAGAAACCCCTTAGCATATATCCGAAAGCGTTATGCACTTATACTTAGTGTCCTGGATAATGAGATTAGGTTCATTAATAATTTAATTCAGAACATATTAAACATTTATTTATTTATTATTATTTTACTATGTTTTTTTTGGATTTTTATGAGTTATGAGATTCAATTTCATTGTTTGGGAGTGTTCGTTTCCTTGGTTTTCATGATTGGTTCACTTGTATACATGTATGAAAGATCATGTAAAATTGGAAGAGTTATCCATAATTGAAATTATATGTTATTAATTAAATTAAAGAATATAAAATGGTATTATATATCATTTTTTCCATATATTAGGATTCTTCATTATATAAAATGTTATTGATAACCATTTAGATAATTTTGGCATTTTTTTGATAATCACAAACGAGTTTTGTTTTATTAATTAATATTATGTATATATAATAGTTTAATAACATTATATAAATTATAATATGTATAATAAAATATTATTTATCTATAATAGTAGTTTTATGACCATACTTGATTGTGTTAATAGAAAATGAAAATACATCGTCCATGATGGCGGTAAATCGACACATCACGGACAATGTTTTCATTTTAAAATAAAAGAGAGAGGATAAATGGCCTGATGATGGATAATCCATTAAAATAATAAAATTATAGTATATATATATAAGATAATGGATTTAACATTAATGTTTGGATTTAAGAGGTAAGTATAGGATAATAAAAATAAATAAATTAAAAAAATAAAAGGAGAACGAAAGAAGATTTTACCTCTCTTATAATGTCTCCTTAAGAACCTCCTTAAGGAACTTGGGATTGATATTTTGGTGATAATAAAAATACAAGGACATGGGGAAGAGTTTTTTTAGATTAATTTGGAAGAATATATGAAATAACCAAGTCTTAGAACATGTGAGGAGAAGGGGTGGTGATGAGTGATATTTATATTGGAGGAGAGGGGTGTTTTATAGTTATTTTATTCATTTGTTTATTATTTTAGCTCAAGATAATTAATAATGATGATTCTTGTGAATAAATACAAAAACTAGTGCATGTAAGTTTGAACCAATTGTTTCTTACCTCATTCAGACATCATCCATGACTCAATAATTCATGTATTTAGCTAATATCATAAATTACTATATTTCACTATTCACAAAAAATTAAACTATTTTATAAAAATCCAAAATGTTCACTCGAACCATTTTTAACATATAGATTTCAAAAATGGAATCTAGTTTATGAAGTTTTTTTCTAAATATTATAAATTTATTCTTTACTAAAAATCATCATTTATTTGAAAAATACTGATTTTAATATTATAACCGATTTTACAATACTTTGAAAAAATAATTAAGGAATCATAAAATTATATTATAATTATAAGAAAACAATATATTAATTTATGAATATATTTCTTGAAATTAAATTTATTTTAAATTATTATATTAATTATAAAATTAAAAATAAATATTTACATTTCATAAAAATACCAACACTTAATTTATAATTTTTAAAACATTTATTTACTTATTATATGATATAAATATATCATATTTTCATTTATGATATACCTAAGTTTTATTTATAATTTCATAGGTGATATTATTAGTATAATGTCCACATTACAATTCCTAATGGTTACATTACAATTCCAATGATCATGTTTACATTTAATAGTATATCATGGTTAATTTGTGAAATATAAACTATCAAATAAATTGGATTTATTTAAGAAGATACGTACCATAAAATATTGGGTTGTTATATTTTTTCCTCCTTTAAAATTTTTTCCTCGAAAAATTTCATGAATATTTCCTTTTAAACAGATGAGGGCGATTATTCTTCATAACATCCTCCAGTTCCCACATTACTTCTTCAATTTTATGGTTTCTTCAAAAAACTTTTACCAGTTGAGTCATATGATTTCTAAATAATTATTCTTTAGTTTCAAGAATCTCGTTAGGCTCTTTACTGTAAGACAAATCAGGTTCTATTTATATTTCTTCATAGGTGAGTATATGAGTTGGGTCTGGCATGTACTTATTTAGCAATTATATGTGGAACAAATCATGTCATTTAGAGAGACTTGGTGGCAATGATAATTGGAAAGCTAAAACTATAATTATTTCTTGAATTTCAAATGGTCCAATGTACCATGGGCTTAGTTTCCCTTTCTTACCAAACTTTATGACACCCTTCTTTGGAAATACTTTCTGAAATACATGATCTCCCATTTGAAATTTTAAATTATTTCTATGGTTTTCAACATTAATCCTTTACCTACTTTGAGAATATTTAATATGATTCTGAATTGTATTTAACATTGTCATTATATCTTCAATAAGTTCTGGGCTTATAAGTTTCCTCTCAGTAATATCATCCCAACAAGTTGGAGTTCGAAATCCCTTTCCATATAATGCTTCATATGATGAAATTTTAATACTAGAATATAAAATATTATTCTAGGAACATTCTAATAAAGGTAAATACTGATACCACATAGCTTGAAAGTCAAGTGAGCATGATATCAAAATCTCTTCAAATGTTTGAATAGTACTTTCAGACTATCCTTCAGTTTGAGGGTGATAAGAAGTACTCAAATGAAGCTCAGTATCCAAATCCTTCTGAAGACTCTTGCAAAAGTTTTATATAAAATGGGGATCTTTATTATACATAATCAATTTAGGTGAACCATGAAGTCTTTCAACTTCATTAATATAGATCATTTCTAGGTGATCAAGATATAAATATTTCTTTATAGTAAGAAAATGTGCCAATTTTTTAAGGGCATCAACAATAAACCACATCACATCATTATTTCTGGAGGTCTTTGGTAATCTAATGATGAAGTCCATGGTAATTTCATATCAATTATACATAGGAATAGGTAGAGTTTTCATGACTACTCTATTATTCTATCTTCCAACCTTCACTTATTAACAAAGTAAACATCTTGGCACATAGTCAGCAATTTCCAACTTCATATTATCACACAAAAAATGTTCCTTCATATCTCTATACATCTTGGTACTACTAGGGTGTATAGATAAATTTGAGATATGAGAATCATATAATAGTTCTCTTTTTAGCTCAGGTACTAATGGAACACATAACCACTTTCCAAATTTTAGAATTCCATCCTCTTACATGAAGTATTCCAGTCTTCCATCCTCAACAGATTAAATTTTATTTTTGAAAATTCTCATCATCAGTTTGAGAGTTTTTTAAATTCATCAGTAAAGTTGGTTAAGAAATCATTTGAAAATGGAGTTATGTTTCCCCGTAATTAACAATTCCCATATCCATATTTACAAAATATATGAACATAGGATCTTTCTCAATCCTCATTTGGGTCAGAAGTCCATGATCTTTCCCAATCAATAGATTTACTACCTTGTTTTATTTTCTTGGGTTGAAGTGTATTGAGAAATCATAATATTTGATTAATTCGAGCTATCATATTTACCTCATGTTGAGTTATTTATATGTAAAGACATATTTCAAGCTATTGTGATCCTTATATATATCAAGTCTTTCACCGTAGGGAGAGTGTCTCCATATATTAAAAGAAAATATTATAGATGCTAACTCAAGATCATGAGTTGGACAATTTTTTCATGAGTCACCAACATCCTTGATTCATATGAAATAAATTTATCATTATTCATTAGGAAATAACCTAGTATTTTTTTTGATTCATCACTGTATATATCAAACCCATTATTTCCTAATGGTAGAGTCAAAATCGAAGCATTGACTAATCTTCTCTTCATTTTTTCAAAATATTCTGCACATTATTTTGTCTATAAAAACTTAACCCCTTTATGTGTGAGATTTTTTAGTGGGTTATCCAATTAGGAAAAATTCTAAATGAAACACTGATAGTAACCTACTAAACTATTGAAACTATGTGCCTCATTCATGTTCATTAGTATATGCCATTCTTTTATTGCATTTGTATCTACATAATCAACTGAGATTCCATCTTAGAGAAAATATGGTGAAGAAAATAAATTTCCTAAAGATAAAATTCAGAGTTGATAACTTTACCATATAATAATTTCCTTCTGAGACTCTCAAGATTGATTTGTAAGTGATTCTCATGGTCTTTATATATTTTATAATACACCAAAATATCATCAATGAATACTAAAAAAATGTCAATATTTTTAATGAATTTTTTATTAATTAGATCCAAGAAACTAGATGGTGTATTTGTCAATCCAAATGGAATTACTGTAAACTCATAATGTCTATACCTCTTTTGAAAAGATGTCTTAGAAATATCTTCCTTATTTAATCGAAATTGATAATACCTAGAATGAAGTTCAATCTTTGAAAAATATTGAGCATTGTGAAGTTGATCGGATAAATCATTAATACGAGGCAGAGTATACTTGTTTATTATTTTAATATCATTGATTTGTCTATAGTCACTGCACAGCCTCAAGGGTCCATCTTTGTTCTTAGGAAAGTGAATAAGGGCTCCCTATGGAGAAACAATAGGGTGAAAAAACCCTTTATTACTCAACTTCTATAGTTGTTTCTTCAGCAACAATAAGTCCACATTATCCATTCTATAAGGATTATTTGATATTGGTCTTGCATCAGGGATTAAATCAATGATAAACTCAAATTCACACTCTGAGGGTGTCCAGGTAATTCCTTAAAAAATACATCAATGTATTCCCATAAAATATTTACATCCTCAATTTGAAGATTACTTTACTTATCCCTATATGACATTTTATCTTACTCCCCAAGAATTTCATTCAATAAATCTATTGGGGGTGGATCTTGGTAAGAATTGGTTGAATAATTTTTTTCTCTAAATTTAATGGATTCTACATCTTCCTCACAAATCATAATTTACTTTTTCTTGAAATAAATTATCATATCATATTTTGAAATAAAGTCCATACCGAGGATTATACAAAAGTCATCCATAGGTATGATGATCATGTTAGTAACTAAAGCACGTTTATGTGTCATAAAGGGGATTGACCGACACATTTTTATTGCAATGAGACTTCCCTTAGGAGTTTTAACCAACAAATCCATTATTAAATAAAAATTTAAATTTATTATTTTATTGGAAAATTTTGTAGATATATAAGATTAAAATTATCCATAATAAAATAAAGCATTGTCTAAATTTGTGGATTGGATTAATATACCTCCACTACATCACTGGGTACTTATGCTTCAACTATGGTGATCACATAAGTTTAGCCATATCCCCTTAGTCTCTTATTTAGTATATTCTCTTGATTATTGGGACATTTTTTTTGAATAATTCTCCCTTTAATTATAGTTAAATAATTTAACATTATTTATTTGTTTCTTCTCCATGCATTCATTAGCTTGATGAACCTTTTATTCACACTTATAACAAACTCCCATGTATTTCAATCATTTACTAAGATGATTATTTCCAATTTTTTTTCATGATAGGAATTTCTTCATTCCCCTATTCTTATTTGATGCTTCACCATTTTCTTGGTTATCAGAATAACTCTTCTTCTCTTGATTTCCATTGAACATATAATATCTATAAAATTCCTTCTCCATTTTGATGGTACTTAATACTATTTAATCATATGATGAAAATGTTTTTGAAGCTAATTACCTCTAGTGACTTGTCTTAAGAACATACAAGAAATGATTAATCTTTTTTTCATTATCATGTATATAATTTGTATCATACCTATCTAGTATTGTGAAGGTTACCTCATGCTCCGCCACAATCAATTCTTCCTTTTTCTTTTGGATAAGGAATTTCCTATTTATTTTAGTTCATTGATAACGAGGGAAATATTTGTTCAAGAAAGTCTCTTTAAAGGATTTATAATCCATGTGTTATATTTCATATTTATCCTTAGTATCCTATATCAATGACCACCATTTATCAAAATATCCCTTGAGACAATGTACTATCAGTAGTACGTTTTCATTTTCATTACATCCCAATGCCAAAAATAAATTTCAAGGGACTTGATCTACTTCTTAGCTACCACTAGATTATTAGTCCCACTAAAATATGTGGTATTATACCACATGAAATGATCCAACATAGTTTTAGTATTGGTATTCATCATAACCCAAGTAAGAAGTTCTAATATGGTCATGATCTGCTCTGCTCCAACACTAACTGTGTTAACTTGCTCAGTAGGGCAATCCCTAAATTCTCTACAGGTATTGATTCCATTTATTCCATTTGGAACTATCACTAAATAATGTTACACAATATGTTAGCTCATAATAATCATGATTATTGATCCAAAAAATCACTATAAGGAATTATTATAATTATCATGTTTATTTTACATCTAATTCTCAAGGTTACTAAACCTGCTATAATACCAACTATAACTACCCTAACCCAAATAGCCCAAAGTTGGTGGTTGTTTTATTACAAAAAAATAAATAAAAGTTATCACATGAATAAGGATTGATTAGTTTAATAGTCTTGACGAACTAGATACATACATGATTCCCTTATTACGTTGGAAATTAAACATTAAACATAACAAAGGAAGAATAAAATGCTTCCTTGACACTTATTAAAATATTTAATCTTCATAACCTAGGAAACAAAAAAAATAAAATGGCAAGATAAAATTCTCAGTAAAGGTTACATGAATTAATAATAAGTGAAAAGAATTCAATACAACATAATTATTATAGCAAGGTAAATAACTAAAAAACACATGCCATCAATAAATTGAGAATGAAAATGCATCCATAGATTTTGTCATAGTGAAAATATCATGGATAATAATAAATGAATACTAAATGAATAAAATTATTAATTATTTGATTCCATTTATCTATAACATGAACCTTTATACCATCAATATGGTTTAAGCCTGTGGGTAGAAACCCGTTTGATTCTGCTTGGAAACAAACACAAAGGGTTTGTCACCAACTGTTTTGTCTTATGCGACCTATCGATGCATTGGGGGTCTATATATAACTAGTAATCATATATAAATACAATTATAAATCATTATTCATACATGGATTTAATTCAATAACAACATTCCTTATCAAAATATCCATAATAAGTAGATGATGCGGATTTAACAACATTAAAAGTAAACATTGTATGAACAAATAGTAAATGGTTGAGACAATAATTATATCCATGATACAATAAATATGGATATTTAATGAAATATTCAATTAATGATGATCATAAATAAAAATGGGAAGTATAAATACACCATAAACAAGGAATAATGAGTGAATAAGGTATATCTCAATGAAATAAAATTGAGATGAGAAACCCCTTACCTTATGTCCAAAAGCTTTATGTACGTGTACTTAGTGTCCTATATAATGAAATTATATTAATTAACAATTTAGTTCAGAACCTATTTGACATGTATTTGATTTATTATAATTTTATTAAGTTCATTTATGGCTTTTTTATTAGTTATAAGATTCAATTTCTTCGTTCAGGAGTGTTCGTTTCCTTGGTTTTCATGATTGGTTCAATTGTATACATGTATGAAAGATCCTTTAAAATGAGAAATGTTATCCAGAATTGATATTAAATGTTATTAAGGAACTTATAGAAGATTAAATGGTATTATATATCATTTTTCCATATATGAGGATGATTCATTGGATAAAATGTTAATGATATCCGTTTCGATTATTTTGGCATTTTTTTGATTATCACGAACTAGTTTTGTTTTATTAATTAATATTTTGTACATATAATAGTTTCAAAACATTATATAACATATAATATGTATGAAATTATTTTTATTGAACCTTAATATTGGTTTATGACCCACCTATAATGTGGTAATGGAAAATGAAAATTCATTGTCTGTGAGGGCGGTAAATCAACACATCACAGACGATGTTTTCATTTTTAGAATTAAGGAGAGAGGAGAAGGGGTTTCGTTGTGGATATTATATTAACACAATAAAATTATAGTATATGTAATATAATTAAGTTATCATTTATTTTTGGATATAGGAGGTAAGCATAGGATAAGAAAAGAAAAAAATTAAAAAAACTAAAAGAGAACGAAAGAGGATTTTACCTCTTGTTTAACGTCTCTTTAAAAACCTCCTTAAGGCACTTGGGATTTGTCTTTGGATGAGACCAACAAGACCAGGATGTGGGGAATATGTTTGTAATAATAATTGGTCATAATATATTCAATATATAAGGCTTATAATGTGTGAGGAGAAGGGGTGGTGAGAGGTGATATTTATAATGGAGGAGAGGGGTGTTTTTTGATTATTTTATTCATTTGTTTATTATTTTGGATCAAGAATATCAATATTGATGATTCTTGTGACTAAATACAATAAATAGTGCATGTGATTTCTAACCAATGGTTTATTAACTCATCCATAAATCATTCATGGCTTAATTATTCATGTATTTATCTAATATTGTAAATTATCGTATTTCACTTTTCACCAAAAATTCACCCTAACCATTTTTTGGTGTCCAGATTTCAAAAATGGAATCCATTTTATGAAAATAAATTTTTAATTATTATAAATTTATTTTTTACTTAAAATTATCATTTATTATAATAATTTCTATTTTAATATTATAAACGATTTTATGAAAATTTGAAAAATTAATTTTTAAAGACCCGTAAATTTCAAGGAAATTTTTTTCTTAAATTCTATGGGATTTTACATGTACGCAGCTTCTGACAGAACCTGATTCCAAGGCCCAGTGTGCCCAGAATCAATTTCTGAAGTTTAGCTCGGATACGTTCCGTGAATGAACGAGAGAGTTTTTCTATCTTTTGAACCGGTCCTCGAAATTGAAATCCGGGGGCACCGATGGAACCGCAGTGCCGGTATTTTCTTAAGAGGACCCTTACCGAAGGTGAGTTTGCTTGGGAGGAGTTATAAAAAAATGAGGATTAAATGAAAAGTAAAAAAAAGAAAATTATGTTACAATTTTATTCCTTTTACTAAGCGGTAATATCCTAAGTATGGGAGTTGGGGTGGGACCCACTAGTTACTAACTACTCTTGAGAGGATAAAGGTGAGGTGGGGCCCACACGAGCCCCTATCTTTTCACATTCCCCATAACCCCTTACTCTCCCTTTAAACCTCCCCTGTATTTAATTATGTGGCTTCTCCTTTTCCACATTAATAATTCCAACATATCACTTAATTAATTAAGGAACTCATGGTTTAATTAATTAAGTGAATTCAATTTTGAATTTTTATGATTTGAATTGCATGGCTTGAAATAATAAAATAAGAGGAGTCTTATTTTTTTTATTGGGTTGGCTTGTTGAGTAAGAATTTGGGGAGAGCTTTATTCTCTTGAAGAACTTCATCCTCAATGAAGAACAACAACACTTCGTCAAGGATCATCGACTCGGCGACCCGGTTTCTTCCGTCCTCTTCTTCCTCTATGACAAAGGAGGAGGCACCGACGCGGAAACTTGCCAACGATGTCACACCATATAATCTTCTCTCCGCGACAAAGGAAGGGAGACACCGTTTCCTCCTCAGACGCTCTCCATCGACGTTTACGGAACCTCACCCCGCGATGCCATTTTCCGTGACACTCATCGTTGATAACTTGTGTTGAGGTAGGGGTTAATTCTTCGTTCAAGTATTATTTAATGATCTTTGTTGTTTAATGATTGGCCGCTTGTTATAGATATAATGGGAGGAGATCAGACCGCAAAAACACGGCCGATCATCATCCAATTTTTATTATTGATCTTCATTGTGGCTTGAAACGGAGGTGACGTGGTGCCATTGCACCGTGTGGGGACGAAGAGGACCGCAGCCGGAGTGGGCTGTGAAGGAGGAGCGCGGCACCGTCACGCCACGCCGGTGATACCAAAGGAGGTTGTGTCCAGGAGCAGGCCACGACGGAGGGGCACGGCGCCGTCGCGTTGGGCCAGAGAGCCAAGGGGCCGTGGCCGGTGCGGGCCGTGGCGAAGGGGTGCGGTGCCGTCACGCCATGCTGGTCGGACAGAAGCCGCGTCGGTTTTCCAAAGGGGTGGCCGGCTCTACCGGCCGCCAGCGCCACCTGGAGTCGGGACCTGAAGGGTCCTGCGGTTACAAAGGCCGGCCATTAAGGCCCGCCGTTTCGGAAAATAGGGGGTAGCACCCCCCCCCCTTCACACCCCGCTCAGCCGCGAGCCGAGCCGCGGCCGGCCTCCGAGCTGGGCCGCGCCCAGCTGCGGGCCGTGCCGCATGCAGCCGGGCTGGGCCACGCCAGGCGGGCCAGGCCGTGCCCAAATGGGGAGGACCTAGACTTGGGTCGGGTCGACCCGGTTCGGGCCGACCCAGGGGGTATCGGGCCGGGTCGGACCGGGCCCGAACCCCCTATTTTCGGGCAGTTTTGTTCAAACAACCATATCTTGGGCTACAGACCTCCGATTGACACAACGTCAGTTGAATTGGGATCCTCAGATCAAGACGGTTGTTTAGGTATATTAAACTAAATCTTTCAGTAAATTTTGGGTACAGACAGGTTGGGTCGAACCCGAAACCAACCGGGCCCTTGGAGCGGAAACGCTTATAACTTAACGATTGGACGTCCGAATGACGTGTTGTCGGTCACGTTGTTTTACTATTAGTGAGAAGATTCTTTTGGATTACTCCAGTTGAGGTTTGGACGCAGCTGGAGTATGGTCGGGTTGGTTTTAACTTAAAAACCAACCGGGCCCCTGGGATGAAAAAGCCAATAACTCTCAGAGCGAGCGTCTGATTGACGCGTCATTTGTCGCGTTGAGTTCCTATTGATGAGACGAAACTTTTTGATACATCAACTCTGGACATCATGATAGTTGATGTATCGACACCTAGCCTTGTGGAGCAGAACCTCCCGGAATCGAGCGCGCTGTGTGCGCGAACCCTAGAGCTGGCTGCGACTGCGATGACGATGACGACTGTACTTGGGTCCTACGTGGGTTTGGCAGCGAGGACGACTGTACTTGGATCCTACATGGGTTCGGCAGCGATGATGACTGTACTTGGATCCTACGTGGGTTTGGAAGCAATGGTTACTGTACTTGGATCCTACGTGGGTTCGACAACGATGATTTCTGTACTTGGATACTATGTGGGTTCGACAGTGGAGATGATTCAGAGGCTACATCTAATCATCTCCACCCCTCTTCGTGAGTAGTATACTTGTGTGAGATGAGTCTTGAATTTAAATCATTATCTTCGAAATGATTGACTTGTTATCCCGTGTGGATTGGGTTGTGCTTTCCTGTGTGGATTGGGTTGTACTTTCCTGTGTGGATTGGGTTGTAATTTCCTGTGTGGACTGGGTGGAACTTGGGCCCGTGAGTTGGAGCAGAACTAGAATTGATGACTTAGGTATATTTATGGGCATATACCTATGTAGGGTTGGTTGATACTTTGAGTTTGTATATTTCCTTTGTGGTTTATCCTTCGTGGATTCTAGGAGACCTTCGGGAGTCTCGGGGTCCCTACTGAATATCGTTTACTCACCCGTGAACGGGCTATGCCCGCACTACATTGTGTTGGTTGCAGACGACGGACAACGCTGATCATGGTTGAGGCTTGTGGAGTGGGACGGTACCCGAAGGAGGACTATCAGGGGGGACATACACGGAGTGGACAACCAGACTCTAGGAGACGATGAGACTATCTGTTTTCACTCTTCAGGTGGAAGTTCCAGAGGATGTCTTGGTGGTTGCTGCTCTATTTTTCAGCTGTTGTACTTTCTTTTCTCAGTTGTAATGTACTTTTAGTTGGGTTTGTATACTGGCCCATTTACTTTCCAGCACTTACTTTTGTACTCAGTTTACTTAGTGTTAACTTCATCTTGTGTACTCTATGGTGTTTGTTTTCTTATATAAAGGCAATGACTTCCATTTTATCGGGATTTACGCCTTTGGTGCTAGTCGCCAGCCCCTGGCCTAAGGAAGGCAGGCTTGGGGTAGTCACGACAAGGGCCCCGAGGACGGGTTGTGACAAATTGGTATTAGAGGATTCGATTCTACAGCAGAACTCATGACTCTGATAATTTCTTCTGTGTGAAGCAATAGTGTTTAGGGTATTGAGTGTGGTTATCAGTCCAGGGAGTCCAATGTTGGTGCGGCGACCGACGTATCCATACACCAGGACCCTGACTTCTGATTCCGACTCAATGCACAAAAACATTTATTGGATGTGTGTTTCAAAAGTTTTCTTTGTGATTATTTTGTATCATCTCACCAGGTATACTGTATTAACCGTGGCACACCTATTTCTTTTCAGGATAGCCCCATGACGGTAGCCAGCTATGGTTCCGAGCTTTGTGCGAGACGGTATCCCACCGAGTGATGAGGCCTTGGTGCAGGGCCCCATTACAGCGGAGGCATCGACGGTACCTCTACCCACCGAGCCACCGATGCCACCAACCCCAACAGCTGAGAGTGCACATCGACTGAGTGTACTGCATGAGTTTCAGCGGCAGAGAACACCCAGGTTCCTCGGGGAGACTGACCCTCAGGCAGTTGAGGACTGGATGGAGGCTGTTGTCCGAGTCTTCAGATTAGTAGGGACACCAGTCGAGTACTGGCTCGAGCGCCTCTTCCGCTCGGAGTTTGTTCTAGCCACCCTCCGTGCGGTGCACATTCAAGAGCTACTACAGCTGCGGAAGGGAAGCATGACAGTAGCCTAGTACTCGGAGAGATTTACTGATCTCTCACGCTACTCCACGAACATGGTACGGGACCCATTCTTCCGGGCCCGGACCTTTGAGCAGGGACTGAGACATGAGATCAGGGCATCGATGATCTCTCTCTGTATTCCGACGCAGGAAGGAGTACTGGAGAGAGGCTTTCTTGTGGAGAGATTTCTTACTGAGCATACACGAGTAGTGAGGCCTACTGCAGGGCGACACGTAGCGGAGTCTTCTGCAGATGACAGTAGGCAGACATCGCAGAGGTCCAAGCAGACTAGGCCATCTGGTCGGCAACCTCCGGATACTAGCTCGGAGGTGCGAGGAACTCACATCAGAGCTAGTCATTCAAGAGTCAGATGATTCTATGCTTGTGGTGGGCAGGGCCACATGGCTCGTGACTGCCTGAACCGCCATGCAGAGGAACATCAGATAGTTGAGGGACTACCCAGGCAGAGGCAGAGGTTCGACCGTGGCGGTCTGCAGGGAGCAGGAAGATGAGGTAGAGGATCTGTCCGAGAAGTAGGTGGTGGATGACGCTTCGAGGCTCTACCCCCACCACCACTAGGAGGTCCACCCCGACCACAGGGAGCTGGCAAACAGAGGCAGGCTCAGCTTCAGGCAGTGGAGGCCTACGACCACGACGCACCTGAGATGATTCGAGGTACTATCTGTGTCTAATCCACCCTTTCTGCAGTTCTTATAGACAGAGGAGTGAGTCATTCTTTCATTGCTGCTTCCCTTGTTCGGAGCTCAGAGATTCCAACAGAGTCGTTGGCTCGATCCTTACAGCTATAGACTCTTACGGAAGCATACTCGATGATTACGCACTGGTGCCGACAGTGTGAGATTACTCTAGGAGGTGAGAGTTTCGACTGAGATCTTCCTGTAGTGGCGTCGAGGCCTTATAATATCATCTTGGGCATGGATTGGTTATATAGGGTCCATGATCAGATCGACTGTATTAGGTGCAAAGTGTGGTGTGTCCGCACAGATGGGAGCAGGTTCACCTTCACCGGCGAGAAGGGAGCCTTTGAAGTGCAGGATGGACTTACGCAGAGGAGGGGGAAGACGATCACTCATCAGTTGGCTAGCCTCATCCTAGGAGAAGTTGACGTGCGGAGTCTGAGTTTTCCTGTTGTGGTGGATCAATATATGGTCGTTTTTCTTGATGACGTACCAGGACTAACTCCTCATAAAGAGGTAGAATTTTATATTGAACTGTACCCCGGGGCAACCCCGATATCTACTCCATCATATCGGATGGTTCCCGCTGAGCTTCGAGAGCTACGGGTATAGCTGGAGGACTTGAAGGGTAAGTGATTTATCCGACCCAGTGTTTCACCCTGGGCTTCCCCAATTTTGTTCGCCAAGAAGGCGGATGGGAGAATGCGACTGTGTGTCGACTACCGCCACCTAAACCAAGTGAATATGAAGAACAAGTATCCACTTCCTAGGATTGATGACCTCTTCGATCAGCTCAAGGGAGCACGATGGTTCTCAAAGATATACCTCAGGTCGGGGTATCATCAGCTCAAAGTTCGAGATGAGGATGTGTAGAAGAAGGCCTTTAGGTGACGATATGGACACTATGAGTTCTTGGTTATTCCTTTCGATGCAACTAATGCTCCAGAAGTGTTCATGAGTCTCATGAACAAGATCTTCCATCCTTACCTCAATCTATTTGTCTTAGTCTTCATCGACGACATATTGATTTACTCGACTACTAAGGAGGAGCACGCCTACCACTTTCGGGTTGTATTGGACACACTCTGAGAGCACCAGATTTATGGTAAGCTCTCGAGTGCCAGTTTTGGATTAAAGAGGTCCACTTCTTGGGGCACGTCATCTCTGATGTAGGAGTTGTAGTGGATCCTGCGAAGATCGAGGTAGTGCTAGCTTGGGAACCACCCAGGAGCGTGACAGAGGTGAAGAGTTTCCTAGGTTTGGCTGGGTACTATCAAAGATTTGTGCTAGACTTCTCCAGAGTTGTAGCACCACTATAAGCTTTGACGAAGAAGGGGAAACCCTTCATGTGGTCAGATATATGTAAGCAGAGCTTCCAGGAGCTGAGACAGAGATTGACTAGTGCACCTATCTTGAGTCTACTGGAGGAGGGCATAGGGTATGTAGTTTTCTGAGATCCATCAAGGTCCGGAATCGAGTGTGTCCTGATGCAGGAGCGGGTAGTGATCGCCTATGGATCACGACTGTTGAGGCAGCATGAGCAGAACTACGCTACCCATGACCTGGAGTTAGTAGCAGTGGTCTGCGCCTTGAATATGTGGCGACACTATCTGATGGGAGAGAGATTTACAGTCTATTTTGACCACCAGAGTCTCAGGTAAAAATCTTCTCGCAGAAGGAACTGAACCTGAGACAGTAATGATGGCTCGAGTTCTTCCAGGACTCTGACTTTGAGATAGTCTATACTCATGGGAAGGGGAATTTAGTATCTGATGATATTAGTAGGAGGTCAGGCATCCAACTACTTGGAGAGGTGATGAAGAAGTTAGCTGCGTTGCAGATATCCTTCGTGGATAGAGATGGGTCAGCCTTTCTACAGTCGCTCATAGTCACTCCTCCACTACTTTAGCGGGTCAGAGAGGCTTAGTGTGGGGACGTTGACTGTGAGACACGACGTGCACAGATATCCCCATGACAGGAACCTGATGGATTCTATGTAGAAGGAGAGCACGTCGTCCTTTTCAGAGGACGTACCATGCTACCAGCTGCATTGCAGGAGGAGGTGCTAAGGGAGTTTCAAACTTCCCTATTGGTGGTACATCTAGGAGTAGCGAAGATGTACCAGTATCTCAGATGACAGCACTGGTGGTCGGGTATGAAGAAGGCTGTGGTAGAGTTCGTTTCATGATGCCTCACCTGCCAGAAGGTGAAGAGGGAGCACCAGGTACCAGTAGGATTGGTACAACCCTTAGAGGTCCCAGAGTGGAAGTGGGATGAGATATCTATGGATTTCGTGACTGGGATTCCACGTAATTCCAGAGGAAACGACTCCATCTGGGTGATCATAGACCGACTCACCAAGTCGGCCGACTTCTTACCCATCAGAGAGAAGGGCTCAGTGGAGAGCTTGGGACGCCTCTACGTTCAGGAGATCTTACGGCTTCCTGGGGTGCCATCGAATATCGTCTCCGATCGAGATGCTCTCTTTACTTCACGACTTTGGAAGGGGTTGTAGGAGGAATTTGGGATGCAGCTACGCCTGAGCACTGCCTTTCACCCACAGACGGATGGTCAGACGGAGAGGACCATTCAGCCTCTCGAGGACATGCTCCATTCATGTGTCCTTGACTTTGGTCGCAGCTGGGAGGATCACCTTCCTTTGGTGGAGTTCGCGTATAACAACAAATATCACTCCACCATCGGGATGGCACCATACGAGGTACTGTACGACCGACCTTGAAGATCACCTCTGTGCTGGACAGACCCTGGGGAGTCAGCACTTGTAGGACCAGAGATGGTTCAGGCCACGACGGAGAAGGTACAGATCATCCAGGAGCAGATGAGGACTACTCAGAGCCGACATAAGTCCTATGCTGATTGGAGCCAGAGACCACTAGAGTTCGAGGATGGCGACCACATTTTCTTACGGGTCTCACCTCGATGTGAATTACGGAGATTTTGTCGGGGCGAAAAGTTATCTCTACGCTTCATCGGACCATTTCAAGTTATCAGCAGGATAGGCGAGGTGGCTTATCGCCTGGATCTTCCACCGCAGTTGCACCGGGTACATGATGTCTTCCACGTATCTCAGATGAGAAGATACGTGCACGACCCGACGTATATCATTGATCACGGGGAGCTGGACATCAAAGAAAGGGTGACTTTTTCGGAGGTCCCAGTGGAGATTGAGGATCCACAGGAGTGGGTCCTACGTGGATGGTTGATTCCTCTAGTGCACATCAGGTGGCAGCACGAGAACCTCCAGGAGAGAACATGGGAGCGGGGGTCTCAGATGCGTGCACAGTACCCTCATTTGTTCCCCTAGTTGTGATGTATCTTTACAGGGATGTAAATCCCTGAGGTGGGAGTAATGTAAAGACCTGTAAATTTCAAGGAAATGTTTTTCTTAAATTCTTTGGGATTTTACGAGTACGCAGTTTCTAATGGCACCTAATTTCGAGGCCCGGTGTGCCTGGAATCAATTTCCGAAGTTTAGCTCAGGCACGTTCAGTGAACAAATGAGAAAGTTTCTTTATCTTTCGAACTGGTGCTTAGAATTGAAATCTGAGGGCACCGATGGAACTGCAACGCCGATATTTTCTTAAGAGGACCCTTACTAAAGGTGCATTTTCCTGGGAGGATTTGTAAAAAATGAGGATTAAATGAAAAGTAAAATAAAATAAAATTTTGTTACAATTTTAATTCTTTTACTAAGTGGTTATATCCTAAGTATGGGAGTTGGGGTGGGACCCACTAGTTACTAACTACTATTGAGAGGATAAAGGTGAGGTGGGGCCCACATGAGCCCCTATCTTTTCACATTCCCCATAACCCCTTAAAATCCCTTTAAACCTCCCTTGTATTTAATTATGTGGCTTATCCTCTTCCACATTAATAATGCCAACATATCACTTAATTAATTAGACAACTAATGGTTTAATTAATTAAGTGAATTCAATTTTTAATTTTTGTGATTTGAATTGCATGGATTGAAATAATAAAATAAGAGGAGTCTTATTTTTTTGTTGGGTTGGCTTGTTGAGTGAGAATTTGGGGAGAGCTCTATTCTCTTGAAGAACTTCATCCTGAATGAAGAACGACAACACTTTGTCAAGGATCATCGACTCGGAAACCCGGTTTCTTCTATCCTCTTCTTCCTCCACGACAAAGGAGGAGACACTGACACGGAAAATCACCAATGATGTCACACCATATAATCTTATCTCTGCAACAAAGGAAGGGAGATGCCTCTTCCTCCTCGGACGCTCTCCGTCGACGTTTACGGAACCTCACCCCGCGGCGATCATCATTGAAAACTTGTGTTGAGGTAGGGGTTAATTCTTCGTTCAAGTATTATTTAACGATCTTCGTTGTTTAATGATTGGCTGCTTGGTATTGATATAATGGGAGGAGATCGGACCGCACAAACATGACCGATCCTCCGCCCCTTTTTATTGTTGATATTCATTGTGGCTTGAAACGGAGAAGACGCGGTGTCGTTGCACTGAGTGGGGATGAAGAGGACCACGGACGGAGTGGGCCGTGATGGAGGAGCGTGACAGCATCACGCCACGCCGGTGAGACCAAAGAAGGTCGCGGCCCGGAGCGGGCTGCGGCAGAGGGGCGCGACACCGTCGCGCCACGCCACGCCGGTGAGACCAAAGGAGGTCGCAGCCCGGAGTGGGCTGCGACAGAGGGGTGCGACACAATCGCGCCATGCTAGAGCTCCAAGGGGCCGCGGCTGGGGCGGGCCACGGCGGAGGGGCGTGGCGTAGTCGCGCTGCGCCGGTCGGACAGAAGTTGCGGCCTAGGGCCGCGGCCATTTTCCAAAGGGGCGGCCGGCTGAGCCGGCCGCTGGCGCCACCTGGAGGCGGGACCCAAAGGGTCCCGAGGTTACAAAGGCCGGCCATTAAGGCCAACCATTTTGGAAAACCGGGGGGCAGCGCCCCCCCCCCCCTTCGCACCCCGCTCGGCAGTGAGCCGAGCCACGACCGACCTCCGAGCCGGGCCGCAGGGCGCGCCCAGGCGGTCTGGGCTACGCCCAACTTCGGGCCGGACCGAGCCGCACCCAAATGGGCCAGACCCAGACCTGGGTCAGGTCGATACTGTTCGGGCCGACACAGGGGGTATCAGGCCGGGTCGGACCGGGCCCGAACCCCCTATTTTCGGGCAGTTTCGTTCAAACGCCCATATCTTGGGCTACAGACCTCCGATCGATGCACCGTCAATTGATTTGGAATCCTCGGATCGAGAAGGTCGTTTCGGTATATTAAAATCAAGATTTAGGTAAAGTTTGTGTATGGACGGGTTGGTTTGAACCCAAAACTAACAGGTCCCTTGGAGCAGAAACGCTTATAACTTAACTACCAGACGTCCGAATGACGTGCCATCAGTCATGTTGTTTTCCTCTTTGTGAGACGGTTCTTTTGTCTTACTACAATTGATGTTTGGATTCAGCTGGAGTACGGTCAGGTTGGTTTTAACTTAAAAACCAACCGGTCCCCTTGGACGAAAAAGCCAATAACTCTCAGACCGGGCGTCCGATTGACGCGTCGTCTGTCGCGTTGAGTTCCTATTGACGAGATAGAACTTTGTGATACATCAACTCTGGAATTTATGGAAGTTGATGTATCGACACCTTGGCTTGTGGAGCGGACCCTCCTAGAATCGAGCGTGCTGTGTGCGGGAACCCTAGAGCTGGCTACGACTGCGACGACGATGGAGACTGTACTTGGATCCTACGTGGTTTTGGTAGCGAGGACGACTGTACTTGGATCCTACATGGGTTCGACAACGATGATGACTGTACTTGGATCCTACATGGGTTCGGCAGCGATGGTCACTATACTTGGATCCTACGTGGGTTTGGTAGCGGTGACTTCTGTACTTGGATCTTACGTGGGTTCGACAGAGGAGATGATTCAGAGGCTAAATCTAATCATCTCCACCCCTCTTCATGAGTAGTATACCTATATGAGTTGAGTCTTGAATTTTAATCATTATATTTGAAATGATTGACTTGATATCCTATGTGGATTGGGCTGTGCTTTCCTCTGTGGATTGGGTTGTACTTTCCTGTGTGGATTGGGCTGTACTTTCTTGTGTGGACTGGGTTGAACTTGGGATCGTGAGTTGGAGAAGAACTAGAATTAATGACTTAGGCATATTCATGGGAATATACCTAAGTAAAGTTGTTTGATACTTCGTGTTTGTATCTTTCCTTTGTTTTTTATCCTTCGTATATTCTAGGAGACCTTCGGGAGTCTCGAGGTCCCTACTGAGTATCGTATACTCACCCCTACACAGGCTATGCCTACACTACGTTGTGTTGATTGCAGACGACAGACAACGCTGATCTTGGTTGGGGCTTGTGGAGCGGTATGGTACCCGGAGGTGGACTATCAGGCGGGATGTACACGGAGTGGACGGCCAGACTCGAGGAGATGATGGGACTATCTATACTCACCCTTCAGGTGGGAGTTCCGGAGGACGTCTTGGTGGTTGCTGCTCTATTTTTCTATTTTTGAACTTTCTTTTCTCAGTTGTATTGTACTTTCAGTTGGGTTTGTATACTTTCCCATTTACTTTCCATCACTTACTTTTTTACTCAGTTTACTTAGTGTTTACTTCAGCTTGTGTACTCTGTGGTGTTTGTTTTCTTATATAAAGGCAATGCCTTCCCTTTTATCAGGATTTACGCCTTTGGTGTTAGTCACCAGCCCCTGGACTAAGGAAGGCGGGCTTGGGGTAGTCACGACACAGGACTTGAGGATGGGTCGTGACATAATTAACATCTTATAAAATTATATTTTAATCATAATAAAAAAATATTAATTTATGAATATATTTTTTGAAAATATATTTTCCTTTAAATTTTTATATTAATTATAAAATTGTCAATATACATTTACATTTCACAAAAGAAACCAACACTGAATTTAACATTTTAAAACACTTATTTACTTATTATATGATATAAATAAATCATATTTTCATTTATGATATAGATAAATTTTATTTATAATTTCATAGGTGAGGTCATTATTCTAATGGATACATTACTATTCCTAACGGTTATATTACTATTCCAACAATCATGTTAATATTTAATAGTATATCATGGTTCATTTTTGAAACATAAAATATCAAATAAATTGAATTTATTTAACAATATACATAACATAAAATCTTGGGGTGTGATATTTTATATATGGTGGAGGGGTTTCTTATTATGGTAATTTTTTACCAATGTAGTGTACATCAAAATACCTCTTAATTTTTTCAAAAAATGGATGTTTTCAAGCATCAATTTTCATTTTTAGTAGGTGTTGGTTTTTATTTGAATTGTTGAATACTTTTTATATTAGAGTGACTAATAATTTCTATTTCTATATAAATCCAATATTGTAACATAATTTACATACGTCTCTTATAAATTCTTACTTTCAGTAAAACTTAGGGAGTAAGATATATAAACCTAATTTATTTTGAAGTTTTTGATTTGATTTAGAGCTCATAGTCTATGCATTTAAATGATTTATGTAATAAACTCCTAATACCTATGAAATTTTTATTCATTAAGATAAAACTGGTGGATGAGTTAATGATTCTTCCTTTTAATTATTATATTCACTCACCCACCATTTTTTTCTAATTACTATGTGCTAATTATTTGAGTTTTTCTATCTTAGAGAAAAATAGAATCTTTTATGAACATTTAAATGAAAATTGAAGTTTGTATAATTATTTTCAAAATTTTCAAGATCAATGACTTTATTAAAACTGAAAACAACTTTTAACAAAAACATTTTATTTTGAGAAAACAAATCATCCTTCATTACTTTAGAAAATCAATGGAGGAAAACTTATTTTAAAGTCATCTATTTTTTGTAATCACAATTATTTCATGTTTGAGATTAATTTACTATCACAAAATTTTATTATTTGATTACTTGAGGACATGTAAGGATTTAAGGTTGGGGGAATTTTAAGTCTCCCTTTTTGGATACATGTTTTGCATACTATTTGATGACATTTTTATTTTTTTATTAATAAAATGTGAATTAATTGATAATATTTTTAATATTGGTTAATTTTAGTGGAAATTATAATTCTGTTAATATTTCTATAGAAATGATTATTTTTGGGATTAATTGATTAAAATGTTCATTGAGTTAAATTCTATAATTTTAAGAAAAAATTTCATATTTTTTTAGTTTTTTATTGGAATATTAAATTATAAATTCTTTCATGTGTTGGTTTTAAATGATAAAGTTTTATGGTTTTATCTTAAATAAATTTTCTTAAATAAAACAATATGTGAAGTTTTTATTTCTATTAAAAAATGACAGTCCCTGTTTCTTATGACTTTGATTTTTATTTTCACATGAATTTACCAATTTTTTATGACATTATAATTTCCATATGCCTTTGGGAGATATTTTATAAGAATCAAGGACCTTATTAAATTCCAGGGTGAATATGGACTATGGTGTAAAGGTTAAGTACTTATAATTTAAAGTTGAAGTTCTTTTAATGTAAATGTTTCAAGATGCGAAGATCCTTGTAAAGGTTAATTCATTCAAGTGTAATGGTAGGATGAAGTTCATATGAATTGAATAATAGTATTCCAATATTAAAAAGGATATATATAAAGTTATTGAACACTATGTAAGGGTCAGATGGATTCTATGTGAGGGTAAACCCTTATTTTAGAAGTTGTGGAAGGTTAACTCATTTCTCATGTAAGGGTAATGTAACATTTTTGAAATTTCATAAAGGTATCCTTGACTTAACATGGTACTGAATAAAGGTAAAGTTATGCACTATTTAATGATCCCGATATGTCTTCATCCACTATTTAATGGTATTATCACTTCGTTAGAGTTCTATGGAAGTGTACTCAAGCACTCATATAAGGGTAACTATAATCCTATGTTAAGGTAAAAGTTGTATCTAATTACCCATGCCAGGGTAGTCATGATATCTTGTAAAGGACATAGATATATATTAAAATCTATGTAAGGGAAATAAAATTCTTCACAACAGATCTATGTCATGTTCCATGGAACATGAATTCTTAAAAAAATTCCAACAGAGTCCTAATCCTCAATCTTATTTTAAATCAAAGGGAAGTCCAAACCGATTTTTAGAAAGAGTGTTTGAGGAGATATTGAATCTTGATGATGAAGAAAGAAGAGAAACCAAGAATCCCTTATTGGTTTATCTATATATGAGGAGGTGTTCAAGTTAAGTCACCTAAGGTAGAAGATGGTCCATAGTATCCTGTGACACATGAAGTTTAGTGATTTGAGGCTAATAGTGCAGACTGTGAGATGTGAATTGGGAGCCAGTGCGCGACTTAATTTAAAATAACTAGGACTTGAACATTATAGAGGAATTCATCATTAATTCTTTGGTTTTATCATAGAACAATTAAGGAGGATTGGACTGGACCTAGGGTGTGGGCAAAAAATAAGAATTTCAGCAGTGGAGTTCAAGATTAGATCTCCTCGATAAAGAAAAATCCCTTCTTTATCCTTTCCATTACTTTATAATTTCGTTATTATGAATTTATTATACATTTTTGATTTGAATAATCTTTTTGGATGAACCATTCTTGGGGGAAATATATTTTACTACTATTCATTCTTTATATTTTTCTTTATAAAATTTCTTGCTAGATCACTGCTCCTCTCATTTTTTATTGAAAGAAATAAAATATTTAAACCTTCAAAGTCAATGATAGATGTCTTGATTGAAATATTAATTTTTTCAAGAAACATTTCTTCATAGAAATACCATAAAAAAGACTTTAAATATTGACTGATTAGTGTTCCCAAACTAAATGACAAATTGTATTATTTTCCAATATTTTATTTTCTTTCATTAGAACAATGGAAGATTAGTTCAATAATAGGAAATATAATTTCACCAAATTCATTAATTACATTTCATACCTACTTTATTCTTGTGTTTATTGTGTTATTTCTATCAATTCACTATTGTTATTTCTTTATTGACACACAAAAATAATATCATACCTCACTTCTGTTCATTTCTTTCCTTGATCTCTTTTATTGAGTTCTTGTTTGTTTATTGGAATTATGTACACCTTCTTTGTGGGTTTGATCCATACTCGTTACAATTCTAATTTAATTAGGAAAATAAATAAATAATTTGAATTTTCCAATGACATGAATCATGATGAAAACCACAAATTTATAAGGAATAAATGAAGGCTTGTTACTAAGGGTTATTTTCAAGAAGAATTCATAGATTATAGTGATAATTTTTCCTCGGTAGCTCATATTTAGTCCAACCAAATCCTATTATCCTTTGTAGTGAATTTTTAAAATGACTTATAACTTAAAAAACCCATAATTACATGATTTATAACAAGGGTTAATTTTTTTTACATTTCTAAGATCTTTTAAGTTTATATATTTCGGAAATAAGGTAAAAAATTATATAAGAAACTGGACACTACCACATAGTATACATTTTCCCACAAAAACAGACCTTTAAGTTTAGACCCGGAATTCATTCCATGAAGTAGATGATATTGATGCACTGATCTATCATAATAGAATCCTCATTAAAAGATAATATAGATTATATAACAAGATGTTTAGTTATAAAATGTTGGATCTAGTGTATTATAAATTTACAAACGCCATCATGCATTTTCAGTTTGTTGGATATCCAGCATTGAATCCAGTAAATAAATTTTTGGAGTATCCAAATTGACCACAATGAGCATCCAATGCTGCATAAAAACACAGAAAGGAATAAGTAATGAAAGAAATGAAAATATAGTTGATATGATTAAATTGTAGAGTTTTACCCCTGAATTGTTGGTATTAAAAAGATTATGTTATCCATAATTTTGTTTTCAAATGATTTGATCAGGGATGAAATTATTTAACCCTCTTTATCAGAATTTATTTATTCCTTTTAAGAGGTAATATGAGGAGTAATGAGTCTAAATTTTTGTTAATGGGGAAATCCATTAATTTTTTTAATATATAGACCTGCAAAAAATATGAAATGTATATAGTCATTATTATCATAGTATATCAGATTTTGTAAAATCAAATCATGAAAATATACCTCCTGTATACATTTACAACTGAGGCACCTAGACATTCATACTTGAGTATTTACTTTACATTTTGAGAACTAATGTAATCTAATTCTTCCCCTCCATACATATTTTTTTCAAAATCAACTGTGTGAGTATTTCCATCTATCAAATTTTTATCCACATGAGCCTACAATTATATTAAATGTGGATATATAATGTGAGGGGTGAAGGTGATCTCATTAGATCGTTTCGATCAGTTGGTTGATCCTTCAGATAGTTTTGAGCCGATATTTTGTTTCACACCCTTCCCTTTGTCATTCTATAATAAGATTCATCAGTTCAGATCTTTTTTTATTAAATGTTAAAGGTTTATCTTGAAAAATAAATTGGAACTGAATACCTCCTTGTCAACATGTTTTTTACAAGAATTGATAGCCATGTGATGAATATTCCAATAACTTTTTCGACCGTATGAAATCCGTCATCGTAATTTGGAATATGTAGCTCAGTGCTCAGCTCATGAGCTAGTTTAATCGAAACTCTGACACAACCTGCTAGAAGTGGTCTGCTGTGTAGCATGTTGTTCTGCATATTGAGCACTTTAGCCCTCACTAAAAGGTGATGAGTGGGAGTTTATTGATATAAATCACATTCATTTTCACCCTATAGAATATCAATATAGGAAAGGTATTAGTGCCTATGAGATTAAAATTTCCCAGAAACAATTATTTTATCATTGATTACCTCAGCTAAGTAAGATTTTTTAGGGTAATGGATGGCCTCAAAATTGGTGGGGGGTGGAGCGAGATCTTCATGCACGGGTTTGATTCTATGATTTTTTTTTATTTCTGAAAATATGTTCGAGGTGTCACCCCAAAACCCGCACCTTTGACACGACCATACAGTTCGGGCTGCTTCATGGCTGCTAAAAGTATGTCTGCATCAGGTGTAGGTGTTGTTGATTCCTATGACTGTGTAAGATAAAATATATAGGAAAAATAAGTTATCCTTATTATGTAACTGTGATTTAAAGAAAAAAAATTTATATTATTTCATGCTTACACATGTTTCCCACACTTTTTGCGTGTTTTCATCTTTCAATATCCCATCTTTATTTACATGAGCCTCCTTCCATAGCACATGTCATGGGATGTAAGTGAATTTATATTTCGAGTCATCAATCTACATATAAATATAGGAAGATGGTTATGGTGTTGTTTTATGTCACATAAAATTGTTACGGTAGATTTAAAATACGTACCAATTTTTTCTCAAGTGAAGTGTACCCCATCCTTGTTTTACGGTAGGGGTATGCTGGTTTTGGTTCCCATTCCTTATTTTCAGCACTCAGTTTATATTTGATAAATAAAAATTTATTAATCAAAGTGATGAATACAAGCAACATCAAACAATGTATTACAAGACATAATATACCTAAAAAGTCTGCAACACATGATGTCTTCTAAATTCATCCTGCACTCACTGGGATATCAAGTGTGCATAAAGAGGAGGTAGGTGCAGCTTGATTTTCCCTTCAACATCTTTAAGATGATATTTCATTAAAATTTCATGTATGACTGTGAATCCTTTATGAAACTCTTAATACATATTCCTTATGTGAGGCATCTATTATAAATTCACTCTGCGAGGGATGATGAAGAGTAAGTAATTGTTTTAATATTTTATTTTATGTTAATAAATTAAATAAATGATATCATAATGTTATCCTAATCTCTTCCCTCATTAGTGTCTTAATCCTGGTGATAACATGGTGCCAAAACTGTACATCAATCAACACACATTTCTAAGTGATGATTCCAATGTAGCTACTAAACATGGCTTTGTTGGGGTTAACATGCATACCTTTCTTATTCCACCCCACCTCAAATTTTATGCCTTCTGCTTTTTTATTAAGGATTTTGCATAACACTATCAAACTACAGTGCTCTTGTTTTTTTGTGCTTCCTGGGTTTCATTGCCTACCGTTTCCTCAGTTTTACCATCATCATTATGTTTCTCTAGGGCGCTAGCATCGACACTAGGACTCGTGTCAATAGTTTGAGAAACCTATTGTACCTTAGCACTAGGACTGGTAACAATTGGTTGAGAAACTCGTTGTTCCTCTTCATTGGGACCAACAAAAAAAGGTTGAGAGAGCTGTTGTTCCTTGGGATTGGGCACATTAGCAGGTGCAGAAGTCATTATCTGCAGAATTGGTTCAACATTTAATTTAGATTAGATAAAAGCAACAAATAACAAATAACAAAATAGGGTATCATGATGTATATTACAATAAAAAATAACCTTATTAATGAAATACTTTTTTTAAAAGCTGATGAGATTTGACCCCTCTATTGACTATCAAAATCCCTTCATTGCGATCTCCTCTGACATAAAAACACCATCTACATTGGGACCACTATGAAATGATTGTGAAGTCCTAATGAAAGGGTTATCCTCCATTTAATTTTAATCCAACCCTTCAGTTGTTTTGGTCGATAACAAAATAATTGACCAGTTTTGGTTTGCAGGATCTAGAACATAAAATACTTATACTGCCTGTGATGCCATTATAAATAGTTCGTCTTTATCCCCTTTGTTACTGAAATCAACATTCACGAATTCCAATTCATCTATTTTTTTAACACTCCTATTATCAACCAAATTTTATTGAAATATTGGAACTTGGAATTTCATTTAATCCAACTCCCATATTTGTTTGATGATGCCAAAGTATGAAATATTCACATAAATTGGATTTCTTTCCTTAGCACTGGAAACAAGCATCACCTTAGCCAAAATTGTAACCCACAATACTTTATGGTACTGTCTTCATCATGCTCATTAGTATAGAATGTATAACCATTAACTATATAATCATTTTAATATTATACATAAACACCTTTTCTTAGATCTAGACGTCGAATTCATTCAGAAATTGAGTTTGTATTTTCATCTGACTTCCTAAAAACATTGTCCCAAAACCATCCTATAAACTATCGATTATGTGTATCTGATATCCATTTTCATCCATAGATGGATTGAAATGCATAATAATTTATTTGTGGGTTTGAACATATGGTTCATCTTTCTATTCTCCAACTCCAAATATGAAACCTTTTCTTTCAAAACTTTTACTACCTCTGACTGATCATGAGTAGTGTCTATAAACTCTTTCACATACTCTAATCAATCGAAAAAATCTAAATAAAACTTGTTAAAGGAATATTTAATTTCTGAAAAAAAATATTTACTTTATAAAATTGATCTTCATGTACCCTGATATCACAACCCATTTGATTTGACCACTAGAGCATTTGATTATATGATATTTTCTGAGTCTTGGTCATTTCATCCAAAGATTTTAGGCTGTTCTGAATCTATACTACCAATTCCATTAGAACTTTGAAAGTCTCCATTTTCTCATTAAAGCAATTCTGAATCAATTTGAACCTTTCCTCAAGATTATGAAATAAGGTATGGTATCAATTAACCTTTTCAAATTTAGACAAATATATTTGAAAACATTTTTAGCAATGAAAGTCTCTGAGTCAGATAGTATTGTTTATGGTTTGTGAGGTTTCGATATTGAGGATTAGAAATTAGGTTTTGAAACTTCTTTAACTTTTTATTTTAATTTGTTTGAAACTTTCTTGTCATCTGAAACGAATACAATTTCCATATCCTTATCCAACTTTAATTTTTAAAAAACTTTTTTCTAAGAATGTTGATATTGTTCTTCATCTTCCTCTAAAGATGTTTTTATGCCTATTTTGATAGTAACTTGAATTTTTCTTATGAGGATAAATAATTTTGAGACCCATGTAAGTCATAATCAGTTTTAGAATGATAAGTTAAATCTGATGATGATGAAGTTGATTATGATGTTTTCTTTTATTTTATCTATTTATCGGACTCTGTTTCTTCATCATCTTGTTTCTTTTCTTCTTTCTCTTATTCTTTTTTCAGATCCCTCTTCTTCTTCTTCTATTTAGATTCCTTATTCTATTACTCCTTATTTTTTTCCTTGAAATATTTTTCTTATTATTATTCTTATTATTATTCTTCTTCTTATTCTCTAGCTTCCTCATGATATATCTCTAATTGTATTGCTATTTAGAGAACATATTTTCTAACACTTTTTTAAGAAGATTCTTTTTTTTGATATTGATGATGTTACTTATTAAACTATTACTTTTCCATTATTGATAATATAAGGGAAAATTGATGGTACAAATGAAGTATCAATGAAATCTAATATGATATCAAGATTAAACTGGTTGGTATATGAAACTGGTTGATTTGGATTTTCTGAATCCCTCTTAACCCCCTATAAAAAACATTCAACAACTCTTATTTCTGCAAGAATTTTCTTGTGTTTATTTTTCTTTTATTATTATTCCAATTGGTAAACTGATCAAATTATCAATGATCTTCCTCACCAGGATTAATATAATACTTAGGATCCCTTAATTTTTTGTTTTCTATTATTTCCATTATCTTTATTAACTCATCATCAGATTTATACCTTTCTGTATTTTGTTTGTTCTCTGGTGGGGAATGATCTACCTTTATTTTCTTATTTTCAACCGTATCAAGATTCTTAGAAGGTAGGGCTTCATACATATCCCCATAAACGTTTTAAGTAAACTTATTTGACTTTTTATCAAAGACTACCGTCATTATATAGATAGAATCTTAGAAAGAAATATTTTCTCTGAAAGGGTATGACTTATTCTAAACTTGAATAAGTTCTATATATTTCACAAGTAACTTATTGATGAAATATGGAAACATAATGATCCTCAACATAATTGAGTCACTCTTTATAGCCTCCACCATAATGAAAAAAATTTGAATAAGTTTATCTTCCTTATATTAATCAGGAAATCCAAAACAAATATATCATAAACCTTATGGGTGTACCTATAACCATAGCTATGTATCAAATAACCTTAAATACAGAGTTCTACAACCCTAAAGTCTATATATAAGTGTGATAATTTTCTCAATTTCTCATAATTTGGAAACAAATATGATTCTACCTTGAATTTCACAAAAGATCCCTATTTATCAAGAAACTTATGTGAAAGTAATTATAAATCACTTTCCAAAGGGAGGCCAACTAGATATGATACAATTTTATATGAAAGATTTTATTTCTTTGAAATCATAGAAAAATAGATTTTATCCTTCCCTTCTTCTTTAACAATCTCAATAGGTGAATAAAAATCTCTCACAATTTCAGGATAATACAAATCAAAATCTTTATTCGGGTTTTCTAGACATACATTTTCTTATCCTTATAAAGATATAATAATTTAAAGGATTGAATCATACTTATCAAACCAATTTCACCCTAAAATATGTTCATAGAAAACATTCATTTTTTCATAATCTTATTTGGTTTCCATCGTAATAAGATTTGAGTCCGAGATCAGTATAAAGCGAAAACAATCAGACTGGTGGATTTAAGGGGCGGTGAGAGTCAGGAGAACAACTTATGTAAACCAATGTGGGATAGGGGTTGTACCACCTTTATATAGGCATGATAAATGTCAGTTCTTATTCCTGAAATAATTCAATGGATCAGATTAAAACCTTAACAAATCTTACATCTGATATTTAATCAAAGAAATTTTTAAATATAAATTTGAACTCTCAAAGTTTTAAAACATTTTATCGTAGTGAGAATCATTCTGATTATAAAAACTTTTATAATTTTGAAAAAATATCAAGGTTTCTTTAAAAACTAAAATAATAATAAGGAAAAAAATTATGAAAAAAATTAATGAATTAGTGAAAAAACTACAAGAATAGAAGAGTAACTTTCAGAGCATAAATTTTCATCATTATGAGTAACATAATCTTCTTGGTTTTAATAAAATAAACTAATTTTGATAGTTTTTTAATAAAAAATAATTATGGTAGTTTTAAAAATTAAAACTAATTATGAAAGTTTTATTATGAAAACTAATTATGATAGTTTTAAAAGGAAAACAATTGTCCAAAAAGGTTTTTAATATATTTTCAGTTCATAACGTCTAAAAAAATTATATGTTTGGAAATAAACTAGATAATACTAACTCTAAAAAGTTTTATAAATGTTTGAGTCCAAAAAAGTCATTATAATAAAAAAGTTTAGAAAACAAATAGTGTTTTAGATTTTTTTTTGAAAAAAATAGATTTAATCACCCTATGAAAATCAGTATGTTAATGTAAGGAGATTGGTAAAAATTAACTAGATCTGAATAATCAATTTACATTGACCATTCCAATATTATGTTTAATGTATTCAAATATATCAGAAATAAGCGGTCTTGCAAAAATATCTTCAAATTATTCTTATATTCCTATGAATTGTAAAATTATATCTCTTTTTTTATGTGATCCCTAAGAAAGTTATGTCTTATATATAAGTTTTTAGAACATGAGTTATTTTAAGGATTTTTATTTGAGGTAATGGAACTTGTGTTGTCACAAAATATTTGAGTTTTATTAAAACTCATTCCATAATCTTCGAGTGTGTGTTTCATCCAAAACACTTGATCATAAATACTTACAACAACTATATATTTGACTTCAATAATGGAAAGTAATAATGAGTTTTGTTTCTTACATGAACAAGAAACAATATAGTGTCCTAATGAATGACATGTTTGGGATGTAATTTTTCTATCCATTATACACCCATAAAATTCCAAATCTAAAAAACGTTTTAGTTCAAAATCATTTCTAGAAGAGTAGAAAAATCTTAAATACATAGTTCCCTTAAGATAACAAAAAATTAATTTTAAATCTTTAATATGGGGTTCTTTTAGATTGGATTGATATCTAGCACATAGTCATACTGAAAATATCAAAACCAAATGACTAGCTATTTAGTTAAGTAAACTTCCAATCATAACACTAAAAGTTTTGTAATCAACTATTTTCCCACCCTCATCAATATCTAAAGTATTAGAGATATCAATAAGAGTACTAATACTTTCACTATTGTCATAACCAAATTTTTTAAGTAATTACTTTATATACTTATGTTTATATATACAATTTTCTTTTAGTTTTTGTAAAATTTGAGAACCTAAGAAATATGTTAACTCACCCATCATACTCATTTCAAAATCATATTTCATAAGATCTAAAAAGTAATATTTAAAATAAATATGAGTTGAACCAAATATACTATCATCAACATAAATTTATACAATAATAATTTTTTTATTTACTTATTTTATAAGAATAGTTGGATCTTCAGTTCCCTTAACAAAAATTTTTTATAACAAAAATATTGTTAACCTATCATACCAAGATCTTGGGGCTTGTTTAAGTCCATAAAGTTCCTTGGTAAATTTATAAACAAGTTTTGGATGTTTTTTATTTTCATAACCAGAGGGTTTTTCTACATAAACATCATATTGAATATATCCATTAAGAAAATTACACTTCACATCCATTTGAAATAGTTTGAAATTTAAGAATGCTAAATAGGCTATAAGTATTCTAATAGATTCACATCCTTCTAATGGAGAATAAGTTTAATAATATTTTATTCCCTCTTATTGATTATATATTTTAGAACCAAGTATATATTTATTTCTAACTATTATTCAATTTTTATAACATTTGTTTCAAAAGACCCATTTTACTCTATTTACAAAAGTCTCTTTATTACATTCAACTAAAGTTTATAATTTGTTCCTTTCATACTCATTGATTTCATATTGAATGGATTTTGTCCAATCCTCATAACCAAAATCCTTATTTTGATTCTATGTTTGAATTGAGATAAGAAATATAGATGTTAAAATTTATTTTTCAAGGAACTTATAGTCCTAACTAGTTGATCTACATCACCAATGATACTATAACTAGGATGATTCCTAAGAAACAAATGACTCTTGGGTTTTCAAAAGTCTCTTCTTCCATAATAGGTTTAAAAAAATCATGATTAATAACTTCCGAAACATATTATTGATTAATTTACTTACGATAATCACTTTCTACTATTGGATGAAAATAAATTTTATAAATTACATCTGAAGATGTAGGATGAGTTTTTTTGAAAACAAAATGATCAGTTTCATCAAACTTAACATGTACCATTTCCTCAACTGTACCTGTATTTTTATTAAGAACTCTATAATCCTTATAAGTAGTGGAATACCCTAAAAATATTCCTTTATTAGAATTGGATGTAAAATTATATAGATTATCTTTAGTATTCAAGATGAATAATTTTCAACCAAATAATTTTAAGTAAGAAACTTTTGGTTATTTTGATATCTAAAACTCACAAAGAGTTTTATTAATTAAAGGTATAATTAAAAATAGATTTATAGTATAACAAGAATTAATAACCACTTAATCCCAAAGAAGTTTATAAATTGAGTATTCAATAAGTATGGTTCAAGTAATCTCCTAAATAATTCTATTTCTTCTTTCAACTACTCCATTTTTCTAGGGAGGTTTAGGTGTTGAAAAGTGATGTATAATACCTTTCTTACTACAAAAAGTCTCAAAATCAGAATTTTCAATATCTCCACTATGATCGCTATGAATAGTTATCAAGGAGTTGTTTTTATCATTTTTAACTGAGGTTATTTTTTTTAAATAACTAAAGGCTTCAAATTTTATTGTTATAAATTAGACCCACATGTATCTATTGTAGTCATAATCTAAAACATATACATAATATTTCCCACCAATAATTCAGATTTTTGTAGGGGAGAATAATTACATGTTCACTAACTATAAATCATAAAAATATGAAACTTCCCTAATATGTTTAGAACTTGAATTATATTTATTAACATATTGACAAGGATCATAGAATTTTGAAGCATCAACCCTAAGTTCTGGTATATCCTTAACATGTCCTTTCTTTGTTAACTTAGATAAGTTTTTAAGGTTGAAATTTACTAAACTTATATTAGATAACAAGGATTGATCTTCTATTTCACTAAGTAAAGTTAAATCATGGATCATATGGTCTTCTAATTTTATGGTGTAAACATTCTCTAGATGATTAGGAGAAAGAAAAAACTCATCTTTTGAACTATGTACAATATATTTTTCATTCCTGAAGTTTACATGATAAAACTCTTCACATAATTTACTTTTTATGATAGAGCTGTTCTTTATTCATACAAAAAATAATATATTTTAAATTAGATCTTTTCTAAGAAGTACAATGTTACCAATTACAATTATTTCTCCTTGAGACATATCTTTAAAAGTTATTTTTCCACCTTTCTACTTGATAATATTCTTAAATAAATCTCTATTTCTAGTCATCTTCCTAGAACAACCACTATCCATGTACCAAATATTTTTTTGGTTGGTACTTTATCTATTTTACTGAATAAATTATTAGATTTTGGGAACCCAAACATTCTTGGGTTTGGTATTTTTAGAAAATAAGATTTTAGTGATCCATATTTTTCAAATTTTATTTTTATGAGTAAATTTAATTTCTTTAGAAAATCAAGATTTATGAAATCCTAAATATTGTACTATATTCAAAGAAAAAGTTTTCTTACAATGTCCATCACATTGTCACTTATTTAAAAATAGTTCAATTTTAAGAACAAGGTAATTGTTACTAAAAAAAGTTTTTAATGGTAGAACCCATTCTGATATTATTATTATAAGTTATAATTTTCTTATACATTTTATCAAAGTTTTCCTTAAAAATGGTATACTTGGATAAAATATTCCCAATGATAGAAATGTTAGACTTTAGTTTTATAACTAAATACTTATCCTAATTTTTAATAGTATTGGAACTATTTTTTTTAAAAATAATTTTGGTAATGTAGTATTATCATAAATAACTTTTTCAATGTATTTTGAAATAGTATCCTTTTAATAATAATTTTTATCAAAATCTTTTGAAAGAACTGATATTTCAATAGTTAAACGAGTTACTCTTGAATCTTCCTTAACAAGATTTTCTTTGTAATTATCATGTTTTTTATAAACTCTATATTTTTCATTTTCTAATACTTTAGAAAACTTAGAAGCCTCTTTATAACAAGGTAGAGTATTTTCATAATTATCTAAGGATTATTCTTAATATTATGATGTTGATTTTTTTTATTATCACTTTCAGGATAATTATAATTTAAAGAAATATTGGTAAGACATTCATATTTGTGTACCTTAGCAATCAAACACTGATTTACCATAGTTAGTTTTTCAAAAATTTTAATATTTATCTTTCTAAAATTATTGTTAGTGGAAGAAATTTCTGAAGAACCATCCCCACCACTAGAACTCCATGTATCAGAATATTTTAAGCTTTTATTATTCTTAGACTTATAATACTTCTTCATATTTAAATCTAAATTTCTTTTCTTTCTATAATTTATTTTCAACTTAGGACAATCTAGTCTGATGTGTCCTATCTTCTTGCATTCATAAGAAGTAAATTTAGAATCTTTCTTGTCATTTATATCCTTATGACTCATTTTGTGCCTGTATTGAAAATATTTCTTTCCCATGATTTTGTTTATCCTTTTAGACATATTTTTTAATTTATTACCAGAAGGTGTTGATAAACATGAATTGGATTTAACAATGACTTCCATATTTATTGAATACTTTAATACTTTCTCTCCTGAATAAACTTTAGTAGGAACTGTAGATGTTTTAGAAAAAGCTAATCCATCATTTTTATTTTTATATTTTTATGCATATTTATTTAATATTACTTCATATTTCACGAGGTTTTGAATAAGATCATCTAATATAAGATTAATTATCTTTCTCATATCATCCCTAATAGTTCTTTTAGATTCCCACTCATTAAGAATTATATAAATAATATTTTAAACAAAAATATTATCATCAAGAAATTTATCTCCAAGATTCTGAAAAATATTGATAATAGTTATAAAACATTGGTGTATCTTGAAAATTATGTAACCAGGTAGAAAATAAAAGGATTGATAATCGACATGAAGCATAAATCTTCTTGTTTCAATAACTTTTGAAGTACCAAAATGGTGACTTCTAACGTTTTATAAATATAGTTAGATTCTTCACATTATGAAATATGAATGTATATAATTCTATTCATAGAACATAATACAGTATTCCTTACTCTATAATTAAGTTTAAAATCAAATTTATCTTGATCTTTAAGGATTGTAACATCATTATCAGGAATTTTTTGATTTCTAGTAAGGAGAACAAAATTTTCTACTCTAGTATTGATAAAACAATCCCTCATTAAATCTCTCTAGTATTAATAATTAGCACCTTGAAAGATAAGTGGTATCCTTGGATTGATATTTTCAAGTGTTAGAACATTTAACCCTTCCATCATAAAAAACAATAGAAACTATTTTCTACACAAACACATTAGTGTAAAAAAATTTATAAACATAACGTTTATATAAAAATTCAATAAACTTGTAGTTGATAAAGAAAGTAAAAACTCAACATGTATAAATAGTATAACTAGTTATAAAACTAAGTAAAATAATCAGAATCATAGATTGTCCAATTATATTGGAGTATATTTTTATCAGTTTCATAGATGTACTTATAAAATGTTTTGTTATAAAGATAAGTATAATAAATGACTTTCTAAAATAATGCACAATGGAAAGATAGATCTTGTACAAAGAAGAAATAAACCACTTATAAATTTAAGAATGACTTATAAGCTATTTTAAAATATTTTTCTCTTTTAAACATAAGATTAAAGGTATTTAGAAACCATAAATTAATGTATCCGTAGATTTATACTTACTGTAATGTCTGTCTATCCTTAACAAAAAATCACTTGATATGATGATGAAAACAAGCATTTTCTTTTTATCCCTAAAAGTCCTCGATAAGATGATCGACGTCTGTATTCCCAACCCCAAAATCCCTCGATCTGATGGATCTGATTTAATATCATCCAATCCCTAGACTCCATCAATTGGTATAATGATCCGACACAACACAATAAATGTTCCAATTTAACTAACCCTAATAAGGATTCCTTAGAATGATAACTTTATAATGTATTACAAAGACTTAGAACAATCGGTTCATGCTAAAAAAATCCTTAAATGACTTGATTTGAGAAATTTATCATCTCCCAACTCTTCAAATGGAAGACTATATATAGGAAATATCCCAATGGTCATATTTATGAGTTAGTTGTAATGACCTTGTACATTTTGATCTTGACAACTCATCTATAATTGAATGTGTGGCATCATTTTGTTTTAGCACCATTATAATGCTAACTAGTATTCCATTTGATTGAAACCAGTCTGTATATTCAGATTATAAACATATGATAGTCTGATGGACTACCTATCATTTTTCAATATGATAATCCTTATAAGGATTAGTTGGATGTATCGGTATCAGTATCAGTCCGATGATCATGACTTTTCTTAATACAATAGACAAGTCAAAAGTCTAATCATTAGTAAGAACATAGGTCAGTCTGATGAATCTTATGCATCCTTAGTCTGATGGATCGTATTAAAGAATTATAAGTTTAAATTCTTAATTCATTAAAATTATTTTTATTTTAGGTAAAAAGTAATATTTTCTATAAAAACATACTAAAACACTTGGGATATAAAAATTTAGTAAACATAGTTTTAATAAGATGTTTGTGATTTCCAGAACTAAAGGAATGGAAAAGTAAGAAGTAAAAATTATTACTCAACAATTTCAACATATTTATCAAGGGATCTATCTTATAATAATTCAATTATACACTTAGAGACTTAATTACATATTCAAGAAAATGAAACACCCCATGTGTGGCCCTTAACACAGTCTATTTGACCTCAATACATCCCATTGGGATTAAGAGGGGTTAAATTCGTCATTTATGAAAATAATTCATCATCTATACCATGGAAAACCAAACAGATATCTCAATGACACAAGAACACAACCATATGCACTTATAAAAATCAACATGACTATGTGATATATCTTATAGACAACCTGCCTCAATTTTCAAGATGATTGTTAACTTAACCTTGTCCTTTAGGTATTTTGAATAAGAGAAACTACACAAGATATATGTAAAAAAGAATCAAAGAGGAGTGTTATACTCACTCAGATTTTCAATCAACACCTAACGGTGCTCCAAACAGAATAGAAAAGAGGGAGATCAATCCTTGGGATGTTTTGGAGGAAGGGTTCATCACCCTTGGTTGTTGTAGAATAAATGGGGAGGAAATTAGGGTATAAGTTCTTAAGGCCCAAGGTTGAAAATGTTAAAACCCACATTTTTAATGGGGCACATGGGTTGGCCACACGGCTGGCTAAAGAGTGTGGCACCCTTTGTCCAAGAAGGGGATAGGTCGTACACTTTCCTGGGAAGCCCACACGGTTTGACTAACCATACAGGATGGCTCTATCCATGTGTAATAACCCAGGTACTTATAAAATATTTTAATTTTATTCTGTAATTAATTAGTTTAAATCATTATAAATTTATAATGAAATAAGTGGTATTTATAAGAATTAAGGAATTTGTACTGATAGAATAGTAACTTGTCCTTAGGAATAGTAACTTGACCATTCAGAATAGTAATTTTTCCAATAGAATAGAAACATAACACAATAAATTATAAATAATATTTAGCTATCTTATAAGTGAAATGATGATATATTTATATTATTGAACAAGTGAATAATTTTTTTAGAAAATTATAAATTAAGTGTTGGAATTTTTGCGAGTCATAAATATTTAACTACAAATTTTTAATTAATATAATGATTTAGAAGAAAATATATTTCCATAAAATATATTCATGAATTATTATTTTTGTTTTCTTATGATTATAAGATAATTTTATGAAACTTTAATTAATTTTTCAAAGTGTTATAAAATTAGTTATAGTTTTAAAAATGGTATATTTCAAATAAATTTGGATTTTAATTAAAAATTAAATTTCTCTTATTTTGAAAATTATTTTCAGAAAATGGAACTTATTTTTTAAATATATATGTATTTAAATGGTTAGGGTGACTTTTTGGGATTTTTTTGAAGTAATTATTTTTTGCTGAATAGTGAAATACGACAATTTATGAAATAAGCTAAATACATGAATTATTGAGTCATGGATGATTTTATGCTAAGGTAAGCACCCTTGTTTTGAAATAACCTAAAATAATTACTATTTTTGGTCACAATAACCAACTCTATTTCTTATCTTGAGCCTAATAATAAAATAATGATTAAAATAATGGAAAAACCCTCCTCTCCTCCACTATAAATACCAGCCCTCACCCCCTCTTCTCCTAACACCTATAAAGATCTTATAATTTCCCAATTTATACCCAAAATTTTTCCCAAGACTCTTACTCATGTTTAAGAACTACTGGTCTCACCAGAAGGCCAAAACCAAGGGTCTTAAAAAGGATAATTTAAGGGGTAAAAATTATCATTCATTTTCTTTTATTTTATTTTCAATTATTTTTGTTTACCAATACTCTCTTCACCTCCCCTTATCCAAGAGGAATTAAAACTATATTATATTATATATACATAAATTTTATATTGTATATAGAAAAAATAATCAACATACTTCTTATCCTCTCCCTCTTACTCTAAAAATAAAAACACCGTCCGCGATAAGTCGATTTACCGACATCGTGGACGATGTATTCTCAATTTCCATTACCGCATGTACGGATGGTCATAAAACCATTTTAATGGTTGAAATATATTGTAATTTTTATTATATAACCTATTTTATGTTATGGAATTAACATATATACAAAATGTTTAATTATATAACGAAACTAGTTCGCGATTATCAAAGAACCACAAAAATGATCTAAATGAATATCATTAATGTTTTATCTAATGATTCATCATCAAATATAAAAAATGATTTATGGTGTCATTTAATAGTATAGAAATATATTAATACCATATCATTCCACTTCTAGAGTTTATCTTCCATTTGACAAGAAGACCAATTACGAACTGACCATGGAATCCATGTAAAGAACGCACCAGAAACAATGGATATAACAAAATATTATTAATAAATGGGCGGAATGATGTTATAAAATGATCATATAAGGTATTATAAAAATAAATATGTGTAACACCCCAATATTCCTTGGTACGTGTCCCTTTTAATAATGCAATAGCTTGCATTGTACGCAACTTCGAGATCCTAACACACCGCGACCAATCAAAGTAGCCGTTATGAATAGTAATACCCACTTTTGGAAATTTTATAAATTTTATCATTCAAAATGGACTTCATTTTTGGATTCTGAATATTTAAATTAGCATAGGGTTAATTTTTGGTATTTTTATGAAAACTATCTTTTTTGATGGATAGTGAAAAACACTGAATTATAGTTTAAAACCGAATTTTTATTTAAATAATTATTTATTTTATTTAAATTTATTTTTCATAAAAATAGATACATAATACCTATATAATTTCAATTTAATTAATTGGAGTCAGTTTATAATAATTTTAGATATATAAAAATTTTATTGAACTTTTTACAGTCTTTTACCCACCTCCTAGGAGAATTTACAAATTCGCATAAAACTTAATTTTACCGCTTCTACGAGTGGAATTTCAAAAATCAGAGAGACACAATTGATATCAGTAAGTAAAATTTGGTTCAATAAGATGAAAATAATTTTTTGTGAATAGTAACTTTTTACTTTTATTTACCACGGTTTAAAGTAAATAGGGTAATTAAGGGTAACAATGATATTATTATTACCCTAAAACATGTCCTAATTCTATTGTATAAGTATAATTCGACCAACAAAAACCTTATGAATAAAATATGAACCTATTTGGTTCACTTGGATTAGATTAGGACATTTATTATCATTTAATTCAAAGAAGAGTTAAAAGAGTTAAAATCAAAGTTTAATAACTAAAACATTTTTAATAGAGGGTTACACATAAGTTAAATTCGACTATAAATATTTATTAGGAATATAAATATATTTTCTACATAATTATATTTTATTTTTATTTTTTATACATTAAATAATTTAATTTATTTATGACACAATGATGATGCAGTAATTACCTAATTAATAAAATATTAAAATAATTGATATTATAAATACCCAAATAAATGTAATTTGAGACTTTTTATGAATTACAATATTTTTATAGGTTAATATGACATATTATGATTGTTTAGATGAATTTTTTCGATGTAATAATGCTGTTATGAATTTAGCAAAAACAAAATACCAAATAGTGTCAAAATTGACATAAAAGAGTTTTTAAAAAAAATATTATATGATTAATTGATATTATTTTCCTAAAAATATAAGGTTATTCATCCAAAATACTTATATAATGATAGGTGTATCATTAAGGAACCACTTGGGGTTTGATTAGAAGTATATAGTATGTTTATTAACCATATAATATAAAAATACAAAGAGACATGGTAAATGTCAAACTATTTAACTAAGAGTTAAATCTAAACGTTAAGGTTAATATAGTGACCAAAACCTATATAAAAACTATTGGTTGAGTGGTTTGCGACCCATAACCACCTTAGATTTTATATAATCCATTTTGGAGCCATTATAAACTGAAAATGATTTTATTATAAAATAATATTTTCTTGCTTTTCCTAAGGTTCCCCTCACCCCTCTTATAAAAGGGCACTCCCCCTTCTCTCTAATTCACAGCTTCAAAGCCATTTGGATCGGCCAAAAACTACCCAAATACCCTATAAGCTATCCTAAATTCATCCTAGATGCCTTTATTTAGTCAGAAATCCAACCTAAGGAGCCCTTTTGATCAAATCAAAAGGAAGAACCTGAAGAAGAGGTAAATATCTCACCACCACTTTCATGTTCCTTTCTTATTCCACTTCCTTTTTCATTGTTGTTTACATTCTAAAATAACAAATCCTGTATCTTCTATATACTATGATGTTATTATAAATATGTTACAACCAAATTAATTATTCTATTCATCCTTTGAATGACATGTCACCATACGTGCATACGTACGGATTACCGTCTCCACGTCGTTGTGTAATTCTTATTCAATACATTATTATTTGGATGGGTGTAATAATGATGTGTAATTCATGTAAATAATAAATATAACATGATAATTATTCTGTATATATGATATACCTTCCAATTATATATTATTTTAATATCAAAAGAATGATATTGTCGCTCGTGCGTAAGTACATATTACCGTCTCCAGGAACGCGATGAGATTCATTCCCCATCGTATCCATTCAAGACTAATTTTCATTTGATGATTAAAAATAATGTATAGTGACTTGATATAATTCTGGATATTAATAAGATACATTATATCCATAACAAATATTACTCATATAACAAATAATATAAAGGAAAACAAATCCGTTAACATCCGAAACGACGATAATACTAAGATATTATTAACAAAGCAATGTTAGAAGATCATATATGATATCATATTAATGTATATGATTCTTGTATAATTTAATAATAATTATATAACCATTATACAGGAGGTTAACCTACCCTTGACCAAGGAAAATTATAAGGTAAGGGTTAATTTCACAATCTCTTTATTATCTGAGGTTGTTTATACATAATTATCTACTGGGACCTCTTTATCATCCACATCCATGTTTCTTAAAAATGTATTTCAAAACATTCTTAATATTTTATAGACTATGGTTTAAAGTCATTTATACCCTTTTTTTACTTTTATAATATGTTTATAAAGGAATCTTTCCATCGATTTCCAAATAAGGTACTTTATGACATTTTCGACAAAATTAAGATAAGAATGTTTTCTTAACTTATACGGAGGGTGCAACTATATTAAATCATTATAACATCGTCAAAGCTTCACTTACATGCTTATAATAATATTTTCAAAATAAATGTTTTCTTTATAATTATGTGACTCTTAAATGATTTCAAAATAGGAAGATATATTTCTCTAAAAAAAGGTTTTTATTTCATCTATGTCAATATCCTTTGATAGATTTTAGGTTTATTTGAAGTTGATTTATTATGATACAAAAATTCCATATTGTCTTAAAGGTTTTGTGATATGTTTGACTATGGATGTGCTATCTATATACCATTCATGGTTTATGGTTAAAGTATTAATATTTCATATGATAGCTTTAATATGAATGTTTATGTTATATTTCAACCTTTTCATATGAGCAATGTATTAGACTTAGTAAGTTATTGGTGGAGCCCGATATAGCTCCTCGATGCATCGGTAGGTCTCATGAGACAACTAGAAGTGGAATTGGCTGAGGACATTCCCAATTTGATATATGATTTTGGCCGAGGCCTTAATCATTTTAGATTTCTTGGCCGAGGCCTTGAAAAAATGTTTTAGAATGTCTGGAATTATACATTCCCTCATTATGAAAATAATATTGATGGTTCATATGGTCATTAGACTAGTATAATACCTATGATTATGTTTTATTATGGCATTATTTACTCAGGTCATATTCCTGCCATAAAAGTATTCATGTTTCTTATTGGTAAAGGCATGTGGTTTTAGTTATTCACCATGATTACTATTTATGTTATCTTCCGCTGTATTTCTTACCCTTACTGAGCATTTGAGGTCACCCCTTTATTATGTTTCATTTTCCCAGGATATGAAGAAATTAGTTATGAGTGACTTACAGGCATAATCTAAGAGGCTTGGATGTTTCTAATGGAATATATTCGTGTTGTATTTGTTTTCAAGCTGTAAAGTTAAACTTATGTATGAATCTTGTTTCCAATAATACTGAAATGATCGGTCTTTCGAGACATGATTTCCTTGTGATCATGAAAATTTTAAGTAATAATTCACCGACTCTGGGTAACTAGGGTTGGGGATTTACATATGTTTCTGTAAAATATTAATGACACTCTTTTAACCATTATACAGGTTCTTTAAACATGTTTGAAGTAAGATGAACCCAAGGCAAGGGAATTCTTAACCCAATTTCCCTTCTTTGGGTTAACCTTCTACTTCATTGATTATATGGTACTATGATTATTTATGTAATGAAATTTTTTATATTATATTTTATTATTTAGAATTATAGTTTATACAAATATTCCTTTCATTATATTAATTCTCACTTCAATTATATGATTTTTGTGAGGGGCCTTTCTTTTAAAACCTTCTTTTCAAATTCTATTTGAAAAAATTCAAAAGTAATGTTTTTATGCAATTATTAATGTTTTATGATTATGTTCTAGTTCTTAAGAATTATTTATGATGAAGGGTGGGACCTACATATCTCTAAAATTCATTGGGTATGTGTAATTTGGAGGCTGGCCATATGGTTACTCCAAGTGTAACTACGATGATTACACCATAATGAAATCATGAGGGTAAAATTGTAAGGTATACATAAGGTTTGCAAATCATAAGGTATCCCTGTGGGTTATAATATTAAGTAAGTAGTTACCCAAGACACCTTTATGGTTTTATTTATGATTTCTATGGAAATTTCATGTTTCAAAAAGTAAATATATGATACTTTATGGGTGTGAAGTATGTGTTTGTGAAAATTATTTCATATGTTTATATGTATTCAAGGAATGACAATTTATCTCCTTTTTAAATCCCTTACTAAGATTTTTGTGTTCATACTAAGTTTTAAAATATTTTTCATAGGGTCTATGTAATGACCTAATGTTTTATCAATGGAATCCCCTTATTATAATTATGTCATATATTATAACATCCCATTAATAGCCCAATTAAAACTTTATAAATGATGAATTAATTAAATAAAATTTATTTTTAGAAGTTAAGGAACATATACCAATGAAATAGTAACTTGTCCTTTGGAATAGTAATGCGACCCTTATGAATAATAAATTGGCCAAAGTAATAATATCCTCACCAATAAAATTATAAATAAAATTTATCCTTCTTATCAGTGAAAATATGATATAATTATATCATATTATAAGTTATTAAATATTTTAAAAATTATTAATTAAGTGCTAGTATTTTTGAAAGTAATAAATATTTAATTACAATTTTTTTGACTAATTTAATAATTTAAAATAAAATATATTTTCATAAAGTTTATTTATAATTTTTTTATGTCTTATGATTATAAGATAATTTTATGAGACCTTAATAAAATTTTTCAAGTGTTAGAAAGGAAGTTTTAATTTTAAAATTTGTATTTTCCAAGTAAAAAATGATTTAATTAAAAATTAAATTTATCATATTTAGAATATTATTTTCATAAAATAGAGTTCATTTTTGAATTCTACACATCAAAAAATGATTATGGTTATTTTTTTATATTTTTCTAAAGTACTTGATTTTTTTGTGAATAGTAAAATATGGTAATTTATAGTATATGTAAATAAATGAATCTTTGAGTCATGCTTGAGTCATGGATGATGTAATTGAAATTTTTTTAGAATTAAAATGAAATAATTACTATATTTAGTCTTAATAATCAACACTATTTATCATGTTGAAAAAAATAATAAAATATTGATTAAAATAATGGGAAAACCCTCATCTCATCCACTGTAAATACCCCCCATCATGCCCTCTTTTCCTTACACCTCTCATGACTTGATAATTCTCTATATTATTAGAAATACAATTCCAGAAACCCTCCCCCATATCCATAATCTTTTTTTATTAACAAAAGGCAAAAAACTAATCCCATAAGGAGGCTCTCAAGTGGAAGGAATTAAGAAGTAAAACCCTCTTCCATTTCCTTTCAATTTCTTTTCAAGTTCCTTTACTTTATTTTTTATCCTCACATATCCTCATAAAAAAGGTATGAAAAATAAAATAACATAAATATTATATAACTTTTTTTATAATGGAATAATTCATCATCATCTCTCCTTTCCCCTCCTTTTACACTTGAAATGAGAACACTATCTGAGATGTGTTAATTTATCACATTCATGGACAACAAGTTTTCAATTTCTATTACCATATTAAATTATGGTCATGAAACCATTTTTATGGTTGAACCAGATTATTATATATTTAATATATCCTATTTAATATTCTAGAATCATTTTTTACAAAAGGTATTAATTTATAAAACAAAACAAGTTCATTGTACGCAAAATTGCTCAAAATAATCCTAGCGTTTATTATTAATGATTTATCTAATGAATAATACTCACTTATAGAAATAAAATGGAATTTTAATATTATTTAAGTCCATTAATAACATATAAGTTCAGTTCTTGACAATTATCCCCATTCTATATAATTTTTCATACTCATATTCAAGTGAATCGATAATGAAAACCAAGGAAATCAACACTCCCAAATAATTAAATTGAATTTCATAACCCACCAAAAGAGACATAAATGAACATAATAAAATTATAAAAAATAAAATAAATGTATAAATGGTTTAATAATTATTAATTAATTAATATATTTACATTATTTAGGACATCAATATCAAGTGCATAATCATTTCAAACAAAAGGTAAGGGATTCTACCCGAACCTCATTTATTCCTTTGGGTTATTCACTATATATTTCTACCCAAATTAAAATATACTTTATTTTTATTTAAATCTTATAAATTATGTTTATATGTTCCAAAATCATGTATCAAGATCCGTTCATCCTTAATTTCAGGGATATACATGTTTTTAAAAGGTTCCCTACTCCATTCTTCCCAGTAAGCAAGCCCGGTTTAAGGGAACTTCCAAAATTCTTACCCATTTTAAAGTGTGCTCTATAATTTTTTTAATACACATATATTTTTATAAAATAAATCATTTTATCAGAAAAAACTATCTTGGTTCAATTCTGGTTTCAAGACAAACAATTATTCCTTTTCAATTTTAAATAATCTTGAAAGCTTTCCATTAAACCGTACTAAAATGTTTTACCTCTAAAGTTTATTGAAAACTCTTTTCACTTAAATTTGAAATCACTTATCATGATATATTCATATATTAATTTATGAATTTCCATGTATTATTTAATTTCTTTCTTTCATGGAAACTTTTACAATATTCCCATTTATCATGATTTTAACTTTATTATGATACCCACTTCTTTCTATGGGTAACCCTTATATTTATGTTTGATTAATTATGTATGATTCTTTATGTGGAAATCATATTGATGAACAAGTTATAATGAATGTGACCATATATCACTCCAATTAATTGGGTATGGTTTATTCTCAGGATACTTTATTTGCAGTGATCTTGGTGGTAGCCTTGAATCGTGCCCCTCTATGTGAAATGACATTTGACTCATACTACTCTATATGTAATGGGCCTTGAATCATGATAAGTTCATGTTTTATATTTCTGAAAAATTACTATGAATCCATGATTATATGATCCCATGTTATGATTCTTTATGTTTAATCATGTTCCATTCATTTTTATATCATTATGTGATTCCTTCTAAACCATGTGTTGAGCTTGATTTTAAATATTATTCCCTTATTGGGATTTTTTGCTCATACCTTTATTCATTTTATCCCCAGGTAATCCTATGTATATATAAGGGTTCAGGGGATTATAGTATATCTTTATGAATATTAAATAAAATTTGTTATTATTTTTGGAATCATGTTTTTAAATTATATATCAAATCTCCAAGACACTAGACCTTACGATCCTTGTCTTGTAATTTGATGTATAATTATACATAAAATCATGTAATGATATGTTTAAAAGACTAGGGATTATATAGTTGGTATCAAAGGAAATGTTTTGTTATTTTTGGAAACTATGAATAGAGCTGTTTAGTAAGAACCCTAGGGATAAGTCTATGTATGAGAAGACATCCCTAAATTTTGGTAAGTATAAAGTATGTGGTTTATCATGAAAATAAATCCTTGTCTAGATAATAATAGTGGATGTAGTTCTTGAACAGATGTACCTAGGAGTGAAAACTCTAACAAGGTGTTCTGGGCCTGACTCAGGGTAACCTGGTACATGACAACATTCCTTAATATGCAACTGGTTTGACACTCTTGGTGGATATGCTTTGGTAAATTCATACAATAATTACAAACCATTATTAAGGGAGCAAAGAAAATTCCCATAAGAATATATGTTAAGAATCAGATCAAGGATAACCTAGATTGAAACCTAGGGAATCACAAGTTAGTATGTCATTTTCCTTAAAGAGTTTATAATATTATATTAAATGTTTTCTTTTTATGTTTATTAGATAAGTATTAAATCCCCCTAATTGCACTTTATTTTTCATATATAATGGAAGGAAATATAAGAATATGTTCTAACAATCAATGTGATAGGTAATTTAATGACTTCCCTAATTAAATACCAAATATGATGGGAATAGGTGCTCAAAACTTTATGAAAATACTCACACAACTGGATCATGTTATGAATAATACCATGAATTGTGTGGAACAAACTTCTTCTCCAAGGAAATAGAAAGTTTTTGTTAAATATTCCATGCGGAAAAGGCCTCTCATGTTTAGTGGATATTCTGATCCCCTCCTTACAGAACAATGGATTAACTCCATGGAAAGGATATTATCTATCCTCGAGTGCTCAAAAGAGGAGAATGTTGTGCTGGCGGTCTTTTATTTTTATGGGGAAGCAGATTAGTGGTGGAAACTGATCAAAGATACAAAGTCCAAGGACTAAATTGATTCCATGGATTGGGATGAATTCAAGAACATGTTTTTAAATAAATATTTCCCCAATCCCTCTGTCTCAAAATGGAATGTGAGTTCCTCAGATTTATGAAGAAGTAAGATGAGTCTATCAGGGAGTATAAAGAAAAATTTATAATGATTTAAATATATGTCTCTGGCTTTATCATGAATACCAAAAGAAATGTGGATTTCTTCTTTAGTGAACTAAATTTGAGTCTATAAAAAGTATTGGTGATTCGAGACTTTGACAGTTATAAAGAGATTTTCTATTGTTACCTCAAGGTGGAAATAGAAATATGAGACTCTTAGTGGTCTAGTGGGTTTGATGATAGAAAACAGAAAATGGAGATTAATATGGGTGGAACAGAAAATAAATCCCATGATGGAAAGAAGCTCCAATATCCCATGCGTCAAAAGTTTGGGAAGAAGTATCCTTAGAACCATCTGAAGGGAATTAGGAAATTCTTCAAATGTGGAAGAATGAGGCATCTGGCTAAGAAATGCCGAAGGTATATGAAGAGTTCCACTAATGTGGAAGAAAAAGGAAGGTTCAGGACAAAACTCATCCTGTATTTCAGTGTTTCAATTACAAGGAACATGGGAATTTTTTATACCAATTCCCTAATCCCAGGGTTTTCGGATGCAATCAAACATAACCTATAAGGAAAAAGTAAGGGAATATGCTATCACTACCATTGAGGTGGAGTCAGAAAATGATGTGGTGAAAGATACACTTGTTATTTATCAAAGAATAGAGAACATACTATTTGATTCTGGTTCTATGTATTCTTTCATATCTTACAAGTTTAGTAGACCTATTCAATCACCACATAAAAATTTGGATCTTGAGTTATTTGTGAGAATAGAAAATGGGAAAATTCCTACATCCAAGGTTTATAACTCCTCCTTGGTAAATGTTTAGGGACTAAACCTCCTAGAAAATATTTTCATACTTCCTTTAGTGGTGTTTGATGATATTTTGGGCATGGATTGGCCATATTTATACAAATACAATGTCAATTGTTGGGAAAGGGAGATCACTATTAAAATCCCAAAGCTTCCTCTAATTCTATACAAGGGTAAGAAGAAAAATAAATCTCCTTTAGAATAATTCTCTCAAGTTATGACATTATTTCCCTATGAGAAAACATATCTAGATCAAATTGTTGAGATAAAGGAGAGAATCATGCTTGAAGATTTGCCCATCATGAGGGATTACACTAATGTATTCCCTGATGTATTTTTTGGTCTTCTGCCCGACCGAGAGGTTTAGTTCTCAATTTAACTTATTCTTGGATATCTTCCTATATCAATGAAACCTTATAGAATGGCCACCATAGATGTGGAAGAGCTAAAGAAGCAGTCACAAGAGAATCTGGATAGGGGATTTGTACACTTGAGTGCTTCACCATGGGTTGAACGAATCATCTTCTTTAATAAGAAGGATGGATCAATGCACCTCTGTATTTATTATCATGAGCTCAATAAAATCACAAGAAAGAAAAAGTATCCCCTGCTATAGATGGATGACTTGTTCGATCAGCTTTGTGGGGAGAGATATTTCTCTAAGGTGGAACTTCATTTGGGATATCATCAATTAAAGGCATGCAAGGAAGATATTCCCAAGAATGAATTTTGAACAAGTTTTAGACACTATGAATTCATAGTTATTCTCTCTATACTCACTAATTCTCCAGAAATTTTCATGAATTTAATGAATAGAGTTTTTAGATATTACCTCAACAAATTTTTGGTAGTCTTTATTAATGATATTATGATATACTTCAAGAGAAAGGAGGAACTTGAAGAGAATTTGAATACTGTGTTGATGACTTTGTGAATGTAAAAAATTTATGAAAAGTACAATAAATGTGAGTTCTAGATGGAGGAAGTATAATTCTTGGGGTATGTTATCACCAGTAGAGGGATATCTGTGTACTCTTCCAAGACAAAGGCAATCGAAGAGTGGCCCAGACCAACATCTGTAATGGAGATCAATAATTTCCCTGACCTAGATGGGTGTTACCAACAATTTGTGAAGAAATTCTCATGATTTTAAAACCCAATAAACAATATTAAATAGAAGGTAGTTAAGTTTTTCTAGATTCAAGAATGGGAGGAATGCTTTAGGGAGATAAAAAAGAGGCTTATCACTACTCCAGTACTCACACTCCAAACAAGTGGAGAACTCTTTGTGGTGTACAATGATGCTTCAAAAAAGGTATTAGGTTTTTTACTGATGAACAATGATAAAGTGATTGCCTCTACCTTAAGGAAGTTGAAAATTCACGGGAAAAACTATCCCATGCCTGACCGGGGAGTAGGCAATTGTGATCTTTGCATTGAAAATATGGTGGCATTATCTCTATGGGTAGAAGTGTGAGATATATACTGATCAAATGAGTCTCAAATATATATTCACATAGAAGGATCTTAATATGAACCAGTGAAGATGGTTGGAGCTTATCTAGGATTATGACGTCTCAATCTACTACCATCCTGATAAGGCAAATAACGTGGCAGATTCTCTAAGTAGAAAGGATCCCGAATCATTGTTAATGATGATAATTGAGAAGGATCCAATCTTCTTAGACCTTCAAAAGATATACATAGGAATCATTAAGGGACGAACATCATAAATCATTTCTCAAATAATTTCTCAACCATACCTTGTGTATAAAATAAAGGATTCTCAAATAAATGATGCGAAAATTCAGAAGAAGGTGGAAACTATCAAGATTGAGAAATCCTCTGAGTTCAAGATCAATGAACATAGAGTTGTAAGTTTTGGGTCCTGACTATGTGTACTGTCCAATCTAGAGATAAATAAAGAGATTCATAGTTATGCACATAGCTCAACCTTATCTATTCACCTAGTGAGCACAAAGATGTATCAAGATCTCTTGGAGAACTTTTAGTGGGAAAATATAAAAAAGAGATCACTGAATATACATCAAAGTGCCTGGATGACATGTTGAGAGAATGTTCTATGGAATTCAAATGAGGATGAGACCAACGCCTTCCTCTGGTTGAGTTATATTACAATAATATTTACCACTCTAGAATCTGAATGGATCTATATGAATCCCTTTATGGGAAAATGTGTAAAACACTAACATGTTGGGATAAAGTCAGTGAACGTAAGCTGCTAGGACCTGAGATGGTCGAATAAATGTTAGAGAAGGTTAAAATCATTCAGCAACATATCAAGGAAGCCCAAAGTAGAAAAAATAGTTATGAAAACAATCTTCGATGAGACCTTGAGTTAAAAGTTGAAGACATGGTATTCAAACTAATATCTCTTTGGAAGAGGGTCCTAAGATTCCAGAAGAAAGGGAAGCTAAGTCCCAGTTACATCAACCCCTTTGAGATTCTTGATTGTGTCAGAGATAGGGCCTATCAACTGGCACTTCCAACTACCATTTCTAAAGTACTTTATTTATTCCACATATCCCTCTTAAGGTAGTACATACCCGATCAGTCAAATGTACTGACTTCAAAGGAGGCATAGTTGGAGAATGATCTTTCTTACGAGGAGTAGTGAGTGACGATCTTGGATCGAAGAGATAATGTTCTATGCAATAAAACTACTCACCTAGTCTAAGTACTATGGAAGAACCATAAGTATGAACACATAATATGGGAACTGGGGGAAGCAATGAAGGATAAGTACCCACACTTTTTTTCATATTAGAATAAAAAATTAAATTTTAAGGCCAATATTTAATAAGGGGGGAAGAATATAAGTGTTAGGTCCACAAGGATGAATACCCTAAGAGGGGGGGGGGGGGTGAATCAGGGTATGAATAATTTAAAATTAACGCCCGTTCTGATCTTGTTTTGCTGTTAAGAAAAACACTCTTCTCTCTATTTCCTGTTGCACAAAGTAAATAGAAAATAAAGTATGCACAGGACACACCAATTTTACTTGGTTCACCGCAAAGGGCTACATCCAAGGAGCATACGCCAGGAAGTTTCTGGTCGTACAAATTCCACTAAACTTCACTAGCTGTGGATTACAATGTTCGGGATAGATCACTTCTATGACCAGGCTCACTGCCTTTACAAAGTTTAGTGTCAGCTCACTACTTTCCCAAGGGTCACTCCCTATTTCTCTCTCTCTGGATCACTGCCGGTGGAGAGGATCACCTTCTTCCTCTTCCTAAGATCACTGATATGTGAAGGGATTCACTCACAGTTTATAGACCTGTAGGTATCTCCATTTGCATGAAAGAATGCATCCTCAACTGTTGATATATGCTCAGTTGAAGTCCAACTTTCATCCACTGATGAATACCTCTTTTCCCATGACCACTGGGCAACAACCTTTGGAAAGTACCTTCGCAAAGCACCCTACTTTGCGAAGCTCCCAATTTCGCGAAGCTCAAACAAGACTTCGTGAAGCTCCTGCATTTTCGCGAAGCACTTTATCAATGCACTCTCGTGAAGCTCAAGCCATCCCAAAGCAACATCCCTCACGAAGCTTACTAAGACAACATGGAGCTCGCAGGTTTCGCGGAGCTACAATAGCCGCCGTGAAGCTCCTCTTTTGCGAAGCACACTGGCTCCGCGAACCACCTTCAAAAATCAAGAGCAAATGATCTTCTCTGAAAAATCTCTCTACTTATCTCGAGGGGGTCAGCCTCTATTTATAGGCGATTCCACTGACCCTCGAACTTTCCGCGCAAAGTCAATTCCACGTCATCTCAAATCGCGAAGCTCCGAAGTTTCCTCCAGAATTCTGTCCAAATCGCGAAGCACCACGGCAATTTTCCGTTAGCGGAGCTCGTCGTAATCACGGAGCATTACCATCAACATTACTTCGCGCCTTCGCCGCAAAGATCCCTCGCAAAGCCCTTCACCGCCGCGATGCGCTTCAACTCTGCCGTTCGCGAAGCTTTGACGTAATCGCGAAGCATCACCGCCTCCATTTTTCTAGTCTTCGCGAAATCCAATCCATGCATCATATCTTTTAGAAATTCATGCATTTGCCATATTAAATTATGATCTTCATGGAAATCCACTTTTTGCGATGCTCACCAAACTTCCAGATTTTGGAGCCCAAAAATTTGGCAAACACTGGAAAATGGAGCCACCTTACACTGCTCTTTTTGTACCACCTCCAGATCGTTCTTTCCTTTGTCATCATTCTTTCTCAACAAGGATTGTCAGCAACTTCTCAGGAACTCGACAATTCTCTATGGAAACCTGCTTTGTCAACAAACACAATCAACCCAAAAATACTGCAATGTTACCTTGAGGGATTTTTTCCCAACAATCTCCCCCTTTGGGTTTGTTGACAATTCTTCATAACTCTTCTCAAAAAGATTTTCTGCACGTTGATACCTCACTAAGTCTTCTTCCAGCCGATACCACCATTTGCCTCTTGCGATTCTAATAGCATTCAAGGATTCACTTAACATGTACTCTAAGCCCACATGAGCAATGCTCGGCGTGATAAACAAGAGTAATATGAAAAGTTCATCAATGAATCACTTCATGTCCAACAACAATTGTCGATTCCAACCTGATACCAATTCATAAATTGATACTAATTATTGAACCACACTGATCCCAAATGGTGATAGCTAGACACCTTTTCACACCATTCCAACACCATTGTTCTGCTTTTATCACGATCCTCAGCTGTCGTGATTTCTATGCTTTGATCGATCACTTCTAGCATCGTCAGATTTAAAAATCTCCCCCTATCTCATTGAAATCCAACTATCTGGATGCTCCTCATGTCAGCTTCTCCCCATATCATTCATGATTTAACAAATCTCCACACTGCCTCCCCCTTGAACAATCACTATTTTCTTCCCCTTTGTCAACAAACCCAAAGGTCACTCCTTTGCAGTCTGTAACAGAGTAGAGAACACATCAGCACATTAGGGAAGACACATCATACCTCGGGGAGAGGGGGGGGGGGGGGTTACACATCCACACTATTTCAAGTGCGGGGAATCGACTGAACTCCGAGAGCCAGTCGATGCCTCTCAAAAGCTTCCTTGGGTAAGGCCTTTGTCAGAATGTCTGCAACCTGTAGCTCTTTAGGCACATACTCCAACTTCACGATTCCATGCTCAACCTTGTCCTTGATAAAATGATACTTAATCTCAATGTGCTTTGTCCTTTAATGATGGACGGGATTTTTGCTAAGATTTATAGCACTTGAGTTGTCGCACTGGATTCCGATCGGAGACTTCACTTCAACTCCCATATCTTCAAGCCGCTGCTTCATCCACAATAACTGTGTGCATGCTTGAGTGGCCACAATATACTCAGCTTCTGTGGTGCTCAATGAAATGCAATATTGCTTCTTTCTAATCCAAGAAATACACAATCCACCAAGATAGAATGCACCACCTGACATTGATTTTATATCATCTGCAAAACCGGCCCAGTCTGCATCAGTATATCCCAATAACTCTGTATGAGATTTGTCGTTGTATGTCAAGCCGAAGTCCACCATACCCTTGATATAACGAAGTATTCTTTCCCCTGCGAGCATGTGACTTTCCTTGGGATTACTCTGATATCTCACTGCTTGGAATGTTGTGAAAACCATATTAGGCCTTTTTGTGGTTAACTACAACAGACTTCCAATGATTTTCCTATATTCTGTGATATTAACTACCTTGCCATCCTCATTTTTGATAATTTCATCTGGGTAGCAACCAGAGTCATCATCTCCTTGGAATTTTCCATTCCAAACCTTCTCAGAAACTCCTTGGAATATTTAGATTGAGAAATAAATGTTCCATTCCTTCCTTGTGTCACCTGTAGACCAAGGAAAAATGTTATCTCTCCAATCATTGACATTTCAAACTCATTTTTCATGAATTCGGAAAATTGTCTCCACTGGGATTCATCTGATTCTCCAAATATTATGTCATCGACATAAACCAATACCATCATCCTTTTATTACTGTCATTACTAAAATAGCGATTGTAATCAACTCCTCCACACTGAAAACCAAGTTTCTTCAAATACTGATCAAGCCTTCAGTACCATGCCCTTGGTGCTTGTTTCAGCCCATACAATGCCTTCTTAAGCCTGCAAACTTTGTTCTCATCCTCATGAATGAGAAAACCATATGGATTCTCAATATACCCCTCTTCTTATAGAACTACATTTAAGAAGGCAGATTTGACATCCATCTGGAAAACTTTGAACTTTCTTTGCACTGCAATGACCAAAAATAGTCTGATTGTTTCCAGCCTTGCAACCGGTGCAAATGTCTCATCAACATCTATTCCCTCTATCTGGGAGTATCCCTTACACACTACTCGTGCTTTGTTTAGAATCACTGTGCCATCTTCATTCATCTTGTTGTGATAAACCCATTTAGTCCCGATGACATTCTTGTCTGCTTGCCTCAAAACAATCTCTCATGTTTGGTTCTTCTCAATCTGATCAAGCTCTTCATTCATAGCCTGGACCCAATTTTCATCTTCAGCTGCATCGGAAAAACATTTCGGCTCCACCTGAGATAAAAACGATGTTTTCTGTAATGACTTCATTCATCGAGTCTGAACTGGAGCTGTCTGATCACCAATGATATTCTGCCTATCAATTTCAGCTCGACTCTTTGGCTTCCTTGCAGACACAGACTTGACACTTTCTTTTTCGTCATCAGTATCTTCTTCTGAGTCAGCCTCTGCCACTTCTACTCCCCCTATTTTTCTTACCTCATCATCACTTTCATCCAGGAACTGTTCACTCTGTTGTTGAGTATTCTGTTCATTTTCAACTATAGTGACATCATTTCTCTCAACAATTTTTCCCAGCCTCTTATTGAAGCATTTATACACTTTGTTTTTCCCTGAGTAGCCAAGGAATATCCCCTCATCTCCTCGTGCCTCAAACTTCCTATGATTTTCTTTGTTGAGAATGAAACACTTACTTCCAAAGATTAGAAAGTATTTCAACGTTGGCTTATTTCCGTACCACAGTTCATACGGAGTCTTCCCTTGCTTTGGACACAACAGAGACCTGTTTGAAACATAGACCGATGTCAACACTACTTCCTTCCAAAATTTCTCTGGTAGGTCTTTGTCAATAAGCACCATTCTAGTGATGTTGTTGATGATCCGATTTATTCTTTCAACCACACCATTATGTTGGGGAGTACTTACTGATGAAACTTGATGCCTTATCCCGTATTTCTCGAGATACTCCTGCACTTGACTGTTTGTGAATTCTGTACCGTTATCTGTACGGAACATCAAAATTTTCTGCCCAAGCATCCTTTCTGATTCCCTCCTGTACTATTTTATGCAACTAAACACATCTGTCTTATGGGTAATGACAAATACCCAGGTCATTCTGCTGTAATCATCAATGAAAAGAACATAGTACCTTTTCCCATTTATAGCTCGTGGTGAGATAGGTCCACATACATCAGCATGAACCAGTTCCAGCACTCTAGTTGATTTCTATTCCTTTGGCCTATATGTCTTTCTGATGATCTTCCCTTGTTGGAAAGAACCACATGTATGAGTGCGATCATGTGATAGTTTGGGAAGGTCTCTAGCAGCATCACACTTTATGAGATCCTCCATAGATGGTTGGCATAGATGACCAAGTCGCTTATGCCACAACTGGTTTTCTTCCTCTCTGGATAAAAGGCATGTATCTTCTTCCCCACCTACAAGGTAGAGATTCCCCTTTGACCTTTTTCCCTGCAGAACAGCTGCTCCATATTTTCCTTTCACAACACACATCATCTTGGTAAATCGGATAGAGTGCCCAGAGTCACATAGTTGACTGACACTGAGTAAGTTATGACTGAGACCCTCTACTACCAATACATCATCACATCTCATCTCTTTTCCCCCAAACTTGGCTTTCCCTGAGCCAACAATATTCATGCCTTCATCATTTCCAAATTTGACAAATCCTTCTTTGTCATATTTGATGCCTGTAACAAGATCCTTATTACCCGTCATGTGGGATGTGCAACCACTGTCAAGGATCCAAACAACAGATCAATCTGGTGATTTAAGGGAAATCTCCGCCACCACGACCTTCTCATTTTTCTTCTTTTTGGTCCATAATTTTTCTCTCACACTCGGCATGGATTGAGATTTCTGTTCTTTCTCAGAGTATGATGGACCAACCTCATCTTGCAAAGCCGCAAATCTATTCTGTGTTTTTAACTCACCTGTCAGTTTATTGACCCGCTGCTTGCGAACGTTTTGATTCTGCTTTGGCACATTTCTCTAAATGGTCGAAGTACAGTGCCTAGCCATGTGTCCAAATCCTCCGCACCAAAAATAGTGTCCTTCAAAATATGTTCTGGAAAACCGTTCTCTGTTTGGCTGCCATCTCTGTTCCCTTCTATATGTCTTGGATATGGAACACACATACTGTGAATGTCCCATTTTCCCACAGCAATAACACCTAATATAGGATACATTCCTTCATGATACTTCAACACTACGATTTTCCCTTTGGGATCTATGAATATTCTGATTCTATTTTGTGCCCAAATCAACCTTCAATTTCGGGATGGGTGCTTGCGGTCTGACATTAACTACCACCAATTTTTGTTTCTTATCAAGCCCTAAATCAACCTTAGCATTTGACCTTTTTTGCTGCTTCAATCCTGCTGAACTACGAGCCTCCTCTTTCATATTCTCTATCTTCTGAATAGCCTGCTTTTCTGATATCACATTGGGGGTCAAGAGTTTTTCTTGATCCTTCATTTTTCGTCGTAGACTGACCACTTCTTCTTCAAGCTCTTTGATACGTCTGACCTGCTCCTTTCCTATATTAGTCAAACAATCTATTTCCTTCTTTTGTTCCTCAATTTTAAGCTTATTCTCAACAATATTTTCTGAGTTCTCTGGTGTTGAGGATTTTAGTCCTTCAATTTATTCTAACAGTTATGAATTTTCTTCATCCTGTTGTTGCATATAGAGTTTGGCATCACGAACCACTTTATTGGATTTCTTCATTTTGGCTCTCCAAACATCTATCTCTTCAAGAGCTGCTTCCAATTCAGCTTCCATATCAACTCTTCCTTCAACTTCTTCTTCCTCTTCTCCAACGTCAGTTTCTTCCTTTTCTTGAGAACTAACGACGACTGCTACCATGGCATTTTGTCTATGATCTTTACAATTTTCAAACTTCTCAACCTCTTCATCCTCAGACTCATCTGAGCTTTCTATTTCATGTGAAAGAAGATTCTTTCTCTTGAAGAAATTTCCCTTGACCTACTTCTTCCCTTTCACATAGGCTGAATATTTCTTCTTGGGAATTTCAAATTCATCATCATCATCGTCGTTATCTTGAAATTTATTGGGGCATCTTGCCACAATATGACCAACCTTTCCACATCGAAGGCATGCTAGTGGAAGTTTACCTTTAAACTTTCTTCTTCCTCTTTACAGATTTGAAGAAAGGGATGACATCACCTCATCTGTCTCTTATTCTTCATTAGAATCTTCAATGGTGAGTTTCTTCATGGCATTGAATGCCACCTCTTTGGATTTCCCCTTTTCTATAGTCTCGTTATCATCATTTCTCATTTCATATGAAACAAGAGTGCTGTACAGGTTATCCAATGTCAGTTCTTTTGGGTCTCTATCTTCCAAAACAGAAACTTTTGGATTGAACCGAGGTGGAAGTTTTCTCAATATGCGCTTCACAATTTTTATATCTTCGATAATTTCTCCAAGACCCCGCATGTCTTCTACCACAGCATTTACCCTGTCAAAGAATGCATCAACAGACTCATTCGGGTTCATTCTCAGATCTTCATACTTGTTCCACAACACTTGCAGCTTTTCCTCTTTGACTTTTGTATCCCCCTCATAAATATTCAAAAGCTTTTCCCACATGGCATGTGACGTTTTGCATGACATCACCTTTTTATATTTGGGATTGGAAAAGGCTCCCCCTAAGGCATTGATTGCTTTGGAATCATCATCCAACTCTTTATGCTCTACTTCTGATAATGCACTACTAGTAATATCAGCTGTGACACCATGCATAGCTGCTGAAAAAACATCCATTCCCAAAGATCAGAAATAGTGTTGCATTTGATTCTTCCATATCTAAAAATTACATCCGTCGAAGATCGGAATCCCTCTATGATTAGTGACCTCCATTTGAGAGAAGAACAACTGTAAACCTTTCCCTCTGATACCAATTGTTAGGTCCACAAGGCTGAATACCCTGAGGGGGGGGGGTGAATCAGGGTATGAAGAATTTAAAATTAATGCCCGTTCTGATATTGTTTCGTTGTTAAGAAAAACACTGTTCTCTCTCTTTCCTGTTGCACAAAGTAAACAGAAAGTAAAGCATGCACAAGACACACCAATTTTACTTGGTTCACCGCAAAGGGCTACGTCCAAGGAGCATACGCCGACAAGTTGCCGGTCGTACCAATTCCACTAAACTTCACTAGATGTGGATTACAATGTTCGGGCTAGATCACTTCTATGACCAGACTCACTGCCTTTACAAAGTTTAGGGTCACCTCACTACTTTCCCAAGGGTCACTCCCTGTTTCTCTCTCTCTGGCTCACTGCCGGTGGAGAGGATCACCTTATTTTCTTCCTAATCTCACTGCTCTGTGAAGATATTCACTCACAGTTTATAGACATGTAGGTCTCTTCATTTTAATGAAAGCATGCATCCTCAACTGTTGATAGATGCTCGGTTGAAGTCCAACTTTCATCCACTGATGAATACCTCTTTTCCCCTGACCACTGGGCAACAACCTTTGGAAAGTACCTTCGCAAAGCACCCTACTTCGCGAAGCTCCCAATTTCGTGAAGCTCAAACAAGCCTTCGTGAAGCATCTGCATTTTCGCGAAGCACTTTCACGAAGCACTCTCGCGAAGCTCAAGCCGTCGCAAAGCAACGTCCCTCGCGAAGCATACTAAGCCAACGTGGAGCTCACAGATTTCGCGGAGCTACAATAGCCGCCGCGAAGCTCCTCTTTCAAAAATCACATTGGCTCCGCAAACCACCTTCGCAAATCGAGAGAAAATGATCTTCTCTGAAAAATATCTCTACTTCTCTCGAGGGGGTCGACCTCTATTTATAGGCGATTCCACCAACCCTCGAACTTTCCACACGAAGTCAACGCCATGTCATCTCAAATCATGAAGCTCCGAAGTTTCTGCCGGAATTCTGTCTAAATCGCGAAGCACCACGACAATTTTCTGTTCGTGGAGCTTGTCGTAATCGCAAAGCATTACCATCAACATTCCTTCGCACCTTCGCCGCCAAGCTCTCCCGCAAAGCCCTTCACCACTATAATCCGCTTCAACTCTGCCGTTCGCGAAGCTTTGATGTAATCGTGAAGCATCACCACCTCCATTTTTCTGGTCTTCGTGAAATCCAATCCATGCATCCTATCTTGGCGAAATTAATGAATTTTCCATATTAAATTATGATCTTCATGGAAATCCACTTTTCACGATGCTCACCAAACTTCCAGATTTTGGACCCCAAAAATTTGGCAAACACTGGAAGACGGTGCCACCTTGTACTGCTCTTTTTGTACCGCCTCTAGATCGTTCTTTCCTTTGTCATCGTTCTTTCTCAACAAGGAATGTCAAAAACTTCCCAGGAACTTGACAATTATCTATGGAAACCTGATTTGTCAACAAGCATAATCAACCCAAAAATACTGCAATGTTACCTTGATGAATTTTTTTCCAACAATCTCCCCCTTTGGGTTTGTTGACAATTCTTCATAACTCTTCTCAGAAGAATTTTCTGCACGTTGATACCTCACTGAGTCTTCTTCCAGCCGCTACCACCATTCGCCTCTTGATATTCTAATAGCATTCAAGGATTCACTTAACACGTACTCTAAGCCCACATGAGAAATGCTCAGTGTGAGAAACAAGAGTAGTATGAAAAGTTCATCAATGAATCACTTCATGTCCGACACCAATTTTCGATTCCAACCTGATACCAATTCATAAATTGATACCAATTGTTGACCCACACTGATCCCAAATGGTGATAGCTGGACACCTTTTCACACCATTCCAACACCACTGTTCTGCTTTTATCACGATCCTCAGCTGTCTTGATTTCAATTCCTTGATCGATCTCTTCTAGCATCGTCAGATTTAAAAATCTCCCCTATCTCATTGCAATCCCCCTATCTGGCTGCTCCACCTATAAGCTTCTCCCCATATCATTCATGATTTAAAAAATCTTCACACTGTCTCCCACTTGAACAATCACTATTTTCTCCCCATTTGTCAACAAACCCAAAGGCCACTCCTTTGCAGTCTGTAACAGAGTAGAGAACACATCAGCACATTAGGGAAAACAAATCATACCTCGGGGAGAGGGGGGGGGGGTTACACATCCACACTATTTCAAGTGTGGGGAATCGACTGAACTCTTAGAGCCAGTCGATGCCTCTCAAAAGCTTCCTTGGGTAAGGCCTTTGTCAGAATGTCTGCAACCTGTAGCTCTTTAGGCACATACTCCAACTTCACGATTCCATGCTCAACCTTCTCCTTGATAAAATGATACTTAATCTCAATTTTCTTTGTCCTTTAATGATGGACGTGATTTTTGCTAAGATTTATAGCACTTGAATTGTCGCACTGGATTCCGATCGGAGACTTCACTTAAACTCCCATATCTTCAAGCCGCTGCTTCATCCACAATAACTGTGTGCATTCTTGAGTGGCCACAATATACTCAGCTTCTACGGTGCTCAATGAAATGCAATATTACTTCTTTCTAATCCAAGAAATACACAATCCACCAAGATAGAATGCACCACCTGACGTTGATTTTCTATCATCTGCTGAACCGGCCCAGTCTGCATCAGTATATCCCAATAACTCTGTATGAGATTTTTCATTGTATGACAAGACGAAGTCCACCGTGCCCTTGATATACCGAAGTATTATTTTCACTACGAGCATGTGACTTTCCTTGGGATTACTCTGATATCTCACTGCTTGGCATGTGGCGAAAACAATATCAGGACTTTTTGCGGTTAAGTACAACAGACTTCCAATGATTTGCCTGTATTCTATGATATTAACTTCCGTGTCATCCTCATATTTTGATAATTTCATCCGTGTAGCAACTGGAGTCTTCATCTCCTTGAAATTTTCTATTCCAAACCTTCTCAGGACCTCCTTGGCATATTTAGATTGAGAAATGAATGTTCCATTCCTTCCTTGTGTCACCTGTAGACCAAGGAAAAACATTAGCTCTCTAATCATTGACATTTCAAAATCATTTTTCATGAATTCGGAAAACTGTTTGCACCGAGATTCATCTGATTTGCCAAATATTATTTCATCGACATAAACCAATACCATCATCCTTTGATTACTGTCATTACTGAAATAGAGATTGTAATCAACTCCTCCACACTGAAAACCAAGTTTCTTCAAATACTGATCAAGCTATGAGTACCATGCCCTTGGTGCTTGTTTCAGCCCATACAATGCCTTCTTAAGCCTGCAAACTTTTTTCTCATCCTCATGAATGAGAAAACCATCTAGCTGCTCAATATACACCTCCTCTTCCAGAACTCTATTTAAGAAGGCAGATTTTACATCCTTTTGGAAAACTTTGAACTTTCTTTGCACTGCAACGACCAAAAATAGTCTGATCGTTTCCATCCTTACAACCGGTGAAAATGTCTCATCAACATCTATTCCCTCTATCTGGGAGTATCCCTTGCACACTAGTCATGATTTTTTTTCGAATCAATGTGCCATCTTTATTCATCTTGTTGAGATAAACCCATTTAGTCCCGATGAAATTTTTGTCTACTGGCCTCGAAACAATCTCCCATGTCTGGTTCTTCTCAATCTGATCAAGCTCTTCATTCATAGCCTGAACCCAGTTTTCATCTTCAGCTGCATCGGAAAAACATTTTGGCTCCACCGGAGATAAAAACGATGTTTGTTGTAATGACTTCATTCATCGAGTCTGAACTGGAGCTGTCTGATCACCAATGATATTCTACCTATCAATTTCAGCTCGACTCTTTGGCTTCCTTGCAGACACAGACTTGACACTTTCTTGTTCATCATCAGTATCTTCTTCTGAGTCAGCCTCTGCCACTTCTGCTCCCCCTGTGTTGCTTACTTCATCATCACTTTCATCTAGGAACTGTTCAATCTATTGTTGAGTATTCTGTTCATTTTCAACTATAGTGACATCATTTCTCTCAACAAATTTTCCCAGCCTCTTGTTGAAGCATTTATACGCTTTGCTTTTCCCTGAGTAGCCAAGGAATATCCCCTCATCTCCTCGTGCCTCAAACTTCCTATGATTTTATTTGTTGAGAATGAAACACTTACTTCCAAAGATTCAAAAGTATTTCAACATTGGCTTCTTTCCGTAGCACATTTCATACGGTGTCTTCCCTTGCTTCGGACACAACAGAGACCTGTTTGAAACATAGACTGATGTCAACACTACTTCCTTCCAAAATTTCTCTGGTAGGTCTTTGTCAATAAGCATCGTTCTTGTCATGTTGTTGATGATCCGATTTCTTCTTTCAACCACACCATTCTGTTGGGGAGTACTTACTGAGGAAACTTGATGCCTTATCCCATGTTTCTCGAGATACTCTTCCACTTGACTGTTTGTGAATTCTGTACCGTTATCTGTATAGAACTTCAAAATTTTCTGCCCAACCATCCTTTCTGATTCCCTACTATACTATTTTATGCAACTAAACACCTCTGTCTTATGGGTAATGACAAATACCCAGGCCATTCTACTATAATCATCAATGAAAAGAACATAGTACCTTTTCCCATTTATAGCTTGTGGTGAGATAGGTCCACATACATCAGCATGAACCAGTTCCAGCACTCTAGTTGATTTCTATTCATTTGGACTGTATTTCTTTCTGATGATCTTCCCTTGTTGGAAAGCATCACACGTATGAGTGAGATCACGTGATAGTTTGGGAAGGTCTTTAGCAGCATCACACTTTACGAGATCCTCCATAGATGGTAGGCATAGATGACCAAGTCGCTTATTACACAACTAGTTTTCTTCCTCTCTGGATAAAAGACATGTATCTTCTTCCCCACCTACAAGGTAGAGATTCCCCTTTGACCTTTTTCCCTGCAGAACAGCTGCTCCATCTTTTCCTTTCACAACACACATCTTCTTGGTAAATCGGATAGAGTGCCCAGGGTCACATAGTTGACTGACACTGAGTAAGTTATGACTGAGACCCTCTACTACCAAGACATCAACACGTCTCATCTCTTTTCCCCCAAACTTGGATTTCCCTGAGCCAACAATCTTCAAGCCTTCATAATTTCCAAATTTGACAACTTCTTCTTTGTCATATTTGATGCCTGTAACAAGATCCTTATTACCCATCATGTGGGATGTGCAACCACTGTCAAGGATCCAAACACCAAATTGATCTGATGATTTAAGGGAAATCTCCTCCACCACGACCTTCTCATTTTTCTTATTTTTGGTCCATACTTTTTCTTTCACACTCGGCATGGATTGAGACTTAGGTTCTTTCTTAGAGTATGATGGACCAACCTCATCTTGAAAAGATGCAAATCTATTATGCGTTTTTAACTCACCTGTCGGTTTATTGACCTGCTACTTGCAAACGTTTTGATTCTAATTTGGCACATTTCTCTGAATGGTCGAAGTACAGTGCCTAGCCATGTGCCCAAATCCTCCGCACCAAAAACAGTGTCCTTCAAAATATGTTCTGGAAAACCGTTCTCTGTTTGGCTGCCATCTCTGTTCCCTTCTATATCTCTTGGATATGGAACACACATACTGTGAATGTCCGATTTTCCCACAGCAATAACACCTGATATATGATACATTCCTTCATGATACTTTAGCACTACGATTTTCCCTTTGGGATCTATGAATATCCTGATTCTGTTTTGTGCCCAAATCAACCTTCAATTTCGGGACGGGTGCTTGCGGTCTGACATTAACTGCCACCGATTTTTGTTTCTTATCAAGCCCTGAAACAACCTTAGCATTTGAGCTTTCTTACTGCTTCAATCCTGCTAAACTACGAGCCTCCTCTTTCATCTTCTCTATCTTATGAATGGCCTGCTTTTCTGATATCACATTGGTGGTCAAGAGTTTTTCTTGATCCTTCATTTTTCATCATAGAATGACCACTTATTCTTCAAGATATTTGATATGTCTGACCTGATCCTTTACTGTGTTAGTCAAACAATCTATTTCCATCTTTTGTTTCTCAATTTTATGCTTATGCTCAACAATATTTTCTGAGATCTCTGGTGTTGAGGATTTTAGTCTTTCAATTTCTTCTAACAGTTCTGACTTTTCTTCATCTTGTTGTTGCATATAGAGTTTGGCATCACGAACCACTTTATTGGATTTCTTCATTTTGGCTCTCCAAACATCTATCTCTTCAAGAGCTGCTTCCAATTCGTCTTCCATATCAACTCTTCCTTCAACTTCTTCTTCCTCTTCTCCAACGTCAGTTTCTTCCTTTTCTTGAGAACTACTAACGACCGATACCATATCATTTTGTCTATGATCTTTACAATTTTACAACTCCTCAACCTCTTCATCCTCAGACTCATCTCAACTGTCTATTTCTTGTGAAAGAAGATTCTTCATCTTGAAGAAATTTCTCTTGAACTGCTTCTTCCCTTTCACATAGGCTGATGATTTCTTCTTGGAAATTTCAACTTCATCATCATCATCATCATCATTATATTTAAATTTCTTCAGGCATCTTGCTGCAAGATGACCAACCTTTCCACATCGAAAGCATGCTAGTGGAGGTTTACCTTTAAACTTTCCTCTTCCTCTTTGCAGATTTGAAGAAAGGAATGACATCACCTCATTTGTCTCTTATTCTTCATTAGAATCTTCAATGGTGAGTTTCTTCATGGCCTTGAATGCCACCTATTTGGATTTCCCCTTTTCCACAGTCTCGTTATCATCGTTTCTCATTTCATATATAACAAGAGTGTTGTGCAGGTTATCCAATGTCAGTTCTTTTGGGTCTTTATCTTCCAAAACAGAAACTTTCGGATTGAACCGAGGTGGAAGTTTTCTCAATATGCGCTTCACAATTTTTATATCTTCGATAATTTCTCCAATAACCCGCATGTATTCTACCAAAACATTTACCCTGTCAAAGAATGCATCAACAGACTCATTCGGGTTCATTCTCAGATCTTCATACTTGTTCCACAACACTTACAGCTTTGCCTCTTTGACTTTTGTATCCCCCTCATAAATATTCAAAAGCTTTTCCCACATGGCATGTGACGTTTTTCATGACATAATCTTTATGGGATTGGAAAGGGATCCCCCTAAGGCATTGATTGCTTTGGAATCAGCATCCAACTCTTTATGCTCTGCTTATGATAATGCACTATTAGTAATATCAGCTGTGACACCATGCATAGCTGCTGAAAACACATCTATTCCCAAAGATCGAAAATAGTGTTGCATTCGATTCTTCCATATCTGAAAATTACATCCGTCGAAGATCAGAATCCCTCAATGATTAGTTACCTCCATTTGAGAGAAGAACAACTGTCAAACTTTCCCTCTGATACCAATTGTTAGGTCCACAAGGCTGAATACCCTGAGAGGGGGGGTGAATCAGGGTATGACTAATTTAAAATTAATGTCCGTTCTGATCTTGTTTTGCTGTTAAGAAAAACACTCTTCTATCTCTTTCCTGTTGCACAAAGTAAACATAAAGTAAAGCATGTACATGACACACCAATTTTACTTGGTTCACCGCAAAGGGCTACGTCCAAGGAGCATACGCCGACAAGTTTCCGGTCGTACCAATTCCACTAAACTTCACTAGCTGTGTATTACAATGTTCGGGCTAGATCACTTCTATGCCCAGACTCACTGCCTTTACAAAGTTTAGGGTTAGATCACTGCTTTCCCAAGGGTCACTCCCTGATTCTCTCTCTTTGGATCACTGCCGGTGGAGAGGATCACATTCTTTCTCTTCCTAAGCTCACTGCTCTGTGAAGGGATTCACTCACAGTTTATAGACCTGTAGGTCTCTTCATTTGCATGAAAGCATGAATCCTCAACTGTTGATAGATGCTCGGTTGAAGTCCAACTTTCATCCACTGATGAATATCTCTTTTCCCCTGACCACTGGGCAACAAACTTTGGAAAGTACCTTTGCAAAGTACCCTACTTCGCGAAGCTCCCAATTTCGTGAAGCTCAAACAAGCCTTCGCGAAGCTCCTGCGTTTTCGCAAAGCACTTTTGCGAAGCTCAAGCCGTCGTAAAGCAACATCCCTCGCTAAGCTTACTAAGCCAACGTGGAGCCTGTAGGTTTCGCAGAGCTACAATAGCCGCCACGAAGCTCCTCTTTCAAGAAGCACACTGGCTCCGCGAACCACCTTCACAAATCGAGAGCAAATGATATTCTTTGAAAAATATCTCTACTTATCTCGAGGGAGTCGGCCTCTATTTATAGGCGATTCCACCGACCCTCGAACTTTCCGTGTGAAGTCAACGCCACGTCATCTCAAATCGCGAAGCTCCGATGTTTCTACCAAAATTCTGTCCAAATCGCGAAGCACCACGACAATTTTCCGTTCGCGGAGCTTATCGTAATCGCAGAGCATTACCGTCAACATTCCTTCGTGCCTTCACCGCGAAGCTCCCTCGCAAAGCCCTTCACCACCGTGATGTGCTTCAACTCTGCCGTTCGCGAAGCTTTGACGTAATCGCGAAGCATCACCGCCTCTATTTTTTGGATCTTCAAGAAATCCAATCCATGTATCCTATCTTCGTGAAATTCATGCATTTTCCATATTAAATTATCATCTTCATGGAAATCCACTTTTCGTGATGCTCACCAAACTTCCAGATTTTGGACCCCAAAAATTTGGCAAACACTGGAAAATGGCGCCACCTTGTACTGCTCTTTTTGTGCCGCCTCCAGATCGTTCTTTCCTTTGTCATCGTTCTTTGTCAACAAGGATTGTCAACAACTTCTCAGGAACTCGACAATTCCCTATGGAAACCTTCTTCGTCAACAAACACAATCAACCCAAAAATACTGCAATGTTACCTTGAGGGATTTTTTCCCAACAATAAGGACCCAATGTTTTATCAATGGAATTCACTTCTTATATTTATGTTATATAGTATAAAATAAAGTTAAGAAGACAATACAAACTTTATAAATGATTAAAGAATGAAATAAAAGGTATTTATAGAAGTTAAAGAACATATACCAATGAAATAGTAACATGACCTTTAAAATTGCAATGTGAGCCTTAGGAATAGTAAACCAACCAATGTAATAGTAAGCTCACTGATGAAATGATAAATAAAATTTATACATTTTATAAGTGAAAATATGATATAATTATATCATAGTATAAGTAAGTAAATATTTTAAAAATTATTAATTATTGGTATTTTTGTAAGTCATAAATATTTAATAATATTTTTTGAACTAATTTAAAAATTTGAAAGAAATTTTATCTACAAAAATTTTATTCATAAATTATTGTTTTGATATCTAATTATTAAAAGATAATTTTATTAGACCTTAATATTTTTTTCAAAGTGTTAGAAAAGTAATTTTAATATTAAAATTTATATTTTCCAAGTAAATAATAATTTTAATTATAAATTAAGTTTTTCATATTTATAGAAATATTTTAATAAAATGGATTTCATTTTTGAATTATACACGTCAAAAAATGGTTAGGGTGAATTTTTGGGTTTTTTCTAAAATACTTGATTTTTGGTGAATGTAACGCCCCGACCCCTGTTACCCAGAGTCGGTGCATTATTACATAACATTGGCATGATTACAAGGAATAAATTCCTGAAGGACCGATCAGTTTAGATGTCTTGGAAAATAGATTACACACATGAATGTTACATTACACTTTATAACATACAACACAACATAAATAATCCTTCATGAATGTCATTATTCCCTTAGTTTAACCCTTCATATCAATCACAATACAATTCTTGGAATCCTGGAAAAAATAAAACATAGAAAGGGGTGAGCTCAAATGATCAGTAAGGGTAAGGAATACAATGGAATATAACATAAATATTAAGCATGGTGAATAATTGAAACCACATGCCTTTACCAATAATAAACATGAATAATTTTATGGGAGGAATATGAGCTAAGTAAATAATGCCGTAATAAAACATAATCATGGGTATTCTACTAGTTGAATGACCACATGAACCGTCAATATTATTTTCATAATGAGGGAATGTATAATGTCGGACATTCTGAAACATTTTGTCAAGGCCTCAGCCAAGATGTCTATAAATGATTAAGTCCTTGGCGAAAACCATATATCAAAATGGGAAAGGGCCTCGACCAATTCCAAATCTAGTTGTCTCATGATACCTACCGATGAATCAATGAGCTATAACAGGCTCCACCAGTCACATACTAAGTCCACTGCATTCCTCATATGAAAAAGTTGAAATATAACATAAACATTCGTATTAAAACCAGAAAAAGAAATGTCAATCCATTAACCATAATCCATGAATGGTATAAAAATAGAACATCCACAGTCAAACATATCATAAATCATTCAATACAATATGGAAGATTGTATTATAATAAATCAACCTCAATAAAAAATAATATCCAATAAAGGATGCTGACATAGTTGAAAACGATGAGTAAAATGTTTTGAGAGAAATATCATTTTTGTAAAATCATTTAAAATTCACAAATTTATAAAGTAAGTAATTTAAAATAGATTTTTGAATCAAATTGTCCCATACCACTTTGAAACTTCTGAAAAGAATTATCATTTCAGAACATTCATGTTCATATAAATAAATCCTTAAAATCATTTTGAAAACATGGACATTAATTAAAAACATTTAGAAAGATAAATAATTAAAACATCTAAAATTATGATCTTGATAAAGAGTACCTTTCAAAAATCCTTAAAATATTAATTTTGAAATAATTTTTATGAAAAATGGACATGGATGATAAAAATGTCCTAGTAAATACTTACACATAAACAATCTCAGATAATAATGAGATTGAGGAATTAACCCTTACCAATTTGGTAACTTACGAAACATACACCCCATGAAAGAAGTATAAAATGAATGTGTAAATACACAGAAATTAAAGTGTATTGTAGAAAGAATATAATTATGGGCAGTACATACACCACACAAAAGGTAATAGTGGCAATATGACATGAATCTCACAGGAATAAGGAGTGAGATGAAAAACCCTTACCTCATGTCTGACTTGACCCGTTCGTTCTATAATATCCTGAATAATAAACTAAAGTTAATTTATACTTGATTAATAACCCTTTTCAAGTATATTATTCCTTTTATATCACAGATTACCATGTTATAAACATTATGTAATCATTTAAGTTAATAACGTTCGTTTTGTCGATATTTGGCACTTGAGTCAAAAATGAATACCTTGTAGTTACAGGTTGTTCACATGGTCAAAATATCATTACATCCAGAATGATACTCATGATTTAGATATCATATATATTATATATATCCAGTATATACATGTATTTAAAACAGTACATATCATTTTGGGGTAAGAATGAAATGCCCCGTTCATGGAGACGGTAAGCCGTACGTACGCATAAATGCTACTTTCATTTATATTTCTTATTTTAATGGACTTAAAACATAATGATACATAGATATATTATAATTACATTATAATATCATATATAATATCATTAACTCCATCCTTTATACGTCTCACATATGATATTAACGAGTCATATCACTTTGAGGGGGCGGTAGTATGCACTTTCTCAAATGAAATTATCGCGTTTACCCATAATGAAAACCATTAAGATAAGATATAAAAGAAAAATACAGAAGTATGAAGAAAACATAATCATAATATATATCATATATAAATACAGTTCCATGATAATGCCACCATGGGCGGGGGTAGGATGTAATTGAACAATCATCGTTTCGTGAGGCTTTAGTTTGCCATCCATAGAAACATTGTGTTCTTCACCCATTAGATGGAGGTGTGTGTAATTTTAATTCAAATACTTATCATAACAACATCCTAGTATATTTAGGATACTGGTTTAGTTATAAAATAAAGAAATAAAAAGAGTTTATGGGATGGAGAAGTAGAATAAAAGAAATAAAGTTAAGAGAAACTATTACCTTTAATTTGGGTAACTTCTTTTTGTTTGAACCAAAAGGACTTCATGAAGTGCCTTAGGCCTAAGGTAAGGCTTCTAGGAGGAGGATAGGGATGTTGGGAGCTTAATGTGGCAGATTTTCGACGAGCCTAAAGGCTTCAGAGGTGTGAGTAATTTGTTAGAAGTGGTCTCTTTTTATAAGGGGGAGGAGGGACACTTTAGGAAAGTGTGAAAATATTATTTTATTATATAATGATATTCGGTTTCTAATGGCTCCAAAATGTATTATTTAGAGGATAAGGTGTGTATGGGTCAAAAAACACTCAAACCATAGGTCTTAGACAGGTCTGGGTCACTATATTACCCTTAACTTTTAGATTTAACTCTTAGTTAAATAGTTTGACATTTACCATGTCTCTTTGTATTTTTATATTATATGGTTAATAAACTTACTATATACTTCAAAGAGAATCCCAAGTGGTTCATTAATGATACACCTATCATTATATATGTTCTTTTGAAGAACATTATATTTTTAGGAATCAAATATCAATTAATAATATAATATTTGTTTTAAAAACTCTTTTATGTCAATTTTGACACTATTTGGTATTTTGTTTTTTCTAAATTCATAACAGCTTTATTAATTCAAAACAAATATGATATAACCAACCCTAATATGTCATATTAACCTAGAAAATTAATTTAATTCATAAAAATTATCAAATTACATTTATTTGGATATTTATAATACCAATTATTTTAATATTTCATTAATTAGGTAATTACTGCATCACCATTGTGTCATAAATAAAATAAATAATATAATTTATAAAAAGTATAAATAAAATACCATTATGTAGGAAATAGTTTTATATTTCCAATGAATATTTATAATTGAATTTATCTTATGTATAACCCTATATTAAAAATGTTTTAGTTATCAATCTTTGATTTTAATTTTTTTAACTCTTCTTTGAATTAAATAATAATAAATGTCCTAATATAATACAAGTGGACCAAAGAGGTTCATAATTTATTCCTAAGGTTTTTTTGGTCGAATTATACCTATCCAATAGAATTAGGACATGTGTTAGGGTAATAATAATATCATTTTTACCCTTAATTGACCTATTTACTTTTAACCATGGTAAATAAAAGTAAAAAGTTACTATTCACCAAAAATTATTTTTATCTTATTGAACGAAATTTTACTCCTTTATTTTAACTGTGTCTCTTAGAATTTTTAAATTCCACTCACAAAAGTGGTAAATTATGTTTTATGTGAATTTTCAAATTCTCCCAGGAGGTGGGTAAAAGACGGTGAAAAGTTGAATAAAATTTTTATATATCTAAAATTATTATGAACTGACTCCAATGAATTACATTGAACTTATATAGGTATTATGTATCTATTTTTACCTAAAATAAATTTAAATTAAATAAATAATTACTTAAATAAAATTTCGGTTTTAAACTATAACTCAGTGTTGCTGACTATTCATCAAAAATTGAATGTTTTCAGAAAAATACCAAACATTCACCCTAAGATAATTTCAATATTCCGAATCCAAAAACTAAGTCCATTTTACCAAATTAAAAACATTTAAGTATCATTTATTAATTTAAAATTAATTCCCGTTGTCAAAACCAAAAGGCGCATTTTTAAGAAACAATATGTATCAAAAGATTGACACTTGTTTATGTTCAATCTCAAAGTGAAATTACTTAAAATGACCAGAATTGGATTAAATGGTAAAAATATAATATATTTATACTTCCAAACCATTAAAATGTATAATTTAACACTATAAATTATTTTTATTAAAAAAGTTGTTTTTAGTTAAAATATAGTATTTTTCACTATTCACCCAAATATGAAAGTTATCAGAATAACACCAAAAATTTATTGAAACTAAATTCTTATGTCCCAATTCTAAAGAAGAATTTTATTTTGTCAAATTGAATATATAAAAGTTTCAAATATTGGATTTAAAAATGGTTGACCATTAAAAGGCGGTAAAAGTGCATTTTTAAAAAAATACTTCTTTTATATGAAAAAAGAATTAGTTCTTAAATTATGTCTAAGAAACTCATAATATGGATTCGAAAATTATAAGGATTATATATAGTTTAATATTCAGTTAATACTATTCGTAACCGCTTTTGAACGACTAGTTTGGTAAGTTGTTGTGCGCTTGAACTCGGTGTTTCCTGTAGTGAAAGTTATTGAATTACTTTGAAGAAATAACGTACTATGAAATCTTGGGGTGTTACATTCTTCCCTCGTTGAATAAATTGCGTCCTCCCAATTTGAAATTGTTCTTCAAAAATAAAAGGTTGAAAATAGAAAATACCTTTGTGGAAAAACCCAAATCGGAAATTGGGTTAATAAAATTTAGTCTTAATAAGAGGAAAAGGGGAATGAAAAAGTCACCACCAAATTATGATCTTGATTAGGAGAACATTGGTGGAAATTAGAGACACATAATTAGAGGAAAAATATAAATATTTATAGGGAGTGATTGAGGTCATCAATCACAAACAATTTTAGAATTGTGGGCCTCAAATCCACCAATCTATGATGATTTAAAATACCATCAGTTCAACAAAACATAAGGTATTAGGATAACACATTTTTGGTTTTAAGATTCCTTACCTAAATTTTAAGAATTAATTTTTTCATAGAATAAGAGAAGAAAAAAATGTATACTTGTCAAGAAGAGTTCCATCCTTTAACTAATTTCTACCACAAACTCATATTTCACTATAAGAGATAATAGAACTTAAAAAATATATTCTATTTATCATATTCAAATGGGGTTCCAAAAAAAATTAATTTTTAATTCATCTACCATACCCTTTAAAAAAACTACATTATTTAATACAGGACATCACATGGGTCATTGGTAAGTGATACACCCGTGTCGCCCTTCGGTTGCGGGTTCAAGTCTCACGACCTTGCCGGACATGACAGGTTGCCTCCTGACATCCAGGTTGTCATTTTTATGGAAATACAAAAATAATCTCAAACTAGACTTATCCAAAATACTTCTGTCCAAAATCACAGTCCAAAATTTATAGGGAAGTTAAACACAATGAAGATCCTTTTTTCCACATAATAACATATGAACACCTTCATCATGTATTCTTTTAAAACACCACCACATCCTGAATTACCATAAAACCTTATTGATTACATTCATGCTCCCTTATTCATTATAGAATACTGGATATACTCATTCTATACAAAAATGTTTTAAACTCAAACAATGATGGAATATACAAATCATTAATCACATTCATGGTAGTCAACAATATACAATATAATTTATCAAAATCAATCAAGTATTATTCCAAAATCACTACCTCGGTATCAAAACCATATTATGGTTTATCTTTCTCTCAACCATTTATTTTTCAAAAATTTAACCTACCATTGAGTCACTTTTCTTAGTTCCACACAATATCAAGTCCTTAATGAAATAGTACTGTAGTACAATCCTTATATACTCCATAATTATTATAACCAGTATATCGTTGATACAACACTCAAATAACATAATTCTTTAATAACAACATAAGAACTCTAATCATTTCTCCTTATCTGTGGAAGTATAATAACTTGATTATTATCCAATAGAATCATTTGGGGCATACTTTGATGATTTAGACATTGGTTCGCGTAGTGTCCCAACTCCTTGCAGATGAAGCATTGTACATTTGAAATCTTTTTCTTACCCTTACAGTCATGTACTTGGTGTCCTTTTTCTCCACACTTATAACAAACTCCCATTCCCTTCAGGCAAGTTCCAGGGTGTTTCTTCCCACAGTTATCACATATGGAAAAATTCTTCTTTCCCCTATTCCCTTTATCCATCATTCTCTCTACCATCCTTTTCTTCACTTGCTTCCCTTCATAGTCATTGGAATCAGAAAATTATTTAATTATCTTACTAAAACATGATAATATTTCTTCATATGTTGAGAATACATGGGAGACTATTTCCCTTATAAATGTTTTCTTAATACCATGAATGATATGACCCTTCTTACTCTTCAGATCATACGTATTTCTGGAGTTATCATTCCTTCTACTGGGCACCATTTCTAAACAATGGCATACACTAGGTCAGTTTATGAATTGCAATTCATAATTCCAAACATGTAAAACACCTAACATAAATTGAACAGTTTATGGACATAATACATAATCACAAAAAAATTCTTTGAGGATATATATACTCATAAACCCTTCATAGTGGTTTGTAAAGAAAACGACAATTATCCTAAGCATATTCCCCAGGAGTGTCGTAACCAAGAGTTCAGCAAGACCCGTTGTCGTGCACCAGTTCCCGTTCGATTCTAGCTCAAAGTGGTGTTTTCGAGTATTACCCCTAGGTAAATCTGTGCCAGAGCTTCCTCTACTTTCTCGTATCTATAAAGGGATGTATTTCTTGGAAAACTCACAAAATCTTTATAGTACCAAAATTCTAGGATGTTCTTCTATACTAATCCTTAAATTCTATCTTAGGGTAATGTGCTATAATCAGAGTTTATCTAAATCTAGTTTCCAAGGTTATTGCAAAACTTCCTTTGATACCAACTGTAATTCCCCGACCACAGGTACCCAAAGTTGGTGCATTATTACATAACATTGGCATGATTACATGGAATCAAGACCCGAAGGACCGATCAGTTTTTCAGTCTTGGAAAATAGATTACAGACATGAATGTTACATTACACTTTAGAACATACAACACAACATAAATAATCCATTATGAATGATATTATTACCTTATCTTAACCCTGCATATCAATCACAATACACTTCTTGGAATCCTGGGAAAAATAAAACATAGAAAGGGGTGATCTCAAATGCTCAGTAAGGGAAAGAAATACAGTGGAAGATAACATAAATGTTAAGCATGGTGAATAATTGAAACCACATTCCTTTTCCAATAATAGACATGAATAGTTTTATTTAAGGAATATGAGTTGAGTAAATAATGAAATAATAAAACATAATCATGGGTATTATACTAGTCAAATGACCACATGAACCGTCAATATTATTTTCATAATAAGGGAATGTATAATACCAGACATTCTAAAACATTTTGTCAAGGCCTCGACCAAGACGTCTAAAAATGATTAAAGCCTCGGCCAAAACCATATATGAAAATGGAAAAGGGACTCAACCAATTCCAGATCTAGTTGTCTCATGATATCTACCGATGCATTGAGGATCTATAGAGGGCTCCACGCGTCACTTACTAAGTCCACTGCATTCCACATATGAAAAAGTTGAAACATGACATAAACATTCGTATTAAAAATAGCATACGAAATGTCAATAAATTAAACATAAACCATTAATGGTATAAAAATAAAACATCCAGAGTCAAACATATCATAACTCATTCAATACAATATGGAATATTGTATTATAATAAATCAACCTCAATCAATAATAATATCCAGTAAAGGATGCTGCCATTGTTGAAAACGATGAGTAAAACTTTTTGAGAGAAATATCCATTTTGTAAAATAATTTAAAAGTCACACATTTATAAAGGAAGTAATTTAAAATTGATTTTTGAATCAAAGTGTCCCATAACAATTTGAAACTTTTGAAAATAATTATCATTTCAGAACATTCATGTCCATATAAATAAATCCTTAAAATCATTTTGAAAACATGGACATTAATTAAAAAGATTTAGAAAGATAAATCTTCAAAACATTCAAAATTATGATCTTGATAAAGAGTACCTTTCACAAATCCTTAAAATATTCATTTTGAAATCATTTTTATGAAAAATGGTCATGGATTATAAAAATATCCCAGTAAATACTTACACATAAACAATCTGGGATATTAATGAGATTGAGGAATTAACCCTGACCAATTTGGTAACTTACAAAACATACACCCCATAAAATAAGTATAAAATGAATATTTAAATACACATAAATTAAATTTTATTACACAAATAATACAATTATGGGTAGTACATACACCACACAAAAGGTAACAGTGGAAATATGGCATGAATCTCACGAGAATAAGGAGTGAGATGAAAACCCCTTACCTCATGTACGACCTAACTCGTTCGTTCTTTAATATCCTGAATAATAAACTAAAGTTAATTTATACTTTCTTAATAACCCTTTTCATGTTTATTATTCCTTTTATATCACTTATTACCATTTTATAAACATTATGTAATCATTTAAGTTAATAACGTTCGTTTTGTCGATATTTGGCACTTGAGTCCAAAAATGAACACCTTATAGTTACAAGTTGTTCACATGGTCAAAATATCATTATATCTAGAATTATATTCATGATTTAGATATCAAATATATCATACATATCCAGTATATATATGCATTTAAAATATTACATATTATTTTGGGGTAAGAATGAAATGCACCGTTCATGGAGACGGTAAGCCGCACGTACGCATGAAAGCTAATTTCATTTCTATTTCTTATTTTAATGGACTTAAAACATAATGATACATAGTTATATTATAATTATAGTATAATATCATATATAATATCATTAACTCCATCCTTTATACGTCCCACATATGGTATTAACGAGTCATATCACTTTGAGGGGGCGGTAGTCCGCACTTCCTCAAATGAAATTATTGCGTTTACCCATAATGGAAACCATTAAGGTATGATATAAAAGAAAAATAAATAATTATGAAGAAAACATAATCATAATATATATCATATATAAATACAGTGCCATCATAATGGCCACCATGAGAGGTGGTAGGAGGTAATTGAACAATCATCGTTTCGTGAGGCGTTAGTTTGCCATCCACAGAAACATTATGTTCTTCACCCATTAGATGGAGGTGTGAGTAAGTGTAATTCAAATACTTCTCATAAAAAAATCCTAGTATATTTAGGATACTTTTGTTTTTATAAAAGAAATGAATAAAAATAGTTTAGGGGTTGGAGAAGTAAAATAAAAGAAAAGAAGTTAAGAGAAACTGTTACCTTTAATTTGGGTAACTTCCTTTGGTTTGAACCAAAAGGACTTCTTGAAGTGCCTTTTTCCTAAGGTAAGGTTTCTAAGAGGAGGAGAGGGATGTAGGGAGCTTAATTTGCAAGATTTTGGACGATCATAAAGGCTTGAGAGGTGTGAGTAACTGGTTATAAGTGGTCTCCTTTTGTAAGGGGGAGGAGTGGATCTTTAGGAAAGTGTGAAAATATTATTTTATTATATAATGATATTCGGTTTATAATGGCTCCAAAATGGATCATTTAAAAGATAAGGTGGGGATGGGTCGAAAGTCACTCAAAATATAGGTTTTAGATAGTTTTGGGTCACTATATTAACCTTAAATTTTAGATATAAATCTTACTTAAATAGTTTGACATTTACCATGTCTCTTTGTATTTTTATATTATATGGTTAATAAACTTACTATATAATTCCAAGAGAACCCCAAGTGGTTCATTAATGATACACCTATCATTATATAATTCCTTTGGCTGAACCTTAGATTTTTAGGAATATAATATAAATTAATAATATAATATTTGGTTAAAAAATCTTTTATGTCAATTTTGACACTATTTGGTATTTTGTTTTTTCTAAATTCAAAACATCATTATTACTTAAAACAATTTCATCTAACTAACCCTAATATGTCATATTAACCTAGAAAATTAGCTTAATTCATAAAAATTCTCAAATTACTTTTATTTGGATATTTATAATATCAATTATTTTAATATTTCATTAATTAGATAATTACTGCATCACCATTATGTCATAAATAAATTAAATTATTTAATTTTTAAAAATTATAAGTAAAATACCATAATGTATGAAATATTTTTATCTTTCTAATTAATATTTATAATTGAATTTATCTTATTTATAACCCTATATTAAAAATGTTTTAGTTATTAAACTTTGATTTTAATTCTTTTAACTCTTCTTTGAATTAAATTATAATAAATGTCCTAATCTAATCCAAGTGGACCAAAGAGGTTCATATTTTATTCCTAAAATTGTTTTTGGTCGAATTATACTTAGAAAATAGAATTAAGACATGTGTTAGGGTAATAATAACATCATTTTTATACTTAATTATCTTATTTACTTTTAACCGTGAGTAGTTTGGTAAGTTGTGGTGCGCTTGAACTCGGTGTTGCGTGTAGTGCAAGTTATTGAATTACTTTGAAGAAATAACATACTATGAAATCTTGGGGTTTTACATTATTCCCTCCTTCAATTAATTGTTTCCTCGTAATTTGAAATTGTTCTTATAAAATAAAAGTTTGAAAATAGAAAATACCTTTGTGGGAAAACCCACATCGGAAATTGGGTTAATAAAATTTAGTCTTAATAAGAGGAAAAAGGGGAATAAAAAAGTCACCACCAAATTATGATCTTGATTTGGAGTACATTTGTGGAAATTAGAGACACATAATTAGAGGAAAAACATAAATATTTATAGGGAGTGATTGAGGTCATCAATCACAAACAATTGTAGAATTGTGGGCCTCAAAGCCACCAATCTATGATGATTTAAAATACCATCAGTTAAACAAAACGTAAGGTATTAGGATAACATATTTTTGGTTTTAAGATTCCTTACCTAATGATTAAGAATTTATTTTTTCATATAATAAGAGAAGAAAAAAATGTAAACTTGTCAAGTAGAGTTCCATCCTTTAACTAATTTCTACCACAAACACATATTTCACCCTAAAAGATAATATAACTTAGAAAACATATTCTATCTATCCTATTTGCATACGGCTCAAAAAAAAAAGAATTTATAATTCATCTACCATAACCTTTAAAAAAACTAAATTATTCAATCTGGGACATCACGTGGATCAGTGGTAGGTGATACACCCTTGTCGCCCTTCGGTTGCGGGTTCAAGTCTCACGGACTTGCCGGACGCGATAGTTTGCCGCCCGACCTCCGGGTTGTCCTTTTTATAGAAATCCAAAAATTATCTCAAACTATACTTATCCAAAATACTTCTGTCCACACTCACAGTCCAAAATTTATTGGGAAGTTAAACACAATGAAGATCCTTTTTTCCACGTAATAACATGTGAACACCTTCATCATGTATTCTTTCAAAACACCGCAACATCCTGAATTACCATAAAACCTTATTGATTACATTCATGCTCCCTTATTCATTATAGAATACTAGATATACTCTTTCTATCCAAAAATGTTGTAAACTCAAACAATGATGGAATATACAAATCATTAATCACTTTCATTGTAGTCAAGAATATCCAATATAATTTATCCAAATCAATCATTTATCAATCCAAAATTACTACCTTGGTATCGGAACCATATTATGGTCTATCTTTCTCTCAGCCATATATTTTCAAAAAAATTTAACCTGCTATTGAGTCACTTTTCTTGGTTCCACACAATCTCAAGTCCTTAATGAAATAGTACTGTAGTACAATCCTTATATACTCTATAATTATTATAACCAGTACATCGTTGATAAAACACTCAAATGACATAATTCTTTAATAACAACATAAGAACTCTAATCATTCCTCCTCATCTGTGGTAGTATCATAACTTGATTATTATCCAATAGCATCATTTGGGGAATACTCTGATGATTTGGACATTTGTTTGCGTAGTGTACCAACTTTTTATAGATTAAGCATTGTACATTTGAAACCTTTTTCTTACCATTACAATCACATACTTGGTTTCCTTTTTCTCTACACTTATAACAAACTCCTATTCCCTTTAGGCAAGTTCCAAGGTGTTTCTTCCCATAGTTATCAGATATGGGAAAATTCTTCTTTCCGCTATTCCCTTTATCCATATTTCTTTCTACCATATTTTTCGTCTCTTTATTCCCTTCATAGCCATAGTACTTAGAGAATTCTTTACATATCTTACTAACACATGATATTATTTCTTTATATGTTGAGAATACATGGGAGACTATTTCCCTTCTAAATGTTGTCTTTATACCATGAATGATATGACCCTTCTTACACTTTGGATCATACGTATTGCTGGAGTTCCCATTCCTTATATTGGGCGCCATTTCTAAACAATGCCATACACTAGGTCAGTTTATGAATCACAATTCATAATTAAAAACATGTAAAATAACTAACATAAATTGACCAGTTTATGGATATAATCCATAATCACAAAAAATTTTCTTTGAGGAGATATATACTCATATAACCTTCATACTGGTTTGTAAAGAAAATGATAATTATCCTAAGAATATCCCTCGGGAGTGTCATAACCAAGAGTGCAGTAAGGCCCATTGTAATGCACTAGTTCCCATTCGAGTCTAGGTCAAAGTGGTGTTTTCTGGTTTTACCCCTAGGTACATCTGTGCCAGAGCCACCTCTTCCTACTCGGATCCAGACAGGGATGTATTGCTTGGAAAACTCACAAAATCTCTAGAGTACCAAAATTCTAGGATGTTCTTCTATACTAATCCTCAAATTATATCTTAGGGTAATGTGTTCTAATCAGAGTTTATCTAAATCTAGTTTACAAGGTTATTGCTAAACTTCCTCTGATACCAACTGTAACGCCCCGACCCTAGTTACCCAAATTCGGTGCATTATTAAATAAAATTGTCATGATTACAGGGAATCAAGTCCTAAAGGACCGATCGATTTAGCAGTCTTGGAAAATAGATTACATACATGAATGTTACATTAAACATTATAACATAAAACCCAACATAAATAATCCTTTATGAATGTCATTATTCCCTTAGCTTAACCCTACATATCAACCACAATACACTTCTTGGAATTCTGAGAAAAACAAAACATAGACAGGGGTGAGCTCAAATGCTCAGTAAGGGTAAACAATACAATGGAAGATAACATAAATATTAAGCATGGTGGATGATTAAAACCACATGCCTTTACCAATAATAAACATGAATACTTTTATGGCAGGAATATGATCTGAGTAAATAATGCCATAATAAAATATAATCATGGGTATTTTACTAGTTGAATGACCACATGAACCGTCTATATTATTTTCATAATGAGGGAATGTATAATGCCGGACATTCTGAAACATTTTGTCAAGGCCTTGGCTAAGACGTCTAAAAATGATTAAGGCCTCGGCCAAAACCATATATCAAAATGGGAAAGGGCCTAAACCAATTCCACTTCTAGTTTTCTCATGAGACCTATCGATGCACCGAATAGCTATAGCAGGCTCCACCCGTCACTTACTAAGTCCACCACATTCCTCAAATGAAAAATTTGAAACATAACATAAACATTCATATTAAAAATAGCATAAAAAATGTCAATAAATTTACCATAAACCATGAATGGTATAAAAATATAACATCCATAATAAAAAATATCATAACTCATTCAATACAATATGGAAGATTGTATTATAATAAATGAACCTCAATCGAAAAATAATATCCAGTAAAGGATGCTGACATAGTTGAAAATGATGATTAAAACTTTTTGAGAGAAATATCATTTTTGTAAAATAATTTAAAAGTCATACATTTATAAAGGAAGTAATTTAAAATAGATTTTTTAATCAATGTGTCCCATACCAATTTGAAACTTTTGAAAATAATTATCATTTCAGAACATTCATGTCTATATAAATAAATCCTTAAAATCATTTTGAAAACATGGACATTAATTTAAAAGATTTAGAAAGATAAATTTTAAAACATTTAAAATTATGATCTTGATAAAGGGAACCTTTCAAAAATCCTTATAATATTCATTTTGAAATCATTTTTATGAAAAATTGACATGGATGATAAAAATGTCCTAGTAAATACTTACACATAAACAATCTCGGATAATAATGAGATTGAGGAATTAACCCTTACCAATTTGGTAACTTACGAAACATACACCCCATGAAATAAGTATAAAATGAATATGGAAATACACAAAAATTAAATTGTATTACCCAAAGAATACAATTATGGGCTGTACATACACTACACAAAAGGTTTTTTTAATTAAATTCTATAACAATGAATGAAAATTAAATTTTTATTATTCAAACACCTTTGAGGAAAAAGTGAGAAACCATACATGACTTCATGAGTTAAAACAACTAAACCACCATGGTATCAAAGTTTAAGTCCAAACAACATCAAGCCAACACATAAGATCCCTAACTGTTATAAAAACAATAAGATTAGCTTCCTTTTCTAACCTCGCACCAAAGGGGCCACATGGAAACACAATGCCCAGAAGACATTCCACCAAATCAATGCATTCAACCAACACCTGCACAAACCAGTTGAGTCTCCTCCATCTATACTGCAGAATCTTGAAATATCCATCATGATCCACCATCGCCAAAATCAAAAAAACCCAAAAGAAATCAACACCCTTCGCAAAAACCACTCTGCAGTCACCGCAACGCCGGAGCAGACAAAATGCAAAACATGAATCCAGATCCAAACCGCAAACCAACTTCACATCCAAAATGAACAACTAGGAGCCAAAAATAGAGACTAGGGGGTGAATAAATCGCGCCACAAACCTGAACCGCAACCCGCCGCTGCCTTCAAATCCACACACGATGCCCATATAGAAATATGGCCTTTTCATACATTACTATTAAATCATTTGAAAGATAAAAAACATAATATTATTACACATAGAGGATCCAATGTTTTAGTGTCTTGGGAAAACTAGGATGACACATAACAAATACAACATCAAGCATAAACATATATTTAATTTCTTCTTCTCTAGCTTCTTATTGGAACTTGTCCTCTCCTTAGTACATGTAGCCACCTGAGGATATACATCAAAAAGGGTGAGCTAAAAAACCAGTAATAGGATAGATAATAACAATATATCATGGGGTGAGCATAATCATAACATAGGCAAAAGATCATGAACATGAGAGGAGCATAAATAAAAGACTTGAAATGTGGCAATGCATAAAAATGAAACATCTTGTCTTAGTGGTTAACTACCACACATACTTGTGAACCAAGCTAGCATCTTGTTCACACATCATTTCCCATTTACTCATGAGATTAATCACTTTACCCAATTCATTAGAGCGATGTATAATTCCGGGTGCACCCGTCACTTTGAAACATTCATAATTGTGCTATATAATTCCGGGCGCACCCGTCACATCATTAAATTATCATTATCATGATTGACACAAGAAACATACATAAAAATTGAACATAACTAACCCATGGTAAGGAATGGGTTTCATCTCATAAGAATACATTCATAAGCTTTGGGTTCCCAAAAGAGAGAGGGAACAACATACTTGATATAAGAACCTTCCACCATGAATGAGAGGTAAAAGTTGAGTTCTTAAAAGAATATTTCTTTTGGGAAACATTTGGATTGAAATTAACTTCATTATAAAACATGTATATATTATAAAAGTAAAGACAATATTGAAAAAATTATCTTTAAAGAGTGAATATATAAAAAATGGAGTGAAACAGGTAGAACCCGAAGGATGAAAGTTGGGTTCGAGAATTTCCCCTTACCTTGTATCCGAATGCTTCCTTCTATTTAATGTCATGCATAATGACATTATATTCATTAATTAGAAATTAAAGAACCTTTTATACATTAATAGAGATCATTCTGGTTTCATTATGTAATTTTATGTTCCTTTTGATGACTTATAGAGTTTAAAAACATTGTTCAGGGATGTTCATTTTTATGGTTTTTCTTGGGTGGTTCACTTGTATCCATAAATTGAAGTTTGGGTAGAACATTGGTAAACATACAGAAATAATATTCCATGTAATTAATGATATTACAGGAGTTTAAATGATCTTATAATTAATTATATTAGATCCATGTGGATGAATCATTAGATAAGAATTAAATGATGGTTATTTGGGTCAATTTGGGCGGTTTTTTGGATCACAACGAACTTGTTTTAACTTATCACTTAGTAATATGGACATAGGTTATTTCCAGAACTTTAAATAGAAAATAATACATATAACATATTATGGTTCAACCATAAAAATGGTTTCATGACAAGATCTGAAGGTATAAATGGAAGAAGAAAGCATGTCATTCTTGAAGGTGATAGATTAACACCTCACAAACAACGTTCTCTTTAATAAAATAAAAGGAAGAGGGAAAGGGGGTTGGATGATATAATATCCCATTATAATCATAAAATTACATTATATGTATCATAATGGAGTTAAAATACAATTTGGATGAAGATAGTTGGGGAGAGATCAAGAAATGAACTTGAACTTGAAAGGAAATTAAAGGAGAAGAGGGAGAGAAATTACCTCTTGAATCCTTCTCTTGAGAACCTTCTTAAGGGCCTATGCTTGATCTTTTGATGATACCATCAGCTATTAGATGTGGGGGAGGGGATAGGGAAGGTTTTTGGGAAGAGTTTAGAGAAGGATTAGAGCTTGAGAGGTGTGGGGAAATGAAGGTGTGAAGGGTGGCTTTTATAGTGGAGGGGAGATGGGTTTCCTTAATATAAAATTTATTAGTTTATTAATTTCCCTTAAGACAAGAAATAGTGAGTCTTGAATGACCAATAATATTAATTTTATCATGTGATCCAGAAACAAGTGGGATTACATCATCAGAGCATCATCTATGGCTCAATTAATCTATTATTTAGCATTTATTGTAAATTATCAGATTTTACTATTCATCAAAAATTCAAGTATCTCAGAAAAATACCAAAAATTTACCCCAACCATTTTTCGACATTTAGAATCTAAAAATGAAGTCCATTTTTCAAAAATAATTTTCTAAATAATATTAATTTAATATTTAATTAAAATGATAATTTACTTAAAAAACAGTTTTTTTAAGATTAAAACTGATTTTATAGTGCTTTCAAAGATTATGCAGGGTCTTATAAAATTATCTAAAAACTACAAGACATTGATTAAATAATTTATGAATACATTTTTGGGAAATAAATATGATTTTTAATTAATTAATTAATTATAATTAATTATTTATGACTTACAAAATACCAAAACTTTTACTAAGGTCAAATTGTCACTTTCTAAGATGTCTAAATATTATTTAATTATTTACAGGTAAGGTTACTCTTATGTTGGATTATTTAATATTAATAAGGGTCATATTACTATTCATAAGGGTAGGTCACTATTCACCAAAATTTATTTTTGTTTCATTAGACTCCAAAAATCACCTTGAGCACAACCGTGTATGTCAGATTTTTAAAATTCCAAACACAGAGGTGAAAAACTTACGTTTAAAGGTCACTTATCACTTAGTAGTTCATTATGTTGTGTTTTCATGTTATTTTATGACATAAAAATAAGAAGGGAATTTACACTAAAAAACTTTGGGTCGTTACAGCCCACATCTGCCCGACACAACCAGACGTCATGGAATCGTGACAGCATCGACACCGCAACAGCCGGAAACTCAATCCTTGGACCGCCGCACTTCCATGAGAGACCTTTCCAAAAAAGGGTGTGAAGAAGGAAAGCTGAAATCATCGGTATGATTGATTTATAGCGCCATAGGGAACACTGCATGCCATGACCCACCGGACCAAAGCAACGAAGGGAAGTCGAGCCGCAACGAGGAAGAGGAAGACGACGGCGGGGGGGGGGGGGGGAGAAAACCCTAGCACAGAGGATCCCCTTACGAGCACATCCCAAAACCACCCAAAAGGTAATAGTGGCAATATTACATGAATCTCACAGGAATAAGGAGTGAGATGAAAACCCCTTATGGGAATAAGGAGTGAAAACCCCTTACCTCGTGTCCGACTTGACCCGTTCGTTATTTAATATCCTGAATAATAAACTAAAGTTAATTTATACTTTCTTAATGAAATTTTTAAGGTTTATTATTCCTTTTATATCACTTATTACCATGTTATAAACATTATGTAATCATTTAAGTTAATAACGTTCGTTTTTTCGATATTTGGCACTTGAGTAAAAAATGAACACTTTATAGTTACAAGTTGTTCACATGGTCAAAAAATCATTATATCCAGAATTATATTATCGACTTAGATATCATATATATCATATATATCTAGTATATACATGTATTTAAAATAGTACATATCATTTTTGGGTAAGAATGAAATGCACCATTCATGGAGACGGTAAGCCGTACGTACGCATGAATGCTAATTTCATTTCTATTTATTATTTTGATGGACTTAAAACATAATGATACATAGGTATATTATAATTCTAGTATAATATCATATATAATTTCATTAACTCCATCTTTTATACATCCCACATAGGGTATTAACGAGTCATATCACTTTGAGAACTACTGGAATGTGGGTTTTCCCCAACACTTACATACCAACGGTTTCATAGAACCGTTGGTAAAGGATGGTTTAGAGAAGGTTTTACCAACAGTTATAGTAAACCATTGATAATGATGTGTTTAAGGGGATTTTTACCAATGGTTCAATGAGAACCGTTGGGGAAAATGTGGCTGGGGGAGGTTTTTACCAACGGTTTATTAAACTGTTGGTATAGGTGTGGTTGGGGAGCTTTTTCCAAACGGTTCTTTAGAACCGTTGGTATAGGTTTTCCCTGAAAGTATATACCAATGGTTTTTAAAAACCGTTGGCAGAAGTTTCCCCCAAATTTCCAGCCGCCCGTCCTCTCCCCCATTCGGATACAGAACCCTAAACGGGAGCAGCAAAAGCCGATTTAGGCGATTTTGGAGCTCCTTCTGCCAGACCAGTTTGGATATTTGACCTCCTTCAGGTTCCTCTTCTTCTTTATGTTTCCTTTACGCATGTTTTATGTGATACGATTATGTTATGGTTTATGATATGTTTAAACCTATTCATATGAGGAATGCATTGGACTTAATAAGTGATGGGTGGAGCCCGCTATAGCTCCTCGATGCATCGGCAGGTCTCATGAGACAAACTAGTGTCTTGGCACGAGGCCTTGACAAAATCTTATTTGTGGTCTTGGCACGAGGCCTTGACTACGTGGTTATGATAGTCTGGCATTATGCATTCCATCATTATGAAAGTGGTTATTGATATTGCATGTGATTATTCGGCCAGTAGAATATTTATGTGAAGAATTAAATGGCATTATCTCATTTTACTTTTGCCATATTTTGTTGAAGTTCAAGTTTAAAAGGCTTTTTTTTAGTTATACATTGCCTTAAATGTTAATGTTTATATATGAAAGCTTCTGCTATATTGTTAACCTTACTGAGCATCTGATCTCACCCCTTTCAATGTTTTAATATTTTTCCAGGATGTGAAGAAGTATTTTATGAATGACCTGCAGGGGTAGTCAGAAGGGGATATGATTGTGGACTATGAAGACCATGTTATTGTAGTTTGTTTACTTTTTGATGTAATGAAAGACTTATGAATGTATCTAGTGTTTACAAGGCTACTAAACTAATCGGTCTTTCGAGACTTGATCTTTTGTGATCATGCCAATGTTACAAACTAATGCACCGACTCTGGGTAGCTGGGGTCAGGGCGTTACAGTTGGTATCAGAGGCAGTTTAGTACTAACCTTGGAAGCTAGATATAGATAAACTCTGATTAGAGCACATAGCCCAAAGATAGACTTTGAGGATTAGTATAGAAGAACTTCCTAGAATTTTGTTATTGTAGAGATTTTGTGAGTTTTCCGAGCAACACATCCCTGTCTGGATACGAGCAGGTAGAGGTGGCTCTGGCGCAGATGTACCTAGGGGTAAAACCCGAAAACACCGCTTTGAGCTAGACTCGAACGGGAACTGGTGCACGACAACGAGCCTTGCTGCACTCTTGGTTACGACACTCCCGGGGGATATGCTTAGGATAATTTTCATTTTCTTTACAAACCACTATGAAGGGTTATGAGTATATACTTCCTCAAAGGACACATTTCTTTTTATGATTATGGATTATATCCATAAATAGTTCAATTTATGTAAAGTATTTTACAAATATGGAATTATGTATTTTATTTCATAAACTAATCTAGTTTATGCAATTGTTTAGAAATGGCGCCTAGTGGAAGAAATGGAAACCGTATCAATGCACGCACTCCATGTAGAGATTTCCCTCCTGCTCAAGATAATTATAGTGGGGCTGGTGATGCAACTGGTGCCGATCAGCTAATCACCATACTGGGACAACTTACTCAGGTTATGAATAATAACCTTACTCGTATGGAGCACACTGATCCGCAACATGGAGGATCAATGCTAGACCGTTTCATGAGGCAACAACCACCAACCTTCAATGGGGGTACAAATCCGTTAGTAGCTGAGCACTGGATAAACTCCTTAGAGAAAATATTCCATGCCTTGGGGAGTAGCGAAAGGGAGAAGGTTGTCATGGTAGTTTACCGCCTCACTGGAGATGCCGATCAGTGGTGGTCGCTGATTCAAAACACAAAGGAAGATGATGACGTATCGAATATGGAATAGAGGGAGTTCAAAGAGATTTTCTTAGAAAAATACTTTCCTCGTGACCATCGAGAAGATATGGAAAGGCAATTTCTGAGTCTGAGGCAGAAGGAGGATGAGAATGTCGCAAAGTATGAGGCTAACTTTATAAGGTTAGCAAGGCATGCTTCCAATTATATACGTAACCCAAGGAGTAAGATTGATCGTTTCTTTGATGGGTTAAAACCATTTCTCTGTCGAGCTTTAGTATCACAATCCTTCTCATCATACGAAGATATTGTCTCGTGTGATATCAAGACAGAAAAGGAATTCTCTAAGTTTTATGACAACAAAGTAAAGCAAGAGAAGAAGAGAACGGGGGAACAAGAGACAGATAAAGGGAAAAAGGGAAATAAGGATTTTCCATTATGTGATAATTGTGGGAAGAATCACCCTGGTACGTGCCTAAAAGGAATGGGAGTTTGTTATAAATGTGGAGAAAAGGGTCACCAGGCTCGTGATTGCAAGGGAAAGAAAGAGGCTATCAATGTTGAATGCTACAATTGTAGGGAAATTAGGCATTATGAAAATGAATGCCCTAAGCGTCAGGGAAACTTACCTCAGAAAAGGCCAAGGGATCAAGGACAATCTTATGCTGTTACTACAGTTGAAGCAAAATAATTAATGTATTGGTGCTTTTGGACTCAAGGATTATATTCTGGTTATAAGAATAATGTGATATATATATGGATTGTACTGCAGTACTTTTTGATTTCAGTAAGGTTTTAATATGATTAAGGTAATCATATTTTTAGTATGTGACAATAAGAGAAACTTTTCTTTGTTTGGGGAATCTGATGTTACAATTGATTTTGGAATTAAGAGACCTTTTAGAGAAAGTCTGGACAGATGTAATTTGGATAACTATAAAGGTTGGAGTGGATTAAGTTGATCTTTGGATAGTATTGTTTAAGGTTAAAGCATTTCTGAAGATTATTTTTGGAATATTATGATACTATAGTTTTAGGAAAAGAACAACCTGCAGGGTGGGGCATAACCCGTCGCGTCGGACAAAGCTGCAGGAATCGAACCCACAATCATAGTGCAACAGGCCCTTATTTCCTACCACTAGCCTACAGGAAGTCCCTGGTTATTACAAAATAATTTTACTAATCTAAATGGTATGTGTTAATATTTGGAACCTTATACAATTAGGATAAGTATAATATTTTTGAGTTCTATTATCTTTTTGAGTGAAAGATGAGTTGAAGGTTGAAACTCTAATTGTCAAGCATAAATATATATATACCTATCTCTTATTCAATGAATAAATTTATTCTTAAACTTTAGTAAAGGGATATTAAAACAAAAAAAATGTGTTATCCTAATACCTTATGTCTTGTTGAACTGATGATATTTTAAATCAACATAGATTGAAGGATTTGAGGCCCTCAATTTGACAGTTGATTGTGATTGATGACCTCAATCACTCCCTAAAAATATTTATGTTTTTCCTCCAATTATATGTCTCTAATTGCCACCAATGTTCTCCTAATCGAGATCATAATTGGGTGGTGAATTTTTCATTTCCCTTTCCCTCTTATTAAGGCTAAATTTTATTAATCTTATTTCCGATGTGGGTTTTCCTCAAAGGTATTTTCTCTTTTCAACCTTTTACTTTCAAAGAAAAATTTCAAATTGCGAGGATGAAATTTATTGAAGGAGGGGAGAATGTAACACCCCGATCTTCCACGATACGCTTCTCATTCAATAATGCAATAGCTTGCATTGTACGCAACTTCGAGTTCTAAAACACCGCGACTAATCAAAGTAGCCGTTATGAATAGTAATAACCACTTTTTAAAATTATAGAAATTTTATATTTCAAAATGGACTTAATTTTTGTATTCGTAATATCAATTATAGCTTAGGGTGAAATTTTGGCATTGTTCTGAAAAACTTCAATTTTTGATGAATAGTGAAACCACTAAGTGGTAGTTAAATAACTGATTTTTCGTTTAAATGAAATATTACCACTTCTGTGATTTGATTTTCAAAAATCCGACATACATGGTTGTCATTAAGAAGTAAAATGTGGTTCAATGAGATTAAAATAATTTTTTGGTGAATAGTAACTTTTAAGTTCTTAATCGCGATTAGAGGTAATTAGTGTAGTTTAAGGTACAAATAATGTTTTAAAAATATGAGATGAGCATGAAACTTTTCCTAATCCTATTGGATGAGTCATGGCCGACCAAGATAACCCATTGGTCAACTTGGGGACCCCATGGAGCCACTTTAGTTGGAAAATGACATTAATATATATTTATTTAATGTTAAAATTAAATTGACACAAACATGAGTTGTTTTACTAAAACAGTTTTTAAGTGGGGTTACACAAGTCCAAATTTTTATTATAAATATTCATTAGAAAGCTAAAAAGATTTCCTACATCATAGTAGTTTTTTTTATAATTTTTAGACATTAAATAAATTAAATTATATATGACATCATGATGATGTAGTGATGACCTCATTATTTAACGATTTAAATAAAATGGAAAGATAATGTAAAATCCAAAGCGTACACTTGTCAAAAACCTATTAGATGAGTAGATTTCGAACCCTTATCATATTATCCTCGAATTATATAAGTGCGGGACCTCTAAAATCCGAAACTCATTTTATAATAAAGTGACTTTTCTTTACTTTCCAAGAGTGCCCCTCCTCTCCACTTATAAAAGGCCCCCACCTCTCCCACCTTATTCACACATTCAAGCCATTTGGCTCGGCCAACCTCTGCCCAAATACTCTCCCAACTTCCCCCTCTTACTCCTAGAAGCCTCACTTTGGGCAGAACTCTTCCCAAGGAAGCCTTTGGCTCAAATCAAAAAGAGTTACCCGATTTTGAGGTAATGTCTTCTCTAATGTTGTTTTGTTTTATTTTTCTTCTCCAACCCCTTAAAATCTTTTTATTCATTTATTTTGTAACAAAAACAGTATCCTCAATATACTAGGATGTTGTTATAAGAAGGATTCGAGCTACACTTACACACACCTACATCTAATGGTTAAGGAACATACGGTTTCTGTGGATGGCGAATTTCTGCCTCATGAAACGATGATTGTTCAACACTCATATAACACCTTCAAAGGTGGACATTAAGATGTCACTATATTTATATATGATATATAATATGTTTATGTTTTACTTATGCTTCTGTATTTCTCATTTATGGCATACTTTATGATTTCCATTATGGGTAAAACGCGATAATTTCATTTTAGGAAGTGCGGACTACCGCCCCCTCAAAGTGATTTGAATCGTTAATGCCATATGTGGGATGTATAAAGGATGGATTAAATGGTATTATACACTATATTATAATGTAATTATATTATAAATTTATATCATTATGATTTCATTCCATTAAATACGAAATAGAAATGAAAGTAGCGTTCATGCGTACGTACGGCTTACCGTCTCCATGAACGGTGCATTTCATTTCTTACCTCTAAATGTTACGTGACATTATGAATGAATGTATATACTGTATATATATGATATATATGATATCTAAATCATGAATATAATTCTGGATATAATGGATATTTCACCACATGAACAACTTGTAATTATAAGAAGTTTATTTTTGACTCAAGTACCAAATATCGACAAAACGACCGTTATTAACTTAAATAATTAAATAATGTTCATAACATGGTAATAAGGGATATAAAAGGAATAGTGAACATGAAAAATGTTTTTAAGTAAATATAAATTAACTCTAGTTTATTATTCAGGAGGTTAAAGAACGGTCGAGTCAGGACAGGACACAAGGTAAGGGAATTTATTAACCCAATTTCCATTCTTTGGGTTAATCTCCTACTTTCAAATTATGTCATTATATTATTATGTCATATCTTGTATTTGTACTTTATTTATGTGTACTTATAGTGAATACACATAGTATGTCTATTTTATTTTAAAAATGATCTTTTTATGGGACTTCGTCTCAATCTCCTTTCATTGAGGCATATTTTATTTTATACACAACTTTCTTTTATACGGTGTATAAACCCCTTTGACTTTTACGTTTATTCAAAAGGAATATTTTTTATACGAAGCGTTTTTCTAAACGACAAAAGGGAATGTTTTTCTTTCCGTACTTATGCGGCGACAATGACTTCTCCGCCGCCGTGACCATTATTTGAGTTTCGGCTTCCTCTACAAGCCATCACTTTTTTTTAATGAAAAATAAATACAAAGTTTTAACTTGCTTTTATTTTGGTATTGAAAATGGTTTTGAAAGCGTTTTTATTATATCAATGTGTTGTATTGACAATATTGTGATTGAAATGTGGAAATTTTATGTTTCCTTTATGCATGTTTTATGTGATACGATTATGTTATGGTTTATGATATGTTTAAACCTATTCATATGAGGAATGCATTGGACTTAATAAGTGACGGGTAGAGCCCGCTATAGCTCCTCGATGCATCGGCAGGTCTCATGAGACAAACTAGTGTCTTGGCACGAGGCCTTGAAAAAATATTATTTGTGGTCTTGGCACGAGGCCTTGACTACGTGGTTATGATAGTCTGGAATTATGCATTCAATCATTATGAAAGTGGTTATTGATATTGCATGTCATTATTCGGCCAGTAGAATATCCACGTGAAGAAGTAAATGGCATTATCTCATTTTACTTTTTCCATATTATGTTGAAGTTCAAGTTTAAAAGGCTTTTGTTTTAGTTATACATTGCCTTAAATGTTAATGTTTATTTATGAAAGCTTCCGCTATATTATTAACCTTACTGATCATCTGAGCTCACCCCTTTCAATGTTTTAATATTTTTCCAGGATGTGAAGAAGTATTTTATGAATGACCTGCAGGGGTAGTCAGAAGGGGATATGATTGTGGACTATGAAGAGCATGTTATTGTAGTTTGTTTACTTTTTGATGTAATGAAAGACTTATGAATGTATCTAGTGTTTCCAAGGCTACTAAACTAATCGGTCTTTCGAGACTTGATCTTTTGTGATCATGCCAATGTTACGAACTAATGCACCGACTCTGGGTAGATGGGGTCGGGGCGTTACATTGTTATCATGTCTCTTTTTTACACTTGATTCTTATTGTATGATTAGTCTACTACCTAGACCTTTAGTATTCCTTGGTACTGTGATTCCCTATATGATATCTGGTTTGATAAGTTAATATGGACATCTTAATATTCAAAAACAATCACTCGAAATTAGGGGTGTCCATGGGCCGGGTTGGGTCATGGGTGTTCTAGGGCCTAAGGACATATGGTCATCCATAAGTAAGATTTAGGGCCTAAGGACATGACATGAAAAATTATGTGTTTTAGATCCATGGGTAATATTGGGGGTTCATTTTAAAAATGATAAAATGAGGGTTTTTGAGGTGGAAAATGATTTATTAGGTGATGAATTCCCTTGGTTAAAAAATATAAATAAGTGTGTGTCTTTTTTATTTTTATAAATGGATTTTAATGATAATGAAATATTGGTTAATTTCTTCGGTTAAAAAATTTATTTTTAACATTTTTATTCTCTATTCTATATATTTTCATTGATTAGGAATATAATTTACAAAAAAAAATCCAATTACTTATAATATTTATATGTATTAAATTGATTAATTTTTAGAAATTTTTATATTGTCATTTTTGATGTGTACGAGTCAACCCCGCCTCAATCCGAGGGCCGGTGTGGCCGGTACCACTAAAAGTATCTTTCTTTTGTTTAAAATGGATGCGCTTTTAATTAAAATAAATGACATACGAAAAACCGACCAAATGCATTCGGATTATGTTAAAACTTTAGGAAAACGATCCATGGGTCATTTGTGATGTGTACGAGTCAACCCCGCCTCAATCTGAGGGCCGGTGTGGCCGAAACCACTCAAAGTGTCTTACTTTTCTTTGAAATGGACAACAATTTAAGTAAAAACAACAACTGACATACGAGAAACGGACCAAACACATTCGGATTCTTTTGATACTTTTGGAAAAGTATCCATGGGTCATTTTTGTCGTGTAAGAGTTAACCCCGCCTCAATCTGAGGCACGGTGTGGCCGGTACCACTCAAATTGTCTCACTTTTATTTGAAATGGACATGATTTTAAGTGAAAACAACTACCGACATATGGAAAACTGACCAAACACATTAGTATTCTGTTGAAACTTTAGTAAAACGATCCATGGGTCATTTGTGAAGTGTACGAGTAAACCTCGCCTCAATCCGAGGTGCGGTGTGGCCGACACCACTCAAAGTGTCACACTTTTCTTTGAAATGGACAACAGTTTAAGTAAAAACAACAACTGACATACGGGAAATAGACCAAACGCATTCGGATTATGTTGATACTTTAGAACAAGTATCCATGGGTCATTTGTGTCGTGTATGAGTTAACCCTGCCTCAATCTGAGGTACGGTGTGGCCGGTACCACTCAAACTATCTCACTTTTATTTGAAATGGATAGGATTTTAAGTGAAAACAACTACCGGCATATGGAAAACCGACTAAATGCATTCAGATTCTGTCGAAACTTTAGGAAAACAATCCATGGGTCATTTGTGATGTGTAAAAGTCAACCCCTCCTCAATCTGAGGGCCGGTGTGGCTAGTACCACTAAAAGTGTCTTTCTTTTGTTTAAAATGAATGTGCTTTCAATTAAAATAAACGACATATGGAAAACCGACCAAACGAATTCGGATTGTGTTGATACTTTATGAAAACGATACATGGGTCATTTGTGATGTGTACGAGTCAACCCCACCTCCATCCGAGATGCGGTGTGGCCGACACCACTCAAAGTGTCTCACTTTTCTTTGAAATGGACAACAGTTTAAGTAAAAACAAAAACTAACATACGGGAAATGGACCAAACGCATTCGGATTCTATTGATACTTTAATACAAGTATCCATGGGTCATTTTTGTCATGTACGAGTCAACCCCGCCTCAATCTGAGGCACGGTGTGGCCGATACCACTCAAACTGTCTCACTTTTATTTGAAATGGATAGGATTTTAAGTGAAAACAACTACCGGCATACGGAAAACCGACCAAACACATTCGGATTCCTATGAAACTTTAGGAAAACGATCCATGGGTAATTTGTGACATGGAAAAGTCAACCCCGCCTCAATCCGAGGGCCGGTGTGGCCAGTACCACTAAAAGTGTCTTTCTTTTGTTTAAAATGAATGCGATTTTAATTAAAATAAACGACATACGAAAAACCGACCAAACGCATTTGGATTGTGTTGATATTTTATGAAAACGATCCATGGGTCATTTTTGACGTGTACGAGTCAACCCCGCCTCAATCTAAGGTGCGGTGTGGCCGACACCACTCAAAGTGTCTCACTTTTCTTTGAAATGGACAACAGTTTAAGAAAAAACAACAACTGACATACGGAAATGGACCAAACGCATTCAGATTCTATTGACACTTTAGGACAAGTATCCATGGGTCATTTGTGTCGTGTACGAGTCAACCCCGCCTCAATCTGAGGCACGGTGTGGATGGTACCAATCAAACTGTCTCACTTTTATTTGTAATGGACATGATTTTAAGTGAAAACAACTACCGACATACAGAAAACCGACCAAACGCATTCAGATTCTGTTGAAACTTTAGGAAAACAATCCATGGGTCATTTGCGACGTGCACGAGTCACAAATGAAAATGGATTTTTCATTTACATGAAAATGAAAATGTATTTTTCAGTGTAATCTGCTTGGTCCCAAAGCATGAACCAAACAGGTTGTGAGACATTATACGAGTAGGCATCCACCACAAGATTTTTGCCCAAATTTTAGTGAATATACATGTATAAAAACAAGGTATAAAAGTAAAAATAGTATAAATAAATCAACAACCATTAAATATTGAAGTAAAGAATAGCTAAAACTTTCCTTGGAGACATTAATATCTTTCTAAACGCATGTCACTGTCTTAAACTCAGGAAAAAAACACATCCTCTCCCTCAGGCATCACAGTCTGTCCCTCAGACATATCACAATCTCTCCCACATGTATCATATCTAATTAATCTATTAACAAGTAAAAATAAGTACCACATTTAATTTAAATTATTACATCGTAGACTATTATCAACACACCTCATCTAATCTAACTATTACATGGCATAATAATAATAATCAAATCACCACATTTAATCTTACTATCACATCACTTTTTAATAATCAATAATCTATCCTAAACAGAAAAAGTCATGAAAAGCAGTATGCATCTAAGGCGTCATGGGCCAATAGCTCTAACAAATTAATCAAGGGAAACACAACCCTGTGGTTCCCAATCTCAAAGAAATAACCTTAATAACCTAATCAACCAATATCATATGATAATCACGGTGTAATTCCAAGTCATGTATACCAAAAAAATGGGTATATGAGTTTTAGGAACAGATAATTCTTGACAAAACAACATATAGGCACAACCCACCTACATCGTAGTCGTGAGAACAATATTGTTGAATATCGGATCTTGATTCATCCTAGATCATTGAAAATCCACAAAAGATTCATAAATTATCAAATCTTTATCTATAAAATGAGGAGAGGAATCACGAGGATAGGATTAAGGTGAAGGGATAACTCATTGGTGGGATCCCAATGCACCTTCCAGAGTTCTGATTGGACATTGATAGGAGAATCAGTGGCTCAGAGAATAATTGTCACTCCTGGCCGAACTTGGCTGAACCAAGGTCAAAAGAAGTTAATTCTGTAAATGAGATATGACCCCTCTCCCTTATATTAAAAATAAAATAAAATACACGACATTTACTTTAACAATACACACTGTGTATAAGCTTTTACTAGGACTCACCTTAAGAGGCACGACCATGACACAACATGACTTGGTACGTGGCCGAGATAAAAACTATACGTGGTCTGGAAAGGAAATCAATGTTCATGGTGTGTACACTGAAGTACATGGCTTGTACATCAAAATTCCCCAATTTTAAATTTTCCTCAAAGCAACCCGAATACAAAATCCATACATGGAAATGGGGAATTGGGTTCTTACAGTTTGATTATCACACCATAGATCTTGTTTCTATCTCAACCAAGCACCAAAATCATTGGTTTCTTCAATCTAGTGGTCTAATATCACACTACGATCTTAATAAAGCCTTATGTTTCATCGACCCCATGTAACGGATCAATGATAGATCTAAAGCAAGCCAAATTTGTTTATTTCTCTCTTTTTGGTCATTATTTGGATTAGAATCTCTAACTAATGATTTTTTATCATGTTTTATTCAGTCTCGCATTATAATATTTGCACATTCAGGTTTTATTCAGCTTCATAATGCATTTGATTATAGATTTTCTCATTACTAATGACCTCAACTGAAGGTTAATATCTTTAATAATGTGTAAATTATTTGTTCCAACTTTTATTTCTTGTATCAATTAGTTGTTCACATTCAATATATCATTACTTGTTAATATTACATTAAAATTATTTTTTACAATATTTCATGCTAAGGAGTATTATTGAGGTGATAAGATATTGGATGTTGTGTGTTTCTACATTGTCATTTAGTTTAGTGAGTTGGGTTTTAAAATTATTTTGCATTGATAATACAACATGTTCATTTTGGTTTTGAAAATGTTGGTGCATGGGAGAGCTGAAAAATCCATTTTCATGTAATTGCATAACATGAGATGGTTTTGTAATGGGTTTTCATGAAAATGGATTTTTCATTTACATGAGCTGAAAAATACATTTTCAAGTTTGTTTCAAGTCTGTATGCAGGTGTACAGTGGAGGGGCTACTGGAGGGAGGGGGGCTGCTGTGTGCAGTTCTGGAAAAACTCTATACCAACGGTTAGAAACCGTTGGTATAAGGGTGCTGGGATTTTGAAAAAACACTATACCAAAAGTTTAAAACCGTTGGTATAGGTGTTATGTATTTCTAGAATAACCTATTCCAACGGTTTTAAATTGTTGGTATAGGTGTCTGTATTTTTGGAAATCCAATACCAACAGTTTATAACCGTTGGTATAGGTGTTGCTGGAAAACCAATACAAACGGTTCTAAACCGTTGGTATAGGTTTTCCTGAAAATCACATTACCAACGGTTTAAAACCGTTGGTATAAGACTTCCTCAAATTCATTACCAACGGTTATAAACAGTTGGTATACATTGGGTTAAATTTATATAACCCATATACCAACAGTTTGGATCAAACCGTTGGTATAAGGCTTTCCTCACGACTTACTAGCCAACGGTTTGGAAAACCATTGGTATAGGGTATACCAATGGTTTTCCAGCCTATACCAACGGTTTTTAACCATTGGTATAACCTTCTTTTCCAGTAGTGGAGGGGTCGGTATTCCGCACTTCCTCAAATGAAATTATCGCGTTTACCCATAATGGAAACCATTAAGGTATGATATAAAAGAAAATTACAGAATTATTAATAAAACATAGTCATGATATATATCATATATAAATACAGTTCCATCATAATGTCCACCATGGGAGGTGGTAGGAGGTAATTGAACAATCATCGTTTCGTGAGGCGTTAGTTTGCCATCCACAGAAACATTATGTTATTCACCCATTAGATGGAGGTGTGTATAAGTGTAATTCGAATAATTCAAAAAAATACATCCTAGTATATTTAGGATACTGGTGTTGTTATAAAAGAAATGAATAAAAATAGTTTAAGGGTTGGAGAAGTAAAATAAAAGAAAAGAAGTTAAGAGAAACTATTGCCTTTAATTTGGGTAACTTCCTTTGGTTTGAACCAAAAGGAATTTTTGAAGTGCCTTATGCCTAAGGTAATGATTCTTGTAGGAGGAGAGGGATGTAGGGATATTAATTTGTCAGAGTTTGGACGTGCCTAAGGGCTTGAGAGTTGTGAGAAATTTGTTAGAAGTGGTCTCCTTTTATATGGGGGAGGAGGGGCTCTTTAGAAATGTGTGAAAATATTATTTTATTATATAATGATATTCAGTTTCTAATGGCTCAAAAATGAATTATTTAAAGTATTATATGGGGATGCATCGAACACCACTCAACCAATAGGGTTTTGACAGGTTTGGGTCACTATATTAACCACAACTTTTAGATTTAACTCTTAGTTAAATAGTTTGACATTTACCATGTCTCTTGGTATTTTTATATTATATGGTTAATAAACTTACTATATACTTCCAAGAGAACCCCAAGTGGTTCATTAATGATTAAAATATCATTATATAAGTCCTTTGGGCGAACCTTAGATTTTTATTAATATAATATCAATTAATAATATAATATTTGTTTTAAAAACTCTTTTATGTCAATTTTGACACTATTTGGTATTTTGTTTTTTCTAAAATTATAACAACATTATTACTTCAAAAAAAATTCATATAACCAACCATAATATGACATATTAACCTATAAAATTAGTGGAATTTATAAAAAGTCTCAAATTAAATTTATTTGGATATTTATAATATCAATTATTTTAATATTTCATTAATTAGGTAATTAGTGCATCACCATTGTGTCATAAATAAACTAAATTATTTAATTTATAAAAATTATAAATAAAATACAATTATTTAGAAAATATTTTTATCTTTATAATGAATATTTATAATTTAATTTATCTTATGTATAACCCTATATTAAAAACATTTTAGTTATTAAACTTTGATTTTAATTCTTTTAACTCTTCTTTGAATTAAATAATAATAAATTTACTAATCTAATCCAAGTGGAAAAAGAGGTTAATATTTTATTCCTAAGGTTGTTTTTGGTCGAATTATACTTAGAAAATAGAATTAGGACATGTGATAGGGTAATAATAATATCATTTTTACCCTCAATTACCCTATTTACTTTTAACCGTGGTAAATAAAAGTAAAAAGATACCTATTCACCAAAAATTATTTTTATCTTATTGAACCAAATTTTACTCCTAGATATTAATAGTGTCTCTAGGATTTTAGAAATTCCACCCACATAAGTAGTAAAACTATGTTTTATGTGAATCCGAAAATTCTCCTAGGAGGTGGGTAAAAGACGGTGAAAAGTTCAATAAAATTTTTATATAACTAAAATTATTATAAACTGACTCTAATGAATTACATTGAAATTATAGAGGTATTATGTATATATTTTTACCTAAAATAAATTTAAATTAAATAAATAATTATTTAAATAAAATTTCGTTTTTAAACTATGACTAAGTGTTTTTCACTATTCATCCAAAATTGAAAGTTTTCAGAAAAATACCAAAAATTCACTCTAAGCTAATTTAGATATTCTGAATCCAAAAATGAAGTCCATTTTACCAAATTAAAAACATATAAGTTGTATTTATTAATATATAATTAATTCCTCTTGTCAAAACCAAAAGGCGTATTTTTGAGGAACAATATGTATCAAAAGATTGACACTTGTTTATGTTCAATCTCAAAGTGAAATTACTTAAAATGACTAGAATTGGATTAAATGGTAAAAACATAATATATTTATACTTCCAAACCATTAAAATGTATAATTTAGGACTATAAATTATTTTGATTAAAAAAGTTGTTTTTAGTTAAAATATAGTATTTTTCACTATTCACCCAAATATGAAAGTTATCAGAAAAACATCAAAAATTTATTGAAACTAAATTCTTATATACCAATTACAAAGAAGAAGTTTATTTTTTCAAATTGAATATATAAAAGTTTCAAATATTGGATTTAAAATGGGTTCACCATTAAAAGGTGTTAAAAGTTCATTTTTTGAAAAATAATTCTTTTATCTGAAATAAATGAATTAGTTCTTACATTATGTCTAAGAAACTCAGAATATGGATTATAAAATTATAAGGATTATATATAGTTCAAGATTCAGTTAATACTATTCATAACTTCTTTTGAACGGCTAGTGTGGTAAGTTGTGGTGTGCTTGAACTCGGTGTTGCATGTAGTGCAAGTTATTGAATTACTTTTAAGAAATAACGTACTATAAAATCATGGAGTGTTATAGTGAATAGTGAAATACAATAATTTACAATATATATAAATAAATGAATTTTTTTTTGTGATAGAGTCATGTATGATGTAAGTGACCATTTTTTTGAATTCACATGCACACATTACTATATTTATTCTCAATAATCTGCACTATTTCTTATCTTGAGAAAAATAATAAAATAATGATTAAAATAATGGAAAACCCTCCTCCCCTCCACTATAAATTCCACCCCTCAAACCCTCTTATACTAACACATACATAGCCTTGATACTTGTCTATATTATGCCCAATAATCTTCCCTAATCTCTCCCCCACGTTCAGGATATTTTGGTCTTAACAAAAGACCAGAATCCCATCCCTTAAGGAGGCTCTCAAGAGGAAGGAATACAGAGGTAAAACCCTCTTCCTTTTTCCTTCAATCTATTTTCCAATTCCCTTACTATTTTTTCTATCATAATATCTCCTCATAAAAGAGGTATGAAAACTCTCTTACCTTACATATACTAGAATTTCTTCATGCAAATGGAATAATTCATCATCATCTCTTCTTTCCTATCCTTTTATACTTGAAATGAAAACACCATCTGAGATGTGTTAATTTATCACTTTCAAGGATGATGGGTTTTTGATTTCTATTACCATATTAAATTATGGTCAAGAAATTTTTTTATGGTTTAACCAGATAATTATGTATTTAATATATCCTATGTCATGTTTTGGAATAATTTTTTTCAAATGGTATTAATTGATAAAACAAAACAAGTTCATTGTGAGAAAAATTGCTAAAAAATAATCTGAGCATTTATCATTAAGGATTTATCTAGTGAATAATCTAATTCTAGAAAAAATAGTATTTTAATATTATGTATTTCCCTTAATAACATATAAGCTCATTTATGTACAACTTTCCCCATTATACATATTTTTCATACTCATATAAAAGTTAACGGATAATGAAAACCGAGGAAATCAATGCTCCCTAACGAATAAATTGAATTTAATAAGACAGCAAATGGGATATAAATGAACATAATAAAATTTTAAGAAATAAAATAAATGTATAAATGGTTCAATAATTATTAATTAATGAATCTAATTTAATTATTCATTCCATTTAAATTGAGTGTATAATCATTTTGGACATATGGTAAGGGATTCTACCTGAACCTCCATTATTCTATTAGGGTATTCATTCTCTCTTTTTACTGAAATAAAATTCTATTTTATTTTTATGTAAATATTATAAATGATACGTATATATTCTAAACCAATTTATCAAGTTCTATTCATCCTTATTTTTAGGGATATTCATGTTTGGAAAATGTTCCCTTCCCAATTCTTCCCGATAAGCAAGCCCTGTTTAAGGGAACTTACAGAATTACATTTTCAATTATGCTTCCTAATTTGTATTAATACACCTTTAATTTTCTAAAATCAATCATTTTATCATGAAAAAATTAATTGGTTCAATTATGGTTTTATATAAAAAATTATTTCCTTTCCATTTTAAATAATCTTGAATGTTTTCCCTTAAACCATACTAAAATGTTGTATCTCTAAAGTTTCTTAAACACTCCTCTCACTTTATTTTGTCATCACTTATCATGATATATGACTATAATCCTCTATAAATGTCCATATATGATTTAATTCTTTTCTTTCATGGAAACTTTTATGATACAACCATTTATAATGATTTTGACATTATTAAGTTACCCAATTCTTTCCATGGGTAACCACTGTGTTTATGTTTGATTACTTATGTATGATTTTTTATGCTGAAAGAATATTCATGAACATGTTATGATAAATGTGCCTAGATATTACTCTGATGAATTGGGTAATTTTTAGTATCATGAGACTTTATGTGCTATGGTCTTAGTGGTAGCCTTGAATCGTGATCCCCTATGTGCAACGAGCTTTAAGTTATGCTCCTCTATAGGAAATGAGCCTTGACTCGTACAAAATTCATGTTTTATTTTGCTACCACATTACTATTAATCCGTTATTATATAATCCCATGTTATTATTATTTATTTCTAATCATGTTACATGAATTTTTATATCATTATGTTATTCCTTCTAACCCATGTGTTAAGCTTTATTTTAAAGTTTATTCCCTTACCGGGCTTTTTAGCTCATCCCTTTGTTCATGTTATACCCATGTTATCCTATGAAGTTAGAAGGGCTAAAAGAATGTTAAGATCTATTTATGAATCTTAAATAAATGATATTATTATTTTTGGAATCATGATGTTTAATTATGTACCTAATATCCAGGACACTTGACCTTACAATCCTTATCTTGTATTTTGATGTATAATTATACTTAAAATCATGTAATGATATGTTTAAAAGACTAGGGTTTCTATAGTGTAAGGATAGGTAAGATAAAAGGAGAAACCAAGTTGAATTTTGTGAAGAATTTTCGTGAAAATATTTCATGTTTTTATTTCAAAACTTCTGTATTATGAAAGAAATGGATACTATTTTAGTAGTACCCACTTTGTATGCTTGTGGGTTGATATGTATGAATCATGTCCTAACTTTCTAAAAATCTAAATCAAAAAGTTATTTGGGAATGTAAAGTAGTGAATTGTAAATGAATTTACTATATTATTTAATGTTTAATGGTCGGGTCCTTATACCATTCCCCCATGGGTTTTTCTTCACCCTTGTGTGGTTTTAGATACTATGCACCCACCTCCAAGAAAGCACAGTTAGGGTGCACTGTTACCGCTAACCATGCGAAAATTGTGAAACATACACTGGATGGCCATTTACTTCCCTCTTTTATGTCTCAAACCCCTGAACCACCCCTGAGACTCCTCATAAACCCGATAAACATTTTTAAGCCATCTTAATGTAAGTTCAACCAAAACATAAACAACAACCTACCTCACTCAAAGTTTGAGATCTTATTGATTTTATTAGTAATTTTTATATATAATACTACTAAAATTATATACATTTACATAATTTGTATTTATCAACATTTATATATCAATATTAATTAATATAATATTTTTTATATCAGTAATAAATTTTAGTTTATTTTTTTCGGAATTACAATAAGATAATACTAAATGTATTGAAAAAGGGTATACACACATATTTGTTCATTTCACCAATTACACACACACAAACATGTACTTTCATTCTTTAGCACTCACACACGGAAACAGTTATATTTCAACATGAATAAAAGAGATAATTTAGACCCACATAAAGTTAAAATTTATCAGTGCTAATTTTAAAACTAATAAGAGTATATATGACACACACACACACACACACACACACACTTTTGGTTTTTGACATTCACATATCTCATTGTAGTCTATATATTTTTATATAAAAATAAATATACAGATTCATAATAGGAGTCTATATGATAATATACATGTATAATAAATTATATATAAAAATCTATAATACATATAATTATCAATATAATTTTATTTTCAGTGAAAATAATATCATTAATCTAATTTCATGAATTAAAAAATTGACCTTTATATTATAAAAAATTATTTGAAAATATATTTTTCATATTTAAATGTTAATAATAATATTATTATTTTATATATATATATATATTTATTTATTTATATTATAAATAATTAATTTTATTCCAATTCATTTAATATATACATATATATATATTCATTTTATTAATAAATTTATATGTAATTTATATTTTTTTAGAAATTATATTTTAGTTATAAGAAATAGTGAATTGATTTTTTTAAATACAAATGTTAATAAATTTTATATTTATTTTAATTAATAACATTTATTGAAAATATTTTGTATTTAAATACAATATATTTATAATATTTATAAATATAACTATATGTTTTGTATTTAGTGTAAAATATGTATTCATTTATATAATTAATAATATTTTTAAAAATATAACTAATTATCATTTAATAGAATTAATAATTTTTATTATTTCTTATGCGTTATAGTAATACTATTATAAACATTTTATATAATTAATAAATACTAGTATTTATATAAAAATTATAACGAATATTATGTACAAGTTTTAAAAAATGTATATTTATAGTATATATATACAAATATACATACATTAACATAGCCACATATACATTTGCAATGTTTTTGTGTGTGTATATAGTTATAATATAATATCAATATATTATACTATAATTAAATTATAACTTTAGTTGACTTAAACTGATTTTAACAATTTTCTATAGAAATATTCATATTTTAGAAATATTATTATTTGTCCCCCTTCCCTAACTGATGTAAATATTTATATCATTATTTATAATATTAATTATTAATTCAATTAAAATGTAATTATTAAAATTTTTATAGAGAAATATATCTATGCACACATAAACATATAATATTTCATTTTAATATTATTCATAATAAACATGAATTATATATTTTATTTTTTAAAAACTAATGTAATTTAAATATAAAAAATAATGAAAAGTTTTTTTTGAAATACAATTTTTACTAAATTTAATATTTATATTTAATTTGTATAAAATATTGAATTTTGTTTGTATTTAAATGCAATATAGTTGATATTTATAAACAAAACTATACATTTTTAGTTAATCTAAAATATTTATTCATTTAAATAATTAATAATATCTTTTAAAATATAAATAATATTATTTAAATATAATTAATACTTATTTATATTATATATAATATTATTAATATTTTTTACATGTATAGAATTAAAATATATATATATATATTTATATTAATATATAATTTTATAAAATTAGTAATTTTTTAGTTTGTGTTTGATCACCTCTAATTTTAGAATTGATGAATCTACAGCTATCAGTCTAAAAATTAACATTGATAAAGCCATGTATTTATCAACACTGAATTTAGCGCCAATAAAATATTTCTTTATCAACACTTAACATTTTAGCACTGATAAATGATACTTTTATCAAAGCGTTTTGGTTAGTACTGTTAAAACTATTTCCGTCTTTTTAAAAGGACCTTAAGAGTCACACTTCTCTTCATCATCAATCATGTTTTTGGGGAACCTTAGATTTTCTACCACCAATTTAGAACATTTCGGATGAATCTACCCTCAAAATCATAGTTAGGATATTCATATCTTCTATTTAAATATTTCTCAATCGATAATTCATGAGTTTTTTATGATATTTTTTAATTTTTCTTTCTATAATTTTTTATAAATTTGATCCCTGATTCCCTATATATGTAAATATGTATATATTTGTGTATATATAAATTTATATATTGATAATAGGATTAATTATATCCCAAATTATTTTGGTTTTTCTTTTCATAATCATCTATATGTGTGTTTTTATATATACATACACATATACATACATATATATAAATGTTTGTGTTTCATATGTTTTTATATCTATAAATTTTTATATATGATTTTTATGTGAGTCTGTGCATTTATATATATATATCTGTGTAAATAAATAAATATATATATATATAGAAATTTATATATATATATATATAAATAAACACATATATAAATAATAGTAATTATGTTCATTAAATTCACAAATTTTTTTTATATACTTCATTTATTTATTCATCATAATTTTTAAACATATTATTTAAATTTATTATTTGTACATTGAAATTATATATATATATATGTATATATGTATATTTTCATACACACACACACACAAAATTATATATTTACACACAAATATTAATTTTTTTACAATAAAATTATATTTATATATACCAATATTATTATATGTGTATATTTTGTAATGTATTATAAATCCCATGCTTTATATATATATATATATATATATATTTTATATAATTTATATATGTGTGTATTATAATTCATAATTATATTTTTAATATTACACTTTATATAATTTATGCATGTAAACAATGTTACATTATATGCATACCTTCTATGTATTTATTATGTATTTTTAAATATGAATATTGTTGAACCAAATAAAATGAATATGAATAAAAAAAGGATATATGTAAATCATATGGAAAATGAGTATAAGTTTATGGTTAAGGATTTCATAAAGTTTGAAATAGATCATGGAAATGTCCCTTTTCAGTTCATTTGTCTATGTTTATAATGTTTTTATTTATGAAAAAAAATTCCAGATGAGTTTTAAGAACAATTGATTTGTCATGGAATAGATCAAAGTTATAATTTTTTGAGTAAACATGGGGAAGAACTGAATGTATACATTGGATAGGACATTAAAATGGTTTATATATCATTAGATATAAGTAAAATTGTAAATTACAATGGCAATCTTATTAGGAAAATGAAAACAATAGTTAAATATGACCTTCATGATTTTCCAAATCTTTTTGAGAAGTTAAATATTTATACAAAGATGATATTTTATGTAGTTGTACTAAATATACAATATAGGCAAACATAATTATGCTATATAATTCTAAAGCCAGAAGTGGATGGTGTGACACCAGATTTATAGAACTACATTTTATCTTGATGTTATGTTACATGAAGATAATTTGTATCCTTATTGAACCTATGCTGTTAAATTTTTTTTATGTTCAATGGTTATGGTCTATTAAAGAATACACGCCATTCTAAATGATTATATATTGGTTTCTAAGTCCCATAAATCACTTAACAATTTTCTAAGTGTGGTGCAGCTCGATATAAGAAAGTTGAATCAAGTCCTTAAAAATTTATATGGTATTTTATAACCATTCCAAGGTTTATAGAGCTATATGAAAGTGATGAGATTGTAATTAAATTGGTGTAGAGTAAATATACAAGAATTTAAGATGATGAACTTCATCACTTAACAAACTCTCCATAATGGAATAAAAGTGATCATGATTATCCTAAATTTTTAAAAAATTTAAGAATCCTCTATCTCACACAATCTAAAGATGGAATGAATCACGTCAGTGTAGAAATTAGTTGTCATAATACATGGGTGGGTATATTAGAAAATTATTACTTTTCACCATGGTTATTTATGAAGCACAATTATATTGTGTTGTCTCTTCTTATATTAGTACCAAAACAACCTAGTAATGATATTGATTTTTATTGGGCTCCGTTGATCAAATATATGAAATTGATATGGTATTAAGTGTTACATTGAATTATTCTCACATAAATAAAGAGTTAACATTGAGAGCGATATTGTTCAAGGTAATAAATGAAATTCTTGATTATGGAATTTTTTCAGGATACAACATTAAAGAAATGTTAGTGTGTTTAATTGTTGATTAGGGTACACACTCAATTAGTTTGAAGTATTCTTTGAAGATAATGTTTCTCAGACATCATAAATTTTTACTTTGACCACAGAAATACTGATCTTAGAAAATATCATTGGATGTGAATTTAGTAGAAGGTATAACACCATCTCTATTAACAAGTAATGAAAATTTTGATAAAGTAAAGAATATTTTCCCCATTTTTTATAAACCCTTTTCACAAAACCATATAAAAATATGTTGTAAAAATTGATTAGTTTTTTTGAATCACCATATTGGAATTGTTTTTACATCATATTTTATTGATATAATGTACATAGGAAAAAATATACGTCTCTTTGTCATTAGAACATTACTAATACACTTATAAAAAATATAGAATTAATTGTTATTTAGACATGATTAATATGAGGATAAATAAAGAGTTGAAACTGGTACAGGGTGAAATATAGATATTTCCTCCTCCAATGAATTACACACTTTCTAGGTAAGATAAATTTCATTTTTTCAACTTCCATAATGGTGTAAAGGTTTTAAAGGGGTATTTATAAAATATAAAAAATATCATACTGATGAATGATTTGAAGTTAAGTGGATTAAAATCACATAGCTTTCATGTTTTGAAGCATGATTTAATAAATATGTATTTATATTTCATTCAACCAAAAAGTATATAACACACATCAACCGGGCATTGCTTCATTTTGAAATCATTATGCAGTAATGTTATAGACCCAGTGAAGTTTCAAACAATGGAATAAGATTTCTATCATATTATGTTTATTAGGCACTTCTTAGGAAACATGATCTTAGGGATGTTGAGTGGAATGTAAAATCCCACCCACTAGCTATATAAACACACATCAGGAACCATGAATCCTGGGATGATTTTATTGGATTTTAGGAGGGGGGAAGTATTTAAGGTACATAATAATTTGTAATATTTTATCTGAATTTATGTGTATTAATCAATTTTATTTAGAGTTATTAATTTATGAAACTTGAAAGTAGTGTAGAAAATAAATATCTTTCATTGAAACCGCCGTACCCATATCACAAATAAAGGACGGGGTATACTTCACGTGAAAAAATTGTATTCATTTTAAACATATAATAATTTTTTATGTATTATGAAATAATAAAATAATTATGTTCCTTTTTTTATATGAATATTGATGAATCAAAATATTAATCCACTTCCATCCCACATCATGTGTTATGGAAGAAGGATCATATAAATAGAAGGGGACAAATAATATATGAAAACAAATTTAATGTTTGGAAATAATGTATAAGTATGAAATAATATAAATTTATTTCACCTTAAAATAGTTTTAAAAAACTATGATTACTTATATTATAATATTTTTTATTCATTCTAGACACAAGAATCATCATCTATGATACCTGATGAATGATTACTTTTAGTGGATTTGAAGCATCTAGAATAGTATGTCTATGGTGTATGTGTAGGTTTTGGTGTGTCACCCCATGAATACTTTGAGAAAGAAAATACATAGAAAGATACATATGACAAAATGAAAAATTAATAGGCACATGTAACAACCCATAATTTTATCAATAATAATTTCCATATGATTATATAGTTGTTTCATGTTAAGTAATATTAAATTATATAATCCACATGCACCACATGATAAAATCAAATGAATTTTATGATAATAATTTGAAAATTCAATTTATAGGATAAAAATGTCCATAATATTTGAAATTATTACACTAGGATAAAAAATAGAAAATAAGACAATAATAGTAAGAAAATTTGAATATACTCAATCACCCAAAATAATGGAACTCACAAAAAACATTATAGAAATGAAGTAGAATGTTAGCAAATAAATATTCCTTTTGAAAATAAAAATATGTATACCTTTTATAGAAAATTTAAGATAATAAGGAATGAATGAAATATGAGGTTTTTTTGGATATGGGAAACTCATATTACCGTTACAAATCTGACTGCAAAAATAGTTTTCCAACCATTGGAAGAGTAACCTAACTATTGGAATAGTTAACTAACCATTAATAATATTATCCTTACTATTAGAATAGTTAAATCAATTATGCATGTGGAAAATAATATATATGAGTATTATAGAATTAAAGTATGATATATTTATATCATGGTACAAATAAATTAATATTTAAAAAAATGATAAGTTAAGTGTTTATATTTTTGTAAAATGTAATGTTTTAATTACACTTGTATTATAAATATAATGAATCAAAAGAAAGTTTATTTTCATTAAATGTATTTAAAAAAAATATTATGTTGTTTTATAATGATAATATTATTTTATGAGATCATTAGTAATTTTTTCAAAGGGTAGGGAATTTTTTTCATATTTTTCTAAAATAGTTGAATTTTGGTGAATCGTGAAATATTGTAAAATATGGTATTTAACATTATAAGATAAATACATGAATTTTTGAGTCATGGATGATATACGAACCAATTATTTTGAAATAAAATTAACTATTTACTATATATGGTCACAATAATTAATACCATTGGTAGTCTTAATCCAAAATAATAAACTAATGAATATAATATTCAAAGAAACCCCTCTCCTCTACATATAAATACCACCCCTCACAACCCCTTCTCCTCCCAACATCTAATACTTAGATCCGGAAAAATATCTTTCCAATTCCCTCTCTAATCCTCTCCCCGCATGTCCTATGTATTTTTGTTCTCATAAATATACCAAGACAAGATTCATTATGTGGAATCCTAATAGGGAAAATCAAAAGAAGAATGTAATACCCTCAACCGAGTCTTTTATTTTTCTCTTCCTACACATCCTCTAAAAAAATCACTTAAAACATAGAATAATAAATACAATATCATATATATGATGTAACGTTATTGTGTTAATGGAAATATGTCATCCATAACCTTATCTCCTCTTCTTATTCTAAGAATGAAAACATCATCTGTATTAGATCGGTTCACCACCTCTATAGAAAATGAGTTTTTGTTTCCCATTATTACCTTCATTCAGTATTGATTTCATTATAATTGTTTAAAATAGACTAAATATGTATATTATATATATATTTTACATTATGTAATAAATATCAATCCATAATATTAAATAAAATTAAAGTATTTCTCAATGGTTAATAAAACCTCCAAAATAAATATACCATATAACATTGAAGATTAACTAAATGAATCATCTATATGTCATGAAAAAATATAGATTATTAGAACTATTTCAATTTCTATAAGATCATGAATACCATTTAATTTTACTTGTAGAGTTTTCCCCCATTTTTACAAGAACTTTAATAATTATACACAAGTGATATGATTATTGAACCATGAAATAAACACTCTAATAAAAGTAAAACTTGTCTTTATGTCCCAATTAAATAGTTGTAAATAAACATAATAAAATTATATTAAATAAAATATAGATATAAAAGGTTCTTAATTAATTAATTTTATTATTTAGGACATTAACTATAAGTGTAGAATGATTCTAGAATATGAGTTAATGGATCTTTCAGAACCACACTTTTTCTTTGGGTTATAAAATTTATCTCTCTAACTCACTTTATCTCTCTATTCTATATTAAATAATGATTCTAAATTATGTACATATGTATATTAAATATATACCTATTTTCCACCCTTCATTTCATTGTTAATACATTACTTAATTTCATTTCTCAAATGCCTTCTTTAAAATCAAACCCGATTAAGGGGAACATTTTTACCCCTTAATCCTTTTTTGTTACACTCATTAAAAGTATTTATTCCAAAATTAATACCATATTTTGAGACCTATTCTTATATACTCAGATATTAACATACTAAATATTTAATTCCTTATTCTCTTTGGAATATTTATGAAATATCTTTTGATTATGATATGAGGTAAGATTATGCAACCCATTTACTTCCTTGAGAAATTATTATGCTTATTCCTTATGATTTATTTAATTTTATGGAAAACATAACTATATACATGTCATGATGGGTGTTCCCAGATAGTTTTCCAATTCATTAGATAATTTTTTTGTCACATGAGACATTACGTTTGAGATTGAGTATTAAACCTAATCCTTGATAGTAATTTGTACGCCATGTAATGGTGTCCTGGTAGTCAGCCTTGAATTTTAATTATATCATATTTTATGATTCTTCTACTTTATTATGTTTCCATGATCTTATGATTATTTGTTATTTATGTTATATCCCTATATTATTGTTCATGAGAATTTTATTTTATGATATCATGTCATGTGTATTGACTCATATTTGTTTCCTCATTGTTAGGTTTATTCCCTTACTAGGCTTTATAGCTCACCCCTTTCTTCTATGTATTCCCTAGGTATCCAATATAGTTCTAGGAGTTCAATGGAGTTTAGGATATCATTAATATGGATAAAATAATTGTATAATGTTTTATTTTCCTTTTAATGTATCATGAACCTAGTATTCTGAAGGCACTATACCTCAAATTTTTTTTGATGTGTTTATTAAATGTTTATGTAAAAAAATCATGTAATAATTTGTGTAAAAGTATTGGGTCACTAAAGTTGGTATCTGAGAAAGTTTGAGTTATATTAGGGGTTATTACTAGAATGATTTAGTGAACCCTAAGGATAAGTCTAAGTATAGGAGAATATCATGAAATTTTGTAGAAGTACAGATCGAGTGGTTTCTAAGAAATTATATCTTTGTATAGATACAATAAGTGGATGTGGAATTGACATAATTTTTCCTACGGTTAATAACCATAAAATGGAACATTAGGTATTACTCAATATTTACCTGGTTCATGAAAAATAGGCCTTTCTTCTCACCTGGTTTGACACTCCCGTGGTATGTTCTTTATAAATTCACAAAATCATTGCAAACCATTATGAAGGAAAAATTGTTAGGTTAGAAAACCTAATAGGGAAATTTCCATGGATAAAATAGATTGAAACCTAAAGACTCATAAGTTAGTATATACAATTAATTTATATGTTATTACTTATAATACCATAGTTTCCCTTTTATATGTTTATTATTCAATGTATTCTCATCCCATTTTATTTTATTTTAGTTAATGAAAGTAAATATGAGGAACCATTCCAACAACTAATGTGATCGGAAATGTGATGATTTACCTCATGATATTCCTAACCATATATGAGTTGGAGCTGGGAACATCATGGTAGTACTAGATTATATGTCTCATGTTATGAATAATAACTTAAACTATGTAGAATTACCTCCTTCTCATAAGGAAGAGTAAGTTGCGATAAATTCCTTTATGTGATAAATGCCTCCTACCTTTAGTGGATATTCTAATCAATTCATTACAAAACAATAGATTAACTCAATTAAAATAATTTTATCTATCCTTAAATTCTAAAAACAAGTGAAATCCATTATGGATGTCTATAATCTTGAAGGGGAAGTAGATTAGTGGTGGACACTGATGAAGAACACTAAGAGAAAATAAGAAATTTATTCCATGGAATGGGAATGATCGAAGAAAATATTTTTCAATATATATTTTCCCTAAATGATCCATTTTAAATTAATAGGGATTTCCTAGAACTGAAGCAAAAGGAAGATGAGTCTATTCAGTTGTATGAGGAAAACTCTACAAGGATTTTACAATACACCTATGAATTTATCATCAACACTAAAATTAAGGTGGCCCATTTCATTAGTGAGTTAAATCCAAGTATATGAAAATATTTAGTGTTTTTTGACTTTTAAAACTATGAAGAGATTTAATGTTATAACCTTAAGGTTTTGATAGAGATTGGTGACTCTCAGTGGTCTTGTGGACTTAAAGAAAAAAAACATAAAAGGAGTTTAATTCATAAGGATATTTGGATAAATCTCATGGTATAAAGAAAACCCAACTTCTCATGTATCAAAAGTTTGGGAAGAAGCATCTTGTAAAATATTTTAATGGAATGGAGATATTCTCTTGGTGTAAAAAATAGGGGAATTAGGCTAATCAATGATGAAGATAGATGAAGAAGAACACTAATGTGACATAGGAAAATAAGATTTAGATCAATAAATATCATGTGGTATAGTGTTTTTACTATAAGAAGCATGTGAATTTAGTGAAGAAATTCTGAAATCTAAGGGTTGTCAGAGAAAATGAATGAAAACAACCTTTGAGGCCCAGAGAGAAAGGAATGGAATATGATACCCTATTGTTGAAGTGGATCCTGAAAATTATGTGGTGGTAGACATGTTGGTTATTCATTCATTAATAGTGAATTTACTCTTTGATTAGGTTTTACGTACTCTTTTGTATCTTTTGTGTTTAGTAGAATTATTCAAACACCACCTCAAAACATGAGGGCTGAGATTCCTATGAGAAAATCAAACAAAGAAATTATTATATCTAAGTATATAACTCCTCTCTGATAAATGGTTGCGGACTAAACCAATCAATGTTTTTACTACTAACTTTAATGGAGTTTAATTTTATATTTGGAATGGATTATCTATCATTATATAAAAACAAAATCAATTATCTAGAGAGGGAGAACACCCTTCACATCCTGAGTAATCCTTCTATTCTGGATAAGTGTTAGGAGGAGGATGAATCTTCTTTGGAATATTCATTTCAAGTGTGGATATTATTGCCTTATGAGAAATAATATCTTTCTCAAATGATTTAGATAAATGATAGAATAATACTTTAAGAAATTCTCCTTGTGTGGGTATATTCTAATGTATTCCTAATAGAGTTTCTTGGTCTTCCTCCTAAATGACAGGTTGAGTTCTCAATTGAACTTATACCTATATTTCTTCCTATATCCAATAATTCCTATATAATGGTCACCACTAAGTTGGAATAACTGAATAAGTAGTTACAATAGAATTTGGAAAAGGGTTTTATATGCCTGAGTGCTACACTATGGGTTATACTGGTCCTCTTCATCAAGAAGAAGGATGAGTCAATGCACCTATACATTGATTATCACGAACTCAACAAAATCATGGAAAATAACAAGTATCCACTTCCATGGATTTATGAATTGTTTAGTCAACTACATAGCCACCAATATTTCTCTAAGGTAGATCTTTGGTCGATATATCAGCAATTAGATTTGATGAATGAAGATATTCCAAAGACTGCCTTTCGAACAAGTTATGGACCCTATGAGTTCATAGTGATTTCATTTGGAATTAATAATACTCCAATAATTTTCATGAAAATAATGAATATAGTCATTAGAGATTACCTTAAAAAATTTATGGAATTATCTATATCAGATATTCTTAAATAATCCAAAAGAAAAGAGGATCATGCAGAACATTTGAATACTATGATAAAAACTTTGTGAAAGGAGAAGTTATATGAAAAGTAATGTAAATGTGAATTATTGGTAGTGGAAGTATCATTCATGAGGCATGTTATCACCAGTAAATGGGTATTTATAGATCCATCAATGAAAAAGGTAATTGAGAAGTGGTGCAGACCAGTATCTATAATATAGAACTATAATATCATTATACTAGCTAGGAATTATCAAGGATTTGTGAGATAATTATAGTAATTTTAAAACCTATTAACCATGCTAACTCAGAAGGGTGAAATTTTTTTCTAGACTAATGAATACAAAGAGAGATTCAAGGAATTTAAAAAGAGGATTATCATTTTGCCAGTCCTCATTCTTTCCTCAAGTGGGAAAATTTTTATGGTATACAATGGTAATTCATAGAAGGTATTAGGATTTTTTATTGATAAAAAATTATTATTTGATAGCCTCTGCCCCATGGAAGTTGAAATTCCATATGAAAAACTACCCAATTCATGATCTGATGTTGGTTTTAGTTATCTTCATGTTGAAAATCTAGTAGCATTATCTATATGGGGAGAGGTGTGAAATATATACGGATTATAAGATGCAGAAATATATATTCACAAAGTATGATTTAAATGGAACCAATGAAGATGGTTATAGATGATTAAGGACTATGACTACTCAATCCACCACCATCCTGAGAAATCAAATAAAGTGGTATCTGGTTTAAGTAGAAAGTATCCCATGAACTTGTCAATTATGAAAATTGATAAGGATCCAATCTTTTTAAAATTTTAAAGCATGAACATGGGGGTCATAAATAAAGGAATATCATCATTCCTTACTCAAAATATTTCTGAACCATCCCTTATAGAGAAGATAAATCATGCTCAAAGATGTGTTGTAGAAATATAGAAAAAGTTAGATGCTATAAGAGAAGGGAAATACCCAATGTTTTATATTAATAAAGGAGTTTTGATAATTGGTTCATGACCATATGCACCATTAAATCCTAAGATAAATAAGGATATATTGAATTATGCACATTGCTCGGCCTTCTCCATCTATCCAGGGATCTTGAAAATGTATCGATATATTCAATAGAATTATTGGCGGGATAATATGAAGAATTATATTACAAAAAATATATAAAAGTGCCTTGTATGTCCATAAGTTATGGATAGAAGAAAAAAATCCAATAGGATGATGAAACCTGATTAGCCAATAAATGCGGCTAATATTCATTGGTAATATATATAATATTCATGTTCTTTATTATTCATAAACATCATTTTAGTTCATTTTACACTTTGAACATCATTTCACATTATGATTGTAATACCTTCTTAAAATGCACTATTATGTGGTACATTTTTGAACATCATTTAAAGTACCAAATTATTAATCTGATTATACATATTTTAATTTGATAATTGATCTACACTCCAATATGAACATGTTTCATTCAGGGATCAATGGAGAATTCATGGAGGGTGATGGATATATTTGGCAATAAAAGGAAGCAATTCTAGAGAAGGCAGATTGGACACCAACCCACTGATGAGACTGTTGGGCCCAACATACAGGCCCAAATAATCCCACATTTCGTGGGATGATATAATACATGTATAGTAACAAATCACTCTTCATTATCCAATGCTAATTCGGCCTCTATGGTGGTCATTGAGGCGCCCCAAGTTAGAGATACAATTCTGGGCCAGATTCTGCGGCCCAGAAAAACAGACCACTAATGTGATCATATCTCGGAATACAAAAATCCAAATGGGCCTAAATTTTACAAGAAGTTATAGGACATCCGGATCTCCATTTCCTTCTTCTATGGCCCACTCTGATTCGGCCTTCTAGAAGGTCTTCAAGACGCGTCTGTTCAGTGAAGGAATGCTGGCTGCCACCTCGGGTCAAATGTGGAAAAGTTCAAATTCCACAAGCTTTCCACCACCTATAGCCTACCAAAATTAATTGAGATGCTTTTTACTATCGGAGGCTCGACCCAAGGCTCCCAAAATGACTATTTAAGGCAGTGGTGGTGAAGGAGTTTGAAATCTTGGATGCTTTGTTCAATTGTAATGTTATGCTGCATTTTTGTTGCCTCAAATTTGTCTTTCACATGTAAGTTGTTCAATTCACTTTAGTTTCTTAATAAAAGTTCTTATTCTACTATTATTCTGTTGTTATTCATATCACTTTGATACCGTTGGATCAAGGTGTGAATTTATTCACACCAACCCTTGTGAAATTATTCACACAACGGTGGAGTGATCATTTTATTTTTGTTGTTTTCTTTACTTCTCAATTTCCTCCCTCATGAGTCTACTTTCCGCTTCCATTGAAACCATGGGATCAATGGAGGGCTAACCCACTTATGGTTTGATACAAGGGAGTATAAAGGGGCTGTATTGTATGTTATTTATCACCTAATTAATGTATAATCACTTCTTTAATTGAGATTTTTATTTGATGATTTTTAAACTCCATCGTCCTTGTTGAATTTAAGGCCACACACTTCAAGTACTAATACGAACCTTTACCTTGAAGTGATAAAAACTTTGATCCTTCAAGTGTATAGGTGATTAGTATTAAAGGGTGTAGGCATTAAACCAGTAAGTGATGATGTTGTTTTATCTCTTTAAATGAACCCATCTCAAATTTAAGAAATTGAAATCATTAAAAAGAAAATACGTCCAATCCACCCCAAGCGATAACCTAGGATCAACTCATTCTTTTAAATTGAATTCACTTAAATCTGTTAGATATCTTTAAAACCCATCCAAAATCAATCCATGTTGGCCACTTCATATCTGAAAACAGTCCATAGAATGTATGTGTCTATAGGTTTCTTCTTAGGTCTCTGTGGATTCGATAACCCAAGCTAAACTACAAGGACCGTCTTACCTTCTTCTCTTGGGTAAATTTGAGCGAGAATTAAATTTTGGCGCTGTTGCCGGGGACCCAAGTAAGTCATCTAAACACCCATTCTATTCTCCCCCATTTCTACTTTTCTCATCCAAATTCTCTTATCTTGTCCCTTTCTCGTTTTTTTTCTTTTGGCGCATGTCCGCCTACACCCGCGATCAATCAAACCATATTGTTAGGGTGGACTGTCCTGGGGTTGGGGAGTCAAGTACACCAAAAAAACTCTTTCCATTAGATCCTAATCTTTCTATCACCCCCGAGTCAAAAATTGAGCCAATTTCAATGGAAGGTCTTCAAAGAAACCAACTCATAAACCCGGGTGGGAACCAAAATGGGAACCCAAATGAGGCAGCCCCAAACTTGGGGAATGCAATTGATCAAACCATGAATGACTACCTCACACCTTTCTGGACCAATTCCCCTTCATGTATTAGACACAATTCCCTAGGATATGCCAACTAAATCTTTAAACCCCATGTCTTAAACCACCTTCCCACATTCCCTGGAAAGGAGTCCGAGATGCCATACCTGCACATTAAGGAGTTCAATGACATTGTAGAAACCATGTGTCCCCCACATCAACTAGAATCAGCTAAGATGAGGCTATTTCCTTTATCTTTAAAGGATCGAGCTAAAAATTGGCTAAACAATTTGAGGCTATCATCCATCAACTCTTGGGACCAACTACAAAGAGAATTCTACAAAAAATACTTTCCCCACCACAAAACAATTGCACTTAAAAAGAGTATCCAAAACTTTTTTGAAAAAGAGGGAGAGTCATTCTATGAAACATGGGAGAGGTTCAATGACACTCTAAACATGATTCCACACCATGGTTTTTCTATTCCTAAAAAAGTGAGAATTTTCTATGAAGGGTTGGGTCCGGGGAACAAACAATTCATTGACATGATGTGTAATGGAACCTTTAAAAACAAAGCCCCAAATGATGCTTACGAGTATCTAGAAAGCCTTTCTGAACAAAACCAAACATGGGGAACTTCACATTATTCTGAAAAGCCATAAAGAACTACTGGAATTCATACATTTAGAGAAGAGGATAGCCTTAGGGCTAAACTCGCAGCACTCTCTAGGAAGGTTGAAGAGATAGGCCTTAGGAAAGTCCATGAAATCCAAACTGTTGACCCTATTTGCACAATTTGTGACAAACATGACCATAAGACAGACAACTGCCCAACCATTCCATCCATTAAGGATGTTCTCTTAGGAGGACCCCCAGCGGAAGTAAATGCTTTGAACTTCCAAAAGCCTCAATACCAAAACACCTTCAACCCAAGGTATAACGACCACCCAGGCTTCTGCTGGAAAGATAACCAACAACCTAGCCAACCACAGGGACAAAATCCTTACCCCCATCAGAACTACCAAACCCATAACCAGTTCCAAACCCAACCTATCCAATACCAACAACCACCAGTCCATTTTCAACAAACCATCCCACCTCTAAAATATCCCCCTGGGATAAACCAATCTACTCAAGCACTAACCCAAACTGTTCCAAAAAGCCTACTAGAACAACTGTACAAACAAATGGAGAGGATGAACTCAGAAGTCTCTTCCCTAAAACAAGAACTTCAAACCATCAAAACTGGAAAGGCACCCATGCCTACTCAGGCGGTGCCATCCTCAACTTCAAGGGGAGAGTCAAGTTGTGCTCAAAGAACTCATGAAAAACTAAAGGCTGTGACTATTTTATGAAGTGGGAAATCAATTAAGAAACCTGAACAACTAATTCAGAACCCACCTAAAGATTCAAACTTGGATGAAAATTCAAATGAACCACAAGATCAAACTGAGGAAACTAATAAAATTTTCAAGGAAACAACTCTTCAACAAATGACCCCACAACCTGCACCATTTCCTCAACGCATGAGGGGGAAACCCAAGCCTGAACTGAGTGAAACATTGAGGGAAATCTTCTCACAAGTCAAGTTTAACATTCCTTTTCTTGATTCAATCCAAATAATACTTTCCTACTCAAAGTACCATAAGGACATGTGCACTTTTAAAAGAAAATTTTCACATAAAAACCAAGTCCTTTTGGCTGCTAATGTGAGTACCACCATTCAAGGGACCATTCCTCCTAAGTTGAATGACCCAGGTTGCCCTTACATCAATGTTGAACTAGGAGAGAGAAAAGTTGTCAAGGCCTTGTGTGACCTAGGTGCTAGTGTCAATCTCATACCATATGCTGTGTACTGCCAGTTAGGCATAGAAGAGCTCCAACCCACATCTGTCACACTTCAACTTGCTGATCATAGCATTAGGGTTCCAAAGGGGATTTTAAAGGATGTTCTGATAAAGGTTGAAAACTTCATCTACTCTGCTAACTTCATTGTCCTTGACAACCATCCAAACTTAGGAAATAAGGAACAAACCCCAATCATCCTTTGTCGTCCTTTCCTTGCAACAATAAACTCTGTTATCCGAGTCCGAAATGGGAACATGACCATCACCTTTGGGAACATGAGTCTAGACTTGAACATCTATAATGAAAGATCACAAATAGGGGATGACGAGGACATTCATGATGTAAACATGATAGGAATCATTGATAATGAATCCATGGAACATCAAGGAATATTTGATGAATGTTTAAGTCAGGATGAGATTGATTTCCTTTGTTCATATGAAGGATGTTTATCTCCTTGGCTTGAATCATTTTCAAATTTCTCTTATGATGAAGTCTTAGGTCCAACAATCAGTGAAACCTTTCAAGAAACCACTTTCACGAAGACCACTCCAAATTCCTTTTCTAAATCTGATCAAGCCAATCTAGTAGCTGAAACATCTACATGTGGGGAATCAATCCTATCTAAAACTATAAAAAAAGAAATTGAACTTGATCCAATGCCCCAATCTTCTGCTAAAATTCTGAACCAACCTGATCTTGAATTGAAGGAACTTCCTACTACACTCAAGTATGCTTTCCTAGGGGACAATCAAACACATCCTATTGTCATTTCTTCTTCTCTTGAAGCCAATCATGAGAGGATGCTTCTAGATGTCCTTAGGAAGCATAAGAAATCCATTGGTTGGACCCTTTCTGATATTCCTGGGATTAGCCCACTTATCGGGACTCATAGGATTGTTCTGGAATCTGATTCAAAGCCATGTCGTCAACCTCAACAGCAACTCAATCCTAATCTCATGGAGGTAGTAAGGAAAGAACTTCTGAAATTGTTGAAAGCTGGTATCATATATCCCATAGCTAAGAGTGAGTGGGTGAGACCAATCCAAGTTGTTCCAATAATGGCCAGAATCACATTGATAACCAATGAGGATGGAGAGATTCTTCCAACAAGGGTGAGTAATGGATGGAGGGTATGAATTGACTATAGGAAGCTAAACTCATTCACCAAGAAGGACCATTTCCCCTTACCATTCATCGACCAAGTCCTTGAGAGAGTGGTAGGTCATGCCTTCTACTGTTTCTTAGATGGGTACTCGGGGTACAATCAAATTGAGGTCTCCCTAGAGGATCAAGGGAAGACTACGTTCACATGTCCATTTGGAACCTTTTCTTTCAAACGCATGCCCTTCGGGTTATGCAATGCCCCTAGAACCTTACAACGGTGCATGATGGGAATCTTCTCGGACATGGTAGGGGATTTTCTAGAGGTCTTCATGGATGATTTCTATGTGTTTGGGGATACATTTGAGGGATGTCTGTAGAATGTGGAGAGAGTCTTGTCAAGATGTGAAGAAAAGAATCTGGTCCAAAACTGGAAAAAATTCCATTTCATGGTTAAAGAGGGACTTGTTCTAGGCCATCTGGTCTCGAGTATGGGGATTGAAGTTGATAAAGTAAAGGTTGACATCATTCTTCACCTTCCATCACCCAAAACTGTCAAGGAAGTGAGGTCTTTCTTAGGACATGCTGGTTTCTAAAGAAGATTCATCAAGAACTTTAGTTCAATATCCCGTCCCCTTTGTGCTCTCTTAGAAAAGGATGCTCCATTTGTTTGGACATAAAGCTGCGAGGGTTCATTCTCAACCCTCAAATACTCTCTCACCTCTCCTCCCATTATGAAATCTCCAAATTGGAACCTTCCTTTTGAACTTATGTGTGATGCCAGTGACTTTGCTGTTGGAGCTGTATTAGGACAACATTGTGATAAAACTCCTTATGTCATTGCTTATGCAAGAAAATCCTTAAATGATTCACAAATGAACTACACCACCACTTAAAAGGAGTTACTTTCTATTGTGTTTTCCTTAGAGAAGTTTAGGCCCTACCTCTTAGGATCACCCATCACTGTGTTCACTGACCATTCTGCACTAAAATACCTCTTCTAAAAACAAGATGCTAAGGGTAGACTGATTAGGTGGGTCCTTCTTTTATAAGAGTTTGACCTCACAATCAAGGATAAAAAGGGAGTTGAAAATGTTGTAGCTGATCACCTCTCTAGGATGGAATTCAAAGACAACTCAAATCACCTTTCTGTGTCTGATTCGTTTCTTGATGAACACCTATACTCTGTGAGTGACTGCCCCTGGTATGCTGACATACCAAATTTCTTAGTGACAGGAGTCATTCCAGAATTCTTAGGGACTCAAGCTCGAAGGAAATTCATTTCTGATGTTAGACACTATGTGTTTGATGATCCATACCTCTATAAGTTCTGCCCTGACCAAGTCATTAGGAGGTGTGTTCCAGAATCTGAACAAGAGTACATCCTTAAATTCTATCATAGTGAGGCATGTGGAGGTCACTTTTCCTCTAAGAAAACATTTGCTAAGATTCTTCAATGTGGTCTCTTCTGGACCACCCTCTCAAGGGACTCCTACACATTTTGTCAAAGCTATACTAGGTGTCAACAAGTAGGGTCAATCACAAAAAGGAATCAAATGCCACTCACTCCCATCTTAGTGGTTGAAATCTTTGACTGTTGGGGAATTGATTTCATGGGTCCCTTCCCAAACTCTCGAGGATACCTCTACATACTCTTAGCTATTGATTATGTCTCAAAATGGGTTGAGGCCATTCCCACTAAGTCCAATGATCATCAAGTTGTGATTCAATTTCTGAAAGAGAACATATTTTCAAGATTTTGAATTCCTAGGGCTATCATAAGTGACCGTGGAACTCATTTTTTCAATCGTCTATTCTCATCACTCATGGAAAGACATGGAATTTCTCACAAAGTGTCCACTGCTTACCACCCTCAAACCAATGGTCAAGCTGAGTTAGCGAATAGGGAGATTAAGCAAATTCTTGAAAAAACTGTCAACCCCTCTAGGAAAGATTGGTCTGAGAAACTCTTAGATGGTCTTTGGGCCTATAGAATCGCATATAAAACCATTTTAGGAATGTCCCCATATAGGTTGGTTTATGGAAAAGCATGCCATTTACCTGTTGAAATTGAGCATAAGGCCTTTTGGGCAATTAAGAAAATGGATTGTGCCCTCTCATTGGCCGGAACAAAAAGGAAATTAGATCTCAATGAACTGGAGGAATTAAGGATGAAGGCTTATGAAAATTCAAGGATCAATAAAGCTAGAGTTCAAGCCTACCAATCTAGGAATATCAAGGTAAAACATTTTGAACCGGGAAAACTTGTGCTCTTATATAGTTCAAAACTTCATTTACACCCAGGAAAGTTAAGATCTAGATGGTCAGGTCCTTTTATAGTGCATCATGTATACCCCCATGGGGCAGTAGAGATTCAAGATCCCACAAGTGGTCACATTTTCAAGGTCAATGGTCAAAGGTTAAAAACATTCATTTAATCATTCAATAAACAGGAAATAGATGTTGAGTTAATTGATCCAATCTATGAACCAGGAAAAAATTGATAAATTTGGGATTTATGTCGGGCTAACGACGTCAAACAAAGCGATGCACGGGAGGCAACCCGTGGTTTTTATGTTTCTAATCTTTCTGAATCGTCTTTATTTTTCAAATAAGATTACTTAATCATTTTTATATTTAAAAATAAAAAATAGAAATTTGACCTGTTCTTCTATTATGAGTATGTATGGGTACGAAAGTGGAGCACCATATTCATCTGTGTCATGTGGTGTGATCCTTGAGTAATACCTTACCCAGAAATTTAAAAATAAGACAATGTATCATCAGTTTATTTTGTTTTATTTTTATTATTTTATAGTTTAAGATAAAAATAAAAATATAATAATAAAAAAAAGTCCACGCCATAGGCCGTGGGGAAAACCCCGTCACAACCGGAAAAGCCACGGGGACTCGAACCCGGGACCGAAGGGAGACAGGGGCGCGCGCTTACCACTGACCTACGGCTTCTTGTGCTTCCTTATTCTATAATTTTTATATATATTCTTATATTTTACTTCCTTTATTATATAAATATATATATATATTGTTTGTTTTTGTTTGTTTTGCTTGTTTTTTTTCTTTTTTCCACTAGGGAACTTTGAAAGCGACATGGATATCAAAGGAATAAATTCGAGCGGCAAGAACTTCAAACTTCAACCACCAGGTGACTTCATTCCATGATCCTCATATTTCAATTTCCTTATTGAACTCCCCTTTTTATTCCGCTACCCCATTGTAATTTTTTTTACAAAACTAGGGACAGTTTCCTTCTAAGTTGGGGGGTGTGGAAACAAAATGTTTGTTTAAAAAAACAATGATAACAAAAAGAAGTAAAATTCCTTTATCATTCATATAATAAAATCTTTGCTCACATAAAAACTACATATCAAATAATTATTATTTCTTTGACTCTTAATTTAATTCATGATTAAGTTTAAAAGCATCGATTTTGGAAGTTTGTTTGTCCAATGAAAATTTTCATCATTTTTATTTTCATCCATTAAATCAGAATGCCACAATGCACGTCCTTTAGACTGTGGGGTAATAATTTGAATTTTTGGGGTCCCATAATAAATAGCGTAGGCTGGTTTTATTTTTATGAATAATATGAGTATTCAAAAAAATTAAATGATTTTATATGGGTTTAAATGATAAATAATAGATTTAAGTGAATTCAATTTAAAAGAATGAGTTGATCCTATGTTATCGCTCGGGGTGGATTGGATGAATTACTTTTTTAATGATTTCAATTAGTTATAATTGAGATGGATTCATTTAAGAAGATCAAATGAAATCATCACTTACTGGTTTAATGCCTACACACCCTAATACTAATCACCTATACACTTGAAGGATCAAAGTTTTTAGCACTCCAAGGTAGAGGTTCATATTAGCACTTGAAACGTGTGACCTTAAATTCAATAAGGATGAAGATGTTTTAAAATCATCAAATAAAAGTCACATTTAAAAGAAGTGATTAGCCATTAATGGAGTGATAAATAACATCCAATCCAGCCCCTTTCTACTCCCTTAGATCAACTCATAAAAGAGTTATCCCTCCATTGATGACATGTCTTCAACGGAAGCGGGTAGTAGACTTACAAAGGTGGAATTGAAGAAATAAAAACAACAACAAAAAAAGACCACTCCTCCATTGTGTGATAAATATCACAAGGTTTGGTATGAACAAGTTCACACCTTGAACCAACGGTATCAAAGTGATAAGGAGAAGAACATAATAATAAGAGAAGACAAATTTTTATTAAGAAACTAAGGTGAATTAAACAACTTACATGAGAAAGAAATACGATTACAAACACAAAGCGACAGCATAACACTACAATGAAACCAAGAACCCAAGATCCTTCAATCCTTCAACACAACTGCCTTAAATAGGCATTTTTGAGCCCATGGGTAGAGACTCCAATTGTCAAAGTCTCCTCAATTAATTTTGGTAGGCCATAGGTGGGTGGAAAGTAAGGGAGAGTTGATTTTAACACCCTTGACCCGAGGTGGCATCCAGCTTTCCTTCACCGAACGAACGCGTCTGAAATACCTTCTATATGGCCGAATCAGAGTGGGACATCGAAGAAGAAAATGGAGCTCCGGATGTCTGATAACCTCCTGTAAACTTTTGGACCATTTGGAGTTTTGGATTACAAGATATGATCAAATTAGTGGGCTGTTTTTCTAGGCCGCAGAATCTGGCCCAAAATTGTATCTCTAAATTGGGCCGCCTTAATGACCACCATATAAGCATAATTAGCATTATCTCATGGAGAGTTATTTTTTCCTATACATGTCTTCTATCATCCCACAAAATTTGGGATTAATTGGGCCTGTATGTTGGGCCCCAGAGTATCATCAGTGGGATGGTGTCCAATCTGCCTTCTCTAGAATTGCTTCCATTCATCACAAAATATCTCCATCTTATTCCATGAATTATCCATTGATCCCTGAATGAAAAATGTTAAAATTTAAGTGTAGATAAAGTTACCAAAATATCAAATTAAAAAATTGATAATTACATTCCTTATAATGAGATGACTCATTGGGCCTAAATTGGTGTATATTAGGCATGAAGTGCACAAATGATGAGAATGGATGTTCATAATGAAAATGCACTAACTCAGGCCCATAAGATAAAAAATGAACATTTAATACCATTAAAATGTCATTATAATATATGTTTTTATTGGATAATCAAAACCATTACCCATATCTACATGGAAATGATAAAGAATCACCATGGACTTTTTTAACTAGTTCTATGGATACATACTGAGGAAATAATGTTATATGGGTTATGGTGTATCTTCTTACAAATAATACACTTGTAATCTCAATTTTATAGTAAATATCACTCCATAAAATTGTAAGGATATACATCAAAGAAGTGGTTAGTATGCATGGAACACCATTATCAATTATATCCAATCAAGATCCAAGATTTACTTTCAAGTTCTGGAAGAGTCTCTAACATTCTCTAAACACTGATTTAAACTATAGTATGACTTATCACCACAAAATTATGGTCAATATAAGAATAATATCTAGACACTGGAATAAATGTTGAGAGCATGTTTGATAGACATCAATGGAGGATGATATTAGTATCTTCATATAGTCGCGTTCTTATAAAATAATAGATTTCAATCACGTATCCAAATGGATTCCTATGAATCCATTTATGGGAAGATATGTATAACAAATTTATATTTATATTAAGTTAGTGAATTCAAGAAGATGGGATGTGAAATGGTAGAACATACCAAGACAGTTCAAAAATACACCAGGAATACTCAGAGTCAACAAAAGATCTATGATGATAATCATTGATGAGACCAAGAGTTTGATTTTAGAGATAAAGTGCTCCTTCACATATCCCCATGGAAGAGAGCTATGAGATTTGGGAAGAAGGGAAATATAAGTCCCAGGTACATTGACCACTTTGATATTCTTGATTGCATTGATTCTACATCATATTGACTAGCACTCTCACCAACCCTATCTTAAGTACATGATTTTTTATACATATCCTGCTTGAGGAAGTAAATACTAGATCCCTCACTTGCACTAAATTCATAGGTGGTACAAATAAACATTGATCTCTCTTATAAGGATCAATTATTGAAGATCTTTGACCATAGAGATAAACTTATACACAATAATACAACTCACCTAGTCAAATTACATTGGTGAAACTATAAATACAAGGAGGAAACTTTGAAACTAGAGGATGAAATAAAGTAGAAGTACCCCACTTATTTTCACCTTAGTATATAAAATGAATTTTTAAGGGAAGAATTTCATAAGGGTGAATTATGTAACAACCATGAGTTTTATCAACAGAATTTTCCCTCACATTATATAGTTGTGTCATATTATGCAATATGAAATTATATAATGCACACACACCTCATGATAAAACAAACTAAATTTTATTATAATAAATTGAATATTATATTTAAAGATTAAAAATGTATAAAATAATTGAAAGTATTAAAATTGGATAAACCATATAAAATAAGAAAATAATAATAGGAAAATTTGGATATGCCCGATCCCACAAAATAATCAGAGTCATGAACAACACTGTAGAAATGAAGAAAAATGTGAGTAAGACAATATGATTTTTTAAAATAAAAATATTTATAACTTTTTGTGAAAATATAAGTTAATAAAGGATAAATTAAATATGTGGTATTTATGGGAAGTGGGAAAACAATATGACCATTACAAATCTAACCATTATAATAATAATCTAACTGTTGCAATAGTAACCTCACTGTTGGAAAAGTAATATCACTATTAAGAATATAAACCTAAACATTAGAATAGTAACCTCAGCTATATAATTATGAAATAATATATCGATATATTATTACATGAAAATCTAATATATTTATATTATGGTGAAATTAATTAAATATTTTAAAAATGATAATTTAAGTGTTTATATTTTTATAAAACATGAATGTTTTGATCTCACTTTTATAAAAAATATAATAATTCAAATGAAAGTTTATTTAAAAAAAATTTATTTATAAATTAATATTAAGTTTTATTATAATGATATTATATTTTTATGAAACTATAATAATTTTTTGAAAGGGTTATAAAATTGATCATAATATTAAAATGATATTTTTGAATAAAATTAGGATTTTATTTAAAAATTAAATTTATCATATTTGGAAAATTAGTTTTTTAAAAAGGATTTCATTTTTTAAATCTATGCGTCAAAAAATTTTGAGGGTGAAGTTTTCATATTTTTTAAAAATAGTTGAATTTGTGGTCAATAGTAAAATATGGTCAAATATGGTATTTAACATTGTAAGATAAATACATAAGCTTTTGAGTCATAGAAGATGTAAAATACCATTATTTTAACCCAAATTTACAATTTACTATATATATTAAAAATAATAAATACTCTTGGTAGTATTAAGCCAAAATAACAAACTAATGAATATAATATTTATAGACACGCATCTCCTCCACTTATAAATGCCGCCCCTCACAACCCGTAATACTAACAAATTATAAGAGTTGTATCTTACTAAATTTTCACCCAATTAATTTCAAAATCCTCTCTCCCGTATCCTAGTTATTTTATCATCAAAATACTAATCCAAGGTTCCTTAAGTGGAAACCAAAGAGGAGACATGCAAAGGAGAAGGTAATACCCTCAACCGAGTCTTTTATTTTTCACTTACTCCTCATCCTCAAAAAAAAATCCATCAAACATAGAATAATAACATAAAATAATATATGTACTGTAATTTTTTATTTTAATGGAATTTCTATCAGCGATCATCTTCTATTCTCCTATTATTCTAAAAATGAAAACATCATCCGTATTATGTCGGTTCACCACCTCCGTTCATGATGAGTTTTAGTTTTACATTACCACATTCATGAATGATTTAAATTCACTTAGGATTATTTAAAATTAATTAAATATGTATATTATATATTTTTACATTCTGGAATAAATATATGTCCATAATATTAAATAAAAAAAAACTGGTTCAAGATTGACGGTAAAACCGCCAAAATAAACTAAGCATATAACATTAACGTTTTACTTAATGAATCATCCATATATTGGAAGAAATCTTGATACTTGGGACTATTTAAATTTCTATAAGTCCAAAAATACCATTTAATTTCCCTTATAGAGTTATAGTCCCCTTTTATAAGGAATTTAATAATTATACATAGTGATCCGACCATGTAACCATGAAACAAACGCCCTCGAAAAACACAAATTAGTCTTTATATCTCAATGAAATATTTTAAATTAATATAATAAAATTATAATAAATAAAAAATATATAGAAAATTTTAATAGTTAATTAATTATTGAATTATATTTGACTATTTGGTACACTAAGTGAAAGTGAAAAACAATTATGGAACATAAGGTAAGGGATGTCTCTGAACCACCATTTTTCTTTATATTATGACCTTTCTCTAAATAACTCACCTTCCCACTCTATTTTATTTTATAAATTTTTATAAATAATATATATATATATATCTTACATATATACCTTGTTTATTATCCTTTTCTTTAATGGAGTAATACATGCCTTAAGTTCAGTTCTAAAACACCTTCTTTAAAATAAAACATGGTTAAAGGGAATTTTTTATCCATTAATCATTTTATATAATTGTCATTTAACATATTTATTACAAATCTAACACCACATTTTGAGAAATATTCTTATGTACTCAGATATGATCATCTATAATATTTAATTTTTTTTTCTCTTTAGAATATTTATGGAATATACTTCGATTATGATGTAAGGAAAGATTTTTCAACATATTTCTTTACATGGGTAATTATTACATTTATTCCTTATTATTTATTTGATTTTGTTTCATACATAAGAATGTACATGTTAAGATGATTGTTTCTATATAGAGCTCTAATTCATTAGGTAGTGTTTTTTTTCTCATGAGACGTTATATATGGTATTAGGGAGAAGAACTAATCCATGTTGGGGCACTGTTCACCATGTGATGGTGCCTTTCCAGTTAGCCTTGACTTATGTTTATTTCATTTTTTATATTACTTCCTCTTTCTTATGTTTCTATTATCTTATGATTTCATTTTTTTTCTTATTACTATCTATTATTATTCATGAGCCATTTATTTTATGATGTCATGTTATACCAATTGACTCACATGTTATGCCTTGTTATCACGTTTATTCTCTTAACAGACTTTATAGATCACCCATTTCTTCTATGTATTCCCTAGCTTATCCTATTTAGTTTCAGGATCTCAAAGTGATTTATGATCTCATTAAGGAGGATAAAATAATGATGTAATTTTTTAGTTTTTTTTGATGTATTATGAACCCAATCTTCCAAAGACACTGGGCCCCACAATCTTTAGATTGTGTTTATTATATGTTTATTTAAAAAATCATTTAATAATTTGTGTAAAAGGACTGGGTTTATATATAAAATATATATTCCTTAATAATGTCATTAAGTTATATTGTTTATGCTAAAAACCAATTTCTTTTAAGGGAAAAATGCAAATATTAAACACAGTAGTAACCATAACATGAAGAACCACCACTAGTTTTGAGGCTAGAAATTCCCCTTAATGGACTACCTTACGTGAGGTAATTAAATTTATAAAAATATTTTTTAATAAATATGGATCAATAAGGTACTGATAAGTTTCTTGTAAAAAAATTAGAGTGAATTTTTTTAGATTTATATCTATAATAACCCACACATTACCTTGTTGTGAGATGTATAATGTAAAATATTCAAGGTGATATTATACATAATAAAAAAAATCCAAAAGATAATCCAAGAGTAGGGATTCACATAGTTCATGAGATAATGGCCTAGACACATATTCCTCTTTAAGATCTTGATATTCACACAACCAAACATTATATTAGAACTTTGATAACATGATAGTTTAATCTTATAAAGATATACGATTATAATGAGGTATGACCATTTCAATTTATTTTTTTATCAAAAAACTTTTAAAATTAATTTAAAAAGGTCTGAATTGAATCTTGTTATTATATAATAAGAAATATGTGTGGAAATAGAAGGTTGAATCAAGATTATCTCAATAATCATGTGAAATATTTAAAGGAATTATAATATTTCCTTTAACCAACAAATTGAAGTTCCACATTTATTAAGGTTATATTTTCATATAGATACAATGTTCTGACATAAAAATATGTTATATATTGAATATTATAAAAAAATATATGGAGATGATATTACTGAAAACATTTTTCTTGAGAATGTAAATGAAATTCTCAAGCATGAATAGTTGGGAGCCTCGGTTGTGAGTGTATACATGTTTTAAATTTTCATGATTTTTTACAATAGTTTATCTAGTATGTTTATTATAGTTTAATAATATTTATATTCTCTATATTAATATATATCACACCAATTTAAATATAATAACCTCTGAAGAAAAATTTGTATCCATTATTCCTCATTTCACTTATATAGAAAACACATCAATGGATGAAGATGAAATTTCCATAAGATTAGACCAAATAGTTTCAACTCTTGAAAAGAAAATAACACATGAGAGGCTGTTCCTTATAAATATAATATAGGTCTTAAAATCTACACTCTATTATTATAAAACATAATTTTATTTTTTCTAATAATTATATTTTTTGGAATCACTGGATGCTCAATGCATTCCAGTTGGATACTCCAAGATATATTTTTTGGATCCAATGAATGGATATCGAAAAAGGTGATGACCCATGATATTTCTTACGAATGTTTAATGTACTATATTAAAAATTTTAAAAATAAAATTTATATTATATGTTTTATATTATGTATTAGAATTTATTCTATTATAATTAGGTTATGTTTATTTATCTTTAAAACCATCATGAAGATGGCCAATGCTAGTAATAAACCAATGGATTTTTGTAACTAGATAATTATTAGGGTATGTGTAATAATATTTCACTATAAAAACATATATAAAAACAAATTAATTATTTTTATCAATGTTTTTTAGTGTTTTAAATAAAGTAATCACATTGATTGTGGTCATTTCATTTGTAAATTTATGAAAGATACCATATTCCATCCACAAAATAGCATACATGAAGAGGTATTTTCCAAATATCATTACATTTTCATTTTAAATTTTCATTTTATATTTATTTTCTATATTTTTTACCACTATGAGAACCATTTAAAATATTCATATTCATAAAGAGAAATAAATTTGTTTTAGAATCATTGGCTATCTTACATGGTGTCAGAATGTTTACAAACTTCATGAAGAGGTTGTTTCCTATCCTTTTTTCAATTTTTTTATTTCATAGAGATCCTGAAGAGGTGATTTATTTATTTCTTATTTAGTTAATTTTATTATCATATTAATTTATATTTATGGATAAATAATTCATAATTAAAAGGTTTCTGTCTTAGTAGGTATAAGATAGAATATATGGAGTGTTGTTTTAGAAAAAGATTGTATATTATTGTTATGGATGTTACATGGGGATCTCAAGTTATTTCAAAAGTTGATTGTTTTTTATATTTAGGATCATTTATTAAATTTTACTGTGATACTAATGAATATTTATCCCATATGATTCAAATTAGATGGATATAATGAAGATAAGTTTATAGAGTAATTTGTGATTAAAAAATTCACTTTAAATTAAAGGGTAAATTTTTTAGGATTTCTCTTAGACAATTTATTCTATATGGAAGTTTGTATTGTAATTTAATTAGTCACCTTGGAAAAAAAATAAGGTTAGTAGAAATGAAAAGGTTAAGATAGACATTTTGTAAACTAAGATAAATAATATTAGAAATTGATGTGTTCGTGAGAAAATTAGAGTGACTCCAATTAATTATAATGCTATTAATACTAGATTAATATAGTTTGGGAATGTTATAAAAATAACTAATAATTCACTTGTTAATAGGGTAAATATTATGAAAATATTTCTTATTAAAAGGAGTATAGGTAGACCTAAAAAGAAATTTTAGTGAAAAATATTCATAACAAAATCAACACTAAGGAAACAGACTCATATTTTATAAATATATTAATAAAATTGTCCTTCATTCCCTTTTGATGTGTAGAGATTAATTTAAGATAAATATAACACAAGGTGTGTCTAGTATGACTGAAAGTGCATGTCTTCCTTTAATAGTGACATTTTAGTTCACAATACACATCGCATGCTCAAAATTAAGTAAAACTGTTCATATTGTCTTGATAATCTAAGAAAAAGATTAATATTTCATTATTATGTGAAGGAATTAATATCACATCAATCACACATGTGGTGTGGCTGGTATGATTAAAAGTGTTTTATTTCTCTTTAAATTTGTAATTTTTGGTCAAAATTCACATTGAATATTTAAAACTAATAAAGTATACTAATATTGTATTGATTATTTAGAAATAATATCAATAATTCAATTTTTATGGGTTGTAATATACCACACATAAATCATACACACGTTGTGGAAAGTATGATTGAGATTGCATGTTTTCATTTAAAAGTGACATTTTAGTTCACAACACACATCATATACTCAAAACTAATAAAACATGCATATATTATATTGATAATTTATAAAGAAGAAAATAATTTATTTGTGACATATAGGAAATAATTTCACCTCATTCTGACACACAGTGTGTCCGATATGACCGAAAGTTCATGATTATAGTTTAAATGTGACATTTTAGTTCAAAACATGTTCTGCATACAAAAAATTGATAAAAAATACATGTATTGTATTGATACGTTAGATTTTTTTTGATAATTTCTTATTAAGTATAAGAGTCAACATTATGCCAATCCAAAACATGGTGTGTCCTGTATGATTGATTTTTTTATTTTTATTTAAAAGTGATATTTTTATTCACAACACATGTAACATACTCAAAAATAAGAAAACGTGATCGAATTATCTTAATACATTAGTATATATATATAATTAAAATTTTACCTATAGTAATTAATCTCACATCAATCTAACATATAATGTGGCCAGTATAATAGAAATTGTATGTTTTCACCTTAAAAGTGACATTTTAGTTCAAAACATGGATCACATAATCCAAAATAATAAACAAACCTGGATTATCTTGATAATTTATGAAGAATATCATTAATTAATTTTTTATTTTTATAAATGAACCTCACATCAACCTGACCCACAATGTGGCTGATATGACTCAAAGTGCATGTTTTCATTTAAAAGTGACAATTTAATTTAAAATAGGCAACACATACTCAAAAATAAGAAAACCTGCATGAATTTTTCATAATACATTAATAAAATTATTAGTTATTAATATGTGAAATGTATGATTTAGAATCCTTTAAATCTAACAAGTGATGTGACTGATATAACTAAAATTATGCGTTTTCAATTTAAAACTGGTAATTTAGTTCAAAACTTTCATCATATACTCAAAAATATATAGAACAGTCATATTTTCTTGATATTTCAATAAAAATTTTGAAAATTAATTTTTGAAGTTTAGAAATTTACTTCTTTTCAATAAGATAAGAACTGTGTCCAGTATGATTGAAAGTGTATGTTTTCATTTAAAAGTGACATTTTAGTTTACGAAATGCATTATATACTCAAAACTAATCAAAATCACTTGGATTATAATGATAATTTTGGAAAATGATAGAAAACTCATTAGTGACATGTAAGAATTAATGTCACATCAATCGAACACAGAGTGTGGTTGGTATGTCCAAAATTTCATGTTTTTTCTTAAAAGTCACATTATAGTTCAAATTACTTGTCGCATACTCAAAAACCATGAAAATAAACTCATAATTTCATGATAATTTTTTTAAAAACATTGATAATTAATTTTTGACATATTTGATTTAACAACACATAAATCCAACACATGATGTGCCTGATATGACATAAAGTGAATTTTTTATTTTAAAAGTGACCTTTTAGATCACAACATGTGTCACATATTCAAAATTTATAAGACATGATCAGATTGTCTTAATACATAAATATAAATGTTGGTAATTACTTTGTGACATATATGAATTAATCTTACAACAATTCAACATGCAGTGTGTCCGATATAACTGAAAGTGTATGTTTTGAGTTTAAAAGTGTCATTTTAGTTCAAAATTAAAGTCACATACTAAAAAATGAAAAAAAACACTTGGATTGTCTTAAAAATTTATTGATAATATCAGTAATTCAGTTTTTTTGTAATTAACTACATTAATATGCAAAACTACGTGATCAATATTATTGAAGGTGCATGTTTTTATTTACAAGTGACATTTTAGATCAAAATAAACATCACATACTCAAAATATAAAAAAATATTTCATAATATACATATAATTTTGGAAAAATATTTATATTTCATTTATGATGTGTAGGAATTAACCTCACATCTATCTAACACATGACGTGTCTGGTATGACTAAATGTGGATGTTTTCATTTAAAAGTTACAAGTTAGTTCAAAAAATGTTCCATGTACTCAAAACTGAGAAAACATGATTGAACTATCATAACACTTTATTAAACTTATAATTTATTCATTCTGACATTTCAAAATTAATCTCATTTCAATCTAACATACAATGTTCTTTATATAATTGAACCTACATGTTTTCAATTTAAAACTGATTTTTTTGTTCAAAAGGTGATTTACATAGTCAAAACTAATCTAACATATTCATATTTTCATGATACATTAGAAAAAAATAGTTATATATTTTATATATGTATTAAATATACACAAGTCAATTTTACAGATGGTGTGATTGATATTACTAAAAGTGCATTACAGATTTAAAACTGTGAAAATTCCATGGGAAATTCATATTATATTGTAATATTTTTTGTTTATCTATTATGTTATTCTTTTTATTTATGTATCATGTTTTATCATTCATGTTCCACTATTTATTTATTTTTTATTTATACATTAATTTATTATATTTACATTTTATTTATTTCATTATAATATCACTAATAAGCATTGTTTTTTATTATAGTTACACACTTAATTTCTTTTATTTAGTGGTGGTGGGATTAAAAAATGATAGCGAAATTGGGCCTTTTTGGAAGGGGGTCCTAAGGGAAGTAGAATATAGGGCCACCTGGTCTCCTACGAGATGTATTACTTTTAAGTTGATTGGAAATTGTAAATGTTTTTAAAAAATTGTGCATATCAATTTAATTGTAATGTATTGAATTTTTTTATTGGAAGTTTATTTATAATTATAATTTATAATAATTTAAATTCATTTTTCATTTATTTTTGTGATATTTACATTGTTGTTATAGTGTGATGTTCATGTCGTATCAACCAACTATAGTTGATGAATTTTATAAATTCTAAGAATAAAATTGATATAAGTTCCTTCTATAAATGTTGGAAATATCACTCATAAAATACCCATTATCAAATATAACTCCATAGTTGATAAAATATGATTTTTTAGTTCTTTCTTTAGTGCTGATAAAATCTACCAGCTTTTATCACCATTGGAAATATCAGTGATTTTTATCACTTATAAACCCAATAGCGCACACTGGTAAATGTTGTAGTGATTTTTTTGGATGAAATTTTAATTAATTTAAGGTATAAACTTTTGAACCTCTTAAATCATTATTTTCTTTGAGTAGTTGACTAATTTATGGAAAATATGGTTTTCTTGATTGTTAGGGATTTAGGGCATTTGAACTATTCAAATTCCCTTATTTTTAATCATCATATTAGATTCTCTATTATGATTCGACAATTTTGAATATTAATTTAGTTTTGAATGTTTTGAGATATATTTGGAACAAGAATTAAAATTCTGTAGGTGTTATATGTGTCGGTTTATAGTTTTGAATTTGGTTGTCCCAAATGAGTTGAAATGAATTAGTTTTTATTTTCAACAAATTAATGGTTTCCAAAGGTCTAATTTTTTACCTTGTTATTATGATTTGAATTAGGCATTTCATTTAACTTTTTTATAATTAATTCGATTTAATATATCAATAAAATATATAAATATTTTTTTTCAATAAAATAATAGTTATAATATATTTATTATTGGAATATATATTATTAATATATATATATATATATATATAATAATTTTAGTATATATTCATAAAATATATATAGATTTTCCAATGTTTTTTGAATAAATTGATTTTTATAATTAATTTATATTTTTTCTATTGACTCTTTTCTTGAAAAAATGTTGTATTAAAAAAAACAAACAAACACACACACGTACATAAATATATTTAGATTTAGATTTAAATATATATTCACGTATATTGTACTTTAAAAATTGATTAGTTAAATATATATTATCTAAAAATATATCGGTAATATATGTATATTTAAGAATATGTTTACTTTACACATTGAACAAAAATTATTATTATTAATCCATAATTTTCTTGTTTATTATTTTCCAAAAACATATTCTGTTATGGTTTTTATCATGGTTTAATAGTTTGAATTCTTTTTTTCTCTTCTAAAAACAATGAATAAATATAATATAATCTATTTTATAATAATACAATATGGTTAATTTTTATGAAAACATAAATAAATTGGTATACATTATTATTATTATTTTTCAAATAATTTTATTTCCAAATATATTGATTTATTTTTATTTAATTGGAATTTCAATTTAATAAATATTGTATCTATATTTCAATATTTTTTCTATAGATACATGTATGGGTGAGATATGTATTGATCAATAAAATATATTTTCTACTAAATATTATGATAGAAATAAAAAATTTACATATTTCACCAGTGGATTTCAAAGTGATTTGATTTTATGAATAAGATATTAAAATAAATATATATTAAAATGAAATACCATGAGGGAACATATATTTATGAATTTGTTTTGAGAAATTATAAGTCCTTAACATGTATTGAAGAAGTTTATGTTACCTATCATAAATTAGAAAGTGTTTAGATGGATGTTTATAAAACCCTAGAATGGTAAAGGGTTAAATGACTAAATTACATGACTAATGTCAACAAGGTGAACCTTTATTTTGGGGAGCCTACCTGATTAGAACTCCACAATTAAGAATTCTTGGCATGGATTTGTGATTAAGATGGATGACATTTGGGGATGTTTCCCACGGTGTGTGTAAGTGAGGAAAAAGCACACTGGAAATGACATGTGTTGGCCTATGGGGACAATCATTAGTCAGATGACCCGTTTAGGCATGTGGGTGGGCCTTAGGGTGGGGACCATGTGTTTGTGGGGAAACTCGTGGTATATGGAAAGTTAGGACACGATGGCCATGTTAAGGCGGGGGTGTATGTGCTGTCACCAGGGCCCAGTTGTGTCACATTTGGGACCAGATGTGGTACCCAACCTTAAATGCAGTGCACTGCCTGGGTTGAGATTTAGGGTCCACAATGAGAAGGTTGTGCTCTAAGGGGGGGGGGGGGGGGGGGGTGAATATAACACCCTAGAATGATAAAGGGTTAAATTACTAAATGATATAACTTATTTCAACAAGGTGGACCTTCCTTTTATGGAGCCTACCTAATTAGAACTACATAGTTAAGCATGTTTGGAATGGAGTAGTGATTTAGATGGGTGACTTTCTTAGAAGTTTTCTAGGGTGTGTGTGAGTGAATAAAAAACACTTTGGAAAGGAAATGTGTCATTATTTAGGGATAATCATTAGTCAGATGACATGTTTGGGCACGTGGGTGGGCCCCGAGGTGGGGACCACGTGTTTGTGGGGCAACTGGTGGTACCTAGCAGGTCAGGACCCTACAACCATGTCAAGGTGGGGTGTATGTGCTATTACTAGGGCTTAGTTTTCATAATGTTGATATAATAATAGTTGATCTTATGAATGTAATTATCATTGAAATGATAAATCAGTTTCAACCTGAAGAGAGTAACAACAATAATGATGAATTTGGAGGGAGTAATCCCCATTTTGGTGCAGATGGAGAAGAATTTAAATTATTTGGAACTCATGATGAAGTGTGTAATAAGATATATCCAAGATACACAAAATTTAGTAAATTATCATTTTTTATTAAGCTGTTACACATGGATACGTTGAATTAGTGAAAATAACTCTTTCGATATGTTTTTGGAACTTTTATAGAATGTACTCCATGTTGGAGTGAAGATTCTAGAGTCATATAACCAATATTGCAGGTTAAAAGACAACATTGGTTTTATATATGTGTCCATTGATGTGTACCCAACAACTTTGTACTATTCAAGAAAGATAATGTGTAGCTTAGTGGTTGTACTTCCTATAACTCATTAAGTTAGAAGGACAATGAAAGTAATCAAGATCATGTGATTCATCCTTGTTGGATCTTAAACCGTGAGATGCAGACCATTGTGAAGAAAATAGGTTACTTCCCACTAATACTTAGGTTGGATAGATTCATAATTTCTTATAAAATTTTAAAAATATGACATGAAATTTATGGATAAACAAAGAGAATGATAAGTTAACTCACTCGATATATTAATTGGCATGTAAGTAGTTTTATTAGAGACACTCAAAACATTCCTTGAATATTAATAATGTTTGGATCGGTTTTATAGCAGATAGTTTAACTTGTACAAGTCTATAGTCAATGTGACACATAGTTCACGGTCAATGACTTTACCTACTATTAAGTACAAATTAACTATTTTTGTAACACTCCACTATGATTAATAAAATTATTGGACTTTGTGATAAAAATGATGATCATATAGAACCATTTATTGATGATCTTTATAAATTTTCAGTAGTTGATGTGTTTAATTATGATTATGTAGTTAATAAAATGTTTAAAAATTAGGATGATTTTTTCATGTAAAATTAATGAATTCACATTATTTTCTAACATATGAGGTTAGAGTAAAAAGGATAATTCACCTATACTTTTTGGAATAAAAGTAAGAAATCAATATTGATTCAGAACTCTAGAAAGTGGTCATACCTTGGTCATAGGGACTTTTTACTCCTCTATACAAGTTCTGATAAAATAGTGTCTTGTTTTATGGGAATATGGTGCATGACCCAACATAGAAAATAATGTATGGAGTTCATGGTTTAGAACAAATTTACCAAGAAAAAATTCACATAGTGTATGATTTATTATATTTATTAGCTCCTGTATTGTCATCCATTCTTGGTATAAATAGAAAACATAGTCACAATTGGAGGAAGTGGAGTATTTTCTTTTTCATTACTTAAGGATCAATTTGGATGCGATTCAAATTGAGAAAAATGTGTGATGATATAATTTTAACCATTTTAGTAATCAAGAGGAAATTAAAGGAAAATGCCAATACTCAATGTGATTTATAAGAAATAGGATAGATAAAACCATTATATTTACAATTGGGTTGGGTTAATAGGGAATACAAATATGTTTCATAGTATATGATGAGTAAAATAGAGAAATATGAAATTCTATTACTTTTGAAGATATTCAAGTTTCTTGGTTGTTATTGTTCAAATATTTCTATGCTTTTCAATGTGGAGAGCATGATATGACAAGAGAAAAAAATTCTCCATAATCATATTCTAGTTAAATGTTCAATCTCAATTACAGTGCATGATTGTTTTCATAACCACGTTATTGATCCATTTAGTGAATTTTTTAGTTATTTTAGATAGCTCTATTCAAGACATAATCCAACAGGTTATTTTCATAAAATATAGGATAAAATTATGCATACACTATGTCACTTGGAGAAACTATTTACAAATTATTTTTTTGATTTAATGGTCCAGTTGAAGATACATTTAACCGGTGTATTCAATGCTAGTGGTTCTATTAAATTCAAGTGGATGTATTGAATAAAGATTAACTTTAATACATTGAAATGGTAAATTCACAACCAAGATCTTTTGGAGGCTTTAATTTCAAATCATTACTAGAAATCTGTGTTTTACCAATGGTTTAGAACAATTTTATAGGTTGGGAAACTATTATAAGTATATTTGATGGTATAGGTAAATACTTATAATTTTCTGAAACGATTGATGTAGATCCCTTAGTATAGACATATACAAATGGTTCTAAGAAATTTTTTGTGTATGAGAGATATACCCGTGATTCATATAACTATTGGTGTAGATACACCACTAGACCTCAACTTTCATCCAACCTACTCCCCTATAATAATCCTCAAACTAAAAATATATAAAACCAGTAACAATATGTATTCAACACCAAACATATATTATAAGATTCTAGAAGAAAATATGTTTTGTTGTTACCCTACATGATGTCATATCTACAATGCATTCTGAATATACAAATCAAGGTTATAATGCTTCCAATTTCATATAAAGGATCAATGAAATAATATATAGTTCATGAAACTATATTTTTAATGTAGGATATGACCTAGTTCATTTTTATAATCAAGGAAGGATGCTTGAGGCTCCGTTGCATTAATTAATTAATTATTAATAAGAATATAAGGTTAATTTTCTTGAAAAGTGTCATGTTAAGTATGAAATCGACATTACATTGAGGATAAAACTATAGTAAAGTCCTTGAATGTGGGAATTATATTATTAGAAACATGTGATATTATAATTTATAAGTAATGATATTGTGCTGATTTTAGGTATGATCAAGTTGTGTGAGGTATTATAGAAACTAAAATCTCATGCATATGCTATTACATAATTTTTAATATAAAATCCACAAATCAAAACCCATAAATATAGTCATATTTTTTCCTGGGGATACTAGATACATAATAAATCAATATAAAAATAAAGTAAATCATCTTTATTTAAATCTCTATAATGTTATCATAAATCCATTTGTTCTTTTATTACCAAATTGTATGCCCTAGGGAATACATAAAAGAAAAAGGGAGATCTTATAAATATAAGTAAGAATAAAACTATTCTAATGAAGTATAATGTTGGAACTCCTTGTTTTAATTCTCACCAGTCATGTTAATTATGTTTTTAATGGGTTTTATGTTTCGTGATAGAATTTTATAATTTATTTTAGTTTGGAAAAATATTGGGTAAGTGTTTAAAATACATACTATGAGAATTTACTAACCGTCAGACGATATACCATCAGAAGAGTCACCACTAAGATGAGTCACCATTGGGAATGAGTCACCACTAAAGGTGACCTACCACCAAATGACCTACCTCCAAATGATTCACTACTAAGACAAGTCACCATTGGGCACACGTCACCACTAAAGATGACGTAACATTATATGTTTATCCATTAAGCAGGACCTAACTCTAGATTTCATACCGTTATCTGAACTAACCATTGAACTAAATCACCACCAGACATGAGTCATCGCCAGCCAACTCACTGTCACTATTCTAGGACATTTCAATTAAATGATTCCAAAAGATATATTATCCAAGTTATTATTCTTAAACATTGATGGAAAACCATAAAGCCTATGTTAGAGATTAGTATGTGTATGTAGAAGTTTGTGATTATTGATCTTCAAATAGACTCTCTATCATGAAGTGCTATTTATTTCCAATATGTCTCCCTAATGTGTAATAATTTTGGAAAGTGTGATAACAAAAAAAAAATACTTTCTAAATACTAGAAGGATCATTGTATGGAATAATAAACATAGCATTCCTACTTGATCATGACTATGAAACAGTGAAGTGCATCAAACATATAGATCCTTTCATACAGTCTTAAAAAATAGATATTGTAATGATTTTCTTTACTGATATTTTCAACGAAATGGATCGAGATCCTCTCCAAGATACACATGAGGGGACTCAAGATTTTAGATCACATCAGAACTAGAAATACTATCTTCTCTACATATTTGTACTTTCACTTTCTATTTGTTGCATTTAATTTAGAGTGGTGTGTTGTTTGTATTATTTTTCAAAAGAAAATATCTCTTATACTATACTTTAATGATACAATATATCTTCTTCACTCCCTTTACAAATGTTTACCCACGGTGTTATGGAGGAGGTCCTTTTGTGGGTTGTGGTTATTTTTGTACTACTATTATTGTAGAAGAAGAACCTTCATGGACCTAAAATATTTTAGATATTGTGTGTATAACCGATCAAGGTTTTGGATCAGATTAGGTTTATATAATCTTCTTAGAAATGGGTGAATTCCAAGTGGAGAGGATTAGGTCTCAGCTTGATACTAAACCTCTTGTTTATATTTCACTAGTTGTATTTGTTTTGTTTTCTATATTTAATGTTTTAAACATCATTTGTTTTAAAAAGAGTAGAAAATATACTTTTATAGATATTATTTACAAGTGTTTTTATAAGGGTTTGATTAAGTAAATTGATTTTAAAAGTTACAAAAAATTTTATATATTGTTTTTACTATTACAAAATCTCTCTCTGATAATTTTTTAAAAGATCAATACTTATATCTATATACTATTTTTATTAACAGTTAACTTTTATTTTTAATTGGGGGATTTTATTTAAAAAAGTTTTTAACAGAAATATTTGTTGGGAAATCTATTCTCCCCACTCTTGAGTTACTCAGTCTGAAAATTTTTTGTTATAAAAGTATTTCCAAAATATTTTCAACTATGATTTTAGTTGTTATTTTAATTGTGTTTTAAACATACTAAATTTCAATTAGTTATAAATTTATTTATTTAAATTTATAGTAGACAAAAACGTTATTCTACTAACAAACCACATTTATTTAATGAAAATAACTATGGTCAATGGAAAATCAGGATGAAATGCACATTGAAAGTATGGGTTTTGAAACATGGGCTACTATAGAAGAAAAATATTAATTACCTAAGACTATTATAAGTGAATGGGATAGTGTTTCCAAAAATACTTATAACTATAACTGTAAATCCATGAATGAATTGTACAATGCTTAGGTGATGAAAATTTTAATATAATATCTACATGTAAAACACCCTTTGAAATTTGGGACACCTTAGATATTTGTCATGAAGGAACAACTAATGTGAAATAAATTAGATTAAATACTTATACAATAAAATATGATACATTTAATTTGAAACTTAATGATATGATTTCTAATTTGTATCTTTGGTTCAGTTAGATAGAGAACACAATGAATTCCTTATAAAAATTAGTTTATGATAAATACTAAATCATGTGATTATTGAGATGTCTTTCAGAAAGATGCATAGGAATCACAATTTCAATAAGAGAATCATGTGACATCAATAATTTATATATTAAGAAGATAATAGTAAAGTTAATGATGTATAAATAAGATCCTAAAGTTAAGATAGAAGATGAAGATGAACCTAGGAGAAAATTTATAGCCTTCAAATCTACTACTTCATAATAGAAGGAAAATGTACAAGCTGCATGATATAGTGATGAGGAATCACGAGCCTATAATGATGAGGAGATGAACCATATGGCTAAGGGTTTTAATAAATTATATAAGAAGAATAAATTATTCCAGAAACTAAGATACAAAGGAAAGTATGATAATAGATGGAATTGAAAGAAATACTAATAAATAGATGATAATTCAAATGATATTCTCTATTATGAGTGTTAAATAAAAGGAAATGCCAAGAATGAATTTACCAAGTTAAAATAAAAAAATAAGTATAATGATAAGGATAGAAAATATAAGAAATTAGTGAAAGAAACCTGAAGTTCCTATGAGGATAGTTCCAAATACTTATACTCAACTCATGAAGAAAATCTAGACCGAGAAAATAAATGCATCATGAAAAACATATCTAAGGTACCTATTATCTATAATGTACATAATTTACTCATTTTGGAGATGAAAATAATGATTAAAATATAAAAAATGAGGAAATTGTAGAATATTGTAATATTTTTGAAGATACCTTAAATGATCTTAAATAAAAATACATCCTTTTAAAGAAATAACATGATTTATGTGCTAGTGTTAAATGTGACCTTGTTGTACAGAGAGAAAATAATTTTAAATTTTTGAATCAAAATAATGAACTGAAATTTTAAAATTAAAAATTAAAGGACTTATAGAGATGAACTAATTGTAGAGAAAATCTCACTAAAATACTGGTAAAATAAATATCACCCAAGTATATTACTAGATTAGGCTGTCAACCAGAATATAGGACCGTAGTCAAGATCAATTTTATTCATAAATCCAGTTCTAAAAAGGACACTAATAGTTATTATTCAATTGTACCTAATAAAGTTTTTATCTCCAAAATATTATAATCAAACTCTATGAAACACAATATGAAAATATGTATTCTTAAATCCCTAATCACTACCATTTCAAGACCCGAAAAATTTAGATACCAAAATAATTATTGTTATAATTTTTTTTATAAGGAGCCTTTTTGGAGAGATCACATAAATGTATATGGTACCTAGACAATGGATATTCCAAAATTATGACATAAGAATAATGAATATTTAGAAATCTGATTAAGGTTGATGGTGGACATGTCACATTTGGTGATAATGCTAAAGGGAAAATAATTAGCCTTGAACAAATGAGTAACTCTAACACAGTTTTAATTTCTAAAGTATTATTTGTTAATAGTTTAAAATATAATCTTCTTAGAATCTTACAACTATGTGATGATCAATTTAATTGGTAATTTTAAAACAATACTTGTAATGTTTTTGATTAATTTTTTTTAGTGTTTACTACCTTAAAAAAAGATAATTTTTATTCTATTAATTTAAATTCTTTACTCACTATTTTATTTATTTTTTATGTTACTTTCACAATGAATCTTGGATTTGGCATAAAATACTAGACCACTATAATATTTACTCTCTTATAAAGATTATTAAGAAAGGGTTAGTCAAGGATCAAACTAAGCTTGAATTCTTAAATGATAAAGTCTATAACCCCTATCGAAAAGGGAAACAACACAAAATATCCTTTTTGTCAAAAAAATAAGTTTTTATTTATAAACCCATAGTTTTGGTTAACATGGATTTATTTATACCATCTATAGTTTCAAGTTTGAATGGGAAGAACCATGTCTATGTCCTTATAGAGGACTTTTCTAGGTATAATTGGGTATTATTTTTAGCTAAAAAAATGAAGGCTTCTATCTGTTTTCCAAGTATGCTAAATATATAGAAAAGAAAAGTGGACTTAGGATTAATACCTTAAGGAGTTACCATGTCTAAATTTTTGAAAATCAAGATTTTGAATCCTTTTTCTCAAAAAATGGATATAACTATAACTTATCTGATCCTAGTACCCTCTAGTAGAATGGAGTGATTGAAAAAATAAACATAACACTTCAAGAGATAACCCAAAAAATGCATAATAAATATGGATTACTTATCTACTTTTTGATAGAGGATATGAATATAATTTTCTATATAATTAATAATGTTTTAATCATACCTCTTTTTAAGAAAACCCCTTATGAACTTTGGAATAATAGGAAACCTAAATTTAATTACTTCGGTGTTCTTGGTTTCAAAGTATTTATTCTTAATACTAATCATTATCTTGAAAACTTTTCTTCCAAGAGTGAATAATGAATTTTCTTTTCTTATTCAATATCCATATAATCCTATAAAGTGTTTAAAAAAAGGACATAAACAGTTGAATAATCTTTTAATATCATGTTTGATGAGACATATCTACATGAGACAAAAAATACTATATAAAACCTTGAAGATGATTTATACACTATGTATATTAATGCTAAACATTCACCCACTCCTGTAAAACAATTAGAAAAATCATCTAGTCATGGGGAACTTTGAGAACACAAACCTAAACCTATAGATGACCATGAGATGACTATCTCTTATATTTTAAGATTTTTTTGGACTCATAAATACCATCCTCTATATGATGTAGTTGGAGACCTAGATAGAGGTAAAAATAATAAAACTTCTCTTAGAAATCTGGTCCAACATCAATAATTATTGCCACATTTGAACCTAATAACATCATCAATGAAATTAATGATGAATTCTGGCTAATGGATATGCAAGAATCGCTTAAGAAATTTAAGAGAAATAATTTTTAGGAACATGTTGATAGACCTAAATACACTTTGACTATAGGAACTTAATGGGTGTTTAGAAAGATGTTTGATGAATCTGGCACAATAGTAAGAAGTAAAGTTAGGTTGGTTTCACAAGGGTATAATCATGAAGAAGGTATTAACTATAAGGAAACATTTTCATATGTATATTGTCTGGAATCCATTAGAATATTTATTTCTTATATTGAACATTTAGATTTCAAACTATATAAAACAGGTTTCAAAAGTACATTCTTAAATGAGAGTATATTAGATGATGTTTTTTTCAACAACCCCATAGTATTTAAAATACTAATTTTAAAAATCATGTTTTCAAACTAAAAAAATATTTATATGTTATAAAATAATCTCTTTGAGCTTGGTATGATAAGATCAACTCTTTTCTTATTTCTAAAGTATTTTCAAAAGGTATTGTTGATCCAACTCTTTTTATAAAAATAAATTCTAAATATTATCTAGTTTTTCAAATCTATATAGATGATATTTTTTTTGGATACTAAAAAATTATTTATGTTCTTATTTTTCTAAAATGATGGAAAAATAATTTAAAATGAGTTTAATGGGTGAACTGATATTCGTTATTGGTTTTTTAAAAAATATAGAATGTATTATTTTAAATAAAAGTAAATTTAATAAATAAATTATATTTTTTTTTGTTTTAGATATCACTAAATGTAGTGATACTCCCATGTGTACCACATGTATGTTGGATCTTGATGAATCTGGGAAACTAGTGGATAAAACCAATTGTAGGATTGGAAGTCTTTTATACTTAACAACTATCCGGTATGACATTATGTTCAGTGTGTGTATTTGTACCCATTTTCAAGAAAAAATAAAAGAGTCACCTTTATTTTTTGTTAAATGGATTTTAAATTCCTCAAATATACTATCAATTTAGGATTTTTCTAAACAAAGGAAAAGCATTTAACTTAGTAAATGTTTCTGATACTTATTTTGGTTGTTGTAAGTTAGATAGAAAATACACCTCTAGAACATGTCAAATTTTGGGAAAGTTTCTCATTCCTTGGTGTAGTAAGAATCAAAATTCTATTTTACTATCTACCGTTGAAGATAAATAAATAGATGCATATAGTTTTTGTGCTAAAAGTTTGTGGATGAAAAACACCTTTCTATATTATGGATAATAATTTAGACATGTACCTATAAATTATGACAACACAAGTGCTATAAAAATTTATAAGAATATCGTGTACGACTCTAAAAAATAACACATTAATATAAGACATCACATTTTAAGAGATAATTTTCAAATGGGTGATATGACTATAGAATTCATAAGAACTTAACGTTAGCCCACTGATATTTTAACAAATCCATTGAATTCTGAGAGACTAGACTACATTAAACTTGAATTATGAATGATAAATTTTGGAAAACTTAATTTTATAGAGACCCACTATTAGACTTTTCTCATCATTAGAGTTTACCCATCTTTGGAGTTTATGCACCGTTGGAGTTTACCCACCATTGGAGTTTACCAACCATTGGAACAACCACCATTTGAAATGACCCACGTTTGTAATTAATTCTTTGATGAAGATTTTATTTTTTTCTTTCACGTTAATTTTTATTTATATATAATTTAAATATGTTATTTCTATTTCTTATTTTCAAATACACAAACGATTTAAATTAGACCCTTAGTCTCATTTTAGTGATATATCTATTATACACCTCTTGAACTTCGGTCTTCTCTGCTATTATTTCTCTCCCGACCATTATTCTTCCCTAAAACTAACCTATATATTCCACTCGATTTTAAATTGTTAGAGTGAAGCGTGCTACTGAGTCGACTTCTGAGGAGTTTCATCCTTTGAAGAAGAAAACAAGGAGATTTGAGAAGGCCAGTTGATGAGCTCCTAAACCGAAATCTTGTAAGTCGAACAATGGTACCTGATAAGGAAGTAAATTCTAACTGGCCATTGTCAAGAAAATAGTTTTCACTTAAAGTGATCCAGGACTAGGAATGAGTATATTGGTTCTCAAATAATTAGATACAATTATATCATAGGTTGGTACTCCAATTTTATCATAATTCTATGTTTAGTTTTGGGGAAAATAAATATTGGATTCAAAGAAGGATAGATGTATAGAAGGTAGTTTTATATTAAAATAGATGGGCTATATGTATTAAAGTACCTATTGAAGGTGTTTTAAATGATTATCAAGGGTTGATTCAAAGTGATAATGATTCATTATTTTATGATAATTCCTTGACGATATTGACTATATATGTATCCTTAAAAATAATAGATGTAACTGGATTAGATGGTGAGTTTTGTTTTGTTTTTAAGTTAATTAAGCATATATTGTGCCTAATAAAAAGAGATTTTAGTATGATGAGATATCAATATGTGTGTCCGATATACATTATGAAAAGGAGATATAAAATAAACCCATACAAATATCTTATTGTTTATATGATGGAGATGTGAAAGACATAAATCTGGTTAAATTTCTTAATCAATCCCAAGTTCATTTCAGCCATTATTGAGGCCAAAAGTTTGGTTAATGAGGTTTAAAAATTAGAGGTAAAGTGTGGAGGTTTTTTCATTACCAAAGTTATCTAAAAAATAATGAAGATAAACTATAACCCATGGTTGAGGAAATGAGTAGATGATGTAGATAATATTTATAAGAAGTTTATTCATGTAGATTACCCATCTAGGCTCAAGAATATTATTGATCCTAGAATGGATCCATATGAAGCAGTATAATACTCAGATGAAGAGTAGGAAGAAGAGGAGGTTTCTTCTCCTGGTGAAAATGAGGGGCTTTCACTTGGGGTGGGCAGAGATCCCAGCCTTCCTAGTATCCCAACTATCACTTTTGGTCTAGATATTCCTCCTAGATCCCTACCAGTTAGGGAGAATATTTTGAGCGAAGGAAGTGAAGAAGAAGAAACTGAGGTATCAGGAGAAGAACAATATAAGAGTTCTTCTAATTATTCTATGGATGTTGTAGATTTATCTAATTGAAAAATTAATGATAATGGTTATTAAAATGGTGATGAATATAATGAATATGATAAATAAAATGGAAATGAAGAAGATAATGGAAGTGATCAAAGTGTTAGAGAGGCTGGAGATAGAGATGAAGATGATCGTGATGATGGTTCTAATTAGGATATCCCTGATGACTATGATATGGATAAAATACATTATACTTATATGGATGTATCTATTGATAATATGTTTATAGAGAGACCAAGTTTGGTTTGAGATTTGGATGTGTCTATTTTTGATAGAGATGAGATGGGAGCATCAACTGAGGGAAAGGATACTCCTTGTTTTGTTAGTTAGTAAGTTAAACCTCCTGATAGCGAACATCCCAAGCCTGTTATTGTATCTTAGTCTAGATTAGATGTTTTAGATTTTGATTATTAAGAGATATATCTAGGATATATGAGTATTGGATTAGATTATCTTTAATATGATGATGATAGCAGTCCAACTAAGCATGATGGACCTACTATCCGAGTTCGAGTAGAGATGGATCCTAACAGATCAATAGTTGAGAAGATAGATGTAGTAGGGGAACTTAAAATATTTTCATCAGATGTACATGTCAGAACAAATCCAAAAGAGGATACTATTGAGATATCATCTTCACATTTTCCTATTATTACTCCTTATATACCTGTTGATGCAGTTTACAGAACTATCCTAGTATATTTTAGAGAGAGGCTTATCTCTAACTTTGATAGGATTATGAGGAATCAATCACCTCTGTTCACTAAGCTCAGTAAGAGAGATGCTAGATTTTTGTTTGAGCATGTGATATTCCATATAAAACCAAAGATGATCCATCAGATCGAGGAGGATGAGATAGAAAACATGCATTTAGATGACGAGTTGGAGTCCTTGAGGGAAATGATGGAAGAGATGAAGAACTCTTTTTCTAAGAGTTTGGAAAATATGTAGGATAGGTTGGAGTCTCTGCCTTCTGTACCATGTACATCTAGTGATTTACATTTCTTGGATATTGAGTTGATCAAAAAAATTGTTAGGGATGATCTTTAAGGAATTTTAAGATATGTTCCTACTATCCCTCATGAGAGTTTGAGGTATATTATACATATTTGTGATCATTTTTATAATATGTTAATAGAATGGATAAATGATATCAGAGCTAATAGATAAAAAATTACAAAAGAAATTAAGTATTACCTTTTAAGGATCTATTGAAAGCATGATATAAACTCTCATTTCATGTTTTTTGTAGAAAAATTTCAATTTCCACCAGTTACCAGATCCTTTGAGGAACAAGTCTCTCAGTTGAAGGAGATAACACCTATGATTCAAATGTTCATGGAAGATAAGAAGGACTTATTTAGTTCCATGGAGTGCAGTAGAAGTATCATTATGGACTTAAATAATATAATTAATATTTTCCTACATATTTTTGTGATGGGTATTGTATATCTAGAGACCATTACAGTTATTTCTCATTCACTACTTCATCCACTGACCCATAGTCTTTTAGAGAAACTATTTCTAGAGATCCCAATTCTCATTTTCCTGCTTAGTTCTATCCTCTTAGACTGTCTCTCGTGGAAGTATATTGGAATATTCACCTAGTCATCTTCTAAGATATACCCACAACAAATACTTCTATCCTTATAGCCACTACCTTAGCCTTAGATTCTACTTCTGTTATTTCTACCACTGATAAGGGAAAAGTACCTACTGATCCAAGTTCCTAGGCTGAGAGTGATTGAGATTATACTTTTGTTTTATATATTTTTGGATGTATTATCATTAATTTTTTCATTAATGGAATATCTCTTATTATTCATCTTTTGCTTCTTTGAATTTACTATTTCTTATTTTCACATTTTGATAATCCTAAAAGGGGGAGAATCAATATGGAAGTTATTTTAGAGGAGTAGCCTAATTATGAGAATTTATTTTACTTTTATTTTACATTTATTATACATTTATGTTATTCTTTGATACTATAACTTTTATGTATATTGGACACCATTTTTATTTAATATCTTTGATTCCTTCTTTAATTTTGAATTCTGTTTTAAAATCTATATTCAAACCCTTAAATTATTTTTTTAAAGTGCTATTCAGATATATTTTATGCTTAAATTTATACAATACACGGTTTATAAAATACTATGATTTGTGATCATCAAAAAGGGGTAGATTGTTGGAAACTTCTTGTTTTAAGGCTCACAAATCATGTTAATTATGATTTTAATTGGTCTTATGATTTATGATATGATTTTATAAATAAAGGAAGTTTGGTGACATATTGGATAAGTGTTAAAAATACCTATCTTAAGACTTTACTCACCATTATATGACCTACTTTTAGGTGAGTCATCGCTAAGATGAGTCACCGTTGGGAATAAGTCACTTCTAAAGATGACCTACCACTATATGACTTACCATAAGACGAGTCACCATTGAGATGAGCAATCACTAAGATGATTTAACAATGGGCATGTGTCTCCACTAAAGATGACTGAATATTAGATGTGTCACCATTGAGAATGACCTGCCTCCAAATGAACTACTGTTAGATTGACTCATTGTTCACCTAACTCACTTCCATATACGAGTCATTGTCAGCCTGACTCACTAGTAAATTTTTGATACATTTTTATTAAATCATTCCAATGAATATAATATCAAAGTAAACTCTATGTATTACTAAATGATTATTTTTAACTATTGTAGGAAAACATTAAAGGATATATTTGAGCTTAGTACGAGGATACAAAAGTTCATGATGGTTGTTTATCAAATGGAGTCTCTATCATGTAGTGCTATATATTTCAAACAAGTCACCCTTATGCGTAATAATATTGAAAAGAATGGAAGCCTATAAAAATCATACATATTGATTACTAGAAGAATCATTACATGGGATCTTACATGAATCATTCCTAATTTCGCATGATTATGAAATATTGAAGTGTATCGAACATCCAGATCATTTCATAAAGTATGAACAAAGAGAGTTTGAGACAATCTATTTTACTTCTATTTTAAAAGAAACAGTTCAAGATCCTCTCCAAGATAAATATGAAGAGACTCAATATTTCAGATAACATCAAACCTATCAATAGTATCTTCTCAACATCTTTATACTTTTGCGTTATATTTGTTGCATTTAATTTTGAGGAGTGTGTTGTTTGTATTGTTTTTCAACACCCACCATATCCTGTTTTATAATTGGAATATACAAGATATCTTCTTCACTATATTTAAATCTATTCACACATGGTGTAGTGGAAGTGTTCATTGTGTAGCCTATGGTTATTTTATTCCCATAGTTAATATGGAAGATGTCTTTGTGTGGACTGGAAAACTTTTACATGTTGTGTGCATACCCGATCAAGGTTGAGGATAAAATTTTGTTTATATAATCTACTTTTAAGTGGGTGATTTCCTAGTGGAGAGTTATTGTTCTAGGATTGAGAATTGACCTCTTTTTTTATTCCTTTGTGTGTCTTTGTTTGTTTTCTATCTATCTATTTGAAAATGAGAAACAAAATATACTTTGACAGTTAATATCAATTGGTGTTTGTATAAGGTTTTTATTAATTAAATTGATTTTAAAAGTTAAAATAATTTTCATATATTGTTTTAACTGATACATAATCAATCTTTGAGAAATATTTTAAAAGTTCGAAACATATATCGATCTATTATTTTGAGTAATCAAGAACTTTTATTTTTAACTAAGGGATTTTATGTAAACTAATTTTTACTAAAACAATTATTGAAAACTCAATTCACCCACTTATTGAGTTACTCACTCCAATCAACATATAAAATTTGAGTCGACTGGCATAACATAATGTCAGAAAAGTGGAGGATCATATATAATCACATGTAAACAAGGTATAAAGGAGATGATATCATAACATAATTTCATCATAAAAATATGGAAATAACATAATACATGGAATACTAAGAATAAGAAAAGGCTCATTTCTAATGTAACACCATGTGAGTTTATGATACATTTCTCTTTAAATAAATATAATTTCTTCAATATCTTGTGATACATGCAACCCTAAGCCTAAATGAACTGTAATATAGCATACCATTATAACTTAATCATTAAATTAGTGGAATAAATAGGAATAAAAACTTTTTATAAATTATGTATAATGTTTTTATTTTATAAAAATATATTTATAAATAAGTACTCATTTTTTTAGTAAAGTCATTATATTTTTAAAAAATACATTTTCCTCAAAAATGGATTTTATTTCTTTTTGTGAGAAAATAATAGAATTAATTTCTAAATATTTTATAAAATTAATATGAAAAATGAACTTGATTTGTGAAATCATCTTGTAAAAATTATCTTATAGTGTATTTTTGATAATTTTCTAAAACGATTGATTTTTCGATGAATAGTAAAAAATACTAATTTTTCAAGAAAACCACCATTTTTTAAAGCATTTACAAAGTTCAATTTTATTTTAAAACGGTTTTAAAGGAATTATTAGTTCAAATATATTATTAATAATCCAATTTAGTCAATTTAAATCAATTTTATATTGTTTTTTTATATAATTATTTTTATACTTTAGAAAACAATTTTTTGAAAGTTGTTTTTCATCATATTTTGCTGGTGTAATATTAAATTAAATTAAAACAATTATATGAATTGAATTTTTTAAATTGGATTAGATATTTTTAAGTATAATAATTAATATCACTTAATATTTTTATCTATTTTTTTCAAATGAATAGTAAAAATAATAAAAAATTATTACTGTGGTTAAGGATAAAACAAGTTTATTGGGGGTAAACCACGTGATAAGGGTAATTTAGCTAATTAAACTTGCCTAAATTCTATTTTGTGGACATATTTAGGCATCATACTATACAAAATTATAATATATATCCATTTTAAATCATTTATCTTATGAATGTTTTTATTATATTTAAATATTTTATGAAATTCCCATTGTGTAATCTCCCCACTTATAAAAGGACACAACTTATTTCTCTTTTTACACCACTTTGTTCCATTTGGATCCAAAAAACACTACCTAATTATCTTATAAACTTCTCTATTCTTTATTTATATGTTTTTCTTCTTAAAATATCATTGCAAGGGTCTGTAATCAAGGATATAAAGGAAGCCTATCAAGGATTAAATATTCATCTTACCCGAACACTTTCAATTTATTTCTTATTCTAGCTAATCTAAATCATTGTTATTAATAATTAAAAATTAAATTAAATAACTTTAATATAATAAAATTTTATTTTGTTTATGTAACCACCAATATCCACCCTCTATTCCGTCAAATGGGAAGTTAAAATATTGCTCATGCATACATGTGAACTACCACCTGCACGTAGCGATACAATTCATTTTACATCACCATATTTCATGGATGGTTGTTATGATGGGTTTATCATTTATATATGATATTAATGAAATAATTATTTTTATATAATTATAAGATCACATATAACTTCTTATATTCTTACTCTTTGAAAAATGATAATGTCGATCATGCGTACGTGTGGACTACCACCCTTATGAATCGATGTGATTTTATTTCATTTCCACTTTATATGGATAGAAATAAGGATATATTTAATTAATATATATGATATATATTATATAATAATGTTATAAATTTTAATTCTTTTTTACCATTCCTTCGTTTTATTATTGGAAAAGTTAAAACAACATTCATGCGTACGTACGACCAATCATCTCCATGAATAGGGTAATTCATTTTTCTATCTATACATTTCATGGATGAATCTCTATATATATATAATTATTATATATTTTATTTATATAATTATTAAAATTATGTAGATGATGGAATCATAATAAATGTTTAAGGATCAGAACTATCAAATCAAAATTTTCCTGAAAAAAGAAACAGTTAACACCCAAAAATGATGATTTTAATGAGGAATTATTAACAAAATTAGTTTTTAAATGTTATAAGTGGATAATATATGATATTATAACTATGTTAATTATCTTTTTATAGAATTATAATAAATTAAAATTTATTATACAGAAGGTTACAACACTTTTTATTCAAGTTGAAATTGAGGTAAGGGTTTCTCATCTCACTGTTGTTTTCATCATACATATGCCATATTCACAACTTGTTTCTTTAATATGGTATATATAATAACCCTTTGATAAGATATATAATTAATCCATTTATATTCATGTTATATAAAGTTTCATTTTTATTATTTATTTCATGGGGTTTATGATTAAAACGATACAAAAGCGGTAATGGTTTTATGTTACAATATCACTGTTTATTACGATTATTTATGATTTATTTTTAGATGATGAAATTTCTTGATCTAATGATAAATAATTTCATGAATTTTCTTCTCCTTTTGTTATTTAATGAGGTTACAATATTTCCTTTCATTTTACTCATTTTAAGAACTCAATATACTGAAAGAATGTTTTTAAGGAAAACCAAATTTTTCTATCCTTTCAGTTGAGTATCATTTTTATACCTTACCCATGTTTTTAGAATGTTTTCAAGAATTTTTTATAAATTTTCAATGATTTTTTAAATTAATTTTTAGCCATGTTTTAATTTTAACAATATTTTTTAAACGGGATGTTCTTGTCATTTTCCAAACAAGGTACTTTTGATTTTTTACCAAAAATGTGAAGGGAATATTTGTTTTTACCTACATGTAGTGAATATATTTTATGATAACCATTACTAATCAATTATTTAAATCTTAGTTTAAAATTTTACAATGTTCTTTTTTATTGAAAATATTTTCCTTAATAATTGGGATTTTTTTAGATTTTTAAAATGTGATTTCCAAGTGAAAAAGGTATTTTTATCAATAAAAATTTCAGTGATATTTTAAAGGGATTTTTTATCTAATATAACATCCTTTGATGTTAATTATGATTTTTTTGGGATTATAATACATGGGTACCATACCTATTCTTTCTCTGTACGGTTTATGATTTTGACTATGGGATGTTTATGGAACCTATTTCTTTTCCATAGGTTATGCTATAATGAAACAGTAAATGGTTGATGGAACTAATTTATTTTCCATGGTTTATGCTATGATGAAATGTTTAAATGTTTATAAAACCCATTATTTTTACATGGGTTATTCTATAATGAATGTTTTATGTTCTTTTCGAGAAAATATGCATGATTTTCATTTTGTGATGGGTGGTACTGGAATTATATACCCCTTCAATAAATTGGGTAAAGATAGATATCTCATGAGATAATATGAACTGAAATGGGGAGTGAACTTAGTTCTGTATAGGAATTTATCCACTATGATAGTCTTTGGAGTGAACCTTGACTAAGGATATAATGAATGGGGAGTGAACCTAATCCACTATAATTGTCTTGATAGTAATGTTTGATTAAGTAAATGATTTTCAATGATTATGTGTATACAATGAAATTATGTATAATTCCAATGCTATTATCTCATGACTCATGTTCTTTGATTTCTTTATGATCCACGTGTTATGAACTTACAAGATTTATTTCATGACTTAAGATTATGATCTTTTATATACAACATATGATTTTAAAATGGTAAGCTCATGTTCTAATACACTTATGCTCATGTTATGGTAAGTGATTATTTTTATCTCCCTTGTTTACCATTAATGAGACTATGATATCACCCTTTCTTATGTTTCATTTTCCTAGGTTATGAATAATTGTTTTATTTATTATATTTATAAGAAGGGTGATAGTTTGAATAACTTGGTGGGGGTTTATTTTGATCTCTTATGATCTAGTTTCTTATGCATCCAATTTTCAAAAGAAACTAAACCTATATGATTTTGGCCTGGATCATTATATTATAAAATGAATATTCATACATTAAGATGTAATATCTTTGTATGAAAAGTATTGGTCATTATAGTTGGCATTAGAGAAAGGTTTAGTTATATTTGGAATCTAGGATAAGAAAAATTTAGTGAAACCCATAGGATAATACTATGTATTGGAGAACATCCTATGTTATGGTAAATAAAGAAGTGTGGTTTCGAAGGAAAAAAACCATCTTTGGAAACTAGAGGTTGAAATGGTTTTGTAAAAGATGCATCGAGGGTTAATAACCCTGAAAAGTGTTGTTCAATTATATCTTTATCATCATTCTAGTGCATCATGCGTGTTCTCTTACTACACACCTATTTTGATAGTCTTGGGGGATATTATTTGGTTAATTTACATTTTATTTATGAAATATTATAAAGTATTTGAATAGATGATGTCCATGGATAACCCAAGTTAAACATTAGGTGTCATAGGATGAAAAGATGGTGTCATGATTTAGAAATCCTATAAATGATTTTTCCCGATTGATCATTTTGATCAAAGATGCTTGAGAGCCATGCAACCCATTATGGTTTTAATATGGGATTGAAATAGAATGATGAAGTTTAGGTGGTAATATATATGATCAAATATTAATGTTATGTATTTGATATTATTTATATGAATTCTTATATATTAATAAATGTATCAAGGAATGCTAATTCATATCCTCAATGATTGGAGATTGAATTAGTAGTGAAAATATATAGCAGTATGATGATCGTATCTCACGTCTATGATTATTCTCTAATTGAAGTTCTTGAGAACGTGCTTCCTAAAAATATCATTATTCTCCATCTAGTTGAATTTGATGTTATCTTAGGTTTGTATTGTCTTTCCTTACATAAATCCCACATTAATTTCCAAGGAAGGGAAATCAAATATTATATTATATACCAACCTATGATTTTTTTTATCAATGTTACATTAAAATGTTTTTTAATGGAAATTACATCAATTATATTGGTCTTTATTACTATTCAAAAGAGGTGTTTATTTCAGTTAGTTGGGATGAAAATCAATATCTAAGATATACCTACTGTGTAGGAGTTTGTTGATAAATTTCTTGAAGCGTTTCTTAGTCATCCAAAAAATCATGAAGTTGAGTTTTAAATAGAACTCATACCTGGTTCTATACCTATTTCAAATATTCTATTTAAAATGGCCACTATTGAGTTGAAAGAATTAATGAAGGAACTCCAGGAGGATCTTGACATGGGATTCATTCAACCAAGTATATCACCATAGGGTGCACATGTTCTCTTTATTAAGAATAAATATGGATCAAAGAAAATATGCGTTAATTATTAGAAATTTAACAAGATCACAATAAATAATAAGTATACTCTTCCCTATATTGATGAATTATTTGGTCAAATACATAGAGATTAATACTTTTCCAAGATCAAAATTCATTTTGGATATCATCAATTGAGGTCCAAGAAGGGGGATATACCCAAGATAATATTTTGTATGAGGTATGGTGTCATGACCCCCTCCCTCCAAAGATTCCCCTCCTTGAGCTGGAAATGAAGGAAGAGAGATAATGACCCCAGAGTCCTACCTCCAGTAGGCCATGGGGTGGCGAACAACACCAATGCTATAAAAATATCACAAAATGGGAGGCATTAACCTTTTTTATAGTAATCAATATCGGGAGATAAGGTGTATAAACCAAATATTAACTCCAATACATTTATAAAATAAATCTGGAATTCATCCCACCTGCATGTTTAAAAAATAACTACTAAAAATATAATAAAATCTAAAGTAAATACTAAAAACAAGGGTAAGAAGCGACACAACAATTATCCTAAATTCCAAGCTAGTAATGCCCAGCATGGTGCCTATAGTATTCCTAGAAACCCGAAAGTAGGTTTTATTCATAGGATGAGCATACAAGTATACTAAGTAGGAAAAACCAAGGCCTCTCATGAACAAGTGAGAGAAGAATACTAATGACCTTGTGAGAAAACTATAGAAACCAACAATACCTAACAAAGAATACTAGCCATCCCAGCCTCACCAAGGCACACTCACAAAATAACGGCAGTAAGGTAAAGTAATATAATAATAATATCATTGTTTTGGTACCCCACACAACTTCCCATTGGTTAACTACTAATACCGTAATGACAAACTTCCTGGAACTTCAACACTCTTCCACAAGCCCCACATCATGACCATCCTTCCCACACCAAGGCCTCAAAGATATCCCCCCAACCTAGTAATAAAAAGATCATCAAATACCTCTCGCACACACCTGAGACACTACCATACAATATACCACCCGTAGACACCTTGGACACAACTATACCGCATCCCACCCCCAAAAACCTGGGCCACAACCATAACACATCCCAAAGATAATTGGTGAGTACACCAAATATCATCCTATAGAAACCTGGACAACCGCACCATAACCTTCTTGAAGAATCTTGAGCTACCAATGCCTAGAAGATGGAGTAGGGAAGATACAATAACCATCCATCCATCATGCCACCCAGATGTTGAGAAAAGTCACCCTCATCAGTAAAAATGGGTGTGTTCATCAGAGAGTTATCAACTAGTGTAGGGCGCTTATAGAAAACAAAAGAAAAATAAAAGTATATATATTTAGTATCAAACACACAAGCCCAACCTATGGGTTCTTCCAAAAAACAACCATCCCATAAAAATACCTTTTCTACTACCTCTAAATGTATTTATCAACACCATTAACAGTAAACTAAGAAGCTAATAAATGAAATCAGATTCACAACATGACACAACTAAAAACATACCCCAAGCCAACTCATTTTACCAAATATAATTCTTTATTAAGAAATCCCTTTGTTCATTCCATCCCTACCATAGAAACTACTAATCACATCATGCAAAAAGACACACAACATAAACCATGTAGAGGAAAAAGTACCACATTAAGGAAACTCACATTATATTTCCACTTTGTTCAATATCCCATACCAAGCACTTACATCATCATTCTTCAAATTAATTATTCCCCATCCATCCTCTAAACAAAAAAAACCCCAACACACAACAAAACCTCACAAAACATGTCACCACAACCAAACCTGGTAGCATCAATGTATAACCACTCTATACCCATCACACCCAATAATATAAACATTTCACAACTCGAACCCACAACCACTATACTAAAAAACTACCCATCCATTCCATAATCAGTCAATATATCAACATGATATTCCATTACACCACTCGTACCACCCCACCTTACAACAATTATCTCAACCCCAACACCAAAAAACCACACAAGGAACAAGATAGAAAAAACCACACTCATCACAAAACCACAAAAAAATAAGGTAAGGTGTATTCAGATTTAGAAAACACTCATTATTTAATTCTACTTTAATAATTCAAGGGTTATCATAGAGCATGTTTGATCTTGAGGCATCCATTTACATAACCCGATATATTTAGTTAATCAATTTCACTTATATATAGGCATCCTTTCAAAACATGGTTAACAAAAATCTATCACAAGTTGTCCTCAGTGAACAAACAAATACCACCAACGACCATGATTTTCAGTATCCATATAGCCCTTATAGATCACAATATTAATAAAAAATGAAACAGAAGCATGCATCACTTTTCCCTAGCCACTATTTATTGGTTTAAATAAGACTGAATTATATTTTTTAAATTTGGATTCAAATTCCTTCACATGGGAAATATTCATACACCCACCCTACATGATACACAAATAAGAGGGATGGAGGGATCCCTACCTCAAGAAATATATGATCAGCTCCTCCTCCTTACGCCAAACAGGGTTGAGCAAGCCTCTAGGGAAATGAAATCCAAGGTTCTGACAGAGACACATTACTCCTTGGGTAAGAAAGGTTCTAGTGATACTCGATAGGAAGAATAAAGTGAAACGTGTAAGGAAGAAAGGGTATAAAATTTAGAAGTTCCATATCCTATATCAACAGAATAACCCTTTAAAAATCCATTAAAGGTAGATCATGATAAAAACCACACGTTTCAGTCATTTAGAAGACTCATAATTTTAGAAAAGTCAAATATATGATTTATGGAACATGAAACAACTTAAAAAAAATAAATATGGGTTTAAACTCAATTTATATCATATAAAATGTTAAATGGATAAATAGGAAACAAACTGGATAAAGCTGGGATTTTGAAAATTTTTTGGGGTTGACTCACCATTTGGTAAGTCACTGTTGCAAGTCACTGGTGGGTGAGGAACGATTATGTGAAAAGCCATTTTATGAGTCACTGGTGAGAGATACCAGTGATGAGATACTGATGGAAAGTTACCGTTCAGTGAGACACCTCTCGGGGAGTCACCGTTCGGTGAGCTACCATTTAGTGAGCTAACATTTGGTGAGTCACATTTGATGAGTCATCCTTGTGACTCAATATCATGAACCACCACCATCAAGTCATTGTTGCAAGTCACTGGTCTTAAATCAATGTTAATGACATATCATTCCTGACTCACTGTTAGCGACATACCATTCTTGACTCACCATTGTGCGTTACTATTCCTAACTCACCATTACAAGTAACAGGTGCGAGTCACCGTTGTGACCCAGTAGTGGACAACTAAACATTAGATGAGCTACCATTGGAAAAACTGGAATTTTGGAAAACTCTTGAAATGAGTCACCATTATCTCCAAAACACCTTAAACACTGTATTTTGACAATGTAATGGACCTGAGAGGTCCGAGCCATTACATTAGATACCTCTCAAACTATTTTCGCCCTCAAGAATTCAAAACCAAACCCAAAAAGAAAACAGGGGTCTGAAAAACCACCCTATGAGATACCTATCAAGGATATTTCTATATATGAAACACCGCTATCGATATCAAGTTTCAATGATAAACCACCACGTGTTGTTCAAAAGTTGGAGTGACACCTCAACATCCAAGAACACCTACGACATCTACTAACCCAACCGACCAAAAGACACACCAATAAAGTATAATAAACACACTATATTAAACACATGAATCAAGTAATTCCTCCATTAATGCCATGGTACTATTCACTATGGGGGTCACTAACTCACCCGCACGAGTTTAATCACATTCCAATTAATGGGTCTCGATTAGAAATAAGGTCCTTACTTTTACACATGTCAGGAATTCATCACACATTATGAAACAAGGAAAATAATCATATCATAGAAAATAAGGTTCATACATCTCATTTTGAGGAAAAATTGAAATAAACAAAATTTAAAACAACTCCGGGTATTGGGCATGCATCTGCATATCCCTTTCCAAAGTACTCTCCTCCAGACCACCATTCCTCCACAACACATAAACGAAAGGAATGGACTATCCATGAAACACATTCTCTTGATGATCTTGGATCTCTATGGGCCACTCTATGAATGTTGCATCATCTTTGACATACAACTCTCCCCAGTAAATGACATGGGAGTCATTGTAAAGATTCCAATGAAGCTAAGATATATGAAAGATGTCGTGGACCTTCTCCAACTACAGTGGAAATTCTAACTGGTATGCCACTTTTCAAACTCTTCCCAATGACTCAAAGGGCCCAATGAACATGGGAGATAGAATTATACCTCTTCTGAACCTCCATTTACCACATTGAGGGAAACCTTCAAGAAAATGTATTCCCCAACCTCAAACTCTAAGGGCCTACACCTATGATCAGAATACGACTTCTTCCAGTTCTGTGCTACTTTCATCGTCTCATAGAAAAGTAAAACCTTCTCTATCATTCTCTTTACTACCTTCGGACCAAGAACAACTATTTCATGAACCTATTTACAACATAAAGGTGAACGAAACAACCTCCCGTACAAGGATTAAAATAGATCCATGCCAATGGAAGTGTGATAACTACTATTTTAAGTAAACTATACCAAGTTAAAGTATCACACCCAAGATCCACCAAAGTCCAATACGCATGACTGAAAAATGTCCTCCAATGTTTGGATGGTTTTCTCTGTCTTTCCATCTCTCTAAGGGTGGAAAGAAATGCTGAGGCATAACAAAGTTCCAAATAAATACCACAATACCCTCCAAAACTGTGAGGTAAAACATGCATCCCAATCCATAACAATAGATCCCCGTACTCCATGCAGCTACACAACCTCATCCACATGCCTCCCGATTGAGTCATCCACTGTGCCCAACTCCTTAATTTATAATAAGTGAGCTGATTTCATCAGCTAATCTGCCACTACCCAGATTGTAATGCATCCTCCCTGAGCCATGGGTAACCCCGTGATGAAATCAATTGATATTTCATCCCAATTCCACTCAGGGACATCTAAGGGCTGCAACAAAACACCAAGAACATGGTTCTCTATATTTACCTACTAGAAAATGAAGCATTTCACCCCAAACTCAACTACTACCTGCTTCATCCCAAGATACTGAAACTACTCTCTCAGGCCACGGTATATCTTGGAAACTCCTATGTGTACCTATATGTATGAGTTATGAAAATCATGAAGGGCTTCCTCACATGTCGCCTTTATAACAAACAACATCCCACAAAATAACATCCAATTATGACCATCCTCCGACCATCCCTCCGGAGCATCATCATGGTCAACATGGTTGCACATCACTTCTGCCTATGAGTATCTCGACCTAGACTCATCCACCTGCTGCATTAGAGATGAGTTCACTACCATCTAAAATAGAGATCCCATACCACCTTCAATTCCTACAACTAGGTTCAAGACAACCAACTCCTCCATCATCTTCCAAGAATCAATATATTCATGAACAACCTGTTTTTGTGACTTCTTGCTCAATGCATCTGCCATGAAATTCCCATTTCTTGAGGTGTAAGGGATATCAAAATCTTAATCCTCAAGAAACTCCATCCAACAACATTGTCTCAAGTTCAGATCTCGTAGGGAAAAGATATACCTCATGATATTGGGATCCTTAAAGACCACAAAGTGCTCCCCAATGAGTTAATGTCTCCACAACTTCAGTGTGAATAATACTTATTCTAGCTCTAGATCATGGGTTGCATAGTTAAATTCATGGGGTTATAACTTTCCAACCCATAAGAGATCACTCCCCACTATTGCATTAGTACGCATACCAAGACCAGATGGGAAGCATCAAAAAACACCTCAAACACCCTTCCTATGGAAGCCAAATCACTAACCAATATCCCATTTAGGTAGAGGAATTCTACTTGAAATAGCTCAATCCACACAAAGGCCTAGTCTTTCCCGATCAAGGCCATCAATAGTGCTTAAACTCGAGAGAAATTGGGTATGAACCTCCGATAGTAGATTGTGAGACCAAGAAATCTGTGAACCTCCACCACGTTCTTGGGTGCTACCAAAGAAACAACTACTTCAACCTTTGATGGACCAACTTACACACATGATTCACACTCAAATTTACCCAAGAGATGAAGGTAGAATGGTCCTTGTAGTTTATCTTGGGTTGCCAAATCCTGAGAGACCTAAGAAGTAACCTATAGACACGAACATTATAAGGACTATTTTTGGCTATGAAGTGGCCAGATTGGGTTGATTTTAGATGGTTTTAAAGAAACACTAACAAATTTAAGTGAATTAAATTTAAAATAATGAGTTGATCCTAGGTTATCGCTCGGGGTGGATTGGATGAAATTCTTTTTCAACTATTTAAATTTCTAATATTTGAGATGGGTTCATTTAAGAAGATCAAACAACATCCTCACTTATTGGTTTAATACCTAAACACTTTAATACTAATCACCTACACATTTGAAGGATCAAAGTTCTGATCACTTCAAGGTAAAGGTTCGTATTAGCACTTGAATTGTGTGGCCTTGAATTCAACAAGGACGACGGAGTTTAAAAATCATCAAATAAAAATATGAATTAAAAGAAGTAATTATACATTAATGGGGTGATAAATAAATCCAATCCAGACCCTTGATACTCCCTTGGATCAAGCCATAAGTGGGTTATCCCTCCATTGATTCTATGGTTTCAATGGAAGAGGAAAGTAGACTCATGAGGGAAGAAATGAAGAAGTAAAGAAAACAATAAAAGTAAAATGATCACTCCTCCGTTGTGTGAATAATTTCACAAGATTTGGTGTGAATAAATTCACACCTTGAGGCAATGATATCAAATTGATATGGAGAACAACAGAATAAGAGGAGAAGAAGAACCTTTATTAAGAAACTAGGAATAATTAAAACAACTTACATGTGAATGAAGAACGTTACAAAGACAAATTGGCATCATAACATTAAGATGAAAACAAAGCTCAAAGATGAAAAAATCCTCCACCACTGCCTTAAATAGGAATTTTGGGAGCCTTGGGTCGAGCCTCCAATAGTAAAAAGCACCCCACTTGATTATGGTAGGCCTAGGGTGTTGGAAAGCTTGTTGAACTTGGACTTTTCCACACTTGACCCGAGGTGGCAGCCAACTTTCATCCACCAAACAGATGTGCTTGGAAGACCTTCTTGATGGACGAATCAGAGTGGGACATATACGAATAAAATGGGGACTTGGATGGATTATAACCTCCTGTAAAATTTGGGCCCATTTGGAGTTGTTTATTCCGAGATATGATCATATTGGTAGTCTTTTATTCTAGGCCACAGAATCTGGCCCATAATTTTATCTCCAAATTGGTCCGCCTTAATGACCACCATAGAGGCCAAATTTGCATTGGATCCTGAAGAGTGATTTTTTCCTCTACATTTGTTATATAATCCCACTAATGTTGGGATTCATTGGTCCTGTATGTTAGGCCCCACATTCTCATCAGTGGGCTGGTGTCCAATCTAAATTCTCCAGAATTGTTTCCTTTCACCACAAAATATCCCCATCTTCTTCTATGAATTCTCCATTGATACCTGAATCAAACATGTTCATATTTAAGTCTAGATCAATTTCCCAAAATATCAAATTAAAATATGTATAATTATATTCCCTAAAATCAGATGAATCATTTGGTACTTTAAATGGTGTTAAAAAAATGTACCACATAATAGTGCATTTTAAGAAAGAATTACAATCATAATGTGAAATGATGTTCAAAGTGTAAAATTCACTAAAATGGTGTTTATGAGTAATAAATAAAATGAATATTATATATATTAACAATGAATATTTTCCTCATTTAGTGTTTAATCACACCCCAACTTGAGTTTTGCTAGTCCCGAGCAAAATATATCTCAACAATATTAAATTCGAATTCTCTTTTCCAAAAAAAATTTAATACACAATGATCATAAAAAACACATATACCAAAAAATCAGGAAACCCATCAAAATATTTTAATACATGATAGTTTCATAAGAAGATACCAATCCCAAGCCCATTCCTTTGTTCAAATTCATTTCCATATTTCATCCAATATCAATTAAGTATGAGGATGTGTTGTGTATCACAATAGATATGGGGGTTCATCTTTATTCAAGAGGGAAATGATGGATTCTCTAGGTGGAATCACATTTCAATATTAAGATGAGTATTCATTTTTTTATTGTATTATTTGTTTTTGTTTTTTTGCAATTTTTCCAGGGTAATTGAAGTTGAACTCAAAAGGGTCAACCCCTGTAGCGAGACTTTGCCGATGACTCCCAAGCTCAATGACCTTAGGGCACCAAGTGAAGCCCACATAATCGGGAATCATATCAAGTTAACTCAGTCAAAAACACATTCAAATTACCAAAAATAGAGATAAAATTACTAACTCTGGGCTAGAAAACTATGGAGTCACGATCCCCAATTGCCGAAAGCCATGCATTAGGTCATTTCATTGATATATGCGCAAATTTATTATTTTTTTAATTTTTTTTGAATACTCAAATTAAACTAAAATGATCACCAATCCTATGCTATTTACTTGGGGGACCCCATGAACTCAAACTAATACCCCACTATCTAAAGGACATGCATTGTGATTCTTTTTTTATTTTGATGAAAATATAAATATTGAAATATCACATTGGACAGCCACACTTTCCAAAATCTATGCTCATGAAATTATACAAGGATTAAAATCAGAATCGAGGAATGCTAAATTATTTGATATTTAGTTTCAAAGTGTGCAATGCGTATCACCATGTTCAAAGTTAAAGAAATTTCTACATCCATTTACACATATTTTTTTTTTCAAATCAGTTTTTTTTCACAAAAGCAATTTTTTTTATTTCATCTCCCCTCACCCCCCAACTTAAAACAAAACTGTCCCTAGTGTTTCAAGAAATGAAAATTTATAAGGAGTAGAGACAAATAAGGGAAGTTCAAAAAGGAAATTGAAATATGAGGATCATCGAATAAAGTCACCTGTTGGATGAAGTTGAAATTCATGCTGCTCCCTTTTAATCCCTTGATCTCGATGTCACTCTAAGAATTCCCTAGTGGAGAAAAAAAAACAAAAAAAAACAATAAAAAAACTCTATATATATAATAAATAAAGTGAAATATAAGTATATATATAAAAATTATAAAATAAGGAAGCACAAAAAGCCGTAGGTCAGTGGTAAGCGTGCGCCCCTGTCTCCCTTCGATCCCGGGTTCGATTCCCCGCGGCTTCGCCAATTGTGACGGGGTTTACCCAATGACCTACGATGTGGAAATTTTATTATTATTATTATATATATTATTTATTATTTTTGGATTTTTATTTTAACCTACAAACACATAAAAAAACTAACTGATGATACATTGTATTCTTTTTAAATTTCTGGGCAAGGTATTACTCGAGGATCACACCATGTGACACAGATGAATATGGTGATCCCCTTTCGTACCCATCCATACTCAGAATACAAGAACAGGTCAACAATCTATATTTTTTTTAATATCAAAATTAATTAATCCTATTTGAAAAATAAATATGATTCATAAAAGATTGAAAAAATGAAAACCATGGGTTGCCTCCCATGAAGCGCTTTTTTTAACATCATTAACCCGACATGGACCCCTAATTGATTAATTATTTTCGTCATCTAAGGTAGGTTCACACAATTCTTCATCAACTTCATGTTTTTGGAGTAGTTCTATGAATGGTTTGACTCTATGACCATTAACTTTAAATGTTTGACCATTGGTGGGATCTTGAATTTCAACAGTCCCATGGGGGTACACCTTATGCACTATGTATGGACCTAACCATCTAGAACTCAACTTTCTTGGGTGTAAATGAAGTTTAGAACTATACAAAAGAATAGGTTTACCCGGTTAAATGTGTTTTGTTTTAATATTTTGAGATTTGTAGTCTTGTACATTAGCTTTATTGATCCTTGAATTTTCATAAGCCTCCATCCTAAGTTCCTCCAGTTCATTGAGATCTAATTTCCTTTTTGTTTCGGCCAATGAGAGGTTATAATTCATTTTCTTAATTTCCCAAAAAGCCTTATGTTCAATCTTCACTAGAAAATGGAATTCATTACCATAAACCAACATATATAGGGACATTTATAAAATGGTTTTATATGCGGTTCGATAGGCCCAAAGAGCATATAAGAGTTTCTCAGACCAATATTTCCTAGAAGGATTACCAGTTTTTTCAAGAATATTCTTAATCTCCCTATTTGATAACTCAGCTTGACCATTGGTTTGAGGATGATACGCGGTGGAAACTTTATGATAAATCCCATACTTAGACATGAGTGAAGATAATGGATGATTGCAGAAATGGGTTCCTCGATCACTGATTATAGCCCTAGGAATTCCAAATATAGAGAAGATATTTTCTTTTAGGAATCTAATAATAGTTTGATGATCATTGGATTTTGTGTAAATGGCCTCAACCAATTTTGAGACATAATCAACAGCTAAGAGAATGTTAAGATATCCCCTAGAGTTTGGGAAGGGACCCAGGAAATCAATTCCCCAACAGTCAAAGATTTCAACCACTAAGATGGGATTGAGTGGAATTTGATTCCTTTTTGTGATGGACCCTACTTATTGACATCTATGACAGCTTTGAGAAAATGTGTAGGAGTCACTTGAGAGGGAGGTCCAGAAGAGACCACACTGAAGAATCTTAGCCGAAGTTTTCTTAGAGGAAAAGTGACCTCCACATGCCTCACTATGACAAAATTTAAAGATGGACTCTTGTTCAGATTCTAGGACACACCTCCTAATGAGCTGGTCAAGGGAAAACCTATAGAGGTATGGATCATCAAACACATAGTTTCTAACATCAGAAAGGAATTTCCTTCGAGCTTGAGTCCCTAATAATTTTGGAATGACTCCTGTAACTAAGAAATTGGCTATGTCAGTATACCAAGGGCAGTCACTCACAAAGTATAAGTGTTCATCAGGTAATGAATCAGACACAGAAAGGTGATTTGAGTTGTCTTTGAAGTTTATCCTAGAGAGGTGATAAGCTACAACATTTTCAACTCCCTTTTTATCATTAATTGTGAGGTCAAATTCTTATAAGAGAAGGACCCACCTAATCAGTCTAGCCTTAGCATCTTTTTTTTGGAAGTGGTATTTCAGTGCAGAATGGTCAGTGAACACAGTGATGGGGGATCCTAAGAGGTAGGACCTAATCTTCTCTATGGAAAACACTATATCAAGTAACTCCTTTTTAGTGGTGGTGTAGTTGATTTGGGAATCATTTAAGGATTTGCTTGCATAAGTAATGACATAAGGTGTTTTATCACAACGTTTTTCTAACATAGCTCCTACAGCAAAGTCACTGGCATCACACATAAGTTAGAAAGGAAGGTTCCAATTTGGAGATTTCATAACGGGAGGAGAGGTGAGAGAGGATTTGAGGGTTGAGAATGAACCCTCACAACTTTCTGTCCAAACAAATGGAGAATCCTTTACTAGGAGAGTACAAAGGGGACGAGAGATTGAACTAAAGTCCTTGATGAATCTTCTATAGAAACCAGCATGTCCTAAGAAATACCTCACTTTCTTGACTATTTTGGGTGATTGAAGGTGACAAACGATGTGAAACTTGGCTTTATCAACTTCAATCCCCCTAACTGAGACCAGATGGCCTAGAACTAGTCCCTCTTTAACCATGAAATAGAATTTTTCCTAGTTTAGGACCAAATTCTTTTCTTCACATCTTTACAAGACACTCTCTACATTACTAAGACATCCCTCAAATGTATCCTCAAACACAGAGAAGTCATCCATGAAGACCTCAATAAAATCCCCTACCATGTCTGAGAAGATTCCCATCATGCATGACTGGAAGGTTCCAGGGGCATTGCATAACCCGAAGGGCATATGTTTGAAAGAAAAGGTTCCTAAAGGACTTGTGAATGTAGTCTTCCCTGATCCTCTAGGGAGACCTCAATTTGATTATACCCTGAGTACCCATCTAAGAAAAAGTAGAAGGCATGACCTGCCACTCTCTCAAGGACTTGGTCAATGAATGGTAATGGGAAATGGTCCTTCTTGGTGAATGAGTTTAGCTTCCTCTAGTCAATGCAGACACTCCATCCACTACTCACCCTAGTTGGAAGAATCTCTCCATCCTTATTGGTTATCATTGTTAATCCTGCATTCTTGGTAACCACTTGGATTGGGCTGACCCAGTCACTCTCAGCTATGGGATATATGATCCTAGCTTTTAAAAATTTCAGAAGTTCCTTCCTTACTACCTCCATGAGATTAGGATTGAGTCACCATTGAGGTTGAATACATGGATTTGAATCAAATTCTAGAACAATCCTATGAGTCCTGATAAGTGGGCTAATCCCAATAATATCAGACAGGGTCCAACCAATGGATTTCTTATGTTTCCTAAGGACATCTAAAAGTATGCTCTCATGATTGGCTTCAAGATAAGAAGAAATGAAAATAGGATGTGATTGATTGTCCCCTATGAAGGAATACTTGAGTGCAGTAGGAAGTTCCTTCAATTCAAAATCAGTTTGGTTCAAAATTTCAGCAAAAGATCGGGACATTGGATCAAGAAAAATTTAATTTCCTAAAGATTTAGAGAGGATTGATTCCCCACAAGTATAAGTTTGAGCTACTAGATCGGCTTGATCATATTTAGGGAAGGAAGTTGGAGTGGTCTCCATGAAAGTGATTTTCTAAAAGGTTTCACTAATTGTTGGACCTAAGACTTCATTATAAGAGTAATTTGAAAATGATTCAATCCATGGAGATAAAATTCCTTCATGTGAACAAATGAAATCAATATCATCCTGACTTAAACATCCATAAAATATTCTTTGATGTTATATGGATTCATTATCAATGCTTCCTCTCATGTTTACTTCATGAATGTCCTCGTTATCCCCTATTTGTGAGCTTGCATTATAGATGTTCAGGTCTAGAATCATGTTCCCAAAGGTGATGGTCATGTTCCCATTTCAGACTCGGATAATGTAGAGACCCGAAGCTTGAAGTACATGGACATTACATTACTTTTGCGTAATACTTAGTACATACCAAAAACACACACACAAGGATCGTAATAGTTTAGTGTCTTTGGAAACTCGGAATATAATCTTCTAATTGTGGTGAAAGATCTTCAACATCTCCCATAAAGATCTTCCTTTTTTTTACCTAAAACCTTTCTTTATATCCTGGGGAAAAGAAAACATAAAAGGGTGAGCTCAAATGCTCAGTAAGGGTAAACACAAGAAATATCAATCACAACATTTTCATAAGAACATAACATTTTGGAAATCTTAACCTGCAAAAGAGATCAAAATTTCATAACATGGTATAAATCATAGTAGTGAAATATAATATCAATAATCATAACTTAAAACATGAAACTTTGTGGCATACACACATAATCATAGATAATCATATCTTATTAGTCAAGACTCATTTCCAATACTATCTTAGTGGACAAAGTCCATTTTTGAACCGAGTCACCCTCATTTCAGTCCTGTTTCACTGAACCGGTATAACCTACCATTCCAGCCATGTCTGTCTCATGAGATATAAAATATTTACCCAATGCGTTGGAGGGATATATAGGTCCCACCCATCTCATAATGATACCATTCTTATGTGTTCCACAAAATCATAAACCATATATCATTGCAAAACCCATGTAATAAAAATGGGAATCTTAAACATCATGACATCATAAAACAATTCATATACGATAAAGGAATTCATAAAAATAATTCCATCATAACATAATCAAATCAATGTAATAATAGGGATAAAAACAGAACCTGTTATTATCTTAGATGGAAAATAATTTTGATAAAACACTTGAACTTCATTCTTTAGGAAAATATCCTTTCTACTTCAAAAACACTTTTCCTTTCTTAACATGTCATACAATTTTAAGCTAAAAGAAGTTGATTAAAAATAAACTTGAAAACTTGTAAAGGAATATTTTTGTAAATAATTTTTTAAAAATCCATTCATGCCATATAAGTTAAAAAAACATTCTTCGTACTTTTGTCGGAAAAGTCAAAAAAGTACCTCGTACGAAAAACGACAAAAGATTCCTTTCATATCTTTTACTAAAAACTCACCGAAGGGTAAAATTGGATTTAAAAAATTGTAGGTGGATGGAAATAATATTAAATATTGAGGAAACATGGATGAGGATGATAAAATACACCCCAGTAAATACTAAAGTATAAACAATCTCGGATAAAAATGAGATTGTGATATTTACCTTACCTTAGGTCCAATTTTCTTCGTAAGTGTCCAAACCTCTTGTATAATGATTTAAATAATGTTATTGACTTATTCAATAATCATAATTATTGTTATGATATCATATATGGTCATATTCTTATCTTCTTATTAGTAATATTTCATTACTACTTGTTATTCGGGTGTTTATTACTTTTTGTTCTTTTGCGTGTTTTGTCGAATAAATTCTTATTATTCTATTGAGGTTATAGATACCTCATTTATAGAATGGTATTAGTGTAATATATATCATATTCATTCATTAAATTCATTTATATAATCATTATGCAATGACGATCATGTAGAACGAGTCACATCACATCGTGGAGACAGTATTCCGTACGTACGCAGTAGTGATGATATCATTCCTATGATTGTGGAATTGTATTGTAGTGTATGTATACTATTTCAGAATAAATATCACTTTATAATAGTCATATATAGTCTTTATTTACACCATTATACCCATCCAAGTATGGTGGTGGTGGAAAATAGATTACACCACGGCGTGGAGACGGTATTCTGTACGTACGCACGCGCGGTGATTACCTTTTTCCGTAGGATGGATAGAAGGTTAATTAGAGTTGTTTAATAATTATAATAACATATAAGTATATAAGAATTACTGATGTTATTACTTTATCATGAAACAACTAAAGAATAAGAAGTTGAAGAAGAAATAAATTGAAAAAGATCGGTAATGGATATTACCTCTTTTTGACGCGCCTTCACATAATCTCCACTTAAAGAACTAAGGATGGTCTTTGAAGAAGACCAGGACCTCTAGGATGATACTAGGGAAGTGGAGAAGAGATTTTAGCAGGGTTTGTCCGAGATTGAATGCTCAAATTGGTGTGAGGAGGAGAGGGAGGAGGTGCCCTTTTATAAGGGAGGAGAGGGGCACCTTAGGAAAATCTCAAAATATTATTTTATATTAAGGTCAAATTCGGTTTATAATGGTTACAAAGGGTCTTATTTATAAGATAAAGTGGGTATGAGTCTAAATTCTCTCATCCAATAGGATTTAGACAAGTTCAGGTTATTATTTTAACCTTATCAATTAGATTTAACTCTAAGTTAAATAATGTAACTTTTACCATGTCTTTTTGTTTTCTTACACTATATGGTTAATAAACTTACCATAACAAGACAAACGAACCCAAAGTTGTTTATTATTAATATATCTATCTCTATCTAAGTCATTTTCCTGAACCTTATATGTTTAGTAATTAAATAACAATTAATAATATAATATTTGTTTTAAAAACTAATTTATGTCAATTTTGACACTATTTGGTACATGTTTTTTATGAAATTTATAACAGAATGTTAAGTTCTAAAAAAGTTACTTATATCAACAAAAACATGTCATATTAACCTTGAAAATTAATGGAAGTCATAAAAAGTCTCAAATTACATTTATTTGGGCATTTATAACATCTATTATGTTAATATTTCATTAATAAGACAATTACTGCATCATCTTTGTGTCCTAATAAATGATAATTATTTAATCCCTAAAAATTCTAAATAAATTCCTATGATTTAGATAATTGTATTATATTCATGTATACTATTAATTTTAGAAGTTTCATGAAGTTTATCACTAAATTAAAATTATTATACTTATAAGATTTAAGAAAGTGACATGTTGTCACATTCTTTGGTTTTAATAATAATTAAATTATTTTCATGGACAAAAGTCCATAAAATGAATCTAATCCGACCCTTAGGTTATATGGGTCTACATTTAGCCATCCAATAGGATTTTTCCAAGTGTTAGGGTAATTTTAGAATCTTATATTTACCCTTAATTACCTGATTTACCTTGAACTATAGTAAATAAAATTTACCGTAGTTACTATTCACAATGCCCAAAAATAAAAAGTAGCTTATTAACATAATTTGGACCCACTGATTCCAAATATGGAATCAATTTTTCTAAATTCAATACTCAAATTATGTAGAAATTAAATTTAAATTAATCCCGTTGTCGAAAGAAAACGGGTTTTTCTTTAAAACCTTGCAAAAGATTGAATTGATTTAACCTACGAATTCATGGTAAAATCAATTCTAATGAAATAAATTGTATTAAATGGTAAAAATATATTCTATTTATACTTTAAAACCATTAAATATTATAATTTAACCACATAAGATATTATGATGAAAAAAGTTGTTTTTAATTAAAATATAGCGTGTTTTTACTATTCATTAAAATATGAAAGTTATCGGAAAAATATCAAAACTTTATCTAATGTAAATTTTTATATATTGATTCAAAAGAAGAATTTTATTTTTTCAAATTGAACTTATAAACATGTCAAAAACTAGATTTAATGTTGGTGTGCCATCAAAAGGCGGCAAAACTGCATTTTTTTGAAAAATACTTATTTTACCCGAAAAAATTTATTTTGTTCTTATACCATTTTCTAGAAATGTGTAAGATGAATAATAATGTTATAAAATTCAAAATTTAGTTAACACTATTCATAACGGCTAGATCATAACAATATTATAATAATATATCGTTGTTTAGTAAAACCTGGTATTGCGTACAAGACACGCTATCGAGGAAGGTCGCGATTGCGTGTAATGCAAGCTAAGTCAGGGTTGCGTGTAGTGCACAACTCCATTGTTGTTGCGTATAACATAATCCAACCATATTTTATTTATACATTTAATATATATATATATATACACTCAATGTTGCGTAGAATAACTTCTATCAAATGAACTTGAAATTGTGTGTAACAAGAGCCAAGAAAAGTGTTGTGTATACAGCAAGCTAATACGGTGTTGCGTATAGCGTAAGGTAATCTTGGTGTAGCATACAACACAAGAAATTAATGAAATTAAAAGAATATTTTTCATAAAATCTCAGGGTGTTACATTCTACCCCCCTTAAAATGAATTTCGCCCTCGAAATTCGTCGGGGTTATAAATGGTTTACTATTTGAAAGTTTCTTTAATAGAAACCCACATCGTAAAAAGGAATACGAAAACCAATCTTTAAAAACAAAAGTATGAAACATAACGGTTACCCAAATAAACTAATCACTGGGTTTCCACATAGGTGAAAATATGGATATGGAAGACAAATCTAACCATCATGTTCTAATGGAGAGTGGTAGAGAACATGGCTATGGAAAATCCAGCAATCACAATGCCATAAATTTGTGACGATCTAAGGTACCATATGATTCATCAGATATAAGAGCACTAGGACAACATTTTTGGTTTTCAAGATCATTTCCCTAAATTTGATGAAATTGGAATTAGAAGAAATACTTTCGTGATTTTGGTATAGTCTCACCGTTTGTCTTTCTTTGGACAATTTCCACTTCATCTCTTAAAGAAATGATATTGAATTTGTCATTCGTGATGTGTTAGTAGATCATGTGATAGAATGATGGGTCATTCCATCTGTCTCAATCAAAAGGTTAGAAAAGTTATCAAAAAAATACATAAGTCCATCTATAGTGAGATTAATCTTATATAGTTCCTAAAATGGACTTATACTGCTTAATATAATAAATCTAGTTTCTACTAAACAGGGACTTCCTGTAGGCTAGTGGTAGGTGAAAAAGGCCAGTCGCACTTCGTTTGTGGGTTCGATTCCCACAGCCTTGTCCGACGCGATGGGCTGTCGCCCGTCCTGCAGGTTGTCCTTTTTCTAAAACTACATTACAATAACATCCCATCAATAATATCAAAAAAAAGTTCTATCCTTAAACAATACTAACATATGTCCAACATAATCCATTCCAATATTTAGTCTTATCTAAAATACATCGATCCAAGCTCATAGTATAAAGAAAATGACTACTTGAAATGTCACATAACAATCACAAGAATGCCATCATTTATCCCCCATATATCATAAGATATATCTTGTTGGTCAAATTACAAACATGTGAATACCTCAATCATGTATTCTCTTGAAGAATGAATACCCATTGAACCATAGTGAAAACATGAATGCAGATAAAAGTTAACACTTTCCACAAACCAAAATCCTCAAAATTCTATATACTCAAACCATGATATCACTTAGTCCTTATATCAATCATGAGATCATGAATACTGTTAAACATTTCATTTTCTCGTTTTCCCTTCATTATGCGCATATCATCTTATTTCCAAAAATATCTCAATCACTTTGAATACCACATTAGACCAATACATAAATATTCCAATACTCCATGATACAACATTATTTTGGAATCCCATTACATAAACACTTAATCATTCCACCACATCGTTGTCATATTCAACATCGCCAATAGTGATCGCATGTGACTTCCCTTTGTCATTTGCCTTAAGCGGTTTCTCATGTCGATCATCACTAACCCTTGGATTAGGTCATTTATCAGCATAATGCCCCATCTCCTTGCACTTGAAGCATTGAAGTGTAGTAGGTTCGTTCTGTGTATCCCTTCCTTTGTTTTCATCATTAGACATCTTCTTCCCATCATTGCGGCATTCAAATGCCCGATGACCTTCCTTTCCACATTTGAAACATTTACTTGTCCCTTTAAGACAATCTTCACCATGCTTCTTTCCACACTTTGAGCATAAGGAAACATTCATCTTCTTTTCACCATTATTATGAGATTTCTCCTTGAACTCCATCTTTCGTTTCTTGTCAAAACCATGAGATGGATATATAACACCAACTTCCATTTCTACCTTGATAGCACAACGCACAATTTCTTCATAGCTACTGAAGTCTCTTATAGCTAATGCCCTTCGAAGACTTGGTTTTAAGCCACTAAAAAATCGACCAACTTTACCTTCAGGTTGGATGATAATGCCAGATGAATACCTTGCAAGTCTTGTAAAATTCACTCCGTATATACCAACAGATTCATCATCCTTTTTCTTTAGTTCAAGAAACTCCTTCTCCATCTTTGTTCGAAGAATACAAGGGAAGTACTTATTGAAAAATAAGTTCTTGAACTCGTCCCATTCCATGGACTCAATTTCATCTCTTTGACTCGTATTCTTGATAAGATTCCACCATTGATCAGCTTCACCTTCCAAACGATATACTGCTAATATGAATTTATCATGTTTAGAACATTGAAGAACTGAACATATCTTTTCAGTGGTACTGATTCATTATTTAGCAACAAGTGGATCAGAAGACCCACTGAAAGAAGGTGGACGTTGCCTCATGAAGGACTCAATAGAATATTGTTCCCTTCTCTGCTCATTTGGAAGTCCAGAATGATTCATAGCTTGTGTAAGTATAGCAATAAGATTTTTCACTCCATCTCCCATAACATTTGTTTGTTTAGGAGGATAATCATTGCATTGTCCATTGCATTGATTAACACGGTTCCTTCGGGTTCCAGCCATCGTCTAAAACCCAAAAATAATAGTGTGAGAGGAAAAAATCATGCTAGGGAAAACAAAATAATAAAGGGGGAGTACCTTCAATATCTAACATATTAGGTTTAATTCTAAGATCGTTAGAGCAATTCTAGGACTATAACCTATACTTATACTAAACCTTAGGGACATCCCTAGACATACCTTAGAAATATCTCTAGGGATCTCACTAAAGTTCTCGCGTCCTAGTTTCCAAAGGTTGACTAAACCTTTCCTCTGATACCAACTGTTGAGACCCGAAGCATGACGTACATGGACATTAAATTACTTTTGCGGAATACTTAGTACATAAAAAAACACACACACAAGGATCGTAATAGTTTAGTGTCTTTGGAAACTCGGAATATAATCTTCTAATCGTGGTGAAAGATCTTCAACATCTCCCATAAAGATCTTACTTTTTTTTACCTAAAACCTTTATTTATATCCTGGGGAAAAGAAAACATAAAAGGGTGAGCTCAAATGATCAGTATGGGTAAACACAAGAAATATCAATCACACCATTTTCTTAATAACATAACATTTTGGAAATCTTAACCTGCAAAAGAGATCATAATTTCATAACATGGGATAAATCATAGTAGTGAAATGTAATCCCAATAATCATAAATTAAAACATGAACTTTTTGGCATACACACATAATCATAGAGAATCGTATCTTATTAGTCAAGACTCATTTCCAAGACTATCTTAGTGGACAAAGTCCATTTCCGAACCGAGTCACCCTCGTTTCAATCCTGTTTCACTGAACCGGTATAACCTACCATTCCTTCCATGTCTATCTCATGAGATATAAAATCTTTACCCAATGCATTGGAGGGAGATATAGGTCCCACCCATCTCATAATGATACCATTCTTATGTGTGCCACAAAATCATAAACCATACATCATTGCATAACCCATGTAACAAAAATGGGAATCTTAAACATCATGACATCATAAAACAATTCATATACGATAAAAGAATTCATAAAAATAATTCCATCACAACATAATCAAATAAATGTAATTATAGGGATAAAAACAGAACCCATTATTATCTTAGATGGAAAATAATTTTGATAAAACAGTTGAACTTCATTCTTGAGGAAAATATCCTTTCTACTTCAAAAACAATTTTCCTTTATTAATAAGTCATACAATTGAAAACTAAAGGAAGTTGATTAAAAATAAACTTGAAAACTTGTAAAGGAATCTTTTTGGAAATAATGTTTTAAAAATCCATTCATGCCGTATAAGTTAAAAAAACATTCTTCTTACTTTTGTCAGAAAAGTCAAAAAAGTACCTCGTACGAAAAACGACAAAAGATTCCTTTCATATATTTTACTAAAAACTAAACGAAGGGTAAAATTGGATTTAAAAAATTGTAGGTGGATGGAAATAATATTACAAATTGAGGAAACATGGATGTGGATGATAAAATACACCCCAGTAAATACTAAAGTATAAACAATCTCGGATTAAAATGAGATTGTGATATTTCCCTTACCTTAGGTCCAATTTGCTTTGTAAGTGTCCAAAACTACTGTATAATGATTTAAATAATGTTATTGACTTATTCCAGAATCATAATTATTGTTATGATATCATATATGGTCATATTCTTAGCTTCTTATTAGTAATATTTCATTACTACTTGTTATTCAGGTGTTTATTACTTTTTGTTCTTATGCGTGTTTTTTCGAATAAATTCTTATTATTATTTTTAGGTTATAGATAACTCATTTACAGAATGGTATTAGTGTAATATATATCATATTCATTCATTCAATTCATTTATATAATCATTATGCAATGAAGATCATGTAGAACGAGTCGCATCACATCATGGAGACAGTATTCCGTACGTACGTACGAGTGATGATATCGTTCCTATGATCGTGGAATTGTATTAGAGTGTATGTATACTATTTCAGAATAAATATAACTTTATAATAGTCATATATATTCATTATTTACACCATTATAACCATCCAAGTAAGGTGGTGGTGGAAAATAGATTACACCACGGTGTGGAGACGGTATTCCGTACGTACGCACGTGCGGTGATTTCCTTTTTCCGTAGGATGGATAGAAGGTTAATTAGAGTTGTTTCATATTTATAATAACATATTAGTATATAAGAATTACTGATGTTATTACTTTATCATGAAACAACTAAAGAAGAAGAAGTTTAAGAAGAAAGAAATTGAAAAAGACTGGTAATGGATATTATCTCTTTTTGACGCGTCTTCACTTAACCTCCACTTAAAGAACTAAGGATGGTCTTTGAAGAAGACCAGGACCTCTAGTATGATACTAGGGAAGTGGAGAAGATATTTTGGCAGGGGTTGTCTGAGCTTGAATGCTCAAATTGGTGTGAGGAGGAGAGGGAGGAGGTTCCCTTTTATAAGGGAGGAGAGGGGCACCTTAGGAAAATCTCAAACTATTATTTTATATTAAGGTCAAATTCGGTTTATAATGGTTCAAAAGGGTATTTTTTCGAAGATAAAGTGGGGATGGGTCGAAATACTCTCATACAATAGAATTTAGACAAGTTTAGGTTATTAATTTAACCTTATCAATTAGATTTAACTCTAAGTTAAATAATTTAACTTTTACTGTTTCTTTTTGTTTTCTTACACTATATGGTTAATAAACTTACCATAACAAGCCAAATGAACCCCAAGTTGTTTATTATTAATATATATATCCTTATCTAAGTGATTTTTCCAAACCTTAGATTTTTAGGAATTAAATAACAATTAATAATATAATATTTGTTTTAAATTCTAATTTATGTCAATTTTGACACTATTTGGTACATGATTTTTATGAAATTTATAACAGAATGATAAGTTAGAACCAAGTTAATTATATCAACAATAACATGTAATATGAACCTAGAAAACTAATTTAAGTCATAAAAAGTCTCAAATTACATTTATTTGGGCATTTATAACATCTATTATGTCAATATTTCATTAATAAGACAATTATTGCATCATCTTTGTGTCATAATAAATGATAATTATTTAATCCCTAAAAATTCTAAATAAATTCCTATGATGTATATAATTGTATTAGATTTCTGTAGACTATTCATTTTCGAAGTTTCATGAAGTTTATCACTAAATTAAAATTATTATACTTATAAGATTTAAGAAAGTGACATGTTGTCACATTCTTTGGTTTTAATAATAATTAAATTATTTTCATGGAAAAAAGTCCATAAAATGAATCTAATCCGACCCTTAGGTTATATGGGTCTACTTTTATCCATCAAATAGGATTTTTCCAAGTGTTAGGGTAATTTTATAATCTTATATTTACCCTTAATTACCTAATTTACCTTGATCTATAGTAAACAAAATTGACCGTAGTTACTATTCACAATGCCCAAAAATAAAAAGTAGCTTATTAAGATAATTTGGACCCAATGATTCCAAATTTGGAATCTATTTTTCCAAATTCAATACACAAATTATGCATAAATTAAATTAAAATTAATCCCGTTGTAGAAAGAAAATGGGTTTTTCTTTAAAACCTTGCAAAAGATTGTATTGATTTAACCTAGAATTCAAGGTAAAATCAATGCTAATGACATACATTGTATTAAATGGTAAAAATATATTCAATTTATACTTTAAAACCATTCAATATTATAATTTAACCACATAATATATTACGACGAAAAAAGTTGTTTTTAATTAAAATATAGCGTGTTTTTACTATTCATTAAAATATAAAAGTTATCGGAAAAATATCAAAACTTTATATAATGTAAATTTTTATATACTGATTCAAAAGAAGAATTTTATTTTGTCAAATTTAACTTATAAACATGTCTAAAACTAGATTTAAATTGGGTGCGCCATCAAAAGACGGCAAAACTGCATTTTTTGAAAAATACTTATTTTACCCGAAAAAATTTATTTTGTTCTTATACCATGTTCTAGAAATGTGTAAGATGAATAATAATGTTATAAAATTAAAAATTTAGTTAACAATATTCATAAAGGCTAGTTCATAACAATATTATAATAATATATCGTTGTTTAGTAAAACCCAGTATTGCGTACAACACACGCTATCGAGGAAGGTCGCGATTGCGTGTAATGCAAGCCAAGTCGGGGTTGCGTGTAGTGCACAACTCCTTTGTTGTTGCGTATAACAGAATCCAACCATATTTTATTTATACATTGAATATATATATATATATATACACTCAGTGTTGCGTAGAATAACTTCTATCAAACGAACTTGAAATTGTGTGTAACAAGAGCCAAGAAAAGTGTTGCGTATACTGCAAGCTAATACGGTGTTGCGTATAGCGCAAGGTAATCTTGGTGTAGCATACAACACAAGACATTAATGAAATTAAAATAATATTTTTCATAAAATCTCAGGGTGTTACAGATAATAGAGTTGATTATTGCAAGGAAGGGATGACCAAGGATGATTGGGGTTTGTTCCTTATTTCCTAAGTTTGGATGGTTGTCAAGGACAATGAATTCAGTAGGGTAGATGAATTTTTCAACCTTTACCAGAGTGTCCTTTGAAGTCCCCTTTGGAACCCAAATGCTACGATCAGCAAGTTGAAATGTGATAGATGTGGGTTGGAGTTCTTCTAAGCCTTACTGGTAGTACACGTCATAGGGGATGAGATTGACACTAGAACCTAGGTCACACAAGGCCTTGACAACTTTGATCTCTCCTAGTTCAACATTGATGTAAGGGCAACCTGGGTCTTTCAACATAGGAGGTATGGTCCCTTGAATGGTGGTACTCACATTAGTAGCCAAAAGGACTTGTTTTTTTGTGAAAATTTTCTTTTAAAAGTTCACAAGTCCTTAAGCTACTTTGAGTAGGAAGGTATGGTTTGGATGGAACCAAGAAGGGGAATGTTCAACTTGACTTGTGAGAAGATTTCCCTCAATCTTTCAGTCATTTCAGGCTTGGTTTTCCCCCTCATGTATTGAGTAAATGGTGCAGGTTGTGGGGTTTTTTTGTTGAAGTGTTGTTTCTTTGAAAATGTTATCGTGTTATTCAGTTTTATCATTTGGTTCATTTGAATTTTCATCCAAGTTTTAATCTTCAGGTGAGTTTTGAATTAGTTGTTCAGGTTTCTCAATTGACTTCCCACGTCTTAAAATAGTCACAAACTTTAGTTTTTCATGAGTTGTTTGAGTATAACTTGACTCTCCACTTGAAGTGGAGGATGGAACCTCCTGATTAGGCATGGGTGCCTTTCCAGTTTTGATGGTTTGAAGTTCTTATTTAAGAGAAGAGAATTTCGAGTTCATGCTTTCCATTTGTTTGCACAGTTGTTCTAGTAGGCTTTGTGAAAGAGTTTGGGTTGGTGCTTGATAATATTGGTTTATCCCAGGGGGATATTTTGGAGGTGGGATGGTTTTTTGAAAATGGACTAGTGGCTGTTGGTATTGGATAGGTTGGGTTTGAAATTGGTTATGGTTTTGGTAGTTCTGATGGGGGTAAGGATTTTGTCCCTGTGGTTGGCTAGGTTCTTGGTCATCTTTCCAACGGAAGCCTGGGTGGTCATTATACCATGGGTTGAAGTTGTTTTCGTATTGAGGATTTTGAAAGTTCAAAGCATTTACTTCTACAAGGTTCCTCCTAAAAGAATATCCTTTATGGATTGAATGGTTGGGCAGTTGTCTATCTTATGGTCATGTTTGTCACAAATTGTGCAGACAGGGTCAATAGTTTGGATTTCATGAACTTTCTTAAGGTCCATCTCTTCAACCTTCCTAGAGAGTGCTACGAGTTTAGCCCTAAGGCTTTCCTCTTCTCTAAGTGAATAAATTATAGTAGTTCATTGTTTATTTTCATAATAAGGTGAAGTTCCCCAAGTTTGGTTTTGTTCAGAAAGGATTTCTAGATACTCGTAAGCATCATTTGGGGCTTTGTTTTTAAAGGTTCCATTACACATAATGTCAATGAATTGTTTGTTCCCCAGACCCAACCCTTCATATAAAATTCTCACTTGTTTAGGAATAGAAAAACCATGGTGTGTAACCATGTTTAGAGTGTCCTTGATCCTCTCCCATGTTTCATAGAATGACTCTCTCTCTTTTTCAAAAATGTTTTGGATGCTCTTTTTAAGTGCAATTGTTTTTTGGTGGGTAAATTATTTTTTTTGTAGAATTATATTTGTAGTTGGTCCCAATAGTTGATGGATACTAGTCTCAAATTGTTTAGCCAATTTTTAGCATGATCCTTTAAAGAAAATAGAAATAGTCTCATCTTAGCTGATTCTAGTTGATGTGGGGGGAACATTGTTTCTACAATGTCATTGAACTCCTTAATGTTATGGTAGGGCATCTCAAACTCCAATCCATGTAATGTGGGAAGGTGGTTTGGGACATGGGGTTTAAATATGTAGTTAGTATATCCTATGGAATTGTGTCTAATTCATGAGGGGGCATTGGTCTAGGAAGGTGTGAGGTATTCATTCATGGTTTGATCAACTGCATTCCCAAAATTTGGGGCTGCCTCATTTGGGTTTCCATTTTGGATTCCACCTGGGTTTATGAGTTGGTTTCTTTGAAGAAATTCCATTTAAATGGGATCAATTTTGGACTCTGGATTATTAGTAAGATTAGGATCTAATGGAAAGAGTTCCCTTGGTGTACTTGACTCCCCAACCCCAGGACTATCCACCCTAACTAGACGGTTTGATTGATCGCGGGTGTAGGCGGACATGCGCCAAAAGAAAAAAAAAACAAGAAAGGGACAAGATAAGATAATTTGGATGAGAAAATAAGAAATGGGTGATAATAGAATGGGTGTTTAGATAAATTAATTGGGTCCCCAGCAATGGTGCCAAAATTTGATCCACGCTCAAATTTACCCAAGAGATGAAGGTAGAACGGTCCTTATAGTCTAGCTTGGGTTGTCGAATCCTCAGAGACCTAAGAAGTAACCTATAGAAACGCACATTCTAAGCACTGTTTTTGGCTATGAAGTGTCCAACATGGGTTGATTTTAGATGGGGTTAAAGAATCACTTAGAGATTTAAGTGAATTCAATTTAAAATAATGAGTTGATCATAGGTTATCGCTCAGGGTGGATTGAATGAAATTCTTTTTCAACTATTTCAATTTCTAATATTTGAGATGGGTTCATTTAATAAGATCAAACAATATCCTCACTTACTGGTTTAATACCTACACACTTTAATACTAATCACCTATACACTTGAAGGATAAAAGTTTTGAGCACTTCAAGTTAAAGGTTTGTATTAGCACTTGAAGTGTGTGGCCTTAAATTCAACAAGGATGATGGAGTTTAAAAATCATCTAATAAAAATCTCAATTAAAAGAAGTGATTAGACATTAATTGGGCGATAAATAACATCCAATACATCCCCTTGATAATCCCTTGGATCAACCCATATGTGGGTTAGCCCTCCACTGATTCTATGGTTTCAATGGAAGCAGAAAGTAGACTCATGAGGGAGGAAATGGAGAAGTAAAGAAAAAAATAAAAATAAAATGATCATTCCACCGTTGTGTGAATAATTTCACAAGATTTGGTGTGAATAAATTCACACCATGAGGTAATGGTGTCAAATTGATATGGATAACAACAGAATAAGAGGAGAAGAAGAACCTTTATTAATAAACTAGGATGAATTAAAACAACTTACATGTGAATGAAGAACGTTACAAAGACAAATTGGAATCATAACATTTAGATGAAAACAAAGCTCAAAGATAAAAAACTCCTCCCCCACCACTGCCTTAAATAGGCATTTTGGGAGCCTTGGGTCGATCCTACAATAGTACAAAGCACCCCACATGATTATGGTAGGCCTAGGGTGGTGGAAATCTTATAGAACTTGGACTTTTCCACACTTGACCCGAGGTGGAATCCAGCTTTCATCCAACGAACAGATATGCTTGGAAGACCTTCTAGATGGCCGAATCAGAGTGGGAAATAGAATAAGAAAATTGAGCCCCCCGATTTATTCTAACTTCCTTTAAAATTTGGGCCCATTTGGAGTTATGGATTCCGTGATATTATTATATTGGTAGGATTTTTTTCTAGGCCGCATAATCTGGCCCATAATTTTATCTCCAAATTGGGCTGCCTTAATGACCACCATAGAGGCCGAATTAGTATTTGATCCTGAAGTGTGATTTGTTCCGATACATGTATTATATCATCCCACTATATTTGGGATTCATTGGACTTTTATGTTAATCCCCACCTTCTCATCAGTGGGATGGTTTCCAATCTAACTTCTCCAGAATTGTTTCCTTTCATCACAAACTATCCCCATATTCTTCCTGGAATTCTCCATTGATCCCTGAATAAAACATGTTCATATTGAAGTGTAGATCAATTTACCAAAATATCAAATTAAAATATGTTTAATTATATTCCTTAAAATCATATGAATCGTTGGGTACTTTAAATGTTGTTAAAAAATGTACCACATAAAAGTGAATTTTAAGAAAGAATTACAATCATAATGTGAAATGATGTTCAAAGTGTAAAATGCACTAAAATGGTGTTTACGAATAATAAAGCACATGAATATTATATATATTAACAATTAATATTATCCTCATTTAGTGGCTAATCAACACCCTTCTGTGACACCACATGTCCAAGGAAGTGCACCTATCACATCCAAAACTTACACTTGGACAACTTTCTGTAGAGTTTGTGGCGTCAAAGAACCTATAGGATGGTCTTGATATGCTAAACATGATCCTCATATTACCATGAGTAAATCAGGATGTCATTTATGAATATGATGATGAAACGATCTAGGAAATCATGAATGAAAGAGTTCATAATTCCCATAAACACAACTGGTGCGTTCGTAACACTGAACTACATGACCAAGAACTTGCAGTGTCCATACCAACACTTGAAATAAGTATTCAAATATCATCTTCCTTCACCCTAAAATTGTGATACCTAGAACACAGATCGATCTTAGAAAACTAACTTTCTTCTATCAGCTCATTGAAAATATATTCTATCCTTAGGACAGGGTAACAGTTCTTGATCATTACATGACTCAACCCCTGGTAGTCTATGCACAACCTCATACCCCCAACTTCCTTCTTCATAAACAAGACTGAAGCACCCCACGATGACACACTAGGTCGAATAAAACCCATATTCATCAGTTCATCAATCTGAATTCTGATCTCCCATAACTTAGAAGGTGCCATATAGTAAGGAGCCATCGAGATCGGACTAGTACCATGCGGTAAGTCTATCCCGAACTCAACATCATGCCGAGGGGGTAGAGTTACAACCTCCACTAAAAATAAATCCAAGAAATCCGAAACAAATATGGGAGACTCCACAATCTCATCATCCACTGATTCCACTAACAGCTCAACAAACAAGGAAGGAAGTGGCTCCACAAGCTGACTACCCACCTGAGATCTCTTCTCACCAATGAAAACCAAACTCTGGGCATCTACATCTGAAAACACAATTCCACTCTAGAACCTGTCAATAATAGCATGTAGATAATACAAATAGTGGATGTCAAGGATCATATTATATGCTTACATCTATATCAAGAATAGATCACCATGGGACTGGTGGGGCCCCATCATCAGTCTACAATCCCTACACACATCAGACAAGCTAGTCTGACAATTGACTAGTGTACTCAACACAAAGGAATAAGAATTATCTCTATGTTTAGTCCCAAAACATGGGTTAGACCAGGTGAAACAAAGGAATGAGAATCTCCTAAATCAAACAAATCACAAGAAAGAGTACTAAACAAACTGATTGTACCTCGAACGATCTCTAGCCATGATAGGAATGCTACCTCTGTGGTGTGTAAATGACCACACCAATCTACTCTTACCCTATGCTGATAACTGTATCTACGACTATGCATGGGTCGAGGTCTCTGAAGAACACCCTAAGGTCAACCTCCACCTACTCTATCTCCCCTCGATGGAGCAGGAGGCTGCTCTTTCTGATAATGAAGCAGCCTGGATGGAAACTGCTGATGAGGTGGGTGCTGAACCTACCCAAATACACCATACTGAGCTTTAATAGCTGTTAGGAAATGACTATGAATATGGACACAAGGTCCACAGGCAAAACACCTCGGTCCCAATTTCATAGGAAAAGCACATTGATCTAAAGGAAGAAACAAAAACTAGTGTGGTCATCTCCCCAGTGGTCAAAACCTCAAAGGCCTTGGTGCCTTAGTCCTACTTCTGGTAAACCTTCCACTTGAAGAACCTTGTTGGTTCCCCTCTCACGGTAGACCTCCTCATGAGTGAATCTTCTAAATTTTAACTACCTTATTCTATAATTCCAATTATGTCGGCAATGTTAATGGGGTAACCATGTGCTCGAGAGAAGGACAAAGTGCCTCCTCTAAGCACCTTGCATGAGACTACTCATCTGGAAAGAGATCCTGAGTAAAGTGGAGGAGAACCTTGAACTTAATACCCAAATCATGTACTGACATACTACTATGATAAAGAGAGAGTAACTCATATATCTTATCATCATTCATCGTGAATGAAAGGAATTTCACCTGAAAGTCCTCAAAATTGACCCATAGAACATCATCCTCCTCCCTCTACCCTAGGTATAGTGTCCACCACTAATGTGTAAATCCCCTCATCTATCTCACTACCATAGGAACTGATTACTTCTTTGGAGCCCAGATCATACTAAAGGTGATCACAAGCTCCTTGAGCCAACTCTCCATCTCCATTTCTAAAATGATAACCTCGTACATTTCTAAATACTTAAACTAGAAATAACATAATGTCTTCTTCCAATGCTAATACTACTCTGATAGATCAATCCTCCATCAGTCAACCTGGTTAGCCTACTGTCCCTCCACTTCCTAAACTACATACAGACGATGATTGGGTGCCATAGTTGGAAAAGTGAACACGGAATTTATAAGCCTGAGTAGTATGGAATTTTATTTAAAATTCATTTCAATTCAATTAACTCATTTAATTATACATTTAAAATTTACCAAAATACGCAAACTTAAATAGAAACACAAGTCATTATGATGCATGTACCTTTTCTAGGGTCTCTACCCTAAAAACGGTGTAGCCTCATTTTGTTGTTTGGTAGGTTCAGAGTCCTTGCATTAGATCATGAGGGACCCTAAAATACCATGTCCTAGCCAGTCTTCCCTGGCCTTTTTCATGTACCAAGTTCATCTAAAACTGTTTCCCTACCAACCCATGCAATACTCATTATTCCGAACTCCAAACTCTATCCTATCTCTCAACCATCACCTTTGACACCACTCTATCACAACCCCCTCCATCCAAAGATGACCCAACTGAGATGGAAATGAAGGTAGTGAGATAATGGCCCCTCGAGTCCCACCTTCAGTTCGAACTGTAGTGCAAACCAACACCAAGGGTATATAAATCTCACAAAATGGGAGGAATTACCCTTTTCATAGTAACTAAGATCTAGAGATAAGATGTATCTACCAAAAAACATCTCTAACACATATATAAAATAAATATGAAATCCATATCACATGAATGTTTAAAAAATTACTACTATAAATATAATAAACTCAAAAGTAAATACAAAAAATAAGGCTAAGTAGTGACACAACAACTATCCCAAAGCCCGAGCTAGTAATACCCATAACTATCCCTATAGGCCTCTAGGAAACCTAAAAACTGTTTTTATATGTTGGGTGATCATACCAGTATACTTAGTAGAAAAAACCAAGGTTTCTCATAGATTAGTCATAGAATCATACTAATTCCCCTATGAGAAAATAGTAGAGACCAACAACACATAACACAGAATACTAGCCATCCCAACCTCACCAAGGCACACTCACCAAATAATTTAAGTCAAGTAGAGTAATATAATAAGCACATTGATGTTTGGGTACCCCTCACCAGTTCCCACTGGATAACTGCTCATACACTAATGGAAAACATCATGGAACTTCCGTAATATTCTATAAGCCCCATGTCACAACCCAACTGCAAAAACATGGGCCTCAGAGCTTGTCCCGCAACCTGGGTATATGAAGCTCATCACATCCCACCGACACACACCTGGGCTACAACCATACCACATCCCACCCACAAACACCTAGGTCCCAACTATACCACATACTTTCTGCAAAAACCTACATCCCTACCATACAACATCTATCAGACACCTTCTAAGAACACCAAATCTCATCCAATAGAAACATGGGAAAGCATACCTCACCCACAGACACTTGTCCGTCACAACTGAACCACAACCTGCTCGAAGAATCTTGGTATACCAATGCCAATAAGAGGGATCAGGGAAGAGTTGATAACTATAACGACCCATACTTTACATACATTGTTAATACTTCAAAATTGAAGCACACTTATTACAACATATGACAAAACCACAAAGGACCGTATAGGTATAGTTCCTTTAGAAACTGGGAAACATAAACAACTGGTTCATAAATCTTCTACAGTGTATCCCATTTATTTCATCATATCTAGGGTCCCTTTAAGAATATTCTACTTAATATCCATCTTCCTGACCTGGGGAAAAGAAAACCTAAAAGGGTGAGCTCAAATGCTCAGAAAGGGCAAATAATGGAAATAAAAATCATATCATATCTTTTTGAAAATCATAACCTGCAAAAGAGATCATAATATCTTAACATGGAACAAATAATAGAAGTAAAAATGAGATCCCCATAATCATAACATGAAACTTGAAACTTTGTGGCATGCACACATAATCATGGAAAATCATTTCTTGTTAGTCATGACTCATTGCCAAGACTATCTTAGTGGATAGAGTCCCTTTCTGAACCGAGTCACCCTCGTTCCAGTCCTGTTTCACTGAACCGGTATAACCTACCGTTCCAGCCATGTCTATCTCATGAGATATAAAATCTTTACCCAATGCATTGGAGGGAGATATAGGTCCCACCCATCTTATAATGAATCCTTTCTTATGTGTGCCACATAATCATAAACCATACATCATAGCGTAACCCATGTAATAAAAATGGGATTCTTAAACAACATGAAATCATAAAACAATTCATATAAGATAAAGGAATTCATAAAAATATTTCTATCACAATATAATCAAATCCATGTAATAATAGGGATAAAAATAGAACCCTTTTATTATCTTAGATGGAAAATAATTTTGATAAAACACTTGAACTCCATTCTTGAGGAAAATATCCTTTCTTCTTCAAAAAACATTTTTCCTTTCATAACATGTCATACGACTTTAAAATAAAAGAAGTTGATTAAAAATAAACTTGAAAACTTGTAAAGGAATATTCTTGTAAATAATGTTTTAAAAATCCATACATTCCGTATAAGTTAAAAAAAACATTCTTCGTACCTTTGTCGGAAAAGTCAAAAAGTACCTCGTACGAAAAAAACGACAAAAGATTCCTTTCATATTCTTTACTAAAAACTCACCAAAGGGTAAAATTGGATTTAAACTATTGTAAGTGGATGGAAACAATATTACATATTGAGGGAACATGGATGTGGATGATAAAATACACCCAGTAAATACTTACGAATAAACAATCTCGGATAAAAATGAGATTGTGGTATTTTCCCTTACCTTAGGTCCGATTTTCTTTATACGTGTCCAAAGATCCTGTATAATGGTTTAAATAATGTTATTGACTTATTCCAGAATCATACATATTGATATTATATCATATATGGTCATATTCTTAGCTTCTTGTTAGTAATATTTCATTGTTACTTGTTACTCGGGTCTTTATTGCCTTTTGTTCTTATGCGTGTTTTTCCGAATAAATTCTTATTCTTATTTTAAGGTTATAGATAACTTATATCCAGAATGGTATTAGTGTAACATATATCATATTTATTCATTCAATTCATTTATATAATTACTATGTAATGACGATCATGTAGAACGAGTCGCATCACATCGTGGAGACGGTATTCCGTACGTACGCACGAGTGATGATATCGTTCCTATGATCGTGGAATTGTATTGGAGTATATATATATATTATTTCAGTATCAATATTACTTTATAATAATCATAAATAGTTACTCATTACACCATTATACCCATCCTTGTAAGGTGGTGGTGGAAAATAGATTACACCACGGCGTGGAGACGGTATTCCGTACGTACGCACGCGCGGTGAGTTCATTTTTCCGTAGGATGGATATAAGGTGAATTAGGGTTGTTTCATATTTATAATAACATATAAGTATGTAAGTAATACTGATGTTATTACTTTATTATGAAACAACTAAAGAAGAAGAAGTTGAAGAAGAAAGAAATTGAAAAGATCGGTAATGGATATTACCTCTTCTTTGGAATGCTTCTTTGAATCCTCCACTTAGGGAACTAATATTGGTCTTCGAAGAAGACCAGGACCTCTAGGATTATTCTAGGGAAGTGTATAGGAGAAAATGTCAGGGGTTGGCTGAGCTTGAGTGCTCAATTTGGTGTGAGGAGGAGGGGGAGGAGGTGCCCTTTTATAAGGGAGGAGAGGGGCACCTTAGGAATATCTCAAAATATTATTTTATATTAAAGTCAAAATCGGTTTATAATGGTTCCAAAGGGTCTTATTTCGAAGCTAAAGTGGGGAAGGGTCGAAAGCCTATCAACCAATAGGATTTAGACAAGTTTAGGGTATTATTTTAACCTTATCAATTAGATTTAACTCTAGGTTAAATAATTTAACTTTTACCATGTCTTTTTGTTTTCTTTCACTATATGGTTAATACAATTACTATAACATGCCAAAAGAACCCCAAATTGTTTATTATTAATATATATATCCTTATCTAAGTCATTTGGCGGATCCTTAGATTTTTAGGAATAAAATAACAATTAGTAATATAATATTTGATTTAAAAACTATTTTGTGTCAATTTTGACACTATTTGATATATGATTTTTGTGAAAGTCATAACAGAATTATATGTTCAAACCAAGTTGATTAAATCAACACTAATATATCATAGTAACCTATAAAATTAGTGTAATTCATAAAAAGTCTCAAATTACATTTATTTTGGTGTTTATAACATCAATTATGTCAATATTTCATAAATAAGATAATTACTGCATCATAATTGTGTCATAAATAAATTAAATTATTTAATGTCTAAAAATTATAAATAAAATACCATTATGTAGGAAATATTTTTAGCTTTATAATGAATCTTTATAGTCTAATTTATCTTATGTATAACCCCATATTAAAAATGATGTACTTATTAAACTTTGATTTTAACTCTTTTAACCCTTCTTTAAATAAATTAATAATAAATGTCCTAATCTAACCCAAGTGGGCCTAAATGGTCATATTTTATTCATAATGTTGTTTTTGGTCGAATTACACTTATCCAATAGAATTAGGACATGTGTTAGGGTAATATTAATATCATATTTACCCTTAGTTACCCTATTTACTATTAACCGTGGTAAAAAAAGTAAAAAGTTACTATTCACCAAAAATTATTTTCATCTCATTGAACCACATTTTAGTCCTTGATATTAACCGTGTCTGTCGGATTTTCGAAATTCCATTCACACAAGCAGTAAAATTAAGTTTTATGCAAAATTCAGTTTTTAACCTACCACTTAGTGGTTTCACTATTCATCAAAAATTGAAAGTTTTCAGAAAAATACCAAAATTTCACCCTAGGCTAATTTCGATATTCCGAATCCAAAAATGAAGTCCATTTTGAAAAATAAAATTTATAAAATTTCAAAAAGTAGTTATTACTATTCATAACGGCTAGTTTTAATAGCATATTGTTGTTTAGTGAAACTCGGTATTGCGTACAACGCAAGCTATCGAGGAAGGTCGCGATTGCGTGTAAAGAAAGCCAAGCAAGTGTTGTGTAGAAAAAGATTCCTTTGATGATTTATATAACATAAAAGTCTCGGGTGTTACATTCTACCCCCCTTAAAAAGAATTTCGCCCTCGAAATTCGTCACTTTGTAACAAACAGATGAGGATACTTCTCCCTCATCATATCCTCAAGCTCCCATGTAGCTTCTTCAAGTTGATGGTTCCTCCATAAAACTTTCACCAATCGAGTGGTCTTGTTTCGTAGGACTTTTTCGCTACGATCCAGAATCTCTATCGGTTGTTCTTCATAAGAAAGATCTTGCTCCAGCGGTATAACTTCTGAGCTGAGTACATGTGAAGGATCAGGTATGTACTTTCTCAGGAGAGATACATGGAACACATCATGAACTTGAGAGAGATTCGGTGGAAGCACCAATCGGTAAGCTACCTTTCCAACCCGATCCAGTATTTCGAAAGGACCGATATATCTAGGGCTCAACTTCCCCTTCTTTCCAAATCTCATAACCCTCTTCCAGGGAGATATTCGTAAGAACACTTTATCACCCACTTCAAACTCTAGGTCTTTTCTTCGGTTGTCGGCATAACTTTTCTGTCGACTCTGAGCTGCTCTTATGTGTTGTTGAATAGATCTGACCTTTTCTTCCATTTCATCAATGAGATCAGGTCCTAATAGCTTTCTTTCCCCAACTTCATCCCAGCAAGTTGGAGTCCTGCATTTCTTTCCATAGAGAGATTCATAAGGAGCCATCTGAATACTGGAGTGAAAGCTATTATTATAAGAAAATTCCACCAAAGGTAGGTGTTGATCCCAACCTCCTTTGAAATCCATAGAGCAAGCTCTCAACATATCTTCTAGGGTTTGAATTGTTCTCTCAGACTGACCGTCTGTCTGAGGATGATAAGCAGTGCTGAAACTCAACTCTGTATCCAGAGTATGCTGAAGACTTCGCCAGAACTTCGAGGTAAATCTCGGATCCCGATCAGATATAATAGAAAGTGGTACTCCATGCAATCTTACCACTTCCTTTACATATATCCTGGCAAGATGATCTAGAGAGAAATCCTCTCTAATAGCAATGAAGTGTGCAGACTTTGTAAGACGATCAACTATGACCCAAATAGCATTATTGCCTTTGGATGTTTTAGGAAGTCCTGTGACAAAGTCCATAGTGATGTTTTCCCATTTCCATTCGGGTATGGGTAATGGTTGTAACATCCCCTTAAACTTTTGTCTCTCAGCTTTAACTTGTTGAAAAACCAAGCATCGAGAGACATATTCAACAACATCTCTTTTCATGCCATCCCACCAGAAGTACTCTTTCAGGTCCCTATACATCTTCGTGCTTCCAGGATGAATAGAGAATGATGAACTATGAGCCTCATCCAGCAACTCCTTCTTTAATTTGGGGATGGGAGGAACACAAACCCAATTCCTGAACTTTATTATCCCATCACAATCAAGGTTGAACTCAGGAACATTTATCACCTTCTTTTGTAACTCGACATCTTCTTTCTGTGCCTCTTTAATCTTCACATGTATAGATGGTTGAACATTCATTTGAGAAAGATAAGATTTTTCCACTTCCATTATAATTCCAAGATCCATCCTTTGTAAATCTATAAATATTGGATCCTTTGTGATCCTCATCATGGATAAACTAGCATGGTCTTGTCGACTTAATGCATCTGCCACCTTGTTTGCTTTCCCAGGGTGGTAATGGATTGAGCAGTCATAATACTTAATCAGCTCCAACCATCTTCTTTGACGCATATTCAGCTCATTTTGTGTGAAAATATACATTAAACTTTTATGATCAGTATAAATATCACACCTTTCACCATAAAGGTAATGCCTCCAAATCTTTAATGCAAAGATTACCGCAGCTAACTCCAAATCATGTGTTGGGTAATTTTTCTCATGGATTTTCAACTGTCGTGAGGCATAAGCTATCACCATATCATTTTTCATAAGAACACAACCCAATCCCTTCTTGGATGCATCACTGTAGATCACAAACCTTTCTCCACTACAAGGCAGTGTGGACACAGGTGCACTGGATAACCTTCTTTTCAACTCCTTGAAATTCTCTTCACATTCTTCCGTCCAGACAAACTTAACTCCTTTCCGAGTCAACTTGGTGAGTGGATTTGATAATCGTGAAAAATCTTTTACAAAACGTCTATAATATCTATCCAAACCAAGAAAACTTCGGATCTCAGTTACTGTTGTTGGTCTCGACCATCTTTTGATAACCTCTGTTTTTGATGGATCCACAGATATCCCCTCTTTTGAGATTATGTGACCCAAAAATGCAACTTTTTGAAGCCAAAATTTACACTTGGTAAATTTGGCATAAAGCTTCTCCTTTCTCAGGGTCTTCAATATAATTCTCAAGTGATCTTCATGCTCTTCCTTTCTCTTTGAATAGACAAGAATATCGTCTATAAAGACTACCACAAATTGATCAAGATAGTCTCTAAAGACTCTATTCATTAGATCCATGAAGATAGCAGGGGCATTAGTAAGACCAAATGGCATCACTATAAATTCATAGTGTCCATACCTTGTACGGAAAGCCGTCTTTGGTATATCCTCCCTTTTGACCCTTAATTGATGATACCCTGAACGAAGATCAATCTTGGAAAAGTATTGAGCTCCACGTAGTTGGTCAAATAAGTCATCAATGCGTGGGAGAGGATATTTTTTCTTGATAGTGATCCTGTTAAGTTCTCGATAATCAATGCAGAGTCTCATTGATCCATCTTTCTTCTTAACAAATAGAACAGGTGCTCCTCAAGGTGACGCACTAGGGCGCATGAATCCCTTATCAAGATTCTCCTGGAGTTTCTTCTTCAATTCCTGCAACTCAATTGGGGCCATTCTATAAGGTGTCCTTGAAATTGGCAAAGCGCCCGGTACGAGTTCTATTGAAAACTCAACTTCACGATTTGGTGGAAGACCCGGTAATTCCTCCGGAAAGACATCATCAAACTCCCGTACGATGGGAATATTCTCAATCGTGAGTTTCTCACCAACCATTTGAGATAAATAACCTTCATTTAGTGGAATCAATATCCATAAGATGGAAGAAATTTCCACTGGAAGGTTATATTCATCCTTGCATCGATAGACGATCGTAGATTGATCTGGAATATGAAATGTGACTTCCCTTATTTGGAAATTGATATGAGCTCCATGTAGAGATAGCCAATCCATGCCAAGAATCACATCAAATTCCACTAAAGGAAGTATCACAAGATTTGCAGGAAGCACTTTCCCACAAACTTCAATCGAAGAAGAATTATAAACTTTTGATGCGACTATTGTGCCATTAGGTGTTGTCACAGCTAACTCAACATCTAATTGTTGAGGTAGTATGTTGATACCCTTAGAAAATTTTTCAGAAATAAAAGAGTGGGTGGATCCAGAATCAAATAAAACATTTGCTACTTTAGAGTGGATGGTAAGTGTACCTTTCACCACTTCGTTATCGTACTCCACATCGCTGATAGAAATTGCATGTGACTTTCCTTTGTCTTTAGCCTTAAGATTTTTTTGACGTCGACCATCATCATCAACCCTTGGATTTGGCCATTGATTGGCATAATGCCCCATCTCCTTGCACTTGAAACATTGAAGTGTAGTAGGATCATTCTGTGTATCCCTTCCTTTGTTTGCATTATTAGACATCTTCTTCCCATTATTGCGGCATTCAAATGCCCGATGACCTTCCTTTCCACACTTAAAACATTTACTTGTCCCTTTAAGACAACTCCCTCCATGTTTCTTTCCACACTTTGAGCATAAGGGAAAGCTCATCTTCTTTTCAGTGTGCTCTTTAGATTTTCCTTTGAATTCCATCTTCCTCTTCTTATCAAACCCATGTGACTGATGGGTTACTCCAATCTCCATCTCGACTTTGAGAGAACATCGAACGATTTCCTCGTAGCTATTGAAGTCCCTTATGGCTAATTCCCTTCGAAGACTTGGTTTTAAGCCACTAAAGAATCGATCGATCTTACTCTCAGGTTGGATAATAATACCAGAAGCGTACCTTGCAAGTCTTGTAAAATTTGCTTCATAGGTACTAACAGATTCATCATCCCTTTGCTTCAGTTTAAGGAACTCTTTATCCATCTTTGTTCGGAGAATACGAGGGAAGTACTTATTGAAAAATAAGTTCTTGAACTCGTCCCATTCCATAGACTCAATTTCATCCCTTTGCCTCGTATTCTTAATAAGATTCCACCATTGATCAGCATCTCCTTCCAAACGATACACTGCTAGGATGACTTTATCATGTTCAGAACATTGAAGAACTGAAAATATCTTTTTAGTAGTACTAATCCATTGTTCAGCAACTAATGGATTAGTAGACCCGCTGAAAGAAGGTGGACGCTGCCTCATGAAGGATTCAACAGAATGTTGCTCCTTCCTTTGCTCGTTTGGAAGTCCTGCATGATTCATAGCTTGAGAAAGTTGTGTGAGCATGGCTACAAGATTTTGCATTCCAGCTCCCATATCGTTTGGTTGCTCAGGGGGACAATCATTGCATTGCCCATCGCATTCTGCATTAACACGGTTCCTTCGGGTTCCAGCCATTGACTAGAACCAAGAAGAATAGTGTGAGCAACACTAATTATAATAGGAAAACCACATAATTCAAGAATAAAATTTTCATGCTCAAGGTCTTATCCTAGGTTATTCATGGCCATTTCTAAAACACTAAGATTGTGTTCTATGCTTAGACTTATCCTTAGGCTTCTTACTAAGGCTTTCACATCCTAGTTTCCAAAGGTTGACTATACCTTTCCTCTGATACCAACTATAACGACCCATACATTACATACATTGTTAATACTTCAAAATTGAAGCACACTTATTACAACATATGACAAAACCACAAAGGACCGTATATGTATAGTGCCTTTAAAAACTGGGAAACATAAACAACTGGTTCATAAATCTTCTACAGTGTCTCCCATTTATTTCATCATATTTAGGGTCCCTTTTAGCATATTCTACTTAATATCCATCTTCCTGACCTGGGGAAAAGAAAACATAAAAGGGTGAGCTCAAATGCTCAGCAAGGGCAAATAATGTAAATAAAAATCATATCATATTTTTTTGAAAATCATAACCTGCAAAAGAGATCATAATATCTTAACATGGAACAAATCATAGAAGTGAAAATGAGATCCCCATAATCATAACATGAAACTTGAAACTTTGTGGCATGCACACATAATCATGGAAAATCATTTCTTGTTAGTCATGACTCATTTCCAAGACTATCTTAGTGGACAGAGTCCCTTTCTGAACCGAGTCACCCTCGTTCCAGTCCTGTTTCACTGAACCGGTATAACCTACCGTTCCAGCCATGTCTATCTCATGAGATATAAAATCTTTACCCAATGCATTGGAGGGAGATATAGGTCCCACCCATCTTATAATGAATCCTTTCTTATGTGTGCCACATAATCATAAACCATACATCATAGCGTAACCCATGTAATAAAAATGGGATTCTTAAACAACATGAAATCATAAAACAATTCATATAAGATAAAGGAATTCATAAAAATATTTCTATCACAACATAATCAAATCCATGTTATAATAGGGATAAAAACATAACCCTTTTATTATCTTAGATGGAAAATAATTTTGATAAAACACTTGAACTCCATTCTTGAGGAAAATATCCTTTCTTCTTCAAAAAACAATTTTCCTTTCATAACATGTCATACGACTTTAAAATAAAAGAAGTTGATTAAAAATAAACTTGAAAACTTGTAAAGTAATCTTCTTGGAAATAATGTTTTAAAAATACATACATGCCGTATAAGTTAAAAAAAACATTCTTCGTACCTTTGTCGGAAAAGTCAAAAAGTACCTCGTACGAAAAAACGACAAAAGATTCCTTTCATATTCTTTACTAAAAACTCACCAAAGGGTAAAATTGGATTTAAACTATTGTAAGTGGATGTAAATAATATTACATATTGAGGGAACATGGATGTGGATGATAAAATACACCCAGTAAATACTTACGAATAAACAATCTCGGATAAAAATGAGATTGTGGTATTTTCCCTTACCTTAGGTCCGATTTGCTTTGTACGTGTCCAAAGCTCCTGTATAATGGTTTAAATAATGTTATTGACTTATTCCAGAATCATACATATTGATATGATATCATATATGGTCATATTCTTAGCTTCTTGTTAGTAATATTTCATTGTTACTTGTTACTCGGGTCTTTATTGCCTTTTGTTCTTATGCGTGTTTTGCCAAATAAATTCTTATTCTTCTTTTGAGGTTATAGATACCTTATATCCATAATGGTATTAGTGTAACATATATCATATTTATTCATTCAATTCATTTATATAATTACTATGTAATTATGATCATGTAGAACGAGTCACATCACATCGTGGAGACGGTATTCCGTACGTACGCACGAGTGATGATATCGTTCCTATGATCGTGGAATTGTATTGGAGTATATATATATATTATTTCAGTATCAATATTACTTTATAATAATCATAAATAGTTACTCATTACACCATTATACCCATACTTGTAAGGTGGTGGTGGAAAATAGATTACACCACGGCGTGGAGACGGTATTCCGTACGTACGCACGCGCGGTGATTTCATTTTTCCGTAGGATGGATAGAAGATGAATTAGTGTTGTTTCATATTTATAATAACATATCAGTATGTAAGTAATACTGATGTTATTACTTTATTATGAAACAACTAAATAATAAGAAGTTGAAGAAGAAAGAAATTGAAAAGATCGGTAATGGATATTACCTCTTCTTTGGAAGCCTTCTTTGAATCCTCCACTTAGAGAACTAATATTGGTCTTTGAAGAAGACCAGGACCTCTAGGATTATTCTAGGGAAGTGGAGAGGAAAAAATGTCAGGGGTTGGCCGAGCTTGAGTGCTCAATTTGGTGTGAGGAGGAGGGGGAGGAGGTGCCCTTTTATAAGGGAGGAGAGGGGCACCTTAGGAATATCTCAAAATATTATTTTATATTAAAGTCAAAATCGGTTTATAATGGTTCCAAAGGGTCTTATTTCGAATCTAAAGTGGGGAAGCGTAGAAAGCATATCAAACAATAGGATTTAGACAAGTTTAGGGTATTATTTTAACCTTATCAATTAGATTTAACTCTAGGTTAAATAATTTAACTTTTACCATGTCTTTTTGTTTTCTTTCACTATATGGTTAATAAAATTACTATAACATGCCAAACGAACCCCAAATTGTTTATTATTAATATATATATCCTTATCTAAGTCATTTGGCCGAACCTTATATTTTTAGGAATAAAATAACAATTAGTAATATAATATTTGATTTAAAAACTATTTTGTGTCAATTTTGACACTATTTGATATATGATTTTTGTGAAAGTCATAACAGAATTATATGTTCGAACCAAGTTGATTAAATCAACACTAATATATCATAGTAACCTATAAAATTAGTGTAATTCATAAAAAGTCTCAAATTACATTTATTTTGGTGTTTATAACATCAATTATGTCAATATTTCATAAATAAGATAATTACTGCATCATAATTGTGTCATAAATAAATCAAATTATTTAATGTCTAAAAATTATAAATAAAATACCATTATGTAGGAAATCTTTTTATCTTTCTAATGAATATTTATAGTCGAATTTATCTTATGTATAACCCCATATTAAAAATGATTTACTTATTAAACTTTGATTTTAACTCTTTTAACCCTTCTTTAAATAAATTAATAATAAATGTCCTAATCTAACCCAAGTGGGCCTAAATGGTCATAATTTATTCATAAGGTTGTTTCTGGTCGAATTACACTTATCCAATAGAATTAGGACATGTGTTAGGGTAATAGTAATATCATATTTACCCTTAGTTACCCTATTTACTATTAACCGTGGCAAAAAAAAGTAAAAAGTTACTATTCACAAAAAATTATTTTCATCTCATTGAACCACATTTTAGTCCTTGATATTAACCGTGTCTGTAGGAGTTTCGAAATTCCATTCACAGAAGCGGTAAAATTAAGTTTTATGCAAAATTCAGTTTTTAACCTACCACTTAGTGGTTTCACTATTCATCAAAAATTGAAAGTTTTCATAAAAATACCAAAATTTCACCCTAGGCTAATTTCGATATTCCGAATCCAAAAATGAAGTCCATTTTGAAAAATAAAATTTATAAAATTTCAAAAAGTGGTTATTACTATTCATAACGGCTAGTTTTAATAGCATATTGTTGTTTAGTGAAACTCGGTATTGCGTACAACGCAAGCTATCGAGGAAGGTCGCGATTGCGTGTAAAGCAAGCCAAACAAGTGTTGTGTAGAAAAAGATTCCTTTGATGATTTATATAACATAAAAGTCTCGGGTGTTACAATAACCATCCATTTGTCCTCCAAATTGGATGTTGGGAAAAGTCACCATCCCCCATGATAATGGGAGTGTAAGGAACATAGTGTTCAACTAGGGTGGGATGCGTATAGAAAAAACAAGGAAAAAACATGTATATATATTTAGTATCAAACACTCAAGACCAACCTATGGGTTTTTCCCAAAAATACAACCAGCCCACAAAATCACCTTTTCTAGTACCTCTAAATGTATCTATCAACACCAAAAATAGTATCTTCGGAAGCTAATAAATGGAAGCTGCTTCACAATAATCCACAACTCAAAACATACCCCCAACCAACTTATTTAACCAATTATGATTCTTTATTAAGAAATCCATTTGTTCATTCCATCCATACCTGGGAAACTACTAATCAAAACACACAACAAGCCACAGAACATAAACTAGATAGAGGAAAAAGAACCACAGTAAGGAAAATGAATTCATATTTTCACTCTGTTCAACACCCCTACCAGCCACTGCTATCATAATTCTTTAAATTTATTCTTACCCATCCATCCTATCAAGAAAACAACCCCCAACACACAGAAAAACCCCACAACACATCTCATCACAACCAAACCCAACATACCCACTATATAACCACACCATACCCATCACAAAAAACATTATAAACATAGTACAACCTGAACATGCATCCCTAATGCTCAAACATTGCCCATCCATTCCACAATCAATCAACAACTCAACTTGATATTCCATTACACCACCTATACAACCCCACCTTATAATCGTTCTCTCAAACCATCCCCACACAACCACACAAGGCATAAGTTAGAAAAAAACCACACTCATCACATAGCTGCACCAAACATGGAATGGTGTATTCAGATTTTGAAAACACTCATTCTTTAATTCCACTTTGATAATTCCTGGGTAATCATAGAGAAAGTTTGATCCTGAGTCAGCCATTTACATAACCAGATATACATAGTTAATCAATTACACACACACACACATATATATATACAACTTTTCAACACATTGTTGAAAACAGGCCATCACAAGTAATCCCAAGTTCACAAACAAAGACCACCAACAACCATGATTTTCAATAGGCATATAGCCTATATTGATCACAATATTAATGAAAATGAAATAGAAGAATGGGTACCTTTTTACCACACCTTATTTAAGGGTTTAAAGTCAATTAAAATATCTTTATTAAATTTAGATTCAACTTCCTTCACATGGAAAACATTCGTACACCCACCACACATGATACACAAATAAGAGGGATGAAAATATCCCCACCTCAAGAAATAAACGATCAGTACCTCCTTCTTACACCAAACATGGGGTATTCAAGGATCTAGGGAAATGTGATCCAAGGGTGAAACATAGACGCACGAATCCTATGAGACCAAAGGTTTTAGGGATTCTCAGTTGCAAGAGTAAAGGGAAACATACAAGGAAGTAATGGTCTTATCTCTAGAAGGGCCAAATTCTATATCAATGGAAGAATGGTTTCAAAAACTATTTTGGTCGAATAATGATCAAGACCACGTGTTTTGGTCTTTTAGAAGATTTGTAATTTTCTAATAGTTAAAGATAAGATTTATGGAAATTGAAACAGGTTAAAAAAAATATAAATATGGTTTCAAACTCAATTTACGTCAAATAAAATTTTAACGGGAGAAACTGGAAAAAAACTGGTGAAAAATGGGATTTTGAAAAACTGTTGGGGATGAATCACCATTGGGTGATTCACCATTGTGATTCAGAAGTGGATGAGGCACCATTGGGTGAGTCATCATTGGACGAGTCACTAGTGATAGCTATCGATGAAGAGATACCGATGGAAATTCACAGTTCGGTGAGACACCATTTGGTGAGTCACTGTTCATTGAGCAACTGTTTGGCGAGTCACTATTTGATGAGTAAATGTCATAACTCACCATCACAAACCACTGTTAACGAGTCACCATTTTGAGTCACCAGTCTTGACTCACCGTTAGCATCCTACTGTTCCTAACTCACCATTAGTGACCTACCATTCCTGACTAACCGTTGCGAGTCACCATTTTTGACCCATCATTGTGAGTCACCATTGCGAGTCACTTGTGTGAACCACTATTGTGAACCGTTGGTCCTAACTCACCGGTAGATGAATCACCATCAGAAAAACAATTGTTGAAAAAATGTTAATTTTGGAAAACTTCTGAAATGAGTCACTATTATCACTATAACACCTCAAGAACTATATTTTGACAAAGTAATGGATCAGAGAGGTCTGAGCCATTACATGTGGACACTATTAGTATATAGTTATTCCATTTCGTCTTAATAATTCCCCTTTTATCTTTATAGATTTAAAGAATAAATTCCTTAGAGATTACCTTGATTAGCATGTGGGAGTATTTATTAATGATATTCTTAAATATTTCAAGATTAAGGAAGAGAATTAACATAATTTGATTATTATACATAAGTCTATAATAAATGATAAGTTGTATGAAAAATTTATCAAGTGTGAATTTTGGCTACAAAATGTTCATTTTTGGGTCATATAATCTGAACTATGGGTATATATATGGATCCAACAAGGATGGAAGTTATTGAAAATTATCCCAAACAATCCAATATGACTAATATATATAGTTTTCTTGGTTTGTATGGATATTATTGACACTTTGTTGAAAATTTATTATGGATATCTAATACACTCACCAAGTTAATTTAGAGGGGAGACAAGATCCATTGGATAGTTGAGTGAGTAGAACTCCAAGGAACTGAAGATAAGGTTAGTCAGTTCACCTATACTTACACTAAGCTATATTAGGTAATGGTTTTTAAGATATAATGTTTCATTAAATAAATAATTGAGATGTATCCTCATGAAAAAAATGATGTGGTAAAAGATTATGCCTCATGAAAATTGAAGGATCATGTTGAAAATTTCCAAACTCATTATTTGGAGTTTATTGGGATATTTTTCACTTTAAATATAAGAATAAAATACATTTATAGTGAAAGGTTTTACATATATAAAAATCATAAAATTTTAAATTATATATTCAATCAGATAGATCTGAATATGCATCAAGTAAGTTGTTTGGAGTTGATCAAAGATTATGACTACTCAATACATTAACACTACAAGAAAGTGAACAAGGTGGATAATTCTTTGAGTTGAAAGGATCATGATAGCTTATATATGATGAGGATAAAACAATATCCAATATTTTTAGATTTTCAAAGGATATATATAGAAAATTTAAAGGAATGGGAAATAATATTACCTTTATCAAATGAATGTTCAACCATCTATCTAGGTAAATATTAAAGAGGTAAAAAATGAAGATGTAGATATAAAAAATAAGGTGAGAAATGTACCTAAGTTCAACCTTGATTATGATGACATGACAATGTTCATGAACATTGTATGTTTCCCATCTATACCATATTTGAATAAATATTTATCTGATGAAGCTCATGATTCATTATTCTCTATTCATTCTTAAATTATGAATATGTATAGAGATCTGAAAGAATATTATTGGTGGGACAACTTAAAACATAGATATTTCATACTATATATCTTAGTGTTTGGTTTATTTCCAAGTTAAGGATGTGATATAAAAGTATTAGGGGATTTTATAACTATTAACCATAACGAAATGGAAATTGGAAAAAATCACTATGTATTTTATTGTCAGACTCCCAAAATGTCAAAATTCTATAATGCTAGTTGGGTTATAGTCAATCAACTTATAAATTTAACCCAATTAATTTATACTAAATAAGATTTATCTATTGATCATCTTACCAGAATATACATTAATTAAGTGGTAAGGTTTCATGGAGTACCATATTATATTTTATCTAAACGGGATATGAGGTTTAGATTGATGTTTTGGGGAAGTCTTCAGCAATCTCTAGATTTGAATATGTGTTTTAATATCACCTATCATCTTTAAAAAGATGGTCAATCTTATTGAACCATTAAAACCCTAGAAGATATTATAAGGTATTTTTCTATGGATTTTTAAGGTGATTGAGATCAACACATTCCTCTAGTTGTTTTTTCTTACAACAAAAGAGTTCACTCAAGATTTCAGATGGATCCTTATGAATTATTATATAGAAATAAATATAGAACTACCAAGTGATGAGATAGAGTTAGAGAAAGAAATATATGCGGACTTGAGATAGTTGAGGAAATTTTAGAGAAGGTTAGATTCATTCAACAGTTTATCAAGTCATATTAGGGTTGATAGAAAAGTTATGCAGACAATCATTGATGAAATATGGAATTTGAAGGAGGTGAAACGTTATTCCTATGAATTTTTTTATGGAATATGGTGATGATATTTAGACTGAAGGGAAAGATGATCCCATGGTATGTTGTCCCCTTTAATATTCTTTATCTTGTAGGTATGGTATCTTATTTCTTGTTGGTTCCACTAAACCTCTCTCAAGTTCATGATGTGTTTCATATATATCTCCCGAGGAAGTACATATATGATAATTCAAATTACTGAACTCAATGGTTACACCTCTATAGTATGATATTTCTTATTAAAAAAACAAGTAAAAATTTTGGATCATAGATTTAATGTGTTATGAAACATGCCTACTCACTTGTTAAAAGTTCTATGAAGGAATTATAAATTAGTAGAAGTTTCATGGGAACTTAAGGATGTGATCAAATAAAGATATCCTCATTTTTTTATATCAAAATGATGTAATTTTGAAGTTGAAATTAATTTTAGTGGTTTATATTGTAACATCATCGGATCTTATGATATCTCTCTCCTGAAATATATTTAATTTCCTTGATATACTGAGATACACACAATTGTGAACCTAAATTAACAATAATATAGAATATCATTTTAACCTAGCCATTAAATTGATTGAATTAATAGGAATGACCTCATTTTTAAAATTATGTATAATGTTTTTACATAAAACAAATATATTTATAAATAAGTACTCAATTTTTATTAAATTCTTTATATGTTTAAAAATACAGTTTCCTCTAAAATGAGTTTTATTGGTTTTTATGATAAAATAATATAATTAATTTCTTCCAGTTTTGTAAATTGTTTTTGAAAAAATTAACTTCAATTTTGAAATCATGATTTTAAAAAGTTTCTTAGTGTGGCATTTTTACAATTTTATAAAAATGTTGATTTTTTGATGGATAGTGAAAAAAAATAATTTTTATTGAAAATCACTTTTGAATTAAATAACATAAAAAGTTAAATTTTGTTTTAAAATAGTTAAAAATTATAATTAGTTAAATTATATTATTAATAATACAATTTATCTTATTAGAATAAATTTTATATTGAATTATTATATAAAAACCTTTTTTTCTTATGAAGATATTTTCTTTGGATAACTGGTCTTCAATGCATTTTATGGGCTTAATTTTAGATAAAAAATTTATAATTATATTAATTTAATTTGATAAAATGGATTCAAAATTTTGAATAAAAGTAATTAATATTATTTAATAAGGTCAACTTAATTTTTTTCGTAACTTATAGTAAACATAGTAAAACATTTGTTACCACAGTTAAGGTAAAAACCAGTCTACCTGAGGATAAACTGAGAGATAATGGAAGTATTTATAATTAAAGTTATCTAAATCATATTTTATGACCATATTTATACATAAAAAATTTTCAAAATTCAAATATATTTTTATTTGGATGCATTTTTATTATGAATGACTTTTTTATATTTTAATCATTTAAAAAATTCTAAGTGTGTCCTCTCCCCCATTTATAAAAGAAACCCATCATTTCCCTTATTTACACAAAATTGATACATATATCTCAACTGAAACCTATAAAAATATATTCTAAACTTCCCTATATAATAATTATAGGTTCTGGTATCCTTAAAATACCATTATGAGGGTCCTTAAGTATGGATCTATAGGAGGATTACTGAAGATGAGATAATTGTCTTACTCAACCTCTATCAATTTATTTATTAATTTATATAATATAAATATATGGTATTAATAATAAAATAATAAATTAATTATCCTTAATACAATTAATTTTTTTAGAACTATGGAACAACCAATATCATCCCTTTATTCTATCAAATGAGAAGTGAAAGTAATGCTCATTCGTACGTATGGACTACTGTCTCCACATAGAAATATAATTCATTTTCCATCTCCATATTTAATGGATGGTTATTATGTTGGGTTTAAATTTTACATATTATATTTATGACATAATAATAATTATTATATATATAATATCACATCTAACTTCTTACATTCCAAATCATTGAAAAACGATAATGTCACTCCTGGATACGTATAAACTACCACCTACAGAGAATGATGTGAATCATTTTTCATTTTCTATTTAAATGGATTTTAATATGAATGTATATAATGATTATTTATTAGATATATGATATATATTATATTATAATGATTCTATAAAGTTTAATTAATATTTACCATTACTCCATTCCATTTTTTGGAGAGATAAAACATCGTTTATGCGTACGTACGACTTACCATCTCCACGAACGCTGTAATTCAAATTTCCCTCTATAACTTTTGTGGATGAATATAAATATATAAATATATAATGAATATATATGATATTTATATAATTATTAGTACAATGTATGTGATGGAACCCTAATCAATGTATCAGTAATAGAACCAACAAACCAAAATTTTTATAAAAAACAAAATAGTTAACACCCAAAAACGATGATTTTATTCAGGAATTATTATTAAATGGATGTTGAAGTGTTATGAATGGATCATATATGATATTATAAGTATTTAAATGATTATAATATAAAATTATAATAATTTTAAATTTATTATAATATTGGTTAGAGCACTTTAAAAGTAAGTTGAACTTGAGGTAGTGGTTTCTCATCTCACTTTTGTTTTCGTGAGACATATTTCATATTCACCAATTTTTTCCATTTATGTAGTGTATATAATACACCCTTTGATATTATATATCATGAATAATTTTGTATTTATTTTATTTAATTTTTTATCGTTTTTATTTTTTTCATGGGGGTTATGATTCAAGAGATGCCAAAGGGGTAATGGTTTTATGTTAAAATCTCATTGTTTATCAGGATTGTTCCTGATTTAGTTTTTGATAATCAAAATTCATAATATACCTACCAATTTATCATGAATTTTATCATCATAAAGTTATTTCTAGATATTACATGTTTTCCTTTTATTATCATCCTTTTAAGAACTCAAAAGGTTGAAATAATGTTTGTAAGGAAAACTAACTTTGTTTCTCTCTTTGGTCAAAAATACATTTTCTCTAATAAAACTGTTTTCAGAAATGTTTCAAAGAATGTTTTTACAAATTAAAATGATTTTAAAGTAATTTTTATCAATTTTTTAAATTTAAAATAATATTTTAAATTTAATCTTTTTGTTGTCTTCTGAATAAGGTACTTTTTTACTTTTACCAAAAATGTGAAATGAGTCTTTGTTTTTACATATATGATATGAATGGAATTTAACACCATCATGATCACCCAAAATTTTGAAGATATAATAAAAAATTTATCAGGTTATTTTTTAAAGAAAATGTTTTCGTTAATATTTTTTATATTTTTATATTTTAAATAAGTTGTTTTAAAGTTAAAATATTATTTTCCCAGAAAATTTCCAATGATATTTTAAAGGAATTTTTGATCTATTATAACATCCTTTGATGTTACTTATAACTTCATAGGGTTATGACGTAAGGATACCAAAATTATTCTTTCTATGGATAGTTTATCATTATGAAGAGATTTTTATGAAACCAATTTGTTTTCCATGGGTTATGCTATGATTAAATGGTGAAATATTTTAAAAATAATTTATTTTACTTGGGTTATACTTTGATGAAATGTTGAAATATTTATTAAACCCATTTTTTTAATGAGTTATTCTATGTTGAATGATTTATGATCTTTTGGAACACATATATATGATTTTCATTATGTGATGTAAGGGTGAAGAGTTATATAGCCATCTAATGCATTGGGAAAATATGGATATCTCATGAAATAATAAAGACTACAATGGGGAGTGAATCCAATTTATTAAGATACTATATGAACTATGATAATATTGAGAGTGAACCTTGACTAAATATATGATGGAATGAGGAGTGAACCCAATACACTATGAAGGACTTGGAAGAAAGGATTGAATTTTTAAATGATTTACAATGCTTATGTATAAGATACAAACTTATGTCTCATTCCAATGTTATTCTATCATGGATTACGTTATTTGATTACTTTATGAATCCTGTCTTCTGAACTTCTAATCTTTATCTCATGACTTAAGATTGTTATATTAGATATGATATGTATGGTTTTCAAATGTTAATATCATGTTCTCATATCCTTATGCTCATGTTACATTTAACCAGTCATGGTTATATTCTTTATTTACCCTTATTGAGCATATGAATCCCTCTTTATTATATTTCAATCCACGAGGTTATAAAGAAAGGTTTTAAGAATGATATATCTATTAAGGGTGCTGGTTGTGAATAATTTAGTGTGATAAAATTCATATATCTTATGAACTAGTTATTTATGTATATAAGTTTCCAAATACACTAAACCTATACGATTCTTGTGTGTATCATTATATTATATAATTAATATTCATATATAATGATGTAATATCTTTGTATGAATAGTATGGGAAATTATATCCAAGACAACATAACATAATGTGTGAGGTTTATTTCCATGAACCATATATGGTATCTCAGGAGATCAAAACATCACCCAATTAATTTGGGGGTTGTATAATTATAGTATCACCTATCATATCATAATGGGAACTTTTATAAATCATAGAAGATATAAACCTTTAAAACAATGGTATATGAAATGAAATAAGAAATAAAGATGTTCCCTTTAATTTTGTTTTCTTTAAATAAGGAATTTGGAAGGGAACTTTAATAATATATATTCATAGAAAATAAAGGTAAACTTAACTAAGTATACATATAAATAAAATACATACATAATATATAAGAATTTAGTGTGATTAAAAGTAAGATAAATAGAGTAAAATAAAGATAGAAATGAAAACTCAAAAGAAAAGCAGGGTCATTTTAGAGTTCCCTTACATGGGGTTTCGACTAGCTTTATATGTGAATCTATCATACTAAATAATTTAAATTAATTTTTTAAAATAATTGATTTAGGACCTTTTTCATGAATATTTATTTTATTAATATTTCATTATGTTTTTTAATTTTAATTTTATTGATAAATTATATTTATGTTCTCCATCCTGAAGTTTTTTATTTATTAAACATTTTTTAAGACATCTATGTAAGGTTATAATAGATTACTTATCACAAGATCCATATAGGTGTATGAGATCAAATATTATGGAATTAATGTTTTAAACAACCATAAAATGGATTTTATGATTTAAATGATAATATAATTCATATTGAATTTGTATTATATTATTAATTTTATTATGGAACATTAGTATATAAAATTTATAAATAGGTGGATGAAAATAATTAAGGATGAAATTTAATGATCTTAGGATGGGTAACATACATTTTTTTCTTGATACAACCTCATTGTGATTGCACCTTTATGAATTTATGAACGGTATTTTGATTAGACCAAACCCTATAAAATTTGAATAAAAGACTTAGGATTAGTATTTTTGTAGATATTTGGATAGGTAATAAGTTATAATTGAGGAGAAATTAAGTGGGGAGGGTTGTATTTAAAAGGAGAGGAGAGGGGTGGTTTAGAATAAAATATTGGAATAAAATTTTATATTTTATAATAGTGGCCAAACCTGAAATATTGTAGTAACAGGAAAGTGATTTAAGAGAAAACATGAAATTAAAATATTCATATAAATTCTTTAGAAAAATAAAAATTTGTTAATATACACTATTATAAAATTTGGTACTTATACAGTGTTTTACTATTCACAACTACTTTTTATTATTTATAAAAAATAAAAAAAATTAAATCTAAACAAATTTATAGTTGATAATTCCAAAAACAACAACCATTAAAAAAAATTATTCTAAAAAATATATATTGAATTTTTAATAAAATCTTTATTTATTGAAAAATACTAATTTTTATGAGCTGACAAAATTTCTAACCCTTATAAAAATTACTTTTTATTTCATAAAATTATATTATTAATTATATAAAAATAAATATTCTTTCATAAAATATTTTATGGGAAATTAACCTATATTTCATCTTTTTTACATTTATTATAAAAATTTATTTTATTTAAAATAAAACATATATGTTTTTCCAAAGATATAATTATGCTCCCTTTGTGAAAAATTTTTATTTTATGATATTTAATACTTTTATTTAATTTCTTTCTGATATGATTTTATTATATTTTTATTTCATAAGATGAACTAATATTATTTTACTATTCCAATGGTTTAGTTACAATTCTTAATGATTAGTTTTAATATTAAAATGGTTATTTCAGATTTATACTTCTTGTAAATAAGTTTTATTTCATTCATTAATTATTCACTTAAATTACTCTCAAGGATATATATTCTGATTTTTCAAAATATAAATTATATTACAAGATATTTGTTGATTTTTTACAGCATTGTTCATGATTGTGATAATTCTACGACACAAATAATGATCCAATCTTTCCTATTCTATTTATTTTATTTTACTTTTATGGCTATTTTACCATTGAACTATTTTTAATTTTTAGTAGTATACTTATTCTATAAAAGAAATATTCTGAATTAATATAATAATTTTTATTAGTTTTTATTATTTGGTGTGTGTGTTTTATACTATAATATATTCCTACTTAAGACACACATATTTATTAATAAGGAAAATTTTATATATAAAATCATGGCTCATTACATTCTTTCCACCTTTAGAAATTTCAACCTAAAAATTACATTTCATATTCTTGATGAAAACAGACGAGAGTACTTCTATTTTATATCTACCATAGGTTATGATCTTTCCTCTTTACACTTATAATTCCTCCAAAGTAGACATGGTGACCTATCTTTTTCCATAAATTTTTATCCCAATGGTCCAAGATCATTAATGGATACACCTCTTAAGAGAGATCATTTTACAACTATACTGTAACTCCCCGACCCCAGTTACCCAGAGCTGGTGCATTATTTTAATACATTGGTATGATTAAAAGGAATCAATTTCCTAAGGACCGATCTGTTTAGAAGTCTTGTAATCAATTCCCGTCACTTACTAAGTCCAATGCATTCTTTATATGAAAATGGTGAAACATAACATCAATATTTGTATTGAAACTTTCATAAAAAATGTCAATATATTAACCATAAATTATTAATGGTATAAAAACAAAACATCCAAAGACAAACATATCATAACTCATTCAATACAATATGGAATATTGTATTATAATTAATCAACCTCAATCAAGATTAATATCTAGTAAAGGATGTTGACATAGTTGAAAATGACCAGTAAAACTCTTTGAGAGAAATATACGTTTTTTAGAAAATCATTTAAAAGTGACACAATTTATAAAGGAAGAAATTTAAAATATATTTTTGAATCAAAGTGTCCCATACCACTTTGATAATTTTGTAAGGAATCAACATTTTAAAACATTCATGTCCATATAAATAAATCCTTAAAACCATTTTGAAAACATGGAAATTAATGAGAAAGATATAAAAGAATAAATATTTAAAAATATAAAATGATTTTTTAGTTAAAGAGTACCTTAAAAAATAATCCTTTTGAAAAATATTTTATGAAACATGTACACGGATAATAAATATATCCCAGTAAATACTCACACATGAACAATCTCAGATAATAATTAGATTGAGGAATTAACACTTTCCTTGTACTTTTCTTTAGTCGAGGGTACGGTTAACCTCCAGTATAATGACCATAGTATGTTATTAAATTATAACAGAACCGTATTAATATTTATGATATCAGATATTATTCATTTGTTACTTTACACTACCCATTTAATAATAATTTCCTGGTTAAAATAACATTTTAGGTAATAATCACTTTCTTTATCGTACGTGTTTTAACTTGTTATTCTTGATCATATAACTTAGATCATGATTTACATAATTCTAGAATATAAAACATTATTTATATATCATATATATTCAGAATATAAATATGTATAATATATAGAATAATGAAATGGAAAACACTGTTTATGGAGACTGTAGACTGTACGTTTGTATAAACGCTACTTCCGTTTTCATATCGTATTTAACGAAAGTAAGTGAATGAGATGAATACATATATATATACATAATTACACACACACACATATATATTTACAGTAGCATTATTATGTCATATATTACATACTTATTAATAATATATATTTTTATAATCATCATTGAATGGTGAACATGGAAATGAATCTCATCGCGTTGTGGAGACGGTAAGCCGTACGTACGCACGAGCGACGACATCATTCTATTTATGGTGAAATAATATTTAATTGGATGTTATATTACAAATAAATAATAATTAACATGTTTTATTTATTATTTAAATAAATTATACTCATTATTATACCCATACAAATAATGAAGCGTTGAAAAGAAAACTACACCACGACGTGGAGACGGTAAGCCGTACGTATGCACGTATGGTGACTTTTTTATTCATGGGATGGATATAATAATGAATATGGATGTACCATATTTATAAAAAACATCTCAGTATGTATAAGGTACTGGTGGTATTATTTTGGTATAGAAACAACCAAGAAAGAGGACGTGGAAGAAGAAAAGAACTTTGAAAGAGGTGATGAAATAATTACCTCTTTTCGGGTGTTTCCTTTTGATTTGAAAAAAAGTGCTACTTAGGTAGGATTTATTATCAAAGTAAGTACTATAAGTTTAAGTGAGGGTAGTGGGGAGGATATTTGAGCATGTTTTGTCCAATCCAAATGGATTTGGAGGTGTGAAATTAAGAGAAGGAGAAGTACCTTTTATAAGAGAGGTGAGGGGCACTTTAGGAAGAGCTTGAAATATTATTTTATTATAAAATAATTTTAGATTTATAATATCTAAAAATTTATTTATTTTGAGGATAAGGTGGGGATGGGTTGAAATACTCTCAACCAATAGGTTTTAGAAAATTTTAGGTCACTATATTAAAATTATCTTTTAGATTTAACTCTTAGTTAAATAGTTTAACATTTACCATGTCTCCTTGTATTTTTATATTATCTGGTTAATAAACATAAATAAACTACCAATAGAACCAAAAGTGGTTCATTAATGACATATATATAATTATATAAGTCTTTTGGTTGAACCTTATATTTTTAATAATATTATATCATTTAAAAATATTGTATTTGTTTTAAAAACTCATTTATGCCAATTTTGACACAATTTAGAATTTGGTTTTTGTTAAATTCAAAAAAACTTGATTACTTCAAAAAAAATTAATTAAATCAACCCAAAAATGTCATATTATCCTATAAAATTAGTGTAATGCATCAAAAGTCTCAATTTACATTTATTTTGATATTTATAAGATCAATTATTTTAATCTTTCATTAATGAGGTAATTAATGTATCATCATTGTGTCGTAAAAAAATTTAATTGTTTAATGTATAGAAATTATACATAAAATACCATTATATAGGAAAAGTTTTCATCTTTATAATGAATATTTATATTAAAATCTATCTTATTTATAACCCTATATTAAAACAATTTCAGTTATTAAAATTTGAATTAAACAGTTTTAACTCTTATTTAAATAAAATAATAATAAATGTCCTAATCTAATCCAAGTGAATAAAAAAGGATCATATTTTATTTCTAAGTTTGATTTTGGTCGAAATACACTTATCCAATATAATTTGGACATGTTTTAGGGCAATTTTAATATCATTGGTACATTTAATTACCCCATTTACTTTTAACTCTGGTAAATAAAATTCCCAAATTACTATTCACCAAAACTTATTTTCATCCTATTGAACCAAATTTTACATACTGATGTCAACCGAGTCTCTTGAATTTTTGAAATTCAATTCATAGAAGAGGTAAAATTATGTTTTATGAAAATTTGCAAATGTTCCTAGAAGGTGGGTAAACACGTTAAATAGTTCAATAAAATTTTATATATCTAATCTTATTATAAAATGAATCCAATAAATTACTTTGAACTAATATAGGTATTATGTATATATTTTTATTTTAAAATAAATTTAAATAAAAATAATAATTATTTAAATAAAAGCCAGTTTTAAACAAAAATGCAGTGTTTTTCAGAATTCATCAAAAATTAAAAGTTTTTAGAAAAATACCAAAAACTAACCCTAATATAATTTTGATATTCCAAAACCAAAAATGATGTCTATTTTACCAAATTCAAAACATATATGTTTCATTAATCAATTTAAAATTAATTCCCATTGTCAAAACCAGAAAGCAGGTTTTTAAGGAGTAAAAACTATCAAAAGGTTGATATGTGTTTATGTCCAATTTAAATGTAAAATTATTTCCAATGACCAAAATTGTATTAAATGATAAAAATATAATCTAATTATACTTCAAAACCATTAAAATTTATAATATAACAATATAAATTATTTTGATTAAAAACATTGCCTTCAATTAAAATTTAATATTTTTCACTATTCACCAAAATATGAAAGTTATCAGAAAAACACCAAAAATTTATCCAAATTAATTTTTTATGTCCCTCTTCTAAATAAGAAGTTTATTTTTTCAAATTGAATATATAAAAGTGTCAAATATTAAATTTAAAAAGGGTTCTCCATTAAAAGGCGGTAAAATTGCATTTCTTGAAAAAAAATACTTCTTTTATCTGAAAAATTGAATTTGTTCATATATCATGTACATGAAACAAATAATATGGATGTTAAAATTATATGTAGTATTCAAAATTCAATTAATACAACTCATAAATTCTTTTCGAACGGCTAGTTTGGTATGTCGTTGTGCGCTCGAAGTCGGTGTTTCGTGTAGCACAAGCTATTGAATTACTTTAAAGAGATAATGTACTATGAAATCTTGGGGTGATACATTGTCCCCTCCTTTAATAAATTGCCTCCTTAAATTTTGAAAATTTTCTTCTAAAATAAAAGGTTTTAAATATAATATATCTTTGTGGAAAACCCACATCATAAATAAGGTTAATAAAATTTAGTCTTAATAAGAGGGAAAGGGAAATGAACAAGTCACCAATAAATTATGATTTTGAATAAGAGAGAATTGGTGGAAATTAGAGACACATAATTGGAGGAAAAGTATACATATTTATATGGAGTGATTGAGTTCATCAATCACAAACAAGTGAAAAATCAATGGAAAATTGAGGGCCTCAAAGACATAAATCTACGATGATTAAAAATATCCTCGGTTAAAAAAAACATAAGGTATTAGTATAATAAAATTTTAGTTTTTAGATCCTTTCCCTAATGTTTAAGAATTAATTTCTTCATAGAATAAAAAAATAATACTTGAAAAGTAGAGTTCCATCCTTTAAATAATTTCTACCATAATATCATCTTTCACTTTAAAAGACAATAGAACTCAAAAATAATCTATTTAACCTAATAGTATAGGGTTTCAAAAAAAAATGAATATATAACTCATATTTCGTACCATTTTTTAATAAAAAACTATATTATAAAAACTAGGACATCATGTAGGATAGTGGTAAGTGATGCACTGTTGTCGCCATTCGGTTGTGGGTTCAAGTCTCGCGGCCTTGCAGGACACAACGAGTTGTCACCCGACCTCTGGGTTGTCCTTTTTATAACAATCCAAAAATAATCTTATGAAATTATTTGACCTTAAACAATAGTATCTAATTTCAAACTTAATAAATTCAAAACTTTATACTTATCCACAATACATCTGTCCAAACTCATAGTCCAAAATTTATAAGGAAGGTCACATAATATACATGTGAATACCTTTATCATGTATTCTCTTAAGAAATAAACTGAAATACCAAGAAACAATATTGAATACATTTATTCTTCCTTATTCCTTATTCAAAACATAGAATACTGGATATACACCTTAAATTAAAAAACGTGGAAAACCCCCAATAATGGTGGTATAAACCGCTTTTTAAACAAAACATTAATTAGTTCCAATACAGTCAATAATATCCAATATACTTTATCCAACCCAATTATTTATTATTCCAAAATCATTACCTCGTCCTCATGACTATTTTAAGGTTTATCTTTCCCTAAACCATATATTTTCCAAAAGTTTTAACCTTCTTTTGAGTCACTTTTCTTGGAACCACTCACTATTAAATCCTTAATGAAATTGTACTACACTACAATCCTTATTTATTCCCATAATTCATATTATAGTATATCATTGATACAACACTCAAATGACATAATTATTCAATCTAGAAACACAAATACAATAATTATTCCATGTCGACCGTAGTAATAGCTTATGCTTGACCATGATCCCTTTGATTATTAAGAGCTATATTTACTTGATGCTTAGGACATTTATTAGCTTATTTACCCATTTCAAAATAGTTTAAACACTGAATATTAGTCTTTTATTTGTGCCCTTTTCATTATTTTTTCTGATAAACCTTTTTACACACTTATAGAGAACACCTAGTCCTTTCAAGAACTTCCCAGTGTGATTCATTCCACAGTTATCACACATGAAAAAAATAATACTTTCCCTTCTTCCCTTTATCCATGTTTCTCTCTCCCATCCTCTTCTTCTCTGGCTTCCCTTCAAATACATAGAACTCAGAGAATTCTTTACTTATATTATTAACACATGATACCATTTCCTCATATGATGAGAATACATGGGTGGCTATTTACCTTCTATATGTTTGCTTAAGACCATGAAAGATATGATCCTTTTTACTCTTTGGATCATAAGTATTATAGGAGTTCTCATCCCTTCTACTGGGAACCATTTCTAAATGATGAAATACACTAGGTTAGATCATATCATTATTTATAATCCGAAAACTAGAAAAATTATAAACATCAATTGAATATTTACACACATATAGTCTCATAATCATAACATTGGTTTCTTTTCTGACATATTTACTCATAAATACTTCATAATGGTTTTGTAAAGAAAATGTGAATTATCCTAAGCGTATCCCCTAGGATTGTCAAACTAGATGCGTGGTAAGGCCCGTTTTCATGTACTAGGATACCCCGAGTCAAGCCCAAAACTTTTTTTTCAGAGTTTTCACTCCTAGGTACATCTTTTCTAGAACCACGTCCACTTGTAGTATCCAGAAATGGATGTATTTCTTGGAAAACTCACAAAATCTCAACATTGCCAAAATTCTAGGAAATTATTCTATACTAATCCTCAATGTATATCTTAGGGTAATGATTTCTAAAAAGAGTTTATCTAAATTTAGTTTCCAAATTTATTGCTAAAATTCCTCTAATACCAACTATAACTCCCCAACCCTAGTTACCTAGAGCCGGTGAATTATTTTAATACATTGGCATGATTACAAGGAATCAAGTCCCGAAGGACCGATCAGTTTAGCAGTCTTGGAAAATAGATTACCTACATGAAATTTACATTACACATTCAAACATAAAACACAACATAAACAATCCTTTGAGAATTCCATTATTCCCCTATCTTAACCCTGCAAATCATTCATAATACACTTCTTGGAATCCTGGGAAAACAAAAAATAAGAAAGGGGTGAACATAGATGCTCAGTAAGTGTAAATAATTTAGGGGAAGCTATAAAATTTTAAGTAAAGATGTTAAATAAAAACAATAGCCTTTTTAAACATAATCATAAAAATAATATGGAAAAATTAAATCAAGCATTACCATTTAAACATGAACATGGATATTCTACTAGTCGAATAATCACATGTAATAACTAATTTCATAATGAGGTAATGCATAATACCGGACGTCATACCCACAAAGTCAAGGCCTTGTGCCAGTAATACAAATAAAAATTGTGTTAAGGACTTTTTCCAAGACACTAATTTGTCGCATGAGACCTACCGATGCATCGATGGGCTATAGAGGGCCCCACCCTTCACATACTAAGTCCAATGCATTCTTCATATGAAAATGGTAAAACATAACATAAAAATTCGTATTAAAACTAGCATAATAAAATTCAATAATTTAACCATAAACAATTAATGGTATAAAAATATCACATCCACAGTCAAAAAAATCATAACTCATTCAATAAAATACGGAATATTGTATTATAATAAATCTACCTCAATCAAGAATAATATCTAGTAAAGAATGTTGAATTTGTTGAAAATGATCAGTAAAACTATTTTAGAGAAATATACCTTTTTCATGAAATCATTTAAAAGTCACACAATTTATAAAGGAAGACACAAAAAAGATATTTATGAATGCATGTGTCCCATACCACTTTGAAACTTTTTAATGTAATTAACATTTTAAAACATTCATGTCCATATAAATAAAACCTTAAAACCATTTGGAAAACATGGACATTAATGAGAAAGATTTTAATGAATAAATATTTAAAACATTTAAAATGATGTTTTTGTTAAAGAGTACATTAAAAAATAATTCTTTTGAAAAATATTTTATGAAACATGGACATGGAAAATGAATATGTCAGAGTAAATACTTACACATGAAAAATCTCAGATAATAATGAGATTGAGGAATTAACCCTTACCTTGTACTTTCCTTTAGTCGAGGGTACATTTAACCTCCTATATAATGACCATAGTTTGTTTTTAGATTATACCAAAACCATATTAATATTTATGATATCATATATGATTCATTTATTACTTTAAAATACCTATTTAATAATAATTTCCATGTTAAAGTAACATTTCATGTAATAATCTCTTCTTTATCGTACATGTTTTAAATTGTTATTCTTGATCGTATCATATAGATCATGATTTAAATACTTCCAGATAATAAAACATGATTTATATACCATATATATTCAGAATATAAATATGTATAATATATAGATATATGAAATGGAAAACACCATTTATGGAGATGGTAGACCGTACGTACGCATAAATGCTATTTCCATTTTCATATCGTATTGAACGGAAGTAAGTGAATGAGATGAATATATATATATATATATATATATTTCCATTATAGTTATTATTTCATATATTATATAATTATTAATAATATATATTTTTATAATCATCGTTGAATGGTGAATGTGGAAATGAATCTCATCGCGTCGTGGAGACAGTAAGTCGTACGTACGCAGGAGCGACGAAATCATTCTATTGATGGTGTGATTGTATGTAATTGGACAATATATTATATATAAAGAATAAATAACATGTTATATTTATTATTTACATCAATTATACTCATTATTACACCCATACAAATAATGAAGCGTTGAACAACAAACTACACCATGATGTGGAGATGGTAAGCCGTACGTACACACGTATGGTGACTTTGTCATTCCTAGGATGGATAGAATGATGAATATAGTTGTCACATATTTATAATAACATCTCAGTATGTATAAGGTACTGGATTTATTATTTTGGTATTGAAACAACCAAGAAAGAGGAAGTGGAAGAAGAAAAGAACTTTGGAAGAGGTGATCAAATAATTACCTCTTCTTCGGGTGTTTCTTTTTGATTTGAAAAAAAAGGGCTCCTTATGTTGGATTTATGATAACATTAAGGCCTCTAAGATGAATTTAGGGTATTTGGGAGGATATTTGAGCAGGTTTTGGCTGATCCAAATGGCTTTGTAGGTATGAAATTAAGAGAAGGGTAAATACCCTTTTATAAGAGAGACGGGGGGAACTTTAGGAAGAGTTTGAAATATTATTTTATTGTAAAATAATTTTCGGTTTATAATGGCTAAAAATTAATTTATTTCAAGTTTAAGGTGGGGATGGGTCGAAATATGTTCAAATAATAGGTTTTAGACAAGTTTAGGTCACTATATTAACCTTATCATTTTGATTTAGTTCTTAATTAAATAGTTTAACATTTACCATGCCTCCTTGTATTTTTATATTATATGGTTAATAAACATACTATTAACTACTAAGAAAACCCTAAGTGGGTCATTAATGAGATATATATGATTATATAAGACCTGTGGACGAACCTTAGATATTTAGGAATATTATATCATTTAATAATATAGTATTTATTTTAAAAACACATTTAAGTCAATACTGACACTATTTAGAATTTCGTTTTTGTGAAAGTAAAAAAAACATGATTAATTCAAAAAAAAATTACATTAAATAAACCCAGGAATGTCACATTAACCTATAAAATTAGTTTAATGCATCGAAAGTCTCAATTTATATTTATTTGGATATTTATAATATCAGTTAGTTTAATCTTTCATTAACAAGGTAATTACTGCTTCATCATTATGTCATAAATAAATTTAATTATTTAATGTATTAAAATTATAAATAAAATACCATGATGTAGGAAATATTTTTATCTTTATAATGAATATTTACAGTCGAATTTATCATACGTATAAACCTATATTAGAACTGTTTTCCTTATTAAAATTTGAATTTAACACTTTTAACTCTTCTTTAAATAAAATAATAATAATCGTCCTAATCTAATCCAAGTGGATAAAAAAGGATAATATTTTATTCTTAAGGTTGATTTTGTTCGAAATACACTTATTCAATAGAATTAGGGTATGTTTTAGTGTAATTTTAATATCATATTTACCGTTAATTACCCTTTTTACTTTTTACCGTGGTAAATAAAATTCAAAAGTTACTATTCACCAAAAATTATTTTCATCCTATTGAACCAAATTTTACTTACTGATGTCAACCATGTGTCTAGAATTTTTGAAATTCAATTCATAAAAGTGGTAAAATTACGTTTTATGCAAATTTACAAATGTGCCTAGAAGGTGGGTAAAAGGCATTAAATAGTTAAACAAAATTTTATATATCTAATATTATTATAAAATGACTCCAATAAATTAAATTGAACTAATATAGGTATTACTTATCTATTTTTACTTTAAAATAAATTTAAATAAAATAATAATTATTTAAATAAAACTCGGTTTTAAACAATAACAGAGTGTTTTTCATTATTCATCAAAAATTGAAAGTTTTCAGAAAAATTCCAAAAAATTACCCTAAGCTAATTTTAATATTCTAAATCCAAAAATGAAGTCTGTTTTACCAAATTAAAAACATATAAGTTTCATTAATTAATTTGAAGTTAATTCCTGTTATCAAAACCAGAAAGCAGGTTTTTGAGAAGTAAAAACTACCAAAAGATTGATATGTGTTTATATCCAATTTAAATGTAAAATTACTTACAATAACAACAATTACATGAAATTATAAAAATATAATCTAATTATATTTGAAAACCATTAAAATTTATAATTTAACACTATAAATTTTTTTGATTAAAAAAGTAATTTTCAATTAAAATTTAGTATTTTTCACTATTCATCAAAATATGAAAGTTTTAAAAAAAACACAAAAAATTTATCCCAAATAAATTTTTATGTCTCTATTCTAAATAAGAAGTTTATTTTTTCAAATTGAATATATAAAAGTGTCAAATATTGGATTTAAAAAGGGTTAGCCATTAAAAGGCGGTAAAATAGCATTTTTTGAAAAAAATACTTCTTTTATCTGAAAAATTGAATTTTTTTATTATATTATGGATAATAAACACATAATATGGATGTTAAAATTATATAATGTATTCAAAATGAAGTTAATACTATTCATAACTGCTTTTTGAATGGCTAGTTTGATAAGTCGTGGTGCGCTCGAACTCGGTGTTTTGTGTGGCGCAAGCTATTAAATTATTTTAAAGAGATATAGTACTATGAAATCATGGGGTGTTTGATGTTATTAATATTTTCATGACTTATTATATACTCACTTTATTGATTTTATATGAAATGCGCATAATTTGTGTGAAATATTAATGTTTAAATATTGAATATAATTTTAGAGGACTATTTGAATTCATCTAGATTCATGTATCTTTAATGTTTTAATAATAACTATCACCCTACTGATACCAATTGCGTGGTTATTGTTTTTTAGGATTTATATTTAAATATAAAACATTTCATTAGAATGGATCATGGGCCAATTCATCCATTTAATGGGACATATGGACCCCAAAAGAAGACCCAAAGAATTTGTGATGAAACTGGACCGGCTATGAAGATTGAATTACTGGGATCAGTATAGAATCTCAAATTACTTTATTATCCCAGAATGTTCGGGGGAAAATGGAATGAATCTTGGATAAAAATTTCAATCCCCAACTCCAAAGACAAGGGGCCCAATGGATTTATTTAAACTCTGAATACCATTCTAGCCAGGAATTTAAATCATTACAGTATTCCTAACATGTCTCCTGATATAGCCTCCCAAACAATCCATCATATTTGTTTAAACCTGAAATTGAGCGAACACTTTGCCAACTTAGGAGGAACATAATATATAATCAACACATTCAAGAACCTATCCTTGTCCAACCAATTGAATTATATATGGAAATCCTAGGGAACAAATACTTAATAAACTTGCTGCCCCTAATATGAATTACCAACCACTTGGGTATTAAATATCCAAGCATAGAAGTTGAATTGAAACTCAAATTGGGTTTGAATCATCTTCTTCCTCATTTCCACAGGCTAGCCAGTGAGAATCCACATCTTCATCTTAAAGATTTCCAAGTGGTGTGCTCTACCATAAAGCCTAAAGGGGTTTCTGAGGAGAAAATCAAACCTTGAGAATTCCCTATTCCCCAGCTGACACTACTAAGTCATGTATCTACTACCTCCCTCCTGGTTCCATGAACATATGGAATGATATAAAGCGACTCTTCGTAGATAAATTCTTTCATGCTTCTCGTACGTCTTCTATCCGATAATAAATAAGTGGTATCCGTTAATTCCCAAATAAATCAGTCTATGAATACTGGGAGTGTTCAAAAAGCTTGTTGCAACCTTCCCGCACCACCAAATCCCTAACCAAATCTTGATCCAATACTTCTATGAGGGGTTATTTTCTATAGAGATAACTCTCATTGATACCGCAAGTGGAAATTCTCTTATTGATAAAACTCCTATAGCTGCAATAAATCTCATAAGAAACATGGCTGCAAACACACAACAATTCCATACTTGATCACATGCTCAAGTCAAACAAGCCCAAGAGAGTAAATCCATAGAGCCTAAAAAGATGACTAAGTGGATGAGTGAACATGTAGGTCTTGTGAGACAAGTAGCTGTGGAATCCAAATCCCCAACCTAATCTTCTCCACAATTTGTGTTCCCTTGATCTATCAAGAACTGTGGAATTTGTAGCTCCCCATCTCATCCAACTGACTCATGTCCACAACTTCAAGAGGGTCAATCTGATTCATGCAGACCAATGGAGCTCAATGCAGTATATGCTCAGCAGAACACCAACACTCAACTATCAAGTCGTTTCATTAGAACCTCTAACCAACCTCACTTTGAGCCCTTCTCTTCTTCTTATAACCAAGGCTCAAGGTATATAAACCCTATCCCTCAATTCACTCCTCAAAACCCAAACCAGTTCCAATATGGTCAAGGTGTTGGTAACTTCCAACAAGCATATTCGTTTTTTTCTCAATAACAAAAGAGAAATCCCCCTCCTGCTCCTCCAGGATTCCACTATCCAAGTGAGCCTTCTCAATTCCCAAACCAATACAATTGATTACCCAAAAACCAAAATCAAGGTAATCCAAATTTGGGACAAGCCTCTTCTTCCATGAAACCATGGGAGAGTGCAGTGGAAGATCTTTTTTCCTTCACCTATTCCAGCCTTAAAAACATTGAAACCCAAATTGGTCAACTTTATTCCCACCTAATCCAGCAACAACAATCAAATTCTTCTCAAATCCCATCTCAACCATTACCCAACCCCATGGGTAATGTATGTGAAATTTCACTTAGATTGGGGATGAAAATTTCTAGGCCTCAAGATAAGTCCTCCACCCCCTTTAAATGTTGACCTAGAAAATGAAAAGGAAAAGAAACTTGAAAAGGAATCTGGATCCATTACCTCACATCCTTCTATTCCTCTTTGGAACCCAATTCCTTTTCCTAAATCCATTTCTAATCCAAATATGTCCTTGGAAATTGATCCTGAAATTCTTGACATGTTTAGACATGTTGAAGTCAACATACCCCTCTTAGATGCCATAAAACTAATCCCTAAGTATGAAAAGTTTCTTAAGGAATTGTGCACCCACAGGAGACAACTTTGGACCTTTGAAAATGTTTCCACCCAGCAGTCTATTCCCATAATGTCCAAAGATCTAGGTACCTTTACGGTTCCATGCCAAATTGGAAGTTCAAACTTTGATGATGTACTCATAGACCTAGGAGACTCAATTAATGTCATGCCCAAATCCATCTTCTCCAACCTTGGTCTAGGTCCCTTACATCCAACGAGTGTTTTCATTCAATTCACCAATCAAAGCACAACCAGTCTTGAGGGAATAATCGAGGATGTCCTTGTTCGTGTCAATGATCTTATCTTCCCCGCGGATTTGTATGTCCTTGACATGGAAGGTGAGACAAACTCTTCTAGATATCCCCTAATTCTAGGAAGACCATTCCTCATGACTTCTAGACCAAAGATTGATGTCCATTCAGTCATCTTATCCATGGAATTTGGTGACCAACTGGTCAAGTTGAACATTTTCCATGAAATGCATTGCCCATCTGAGGATGACTCATTATTCTCAATCCATGCTTCTAAGGACACTTTTGAGAGTCAATTGAACCCCATTCCATCATGTTCATCAAGTTCTAATGATTGAGTATCTTGTGAAATCTGCACCATGAGTAACCATGTTATAAATAGTGAAGTTGATGTTGACCTCTCATTCATAGACTCTATAAATCTACAGGATATTGAAAACTCTCTTGAATCCCACATCAACTCTAATCTCTACTGCTCCACCTTGGATAGTATTTAGGAAAATTAATATGAAGCAACTAAAGTCACTTCCTCAATTACATAGTTATATAACCCACAAATGAAATATGAGAATGATCTAAAACCTCTTCCTGAACACCGGAAATATTCATTCCTTTTCCATGATCACTCTTATCTTTTCATTATCTCTTCTTAACTTACCAAAAATGAGGAGTCCAAACTATTTCAAGTGTTATAGGTAAACAAAAAGGACTTAGGTAGGACCCAAGATGACATACCAGGAATCAAACCTGCTCTTTGCATGCATCACATCTATCTTGAGGAATCATCCAAACCAATTAGACAACCACATGGAAGACTCAATCCACTCATACTCTAGGTAGTTAGGGAAGAGATCACTAAGCTTCTTCAAGCTCGTATTATCTACTCAATTTTTTATAGTGAATGGGTTAGTCCAATTAAAGTTGTACCTAATAAGGGCGGGACAAATTACTCACAAATTAACATGGGGAGGTAGTCACAACTTGAGTGAAGAAAAAATGGTGTGTGTGCATTGATTACCAAAAATTGAATGTTTAAAGAAGAAACGATCACTACCCTCTTCCATTCCTTGATCAAATGCTATAACGATTAGCTGGAAAGTCACACTATTTATTTCTTGATGGATACACCACCTACTTCCAAATACCAATTGCATCTCAGGACAAAGAAAAGACTACTTTCACTTGACCCTTTGGATCATATACATATCGGAGAATTCCATTTGGCCTTTGTAATGATCCTACAACATTCCAGAGGTTTATGATGAGTATCGTTTTTGAATTCATTGAACACTGCCTGGAAGTCTTCATGGATGAATATACCATTTACGGCAAGTCATTTGAATCTTTACGAAATTCACTCTCTCTAGTTCTTCAAAATTGTGTCAAGTGTAACCTTGTGTTAAATTTTGAAAAATGTCACTTCATGGTTGCAAATGGTATTGTTCTGTGGAATATAGTTTCAAAATATTGCATTGAAGTTGATCCTGCCAAAATTAAAGTGATGCAATCACTTATTGAGCCCACTTTTGTTCGAGACATCCATTCATTCCTTGGTCATGTCAGTTTCTATCGGCAATTCATCTATAAATTCAGTAGGATTTCCCTCCCACTTACTCAGTTTCTACAAAATGAAGTCACTTTCCATTTTGATGAGGTTTTCAGGAGAGACTTCATTGAACTCAATATTTATCTTACATATTCCCTAATAATCCTACCCCCAGATTGGTCTTTAACCTTTGAGTTAATGTATAATGCTTCTGATAGAACCGTTGGGGCTGTCCTTGGTTAAAGAAGAGAAAAAATTACTTATGTAATCTATTATGCCTCAAAAACTTTGGATGAAACTCAATCCCACTACACTGTCACTGAAAAGGAACTTTTAGCAGTGTTTTTTTCCTTATATAAATTTTGGCCCGATCTCTTAGGTGCCAAAATCATTATCTTCATAGACCATTATACTATAAATTTCTCAGTCAAGAAATGTGATTCCAAACTGAGGCTAATAAGATGGATCCTAATTATCCAAGAGTTTTAGCTTGAAATCAAAGATAGAATTGGGAAATAAAACCCTGTGGCTAATCAAGCGAGTAGAATTTCTAATTCTTCTCATTCAGAAATCTTTGATCTTGAATTCCCCATTGAGAACCTTTCATCTATTACTCAAAAAATAAAATGGAATTCACCAATTGTAAACTACTTGGTTTCTGGTGTTTTTACTGAAATTTTTTCAAAAGAACAAAAAATTTAGTTGAAAAGTGATTCAAAATACGATTTGGGGATGATAATAAACTTTGGAAAACTGGAACTGACATGGTAATTAAGAGATGTGTTAATGAAAATTAACATTCTTCGGTCTTAGAATTCTGTCACTCAATGCATGGTGGTGGCCACTTTGGACCAAAAAGGACCTCACTAAAGGTGCTATACTTTGGATTCTTCTGGACTTCACTCTTCAAGGACTCAGATGAGTTATGTCAATCATGTCCAACTTCCCAAAAGTTTGCACAATTTCCAAAATAAATGAAATTCCCCAAAATCCTTTAATATTATGTGAGATCATTGATGTTTGGGGCATCAATTTCATGGGACCATTTCACCCTTGAAATGGATTCTCATACATCCTTATAAAGGTTGATTACATTTCTAGGTGGGTCGAGGAAATATCCACTAGAAAGGCTGATTCACATACGGTTTGTGAGTTCCTAAAGACACACATCTTCCACCAATTTGGCACACAACGCGCCTTGATAAGTGACTTAGGAACCCATTTTTGTAACAAAACCATGGAATCTATTTTGAAAAAGAATGGTTTTGTACATAAAACATAAATTTCATATCACCACCAAACAAATGACATGGCTGAACTTTATAATAGAGAAGTGAAAAGAGTGTTTGAGAGAATTGTAAAACCCACAGAAAAGACTGACCTGAAAGACTTGGTGAAGCACTTTGGGCTTATTGAACTGCCTATAAAACACTCATTGGGATGTAACCTTTTAGGATAGTTTTTGTTAAAGCATTTCATTTACCAGTTGAAATCCAACATAAGTCATTTTGGGCTGTGAAAACTTGTCATTTTGATTTTGAAAAATCTGGTGAAGAAAGACTATTACAATTAGCTGAACTGGAGGATCTTAGACTTGATTCTTATGAGAATGTAATATATATAAAAAAAAATCCAAGGGAATCCATGATAAACACATCCAAAGAAAGGTATTTCATAAAGGTGAAAAGGTAATGCTCTTCAATTCTTGATATCAGCTTCACCAAGGTAAGCTTAATTCTCAATGGGAAGGTCCTTTTGTCGTTACTAATGTTTATCCATTTGGTGCAGTGCATGTATAAGTCCCCTCTTACAAAAGGACATTCAAGGTTAATGGACATCAGTTAAAGCATCGCCCTGAGAGGACAAATTTTTTTGGAATAACATCATCTTCCATCAGATCCATAGTAGACCCACGACTGGATAGAGATGGTGGACCACCAAATCCAAACCAGGGGAACCTCTTTCCCTTTAACTCTCTCTCTGACCATCTCTTCATCTCTCTCCCTCTTTCTTCTTCTTCCCATCTCTTTAATTTTTTTACCAATTTTTTTATCAAACCCTTTTTTATCTTCCTCTTTTGTGTGGGTGTGTATTTATTAGAAACTAAGAAAAACCTAATAAACTAAAAAAAAAATCATAACAAAAAGATATGAAAAATCAAGATTCATGCTTACTCACCATCAAATTTTCAAATTTTGTCCAACCATTTTTGGGAGTCAAAAGACATGTTTTCATCTCAAACATTTTGTATTTTCAACATGACTTTGGATAAAGAATATTTTCTCAAAACAAAAAAATTTTGAATGCTCAATTTTTGATTTGGAAAATTATTTTCCCCACCCATGAAGAACAACATTTTCTTTCATGTCAAGGATACCTATGGCCATATTTTGAAAATGTGTGTTTTTCACCCCCATTTTGGCATCTTTAGTTTTTGGACCTTCGAGATGAATTTCATACTTTAGTGTTCATTAATATGATAGAGTCATTTTTGAACCACATGCGAATTATAATAACCAAATAGCCTCCCATTAACCATACATTAATCCTCCTTTTGAAATCCTCATAGAGCCTATGAAAACCTTTTCTTTTACAGCCACATTACAAGACCAGTACCTTATCCCACCCAATATCAACATGGATTTTCATTTCATATTTTTTTTGAAATTTAAGTGTGTGGGGGGGGGGGGGGAGAATTTCATTTTGGGTACCATTTTGTTGATTTTCACCATGTTATCATATGCTTGAGGGAAATCATCAATTTCAGTGTTGGGGATAGGTTGTCCTTCAGTGGGATTTTATAATGTATATTTGTTTATCTTGTAAAAATTATATTAAAAAGTGTTCAAAAAAATAAAAATAAATAAAAATAATGAAAATAAGAATGGGCTGTGTCTTGGTTGGGTAAAAAATCACTCTTTCTTATCCTTTTATCTTGTAATAACTGTCACAATTAGTGTCGTGAGGAGATCAATCATGGGTTGGGAGATGAGTGTAAGATCTATTTCAAGTTAAACTTTCGAAAAAATGACCACTTTGCCATTGGGAGAAATTTCGTGGTATGTAAATATTTCATATTCTCATCAAATTCAAATTTCCTTCCTCTTTTATAGATTATTTAACATTTTCATTCCCTCATAAAAATGTGTTTTTATTTCCTTTCATGTCTCATTTAAAAGAAAATTTGTATATCTTTTTCCATTTTGGTGCTTTACCCCCCTTTTCCTATCTTTTAGATATCACATTCCTACCATCCTATAACCACAGAAAAAACCCTAAAAAGACCTCTTGATTTTTGAGCTCTTTAGGATCGGTAATGGTAGTTGAGATCTCTTTAAAACTCTACGATTTTTACTTTTGGTTGGTGAATGAGTGAAGCTATATAAATTAATTTTATCATCTTTAGAGGAGTAAGTTTTGTGTGGCACCATTTTCCATTTCAAAATTTGAGAATGAAAAAATTAATTGTTTTTGGAACATTTTTTCTGTGACAACTTGTGGTGGAATTAAATACGGAAGAGTGAAATTCTCTAAACCTCCCCTGATTAGGGAAAACCAAATTTTAATATTTTTTAGTGAGTGAAAATGATTTTGTTATATTTTTATATTTATTACACACGAGGAAATTAAAAAGACTAATTATGGGGGATTTGATGGAATTAATATTTTTATGAATTATTATATACTCAATTTATTGATTTTATATTAAATTTGAATAATTTGTGTGAAATATTAATGTTTAAATATTAAATATAATGTTAGAGAACTATTTGAATACATACAGATTCAAGTATGTTTAATGTTTTAATAATAACTATAAACCTATTGATTTAAATTTTTTGGTTATTGATTTTTTGGATTCCTCCTTCAATATAAAACATTTCATTAGAAGGGATCATGGGCCAATTCTTCCATTTGAAAGCTCATATAGATAGCACAAGAAGACAAAACGAATTTCTAATAAAACTGGACCAGCTATGAAGATTGAATTACTGGTCTCAATCTAGAATTCCAAATTCCTTTTTTATCCAAAACTTTTCACGGGACAATGTAATGTGACTTGGATAAAAATATCAAGGTCCAACTCCAAAAACAAGGGACCCAACTGATTCATTTAAACTCAGACCACAATTCTGGACGTGTATTAAAATTAGTACAATATTCATGACAGGTCCTCAGATATATTAATCACATAAAGCTGATATTTTTTAGTGTGAAATAGGAGATATATGTGGATGACTTTTTTAAATAAAGAATTTGTATTTGAAGGCATCTTACTATTGAAAAATCCATTCACATTTTGGCCATCAAAAAAGAATAGATAGAAGTGGATAGTTTGACATTATTTATGAAATACACCATAACTTTGGCTAAATAAGTCCAAATGCCTCCAATTTTTTTGAGGAGTTGTAAAACATTATTATATATAACTTTTAAGAATAAAATATCACTATATTCGACTGTATGGATGTCCAAATCATCGATCCAATTAGAGAGGTAGTTTTGGAATGCAAATTGCTCACCATCTTGGGCTATAAATACATCCCCTCATCTACTTTCAAAAGGGTTGACTTTTATGAAGAGAGGATAATCAATTGGCATGAACAAATAATTTCCAAAGGATTTGTACTACCTTCTATACTCATGTGTTAACTTGAGATACCCTTCTTAATCTCTTTGTTTTCATTTAATTTTTTGTTATTCATTTTTGTAATATTGTAAGTCTTTTTTTAATTATATTTTAATGAAAGTTTCTTCTTCAATATATATTATTCTCATCCACCTTATTTAGTTTAATATTAATGTTATTAAAATATTTCAAATCAAGTTAAAACCACTTCCCTTATTTTTCTTTCCCATTTAATCTAAAGTCAGTATTTAATTCCCTTTATCGTTTGTGTGTGTGTTCTACGCACCACTCATTCATTATCCCTTTATTTTTTCTAATCTTCTTAATTTATCATCGTAATCATTATAAACAGATTACTAATCATTTCAGTGTATTATTAAATCTCTCATTGGGGTGTGTTATAATTTAGGTATGTTAAGTGATTGAGTGGTTTTTCTCGATGAATACTCTTTAAATTAACATTGTGTATGTTGAACTTAACATGTCATGAATTAATGATTTTTTTGTTTATATTATGGATTACATGGATTATTGGAACCATAAATACACTAAAAAAATCTACTTCTGATTGATATTAGATTCCTAGTTGATTTATGTCTTGTATTAAAGCCTTAACTCTTAAGAATTCCAATCAACGTTATCTTGTGAAGTGGGTGTTAATTTAAATGAAATATAAAGAAAAGATCAAGGATATAACATGATGAACTACCTAATAATGAACTCATCCCAATATCTATCAAATTGTTAAATAAATCTTAATCAATCAATCATTTCAATTAATCTCTGAAAACAAACCGCCCTATCAAAATACAATCAACTAAAAACATTCGACTATTAAAATGTATCATCACCGAGGATTCGACCCGAGTGCTACTATACACATTAGCAGAGCACTGGAACCTTGACCGGCTAACAGGTGAAAAGTTTCCACACTTTTAGTGTCACATTCCCACCTCCATTAAAAAATATCATCCTCATAATTTGAAATTTTTCTTCGACAATAAATGGTTTGAAATAGAAATTATCTTTGTGGAAAACCCACATCAGAAATAAGGATAATAAAATTTTGTCTTAATAAGAGGGAAAGGGAAATGAAAAAGTCACCAAAAAATTATGATTTAGAATAGGATATCATTGGTTGAAATTAGAGACAAAAAATTGGAGAAAAAATGAAAATATCTAAAGGGATTGATTGAGTTCATCGATCACAAATGAGTAAACAATAAATGGAAAATTGAGGGACTCAAAGCCATAAATCTACGATGACTTAAAATATCATCGGTTAAATAAAACACGAGGTATTAGGATAACAAATATTTGGTTTTGAGATCCTTTAATTAATGTTTAATAATTAATTTCTTTATAGAATAAGAAAAAAAGGATACTTGAAAACTAGAGTTCCATCTTTTAAATAATTTCTACCACAAAATCATATTTCACTCTAAAAGATAATAAAACTAAAAAATATTCTATTTAACCTAATCATATAGGGTTTAAAAAAATGAATTTATAATTCATCTTTCATACAATTTCTTAAAAAAACTACATTATAAAAACTAGAATATCACGTAGGCCAGCGGTATGTGATGCACCCTTGTCGCCTGTCGGTTACGGGTTAAAGTCTCGCGGCCTTGCTAGACACGATGGGTTATCGCCCATTTTTTTGGGTTTTCCTTTTTATAAAAATCCAAAAAATAATCTTATGAAATTATTTAACCTTAAAAAATAGTATCCAATGTCAAAATTAATCAATTTCAACCTTTAGACTTATCCACAATACTTCTGTCGAAACTCACAGTCTAAAATTTATAAGGAAGGTCACATAATATACACGTTAATACCTTATTCATGTATTCTCTTAAGATATAAATTGTAATACCAGAACACCATATTGAATACGTTCATTCTTCTTTATTCCTTATGTAAAACATAGAATACTAGATATACACCTTAAATTAAAAAATGTTGAAAACTCTCAAATCTTTAATGAAATAGTACTGTAGTACAATCCTTATTTATTTCCATAATTCATATAACCAGTGCATCCTTGATTAAAAACTCAAATGAAATAATTATTAAATCCATAAACACAAATACATTAATTATTCCACTTCGATCATAGTAATAACTTATGCTTGACCTTGATCCCTTTGACTCTTATGCGCTGCATTTCCTTGACGCTTAGGACATTTATTTGTGTATTGCCCCATTTTAATATAGTATAAACATGGAATATTAGTCTTTTATTTATTCCCTTTTCATTATTTTTTTGATAACCCATTTTCCACCCTAACAACAAACACCCAGTCCTTTCAAGCACTTCACAGTGTGATTCTGTCCATAGTTATCACATATAGGAAAATCCTTCTTTCCCATCTTCTCTTTATCCATGTTTCTCTCTAGAATCCTCTTCTTCTCTAGCTTCCCTTCAAAGCCATAGAACTCAGATAATTCCTCAATTATCTTATTAACACATGATACTATTTCCTCATATGATGAGAATACATGGGAGGCTATTTCCCTTCTAAATGTTGGCTTAAGACCATCAAATAGATGGTCCTTCTTACTATTTGGATTATACGTATTGCTGGAGTTCTCATTCCTTCTACTAGGCACCATTTCTAAATGACGAAATACACTAGGTTAGATCATATCATAATTTATAAATCAAAAACTTGAAAAATTCTCAACATTTATTTATGATTTACACATATCTAGTCTCATAATCATAACATTGGTTTCTTTTCCGAAATATTTACTCACAAATCCTTTATAATGGTTTTGTAAAGAAAATGTGAATTATCCTAAGCGTATCCCCCAGGAGTATCAAATCAGGTGCACAGTAAGGCCTGTTGTCGTGTACTAGGATACCCTAGGTCAAGCTCGAAACTCTTTGTAAGAGTTTCCACTCCTAGGGACATCTGTTCTAGAGCCACATCCACTTGTAGTATCCAGATAGGGATGTATTGCTTGGAAAACTCACAAAATATATACAATACCAAAATAATTTGAAATTATTCTATACTAATCCTCAAATTCTATCTTAGGGTATTGTTTCCTAAGTATATTTTATGTAAATCTAGTTTCCAAGGTTATTTCTAAACTTACTCTCATACCAATTGTAACACCTCGACACCAGTTAACCAGAGCCGGTGTATTATTTTAATACATTGGAATGATTACAAGGAATCAAATCCCGAAGGACCGATCAGTTCAGCAGTCTTGGAAAATAGATTACATACAAGAACATTATATTAGACATTAAAACATTAAAAAACTACATAAATAATCCTTTTTGAAAGCAATTATTCTCTTAGCTTAACAATCCAAATCATTCATAATACACTTCTTGGAATCCTGGGAAAACAAAACATGACAAAGGGGTAATCTCAAATGCTTAATAAGGGTAAATAATTTAACGAAAGCTATAAAATTTTAAGGAAATTTGTGTAATAAAAAAATCCTTTTTAAACATAAACTTGAAAATAATATGAAAAAAATAAATCAAACATCACCTTATAAACATGCAAATGGATATTCTACTAGTTGAATAATCACATGTAATAACTAATTTAATAAGGAGGTAATGCATAATTCCAGACATCATAACCACAAAGTCATGGCCTCGTGCCAAGAATACAAATAAAAATTTTGTTAAGGCCTTATGCCAAAACACTAATTTGTCTCATGTGACCCACCAATGCATAGAGGGGCTATAGCGGGCCCCACCCGTCACTTACTAAGTCCAATGCATTTCTCATATGAATAGGGTGAAACATAACATAAATATTCATATTAAAACTAACATACAAAATGTTAATACTTTAACCATAAACCATGAATGGTATAAAAATAGAACATCCATAGTCAAACATATCACAAATCATCCAAATACAATATGGAATATTTTATTATAATTAATCAATCTCAATTAATATAAATATCTAGTAAAGGATGTTGTCATAGTTGAAAATTATCAGTAAAACTCTTTGAGAGAAATATACATTTTTCATGAAATCATTTAAAAGTCACATAATTTATAAAGGAATAAATTTAAAAGATATTTTTGAATCAAAGTTTCCCATACCATTTTGAAACATTTTAAAGAAATTAATATTTTAAAACATTCAAGTCCAAAAAAATAAATCCTTAAAACCATTTTGAGAACATGGACAATAACGAGAAAGATTTAGAAGAATAAATATTTAAAAAATTTAAAATAATGTTTTTGTTAAAGAGTCCCCTAAAAATATCCTTTTGAAAACTCTTTTATGAAACATGGAAATGGATAGTAAATATGTCCCAATAAATACTTACACATGAACAATCTCAGATATTAATGAGATTGAGGAATTAACCCTTACCTTGTACATTCCTTTAGTCAATGGTATGTTTAACCTCTTGTATAATGACCATAGTATATTATTAAATTAAAATAGAACAATATTAATATTTATGATATCATATATGATTCATTTATTACATTACACAACTCATTTAATAATAATTTCCATGTTAAAGTAACATTTCAGGTAATAATTGCTTTCTTTATCATATATATTTTAATTTGTTATTCTTGATCATATCACTTAGATCATGATTTAAATAATTTAAGAATATAAAAAATGATTTATATAACATTTACATTCAGAATATAAATATGTATAATATATAGATATATGAAATGGAAAACACCGTTTATGGAGATGGTAGGCCGTACGTATCATAAACGCTGTTTCTGTTTTCATATCGTATTGAACGGAAGTAAGTGAATGAGATGAATACACACACACACAAATATATATATCTAGTATAATTATTATTTCATATATTACATACTCATTAATAATATATATTTTTATAATCATCGTTGAATGGTGAACATTGAATTGAATTTTATCGCGTCCTGGAGACAGTAAGCCGTACGTACGCACGAGCGATGGAATCATTCTATTGATGGTGAAGTCATATGTAATTGGATGATATATTATATATAAAAAATAATTAACATTCTATATTTATTATTTACATCAATTATACTCATTATTAAACCCATCTTATTAATGAAACGTTGATGAACAAACTATACCACGACATGGAGACGGTAAGCCGTACATACACACATTTGGTGACTTTGTCATTCATAGGATGGATTGAATAATGAATATGGTTGTACCATATTTATAATAAAATCTTAGTGTGTAAAAGGTATTGGAGTTATTATTTTGGTATGTATGAAACCAAGAAATAAGAAGTGGAAGAAGAAAAGAACATTGAAAGAGGTGATGAAATAATTACATCGTATTCAAGTGTTTCCTTTTGATTTGAACAAAAGGGATCCTTAGGATGGATTTCTGATCAAAGTAAGGAATATAGGATGAGGTAAAGGTAGTTGGGAGGATATTTCAGTAGGGGTTTGCTGAGCCAAATGGATTTGGAGGTGTTAAATTAAGAGAAGGTGAAGTACCCTTTTATAAGAGAGGTGAGGGTCACTTTACGAGGAGCTTGAAATATTATTTTACTATAAAATAATTTTCGGTTTCTATTGGATCCAAATGGATTTATTTCAAGGATAAGGTTGGTATATGTAGAAATCCTATTAACCAATAGGTTTTAGACAAGTTTAAGTCACTATATTAGCCTTATCTTGTGGATTTAACTCTTAGTTAAATAGTTTAACATTTATTGTGTCTCCTTGTATTTTTATATTATATGGTTAATAAAATTACTATAAACTAACAAGAATAAAAAATTGGTTCATTAATGAAATATATATCATTACATATGTTTTTTGGACTAACCTTAGATTCTTAGGAATATTATATCATTTAATAAGATATTATTTGTTTTAAAAACCCACTTTTGTCAATTTTGACAATATTTAGCATTTGGTTTTCGTGAAAGTACAAATAACATTATTACTTAGAAAAAAATACATTAAATCAACCCTAAAATGTCATATTAACATATATAATCAGTTTAATGCATCAAAAGTCTAAAATTACATTTATTTGGACATTTATAATATCCATTATTTTAATCATTCATTAATAAGGTAATTACTGCATCATCATTGTGTCATAAATAAATTTAATAATTTAATGTCTAAAAATTTAAAATAAAATACCACGATATAAGAAATCATTTTATATTTCTAATGAATATTTATAGTTGAATTCATCTTATGTATCACCCTATATTAAAACTCTTTTAGTTATTAAAATTTGAAATTATCACTTTTAACTCTTCTTTAAATAAAATAATAATAATTGTCTTAATCTAATCCAAGTGGATAAAAAGGGATCATATTTTATACCTAAGGTTTATTTTTGTCGAAATACACTTATCCAATAGAATTATGACATGTGTTAGGGTAATTTTAATATCATTTTTACCTTTAATTACCCTATTTACTTTTAACCGTGGTAAATAAAATTCAAAAGTTACTATTCACCAAAAAATATTTTCATCCAATTGAACACAATTTTACTTAATTATGTCAAAAATTTCTCTCATATTTTTGAAATTCAATTCACAGAAGGGGTAAACTTAAATTTTATGCCAATTTGTAAATGTGCCTAGATGGTTGGTAAAATGCGTTAAATTGTTCAAAATTTTTTATATATCTAATCTTATTATAAAACGACTCTAATGAATTAAATTGAACTTATATAGGTATTATGTATCTATTTTTATTGTAAAATAAATTTAAATAATAATAATAATTATTTAAATAAAAGTTGGTTTTAAACAATAACATAGTGTTTTTCACTGTTTATCAAAAATTGAAAGTTTTCAGAAAAAAAACTAAAAATTCACCCTAAGAAAATTTGATATTACAAATCCAGAAATGATTTCTATTTTAAAAAATTAAAAAAATATAAGTTTCATTAATTAATTTAAAATTAATTCTTGTTGTCAAAACTAGAAAGCGGGTTTTTGAGAAGTAAAAACTATCAAAAGATTGATATGTGTTTTTGTCCGATTTAAATGTAAAATTACTTCCAATGACAAAAAATAGATTAAATGCTAAAAATATAATCTAATTATAATTCAAAACCATTCCACTGTATAATTTTACACATTAAATTATTTTTATTAAAAAAGTTGTTTTCAATTAAAATTTAGTATTTTTCACAATTCATCAAAATATGAATGTTATGAGAAAAACACAAAAAATTTATCCAAACTAAATTTTTATGTCCTGATTCTAAAGAAGAATTTTATTTTTTCAAATTTAAAATATAAAAGTATCAAATATTGGATTTAAAAAGGGTTCACCATTAATAGGCCGTAAAATTGTATTTTTTGAAAAAATACTTATTTTATCTGAAAAATTGAATTTGTTCTTATATTATGTATAATAAACACATAATATGGATGTTAACATTATATGGAGTATTCAAAATTCATTTAATTCTATTCATAACCGCGTTTTCAACGACTAGTCTAGTAAGTCATGGTGCGATCGAACTCGATGTTTTGTGTAGTGCAAGCTATTGAATTACTTTAAAGAGATAACGTAATATGAAATCTTGGGGTGTTACATATACCACCTATATATTTATTACATGCGAGAGATATTGTATATACTTACTCTATAAGGATATGTGGAACACATCATTAATATGAGACAAATTTGGTGGGAGTGGTAGTTGATAGAATACTACATTATTTTGATCAAGAATATCAAAGGGACCAATGTATCGATGAAATAGATTTCCCACATTCCCAAAGATAATGAATCTATTTGTTGAAGATATAATTATGAAAAATTTATCTCCAAACTAAAACTATAGGTCACATAGATTATTTTCAGCATAACTATCCTATTGACTCGATGCCACTCTGAGGTTTTTCTTAATAGTTTAGAACATTTATATAATTTCTTTGACTTGTTCAATTACCAATAGTTTACATTATCTAAATTCATCTTAACTTGTTTGAGCAATACATTTATTCTTTTCGAGTGCTTCATAAGGACCCACTTGAATTCTATAATGGAATATACTATTGTATGAGAACTCAAAAAAAGGAAGATATTGATCCCAATCTTTATTAAAGACCATAGAGAAAGATCTCAATATATCCTCAAGTGTCTGGATATTAATTTTGGATTTCTCATCAGTATAGAGGTGACAATCCATACATAAATTCAACTCAATGTTCAAGTAATGTTAAATAAATTTCTGTAACTTTGAGGTGAGACTCATATCTTTATCTGATATAATCTATAGTGGTGTTCCTTGCAGGTTCACCACTCCTATAATGAATATCTTTATATGTTGTTCAAGTAATAATTCATCCCTAATGGTGATGGGGTGAGAAATTTTTATAACACATCCCTCTATAGCCCACATGACTAAATTTCAATTTAATGCCTTTGGGATACCAATGAAAAAATCCATGGTGATGTTCTTCTATTTCCATGTATGAATGGGTAACGGTTGCATCTTCCCCTTTGACTTTTACATTTGAACCTTCACTTTTTGGCATACCAATCACACTGATGTATATTAAATAATATTATTTTTCATGTTGTCTCACCAATAGTGTTATCATAACCCTTTATATATCTTTATAATACCTAGGTTAATAGATATTATTTATCTATAAGAATCTTTCAAGAACTCTTTCTTTATATCAGGATCTAATGTTATACTAAATTTTTCCCCAAATATCACAAATTATTCTTTTTAAATGATTATCTCTGAGTATTAACCTTTTCTTATTAATTCATCCATAATTTTTGACTTCATATCCTCCCTCTAAGCTTCCTTAATCTTCTCTATAATATATACTTGAACAATAATTTATGAATTATAGGATGGTGTTCCTTCCTTTATGAATCCCATTACTATTATTTTCATGTCTACGAATATCGAATCCTTCTCAACACTCATCATGGATAAGGTTATATGATATTTTCTACTTAGATTATTGAATACCTTATTCACCTTTATTATATGTTATGGGATTCAGAAATCATAGTCCTTGATCATCTCTAGACATATTCATCGGCATATGTTGAGCTCTTTTTGTGTTAATATATACTTTAATCTCTAATTTTCTGTATATATGTAATAATTATTTCTATAGATATAATGCATAAACATATTTAATGAGAATATTACTACATTTAACTCCTGCTCATGTATCAAATAATTTTTCTCATGAAAATTTAATTTTCATGAGGTATAGTCTATAAATTTGTAATATTTCATGAGTAAACAATCCAATACCCTCTTTCATGCACCTCTTTATATCACAAATCCTTACCCACTTTAGGGTAGTGTGAGTACATGTAGAGTTATAAGCCTCTTCTTTAATTAAATGAAGCTCTCTTAATATTCATTAGTTAAGACAATCCTTACCCCCTACCGAGTTATCTTGGTTTTTGGGTTTTCCAATTAGGAGGAATTCATCAAAAATCATAGATAATACCTAGATAATTTGAGGAAAACATTGATCTTTGGTATAAATCTTGGTTTTTTCCCTTCCTCAATCAAAAGTTTCTTATAAGGATTCATAGATATCCCCTTTCTTGTGATAATATACACCATGAATGTCACTTTCTATATCCAAAAGTCACATCTACTATAATTTACATATATATTCTCCTTTCTAAATGTATTTTTCAAAGTACTAATAGGCTACTCATATTCATCCTTACTTTTGAGTGTACAATAATGTCATCTATAAACACCACCACAAATGTTTTGAGGTAATCTCTAAAAACTATATTCATCAATGCCATTAAATTTTCTAGAGTCTTTGTGAGTATTAATGGGATCCCTATGAACTCATATTGTCCTTAAATCTTATTAAAGGTTGTCTTGGGAATATCCTCTCTCCATGCCTTTAATTGGTCATATCATAACAAAATATCAAATTTAGAGCATTATTTATCCCCACACAATTGTTTAAAAAACTCATTAATCCATGATAAAAGATACTTGTTATTTATCATGATCCTTTTTAGTTCATGTTAATCAATGTTAAGACCCATTAACTCATAATTCTTCCTAACAGAGAATACCAGTGAAACAATTTTCCGTATTAACTTATGGCCACTTATTAAATTCATACAGTTTAATGGGGTCCATTTTTTAGAAACTCTTTGATTTGGGTAGAGCTTTGGGTATATATTTGACTGATAACTCAACCTTTTGATCCATAGAAATACTAGGAAACCATTTGTGGAATACATTAGGATATTACTTTATAATTGGAATATATTGAAGGATTATACTATCCTTTATCTAAATTATTTTATCTATATATTGTTACTTATAAGGAAAGAATAACCATTTTTGATAAAGATTTTCTTAAATATATTCATAATTCTCCTCTCAATTTTATTAAATCAAAGGATGATTTGGGATATGGAATGTGATATTATTCTCTCATAATTTGATGTTAGCCTTATATGAATACAATAAATCCATGCCTAGTATAGCATAAAATTCCACAAAAGGGAGTATAACATGGTTTTATAGGATATTATTCCCACAAATGTTATTTTTTTAAGAGATATATACTAGAGATGTAATAGTTTCACTACTCGGTTTTTTAATAGATAACTCGGATACCTTGTATTAAGGTGGTATTGGAATATTTCTACTATACTTTCCTGATATGAAAGAATTTTTCTAAGTAGAATTAAATTGAATGAATAATAAGTGAACCTATCATGACATCATTTTCATGGTCCACCTCAGAGTTAGTGATAACATAAACTTGTAATTTATCTATTGGACTTCGAGGCTATTATTTTTGGTTATCCCTAAAGAACCTCATCCTCACGCACTGAATTTCGTAGTTTCCATGTAAATTAAAATTTAATCATCGGAATATAGATGGTTTATTGGTGGGAACCCTCCTTTATTCCATTAGACTAGTCAAATTTTTAATCTCCCTTCAAAATTAATTAGCTTGATACCTCTGTTATTTACACTTGGAACATATCTCTATTAACTTGAAGTAGTTTCCTAGATACTTCTTCACACACTTATGTTGTGTATATAGTTGGATTTTCTTCCCTTCATGATATTTATCCATTGTTAAACTAGAATTAATATCCATCTTTATTTTTATCTCTAACAACTTAAGACTATTAAGAATAACTAATCTACATCTCAAATTTAGGGGTACTGTAACACCCCAAGCTTCCACGGTATGCTTCTCTTTGAATAATATAATAGCGCGTATTGTACGCAACTTCGAGTTCTAACACACACCACAACCAATCAAACTAGCAATTATGAATAGTAATAACCACTTTTTGAAAATTTATACATTTTATCTTTCAAAATGGACTTCATTTTTGGATTTCTAATATCGAAATTATCTTAGGGTGATTTTTTGGTACTTTTCTGATAACTTTCATATTTTGATGAATAGTGAAAATTACTAAACTTTAATTAAAAACAACTTTTTTAATCGAAATAATTAATATTGATAAATTATGAATTTTATTGGTTTTAAATTATATTTAAAATATATTTTTACAATTTAATACAATGTTTGTCATTGGACAGAATTTCACATTTAAACAGGATATAAACAAGTGTCAATCTTTTGATAGTTATTATTTCTTAAAAACACGTTTTTTGTTTTGACAGCGGGAATTAATTTTAAATTAATTTATGCCACTTCTGTGTTTAGAATTTGAAAAAATGGATTCCATATTTGGAATCAGGATGTCCAAAATTTTTAAATATGTAACTCTTATTTTTAGATATTTTGAATAATTACTTCAGCAAATATTTTATTTACCATGATTAAAGGGTAAATCTGGTAAATTAGGGTAAACAAATAATATTATAATAATATTAAATTACCCTAAAACGTATCCTAACCCTATTGGATGATACATGTCCGGCCATGGGCATCTTTGGGGCGATTTGGGGACCCCATAGAGCCTCTTGTAAGTGATAATGACACTTTATATTAATTAAGATAAAGTAAATACAAAAATGACATAAGCATATATCTTTTAGAAAAACAATTTTTACATATGGTTATATATGTTATATTTTCGACTATAAATATTCATTAGAAAGATAAAACAATTTGATACATAATGATATTTTATTTATAATTTTACGACATTGAATAATTAAATTTATATATGACACAATAATGATGCAGTATTTTCCTTATTAATTAAAGAATAAAATAATTGGTATTATAAATGTTAAAATAAATATAATTTGAATGTTTTGATGCCACCAAAGAATTTCATTGGTTAATATGACATGTTAGGATTTCTTAAATGAATTTTTTTCGAATTACTAAAGTTGTTGTGACTTTCAATAAAATCAATTATTGAATAGTGTTAAAATCGGAATAAATGAGTTTTTAAAACAAATATTATCTTATTAATTGATATTCTATTTCTAAAAATCTAAGGTTCGTCCAAAAGACTTATATAATGATAGGTGTATAATTAATGGACCACTTGGGGGTCGATTGGAATTTTATAATAAGTTTATTAACCATATAATATAAAAATACAAAGAGACATGGTAAATGTCAAACTAATTAAAACTAAAAGATAAAGTTAATAAAGTGACCCAAACCTATCTAAAACCTATTGGTTGAGTGAATTTCGACCCATACCCACCCTATCCTTGAAATAAATCAATTTGGAGCCATTATAAACAGAATATGAATTTATTATAAAGTAATATTTTAAGTTTTTCCTAAGGTACCCCTCACCCCTCTTATAAAAGGGCACTACCCCTTCTCTCTAATTCACACCTTATAATCCATTTGGATCAGCCAAAACCTAACCAAATACCCTATTTACTATCCTACATTCAATATAGATGCCTTATTTTGATCATAAATTAAACCTAAGTAGACATTTTGATCAAATATAAAGGTAGAACCCGAAGAAGAGGTAATGATTTCACCACCCTCTTTCAAGTTCCTTTCTTCCTCCACTTCCTTTTTATTTGTTGTTTCCATTCTAAAATAATAACTCTATTATCATATATACACTGTGATGTTATTATAATTATGGTACAACCAAATTCATTATTCTATCTACCCTTTTATTGACATGTCACCATACGTGCGTACGTACGGCTTACCCTCTCCACGTCGTGGTGTAATTGTTATTAAATACATTATTATTTGGATGTGTATACTAATGATGTGTATTTGATGTAAATAATAAATATAACATTATAAGGATTCTGTATATATGATATAACATCTAATTATATATTATTTTAATATCAAAATATTGATATTTTTGCTCGTGCGTACGTACGAGTTACCGTCTCCACGACACGATGAGATTAATTTCCAAGTTCACAATTCATCGATGATTATAAAAATGTATATTACTATTAAGTATGTAATATATGACATAATAATGCTAATGTATATACATATTTATATATATAAGTATTTATGTACTTACATATATCTTATTCACTTACTTCTGTTCAATACTATATGAAAACGGAAACAATGTTTATGCGTACGTACAGACTACCGTCTCCATAAACGGTGTTTTCCATTTCAAATATATGTCTATTTTACATATTTATATTCTAAATATATATGATATATAAATCACGTTTTATATTCTTGAAGTTTTTAAATCATGATCTAATTGATACAATCAAGAGTAATAAGTTAATACACGTACGATAAATAAAACGATTATTACCCAAAATATTAATACAACATGAAAATTATTATTAAATGGGTAGTATAAAGTCATAAATTAATAATGTATGATACCATAAATATTAATATGGTTCTGTTACAATTTAATAACATTCTATAGTCTCCATACAGGAGGTTAAACATACCCTCGACTAAAGGAAAGTGCAAGGTAAGAGATTTTCATCTCACTCCTTATTCCCGTGAGATTCATGACATATTGACACTATTACCTTTTGTGTGGTGTATGTACTGCCCATAATTGTATTAATTTGTGTAATAAACTTTAATTTATGTTTATTTACATATTCATTGTATGATACTTTTTTCATGGGGTGTATGTTTCGTAAGTTACCTAATTGATAAGGTTTTTTTTCACAATCTCATTATTATCCGAGATTGTTTATGTGCAAGTATTTACTGGTACATTTTTATCATCCATGTACATTTTTCATAAAAATGATTTCAAAATGAATATTTTAAGGATTTGTTAATGGTAATCTTTATCAAGATCATAATTTTAAATGTTTTAAAGATTTATCTTTCTAAATCTTTTTAATTAATGTCCATGTTTTCAAAATGATTTTAAGGATTTATTTATATGAACATGAATGTTTTGAATGAAAATCCTTTTCAAAAGATTCAAAGTGTTATATGAAACTTTTATTAAAAAATCTCTATTAATGTAATTCCTTTATAAATGTGTGACTTTTAAATGATTTTACAAAAAGGATATTTCTCTCAAAAAGTTTTACTCATCATTTTCAACTTTGTCAGCATTCTTTACTGGATATTATTTTTGATTGAGGTTGATTTATTATAATACAATCTTCCATATTGTATAGAATGAGATATGATATGTTTGATTGTGGATGTTCTATTTTTATACCATTCACAGTTTATGGTTAATGTATTGAAATTTCATATGCTAGTTTTGAGATGAATGTTTATGATATGTTTAAACCTTTTCATATGAGGAATGTATTGGACTTAGTAAGTGATGGGTGGAGCCCGCTATAGCTCCTTGATGCATCCGTAGGTCTCATGAGACAACTAGATGTGGAATTGGCCGAGACCCATTCCCAATTTTATATATGGTTTTGGCCGAGTCCTTAATCATTTTTAAACGTCTCGACTGAGGCCTTGAAAAAATGTTTTAGAATGTCTGGAATTATACTTTCCCTCATTATAGAAATAATATTGATGGTTCATGTGGTCATTTGACTAGTAGAATACCCATAATTATGTTTTATTATGGCATTATTTACTATGCTCATATTCTTTCCATAAAAGTATTCATGTTTATTGTTGGTAAAGGCATGTGGTTTCAATTATTCACCATGATTAATATTTATGTCATTCTCCACTGTATTACTTACCCTTACTGAGCGTTTGAGCTCACCCCTTTCTTATGTTTCATTTTCCATGGATTACAAAAAGTGTATTATGATTGATAAGCAGGGTTAATCTAAAGGTAATAATGGAGTTCTCAAAGAAATATTTATATTGTGTTTTATGTTTGAAATTGTAATGTAATGTTAATGTATGTAATCTATTTTCTAAGACTGTTAAACCAATCGGTCCTTTGGGACTTGATTCCTCGTAATCATGCCAATGTTATGTAATAATGCACTAAATATGGGTAACTGGGGTCAGGGCGTTACAGTTGGTATCAGAGAAAATTTAGCAATAACTTTGGAAACTAGATTTAGATAAACTCTGATTAGATCACATTACCCTAAGATAGACTTTGAGGATTCGTATAGTGGAACATCCTATAATTTTGGAACTGTAGAGATTTTGTGAGTTTTCCATGAAATACACCCCTAACTAGATACGAGCAGGTAGAGGAAGCTCTGGCATAAATGTACCAAGGGGTAGAACACAAAAACACCACTTTGATCTAGACTCGAACGAGAACTGGTGCACGACAACGGGCCTTATTGCACTCTTAGTTACGAAACTCCTGGGGGATATGCTTATGATAATTATAGTTTTCTTTAAAAACCACTATGAAGGGTTTATGGGTATATATATCCTCAAAGAAAACATTTTTTTGTGATTATGGATTATATCCATAAACTGTTCAATGTATGTTAGGTATTTTACATGTTTGGAATTATGAATTACAATTCATAAACTGACCTAGTGTATTCCATTCTTTAGAAATGGAACCCAGTAAAAGGAATGAGAACTCCAACAATACGTATGATCCAAAGAGTAAGAAGGGTCATATAATTCATGGTATTAAGAAAAATTTTTGAAGGGAAATATTCTCCCATGTATTCTCAACGTATGAAGAAATAATATCATGTGTTAGTAAGATAAGTAAAGAATTCTCCGAGTCATATGGCTTTGAAGGGAAGAAAGAGAAGAAATAGATGGTAGAGAGAAAGATTTATAAATATAATAGGGGAAAGAAGGATTCTCCCATATGTGATAAATGTGGAAATAATCACCATGGTAAATTCTTGAAGGAAATTGGAGTTTGTTATAAGTGTGGAAAAAAAGGACACCAATTACGTGATTGCAAGGGTAAGAAAAATTTTTCAAATGTAAAATGCTTCATCTGCAATGTGTTGAAACACTATGCGAATCAATTTCCCATTCATAAGAGTATACCACGAATGATGTTATTGGATAATAATAAAGTTATGATACTACCTCAGATGAAGATTAATGACTAGTGTTCTTATGTTGTTATTATAGAATTATTTAATTTGAGTGGTATATCTACAATATATTGGTTATATGAGTTATGGAGATAAATAAGGATTGTACTGGAATACTATTTTAATGAGGATTTGAGATTAAATGGTTCTAAGAAAAGTGACTTAATAGTAAGCTACACTTTTTGTAAAAATACATAGTTGAAGGAAATGAAATCCTTAATATGGTCATGAAAATGAGGTAGTGATTTTGGAATAAGAGATGGTTGATTTGGATAAATTATATTGGATATTCTTGACTAACTTGAAACCGATTAATGATTTGTTTATGTTGGTCGGAGTGGACACTCAAGAGGGGGGGGGGGGGTGAATTGAGTTCCAATTAAAATTTCTGTTTAAAAACTTTGTCTTAAAAACCCCCAATTAAAACACAGAATTAAACTGTAGTGAATTTATATCAATATAAAGGTTCTATTAGGTTCTCAAGGGATTGATTATTTCCCAGTTAATCAAATCAGAAGAATTGATTAACTTTTGAAACTAACTTACTGATTTACAACTAATATAAAAACTTGCGAGTTTAATTATCAAAGTTACTTTTAAAAAAGTTTTGGTTTTAAAGTAATTAGTAGCGGAATAAAAAAGAACTTTGAATATAAATAAGCACAACATATTTAACCAAGAGTTTAAGTCTCAAGATGAGACTTAGTCCTCTCAAAACTTTATATAAAAGTGATCCACACCCTGGATCGGGGATAAACAACAGTATACAACTGTCTAGGTCACACGACCTCTACCACTATTATCCGTGGGAACAAAAGCAACAGCACCGGCTGTCCATGTCACACACGGCCTCTACCACTATCCCAGTGGGAAATACAAGATGTAAGAGAGTTGAGTGAGGATTTACAAATCCTCCAGTTACAGTACAGGAGACAGTGTGTGTGGAAAATACAGCATATAACACACACTGCTCAATATGTAAAAAGATAAACCACAGAGAAAATATTTAGATTTTAGAAATGGCTCTAGTGATTGTCGTGCAGTTCTGGAGTCCATTGATTGATCAAAATTCGCTCTGAGTCCTATTCTGGTTTTTGTTAGGAAAACAAAATATATTCTGCTTCCTTGACTTCCAGGTGTAGAGACAGTTGATGAAGCTCTTGTGTTATGTTCTCGTTCTCAGCTCTTCACTAGTATGCAATAATGAATGAGTTCTTCGTGTAAGTTCAGTCGTCTCTTTGCATTCACTCTTAGTTGTTCTTCCAGCACACCTCGTGGAATGTATGTCTCTATGTATTCGTCTATTCATCTCTGCTTTGTAGTATCACATCCTTCCTTTATTTAAAGCACGAGCTCCGGCAAAAGATGATTTACTTTTTGCAGGTACGAGGTACGGTTCCCTGACATCCAACAAACCTCATTAAATAAATGACAGAGCATTATAATATTCCTAATATGACTGTTGGTTAGATTAAATAAAGATAAAGAAATTAAAGCAGTGTCGGGTTCTGTCTCTGGAATGGTAGCTCTTGATATCGGTAGACTTGTGTTACGGTAGGTGTCTGTATCGGTGGACTTCATTTGTAACGGTAGACTTTGTTTCGGTAGCTGCAACTATAGACTTGATCACATCAGTAGCGGTGGACTTGTAATGGTAGCTGTGGCTATGCCTTGTATCGGTAGCAGTATGTCCCTATCGGTAGCTTCCTTGATGTATCGGTAGACTTTGCATATCGGTGGACTTCAGCATATCGGTGGACTTCAGCATATCGGTAGACTTCAGCATATCGGTAGCTCTGTATCAGTAGCTGTTGACTTCGATGTAGCGGTAAACTTGAGTATCGGTGAACTTGATGTATCGGTGAACTCCATATCAGTAGTTCTATTCGATATCGGTAGCTCTAAGTCATAACGGTAGCTACTGTTCTGTATTGGTAGCTATAAACTGTTTAAGCATTCTATTGGAAGAATGTGTTAGGTCAGAGTACATATATCCAAAAGACTTATATTAAGCATAATTGAAAGTAACAACATATAATAAAGCATATTTGAGATGTATCAAACATAATTAAGATATAAATAAAATATATTTGGGATTATCAAAATATAATAAAGCAACTCAATTCCCAGAGGGTTCAACAATCTCCCCCTTTTTGATAATCACAACTTATACCAAAAATGAAGTAGTATTAGAGAGAAATATATCAGAAATGATAACAAAAAAAAAATAGTATCAGAGAAAAAAAATGGAAAAGAAATTATCATGAGAGGAAAAGGTTCTTTTGTTTTGTTCAGAACAAAACTTCCATATTCCTCCCCCTTTCAATTGTACTGCAAGATGCTCTCTTAAGTCTTATTTTCTCAAGTATCAGATTCTCATTCCCCCTTTGTTAACTCTTAGGTATCATTTCGTATGTGCTCTCATTTTCTCCCACTTTGTGATTAACAAAAAGAAGGGTAGTATAGAAAAGATAAATATTTACAGAGAATAAATGACAAAGTAATAGAAACTCAGTAAAGTAGAGAATGAAGAGGAATTTCATTAATATACAAAAGGTACACTGATAAAATCATAACAAAAATAAAAATAAAAAATAAAAGTGAATCCTATCAAAAAGATCTAGAAACAATCAATCCTCCTCTAGAACAGGTGTCTTTCCCTTAGAAGTAGCAGAGGTTTCAGGTGTAGGGTCAGCAGAGGGTTTCTAAATAGCTGAAGGCACAACTGGTGGTTCAGCTACAGAAACTGTACCGGATCTGAAATCTGAGCTCCTTTGAGTGATCATTGGTGTCAAGCTCCTGATGGCTTGAACTGGAGACAATTGAGGAGTACTCCCAGAGGCAGAAGCAGGAAGGGCAGGAGGTAAAATCACTGGTCTGGCATCTACATGCAGGAAGGGAAGCAACAGGTTTCTGAAATCAATTATAATTCTTCCTCCTCTCTCCATTGTAGACACAAAATCATCCCTATTTTCAATGAATTTGTCCAAAGCAGGAGTAAGCTCCCTGAGCTTACTAACCTGTTCTCTGAAGGCTTGGGTAACTGGAGGTAACTTCATATTCTCAATCAATATTTTGAAATGGTTTGTCATTTGGTGCTTGGTATAATCCTTTTCAAAATAAGCATCCACCTTATTCTTGATTGCATCTTGAGAAGCAGTAGCTGCCCGTAGGTGATCATGAACAAAACTACTAACTTCCCTAGTGGTAGTAAGAATCTGAGTATCTGATGCACCACTGGGACTAGCCTTATCCAATTCTTCCTGAATAACAGTGCAGATCTAGTCAAGGTTCACACTGGAGTTGGATGAGGGAATAGGTTTCATTGAAAAAGCCACCGTCTTCTTGAAGGATTGAGTCAGACTACTAACGACCTTCTGAAAAATTTCCTCCTGGCTGTTCAGAGTCTCTTCAACTGACTTTTTAAAGGCCTCAAAAACTTCCACTAACTGTTTGACCACATCTTTGATATATCTAATGTCAGAGTTTACTTGATTTTGAGAGCTATGCATGGAAGTTAGATAAGCAATCGATTTTCTCAAGGCAACTACAGCTCCTGTTCAACTCTCAATCTGAGTGTGGCACACTTTAAGTTCATCCATCATTTCTTTCACAGGACTGAATACACCATATCCAAAGGATAGCCCAAGGGATTTCTCCACGCTTTTCATCTCTCCAACCATACTTTTCTTCATTTCTGCCACTGATTCCCTTATTGATTCTTTCAATTCAGCTTTGAAGGACTCAAGGTCCTCCTTGGTTGCCACATTTTCAGCCATAGTGGGTAAGGTAACTGATTCCTTTTAAGGTTGGTCTTCCTCATCTGAATCACCATAAGATAGTCCAAGAATCATATATCCAGGATCTGATGTCCAACCTTCAATTTCATATAGCACTGATACTGAACCAAGATTCTCCCCCTCACTTGGAACATTCTCTTGAGGTATCTCTTCCAACCGTCCTTCTTGAGGTAATTCTATAATTTCCTCTACAATTGCAGCAGATTCAATAGTCATTTGTTCTGAGTCATTAATGACTCTCTCATCAACAGGTGTTGCTGCTACTTCTTCCTGATCAGGCACTGTCCTGACTGTACTGACTATTAGAGGACTCAAACTGAGCTCTTTTTCAACATTTTCCTCATCATGTACTTCACCATCAGCCTCCTTTTCTCCATTAACATCATGATCAAATTCATTTGCCTCATCCTCCTCAGAGGTGTCCTTGACAACATACTGGAATGCTTCTTCTTCTTCTTCTGTAGTCTCTTTATCATTGTCCTTCAAGATAGTTTCTTTCTTTGGTAGTTCTTTTGGAGGGCTAGCTACTCCATAAGAAATAACTTGATGCACAGGACTAGGGGGTAAGTCTAGGTCTCCTCCTTCCTCAACTGATGTCTCTTCCTCCTCAGCTTCATCATCACTATAGACCAGTTCTGGCTCATCTGGTCCAAGACCAGGATCCCTCACATCCTTTGATCTAGAAGGATGATCCACAGGAGTATACGTGTCATAGATTTTTCCATTATCATTCACCCATGATTTCTTCCAAGGATTTAAACTGACTTTAATGTATTTACAGACAGTTCTTGTAATACAAAAGTTTTCCTTAACCACTACCATCTCATCCGGAGGTCCAACAAACTCTTTCACTTTTAGCATCACCGAAATCAGCTTTGAGAAAAATAGTGCATTTGATTTGGACTTCGGTCTAGTCATATCTTCCACTTGAACCATAATCAATCTACATAGATTGATTCTCACATTGTTATTCAGCCAATATAACAGATATATGTCTTGGAATCTCAAAGTGGAAAAATCTCCTCTTCTAGTACTAACAACATGCTGAATAAATTTAAACAACAACTTATCTTCTCCTGCCATCTCTGCAGCAATCACCTTTCTAGGGGTCCCATTCCCTGTAAGCTCCAGCAAAGCATCTTCATATTGAAACACATCACTGGTCGAAGGTACATACTTTGAGTAGAACGCATAATCTCCTTCATGGGGAACTCTTAAGTTCCTAGCCCATTCCACTGAAGTAAAAGATACTTCCTGACCATTCACCAAAGATATCATTCAACTTTCCTCCTCAGTATTTTCAAAGCGGACAAAATCATAGAACTGCTTCACCAGCTCAGGATAGTAAGGTCCATTGTTGTTTGCGAAATACTCAGTACAACCTTGTTCTTCTAAAACTTTAAGAACCAAGGACTTTCTCTCCATGAGCCATTCTGCACACACCTCTTTCTCAACGACAATATCTCGCTTTGAGAGATGCAGGTTTCTTGGATTCCTTCAAGCTGTACTTCCACTACCACTTCCACTGGTACTATCATTCGATACTTTCTGTCATTTTGCTTGCGGATCATCACTCCCATCTGTAACTTGGGGTCTCTTGATGTGGGCCATTACAGATTCGAGGTTTAGGGTTTTGCGTCTTGAGAGGGTTAGGTTGGAGGGATTCGAACCGACGAGTTCGCGGTGAGGTTGAGTGAAATATAGACTCGGTTTAATATCATTTAGGATCCACAAATAAAATAAATCATATATATAAAAAAACTTCGATGTCTCAGCTTTACAGAAGTTAAAACAGCGCGATATGTACCAGTAAAGTCTTCTAACAGTGAGGATGTCCTAACGGTGAGGTCTCCTAACGGTGAGGTCTCCTAACGATGAGAATTTTCTAACAGTGAGAATTTTCTAACGGTGAGAATTTTCTAATGGTGAGAATTTTCTAACGGTGAGAATTTTCTAACGGTGAGAATTTTCTAACGGTGGGAATTTTCCAACGGTGAGAATTTTCTAATGGTTTCAAGGGTAATTTATCATTCCTAATTCATGTCTAATGAAACTTAATCTTACTGAACATAAAGGCTTAGTAAAAATATCAGCTTATTGAAGTTCAGTGCCTATAAATTCAAGAGTTATATCACCTCTTTGATAATGATCTCTTAAAAGTGGTGTCTAACATCCATGTGTTTAGTTCTAGAGTGAGACACAGGGTTCTTGGAGATGTTTATCGCACTACTATTATCACAATTAATTGAAACATGTTTAAAAATAAATCCATAGTCCAATAAAGTGTGTTTCATCCACAGAATCTGTGCACAGTAACTACCAGCAGCTATATATTCTACTTCAGCAGTAGATAATGCAAATGAGTTCTGTTTCTTACTAAACCATGAAACTAGGGAATTTCCAAGTAAATGAAATGTTCCAGATGTGGTCTTCCTATCTAACTTACAGCCAGCAAAATCAGCATCTGAATAACTTATTAAGTCAAATGATTGTCCTTTTGGATAAAACAAACCCCAATTTGCAGTATACTTAAGATATTTAAAAATCATTTTAACAGCAAGTAAGTTTGATTCTTTAGGATTAGCTTGAAATCTAGTACACATACATACACTAAACATAATATCTGGTCAACTAGCAGTAAGGTAAAGTAAACTCCCAATCATACCTCTGTAATTAGTTTGATCAATAGGTTTCCCAGATTCATCAATATCCAATTTACAGGTGGTACTCATAGGTATATCACTTTCCTTAATACTATTCAAGACAAATCATTTTAATAAATCCTCAGTATATTTACTTTGAGTTAAAATAATACCATCTTTAGTTTGAAAAATTTAAAAACCAAGAAAGTACTTATGCTCTCCCATCAATCTCATTTCAAACTCATTTTGCATAATCTTTGAAAAATCAGTACATAAATAATTTTTCGAAGATCCAAAAATAATATCATCAACATAGATTTGTACTATTAAAACATATTTTGAAATCCTTTTTATAAAAAGTGTGGGATCAGCTATTCCTTTTGTAAATCCTTTTGAAATAAAAAAGTTTGAAAGTCTTTCATACCAAGCTCTTGAAGCTTGTTTAAACCATACAAAGCTTTAGAAAGTTTAAAAACATGATTTTGAAAATGAGGATTTGAGAAACCAGGTGGTTGTTCTACAAAAACATCTTCAACAATAAAACCATTTAAAAAAGCACTTTTCACATCCATTTGATATAACTTGAAATTCAGATGTGATGCATAGGAAAGTAAGATCCTAATAGCCTCTAATCTAGCTATAGGTGCAAAGGTTTCCTCATATTCAATTCCTTCTTCTTGATTGTAACCTTGTGCAACTATCCTAGCTTGGTTTCTAATGATGTTTCCAGATTCATCAACTTTGTTTCTAAACACCCATTTTGTGCTTATGGCTATAGTATCCTTAGGTCTTTCTACTAATTTCCAGACTTTGTTTCTTTCAAATTGATTTAGTTCTTCTTGCGTATCCATTACCCAAAATTCATCATTGATAGCATCATTGATATTTTTAGGTTCTAACTGTAAAAGAAAAGCTTGATGTTCAACCTGATTTCTTAGAGAAGCTATAGTTTGTGTCCCTCTATCAAGATTTCCTACAACAGCATCTAAAGGATGATTCTTTAGAATTCTAGTTGATCTAGTAAAGGTAGGACTAGAAATTTCAGGTTCATCAATAGGTTGGGAATCAACAGAAGCAGGTTCTGGAAAATTTCCAGAACTAGACGTTTTTACTACAGGTCCACTATCCTTGTCATTAAGGTTCAAAATAGATAGATCATCTTCAAGATTTTCAAGAGAAGTCTTAGGCTCGTGTGGATCAGTTTCATAAAATTTGATGTGAACAGATTCTTCTACACATTTGGTTCTCTTTTTGAAAACTCTATAGGCTTTACTAGTTATAGAGTATCCTAGGAAAATTACTTCCTCACTCTTTGGTGAAAATTTGTCAAGATTATCTTTAGTATTAAGAATAAAGACTTTGCAACCAAAAACTCTGAAGTAGTTAACCTTGGGTTTCATACGGTTCCACAACTCATAAGGGGTCCTTTTAAGAATAGGACTGATCAAGACTCAATTGATAACATAACAAGCTGTATTTATAGCTTCTTCCCAAAAGTAAACAGGTAGGTCATACTAATTAAGCATAGTCCTAGCAATTTCCTGAAGGGTTCCATTTCTCCTTTCTACTACACCATTCTGCTAAGGTGTTCTAGGGGCAGAAAAATTGTGACTATAGCCACTGTGTGAGCAGTAGGATTAAAACTTGTGATTTTCAAACTAACGACCATGATCACTTCTCAGGGTTCTAATCTTAAGTCTACTAAAGTTCTCTACAGATTTGGAGTATTTAACAAATTAAGAACAAGCTTCACTTTAGTGAGCTAGAAAATATACCCAAGTATATCTAGAAAAGTCATCTACTAAGACATAGAAATAGTGCTTCCCATTTAAACTAGAAACTATAGATGGTCCAAATAAATCCATGTAAACCAACTCAAGAGGTTGAGAAGTTGAAACTTCTTTCTTTGATTTGAAAGAAACTTTATGTTGCTTTCCCTTTTGACAGGGATTACAAACTTTGTCTGCTGGAAATTCAAGTTTGGGTAGGTCTCTAACTAAGTTCTTCCTAGAAAGTTTTCTAAGTGAGTGTACATTGCAGTGTCCTAATCTTTTGTGCCAAAGCCAAGACTCTTTATGGAAAGAATTTAAACAAGTAATATTTTGATTTGCTAAATAATTCAGATCAACAACATAAACAATTTCATTTCTTAAGGCAAAAAATACTAAAACATTTTTAGAATTAAAAACATTGCAAGAATCATTTTCAAATTTAACATAAAAACCATCATCACATAACTGAGAATTACTTAACAAATTATATTTCAGTCCATCAACAAATAAAACTTTGGAAATCAATACTGAGTCAGTGTTACCAATTTGGCCCAAGATAATGATTTTTCCTTTTGAGTTATCACCAAAAGTGACAAACCCTCCATCAACTCTGACTAAGCTTTTAATGCACGAGAAGTCTCCTGACATATGTCTTGAACATCCACTGTCCAAATACCAAGTCTTTCTATAGGAGCTCCTTAAGCAGGTTCCCTACAAAACAGATTTAGACAGGAAATGATTTTGGTACCCAGATTTTCTTGGGTCCAGACAGGTTAGACAACAAAACTTTAGGTACCCAAATTTGTCTTATGGGTCTCATAAAATTTGTATAATCAACAGATTTTGAAAGGAAAACCTTATTAGATCCGTAACTATAAATATAACTAGTTGAGGCATATAAATGTTGAGAACTAGAACTATCAGTATTCTGTCCAGATTTAGGAATGAATTTAGTTTGGGTAAATTTTCTCTGTCCTGGTTGGTATTCTATACCAGTAGTGTATATAGGTGATATTTGTTTACCTAGCATCTGAGTAAGAGTATCTTTACCATTTGTAAACTTTTCTACGTCTTTCATAAGTTTCTCATCAGATAATTTCAGTTCAGTGTTTTCTTTAAGCAACTGAGCATTATTTTCCATTTCAATATCAAGATTAGATTTATGTTTAATAGTTAAAGCATACTGTTTCTTTAAACCTTTGTATTTGTCTTTCAGCTCATTACAGGTTTCTTCTAACATATCACAATATTCAAACAGTTCATATTTTGACATGTTTTCTGAGTCAGAATCATCTTCAGAATAATACGAATTTAAAGTAGGAGTTTCATCTATTACCTTTGATGTGTTAGTCATAAAACACATATTTTCCTTATTTTTGAGTTCAGTTTCAGAAATTTCAGATTCACTGGAACTATCCTCAGAAGCACTCTAAGTAGGCTTCATGGATTTCTTGCACTTATTGTCCTTGTATTCATATTTCTTCTTGTACTTCAACTTTGGACCGTCTGCTTTTATTTGTCCTTTCCTTTTGAACTCATATCAGACAACTTCATCTGATTTGTCAGGTTTATTCCAATCCTTTTTCCAATGTCCCTTGTTGTCATACTTTCCTTTTTAGTTTTATTTTCTGAAAAACTTTTTCTTCCTATAAAAATTATTAAACCTTCTGGAAATGTGAGCCATCTCAGCATCACTATCAGAATCACTCTCACTGTCTCCACAGCTTGAACAATCATTTATAGCTTGAATCTTCTCCTTATCTTTATTCTTTGAAGTTGAAGTCTTGAACACAACAAACTTCCTTCTTGGTTCATCATCTTCTTCTTTTTTCACCTTAAGTTCTTCTTCATACATCATCAACTTTCCAATTAATTCCTTGACTGGCAGTTCACCAATATCACAGGACTCTCTAATTGAGACAGAAGTTCCTCTCCATCTTTCAGGTAGACATCTCAGAATTCTCATAATTTGTTCCCTTGATGAAACATCCTTTCCCAGAGAAGTCATTGTGTTTACAATTTCATTAAACCTGAGATACATATCAGAAATGGGTTCATCAGGCTTCATCATAAAATTATCATACTTAATAGTATAAGTTTTCAATCTCATTTCCTTAACATTAGTTGTTCCTTCATGAGAAACAGCTTAGGTATCCCAAATTTCATAAGCAGTTTTACAAGCAGATATTATATTAAATTACTCATCTCCTACAGCATAGTATAGAGCATTCATAGATTTACATTTATTTTTGTAGGCTGTCTTGGAAGCTTCATTCCAAGTAGATCTAACAGTAGTAGGAATTTTATATTCCGATTCTATAGCAGTCCAAATATCAAAACCCATTCTCTCTAAATGAATTTTCATCTTGATTTACCACTGAGCATAGTTAGTGCCATTGAAAAATTGTGGTCTATTGGTAGCAACAACTTCAAGTCTATTATCCATGATAACTGACTTAAAGTAAATATTTTCAAGAGATAAAAATTTATAAATATCAAAAATTTTAAGATCTTTAAAATACAACTAAAATCACAGTTGAAAAACTGAGTACTTTAGAAAAATATTTAAATCTTCCTTTGATACCAAATGTTGGTCGGAGTGGACACTCAAGAGGGGGGGGGGGTTGAGTTCCAATAAAAATTTTTGTTTAAAAACTTTGTCTTAAAAACCCCCAATTAAAAGATAGAATTAAACTGTAGTGAATTTATATCAACAAAAAAGTTTTGTTAGGTTCTCAAGGGATTGATTATTTCCCAGTTAATCAAATCAGAAGAATTGATTAACTTTTGAAACTAACTTACTGATTTATAACTAAAATAAACACTTGCGAGTTTAATTATCAATGTGACTTTTAAAACAGTTTTGGTTTTAAAGTAATTAACAGCGGAATAAAAAATAACTTTGAATATAAATAAGCACATCAAATTTAACCAAGAGGTTCAGTCTCAAGATGAGACTTAGTCCTCCCAAAACTTTATATAAAAGTGATTGATACCCTGGATTGGGGATAAACAACAGTATACAACTGTCCAGGTCACACGACCTCTACCACTGTTATTCGTGGGAACAAAAGCAACAACACCAGCTAACCAGGTCACACACAACCTCTACCACTATCCCAGTGGGAAATACAAGATGTAAGAGAGTTGAGTGAGGATTTACAAATCCTCCAGTTAGAGTACTGGAGACAGTGTGTGTGTAAAATACAGCATATAACACACACTGCTCAATATGTAAAAAGATAAATCACAGAGAAAATATTTAGAGGTTAGAAATGGCTATAGTGATTTTCGTGCAGTTCTGGACTCCTTTGATTGATCAGAATTCACTATGAGTCCTCTTCTGGTTTTTGTATGGAAAACAGAATATCGTCTGTTTCCTTGACTTCCAGGTGTAGAGACAGTCGATGAAGCTCTTGTGTTATGTTCTCGTTCTCATCTCTTCACTGGTATGCAGTAATGAATGAGTTCTTCATGTAAGTTAAGTTCTCTCTTTGCATTCACGCTTATTTGTTCTTCTAGCGCAACTCGTAGAATGTATGTCTCTATGTATTCGTCTATTCATCTCTCCTTTGTATTAGCACATCCTTCTTTAATTTAAAGCACGAGCTCCAGAAAAAGATGATTTACTTTTTGCAGGTACGAGGTACGGTTCCCTGACATCCAACAAACTTCATTAAATAAATGACAGAGCATTAAAATATTCCTAATATGACCATTGGTTAGATTAAATAAAGATAAAGAAATTAAAGCAGTGTCGGGTTCTGTCTCTGGAATGGTAGCTCTTGATATTGGTAGACTTGTTTTACGATAGGTGTCTGTATCGGTAGACTTCATTTGTAACGGTAGAGTTTGTTTCGGTAGCTGAAACTGTAGACTTGATCACATCAGTATCGGTGGACTTGTAACGGTAGCTATGGATCTGCCTTGTATCGGTAGTGTTAATTCCCTATCGGTAGCTTCCTTGATGTATCGGTAGACTTTGCATATTAGTGGACTTCAACATATCGGTGGACTTCAGCATATCGGTAGACTTCAGCATATCAGTAGCTCTGTATCGGTAGCTGTCGACTTCGATGTAGCGGTAAACTTGAGTACCGGTGAACTTGATGTATCGGTGAACTCCGTATTAGTAGCTCTATTCGATATCAGTAAATCTAAGTCATAATGGTAGCTACTGTTCTGTATCGGTAGCTACAAACTATTTAACCATTCTATTGGCAGAATGTGTTAGGTCAGAGTACATATATCCAAAAGACTTATATTAATCATAATTTAAAATAACAATATATAATAAAGCATATTTGAGATGTATCAAACATAATTATAATATAAATAAAATATAGTTGGGATTATCAAAATATAATAAAGCAACTCAATTCCCAGAGGGTTCAATAGTATATTCCATCATTGTTAGAGTTTAAAAAATTTTTGGATAGAAGAATTATATCCAGTATTCTATAAGAAATAATGGAGCATGAATGTAATCAATATGGTTTTGTGGTAATTCAGGATGTTGCAGTGTTTTAAAAGAATACATGATCATGGTGTTCACATGTTATTATGTGGAAAGAAGGATCTTCATTGTGTTTAACTTCCTTATAAATTTTGGACTATGAGTTTGGATAGAAGTATTTTGGATAAGTCTAAAGGATTGTATGGATTAATTTTGAAATTGGATACTATTGTTAAGGTTATTTTTGTATTTTTATAAAAAGGACAACACACAGACTGTGTGACAAACCGTCACGTCGGACAAAGTTGCGGGAATCGAACCCACAACTATAGTGGGATTGGGATTTATTACCTACCACTAGCCTAAAAAAAATCTCTAGTTTTTACAAAATATTTTTCATCATTTAAATGATATATGTTTATATTTGGAACCCTATACAATTAGGATAAATAGAGTATTTTGGAGTTGTACTATTTTTTGGAGTGAGAGATGAGTTTGTGGTAGAAATTTATTAATGGATAAAACTCTAATTATAAAGTAAGTATATATCCTTATGATCTTATCCAATCTCATAAATAAATTCCTCAAAATTAAGAAAAGGAACTTATAACAAAAATGTTGTCCTAGATGGTACCTTAGATCATCACAAATTTATGGCTTTGTGATTGTTGGATATTTCATAGCCATGTTATCTACCTCTCTCCATGAGATATTGATGCTTAGATTTCTCTTCCATATCCATGTTTTCTTACATGGAACCCTAGTATGTGTTATTTTCGGTAACCTTCATACTTAGCAGTCTTTATTTTAAATAGAGGCCTCATTAATCCATTTTTCGATGTGGGATTTCAACTTAGATATTTTGAAATGTCAACCCCATGTTTCCAATACTGAGCATAAATTGCGAGGAATCAATTTATTGAATGAGGGTAGAATTTAACACCCCAAGATTCCACGGTACGCTTCTCTTTGAATAATATAATAACGTGTGTTGTACGCAATTTCGAGTTCTAACACACACCACAACCAATCAAACTAGCTGTTATGAATAGTAATAACCACTTTTTGAAAATTTATACATTTTTTCTTTTAAAATGGACTTCATTTTTTGATTTGGAATATCAAAATTATCTTAGGGTGAATTTTTGGTACTTTTCTGATAACTTATTTATTTTGATGAATAGTGAAAATTACTAAACTTTAATAAAAAAAACTTTTTAAATCAAAATAATTAATAGGTGATAAATTATTAATTTGAGTGAATTTAAAGTATATTTAGAATTTATTTTTACCCTTTAATAAATTTTTTGTCATTGGACATAATTTCACATTTAAACCGGACATAAACAAGTGTGAATCTTTTGATAGTTATTATTTCTTAAAAACACGTTTTTTGTTTTGACAACGAGAATTAATTTTATATTAATTTCTGCCACTTCTGTGTTTTGAATTTGAAAAAATGGATTCCATATTTGAAATTAGGATATCCAAATTGTGTAAATAGGTAAATATTATTTTTATAAATTTTGAATAATTATTTCAGTAAATATTTTATTTACCATGGTTAAAGGGTAAATCTGGTAAATAAGGGTAAACAAATAATATTATAATAATATTAAATTAGCCTAAAACGTGTCCTAACCATATTTTATGATACAGTTCCTACCGTGGGCTTCTTTGGGTCGATTTGGGGACCCCATGGAGTCACTTGTAAGTGATAATGACACTTTATATTAATTAAGTTAAAGTAAATACAAAAATGACATGAGCAAATATCTTTTAGCAAAACAATTTTTATATATGGTTATGTATGTTATATTTTCAACTATAAATATTCATTATAAAGATAAAAATATTTCATAAAAAATGATATTTTATTTATAATTTTAGGATATTTAATAATTAAATTTATTTATGACACAATAATGATGCAGTATTTTCCTTAATAATGAAGGAATCAAATAATTGGTATTATAAATGCTAAAATAAATATAATTTGAAAGTTTTGATTCTATATACTAATTTTATTGGTTAATATGACATGTTATTATTTTTTAAATTAATTTTTTTCGAATTAATAAATTTGTTAAGACTTTAACAAAAATCAATTATGGAATAGTGTCAAAAGTGACATAAATGAGTTTTTAAAACAAATATTATATTATTAATTGATATTCTATTTCTAAAAATATAAGGTTCGTCCAAATGAATTATATAATGATAAGTGTATAATTAATGGACCACTTGGGGGTCTATTGGAAGTTTATAGTAAGTTTATTAACCATATAATATAAACATACAAAGAGAAATGGTAAATGTCAAACTAATTAAAACTAAATGATAAGGTTAATAAAGTTACCCAAACCTATCTAAAACCAATTGGTTGAGTGGATTTAGACCCATAACCACCCTATACTCTAAATAAATCAATTTGGATCCATTATAAACCGAATATGAATTTATCATGAAATAATATTTTATGTTTTTCCTTTGGTGCCCCTCACCCCTCTTATAAAAGGGCACTCCCCCTTCACTCTAATTCACACCTTATAAGCCATTTGGCTCGGCCAGAACCTGCCCAAATACCTTCTCAATTATCCTAACTTCAACCTAGATGCATTATTTTGATCAGAAAGCAAACCTACGGAACCCTTTTGATCAAATCAAAAGGAAGAACCCGAAGAAGAGGTAATGATTTCACCACCCTCTTTCAAGTTCCTTTCTTCTTCCACTTCCTTTTTCTTTGTTTTTTCCATTATAAAATAATAAATCCAGTATCTTCTATATACTTTGATGTTATTATAATTATGGTACAACAAAATTCATTATTCTATCCACCATTTTAATGATACGTCACTATACGTGCGTACGTACGACTTACCGTCTCCACGTCATGGTGTAATTGTTATTCAATACATTATTATTTGGGTGGGTATAATAATGATGTGTATTTTATGTAAATAATAAATATAACATGATAAGGATTCTGTATATATGATATAACATACAATTATATATTATTTTAATACCAAAATAATGATATTTTCACTCGTGCGTACGTACGGATTACCGTCGCCACGACACGATGAAATTCATTTCAAAGTTCACCATTCATCAACGATTATAAAAATATATATTACTAATAAGTATATAATATATGACATAATAATTCTAATGGAGATATATATATTTATATATATATAATTATTTATCTACTTACATATATCTTATTCACTTACTCTTGTTCAATACTATATGAAAACGGAAACAATGTTTATATGTACGTACGGACTACCATCTCCATAAACGGTGTTTTCCATTTCATATATATGTCCATTATAAATATTTATATTCTAAATATATATGTTATATAAATCATGGTTTATATTCTGGATGTATTTATATTATGATCTAAGTGATACAATCAAGTGTAACAAGTTAAAACACGTACGATAAAGAAAGCGATTATTACCTGAAATATTAATATCACATGGAAATTATTATTAAATGGGTTGTATAAATTCATAAATGAATAATGTATGATATCTTAAATATTAATATGGTTCTGGTACAATTTAATAACATACTATAGTCTTCATATAAGAGGTTAAACATACCCTCAACTAATGTAAAGTGCAAGGTAAGGGGTTTTCATCTCACTCCTTATTCTCGTGAGATTCATGACATATTTCCACTATTACCTTTTTTGTGGTGTATGTACTACCCATAATTGTATTCATTGTGTAATAAAATTTAATTTATGTGTATTTACATATTCATTGTATGATACTTCTTTCATGGGGTGCATTTTTTGTAAGTTACCAAATTGGTAAGGGTTTTTTTCACAATCTCATTATTATCCGAGATTGTTTATGTGTAAGTATTTACTGGGAAATTTTTACCATCCATGTCCATTTTTTATAAAAATGATTTCAAAATGAATATTTTAAGGATTTGTGAAAGGTACTCTTTATCAAGATCATAATTTTAAATTTTTTAAAGATTTATCTTTCTAAATCTTTTTAATTAATGTCTATGTTTTCAAAATGTTTTTAAGGATTTATTCATATGGAAATGAATGTTTTGAAATGATAATCCTTTTAAAAAGTTTAAAATTGGTATGGGACACTTTGATTCCAAAATCTTTTTTAAATTACTTCCTTTACAAATGTGTGACTTTTAAATGATTTTACAAAAAGGAAATTTCTCTCAAAAAGTTTTACTCATCATTTTCAACTCTATCATCATCCTTTAGTGGATATTATTTTTTATTGAGGTTGATTTATTATAATACAATCTTCCATATTATGTTGAATGTGTTATGATATGTTTGACTGTGGATGTTATATTTTTATACCATTCATGGTTTATGGTTAATGTATTGACATTTCGTATGCTAGTTATAATACAAATGTTTATGATCTGTTTAACACTTTTCATGTGAGGAATGTGTTGGACTTAGTAAGTGATGGGTGGAGCCCGCTATAGCTCCTCGATGCATCAATAGGTCTCATGATACAACTAGATGTGAAATTGGCTGAGGACCTTTCCCAATTTGATATATAGTTTTTGCCGAGGCCTTAATAATTTTTAGACGTCTTGGCCGAGGCCTTGACAAAATGTTTCAGAATGTCTGACATTACACATTCCCTCATTAAGGAAATAATATTAATGGTTCATGTGTTTATTCAACTAGTAGAATACCCATGATTATATTTTATTATGGTATTATTTACTATGTTCATATTATTTCCATAAAAGTATTCATGTCTATTATTGGTAAAGGCATGTGGTTTCAATTATTCACCTTTCTTAATATTTATGTCATTTTCCTCTGTATTACTTACCCTTACTGAGTGTTTGAGCTCACACCTTTCTTATGTTTAATTTTCCCAGGATTACAAGAAGTGTATTCTGATTGATATGAAGGGTTATGCTAAAGGGAATAATGGTGTTCTCAATGAACTATTTATGCTGTGTTTTATGTTTGAAATTGTAATGTAATGTTAATGTATGTAATCTATTTTCCAAGAATGCTAAAATGATCGGTCCTTCAGACTTGATTCGTTGTAATCATGACAATTTATTAAAATAATGCACCGACTTTGGGTAACTGGGGTTGGGGCGTTACAGGTACAACATACTATTTCTTCATAGAAACCAAATTATTTAATTGGTAAATATTTTTAATGTCTCTTATTTAGTCCACAAAAGAAGATGTGAACTTTACTTTTGGGTTCAATGATAAAACTAGATAGTTTCTTTAAAAGTATAATGATTCACTTTAATCCATGATATCCCCTTTATATTTTAATATGGAGATTATAAGGAAAATATTTATTGAAAAATATTTTCTAGAATTCATACCACTCCATTAAACTCTTCCTTTTATTCTGTATTCTTGATTAGTGTCTACCAGTTATGAGATTCACCTTAAAAGTGGTAAATGAACAACATAATTTTCTCTTGATTATAGAATTGGAGGAAATATAATATCTTCTTAACGAAATTATTCTGTTGTTCTATGATTACAATACCAAAGTCATACAAAAAGGTGGGAGGCCTTTGAAAAATAAAACTCTCAACCATAACTTGTTCTCTCTTAGGAGGAGTGTGTTCTATAGGATGTATGTTATTATTTGTAACTCGAGTCAATTGTTCAAGTGCCTACTTGAGTTTATTGACTCCCTCTCCCATCATATTACTAATATTATTCGGAGAATAATTACAATACCCATTACACTAGTTGTTTACATGATTCTTACTATTTAATTCAATTTACTAGAATAAATTAATTTTAGTGTTGAGACGACCAATATTAATAATCATATAAAAATGGAAATTGTGAACATAGAGAGAATAAGTCATAACTAACATGTATATCCTAAATTATGAATTTTTATGTCTCAGTCTTGATTATTAATGACTTATTTACTATTATATTCTCTAACATAATCCTAAAAAATAACTAGACCTTTCTATGATACCAATTATAGCCACTCAAATCTGATACATATATTGTTACATGATTTTAAATATTAAAATCCGTAAATCACAACCCGAAAATATAGTGGTATAGTGTCTTTGGGAGAGAAGATACATAATATATAAACTTAAAAATAAACTACATCAAATAACTTTTGATATCTATAATGAGGCCTTAAATCCATTTATTATTTTATTTCAAAAATGGATACCCTGGATGTAATAGACAAAAATTTTAAATTATATACATTATTATAAAACTTAATATGTTCAATATCTTGTTTCACATGTAACACCAAACCAAAATAAACCACAATATAATAACATGTAACTCCAAAAACCCATAGTAATAATTTTTTGAAGAAGGGATTAACTTTCTTACATTTTTTAGGATCTTTTCTAGTTAGAGTTTTGGGGAATTATTAAAAAATACAACATGTAAAACCCTTATAATACAAAGAGGAAACTTCTAATCAACTTCCATTTTATCAAAAAAATAGGAATCCCAAATTTATAGACCTATTTCATTAATGAAACACTTACTTCATTCAGGGAAAATTCCTTGATTTCTATATAGAATTCATAATAGTTCATACTCATCCTTAGGCCCTGTGAAAAACTTTTGAAAAATTATGGTGATAAAAAAATATTAGTAAGGGATATAAGAAGAAAGGAAACCAATTAATCCATTTACAATTCATGAAAACCCATAATTAAGTTTCTATTTTTTATATAATAAAATGTTGAACTAGAAATAATCATTTACCCATTGATGTAGTAAACATCAAATCCCATTTTTTTTATAAAAAACTTTATAAGAAAGAATAAAGAAAAAAATTATAAATCATGAAATCTTTACCATGAAAACAAACCTTTCACATTTATAAAATCATAAAAATTACTTTAAATCATAAAATATTATATTATCTTCTTAAATAAAAACATTTCCATGAGAACATGATTGTAATAAGAGAGAAAACATGTAAGAAACTTGGGGTATCGTACATTTAGCTTAGAATCACATAATAGAATAATTCCAAAATTATCTTAGGAGCAACTTATATGAGTCACATCTATTAATTGATTGGAGTAACTTATTTTATGTAAATACCATACACATTATATTAGGTGTAATCTATATTAGTTAACTTTATAACTTTATATGTGCAATGAACTCTGTCCATATTCTCTTTGGAGTAACATCATCAGTTGACTTTGTTACTTCACCCAATGCATTGAAGGGATTTAAGGGACCGATTACTCAAATAATGGACAAATTTACATAAGTGTGTGGTTTCAATTACCATTCCCACCTGAATCAATAATTCTCAAGTATCATGTTTTAAAATAAAAATATTTCATAACATGAACTTTTCATCATAAAAACCAAAAAATTGGAATTTTAACCCATAAAAAACTATTTTAATTATCTCAAAAAAAGAGAACAAATATCGTTTTACTTTGAGAACTTTTAAAAACTAAAAATTATTAGAAAAATGAGGATTTTTTTTGAAAAATCTTGGAATCTTTTATATGAAGCTTGTGAATGAAGAAAATACATGACGGTGGGAAAATCAATTCATACCGTATAAGTTGAAAAAACATTATTCTTTCACTCTGGTAAAAAGAGTCAAAAGTGACCTATATAGAAAATGTTAAAAATATTATTTTTTAAAAATTTAAAAAGAAAGTAAAATGTTATATAAATTTTCATTTAATAATCTTGGATGCATAGATAAGAATATTCTAGAAATTGTTTTTATGATCATGTTAATTAATTAAAAATATTTGGAAGGAATACATTAAAATCAGGAATTAACAATAAATACCTTAAAACATTGGTATCTTTTGAATTAAATATATAATTAAAGGAGAGAACTTGAATATTTTTTTAAACCACATTAATTTTAGTATAGTAATTATTAAAGATATTAATGTGGTAGTATATAAACTATGACAACCTATATCTTCTATACACTTTATTTTAGGATTTATAACAAAAAGAAACAAGTAATAAAATCCCAAAATATTGAGTGGCCCTGTTTCTTTAGTTATTTGTATACATATCACAATAAATTTAAATAGGTACATAATGAAATTATTTAAAAATCTATATAACAAGACCTTATATTTCATTGATCTCCTAATACTACATGGGAGAACCTAGGGACATATATAAGAAAGGGATAGGCTACAAAGCCCGTAAGGGAATAATCAATCAATATAATAAAGAAAAAATAGTGAATGTTAGTAAATATTTATAACATGATGACATATAAGGTTAAGAATATTAATCATGAACATCAATTCATGGTATACGATGACAAAATAAAGGAATCAAAGGAACGAGAAATAAGAAAAAACATGACACAATGAGGACAATTCAAGGATAAATGCCGATATATCATAACATTGTGTGATTTAGATAACCAATCATGCACTATCAATGGTATCTAATGAGATAAGAACATTTCCCAATTAATTATAAGGCTATATAATTCTTTTCCCACCCATCCCATTCATTTCATGTATATGTATTTGTGTTCCATATATATCATACAACATAAGAATGTATGTCACCAATTTTAATCCCATGATTAAAGAGTGTGGGTTACATACATAGAAGTAAAAAATAAAAGAAGGATATGTGTAACTATTTTAATAATGTTGAGTGTAAATCGGGATGGTTATTCACAACACAAATGTTTGGTAAGGAAAAACACGTAATGATTTCAGCATCATAACGAGTGTACCTAAAGGTTCATTAAAAGGTTTAATGAGTGTTAAAGGTGATGTATCATTACCTGGGAATCATAAGGGTAGTAAAGGGATGTGTAAAAACATATTTCAACATGAAACATTAGAAATAAAAAGGATTAATATAAATAAAGTAATTAAATAATGAGGAATCGGAAGATAATCCCTCACTTTAGAGGTTGATTCTAGAAGATTTCAAGGATCTTATTAAGATACTGGGAACACTATGGGAAGAATTTATAGAGGTATGAAAAAATTAAATTCATGATACTTTTTAGTAATGATTAATGAGGGTTTGGGTGGGTATTTATATCTAAAGAGAGGGGAATCATTATTAATTTATAAAAATTGGTTTGGAATCTATGTAATAAAGTAATTATAACTAATAATCTTACTATGGAGTTTTACCATGGTTTTTATGAAATATTATTGGTTTCAAATATTTTAATAGGTTAGAAACTAAAATCATTAAATTAAGACCATTAAAGATGTGGATCCGAGACATGTTTATATAGAATTTTTTTAAAACATTAAGATATAATATTGGTTTTATAAGATTCATTATAGGTTTGTAAAATAAATCATATAAATTCAAAAAAATTATTTTAAATGGGAAATATTTTTTTTCAGTGATTCAATTTATAATATTCATTACATCACTTTTAATTTATTATGATGTTATAATACATACCATATATTTATACCATATTTAATTTTTACCCAAAATTTTGGTTATCTAAAATAAATATGTAAAATTAACCATTGGATAATTCCAACATTATTATTTAAAAAATAAGATTATTTTTACTAAAATAGTTTTTAAAATATGATAATTTACACTTTTAAATGAAAATCCTTATTTACTGGAAAATGCTAGTTTTTACGACACTAACAAATTCTTGGCCATTTTAAAAATTACACTGGTCTTAATTAAAATATTATATCAGGAATATTTAAATAAATATTATTTAATAATACTATTTAATTAAAATAATATTTATTTTAAATGATAAAAAAATCAATTGAAGCTATATATTTCCAAATAATACAACTTTTTTTTCATATCAAAATCAAATATTTATAAATCTCATTATATAATCATGAATATATATAGTAATAATGAAAATGAATAGTTATAATAATTATTTTATTGAGAAGAAAATATAAAAAATCATACTACTAGGGTCTAGATACATGAAACTTTATTACACTAGTATATGTCCTAAGGGTATGATGTGTGCTGATATTACTTTCTTGGGGTGGTTCAGGGATCATCATTTGAGTGATGATCACTAAAAGATTGAAATTCACCAAAAAAGTGGTTTTACTCAAGTTTTGATTCTCTAGTCTTGGCTTGGGATTAGTCAAGGGAAAATCCCTCAGATTCCATCTCACTTGGAATATCTAAAAATTAGGATTCATAGGGTACGATCCAACTGGTCAAGGCTATCACTCCTTCATTCTAGGTTAATTTACCCTTTATTATAAAACTTTATATATAGTAATCTTAACTATCACTATATAAATACTACATTAACAATAGTTATTATTCTTAATAGTATTTTAAGCCCATCAGAAAATTTTAGTTAGTTTCTATAATGCTCTAAATTTTCATATGAAATATAATTCATGGGTTTTATATAACTACGTTACTTAATAAGTTATTTATTAATTATGTAGGAAACATCATTTATAAAAGTCCGGTTCATTACATTATTCCCACTTCATTAAATTTTCTCTAAAATATTAATTTTTTATACTAAAATACATGAGGTTGCTTCTATTTCGTCACATCATATGGTTCCTATATTGCCTCCTAAATTACATAGTTCCACCACAATACTTTTACAAGGTGACTTATCTTGATTCATAGAATTTTTTATTTGATTTAAGGTCATCATAGTCTACTCATTGAATGAATGATCATTCTCCAAAGGTATTACCTCTTGATTCAGTACATGTGGGGGTCTGGTATGGAATTTCTTAAGAGGGATACATGGAACACATCATGTTACTGAGATAAGTTAGGTAGAGGTGCTAGTCAATAGGCCTAAACTACAATTCAATCACAATTCTTTAAGGGGTCAAAGTATCTTGGAATAATCTTTCCATTCTTCCCAAACCTCATGAATTCCTTATATAGTGATATATGAAGGAACACATTATCTCTAATATCAAACTCTAGGTCATTTGATTATTTTTACATAGTTTTTCTATCAATTTTTCATGTATTTCATATGAAGTTGAATGGTTTGAATTTTTTATTTCATATATTAGATAACACCAAGTCTCATCAACTTTATCTTTCTAACTCCATCCCAACATATTGGAGTCTGATACCTATTTCCATACATAGCCTCATAAGGTTCCATTTGAATGTTAGAATGGAAAATGTTATTATATGATAACTCCACTTGTTGATAGTGATGATCCCAATATCCTTAAAAATACATTTAATAAGATCCCAGTATACCCTCTAGTGTTGGAATGGTTCTCTCAGACTGAACATTCATTTGAGGTTGATAAACAACACTAAAACTTATCTTTGTATCTAATGCTTGCTGAATGATTATCCATAACATTGAGGTAAAGATGGAATCTCGATCAGATACAATGGAGAGTGGTGAACCAAAAAGTCTTAACACTTCTACTATGTTTGGAGATACATCTTCCTTGATAATAATTAAATCTGATGACTTTGTAAGGAGATCGACTATCACCCACATGGTGTTGTAATAATTTGATGTCTCAAGGAGTCCTATGATAAAATACATGGTTATTTTTTCCCATTTCCATACAGGTATGGGAAATTATTGAATCATTACAGTATAATTCTACTATTCAACCTTGACTTTTTGGAATACCAAGTATCGAGATGAAAATTCTACAATGTACCACTTTATGTTATCCCACCATAAATATTGATCCATATCTCTATACATCTCAATTATTCCAAGATGCATAGATAAGGATGAGGTATACATATTATCTAGAAGTTCCCTCATAATTTATGGTTTTATGGGACACATAATTGGGTTACAAATATTATAATTCCATATTTAGAAATGTTAAACTCTAGAATATCTTCTAACTTTCTCTATAGATCGTTATCATATTTTTGGGCCTCCTTGATCTTCTCAAGAATGGATGGTAGATAAGTTTTTGAGAAAGGTAGGATTTTGTTCATTTTATAATTTTTGTGTCCATCCTTTTCATTTCAAAGAAGATTAGATCCATTTTAATCCTAATAATATATATTTTTATAGGATACTCTATACTCAAAGAATCTACAAATTTATTCATCTTTCAATGATTTTAATGGATTTAACAGTCATAATTCTTGATTTTATTTAACTACCTTCATTGGATCATATAAAATACTTTTATGTGAATTTATACTTGATTATTTTATGAACTATATATATGACACTCTCTCCCTATAAAGATAGTGTCACCAAATATTAAATGTGAAGATCACTAAAACCAATTCTAGATTAAGCATCAAGTAGTTATTCTCATGTATCTTTAATTAGAGGGAAGAATAAGATATCAACTTTTTATTTTGTACGATTAAAAAACCTAATCCTTTTTGGGATGCATCACTGTAGATAAAAAATACTTCCCTGTGGTTGGTAATGATAGTATGTGTGAAGTGATTAGTCTATTTGTTAACTCTATAAAGATACCATAACATTAATTGGTCAATATAAAATTTACCCCCATCCATGTAAGCTCAATTAGTGGGTATTAAAATTTTGGTAATTTTCTCATAAATCGATGATATTACCCATCTAATCCATATAAATTATCGATCTCCATCACAAATATTTATTTTTTCCATCCTTCAGTTTCCTCTATATTTAAAATATCCAATGATATCACATTTCTTTTGAAAAAATTCCCTAATAATGTTACTTTCTCTACTCAAAACTTGAATTTAATATTATTCACATATAACTTTTCCTTTCACAAGGTCTTCTATATAGTATTCAAATGATCATTAGTTTCTTCTTGCTTTTGATTTTGACAATAATATCATCTGTAAAAGTCACCAAAAATTTATTAAGGTAATATTGAAAGGCTCTATTCATTATGTCCATAAACATAGTTAGAGAGTTAGTGAGTTCAAATGGAACTAATATTAACATTTAGTGACTATGGTAGAGGAAACTTGTTATTTATCATGATTTTTATTTAAACATATAGCTAATAGAACTATTAATTTATCCATGGTAGAGGATAATTGTTATTTATCATGATTTTTATTTAATGTTATGATAATCAGTACAGAGTAACATTGAGACATCCTTCTTCTTGTAAAAAGGAATGGTTCACCCCAAAGTAAAACCATTAGACATATGAAACATTTATCCAAATTCTGCTATAGTTTATTTTTTATATCTTCAAGTTCAATAGTGACCATTATATATATAGCCTTGGATATTGGAGAATATTTGGGTATGAGATCTGTTGAGAACTCAACCTCATGGATTATAAGATGACCATGAAATTATTTTTGGAAACATATCAACGTGTTTTATTATAATTGTAATGTCATCAATGATTATATATTCCTTATTCTCAATAATTTAAGCTATATATTCCTACTCACAAGGAAATAAAATCCATTATTGAGATGATAATTCCAAAATAGATTCATCCTCCTCACTATACTTGTATAGAATTTAAAGGAGATTCATGATACAAAGTGTGATTTCCTTATCCCAACAATATATGATCACTCTATATAAGTAAATCTAATACATAACCAAAATTTAACCAAATTCCACTAATGGGATTTTCACAAGGTTAACTGGGAAGTTTAAGGTAAAAATGTTGATAAGGGAGGAGTTATATACTTGGGACAAAATAATTTTCCCATTTTCCATTTATACTAATAACACGACTTCCATGATTTTAGGTGTTTTTAAATAGTTATAGTAAAAATTTCATGATATAAAAGAATGCATAGAACCATAATCAAATAGTATATTTTTCATTCTTTAATGAATATACAGTTTACCAATCACTACTTCGTTGTCGGGATCCACCTCAGTAGCTAGGATGGAATATTTATCACCCTTTATCTAATTTGTTGTTATTGACCTGAGTTATCTTAAAAAAACACTTATATTAATGCATTGTCTTCCATAGTGTCCTTTTGTTTACAGTTGAAACATTATAAAATAGACCAAGGGTTGACTAGAGTAATATTCTTTCCATCACATTAGTGAGTTTCTTCCATCAGTATTCTCTAGATTAGTTCCATTCCTTATCACACCCAAAAAATTGCTTTGTCCCAATTAGGAAAATTTTAGAATACTTCTTCCCACACTTTTAAAAGTTAGATGTTGGAATTTACTTCAACTGTAAGATTTATCCATTTCTACCCCATAATTAAACTATATTATTCACTTACTATCTTCATACAGTTGAGATGATTTAGATTCAGCAATATCTATTTAAACATTGGGGGCACATCATAAAATTTCATCATAATTGTAAAAATCTTAAACCACATAATATTTTTATAGATTCATATTTATCCCACTAAATGAATGGTAAAAATTAAATTTAGGTTAAATAAAAAATCCAAAGGTATATTGTTAATATCTTGTGAAGTTTTTCTTATACATCTGGATAGATTCACCTTCCTTTTTCAGGAGGACTAGGAAATCTCTCTCCATTTTATGTCATAGTGTACAAGGAATTTTTTTATTGAAAATCATTTTCCAAAATTCTTTTGACTCTATCACTTAGTTCTCTTCCTCAGGATTTGTATTGTTGTTCAACATTCGACATTGATCTTATTATACCACCCTGCCATAAAAACTAGCACAACCTTCCCTTAATCTAATCATTAAAGAGTACAGAATAACGTTTCCATGGAGTTTATAAATTATATTGCGACTAATTGATCATAATATCTACTAAATGTCAGTGGACTTTATCATGTAATGTTCTCAATTTCAACTTTCTCATTATTAGGGGGATGTGGGTGTTTCTATGAATGAAAATTTATATTCACAACTTGAGTTAGTTGAGTGATTATTTTCAATAAGTTCTCTATTCCCACACCCTTCAAGCTTGGAATCTCATTTAGACAGTCATAAAATTTTCCATCTCATTGGTTGTTGACTTAGTTGATCATATTTATAGAGATTGACTAAATTAAAGGAAGAAATTAGTGCTTCTAATTTTCAAACTATTAAACACATAAAAGGAAAACTATAAACAATGATGGAATAACTCATATATGAAATATATTCCTTAACAAATGAATTTATTGGGCTAAATATAATTTATCCATTCTCTATTTACTAAAATTAAATTTCATAGGAATTTTGTTCACCTCATATTGGTTCATAAAGAACTTTTGAATTTACCCAATCATATTCAATGGGTGTGTCAAACCAAGTGTGTAAAAAGGTTTCCTTTTTATGAAATTTGTATAGGTTAAGTTAATATACATTTATCCCTTTAAATGTAATTAACCCTAGGAACATCTATTCTAGATCCACATCCACTTATAGTATCCACACATTAATTCTCACTATGGTTTTACAATCCTCATACCAAAATAACTAGACCTTTCTCTAATACCAACTATGGGAACCTATATATTTTATACACTTTATTTCATGACTTTTTATATAAAGAAACACAAAATAAAATCCCAAAATATTGAGAGTCTTGGTGTATTTGGGTAATTAGATAAATATAAAAATAACTTGAAATAGGGATACAAAAAAATTATCTAAAAAAACTCCATAACATTACCTTTTATTCCATTGATCTTCTAAAACTACATGGGATATTCTAGGGATTTACATATGAAAGGGGTGAGATATAAATCGTAGTAAGGTAATAATAAAAGTTAATCATAAAGTAAAACAATACTTGTGATTCAAGTGAAATATCAAGATAACATAGAAGGTTTATAATAATAATCATAAACATTGAAACATGATATAATACAATAATATCAAGGCATCATAGAATGTGGAAAAGACATAAAACTTCACATCATAGGAACAAATTAAGTATAACCATTGAGATATCATAACACAGTGTTCTTAGGATAAACACCTGTGCATCATAAATGGTATAAAATAAGATAAAAATACTACCTAATGCATTGGAGATATATATAATTTTGGGGCCTCCCATCACATTAATATCAATTATATGTATTTGTGTTCCATAATGATTATACGAAAAAGAACATATTTGATAATTTTAATCCCATGATTAAGGATTTTGAGTTTCATACATGTAACTTCCAAATAATTTAAGTGTAGGGAAAACTGTGTGAATACCCTTGAGTGAATATTGGTTTTAGTATTCTCAACACAACCTTTTTTCATGGAAAATGTTGAAATAAATTCAGCAGCACAACAGGTGTACCTAAAGGCGTATGGAAAGGTATAATGAGAGTAAAAAATGGTGTCTCATTAATTTTAATTCATAATGGTTCGAAATAGGTGTGTAAAATATATTTCAACAAGAACAATTTCAAATAAAACAGGTTAATACAAATAAAGTAATTGAATAAAGAGGAAGAGGACACAAATCCCTTACTTGGGAGGTTGCTTCTAAATTATTGGGAGGATACTCTTAAAAGATTGGAAAAACTGTGGGAGGAATTTAAAGAGGGAGTGGGATAGTAAATTCATGCTAAATTGGTTCTGAGTGACGAGGAATGGGACTTTGGGTGGATATTTTTAGAAAAAGAGAGGATAATTCTTTATCAGTTTCTAATGTTAGGTTTTGGACTCTAAGTAATAAAATAATCACAATAACAATCACAAGACTTCACCTGGTTTTACCAAATAGTTGTGGTTTCCAATATTTTATTAGTTTATGAACCAAAATCACTAAAACAATACCATTAATGATGTGAAAGTGATCCATGTTAAAAAATAACTGTTATTAAAACCTTAAAAAATAAGATAAGTTTGGGTGGATTCATTATAAGTTTCTAAAATTAATAAAATAAATTCAAAAAAATATTATTTTAATTGGAAAATATATTTTTGGTTGTGTATTCCTTTTATAGTATTTATTACATCAATTTTGTTCTATTGTTATGCCATTATTCATAAAATATATCTATACTGTATTACATCACTTTTTTCTATTATTATTCCATAATACATACAATATATTTGAAAATTCTTGAATTTATCAATATTAGTGTTTTAATTGAAACTATATATTTTCCAAAAATACAATTTTGGTTACTTCATATCTAAATATATATTTTATCAAACTCATTATATATTCATGTATACATATAAATTCATAATAAACAGGGAGAAATAAAACAATTATTTTATTAAAAAAGAATACAAAACCATACCACTAGGATCTCCATACATAACCCCTTTTTACACCATAGTATTCTATAATAGTAAGTTATGCAATGGTATAACATTCTTAGGGTGGTTCAAAAATCATGGTTTTTGTGGTGATCCCAATAATCATGAACTTATCCCATAAATAGATTCATTCAAGTTTTAGTTTTGGAATCTTGTCTTTGTCTTAGTCTAGGGTAAATCCAATATATGTAATCTCCCTTAAAATCTCTGATAAATGTCATTCCTAGGGTATGATCCTACTGGTAAAGGCTATATAACTTCCTTCTATGTCAATTTAGACTTTAAAATAAACCCTTAATATAAAATAATCTTAATGGTCACTATATAAAAAATATATTAACAATGTAAATGATTCTTAATAGTGTTTTGTGATCCTTGGACAATTATGGATATATTTTATAATGATCAAAAAAATTGAAATATAGAGATTGTGTTTTCTATAATTAAATTACATAATAAGGTATTTATTCATTCAATGGTGAATTTCATTTATAAATTATTTGTCCTTATATACAAAAAGAAAACATGGGGTAAACACGTGGAATGAGTCTTTATAAAAGGAAATAGAGATGAAAAATACCTTACCTCGAGTTTGGATCACCACACACATTCATTAAATATTGTATAATTAAACTATATTTTTTATTTAATTAATTAATAAAATTTTTATGATTTTTTATATTATATTAATCCATTTTATTTCATTTATTACCATTTATTACATAGTTACTAAATCAATTAACTTCATGATTGATGTCTTGAAGACATTTAGTTCATAATCCCAAAAAAAATTAGTATGTTGAACAGGGTCAAAGGGGTTATGGTTCCATAATCTCTAGAATATTAATCATGGAATAATTTTCAGTTTTATACATTAAATATATTTTAATAATAATCCATGAAATAAGGACAAGAATAATGAATCACATTACTTCTTGAAGGTGATAATCTACACATACACAAAAGCATGTTATCATTTTCCAACGAATGGATGGGTAAGAAGGTAAGAAGTATTTCATATTTCCAGAATCATTTTTATTTTATGAATATAATATATATTTATTAAATATATCACAATAGTCAACCTGGTGAGGTGATGATGAAAAATGAAACACATCTATTCATGGATATGGTTTTCTAGACATACAGACGAGAAATGTTTTTATTTCCCTCATGATGGAAAAGAAGTTAAAAAAGGGCACTTACACCAATACAATAACATTTAAATATATGAAAGATACTCATATTATCATATCATCATGGTTATATAATATTTAAATTATTCAGAATAATAAATAAATATTAAAACACTCAATTAAGAGTTATACTACTTCTTTGGAAAACCTCTTTTGATGTACACCTCAATCCATCTAGGCTTTCCTTTTAGAGAGAATAGAACCCCAAGTACATTGGAAATAATTTTGGTAAGGGATCTGGGAATGGATTTTTTGATATTCCCAAGATAAACCTAAAATAAATAATATATTAATTTCCATATTTAGATAATACATCTCACAAATGGTTGAATAACCTGAGGACCGAATGTTTTTTTTGTATTAGAGATTAACTATATAAAAAACATATTTTATAACTCTTGTAATAATTTTTTCTTAATTGAACAATACTATAATATCTTAAAAATATATCATTAGTAAAAATCAAAATAATAACATATGTAATGGAAACATGGTAAATGGGTCAGATTATACACTAAATAAGGTAAAAAATAATCAATATGATATGAAGGGTTAATTTATAGGAATACAAGAAAAGATGACCAGAGATAAATATATTAGAAAAAGAACAAGGAATAATAAGATTTTTATATAAAACATGATAACAATACATGTAATCTCAAAGGTTTAAACATATATTATGGTATAATGGTGTGTAAAAATGGGATAATAAACATGATTCATGGAGAATAATCATAGGCATAAAGATATGACATGTCACATAAATGAAGAATAAAAGTAAACTATGTCATAAACATAGGTGTAGAAATCATAAAATAGTGGTGTGAAAATCATTATCCATTTCACATAACATGGTGGAGTAGGTATCACTGCTTGATTCCCATAGTGGAGTAGGAATCACTAACAAATTACCATTAATATAGTGGACCAGACATCACTGCCTGATTCTCAAAACATAGTGGAGTTGGCATCACTTACAAATTATCATAATGGAGTGATAATCAATACTCGATTAATATAATTATCTAAAGATATATAAATCATTAAAAAATTTATTGGAGGGTGATATGAGATCCCAAAAATCATTATCAATATATATGTCTTCCACTAAAAAATAATCATTAATCAAATCATAAAGAACCCATGGAAATAAAAATGAATTTCACAATATTTTTATATGGTATTAACCAAATTGACATAAAAAATGTAAATGGTTAATACCCACAACTCATCCACCGTAAAAGATTATTTAATAGAAATTTTTTTAAGGTGGATTGTAATGTCCTAGATCTAGAGCCACTAAAAAGGTTCTACTATCCGATCAGTCACATGGCCTCAAGCACACCTCTCCACACTCCAGAGGCTGCCAACTAGCACCGAGGGTCTAAAGGTTGTATAGTGAGGAGACTATACCTTCTAAATAAAAAATGAATAAACTATAAGTAAAGGTAAATGAAAATAAGAAGTAAAGGAAGATAATAATAACAACTGATAATCAATAAATAATGAATAATGAACCATAATTGAACATGCTACAATGTACATGCAATATATATATAGTAAGTAACACATATATGTGGATAAACTAACAAAAGAATAAATAAATAAAGACTTATATCCTTTGAGGAATACTAAGTATATTATCAGCCCAAAATCTAATGTCCAGTCTATTCCATACATGTAATGAAGCTCAAGAACAATCCAGTTTCAAATCTACAACTAAATGATGTCTGTTCGGGTACCAAATGGTGGCTTAAAAAGGGTGTGAAATAAACTTAGTAAACCAAAATGATGATGTTTAATGAAATCCAGTTCGTGTATATAAAATAAAGCAGTGTGTATGTATATAAAAATCAATGCAGTGTAATAATCAATAAATCTAAATAAGCCAGGTTCAGGTTCCTTAAAGACGCCTAACCATCTATACCTACTTTTGCCTAAGATGCAATGTATCTGAATAAATATGTTAACATATATATATATATATATGAATGTACATATATACACTATATACATAACAACATATATAAAAATATACACAGATACGTAGTAGTATCCATGGATTCAAGATATTACATAGGAATCCATGTATAATTATAAGAGTCTCATAGAGTAACAAGGGATGTCATGCCCAAGTATCATAAATAATATTGGAATCGATGATGATTATCATGAGTAATAAAATACTACATGCTCAAGTATCATAAATAATATAGGATTCTATGTTGAGTATCAAGAATAATAATGAGAAGGTTCATGCCCAGTATCCTAATTGAGGGGATATGGAATGTCATATCTAGCAACCTAAGTGATGTGAATCACCATGTAAAAAGTCTTCAACCAAGTGGGTGTGAATCATTGTGACCAATAACAATAACCAAGGTCCCCCAATCATAATGTAGTTTAAGGTAATCCCACTTTCCCTATGACTCATTATCCCAGGAATTATAAAAAGAGGAACCCAACATATCATGATACATTTCATTTTAAATCCAATTATAATAGTTAAGGAGGAATATTTATATAATGACCCAAGCCTGATGTAGATTAATATTACATCACGTTTTTAGAATAATTAATACATTACACAGACACACGCCCGAATACTGTATTAGTTTAGTTCCTTTGGAAACTTAGATCAAATTCTTCTAATTTGGTGAAAGATCTTCATCATATCCAATAATGATCTTCCCATCTAATAACCCGAAATTAAAACTTTATTTGTTACCTAGGGAAAATAAAACAAAAGAAAAAGGGTGAGGTACAATGCTTAGTAAGAGTAAGTAAGGGAGACATGTAAATATACTCCTGAGGATAAGGGTATGAGAATTGGATCATGAAAATAGAATATCATACCCTACATGTCAATGATCATAAATGGGAATCATGGAATAAAGTTTTATATTTCACAAGTCATGAATCATAAGGAAATAATGAACATAATCATTGAAATCATAAAATAATAACAAGACATGGAATTTGTGGCAGACACATAAGAATATAAATTTACTTCCATATTATTCAAGGAATCGCTACCAAGGACATCTTAATAGTATGGGTTCACTCCCTATACCATCTTGGTGGTCATGATTTACTCCCATAACCATCTTGGTAGTTATGGGACACTCCCATAACCATCTTATTAGTCAAGGATCAATTCCAAGACCATCAAAGGGAAAAAGAGCCTTTATGTCTATCTCAAGAGATACAAATCATTACCCAATGTATTAGAGGGAGATATAGGCCCCACCCATCTCATAAATAAATCATACATATTTTTTTCACAAGAACATAAATCATTTATTATATCAGAACCCGTGGAATGAAATGGATTTCATAAACATCATTAAATCATAACATAACCCACACAAAAGAAATGGGTTTTATAAATATCATTCCATTATAAACAAAAACAATTCATAGAAATAATTAGAATGGAAACATTGAAGAATATATCTAGTAAAAAATATGTAACATCCAAAAATATTTTCTTATATGGGAAATAATTTTGAGATAACTCTTTAAAACAAATTTTGAGGAAAATATCATTTCTTATTTGAATTTATTTTCTTTACATGAAATTCCACACAATTTTAAAGGAAAAAATATTATTTGAAAATAACCTTTAATCTTATAATTAAATCTTAAAAGAAATTAAGTTCCATGAGATTGAAAAAATATGTTCATTCCATATAAGTTAATAAAACGTTTCTTATTTTCTTTTTTCCAGAAAGTTAAAAGTACCTCATTAGAAAAATGACAAAATATTACTTTAAAACCATTTAATAAAAATTCATACATGGGAGAAAATGAATTTAAAAAATTGTAGACGAAAATTAAAAATATTTTGGAATACATTTTTAAGAAAACATGGATATAGAATTGAAATATTTCTTAGTATATTTTTTTAAACAATCCCCATAATAATGATATTGTGGAATTAACCCTTACCTTAGGTCTCATTCCCTCCATACGTGTCTGAAACTCCTATTCATTGATGATCTCCCCTATATATCCTTTTATATACACTAGAGATGATATTTTGGGAAGACCAACACCTATAAAATGTTACTATGGATGTTGAGAAGGGAAATAGGTAGGGTATGGTCAAACTTGAAGGCTAAAAGTTATGTGAGGAAGTGAGAGAGGAGGTTCCCTTTTATTATTGAGGTGAGGGGCACTTCTGGAAATCCAAAAAATATTAAAATATAATAAGGCTATTCTAGATACAAAAACTTCTAAATGAGATATAAATGAATGGGGTGTGACATTATCGACTATATACTATCCTCTTTGTGATTATTTATCATTTTTTGTGATTTTTAAATAATTTAATATTATATTAATTCAATAAAATATCATTATTTTCACATTTAATACTATTCATTTAATTTGGATTTAAATACATCAAGAAAATGTGGGAATTATAATATAATTGTTTAAAAAATCTCTAAAATATATTATAGATCTATAAAATTCATTAGACACTTTAATTAATTCAAAATATATGAAAATTAATATTATTAAAATCAATTATTTTATTTTTCTCTTAATTAAATAAATACTATTTTAACATTAAAGAAGTATATAAGGTAATTATAAAATTTTTAAAAATTAAAAATAAAATTTTATAACAAAATTAATTTCATTATGATCAAAATATACATTTATATTTGTTTATAGCTTGATATGTTCCCTATATGGACACATAAAAGATATTAAATACAAGAGATTGATTATTATAACTATCATTGAATTTTAATAATATAAAAGTTATTTTCATGTAATAGTGTATATTAAACATATATAGTTAGATATTATGGTGATAAGGGTTGATTACTCTTCATACATTTATTTTTGGTCAAGTTTTGGTTTTATTTTATACCTTGTCATTTTGATTTACCCTTAACTAATCTATTAAAATTTTAATTGTGGTTACAATATTTTAAATACGAAGCGGTTATAAATTATTACTTATATGGTGCCAATTATGTATAAATAGAGAATTTATGAAATTTACTAGCATAAAATAATATATTTATATTTTTTTAAAATATTTTCATGTCTTTTAATTAAGTTAATATTTTTTATATAAAATATCCTTAGTTTCAATTTTTACCCTATTCACAACTTTGTCTTTAAATAAAATTCAACAACAAGAAACCTTAAAAAACCATTTAAGACACCAATAAAATGTCATAGTCACCTATAAAATTTGTGGAGTACCTTAATTAATTCAAATTATATTTATTTAATATTTTTAATATCATTTATTCAATCCTTTTAGTAATTGAACAATTACTGCGTCATCATTATGTCACCATTTTAGTAAATTATTTTATCGCTAAAAATTATAAGTAAATTATCATGTTGTATATAAACATTATATATTTCAAATTAATATTTATAGTCTAATTTATCTTTTGTATAACCCTATGTTAAAAATGTTATATTTATTAAAAATACGAGTATGAAAATTTTAACTTATTTTAAATAAAATATAATAAATGTCATATTTACACCCATGTGGGTTAAAAAGGTTAGAATTATGGAATAAGGTCTAATTTAGTCAAAAACCACTTATCCAACGAAATTAAGACATGTTTAATGGTAACTGTATTATATTATAATATTATTTTTACCTTTAATTATCAAATTTACCCTTAACCATGATAGATAAAAATTTACAAAAGTTACTATTCATAATATGCAAAATTTTAAGTTGATCCTTATAGACTCTAAATATAATACTTATTATAATCATGTATGTTCATTTTTCTAAATTATATTCATATAAGTGACAAAATTAAGTTTAGCACTAATCCCACAAACGTGGTGAGAATGTGGGTAAGAAGAATATTTAAAAGTTCAATAAGTTTTTATATCTAATTTCAATATAAATATGATCCCAATGAACTAAATTGGATTAATATATGTGTAATTGATTTTTTGTACTTAAAAAGTAATTTAATTTATCATAAATATTTCATTGAAAAAGGAAGTTTTTAACTACAACACAATATTTTTAACTATTCATTGAAAAATGAAATTTCTCACCAAATACTAAAGATTCAAACAAGTTAATTTTGAACTTATAAATTCAAAAATTATGTTTATTTTATCAAATTTAATTTCAAAGTCTCCCTAAAATAAATTTTTTATTATTCATATAAGGACATAAAAAGTAGTTCTTTTAATAAAATAGTATTTTTAAATAAATTAAGACTTTATAAAAAATTATACATTTCATTATAAAAATGTTTTATTTATATGAAAATTTTAATTAGAAATTACTATTCATATTACATTGTATAATGTAAAGATTATAACTATGTAATTTTAAATAATTATAATAATAAATTGTTGTTTTCCAGAAACATATTGTTGCATGTAATGCAAGCTAAGATAGTATTGCTTATAGCGTTAACATAAATCGGTGTTGCATATATAATAATCCAAAATTAGTTATTTTATATAATAAAAAAAATCTATCTTCATTTTTTCGTGAATGAAAAATATCAAAAATATTTAATTAATTGGAAAAAAATAATTTACAAAATCTAGGGGTGTTACATTATACCTCTCTTAAAATGAATTTCTCCCTCAAAATTAATCTGAGTTATCAACGGTTTAATACTTAAATTTTCCTTTCATATAAACCTAAATCATAAAAATTATCCCTAAAAATTCATTTTATTAATGAGAAGTTGTAAAATTACAGTCACCAAAAGTAAAAAATTACTATGTTTCTACATTGGAGAAAATCGGTGAATATTTGGGCATAGAGGAAAAGAATAAATTATCATAGAGATTGATAAAAATAATTGAGCACAATAAAGTGGGTGATCCACTGAATTTTAACAAAAACTAAACCATAAACTAATCAATCATGAAAGAGTTAATTTACATCATCAATAATTACGATAAAAGGATAACCTTTTACATCATTATTCATTACCTAATGTTCATGAATTTTCAAGATAATACATTCTTACTTGATTTTATCATAATATCATGTTTTTTCATGCCTTGATTAATTTCCTCTTCATCCATTATTCCTATAATTTAAGGTGATATTTTTATTCCTGAATTACTAACATATCATAAGATCCAAAAATAGAATGATGGGTCATCACAACAAAAGGTTTAGCACAATTATCAAATATGCATAAATCCACCTATGGTGAGATAATACTTCAATCGAAAAAACATCATATGATGTTTAAGTTAACCTTTCAATAAATATTTAACATTAAAATACTTTTAAAATATGAATTTATGAAGATTTATAAATATGGTTTCAAAATTTCTAAAAAATAACGTAGTACTGATCCCCTATATATCATAAAGTAATTCCTCTTTGTTACATAAAAAACATGTGAATAACTTTATCAAGTATTCCATTGAAACATGTTAATTTCACGAATTACTATACATTATTAATGAGAACATTCTTGTTTCCTTATTCCAATGTTTATTGGATATATTCCATAAGTCCAAAATATTGTAAACTTCATCAGAAATAGAACAAACCACTTTTTCAACTAATCCTTAATCAATCCTAGGATAATCAGTACCATCCAACATATCTTTATCCAAACATCATTATCTCAACATTAGGAAAAAATTAAGGGTTACCTTCACTTAATAAATATATCATCTTTCATGAAAATACTTTTCTAGTATGTTGGAACCCTTCAACATATTTTTATAAATCCTTAACAAAACATAAACTCAATAATCCTTATAAAATTCAACATTCATGATTCTGAAATCCAAATACATAAATACTACAATCCTCCCAATTTAATGAATAGAATAGAATAATTCCTTCTTTGTCTTAGAAGTGAATTATTAGGTCAGGGCATTGATTTGGGTAATTCCGATGTTCTCTGTAGATGAGACATTGATCTCCATGACAATTTGTCACTCTATGAACCTTTTCTCCAAAGTTATAACAATTTCCCTCCATTTTGGGTATTCCTCAAGGTTATTATTCCCTTATTCTTGACATATAGGACACCAAATCTTCTTTCTTATATGTTCCTTAACAATTGATTATAAAAGTCCATCTTCTTCTAATTGTAAGTATTTGGAATATCACCAATGCTACCATTGTTAATCATATATCGCGATAGCTAATTCGACATAATAATAATATCTTTCTCTCTAGTGATCATCTAATTTGACTGTTCATCATCAAAATTTTCTTCACATTCAATATTAACCCAATTCCTTATGGTTCCCTTCATTGAATACAACCAAAAATCATAATTCGAGAAACACTTATCATGGTGGAAAACCACAAAATCATGAAAAATTACTTTTCTAAATTATGAAACCTTTCTTAATCTATGGAACATTAGGCTTATCCTTAGTGTCATCGCTAAAAATACCCTTAAAAATATAACTAGGTATCACACTAAATTTTTATCATCCTAGTTTCCAAATGTTGACTAAAATTTTTATCATATACCAACTATAATGACCCAATGATAACGTACATGAAAATTATATCACTATTGAATAATACTTAATACATTACCAAAACACACACCCAAAGACCATATTAGTTTAATGCCTTCAGAAACTTTGATCACTTTTTTATAATTTGGTGAAAGATCTTAAACATATCAAATAAATATATTCCCCTTTAGTTCCCCTAAATAAAAAATTTATTTAAAACCTAGGTAAAATAAAACATAATAAAAAGGGTGAGATCAGATGCTCAGTAAGGGTAAACAAGGGATACATGTAAACATAATCATGATCATAAGGGTATATGAACATGATCATGAAAATTGAATATCATACCCTGTGTTTCAATGATCATAAATAGCAATCATAGAATAAATATTGAGAGTTCATAAGTCATTAATAAATATTAAATAAAGAACATAATCCATAAAATTATAACATAATAATATGAAATGGAATTTATAGAAGACACATAAGGATTAAAAATTATTTCCATAGTAGTCAAGGAATCACTGATATGGACATCTTAGTAGTTTGGGTTCACTTCTCATAAAATCTTGGTAGTAATGGTTCACTCCCATAACCATATTGGTAGTCATGGTTCACCCCCATAACCATTTTGGTAGTCAAGGTTCACTCCTAATATCATCTTAGTGTACAAGGTCTTTTATGTCTATATCATGAGATATAAATATTTACCTAATGCATTTTAGGGAGGTATAGGTCCCACCCATCTCATAATGAAATCATAAATATGTGTTATATAATAACATAAATCATTTATCATATCAGAACCCCTGGAGTGAAAAGGGTTTCATAAACACCATGAAATCAAAAAATTACATAGGGAAAATAAATGAGTTTCAAAAAAACCATTCCATCACCAAAAGCCATTCATTGAAATAATTAGAATAGAAACATTGAACCACATCCCCCAAAAAACATAAGTAACATAAAAAAATGTTATTTTATATGGAAAATAATTTTGAGAGAACTCTTGAAAAAATATTCTTGTGGAAAATATCCTTTTTTTATTTGAAAATATTTTCTATACTTAAAATTCGGCACAATTTTAAAAGAAAACATTTTCTTTGAAAATAACCTTGTAATCTTGTAAGGGAAGCTTCAAGGCAATAAGGCATCATGAAAGCGTAAAAATGTGTTCATGTCATATAAGTTAAAAAAAATTTCTCCAACTTTTTCTGAAAAATTTAAAAAGCAATTCGTTAGGAAAATGGCAAAATATTCCTTTAAAAGCATTTAATAAAAAGTCATGCATAGGTAAGCATGACATTACACAATTGTAGAAGAATAGTAAAAATATTTTAGAATAATTTTTTTAGAAAACATGTACATGGAAGATAAATAATTACATGTAGTTACTTATGTATAAACAACCCCGATAATAATGATATTTTGGAATTAACTCTTACCAAAGGTCTGATTCCCTATGTGCGTTTTAGAATATCCTCTTCTTTGATGATGTCCCTCTAGATCTCCTCTTAAGGACACTATATTTGGTATTTTGAGAATTCTAATGACTCTAGAATGATAATAGGGATGTTTAAAATGGAAATGGGAAAAATATTTTCATTATTGGAGACTAAAAGTTATATAAGGAAGAGAGGGATGATATACCCTTTTATAATTAAGTTGAGGGGATCTTTTGGAAATCCTCAAAATATTAAAATTTAATAAGTGTATTCTAGAACTAAAAACTTACAAATGTGATATAAATGAATTGGTGTTACATTTTAAACCATATTATATCCCCTTTGTGATTATTTATCATTTTTCATGATTTTTAAATAATTTAATAACATATTAATTCAATAAAATATCATTATTTTCAAATTTAATACTATTCACTTAATTTGTCTTTAAATACATCAAGAAAAAGTGGGAATTCAAATATAATGGGTTTATGAATCTCTAATATTTCTTATAGAAATATGAAATTCATTATAAACCTTAATTAATTCAAAATATATCAAAATTAATATTGTTAAAATCAATTATTTTATTTTTCTCTTAATTAAATAAACACTGTTTTGACATTAAAAAAACATATAAGGTAATTATATAATTTCCAAAAATTAAAAATAAAATTTTATAATTAAATTAATTTCATTATGATAAAAATATAAATTTATATTCATAAATATTTATATTTTTTTCATATTTGGATATACAAAAGGTATTAAATACAAGAGAGTGATATTTTATAACTATCATTGACTTTAAAAATATAAAATTAATTTTTATGGAATAGTGTCCATTAAACAAATATAATTATATCTTATTGTGATAAGGGTTAGATCCTATTCATCGAATCATTTTTGGATGAGGTTTGGTTTTATTTTAAACCATATAATTTTGATTTACCCTTAATTAATCTATTGTAATTTTAGTTGTGGTAACAACATTTTAAATATTAAGAGGTTATAAATTATTACTTTTATGGGGTAAATTATCCATAAATGGAAAATTTATGACATTTAAGACCTTATAATAATATCTTTGTTTTTTTAAATATTTTTATGATTTCTAATTAAGTTAATAAAATATTATTTTTATAAAATATCATTAGTGTCAATTTTGACACTATTCAGAACTTTTTCTTTAAATAAAATCCAATAAACAAGATACTTTCAAACCAAACCATTTAAGACACTCAAAAATTCCTTATTAACCTATAAAATTTGTGAATAACCTTAATTAATTAAAATAACATTTATTTTAATATATTTAATATCATTTATTTGATCATTTTATTAATTAATAAATTTCTGCATCATCATTATGTCACCATTTAAGTTAAATATTTTCTCACTAAAAATTATAAATAAATTATAATGATGCATATAGAAATTTTATATTTCAAATTAATATTTATAGTATAATTTATCTTCTGGATAAATCTATGTTAAAAATGTTATAGTTATTTGAAATATAAGTATGAGATTTTTTAACTTGTCTTTAAATAAAATATAATAAATGTAATATTCTAACCCAAGTGGGTTAAAAAGTCATAATTTTGAAATAAGGTTGATTTTAGTCAAATACCACTTATCCAATTAAATTAGGATAAGTATTAGTGTAATTTTATAATGTTATAATATTATTTTTACCTTTAATTATCCAATTTACTCTTAATCGTGGTAAATTAAAATTTACAACAGTTATTATTCATAATATCCAAAATAATAAGTTGATACTATTAGGATATAAATATAATACTAATTATCACCATGTAATTCAATCATTCTAAATTTATTTCACATAAGTGGAAAAAATAAGTTTAATGCTAATCCTGCATACGTGGCAAGAAGGAGGGAAAAAAGAACATTCAAAAGTTCGTTATGTTTTTATATGTAATTTCAACATAAAAATAGTTCCAATGAAATAAATCAGATTAATATATGTATAATTGATCTCATGTGACTTAAAAATAAATTTAAATTATAATAATTCTTTAAATGAAAAAGGTAGTTTTTGATTAAAATTAAGTATTTTCACTATTCATTGAAAAATAAAACTTCTCAAAAAAATACTAAAAATTCACACTAAGTTAATTTTTAAATTAAAAATTCAAAAATTATATTTATTATATCAAATTAACTTTTTAAGACTGTCTAAAAGAAATTTTATTACTATTCATAGAAGGAAAAAAAGCAATTCTTTTAAGAAAATTGTATTTGTGAACATATAATGACTTTATAAAAAAATACATGTTTCATTATAAATATTTTTTATTTACATGAAAAAATTAATTAGTAATTACTATTCATATTTCTTTTTTTAATGGTTAGGTTATAACTATCTCATTTTAAATAATTATACTAATAAAGTGTTGTTTCATAGAAAGTCATTGTTGCATGTAATGCAAGCCAAGTTGGCGTTGCATATAGAACAAGCATAAATTTGTGTTAAAAATAACTTAATCCAAACATAGTTATTTTTTAATAATAATAAAAATCTATATTTAGTGTGGAATTTTGTGAAAAATATCAAAAATATTTAATTTATCCAGAATAAAATAATTCACAAAATCTTAGTGTGTTACAATGTAATCAAACATGCCATAATAAAATTCACCATGTTCACTTATTCATTCATTCAATTTAATTCAAAAAATATAATAGGGGCCGTGTATGAGATTTAACCATTTAAAATTTGTTTAATTCATCTAATAAATTCCACTACCAAGGGCACACTCAACACACCCACAATGGTGGCTTTGTAATCTGTGAAAAATGGTCACATAAAAAATTTAAATCGAACCAACATTATTTTGTAGTACAATTTGAGGTATTGTACCTCTAACCATGTTATGGGGGGTCTAAGGAATACCATGGGGTGGTATAATTATTTAATTTAGGGTAATTTACATTTTTTAAGTAACGTGCAGAAGTTCATCTATGCGGAAGAGTGAAAATATTATATAAATGATGAAACTTTTAGAGAAAGGCATATAGAACACCTAACTTGTAATTATGATGGTCCACTGGTCCTATATAAAACATCAATTTGATCTAAAATTAGAAAAAATATAAGATTAGATAAACACCTTGAAAATATCTAGATTTAGATCATAAAGAGATAACACTGAAGATAGTAAGGTAAACCAAGAATGGAAGAATAAAGATTTACAGAAAAACCGATACACTTCCAATGCACCTAACGATGTTCAATTAGGACCAAGAATGAGGGAGATCCCACCATATAAAGAGCAGTAGAGGTGCGTGTATGGGAGTCCTCCTGGTAAAATAAGGGATGAAAAGGAGGTAAAAATCATTAAGATGGTTTGGAGACCCTCTATTTTCATACATTAACATTACATAACTATTTCAGAATACTTAAAACATTATAAAAATATACATGCAAAGGCCATAGTAGTCTAGTGCCTTTGGAAACATGGAAACATAAACATTGATAAATAAATGTGCTACATCATCTCTGACTAGAATCTTATTGACTAACAACCTTCTTGGACACATAAAACATAATACAAATATTCATATCATGGGTGAAGGAAACATAAAATGGGGTGATCTCATATTATCTGTAGGGGTAAACAAGGGAGATACATAATCATAATCACGATCATAATGGTTTGAAAACATCATTATGAAAATAGAAGATCATATCCTGCATATCAAAGATTATAAACATGAATCATGGAATTAATTATGTCAGTTTATAAGATATTAATCATAATAAAATAAATAATGTAATATATAAAAGCATAAAATAGGAATAAAACATGGAATTGCGGTAGACACATAAGAATATATAATGATTACAAAACTATTTTTGGTACAGCTACCGAGGCTATATTAGTGGAAAAATTACTTTACTAAATTGAGTTCACTACCCATTCTTGTCCTATATTACTTATCTGAGTTCACTCATCATTTTAACCCTATAATATTGAACTATGTTCATTTCTCATTCCAGCTATGTCTATCTCATGAGATATAATTCCTTACCTAATGCATTTAAGAGAGATACAGGTCCCAACAATATCATAATGAAATCATATATATATGTTCTATAAGATCATAAATAATCAAATCATAACCCATTAAATAAAATGGGTGTTATAAACCTGTAATCATATCATAACCTATGATAAAAGACAAGTTTTATAATCATATCATCATAAACATAACTTTTGAAAAGAAGCGAGTATCAAAATCATATAACCTATGAAAGATAAAAGAGTTTCGTAAGATTCATGTCATCAAAACATAATCCATTCAAAGAAATAATATGAATGAAAAAATATAACAATTTCCCTTGAAATCATTGAATATCACCAATGTATTTTATCTTATATGGGAAATAATTTTGAAGGATCTTTTAAAAATATATCTTGAGGGAAACATCCTTTTTGCATTAAAAAATTCCTTTTAAAAAATAAAAAATTTCAAAAACATTTTTATTTAAAAATAGATTTTAAAATTTATAATTTAATCTTTGAAAACCATAGAAATATTTTAAAATCATTTTTTCCTTGAAAATTATCTTCAACGATCATTTTAAATCATTTTAAAAAACATGGTATTTGAATAAAACAAATTTCTGACCAAAGAGATAAATATGAATATTTTTATTAAAAACACTTTCATAATTATCTTAAGTACTAAATAGTGGAAGAATGGTACTAATGCATGGATATAAATTGAATAAAAAGATTATTGGGAAACTCATGAGTTTTCTTAAGATATAGATCATAGTATTTCATCAAAGGAAGCATAAACATAAACAGTTTTGAAAAGCGATGAGATTGTTTCATTAAACTCTTATAACATGGTAACTTGTGATCATACTATCCATTTAAGAAAAGTAAATTAAATGAAGCTTAAAATATCATGAAAATAATTATATTCATGATATAATATTTATAATTGAATTATATACACCTCAAACAAATAATTTAGTTGGATAACAAAAAATTAGTTTCAAAGAAAGCAAATTGAGACAAAAATAGTTTACTAATTATGTACCTTTTGAAGTTTAAAACCCATGAAAGAAAGATCCTAAAATGGATATGTAAGTACACACAAATATAATTATAATAATCATATAATTCATCCATAGGAAGTATACACAACACTAAAAATTATTTGGTTGTGAATAAATCAGGTATCTCGCATAAATAAAAAGTGAGATGAAATTCCCTTACTTTGTGTCATGAATCTCTTCATACTCATACAAGATTACAATATTATGAATTTATTTTTATTATAAATATTTTAAAGGCTTATATTATTATATCTAATACCATATACGGTTTGATTATGACCCTATATTACCCACTTTCTAACAATCCTATGTTAAGGTTTCACTTTGGGTAATATTTTCTTTGTTCTTCGCATATGTATTAACTCAATATATATTTGGTCCTTACAATTATATCATGATATCTGGAATTTAAAACAAGATATAAAAATCATTTATATTAATTATATGTGTATTATTAAAATCTATATAATATCAAAGTATTAAATAGCATACACCATTTATGGATACGATAAGCCGTACGTACGCATGACCGATGTTTCGGTTTTTATTATCGCATAAAAGAAAAGAAATAAAATTACAAATATATATATATATATATTATAATTATAGTAAAATTATAATTTCATATATAAATCATAATTTCACTGATGGAATCCTCAATATATTCCATGTAGTGTGTGAACGAATCACATCGCTTTAAGGGGGAAATAGTCCACATTTCCTCAAACAAAATTTTCATAATTACACCAAATGTAATGTATAAATATATATGTTTTTAAAGGATTAAATAAAATTAAATACATAATAAATATAATATATAACACATATAAATAGATTTTACACTATAATCCCTAATATGATAGGAAGTATAGTAAAAATGAACTATCTTCATTTTGTGAGGCAGTAGTTCACCCTACACCTAAACAATATGTTTATTACCCATTAGTTGGAAGTGTGTGTAAGTTTAGGTCAAAATAATAGCATGAAAATACTAATATATTGAAGATACTAGTTTCATTATACAATTATTTAATAAGAAATGTTGAGAGGGTAGATAATTGAAATAAAATAAAAGAACACTAGGAATAATGTTACCTTTTTTTATTTGGGTAACTCCTTTTGGTTTATTCCAACGGGATTCATTGGATTGATTTTTTCCAAAAGGGAGGCTTAAATAAATAATTTTGGTATGTTGAGGAGTTTATTTGTTATATATTGCCCGGAACTATTTTTTTTGAGAGGTATGTGATAGTGGGAGGAGTGGCGGCCTTTTTATAGTGGAGGAGGAATGCCACTCTTGTAAATATTTTAAGAGGGAATTTTACTGATGTTTTTCAAGTTGCAAGTGGATACAATAATTGAAAAACATAGATACAAGGGAGTATAGGGTCTAAATATAGCTAGAAAATGTTTCTTAGGAATGTTTCTAGGTCGATTGAGCCCTTAAGATTAATGTTTAGTCTTCATTATGCTTAATCATACCTTAATTGTTGTAATTAATTTTAATTACCTTCACTAATATTTTTGATCAAAAAATGATTTTACCTTTTTAGAAATTATAAATTATACAGATTAAAAATATGGAATCTATTTTTAAAAATTAAAATCATATAATTGTTAGAAATTAATTTAAATTTAATCCCGTAGTAATATCGATAATACATGTTTTTAAAGTAAAAATGTTCAGAAGTTTTCTTAGTTTTTATATTTAATTTCAAAGTGAAATTGGTTTAAATGACCAAAATTGGGTTTATTGATAAAAATAATTTCTAATAAAGCTTTTAATGAAATTTAAAATATTATTTTACCTTATAAATAAATTTGATGAAAAGGCAGTTTTGAGTAAAAATCCATTATTTTCCACTATTCATCAAAAAATGAAGTTTCTATGAAAAATTCCAATAATTCACCCTAAGATAAATCCAATATTAGAAATTAAATAATAAAGCTTATTTTACCAAATTAAATTTCTAAATTTTTCTAAATGTAATTTTATTATTTTTCATAGAAGGACATTAAAAGCAGTTTATTTGAGAAAATAACATTTTTAAACATATAAGGACTTTACAAAAAAATTATATATTTTGTTATAAATATGTTTTATTTATATAAAACCATTAAAATTATAAAATTATTTATTAATATTCACATTAATAAGTTTAATGGGTAGATCATAATTATCTCATTTAAATAATTATACCAATTAAAAGATGTTTCATAGAAACTCAGTGTCGCATGTAATGTACACCAAGTCAATGTTGTGTGTAACATATTACAAGTTATTGTTGTGTGTAACATAGGCCAGGTCAGTTCCATGTTAAATTAATGTTTGAAATAATGCAATGAAATACAACAATTAAAATTAATTCATTTAATGAAAAAAATGCCCATAAAACTCGGGTGTTATAGGTGGTAGGGGTAAAATCTTTATTTTCACCACTTTTAAGATATGCACAATTTGGGTGCCTGGTTCAAATAATTTTTCAGCAACCATGAAGTTATAGTATCGAAATGATCACCCACTCATATAGCTAGGTGCACAGTTTGTCAAACCATTAAAAGACCATACACCCACATATAAAAATTTCGTTAGACTATATTGGCCATGAATCCTTAGGTGAACGGTTTAACAAACCATGTGACACCCCATTTGGGTTCATATTGGTTATTCTATAGGGCACATGGTTTCTAAAAAACTGTGCCCCCTTGATTGTGTTTCCTAAAAATGATTTTTCAAAACCCGAAACTCTCAAAATTAATATTTATTCATGGGACACTTATAGATATGTAAAACACATACAAAAACATAATATTTAATTAATCCAACACTTATAATTTTATTATTAGGCTCAAATTTATATTTATCCCATCCACCAAATGAAAAGTTCAAAATACCTTATAATTTTCAGTCAGTTCAAAGTGTGACTATTACAATCTACCCACCTTAAACATTATTGTTACTAAGAAGAATTGGGGAAATGATGATATAAAAATTGACCTAATTGGGTCATGAATCCCTACTTAAATATATTTTTTTTCACTTCCCACACCCATTTCACCTGCAAGCGCTACATTAAACAAGCAATACTTAAGCTGTTAAAACTCGATCTAATGTTACGATTCAAAATATAAACATCAATAAAGCTCTTATACAGGTCAATCTAACTCAAGAAATGATTTTTTCACCATCTATTTTTTTTACTTGGACTAAGGTTATCCCCTCCATAGGTTATAGATTTCTGAAAACAAATTCGGAGTCATAGTGATCCCACCATCATAATTTCCTATTTAAGTATGCCCTTACTGTCATTGTGACACTCTTGGAATGTTTACACTAGAGAAAAAAAATATTTTTCACATCAGTTTTTTATATTGTTGGTTAGTATAGAATGTTATTATAGGAAACATTGTAAATAAGTTTTAATGTTGGATAATAAAAATCAATATTTTAAATAAATCAATGTAGGGGTTTTTCTTATCAATTATCAAATAACAGACCTGAATAACCCATCACTTTTGATATTTCACATCAATAATTTGATAAAAAACACCATTTTTTATAATTTTCTTTTGATTACGCCTCTAAAAAAAGGCAGGTATAGAAAAAAAGTATAAAAAACAATAGAAAAACCAGCAACACAACCATCAAAATGAACTTACAATTTAAACTTTCAAGTTTATAATATATAGAAAAAATAAAATAAAATCTAGTCAAACATGGGAAATGATTTTACCATTAAATTTTATGTATCTCAGATCCTATTCACTTTAAATTTTTGGGTTATCAAAAATATAAAAATTAAAAGGAAAGTGTTTAACATGAATTCTAAATAAAATAAATAAAATATTATGGATAAGTTTATATAAAAATATAACCTAATGGGGCTTTGTAACTTTTCCAGTTGAAATTATTTTGTATATAAAACATAAAACATACTTTCCAAATTCCATTACCCCTTCTTGTTTGTGGAATTTTTTCATAAAATAATTTTTTCAATTGAAAATAATTTTTTTAATTAATATATCAAAAATTTAGTAATTTTAAATGTAAATTCACCTTTTATTTTACATATTTGAACTCAGTTATCCTCTTTATTATGGTATATCTAAAGAAATTCTATTCCCTATTTAAAAATAATATGAATAAAATAAATTTAATATCCATTATAATATAAACAATTATTTAAACATTGAAACATATGTGTCTAATAAATTTTTATAATTTTCTCTCACTTCACCATGGATAGAACATAGTAGGTAAGGTGTCTTGTATCTTGGATAAAAAACTACCAAAATCCAATGGAAACTAAGTTAAAAGAAAATCTAATGTTAGTGGTTGTTATTTTAAGAGATATAAAACACATAGTGAAATTTATGTTTTATACTCTTAGAGAAAAGGAAACATACAACACTAAAAAATTGAATTCTTTTGAAATATTTTCGCAATATAAACTATTCATTTTCACCATTAATTGTCATCATTATAAGTGAAATAAACTGTGGGGCCAAAAATCCAAATAATTCTATCTATTCATACTCCATACAAAATTTAAAAATATACATAATACAAAACAAACATAATTATAAATTTTCAATAAAGTATACTAACATAATTTTTTTTAATCAACTTACATGGAAAAAACCTGCACCATTTTGATCCCAACTAATCTCCAGTTACAAGATCCATGATATTATTTTTCAAAATAAAAACAATAATTACATTCCCACAAACACCAACTTTAATTGGAATCTCAAAAATATCCAATAACAAAATTTAATATATTGATGATCTATCAAGACAAGTATAATTTGTTTCTGAGGTCATTGTACTTTTCTTTTTTTGTTGTCTATACAACATATCTATACATTTAAAGTATTCATATTAAAAAATATATAGATTTATAAAAATTAAAATTTTAAAACAAATTTAATAAAAAAATAAAATAAAAGATAAAATATATGCCAACCTCTATGGTAATAAATCAAAAAATTATGAATGGAAAAACTTAAAAGTGGCTAATACTTTTTCCAATTGTAATCACCACATTTGTTGATAATGGTATTCTTACTGATTAATATATAATATCCTATACATTGACCCTAGGATTATTTATATCTATCAGATGTTGATGAATGGTATTTCCAATATCAAATATCATCCCATATGTAAAAATATGATATTGGGGATCATCAAAATATTACTCATAATAATTAGGAAGCTTTAGATGAGGTGGTATAGGTGTAGGATAAAGAGTGGGGTCTGATGGCGGAGGTGGAGGAGTAGGATGCGTACGAGGAGAGAGATCTACTGGAGGAGGGGGAGGAGGTGTATAAGTAGTCTAGAACTATATTTTAATGTATGAAAACATTGAATGCACTGAAATTTTTATCATATCCTCCTCCGTGACATGAATATCCTTAAAATCATCTTCCATAGATTCTTTTTTATAAACATCATCCATTTAAGAAGATTCATAATTCTAAAATAATATTTTATCGACCCACCTTCGAGGCATCCTCATACACGATCTGGGTGTTTGGGAAATCTTAATACTGTAGCTAAAATATCATTCCTACCATTAGCTATAAAGACCCCCTGTGTGCTCTTCTCCTTAAGAAAATCTTGTATGGAATATTTGAAAAAATACAAAATGAATCACAACATATAAATAATTGATTTAACATAAATGAATGAATAAATTAAACATCATATAAACCTCTCATATACAACCCTTAACTCTTTCTTAAGACATTATACTTTTTTCTCATCTGATACATCTTACATTTTTCATGTCTAGCATGGGGGGTGGGGGGTCAACCTTTATAGACCATAAAGACTCAACACTCAGTTTTTGAAATTTCAATAAAATAATTTTCTCTTCCAATAACATACACCCTCCATGAGATAAAGTATGAGGGTATACATTTCTAGATTGGATCTCTTAATGAGATATCCACTATTTCAATAAATTAAAAATTAAGAAAGGAAATCATTAATGTGGACATTGATATAAAAAATCATCTAAAATGTAACATTTAAGTTACTGGGAAGTCTTCTCACCATAAATTTCAACAAATTGTTTCCATATATCTTCATCTATAAATGGATATATATCACATGGATTATAACATTATATATGCCCAAAAATAAAATATGATAGGAGGGTTGATTTAAAATCCCTCCATATCCTAGAAGCCAATGATAAAAATTTCCTCTTGATTCATCAAGAATCCGGTATAACATTTTCCATCTGATAAAAAGGAAAAAATATATTACTATAAAAATTTCAAGATAATTAAAATAATAATAAATGAGCTTACCAAAATGGTATCCCAGATGTGATATATTTTCAATTTGTCAACACTTTTCCATTCATCAAAAAAAATACTAACATTTCTTTTTTCGTCTGTTGCTATAATAATCTTGAATTATATTGAATTTAGCCATATTAAAATATAATAATGATCAAAATATACTGTTATCCTTTGGTCTTGGCTATGGGAAACTACTAATTTTGGTAAATGCATGCTTTCATGTTACCAGCCCTCAACATTCTTCCACCACAGAAGTATTTGTCTCTTTTAAACAAGGACAATGTGGCTTCTCAATATGAGAATGTGTACATTACTCCATAGAGGTATGAGTATGATCATCTCTAGAAGTATGTGGTTGATCAGAATATCGATCTATAATTATCTTACAAATCAATGAAACAAAGAATTTTCAAGCAATAAAATAAATCTAATTATTACATATAAATTTAAATAAAAAAATGAACAATTGTCAAACAAAAACTAAAGTAAACCAAAATCAACACATTTTTATTAATTTTTTGTATAGTTAAGTAAATTTATAACAATATTAATGAGTTATTAAATGACACAAAATAATGAAAAATAAAAATAAAAAATATTGTGTGAATAGTAAAAATGATCCAACCTAATAAATCATTTTACACAAAAAAGTATATTTTTTTAATATACACTTTTACAATATTTTTTTATTTAACATATTAAATTAATTTTTTTTAAAAAAACCCTATTAATAGATAAGTAACATAAGGATAGACATGTTAAAATAAAAAAAATAAACTAATATAAACAAACAATTTAACTTATTTGTTTTAATATGTATTTTAATGAAGAAAATAAAATTCAAATATCCTTAATTTTTTGATATTTCAAAATGGAAAACATAAATAAAATTATGTCACTAGAAATATTAGGACTATACTAAAGTATTATTTTCCAAAATTCATTTTTCATGATTATTCCATATGGAATAAAGCATGTTTACATTGTTCTCATCAATATTATCTATTAATAATTCCATAGAAGTGTGGATATTACTTAAATCCACGTCTTCATAAATTTTATCATCACCAACATATTGTTTTTCCTTATAAAACTATATAAAACTACAGATATGATTGATTAAGTACATAATTTTTTTTTCATTTGTATCAATGATAAAAGGACCCTTTATATATTACAATTTATTCAAATTTAGTAGTGCCATTCCAAATTCATCATTTCTAACACTTTTGTTACTCATAATCCATTTGAAGGTAAGAAATAGAAATAGAAATTTTATATAATCAACATCCCATATTTCATAAATTAATCCGTAATATGAATTTGATGTGAATATTAGGTTTTTGTCTTTGGTACTTAATAAATGTATTGCATCTATGAGGAAAAATACACTTCTATTCTAAACTACACTTCTATTGTCTTGATATTTCTTATGAAATGTATAACCATTAATGTCATACCTAGACCATGTTATCAAATTCAAACATGGATCTCCCACTAACTATGTTCATCTTTTTAATGCATCTGATCTACCAAGAACAGTCTCTTTAAACTATGGAAAAATATTTTTTTGCTCATTAAAAATCCATATATTTTTATTCATTAGATAACATTGTTTCAACACATTAATATGAAATTTTATATATCATTTAGCATTATCTATGTTATTCAAGATGTATAAAAGCACTCTCTTTATTTTTTTACTTGTCAAAAATTTGACATTCAATCCATGAATCCCCTTTCCCCCATTATTAACTAGTTCATGGAAAGACGTAGCCAAACCAATGTGCTCTACAGTAGATATTTAGTTTGTAAAAACCTCTACAACATCCATATAAATAAACTTCTAAAAAATGGATGCTTCATGTATATATATATTCTTAACGTACCCCTTATAAATATTCTTATACCTTTAAAAATGATACATCCAACATAGATATACAAGCCCACGAAGCTTTATTTATTGCACAAAATGAACCATTAAATACACCTTGATATAAAAAAAAGATGGAGGAAAATTTATTTCCAAATGAAAAATTATAGAATATACTTAATTCTTCAAAATTTTCAAACCACTATGATCAATCACCATATTTCAAATTGAATTGAAAATATAACACACCTTCAAGATAGTCATTTTGAAATGGATGAGAAATATTCTACGTAATGAAACTGGTAGGATCTATTGAGTCATACTGTTACGATCATTATATTTCATACCTATCAACTTAAAATACTTTAAGAACATAAAATTTGTTACATTTTAAGAATAACATTGCGACACATAGACATCATGAATACATTGAAAAAATATAATTTTCCCCTCTTGGATAATGTATGACAAGTCAAGGGAGGAAATTCTCACCTTAAACCAGGAGTGGGATATAGCTCTAAATGTATTCCCACTGAGAGTAACTTCAATATTTAATTAAACCCATCTTTAGTATTTCCTATAATATATAATAATTCTTCAGTAAAGATTTCTTATATTTTATTCTCTACGTTCATGAAATCAATGATATGTTTAACCTCATTATATCTCTAATATAGCAGCTCAAAAAATATTGACCCTTTCTCCAAAATATTTTTGTCATTACCATATTTGTGTGTTTTTTGAATGTCACAAAAATGTTTTTCCACCTCTCAAAATAATGGCAAGTGGATAATATTTTTGGATAAATATCAAATTCTTGTTAGATACTAAATGCCATTTTTAATCTTCTATAAGAGTGATCCATAGAAAAAAAATCATGACCCATATATAATATTTTTTCTCCCATGATAGATTTTATAATATAATGTTTGGTATTCAAAAAATGGACAAGATTTATTCCCCTTAACACAGTATCTAAAAAAATTTCCATATGCAAGAATTTTATTTATAGTAAACATAATCACTGCATGAAATTAAAAATATTCTATTTTATAGGAATCGTATTCCCTAACACAATCCTCCCACAAAAAGTTTCAAATCATCTATTAATGGTGACAAGAAAACATAAATATCATTTCTTGGCTATTTTGGTCCAGAGATCAATAAATTAAACATGTAATATATTTTATTCATACAAAATTTATAAGATAAGTTGTAAATTATGACTAAAAAGGCCATGGACTATGTGTTATACTAAGGACTTTATATGGATTAATTTCATCCATGAACAATCAAAATTTGAAATTTATAACTTCATTTTCAAATATGGGAAACAAGTTATCAAATTTATTCTAGTTTGGAAAATAAAATGGATTCCAAAATTTTCCATCACATACCCACTCATCTGCATTACATGTTATATTTTTTTTCATCATATAGATTTTCTAATAAATGTTTTGAACAAAAAATTATAGGAAGATAACAAAATAACATCGTAAGTGTAACATATTGTTACTATTTTTACATATTTTTAAACCCCTATTTTTAATCATGATTTGGTTGGGTTTAATTTTAGATTTTTTGAGTTAAAATTTTGAATGATTTGAAAATTTAGAGCTAGTGTATGGTTGGAAAACGATTTTTCCAAACCATGCCCCCTCTCAAGCCAAATCTTGCAAACCCAGGCTATGGGGTTTCATATAGTTGGCACAAGGTCTATCAGAACGTGGCCCTCTTAAAAGAAACCATGAAACCCATTTAAAATAGGGACATTAGCAGCCCATATGGTTTGGTTTAACCATGAGGGTCTACCCTGTTAACTATGTGTGCGAGTTTTTAATTAAACCAAAGATTTGATTAAAAATCTCCAACCCCCCTTTTTGGTACCCAACTAACCGAAACGACCCATAATTGATTTATACCTTACTTGGAGCTCCCAAGAAGTGTTTTTGGCCCCTTGGATCCCTCCTAAATGAAATTTGAAGCTTGCGTAGTGCCCTTTAATCTTCTCCCAGTTAGTTTCTTCACCCTAATCTCCATATCTCGCAATCCCTCTTCTCCTACCTAGGGTTTCGTGAATCGCCATGTTGATTTGTGAAACTAATAACAACTATATTTGGTCTAAGAATAGGTTTTATTCATATATCCTTATTTACATCATTATCCATTTGAGATTCCCATGTATGGATTTGTGATTCGGGATCCAATGATCCTCAGGTAGGTGGTTCCGTCACAATGCCTAATTTATGTTAACCATAAATTACACTATTTAATTTCAAGTGTCTGAATTAAATGAAATTGTTTGATTTTGATTAAATGGATTTCAATTCGTTTTTTGGGAAAACCAAATTCTAATGAATTGGGGGTTTTAGTTTTAAAAATGAATTTTTGGGATGATATTGGGAAAACCCTTGATTCCATTGAATTGGGGCATGTTTATAGAAATTTTTGAAATTTAAATTACATAATTTAAATTTTGGATTTGATAGAAATTGATTCAATTAATGTTTTTAATTTAATTTTGGAAATGTATTTGATGCAATATTTTGAAAAATCCTAATTCCATTGAATTGTGGGATTATTTTGAAATTAATGGAATTTTGTAAAAAATTTAATTATTGAATTTAATTTTGAAAGTTAATTGTGAAATTAAATTTAAAATTGAATTAAAATTATTATAGTGTGAAAATGGATTAAAAATGGTTTTGATAGAAACCTTAGTGTTTTGTCTCATTGAAAATGAATATTTTGATTAAAAACCCATTTTGGTTTTTAAATTGAAATTGGGACATTTGAAATGGATAATGTGTTTAATTTTATATTAAGAATTATTAAAATAAATTACCCATTGTTGTTTTTTTATTATATCACATGAAATACTTAGGTATTTTGAAAGTTATTGGATGAAACTCTATGATTTACAGTGTTCCAAAACATAAATACAGCACATCACAACCCTTAGTAAACGGTGATGAGTCCTCCTTGACATGAGCTCAAATGGATGTATGTATATATTACCTTGTCACCTTGAGTGTGGAGTACCTTAGCTTGGAACTATCATAGGTTCTTAGGAATATTTCCTTGTTATTCAATTGTCTGTATTTCAAATGAATACATTCCATTTTTATAAAATGTTTTACTTGATTTCTGATTTATATAATCTGTTTTATATAATAAATTAAATTAAATCCATTTGTAAAAAGTTACTTTATTTTAAAAAATTAACATAAATTGAAAATTAAAACTTTTTTTCAAAGTATTTCTATCTTTTGAAATGTAAAGCATGATTTTTTAATTATTTTAATAAAATGAAAATCATGTTTGCTTTAAATGTAAATATATCAATGGTTAATTTAATATTAGAATCTTATTAGGGAATCCTTGGTGACACCCTATTGGGATATTTTCATCTCACACCCTACATGTTCCTTTGGGTGTTTTTAGATTATCTCCTTCCAGGTTCGAGTAGGGGTAAGGAACCACATAGAGGTGGTTCTAGTTATTGATATGTGGACCTAGAGACTTGTGTCCATTGGGACATGGGATGATTATCTTCCTATTTTTTGGTAAATTACTGTATTACTTTGGGTTTCATACCTATTTTAATTATAGTATACATCTCCCAGTGTAGTTTATTTTATATTCATAATTATTTATTATCTTGATTCAATATTGTTAGTGGAAAATTATTTCCCAATTACATTTTTATGGTGCCAGATGCTACTATCCATCCTGTGGGGATCAAGAATGCCCTTCAGGCCATGTCAGGACCATATCGGTTATTGGGTTTCCCGGGTACCCGGGCTAGTTCATGATAAATTGGTATCAAAGTTGGAGGTTTTGTATATTTCCTTGATGTTAGTATGTAGTTTGTGTAATCATGTCAGGACCTAGGAGGTAGTTATGATTGAGTGTATGTCCGGATATAACCACAATGAATATTAAGTCACCAATGCTGGTTAGGGAAATGCATCTTGAGGATTAGTTCGAGTCTTTTCACAAATTTTCATTTAGGTATATTGATATCCAAATATTGATTTTCTATCTATAGGGATTAATTTTATTACTGATCTATTTGAGTGTTAATGTGATGTCTTACTTTTTATTTGTTGATGTTGTGTAGCATCATGCCTCTTAATAGACGTGTGAATCAGGTCTAGGAGGGACCTGATACTGAACTTCTATGAGAATATCATCCCAGGGGCCAACATCTGGTTGAGGTGATTGTACGTATTGTCCAATCCCTATGATAGACACCACCTCCGGTTCCAGTTCAGGCTTCAGCTATAGAACCTCATAAGGACTTTCTCAAGTTTTTTTTATCAAGAACTCCTTCTCCATAATTCAGTTCCATTCATAGGCTCAAATGATCCTCAATAGGATGAGGATTGGTTTAGATAATGGTTCATTTTTTTGGGTTCTTGGAGACACCTGATTAAATCAAGGTGAAGTGTCCCACCTTCATGATTGAAGGACCATGATGGAGATGGTGGTGAACAAAGTTTATGGAGAAAAATAATGAGGGCAAAGATTGGAAAGACTTAAAGTTTATTTTAACAAAATTGATATATCCAAATTCAATGTTCTTGTCCAAGGCTATAGAATTATTCAAACTTGAGTAGGCTAACAAGACCGTGATAGAGTATGGAAACCATTTTATTGAGATTCTTAATTTCACACCTTAGATTTTATCTAATTATAAGATGAAGGATTGAAGGTTTAAGTTGGAAAATTGTTATGATATTCATTATCATGTTTTTTTTGCTGAAGCTACCTTCTTATACAGAGGTACTGGATAGATTTTTGATGGTTGAAATAGACCTGGATGCAAAGTCAGGGTTATCCAGAATTTCATTCTCTCAAAATGGCTGTGTGAGTTCCTTTACAAGAAAGAAGAATTTTGATGATTAATATGGTGTTTCTTGATAACAATGTCATTCTAGACCTCCTGTAGGTCATGGAAGTGGACCTTGATTTGATAAAAGCTTGGTAATCTACGACATTCAATGATGGTTTTCACTGAGGAACACAAGGTGTGTTTTTCTTGTGGATGATCAGGAAACCTTAAAAAATTATTCCATATTTATTCCACGATGCACAGTGGAATGAGATCATCAGATCCTCCTAAAACATTAGGGTAATCAGATTCTTCAATGATGAAAGGGTTCTAGCCACATGCATCTGGAGGAAAGATTCTTCACATAGGGTAAGTGTCTCTAGAGGAAGAAAATATGGGTCCAACGATTATGAGAGGTACCATTACTATGATTTCATAATTAGTGATAGCTCTATTTGATACCGATACATCTCATTCATTTATTTCAACCCTTTTTGTTAATATACTAAATCACCATATAGAGATGTTATCTTATGTTATGGATAATAATACACCATTTGGTATGGACAGAGATTAGGGTATCTATAGTCCCACTTGTTCTTTGTCTCTAGATGATGTTGATATTACTTGTAGTTTTCTGATTATCAACATGAAACCTTTTGACATTATTTTTAGGATGAATTGGATCATTTCCAAAGAATCCCAGATTGATTGTTATCATCAACGAATCTCCATCCCTCCACCTAATTTTCCTTGTCGCGTGTTCCAAGGAGAATATAACCCAAGGTAAAGTAGATCCCGGCCTTCTTATCTAGATTTGGGGAAAGTGATATCAGTGTTTTCATTTGACCTAGAGTGGGATTATTTGAGTGGAGACTTCCCTCCAGTTTTCATTGAGTTTCCTAACATGTTTCCTTCTAACTTATCTTGTTTTCCACTAGTAAAGGAGGTAGTGTTTTCCATTGAATTAATGACTAGTACTCAACCACTTTATATACCATCTTATCATAGGGAACGAGATGAAATGAAATAGATGAAGTCCTAGTTGGACAACCTTCCAGACAAAGGCTTTATACGTCCGCATGTGTCACCTTTGGCAGTGCCAGTTCTCTTTGATCAGAAGGCTGATGGTTCATTGTACTTATGTGTTTATTACCAAAAACTCAATCGAGTGATGGTAAAGAAAATTTTTCCATTTCCACGTATTAAATATCTATGTGATCAGTTTTGGAAGGGATGTAGTGGATCTCAAAGGTCAATCTTCAGTTCGATTGCCATTAGTTGAGGATAAAAGAATACATAATTCAGAGAACTACATTTTGGAGAAGGTATGACCACTATGATTACCTTTTATACCCCTTGGTCTAACCAATTCTTCTATAGTTTTAATGGATTAAATTAAAAAGATTTTCCATGAGTATCTTGATACTTTCATGGAAGTATTTGTTGATGAAATCCTTGTTTAATCTAAGACCAAAGAATACCATGTTCATAATATGAGAACAATTATGGAATTACTAAAAATTTCCAACTTTATGCCAATATTTCGAAATGTGAATTATGTATTCAAGAAGTGAAGTTCCTTATACATGTGGTGTCAGAATATGGGATATTAGTTGATCCCGAGAAAGTGAAGGTTGTCATGACATGGGAGAAACCATGCAATGTCTTCAAGATTCATAAATTCTTTGGATTAGGTGGTTATTATTGTTGGTTTATTAAATACTTTTCAAAGTTGGATTCTTTGGCGATTTCTCTAACTCATAAGGGAGTAAAGTTTATTGGGATGAAATTTTTTGGAATTTTTTGTTGAGATGAAATGAATTTTGAAAAATGCATCATTGTTGACTCTTCCAGAGTCCAGGTAGGTCTATGCTATCTTTTTTGTTGGATCATGTTCAGGTCTGGGATATGTTCTTATGTAATGTGATCATGTCATTGCATATGGATCTCATCAACTCATAACACAAGATAAAAAATATCTGACCCCTGACCTTGAACTCACAGTTGTGATGCACATCCTTAAGAGTTGGTAGACATACCATTAGAGAGGAATGTTTACCATGTTATCAGACTATAATATCTTGAGTTATATCTTCTCTAAAAAGTATTTGAATATCCACCAATGGAATTGGGTGGCATTACTACAATGTTTCAATTTCTACATCACCTATACCCCTAGGAAAGGGAATGTCATTGCAGATTCTTTGAGTGGGAAACTTATGACCCATCCTATTAAAAAATCATTGGAAGAGTGTAATAAGAAAAATCTCTTTTCACAATTTAATATTTGAGTCTAGGAATCTGGGGCTGAGTTTTCCTTGACCAGTGTTCATTTGATGTCCGTTATTCTCAAGATGATTCTTCAGTATTAGTATCTTGAAGATGAGTTCCATAGAATTAGAGAATCTCTTTATGGTGGGGATATCTTTGTTAAGTGGTCATTCTCCAAAGAGGACATTCATTTCATTTAGGAATGTTTTGTTGTGATGTTAGCAGTAAATAAATCGTTTATGTTTGATTTTCATAACTCCCAGTTGTATGTGCACCTAGGAACCATGAAGATGTTATATGACATGCAGTGGAAATTCTAGTGGATAGGTATGATATGGGGAATTGCTGAGTTTTTTCTCATTGTTATACACTCTGAGAGTTTAATGATGAGAAAAAAAAACCTACAAGTTTTATTTCTCCACTTCCAGTCCTGACATGGAAGTGGGATGAGATCTATATGTACTTTGTTGTTGGGTTTCCACATGGCCCGAGAAAGAAGAATGTGATATTGGTTGTGATCAATTGGATGACAAAATCTACTCACTTTATACCCATTAATGGTACAACCAAAGTTAAGATGTTGGGAATTATCTATGTGAGAGATTATTTGTTTTCATGGAATTAAATATTCTATAGTCTTTGATAGGGATCCTCAGTTTACTTCTCTCTTTTAGAGAGACCTTCAAGAGACACTGGGATCTCATGTCTATTTGAGCATGACATACCATCCCAAGTCGGATGTCCAAAAAAAGGGTTATACAGTTTCCCAAGGATATGATCAACACTTGTGTAATAAAATTTTGTAGAGATTGGGAAGATCATTTGGGACTGGATGAATTTACATATAAAAATAGTTTCCATTCTTCAAACATAATGAATCCTTTTGAGGCCTTGTATGGCCATCCTTGCAGATCTCCATTATGTTGGTTGGAGAATAGTGAAAGTTCCTTAGTTGGACCGAGATTGGTTCAAGAGGTGACAAAAATGATTCAACAGATTCATCAGAGAATATTGAGGGAATAAAGATGGTATAATTATTATACTAATCAACATCTTAGGCTATTGGATTTTTAGTTGGTGACCAGATGTTCTTCAAAGTTTTACCCCAGTTGGGTCATCGATGGCTTGGGAGGAAAGGGAAAATTGATCCTCATTTTGAGTGTCCTTTCATGGTTGTTGAGTTGGTGGGATAATTTTCTAATAAGTTAGTACTTACACTAAAACTGACATCAATACATAACTTATTTCATGTATCTCAAATTCATAAGTATCTTTCTGATCCATTTCATGTTCTGTGGTAGAGTGATCTTGAGGTTTAACCTGATTTATCTGTGAAGGAGCAGACGTTCAGGATAATTAATTCTAAAACCAAGGCACATCATGGGAGGATCATACCATTGGTTCATGTTCTATTACACCATGGTTCTTATTCTCATGATACATAGGATATGGATTCACTAATGGGAGATCAATGGCCTCATCCTTTTGGCATGGAAGCTTCTTTGTAGGCTTTCAGGGTATAGAAAGTTTATATTTTTGGGAGGTTGTAACATCTTGTTACTATTTTATGGTATTAATAAACCCATATATTTAATCATTATTTGGTTGGGTTTAATTTTGGAGTTTCTTTGGTTGTAATTTTGATTTTTTTTTGAAAATTCTGGGCTAGTGTGGAGTTGGTAGACAGTTTTCCCAAATCATGTGTCCACTCAAGCCAAACCGTGCAAACCTAGGTAGTGGGGTTTTTCATGGTTGGGACATGGTTTTACAGACTATGTACTCTCTTAGGATAAACCGTATGATCCATTTAAAATAGGATCCTGACCAGGTAGCACCGTTTGGTCTAACATTGTGGGCCTATCTAGCTAACAGTGCATACAAGTTTTTAATTATTCTGATTTCTGATTAAAATTTCATGAACCCCATTTTTAAGTCCTCATTAGACTGGAACAACCCATAAATGATTTATCCCTTAATTGTAGATCCCAAGAAGTGTTTTTTTCAACTTAGATCCATCCTAAAAGAGATTTGAAGCTTGTGGAACACCCTTCGATCTTCTCTAGATTGGTTTCCTCACCCCTATCTCTGTCTCCTATGAACTCTCTTCTCCTCCATAGGGTTCCATAAATCCCTATGTTTATTTGTGGATATAATACCCACTATATTGGATCTAAACCTAAGTTTTATTCATATATCCTTATTTCTATCATTCCCTATTGGAGTTTCCTATGCATGACTTTGTGATTCAAGATTCCATGATCTTGAGTTATGTAGTTCTGTTACAATGCCTAATTTATGTTAACCCTACATTTCATTGTTTCAATAAAATTATTTGAATTAAATGATTTTTTATTAAATTTATTTTAATTGGTTTGTTTGAAAAACACAATTCCATTGAATTAGGGGTTTTGGTTTAAAAAATTGATGTTTTTCATGATATTATGAAAACCCCCAATTCTGTTGAATTGGGGTGTGTTTATGGAAAATCAGGAAATTTAAATTTTTTAATTTAAATTTTAGATTTTTATGGAAATTTTATAAATTAAAATTTTAAATTTATTTATAGAAATGGATTAGATAGAAAATTGTGAAAACCCCAATTCTATTTAATTGGGGGTTTATTGTGAATTTAATGAATTTTTTTAGAAATAATTTTTTAAATTTAATTTTGAAAGTGAATTGTGAAATTAAATTTTGAATTTATTTCAAATTCATATGTTGTAAAAATGGATTAAAAATGGTCTGGATATAATCTTTACGGTTTTATCATAGTGAAAATGCATGTTTTGATTAAAAATCCATTTTGGGTTTTAAATGGAAAATTTGAATATTTGAAATAGAGAATGGGATTATTTTAATTTTAAGAATTCTTAAAATAAATTTCCCATAATTGGTTTTTATAATAGAACATGAAGTACTTATGTAGTTAGTTAGTTATTGGATGAAACTCTATAATTTAGAACATCCAAAACATAAATGCATCACGTCACATCCCATATGCGATAGTGATGAGTCCTCTTTGATCTGAGTTTAAAGGTACATATATACATATTTCTATGTCACCTTGAGTGTGGAGTCCCTTATCCTAGAACTATCATTCCTTCTTAGGTATATGACCATGTTTATTTCTTATTTATATTTCAAATAAATATATTCCTTTTTTACAAAATGTTTTAAATGTATTATGATATATATATATAAACTATTAGAAAAGTTTCATTTAATCCATTTTTGAGAAGTTCTGTCATTTTAGAAATGTTCTATTAGTTGAAAAGTAAAGCATTTTCTTAAAGTACTTCCATATTTTGAAATTTAAAGCATGAATTGTTATAATTATGCATACTAACAACCAAACATGTTTATTTTAAATTTAATTATTTCTATGGTTAATTTAATATTGTCATCTTTTTATGGATTCCTTAGTGAGACCCTACTGGGATTTTTTTATCTCACACCCTAACTGTTCCTTTGGGCATTTTATGTTTTTCTACTTAATGTTTCGATTAGGGGTAAGTCACCACTTGGAGGTGGTTCTAGCAATTGATCGGTGTAATTGAAGAGTTTCATATGTTGGGACTTGGGATATTTATCATTTTTTTGGTAATTTACACCAGGAATTTGTATTTTCATACATATCTGACTTTTGGTACACATATACTCATAGAGTTTCTCTTGTATGCATAATGTTTTTTATCTTACTTCCACATTGTTATGGAAAAGTTTGTTCCCACTTTCAATTTTTTATGATGCTAGGTGATAGTAACCAACCCATGGGGACCGAGATTTCTCTTTAGTAAAATTTTGGTCCGTCTTGGTTATTGGGTTACTAGGGTTATCAGGATGGTTCATGATAGTGGGGGTCTCTGTACCTGCTAAATCTGAGAGTCATTTTTCTTTCAACTTATACCATGACGTCCCAAATTTGGGAAACCATGACATAAATTATTATTCCTTCATATATAGAACAAAATATTTCAATAAGACATGTATTTTATAACATTATAATCCCATCATAAATAGTATATTTTTCATTTTATAATGTGAATCTAGAAGATAATTGTCTTTAGACAGAATATATTTCAACAATTGTAGTAACTTTTTAAAACACTTATCACTCCATTAATATTTCACCATTAAGTTAATCAATCATAACACCATAGAACAAACCGTAAATTTTGTAAAAAATAGATACAATGGTTTTTTAGCATCACTATGTATACACTTATTTTTTGGTTATTTCTCAATAGAATCTAATTCAATATCATGAATAATTTCTTAAATTTGATATGACTTATCATCAGGGAAAGAATCATCATAAATAGATTCATAATTATTCCTAGTTTCACCATGCTAAATACAATGGTTGTAAGTTAGATTAAATCCATGAAAAATTAAATGATATTGGACCTTTTTAATTTTCAAATTCTTTATATTTTATCATTTTAGGAATGTATTGAATTTTTTTTCATAATTTGGAACATTTCATTTAGAAAATTCCAAAAAATAATCAATAACTTCCTCGTATTTTTCACTTATTCAAAATGATGTAATCCAATTTTGGCTAATTATTATCTATAAAAAATATTAAAAATAAATTATGAGTCAAAAGAATATAGTAGTTTTAAAATTGACTAATAGGGCAAACAATATATTATTTCAATGATAATGAAGAAGAAACACTTGTGGTATGATTCAACAGTAACATGTTTCAATGATTTTCAAAAAAAGTGAATATAATTTTTAAAAATTTAATAACATTAGAGATGAATTATATTTATAGATCTCATTAGGTATTTCTTTAAAAAATAATAAAATATCATTATTCTTTTGGAAAGGACACCTCCATATTGAGGTTATAAATTATATCCACTCCTTTTATTCTCCAAGAATTTTTATCCTTATATCTAGTTGGTATTACTTTCTTCAGGTGAACACATAATTTTTTTGAAATATCATTATTTAACTCAGTCTTTAAGATATCAGTAGGTACCCAACATAGCTGTGAAATTATAGGAAAAAATAATTTAATTACAATTCCCCACACACTCATAATTTGAATTTATGAAATCCATTAGACAAATGAAATATAGTATGAAAATAAATTATTCAAGTTAAACCAAGTTTAAATTTATATCAATGATTCCATAAGGTGAAAGTAAAAAAAATTTAAAAATTAAAAAAAATACCCATATTTGAAATGTATAATTATAAATTATACACAATAATGTAATGTAAGTTTAAATATAATTGGTAAATTATAAAAATAAATTCTTGGATGTAATTTACAAAAAAAATATAGTTATATGATTCTCCCAATTTTAATTTTCTTTTGAATGAAATTAGATGAAACTTGAAATTGAATATTATTGACCTGAATCCAAATAAAGTGCATATTTTATATTTTGATTTCAATATTTATCATCAATTTTTTTTAAAAAAATTTGTATGAAAAAATCGACAATTATTAGATGAAACATTAATTAATACTATAATATAATGATATAATAGAGTTTAAGAAACACAATGATGAATTTTTAATATAGTACATATATATACACATTTATTGTTATATATTATTTATGCCTAGTGTATTATAAAAATTATATAAATCATATTATGTAATTTGTATTATATGAAAACATGTTTTATCTAAATGTAACAAACTAATAAAACACATTTTAAATATTTCATTCTACTTTATTTGACAAAATAAAACTATAAATTTATTCGGAGAATAATTATGTAAGTGTGAATACTATGTTATGCATTTGTAATTACATGAAAATATAACATCAAAAAACTACAACTATGTAGTAGGATTATCTTCAAAATTTTAAAATTTTTGTAACATAAAGTATGACTGGGTAAAGGCAGCACATCAATCTCTATTATCATTTATACCAAATGGGTTGATTAGTCAAAATAGATTCAAAACCTAAAAATATCTATCAGAATTTAACAAAGATATGTTAAACAACCAATTGATAGTTCCTATTGTCTATTCACCAATAATCTCAACATTATATTGAAAATAAATAATAATATGTAGAAATTAATATTTAATATATTACTTTTTCAATAAAAGAAAAGTCTCACATCATATGAAAAGTTTTGATATTCATATGCACTACTTATATGATATTGTATATTGAACTGTATGAAAATTTAAATCTAGGTATATATTACATTTGAATATTACTAAGTCACAAGTAATTTCATAAAACTAATTGAAATGTATCCATATCCATGGAAGTGTATGCATAACAATGAATGATTCACAAAAATCATCCAAATAAGAAAAATTTATAGATTCAATGTAGAAATTTAAGATGTGATGTAATATAAACATCTTTGAAAAACATTAGTGAAAACACCATTCTATATAGTAAAAACACCATAACCTTAACATATAATGTGAAAAATTATGGAATAACATAAAAAATTAAGATATAATATAATTCACACACCTTTTCATTAAATAAATGCATACCTAAGGTATATTATGATGTTAATGTGATATTTGAGATGAGTAGATCTATATTAGAATGCGCAATGTTGAGGATGATGAAACTTTTGGGTTAATGAAGATGGTAATGAACGATTTGAGTCTATGAAATTGACAAAAATGAGTTAGGGATTCCACACCATTGAATAACCCAAAGAGAGGAAAAATTTGTGAGGTTAACATGAGAGATGAGATGATCGAATGCGTAATAATGAGGCTGATGAAAAATGAGGATGCCTAAAGTTGAAATCCAAATTTTGAGTCCACTAGATTTAATAAACTAGGGACAGGGATTTGGTGTGAGAGAAACGAGCCTGTTTTGTGAGATTTAATAACACCAAAATAATTCGAATTGATGATTTATAAAATTTTAAATTGTATATAACGTCAGTTATTATATAACAAATGTTAAAAAGCAGATTTCTTTACATTGGTTATATAAGAAATGATGTTAAAAAGTAGTTTTCATTTCTTTATCATGTCTATTATTACATAACTAATGCGAAAAAGAGACTTTCACATTGGTTATATAATAACTTGAATGATAAAGTGGGTAACTTTATTTATCATGTCAATTATATAATAACCGATGCGAGAAAGAACTATATTCTGATTTTTCATGTCGGTTATTTTATAGACGATGTGGGAAATCAATATTCATGGATTTTCACATCGACTATAAATAACTGACATGATAAGATGATGTGATAAATAATTTTTTAAAGGTTTTATCAATTTAAAAAAGTGGTCAAATTCCAATCGACCCAACGTAACATGTTCATTATGAATTTCTCTTAAAATGCCTCAGATGACGCTTTAACCTGCACTTGTCCTATCATAGGGGCATTCCCAATGTGATTACCCACTAGCCATATCCAACTTCTAGGGAGAACCCAAGTTGAACCACAATGAGTCAAATGAAGTTGTATCGAAATCCAATGAGCTCTCATGGATGAACCATATCCCAATCAAAATCATCATCATGATATAGCACTAACACAAACGATATCCCCATAAAGAATCCATGGATTATCATAAGATAGTCAAGGCATAACTGCCACCTCTGGGTTTCACCCAAATACACAATTGAATTCATACCTTTAATTTTCAAAGGTTTCTATCTATAAATTGTTCCATTTATTCTACAACATAAAAAATCCAAAACAACCATCCAACAACCGGTCTTAAGATATCACAATACTTCTCACTTAAGGGTTGACCACTAGTGACCAACATCCCTCTCCCCACCTTAGGATTATCCTTTTCATCACTTTGATGAAAAGGGAACCATATTCCTACTGCTCATGCTCAGATATTTTAGCTAGCATGGATAAACTAAGAACCTGCTCATCCTAAGCACTAACATAACATCACTCATGTCTTATTTCTTATTATCAAGAATGGTTCCCATGTAATTTAGCATGTTTCAAGCTATGACGAGGGCCACCACCCTCAAATGGACAATTATGTACTATACACCATCCAATTTACTTTAAACTTCTACTCAAGTGTTACTCTTTGAGGGTATCTTCATTAAAATATAAAATAAATCAAGATGACTAGCTATGTGTAATCCAATGTTGTTACAATATACTTACGATTATGTCAATATAAGGGGAATGATCACCTATAGATCTCTATTAAACTAATATTTTTATTAATAGGTTTGTATAACTCCCTCCAAGACATGATCACATCAAATAGTGCTATATTTTCCTTTACCAATACTTGACACATCATCTCCCAATGATGTGGGTCCAGGACCAACCCCAGGATAATAATCTTAGGGAAATTGGTTCATTTTCATGTTATCCCTCATCACTAAGAACTTACTTCAATTTTACTCAATGCTCTATGTCACATTGTTTACAAGTGTAATTTATTTGAAACCATATATCCTTGAATCACACTTGGATATTCACTATTGTTCAATTTTAAATACGTACCATTCCTTTCATGTATGAACTAGATTATAATTCATAGTGGCTATACTATAACATACCACCTGGTTCGATACCCAACTCATGCTTCCATGAGTCTTACATAAACAAGGTCAAACTGAGAATGCTATGTGACACACCCATTTTTATCATGCTAGAGATCCCTTGGATCTCTTATTTAAAATCAGGCACATATCCATGCCATTATTTAATAAATAAATTCAAGTTTTATAGTGTTTTTTATAAATGAAAAGCGTCAAGTGCACTACTACTAGTCTACAAATCCAGGAACTTGAATAATCATACCTATCTAATCCAATCCCAGTACACATACACAGAATATTTTTTTAAAAAAAAGCCATAACTATGCCTATACCACAACAAATTGAGCACCTTTCATTCATCGGTATCAAAACAAGCATAAAACCAGGGTCATTTTCTTTAAAGCATAAATAAATCACATGCCAACCTCTTTCCATGTTTCCCTAGAATAAATCGAATGATGAGCTATTTGGGTGTACATCAAAAGTGAAGGCATTTAGGTCCCCCGCCTAGACCTAAGTTATATCACATGAGAACCGTATCACACATAAGGTATTATATTATGTATCATCTAATATGCATGTAACTCTCTTTAAAAGAGATAAAAATGAAAAATAAGGTTTTCCATCAACCTATAATTATCAAAATTACAACATATGGAATTTTGGATCTGACACTCACCATGTATCAACATATGGTAATAACACCTTGAGGTTTAACTCACCATACATTCACCCACCTACTTGAGTATTTTGTTTCATTATCCAAGAGTTTTACCCGAATTAAACAATCAAGGAACAACACTTATCATGAATAAGTCTCAACTCAAAGGTCCTCTAGTTTCTAATTTCCAAGGGAACTAACTTGAAGGGATAACCCCACTTTTTAACACAGGTCATTAAAATTTAATCTAGTGTCAAACCAAAGAAGTAACTATGCTCTATCACCCATCCATTAGGTTCATGAATAAGAATAAAGCAATCTAACTATGATTTACAGGAAATGGTCACTCTCCTATTCCCCTTCAAGAAAACTCTCAAAGAAAACTAAATCTAACCCGTACATGAGGGTAAAATATATAAACACCCATAAATGATCATTTTAGGTCATTTGAACAATGATTTTTTATTTAAAAGTATAAAGATGATAATATATATTGATATCACGTAACAATTATAAAAGACAACTGTAATGAGCACTTTATTTAGGTGATATCATGCAGCATAATAGGCAAATTATCCAAAAAATTTCTTTTTAACCATTTTAATAATTATATATTTAACCAATATGTTATCAAAAATGGCTTTGTTAAAGAATATTTCATTTAAAATATATAGAAGAAAACACCCTTTAGGTTTTAATAGGGATTTTAAATAATGTTATCGTCATAATAATAAATATCAGTAAAGAATAAGAAGTATTTTATCATTTAAAGGGGTATGGTCATGTAAGATTCCACCATATGTTTATATATAACACCATATAAGCAGTTTTGGACACTTTAAATGTCTATCACATTATCCTAACATACCCCAGTGGGGTTAAGTACCAAGTGAAATGAAAAGTAAAGGCAACCTACATCGGTCCTATCAAACCAATCGGGTTCCATTTATATGGAAAAACATTCCCAATTTATGGAGTCAATGCTCTATAAATTACAATTGGTATCCCATTTAAATGTAAACCATTTATAGTTGAAATTTACAAAACACCCTTAATAGGTTTATTTCATAAGTATGCTTCCCCAACTAACCTACTTGGAGCTTATTGTGAATTTAGGAATTTAGTCATACAAGTCTTGATGCCCAAATTATAAAGGTACAATACTTTATAATTAAAAATATAACCTCATTTTATGCAACAATTTTAAGTTTGAAGCATAATTAAACATTTATAAAGAAATCATGGTTTAGTTATCTGAATTAACATTCACAATTTATAATGTTACTTGACTTTATATATTATAATTTCATGTCATATAACTGAAACCAGGTTTTTTAACTTCGATGTCAGAATATAACAAGTTCATATATAGTGGTTTGATTATATGGGGTACCCTTCCTAATTTAAAAAGTCCCATACACTTTATAAATTGTCTGTAGAACCCATTTAATCCCAACCAAAAACATTTTATCCCATAAAACCAATTCACCATGGATCAAATATGTCACAATTGGTTAGTTAAGGAAAAACAATCAAGATATACAAGAAATCACTATTTAGGTTTATGTATACACTTTAAGAACCAATCATATATTATAATTATACTAAATCATAACAAGCTATAAAAGAGCTATATTACCATTAAACCTTGCAATAATTATGGAAAACTACGTTGTAATCAATTAAAACTATAACCATAATAAAATAACCCAAGAAGGGAATACAGATAAACCTACTAAATAATCACACAAGCATGGTATACAAATCGTCATGCATCAAGAAAATCTAAAATAAAATATACATGGAATATAAAATTCATGGCACGTGAATCTCTATGTGGCTACAATGATGCATGTCTCAATACTTTCTAATCATACCAGACTAAGAGTAAAAATATCATAAATTACTGAGCAATGAAAAATTACAACAATCTCCCAAGGTGAAATAATAATACACAATAATAATAGATAATCAAATACAATAATCCCATCCTAGAAAACATGATTTTCCCTTATACAGGGGTTGGTTGGACCAAGACATGATTTATTTACCAAGTGTCGACATCTTCTTAGTATCCTGTATACCATTTCAAAATAGTAAGAAAATAGAAAAGATGACCTCAGATACCATTTTACAATGTCCCGGTTAGGGAGAACTTAAACGGTTCCCCAATATAGTTAGTCACATGTCCTCAAGAATTCATTCATGTACGCTAGAGGATGCCGACAAGCAGTGAGGGTCTAAAGGCTATATAGTGGGGAGACTATACCCTGTCTTTCATATACTTGGATCCAACACCCTATCATGTGGCTAAATAGGATAGGTTACGTGACCTCAAATGTGCCTCCCCATATGCAGAGGCTACAGAAAAGCAGCAAGGGTGTGATGATATAGAGTGGAGACAATAACCCTTTTATGGATTCTCATAGCATTAGAAATAAAAAATATAAATAAATATAATAAGGGTAATTTTATAGAATAAATAGGTCATAATAAAATTGGAAAATAAATGGAGGAATGAATAATCTAATAGTAATGAATCATGTAAGGAAAGGATGAGATGAATCTAAATTTCAAATTGAAAGCCATGAAAATAAAATATTTAGCTGATACAAAATAAACCCAAAATAGCACTTTCCCAAACCCTATGATAGTCCCATCTCTAAAATCTATCCCACCAGCAAGTAATAAATCAGAAACAAGGTCTCTTGCCCTTGTCCAAAACTGCATCCATAAATCAACTCAGGTACCATACGTTGCCTGAATAGGGAGTGAGTAAAACTTAGTAGCTCTACACCACCATTTATAAACATAAACAATCTGATAATTAGTATATAAAATAAGGTATAAATATGTGTATTAATTAATTCAAATAATACAATATAATTACTAACCTTCTTCGAAACCATGTCAGAATGTCTATGATCATGTAGCACAACCATATATCCATGGAAAAAATATCCCAAATCTAGGATGAGCCTGCTATATAAGAATTTAATCAGGGGATAGGAATATCCTGCTCAATATAAGCATTACAAAATCAGACTAGGTAGTTCCCTCTCAATATAAGCATTAATTCCTAAGATTGGGAAGAGCCCACTCAATAAAAGCATTAAAACATGAGACTGGATAGAGACCACTCAATATAATCATTAAATTATGGGATTGGGAAAATACCACTCAATATAATGATTTTAGCATGGGAATCGTTAGAGTTCTCTCAGTATAATCATAATATAATGAATCACAACACATGTTAAAGAGACGAAGATATCAAAATATCACATCATATAGATCAATGGTTAATTATGAAAATTACCATTTATCTTTCAATTTCACTTTCATTATATAACTACCCAAACATTCCTTAATAGAAATCCCTCTTGATCTAATTAAATGTCTCTTTATGTAAAATTTTTATATAAAATGTCAACTTCTTTGGTTTTATGTTATGAATTGTAACTGTTTCTAATATATTCATTGAACAATGATAACATTATTAGTATAAATATAAGGCTTTAACAAATCCAATTTACTCAGACAAAGGATGTAATGATCTCATCCAGTAGATGTTCCCCATATAAAGCCCATTTTTCAGAGCTCAGAAAGGAGGTGGCGTCATTGGGCTTCACTGTTGACCAATCCTAAGCCGATCTTTAATATGTTAAGCTCGAGCGGGACCACCTACGAGAGAAATGGAAGTTGATAGAGATTACCACACGAGTAATGTTATCCGAGCCACCCCAAGAGTCTATCACCATCACACACCATACTCTTTGGTCTTATGCGGGTGTTATAAGGGGTTAGTTAACAATACCTTAACACTGTGGTTATGTACTTTATTTTTGTATATAATAATGAATATACTTTCATTTTATTATTGTTATCTTGTAAATAGTTTTTTAAGACCAAATAGTATCTTCAGTTAATGTTCAACTAAGAAGTCTATTTTGGTTAATTAATGGATTTTCGAATTAAATAATATTTTAATAAAATATTATTATTTTTATTAAATTAGTTTTTATTAAATATAAATGATCGTATAATTTTATGAATGCAATTTTAATTTTTATTAAGGTTTGAAAGCCATTTTTGTCAAAACATATGAATTTTTGATAAATGTCGGGTTTTATTTCAAAAAGTGAAAATTAAAGTATTTGGAAAATTATTTAGATAAAATAAATATTATTTCTGGAATCAGGCCATCGAAATTATCCAACTGTGAATTTTTCATAATTTTAGGAGATAGTCAATTTTTTGGGTAAAAATTAAATACCGTTTAAATATATAATGTGTTTATGACATCATAATGACCCAATAGTGATGTAATAAAATGCTATAAACTTTATGTTCGACCAAAATATATTTTAACATTAAAATAATATTATTTTGGGTTTTTTGACTTATTTTACAAATCATTAATGGACTCTTCAAGACTTATTAAACATCTTGTCTTTTTAAAATGTTTTCCTTAGGAGTGTGAGTCACCTCCACATAACCAACCCCATTATCTTAAGAAGTCACGACTTTGGCCTTATAAAATATTGTTTTCCACTTCCCTTCACCAAAAACCATGGGCAAAAACCATGCACTGGTTTGTGGTTTGGATTAGTTTAATGTCAGGTGTCCCAAACCTAAATAATAAAGAATTACCACACCTTTCCTATATAAACCCCCAAGCTCCCACTTCCTACTCACTCAAAGCCTTTGGAGTTCGTCAAACCTCTTACCTTATCTTTCTATAATCCTCCCTAGGTTCCTCAATCTCCCAAGAAACCTCTCTCAGGCCTCTCTTAATCCTTTGGAAGCACACTTCCAAGTAAGGGTTTTTCTTCCTTTCTCATTTTTGTCCAATATTAGTTAAAATGTTATGCCCTTTTAGTTTCAATTATAAATGTTAAGGTATTGTTTAAAACTTCCCCATATGTATCTATTTAATTTTTAATGATGCGAGACCCCTTTATCTGTCATTAATTGCCTCCCTTGTACACCCGTTACTATGCTGAAATTCTGAAAGGAATTTCCCTCTCCGCATTTACATTCAAGAAATTATTTTGTATCATGAATATAAATTCCATTGAAATTGTTGGTACATGTATATATATGACCCCATTACATTCCATGTCATGTAAATATGATGATACACCCCTCTCTCTCATCAAATGTTTTTTATGAATTCTTACGTCACGTCGTGACGCTGCCGAAATTGCACCGATTTTCCAAGACAATGTCATTGTGTAGTGAATACAATGCCCATTTCTATATCAAGGTTATTCACATTTATACACATTTACTTATTGATTATAAGGTTTCAAGTATTAATTCCACATTCCTTAATCATGGAATAAATGATGATGTTTTATGAATTCATGTTTTATGATCCATGTGGCACACTTATGCATGAAATGAAATGTTTAAGAAGGGTGTGCCCTTATAGCGCTACAATGCATTGAGTAAAGTATAATATTAGGATACATCATGTTCAATGGGTGTTTACTCATTCTAATTCAAGTGCAATGAGGTTTTACTCATTCTTCATGAGCAATGAGTATTTACTCATGCTCCATGTGCAATGAGCCTTGGCTCATGCTAATTCAATGTTAAGTGTTGTTGCCACATTTCCATGTTATGATTGTCCTGGTTTATCATGCCTTTTTGTTTATGCTTCTGTTGTTCTCTAATGATATTCCTATTATCTAACATGTATTTTATTCCTCATGTTACTCCCTGTTTATTCCCTTACTGGGATTTATAGCTCACAATTTTCTTTTTCATGTCCTCAGGTTATCCCATGTAATGCTAAGTTTGAGGGAATGTAATGTTCATATAAAGGAAGTTTACAATAAATATGTTGTTTTTCATGTTTCAAGTTGTTATTTAGTGATCCTAAGCCCCAAATACACTATACCTCTCAATATTTCATGTTTTATCAAGTGAAGATTTTATGCAATAAATTATGTTAAGTGTGTAATAAAAGATCAGGGTTGTCATAGTTGGTATCAGAGGATAGGTTTATTTATTTTTGGGATTAGTATTAGAAAACCATAGTAAAGCCTTAGAGACAAGACTACATATAATAAAACCATCCCTAGGTTTTGGTGAGTTCTGAGTAAGTGGTTTATCAAGAAAATACATCCCTGTCCGGATACGACCATGTAGAGGTGGCTCTGGAACAGATGTATCCTAGGGGTAAAACCTGAAAACACCACTTTGAGCTAGACTCTAATGGGAACATGTCCATGACAACGAGCCTTTCTACACTCTTGGTTATGAAAATCCTGGGGGACATGCTTTGGTAAATTCACAAGATTAGTATGAACCCTTATTAAGGGACCAAAAAATTCCCTAAGAATATATGTTAAAAAGTAGATCATGGATAACATAGACTCAAGTCAATATATTCATATGTTAAGGAAATAAAATTTATTTATAAGTCTTTAGTTTTGTCCTTGGATTACCCTTTATGTGTTACCCCTAACTTTCTTTTTATTCCAGCCAATGGCCTGTAATAGGAGGACTCAGGCTAACAACCAATGTGAAGATCAATGTGATGACTGTACTAATGAGATGTCCAATCAAATGGGAACGGGAATTGCGAACTTTGTCATGATTCTCTCTCAGCTAACTCAAGATTTGAATAGAAAAACGGGTCAAGAGGAATGTTCAAACCCCCCTAAGAAAGAACATGTCACTATCAAGAGCTTCATGGGACAAAGGCCTCCTACTTTTAATGGATCATCCGATCCCTCAATCGCTGAACAATAGATCAACTCCATCCTTCAATTTTCTGAACAAGAGAAGGTTCTACTGGATTCTTATCCTATGGAGGGTGAATCTGATCAATGGGGGACATTGATAAAAAATACGAAGCCTGAGGAGGAGATCGAGGTGTTGGAATTTTAGGATTTCCGGAAGATGTTTTTCGATAAATATTTTCCACGCACGCTCCAGCTTAAGATGGAAAGGGACTTCCTTTCACTCCAGAAAAAAGATGATGAATATATTGGAGCGTACAAGGAAAACATCACATGGATTATACGATAAGCTTCCAGCTTTGTCGTTACCCCCAAATGCAAGGATGACCGCTTCTTTGGTGAGCTGAAACCTAGCCTGCGGAAAGCATTGGCGATCCGTGACATTGATAGCTATGAAGAAATTGTCGGATGTGCCCTCAAGGTTGAAATGGAGATCGGAGAATATCAGGGTTATCATGGGGATACGAAGCATAGGGTGGAAATTAATTCTGGTGGTCTGATGGATAAATCTAATGGTACTAAGAAGATCCAGCACCCCACTTGCCAAATGTTCAGAAAGAAGCACCCTGGAAATTGCTTGAAGGGTATGAGGAAATGATTAGGTGTAGAAGAGAAGGGAACCTGGATATTAACTGCCAATAAGAAAAACCCGCGGCTGCAGCACAGGAGAGGAACGCTCCGTTTGAACCTCAACGCGTGGTTCATTTCTACAACTATAAAGAACCAGGGCATCTTGAATATCATTTCCCTAAGCCAATGGGTTTCTGAGGCAACCAACCACCTCCAAGGAATTAAGGGAGAGATTTTTCCATCACTACTGCTGAAGTGAACCCCAAAAATGAAGTGGTGACATGTAAGATAGTTATTCATTCAAGAATAGAAAACATACTTTTTGATTCAGGTTCTACTCATTCTTTTATATCTCTAAAGTTTAGTAGAACAATCCCAGCACCAACACAAATCATGGAAGTAAAGATGTCGGTGAGTATGAAAAATGGGGAAATCATTGCATCCCATGAATATAACTCCTCCCATATCATAATATGTGGATTAAAATTCCCAGAGAACCTTTTCATACTCCCTCTGGTGGAATTTGATGCAATTCTTGGCATGGATTGGCTTTCCTTATATAGAGCTAACATAAATTTCCGTGAGAGGGAAATCACTCTCCATGTGAAGAATCGACCCTCGATTCTTTACAAGTGCAAGGAGGAAGATGAATCTTATTTGTCTCCATCATCTCAAGCATGGATATCACTGCCCTATGAGCATGTGTATTTGGCTCAGATGATTTAGTTTAAGGAGGAAACCATCCTAGAATACATTCCTATTGTAAGGGAATTCGCTAAAGTGTTTTTCGAGTAATTTCCTTGTCTTCCTCCTAAAAGAGATGTTGAATTCTCAATTGATCTTATAACTAGGGAATTTCCAATATTCAAGACTCCGTATAGAATGGATTTTGTGGAGGCTGAGGAGATAAAGAAACAAATACATGAGAATCTGGATAAAGTGTTTATACACCGAAGTGCTTCACCATGAGGTGCACCAGTCCTCTTCGTCAAGAAGAAATATGGGTCAATGCTCCTTTGAATCGATTTTCTTATGTTTAACAAAATCACGATAAAGAACAAGTAACCTCTCCCACGAATTGATGAATTGTTCGATCAGGTATGTGGAGGACAATAATTCTCCAAGGTGGATTTGATGTTGGGATATTATCATGTAAGGGTGAAGAAGGAAGATATCCCCAATACTACTTTTTGTACAAGATACGGGCACAATGAATTCATAGTAATTACTTTCAGACTCACTAATGCTCCAACAGACTTCATGGACTTGATGAATAGAGTCATTAGAGATTACCTTGGAAATTTTTTGGTAGTCTTTATAGATGATATTCTGATATACTCTAAAACCAAGGAGGATCATGAGGAGCATATGAGAACTGTACTAGAGAACTTGAAGAAGAAGAATCTCTATGAAAAGTACAAAGAGTGTGAGTTCTGGTTGAAGGAGGTCTAATTCTTGGGCCATATCATCACAAGAAATGAGATATCTATGGATCCCTCCAAAACAGACACAATTGAGGGATGGCCGAGGACAACATCTGTAACGGATATTCGTAACTTCTTGGGGTTAGCTGGATATTATCGATGATTTGTGATAAATTTCTCACGATTGTCCAACCCTCTTACCAAGCTAACTCAAAAGGAGTAAAGTTTTATTGGAGTGATGAATGCAAAGAAATCTTCAAGGAGTTGAAAAAGAGTCTTATCACTGCACCCGTTCTCACTTTACCCACAAGTGGAGAAATTTTTTTGGTATTCAGTGATGCTTCAAATAAGGGCTTGGGATGTGTTTTGATGAAAAATGACAATGTCATTTCCTATGCTTCAAGGCAATTGAATGTTCATCAACATAACTATCCAACACATGATCTCAAGTTGGCTACATTGATCTTCGCTTTGAAAATTTGGCAGCATTATCTCTTTGGGGAGAAGTGTGAAATATATACAGACCACAAAATCCTCAAGTATATATTCACACAGAAATATTTGAACATGCGCCATCAAATATGTTTAGAGCTGATCAAAGACTATGACTGATCAATCCATTACCACCTTGGGAAAGCGAACAAGGTGGTAGATTCCCTAAGTAGAAATGACCCAATTATTATATCATTAATGAGAATTGAAAAGGATCCAATCTTCCAATATTTGATGAAGATGGACATGGGAATAACAAAGAAGGGAAAATCATTAATCCTTTCACAAATGATTTCTTAACCATGACTTTTGTTAAGGTTTAAGGTTTCTCAAAAGGATGATGTTGGAATTGATGAAAAATTGGAAGCTATCAGAAAAGGGAAATACTTGGAGTTTAATTTTAATGAAGAAGGAATTGTGAGATTTGGGAAAAGACTATGTGTTCCATCAAGTCCGGAGCTGAAGAAGGAAGTTTTGGATGAGGAACACAGTTCAAATTTATCTATTCACCCAGGAAACACAAAGATGTATCGAGATCTCCAAGATCATTATTTGTGGGATAATATGAAGAAAGAGATCGCTGAATATACATCAAGGTGTCTGGTGTGTTAGAAAGTGAAGGCAGAGAGGCAGAAGTCTAAGGGGATGATGCAACCATTGCCCATACCAGAATGGGAATGGGAGAACATCACCATGGAATTTGTCACCGGACTTCCGAAGACATCCAAAGGCAATAATGGAATCTGGGTTGTTGTGGATCATCTTATAAAGTCTACACACTTCATTGTTATTCAGGAGTATTTCTCATTGGATGAACTGGCATAGATATATATATTAGGGAAGTGGAAAGACTTTATGGAGTACCACTATCTATTGTGTCCGATTGAGATCCAAGATTCACCTATATGTTTTAGAAGAATCTTCAACATGCTCTGAATACTGAACTAAACTTCAGTAGAGTATATCATCCTCAAAATTATCTCCAATCTAAGCGGACTATCCAAACACTTGAGTACATGCTGAGAGCATGCTCAATGGACTTTAAAAGAGGATGAGATCAACATCTTTCTATGTTTGAGTTCTCTTATAATAGAAGTTTCCACTCGAGCATCCAAATGGCACCATATCAAGCCCTTTATGGGAAAAGGTGAAGAACACCAGCATGTTGGGACGAGGTCATTGAGCGTAAGATTCTTGGACCAGAAATGGTCAAAGAAATTGTGGGGAAGGTGAAAACCACTCAGCTGCATATCAAGGCAGCCTAAAGTTGAAATAAGAGTTATGATGACAACCATCGATGAGACATTGAGTTTAAAGTTGGAGACATGGAACATATACGCATATCCCCATTGATGAAGGTCACGAGGTTTGGAAAGAAATGGAAGTTAAGTCCAAGGTACATCGGTCCCTTCGAGATTCTAGATCGTTTCGGGGGTGTGGCCTATCAACTAACACTCCCACCTACCATGGCCAAAGTACATGATTTCTTTCATGTATCCCTCATAAGGAAGTATATACCAGACCCTTCACATGTACTCTCTTCTAAGGAGGTACAATTAGAGGATGTTCTTTCTTATGAGGAGAAACCAGTGAAGATCTTAGATCATAGAGAAAAAGTTCTACAAAATAAGACAATGCCCCTCATAAAGGTGTTGTGGAGAAACCATAAGTTTGAAGAAGCGACGTGGGAATCAGAGGAAATGATGAAGCAGGGTTACCCTCATCTGTTTTAGTGTGGGAAAAGAAAATTTCGAGGGTGAAATTTTTTAAGGGGGGAAGATTGTAACGACCCAAAATATTATTAATCGAAATCCCTATTGATCTAATTAAATTTCTCTTTATGTAAAATGTTTATATAAAATGTCAAATTCTTTGGTTTTATGTTAAGAATTTTGACCGTTGCTAATATAGTCGTTGAACAATGATCACATGATTAGTATATATATAAGGCTATAAAAAATCCAATTTTCTCAGATAAAGGAAGCGATGACCTCATCCAGCAGACATGCCCCATATAAAGCCCATTTTCCAGAGCTCAGAAAAGAGGTGTTGTCATTGGGCTTTACTCTTGACAAATCCCAAGCCAAGCTTGAATATTTTAAGCTTGAGTGGGACCACCTATGAGAGAAATGGAAGTTGATAGAGATTACCACCCGAACGATGTTATCTGAGCCACCCCAAGAGTCGGTCACCATTGCAAACCTTACTCTTCAGTCTCATATGGGTGTTATAAGGGGTTATGTAATAGGACCTTAGCACTATGGTTATTTACATTATTTTTGTATATAATAATGAATATACTTTCATTTTATTATTATTATCTTATAAATAGATTTTTAAGAACATGTAGTATTTTTAGTTAATGTTCAACTAATAAATATATTTGGGTGAATTAATGGATTTTTGAATTAGATAATATTTTAAAAAAATATTCTTATTTTCATTAAATTAATTTTTATTAAATATAAATGATCGTATTATTTTATGAATGCAATTGTAATTTCTATTAAGGTTTGAAAGCCATTTTTGTCAAAACCCATGAATTTTTGATAAATGTAGGTTTTTATTTTAAAAAGTTAAAATTAAGATATTTAGAAAATTATTTATATAAAATGAATATTACTTCTGGAATCAGGACATCGAAATTATCCAACGGTGAATTTTTCATAATTTTCTGAGACAATCAGATGTTTGGGTAAAAATTAAATACCTTTTAAATATATAATGTGTTTTATGACATCATAATGACCCAATAGTGATATAATAACATACTATAAACATTAGGTTCAGACAATATATGTTTTAACATTAAAATAATGTGATTTTGGGTTTGTTTTACTTATTTTACAAAGCATTAATGGAAACTTCAGGGCTTATTAAACATCTTGTCTTTTAAATTTTATCCTTGGGAGTGTGAGTCACCTCCACATAAGAAACCCCATTTTTTTAAGAATTTATGACTTTAGCCTTATAAAATATTGTTTCCCGCTTCCCTTTACCAAAATCCATGGGCTGGTTTGTGGTTTGGATTAGTTTAATGTGAGGTGTCCCAAACCTAAATAATAAATAATTCCCTCACATTTTCCATATAAACCCCCCAAGATCCTAATTCATCCTCACTCAAAGCATTTGGAGTTCATCCAACCTCTGCCCTACTTTCTCAAGAATCCTCCCAAGGTGCCAAAAGCTCCCAAGAATCCTCTCTCAAGCCCCTATCAATCATTTGGAAGCAAACTTCCAAGTAAGGGTTTTTCTTCCTTTCTCATTTTTGGCCAATATTTTTTAAATTGTTATGCCCATTTAATTTCATTATAAATGTTGGGGTATGGTTTCGAACCTCCCTCATACTACCCTCTTTATGTTTGAAAAATGAGAGACCCCTTTTTCTCTCATTAAATTCCCCCCATATACACCCTTCGCTATCCCGAAATTCCGAAAGGAATTTCCCTCTCCTTATTTACATTCAAGAAATTCATTTGTATCATGAATCTAAATTCCATTAAAATTATTTGGACATGTATCTATATGACCCCTTACTGTCCATTTCTTGTAAATATGATGAGACACCCCTCTCTCTATCTCTTATTAACCATTTTTTATGAATTCTTACATCACGTCGTTACACTGCTAAAATCACACCGATTTTCCGAGCCAATGTCATTATGTAGTGAATACCATGCCCATTTCTCTATCAAGGGTATTCAACTTTATGCACATTTACTCATTGATTATAATGTTTCATGTATGAATTCCACATTTCTTTATCATGAAATAAATGATGATGTTTTATAAATTCATTTTTTATGATCCATGTGTCACACTTATGCATGAAATGAAATGTTTAAGAAGGGTTCACCCTTATAGTGATCTAATGAATTGGGTAAAGTATAGTATTATGATACGTCATGTGCAGTGGGTGTTTACTCATGCTAATTCAATTGCAATAAGGTTTTACTCGTGCTTCATGTGCAATGAGGATTTACTCATGCTCCATGTGCAATGAGCCTTGGCTCATGCTAATTCCAAGTTAAGTGTTGTTGCCATATTTCCATGTTATGATTATCAGGCATTATCATGAAATTATGTTTATGCTTGAATTATGATAGAATGATATTCTCATTTTCTAAAATTTATTTTATTCCCCATGTTACTGCATGTTTATTCCCTTATTGGGCTTTATAGCACACCCTTTTTTTATGCATGTCCCCAGGTTATCCCATGCAGTGCTATGTTCGAGGGGAACGTAGTGGTCATGTAAATGATGTTTTCAATAAAGACGTTGTTTTTCATGTTTTAAGTTGTTATGTAAAGATCCTAATCCCAAAAGACACTAGACCTCTCGATATTTCATGTTGTGTCAAGTGAAGATTTTATGTAATATATTATGTTAAGTGTGTAATAAAAGATTAGAGTTGTCATAAATTATATATATAAATTAATAAAAAACTATATCAATAGTCTAGAACCTATTACCTATGTTATTACATATAAAGAAATCACTAATGTCTTATATAATGCTAAGAACACTTTTTTCCAGGACCTATTTTATATTTAATCAATGGTTCTCTGACTCAACGGGTAGTGATAATCCAGATCCATAAACAATTGAATACAAATGGACCGAACAAATATTACATTCTTTGATTCACTATTAATCAATGAATAAATTAATTTAATGTTCATGTTTAATTGGAGAAATAAAAATATTTCATATACTTTACAATTAAATAGAAAATAGAGTTAGGTTCAAACTCTTTACCTTTAATTGGGTGATTATGCCAAACCAACAATGGTTAAATCCAATGGAAACGGAGTAGAGGGAGATCATGAAAGGAATACAATATAAACATGATTCCATATTGGAGATCAGAATAAGACATGTCTTTATAGGAGGGATAATGAAAATGGAATAATACTAATGCATGGTGACCTACCAGGGGTTAAAAACAAAAAAAAATGTTCGGAGGTGATAAAATCACCTCATAATCGCAAGGAGTCACCTAGGGCTTTAGAGGATTGTTAGAAAAAGTAGTGGTATGAGAATTAGGTGTAAGACACTAGTCAAAGCCACTGCTCATGATACTTATAAGGTGTGTAATTAATTTACACGTCATGTATTTATTTTTAAAGGGATATACTAAAAAACCTAGAGCCTCAAGTTAATATTTATCTAGAATAACATTTATATGATGTGAATTTTTTATATGACATGTAACCACTTCATGACCTGGACTAGTTCATGATAGGTGTTTGGAGGAAATTACATGTCTTGAAAAATGTTCACGACTTATAAATTCTCTGTAGATAGTCTTAATCCCAAATACTACATATGTACCTAAACCACCTCGAAGGTTTTCTAAAACCTGGAAAAACATCATAAGTCCCTTTAGTATGTTTATACCCTGATTCCATTAATTCAAATAAACATACATCCATGAAATTTAAGTTTTTTTCCTGCAATAAGTATCTCAATCTCTGAATAGTACTTGACAACCAAGTTCCGATGAAATCACAAAGAGGAACGTATCTGAAAAAGATGAGATCTTAGCACCTCACCACCATATAACATATCATCCCTGAGTAGCTCCAAGAATCAATATTGGATCTTAAAAAATAGGTATGGCCACTATACTCTCATATCAGACTCCCTTTCCTAGGTATCCTGCTAAACATGCTCATTTGGCCACTGCACTCGATCTAGAGAAAAAGTCCTCCCTAAGAGATACTTCTCACTGTGGTCCACCCAATATATCTAATGCTACTCAAATGACGAATCAACATAAATATCGATGTCATCAACATAAACCACATGATAAGGGTCAGGATAATATAATTTGATCTACAACATGTGAAACACATCATGCATAGATCTATAGCACTGTGGAATGGATAATCAGTACGCCACTGGACTGACCCTATCTACTATCTCAGATGTCCTAAGAAACATGGGTTTTGGATTTCCTAATTTCCTGATACAATGTTTTCCCAACATAGATTATAAGGCCATATCTTATAACATTACATAATATTGAGTTTAGGCAAGAATTTTAAATCTATCACATTGAGGTTCTTTTCAGGTTTATATCTTTAGAGAATTAGGCCATAACACATACATAACAACTGAAATATTTGAAATTAGTCACTTCCACCCACTATCCATTTTTTCATGAGAAAAATGTTTAAAAATAAAAAAGGTTTCATTTCATGTTTATAGTTTATAAATTTTACTTGATCCCATCCTTGACTATATTATTCTTTAAATCCCGTGAAAAACATTTCAAAAGATAGGATGAGCATAAAATGCTCAGTAAAGGAAACACAAAGAAAGAAAAATGTTAGTCATTCAAAAATATTTAAACCATGAATAATTTATCATAAAGTAATACTTTTCAACTTTTAGAAGTAGAAAATACACTTCACTAAATATTATCTCATTACATACCATTTGTTTAATCAAAAGATTACTATAAAACCCATAGAAATCACATATAACATATAAAGGTGACTTGGGATATAATCATACATAAATGGAATTACCATACAGACAACTTCCACATAAATCAATAAATGGAATAGTCATAATACCGACTTGCATACCCAATGCATTGGAAGTTATAACATAACCACCTATCCTTAGATTATCACAGAACCACCAGTCTTTGGTTTAACAAGTAACCAACCATATTTGGTTTATTATGTAACCAACCATAAAATATACAAGTAAAATTACATAATAATAACACATAAAAGATTTCAATTACCAAAATTTCACTCATAAAATTACATTTTCAATCACAAGAAATCATTTAATGATATTGTAATATTTAATCCATTTCCAAAAAATTTTAAAAAATTTAATAAGTAGTCTATTGAATCTATGTTTCCCATGACAATTTAAAACATTAGAAATAAATTTGCATTTTAAAAAATTCATGTCCATATAAATAAATTTATAAAATCGATTTTGAAAACATGGACAATAAAAAAATGGATTAAGAAGAATAAATATTTAAAAAATTGAAAATGAAGTTTTACTTAAAGAGTTCCTTTTCCATGTGAGAAAAACTTGAATAAAAATAATTAAGGAATAACATTAGTCAAAACTTTAAATATCATGAGTATTTAAACTTTCATTATATAATGTGTCAAAAGGGTTATATATACACCATATACGATAATAAGGGTTCATAACATCAAGATATGCCTTAATGGAAGGAGATTGAAACGAAGACCCTTACCGCGAGTCCGACATGTCACGTACAACCCTTATATACCAGAATAATAAATTTATGATAATTTATACTTTCTTGAGAAACTTTTTATATTTTATTATTTCGTTTATATCACTTATTAAATTATTATAAAAATCATATAACAATTTATGTTCATATCTAATGTTTTGTTGATATTCAGTACTTGAGTCAAAAATAAACATGGTTTGATGTCACTATTCCATGATGTCATAAGTCCATCATCTCCAGAATAATATTAATGAATTAATAATCACTTTTACACATAATTTTAAATCAAACCATTTATTTATTAAATGAAAAAAATAAACAACGTTATAAAAATCAAGATGGTAGGTCGTAAATACGCATGAGTAACATTTAGAATTTTCATTGATCATTATGGAAATAAGAAAATTATTATTTTACCTTTAATAAATTATAATATTATAATTAAAATAATAATAATCCTTTAAATATACTTATATATATCATACAAGTGATGTGGTGAATAAAAATGATTCACATCGCATCGTATAGGTGATAGTTCACACGTACTCACGAACAAGGTTATTATTTTATTTTCTATTGAAAGTAAGAAAATATTTGATATATTATTCTCTTATAATGATAGATATCTCATAAAAATAATATAAGAAAATTATTGCTATCATTATAACCAGTCTTGATAGACGGTAACAAAAAACGAACTATATCGTTTCGCGATGCGGTTATCCGCCGTACACATTAACGAAATGCTCATTTACCATGTGATGAAATTGGAGATATATTTTCATGAAGAAATTAACACAATAAAATCTAATTATATTGAGGATAATTTATTTATTAGTTACTCATGGATGAAGGATATTTAAATTAAGTGGAAGAAGAAATAAAATTGAAACACTGAAATAAAAACAAACATTTCCTTCGGATGATCACACTTCTTAACACCTTAATAGCTTTAAGAAGGGTGTTCATCCTAAAAAAGGCCTAAATAATGTGGGGAGGGATTATTTTAAGGGCTTGGTTAGATATTGGCCCAACCAAAATATTTGGGAAGTGTGAGTAATAGAGTGTAATTAGTTTCATTTTATAGGATAATGGAGGGGTACTCTTCGAATTATTAAAGATATTAAATTATTATAAATTTAAAATGGTCCAAAACGTATATATTTATAATATAGGATGATTTTGGGTCTAATAATAATAATAAAATTAAAATTATACTTGTTTTGGATATTTGTTAAACCCTATATTTTTTAACCTTTTTAACTATAGCAGTTTTATCATGTAATTTACACTTTGAGAGATAAAATAATCACCAAATCATGCCAAAATACCAATTAATGAGTAATTAATTAAAATTTTCGACATATATAAATTTTTTTGGAGAACATAGGATTTTAATAGATTTTATATCATTTAATTAGATATCTTATATTTTATGTTATGAATTATGTTAATTTTGACACTATTCATTACTTGTCATTTTTAAAAAATAATAACAACTTGATTACTAAGAAAAAAATAAATTAACACAATAATAATATGTCACAGTCATCCATAAAATTCTTTTATGGCATTAAAAATATCAAATTATATTAATTTTAATATTATTAATATCATTTATTTTATTCCTTGTTTAATAAATCTATTACTGCATCATCTTTGTTTTACAGTTAAATTAAATTATTTAATTCCTAAAAATTATAAATAAAATACTATAATATAGGTAATAATTTTATATTTATAAATAAATTTTATAGTTTAAGATATACTCTCTATAAATACATGTTAAAGTAATTTACTTTTTTATAAACAAAAGTGTAACAAAAACGACTACTCATTGAATATAAAATTATAAATTCATTAATGTCATCCAAGTGGCTCTATGTGGTCCTAAACTAGACCCAAGGATTATTATGGAACTAATAAACTAATGAAATTAAATTATGACAAATTTTAGGGTAGTTTTATATTATTATAATATTATTTTTACCTTTAATTACCCAATTAGCCTTTAACTATGGCAATAAAATTTATTACTAAAGTTACTCTTCATAATGTTAAAAAAATAAAATGAATCTATTTTAATAAAAACCATGGAATATATTTTTAAAAATTTAAAACAAAAAATTGGTATAAATTAAATAAATATTAATCTTGTTGACGGAATGAGAAAATGGGTTTTTAAAGTAAAACATTCAAAAGTTCACATAGTTTTTCTATTTAATTTAAATTTTAAAAAGAATCAAATGAACTACATTGTATTAACTTAAAAAAATTCATATAACGATACCTAAATCTATGTAAAAGGATAATATTACAATATAAAAAAATTAGATGAAAAGGCAGTTTGAATTAAAAATGCAATATTTTTCACTATTCATTAAAATATGACTTTAATTAGAAAAATATAAAAAATTCAAACAAAGTAAATTTTGATGTCTTTATTTAAAATAATAAGTTTATTTTGTCAAATATAACATATAAAAGTGACAAAGACCATATTTAAAAGGGATTCTTTCTCAAAAGGCTGTAAAACTGACATTTTTGAAAAAATACTTCTTTTATTCAAAAATCTGAATTTGTTCTTATATAATGTCTAGAAAACATATAATATGAATTTTAAAAATTACACTGAATATATTATATATATATATAATTAAAAAAATCCATCAATAGTAACTTTATTATTTTATGAACTCACTTATTTTCATTAAAATTGTTTTTTCTATAAAAACACATCCTTCATATTTAATTGGTTTTTATTATCATTTATAATTAATTTTATAACCAATTAATCATTATATAAACATGTGAAAACCCAATTTTCTTATTTTAGTTAATATCGTTCATTACCTTCATTTTAACTGCTATATGATAACTACAACCTAAAATAATTTTATTAATAATATATTATTTTTCAACATAACTCAGTCTTATGTGAAATGCATGATTTTAGAGAAACCCATTGTAGTGTATCAGGTACACTATCATACATAGAATAATTTTTCAAGTAAAATTACCATCTAATTCATAATTATTAAAAAATGTGAAAATATATAATTCTATAATTACCTTGGAATTTACATCCTTCCCATATTTGGAAATTTCATCCTCACAATTTTAAATATGGGATCGGTAGCTAAGGTTTCACTTTTCACAATACCTTTATTGAAACCCCACATTGGAAAAATGATTAAAAAACTTCCACTTTAAAATAATAATGTGATTTACAAAGGTCTCCCATGATAACACATACTAGGATTCCATGTGGGAAAACATGGATATGGAAGGAAAACTAACAGTCATATTCTGATGGAGAGTGATAGAAAAAATGATCAGGAGAATGTTAATAATCTGGAAACCACAGACTTGTGTTGGTTTAAATGGAATTTGATTTTTTTACTCATAAAATTAAACAAAAAATGTTTTTGTTTTAAGGTCATTTCCATATAGATCAGTAATTCTTTTACAACATATAATAAGAACATAAGAAAATATACTTACTTGATAAGAAGAGTTTAATCCTTTAATAAAATTCTAGGACAAATCATATTTTTCTCCAATGATGAGTATTCAATATTATTTTTTTATGCCTGAACTAGAATAAAATTCTATAGTATCATATAATCCAAAAAAATTAACTATATGTTCATCCTGTATTTAAACATTAACTAAAACCAAAAAATTAGGATAAAATAATATAATTACCCAACTATAAAAAACATTAAAAGAATAATGATTACTTTTAATTTCCTAAATTAAAAAGCAATACCCAATGTACAACATAGACTATTCAATAAATAATTTTCCTTAAAATTCCTCAAATAAATTATGATAAGACTGAAACCCAAAATTTAGAAGTATTTGATCATATAGTCTTTTAGGATATGTTTTAACAATTTTATCCAAATAACACAATTCTATCATAATGTATCATACCAAAAATTAATTTCATACTAAAATATTTTCCTTGATAGGTTAAACGTTTCCATAAATAACCAAATTCCCCATAAGTCCACAATTAAAATCACGGATTATTCTAAAATAAAATTAAACCATTACTTCTCAAATAATAACCTATAGTATTCTATTTACCTTAATCGTATTTAGTTCCCAAAATAGTGAACGTCTTCCAAAATTACATTTATCACGTAATCCCCAATTCATTTTCTATTACTAAGGATTTTTATTTGATAAAACATAATTTCGTGAAATCAAATTATTCTTATTCCATCAACTCATTTAACTAAAAAAATACTTACTAACCATGGACTTCCGGTAGGCATGTGGTAGGTGATAAAAAATTGTTACACTTCAGTTGTGGGTTCGATCCCCATGGCCTTGTCGGACATGATTTGTTGTCACCTATCCTCCAGGTTGTCCTTTTTCTAAAACAATATCATTCTTATAAAATAATCCCAATATTAGATAAAATCCTCAAAAAAACCATAACATGTTTTAACCTTAAAGGGTTTCTTATACCTCTCATTTTAATCCCAACTCATAATGACCTCAACATCTAAATTCATGAAGTATTACATACACTAACATAATAATTTCTTTATTTCACCTCTAAATGATTTAATAAATGTATTACCAAAAGAAATAACCTCACAACTTTATCATGGTGTCCACCTGGTTTCATCAATATTTTTTTGACATAGATAGAAGGTCCATTCACAAAAAAAAAGATTTATAGATTCATCAAAATCACTTTCTTCATTTTTAAAATTACACCATATACAACTTGGGTCGTATGAGTGTTCACAAAGAAATAGTTTTATAAAATAATCTTTTATGGCATATCATTTCAAAACATCAGATAAGACTTTATTATTATAAAACATTTGGACCAATTTTGAGTTGAAACGTTCAATTAAAGTACCTTTTAAAATACAATAAGTATTTTCTAAAAGGATATATTTTAAAATAAAATATAAATAGGTTTCACAAGGGCATCCTTCTTAAGAAGATTTTTCAAAATCATAATTTTATTCATAATGTTGTGATAAAGTAAAATATTTAAAAATTCCTTGATAATATTTACCTTTTTTGAAAATATGAGAATACTTAGAAAATAAGATTTGATTAAAATGCCTATAATCCACGATGGTATCGAGGTATAGTGGAGGTGTTTCATATCTCAAAAAACTTCTTGGAAGTTAGTTGTATGTCATAAAAAGTTTCAGAATCATCCAGACATGTATTTTCAATTGTTATTGCAAGAAAGACATTGGGATGATATATGAATGTTATTTAAGATCCTCCTCCTTCCATTTTTAAATGACTTTCCTTGATATGAAAAATTTATAGAACAAGGATTTAACCAAAAAAATAGACATAGAATCTTACCTTATGTTTAACCAAAATTCATAACCCCTAAGGTTTTCTAAACCTTTCCTCAGATACGAAATATAAGGCCCCATCCTTAAACATTACATAATCTTGATTTTAGTAAATAATTTAATTTCTTTCACATTGAGGATTTTTTGGTTTAGATATTTAGATAATTAGGTCATAAATCATACATAACAACTCTAATATTACAAAGTAGACCGTTCACCTCACAATCTATTTTTTCATGAAACAAAAATGTTGAAAAAGAAACATGATTTTTTTTTCATGTTTAAACTTAATAAATTTTCCTTGATCCTATCCTTGACTTTATTTTTCTTTAAATCCTATTAAAAACATTTAAAAATTTAGGATGGTCATAAAAAACTTAGTAAGAGATATAGAAAGAAGTAAAACTGTTAGTATTGAGAAAACATGTAAACCATGAATACTTTATCATAAATTAATTATTTTCACCTTTAGGAAGTAATAAAAACATTTAAATGAATATAATGTCATTGATTATAGTTTTTGTAATAAAAATATTACAATAAAACCCATAGAAATAACATATAACTTATAAAGATAATTAGGGACATAATCATACCTAAATATAATAACGAAATGGTCGACTCCCAAAAATGTCTCTAAATGGAATATCCATATGTTCGACTACCATACCCAATGCATGTGAGGTTATAACATAACCACCCATCCTTGGTTTATCACTGATAAACCCGTCTTTGGTTTATCACATAACTAAACATATTTGGTTTATCAAGTAACCACCTGTCAAATGTCTGAGTACCATTACATAATGATAACACATATAAGATTTCAATTATTAAAATTTCAATCATAATTTTTTTTTCAATCACAAGAAATCATTTCAAGGTATTGATATATTCAATCCATTTCCAAAACCATTTAAAACATTGAATCAAAGTGTCCCATGCCACTTCGAAACTTTGGAAATAAATTAAAAATTTAAAACATTAATGTATATATAGACAAATAGGTAAAATCAATTTTGAAAACAAGGACATGAAATATAACGGTTTAGAAGAATAAATCTTTAAAACATTAAAAAATATGTTTTAGTTAATGAGTCCCTTTTCCACTTGAGAAAAACTCGAATAAAAATCATTAGGGAATAACATTAATCAAAGTTTTAAATATCATGAGAATATACTATTTCACTATATAACATCTAAAAAGCGTTTTATATAAATATTATAAGATAATAAAGGTTCATAACATCAAGATATGCCTTAATGAAAGGAGATTGAGACAAAGTCCCTTACCGTGAGTTCGAATCATCACCCAAAATATTTATATTCTTTAATAATAGACATAGTTTAATTTGTACTTTATGGAGAAATTTTTTCAAGTTTATTGTTTCTTTTATTTAAATTATTACCATGTTGTAAAAATTACATAATAATTTATGTTCATATCAGACATTTTGTCAATATTCAGTACTTGAGTCGAAAATTAACATGGTTTGATTTAACTAGTCGTCGTGGTCAAAAGATAATCATCTAAAGAATAATATTCATGACATAATAATCATTTTTATTCAAACTTTTTAATAAAACCATTTATTTACGGCATGAAAAAATGAACAATGTTATAATCATAGAGACGATGGGCTATAGGCACGCATGAGTAACATTTCCATTTTTCATTGATCATTATGGAAATAAGGTAATTATTATTTTATATTTCATGAATTATAATAATATAATTAAAATCATAATGATAATTTAAACACCCACACAAACACACACACACACACACACACACACACACACACATATATATATATATATCATACACGTGATGTGGTAAATAGAAACGATTCACTTCGCTTCATGGAGTTGATAGTTCACAAGTACAAATAAACGATGTTATCGTTTTTATGTGCATGTAAGGTAAGAAAATATTAGATATATTATTATATTATAATGATAAATATTTATTGAAAATTATATAAAAAAATTGTTTCCATAATTATGACTAGTCTAGAGAGACGGTAAGAAAAAATGAACTATATCAGTTCATGAGGTGATAGTCCACCGAACACAAGAAGGAAATGTTCATTTCCCATTTGATAAAATTGGAGATAGATTTGGATGTTAATATTAACATAATAAAATTTTAGTGTATTGATGATACTATATTTATTAGTTCCTCAAGGATAATTGATATTTAAAGGAAGTGGAAGAAGAAATAAAATAGAAAAACTTAAATAAAAACATTACCTTTCCTTTGGATGATCACATTTCTTAACACCTTATCATCTATAATGAGGGTGTTATTACTATAATAGGGTTTCAAGAATCTTGGGAGGGATTATATGAATAGGTTTGGGAAAATAGTTTCTAAACCAAAAGGTTTTGGAAGTGTGAGTAATAGAGAATAATGAGTTCTTTTTTTATAGGAGAGGGGAGGGGCACCATTGGAATTTTAAAAAGTACTGAATTAATATAAATTCATGTAGGATTAATAATGGCACAAAAAATAGTTTAATTAGAATATGGGATTATTTTTGGGTCAAATCCTCATCATTAAATTAAAATTAGACTAGTTTTGAATATTTTTTAATCCTTTACTTTTTTTAACCATTTTAAATTTTACCATTTTATTAGGTAATTTACACTTTGAGAGTTAAAATAATAATGAAATCATAAGAAACGACCAATTAATGAGTCACTAATAATTTTTTTTGAATTATATAAATTTTATGTTCTAATCTTGGTTTTTTAGAAATTTTATATCATTTAATTATATATTTTATATTTTAAGTTATGAATTATGTCAATTTTGACACTATTCATTACTTGACTTTTTATGAAAATATGAAGAACTTGATTCCTTCAAAAAAATTACATTAAATTAATACTAACATGTCATATTCAACCAAAATATTTTATGATGACATAAAATATATAAAAATATATTTAATTTAATATTATTAATGTCATTTATTTGATTCTTTCTTTATTAAATTTACTACTCCATCATCTTTGATTCTCAATTAAATTTAATTATTTAATTCCTAAAAATTATAAATAAATTACAAAGTTGTAGGTAATAATTTTATCTTTATAAAAAATATTTATAGTCGAATAGATCCCCTATATTACTCAATATTAAAATACTTTACTTTTTAAAAACAAAAGTCTAACAAATATGACTATTCATTGAATATAATATTGTAAATGCATTAAAGTCATCCAATTGGATCCAAGTGGTTCTAAAATAGACCCAATTATGATTATGGTAGTAATTAATTCATCCAATTATATTAATATAAGTTTAAGATTAGTTTTGTATTATTATAATATTATTTTTACCTTTAATGTCTCAATTTTCTGTTAATCATGGTAGTAAAATTTATTAATAATGTTACTATTCATAATGTCACTAAATAAATGGGAACTATTTATATAATTTGGACCATATGATTCAAAATACGGAATTCAATTTTAAAAATTCAAAATAAAAAAAGGCTTTGAAAAAATTAATTAAAAATTTATCTCATTGATGGAATGAGAAAATAGGTTTTTAAAGTAAAATGTTCAAAAGTTCACATAGTTTTTCTATTTAATTGTAATTTAAAAAAGTATCAAATGAACTATATTGGATTAATTGATAAAAACGTAATATAATGATACCTTAAAACTATTTAAAAGTATAATCTAAAAATATGGAAAATTAGACGAAAAGGCAGTTTGAAATAAAAATGCTGTATTCTTCACTATTCATGAAAATATGAGTTTAATTAGAAAAATACCAATAATTAAACCAAAGTAAATTTTGATATCCCTCATTAAAATAAAAAGTTTTTTTTTTCAAATAAAATATATAAAAGTGACCAAAGCCAGATTTAAAAGGGGTTTTCTATCAAAAGGCAGTAAAACTACATTTTTTTGAAAAATGATTCTTTTATCTGAAAAATTTAATTTGTTCTTATATCATATATAGAAAGAATATAAAATTTTTTAAACATTTTTTTGAATATAATACTTATATATTTATTTAATAAAATCAATCAAGTGTGATTTTATTATTTTATGAACTTACTTATTTTCATTTAAATAGATCTTTTCAGAAACATTCATCCACTATATTCAATTGGTTTTCATTTTCATTTATTATTAATTTTATAACTGATTCATAATTATATAAACATGAGTAAACCTTATATTTATAATTTATTTAATATAATTATTCCCTCCATTCTAATGGCTATGCGATAACTACAACTCAAAATAATAAGAATAATAATATATCATTTTTCGATATAGGATAGTCTTGTGTGCAATGTAAGATTTCAGAGAAACCCGTTGTTGCGTGTTAGGTTTTCTATCATACATGGCATCCCTTTTAATGTAAAATTACTATCTAATTTATAATTATAAAAAAAATATGGAAAGTATTTATTTTATAATTACCTGGGATGTTACAGTGTGACACCCTAAGTAAAACATGATGACCAACCTCAAACTCTAGAGTTCATCTCTAATGGAAAAAATATGATTTATACCTATTATATGTAGTCCCCAACCCCCTCCCGATCAACTAAACCTACTACAATGTCAAATGCACAAGTCTAGGTCTAATAATCATTGACTCACCTACCCTCAACCAATAAAGTGGTGAACAGAATGAATGACAATTAAAATATTCAAAAGGTTCCATATAGATTGATTCTTGAAAGATGTTATTATATTAGAACTCCATGAGTTCCATGTGATGCTCCAAAAAGCCAAAAAAATCCAAAACACATGATCAAAACATATAATCTAGAACCTAAATATTACACTTAGATTGAATATCAGTCTGAGGATGATAGGTTATTCAAAAAAGAACATGTGATCCCAGATCCTTCTTAAGACCCTTCTAAAACCATTAAATGAAACAAGGATATCTATCTAAAATGATACTCTTTGGAACACCATGAAACCAAACTATCTCACACATGTATAGAATACCTTGATCACCAAAAGTGAAGGTCTCCCTCATACGGAAGAAGTGGTATATCTTTGTCAGTCAATACATGATCACCCATAGACCTTCATTATTATGTGTTATATTGGGTAATCCTATAAAAATATATATATTGAAATCATCATGTTTCCCATCAAGAATAGGAAAAGAATGCAAAATCCCACCTGTCCTCTAATGCTCGGCCTTATCCTACTAATAGGTGATTCACCTTGGTAAAAATACTGTTAACTATGTCTTCATTCTCATCCACTTGAATAATATACAGAGATCATGATACATATATTCTATTCTAGAATATACCACACATATAGAAGTCTGAAACTCTCTCATTATCTCATTGCACAAGTCTATAAGAACCCATACTCAACGACAAAAAAGAGGATAATTACTTCTTCTAGGAGACCATCCAGATGATTTTTACCCAACATAAAACATATCTCAAATAATTAAGCCCACTAGATCAAAAAACTATTATGTCTTAATCTGGTCCAAAATAATGGGTATAAAAAATTTCAAAGTCAGAGCTACTTATACCTAATACTCCTAATCATCTTGATGTGTAATATCCTAGATTTGGTGATGGAATGAAATTATTTAATTTTTTTCCAAATCACATAATTGTGCTTAAATAAATTTTTCCACAGTGTGGGAGGTGGTTCAGTGGTGTTCTGTGGGCTTGAGGCATGAAAGAAAGGGAAACCATGTTATTCTATGCCTATCACACCATTTTCACACAGTTAGTGAAAACTGTGTGAGGGGGTAAATCAAACACTAAAACCCTGGATAGAGGCTTCTCAGATGTTTGGATCATGGGTTTTAAAACCATATAATGATTCCTAGGATACTGTGTGACCTCACCCCCTTGGATAGTGGTTGGTGCATGATTTGCACATGGTTTTGAAAACCGTGTGGCTAAACCGTGTTTCCCATTAAAAAGTGGAATATTACTAAAGATACCTAGATAGTTTTAGATATTAACATAATTTTTCCTCCTATTAATCTTTCTTCAACCATGGGGATGAACCTAAGCACCCAAAACATCCCAAGAGTGGTTATCCTTTGATTCAAGGTAGTTTGGAGTGCCATTGGTCTCAGATCGATGCTCGGAAAAAATCTAATCCTTTTCCTTCTTTCCACATCTAGACTAGGGTTTTTAGTTCAGCTCATCTTCTTCTAAATCACTAAAACCCTCTATTAATGGTGGAATCTAGGTTTTTTATTCAAGGGGTGCTCGAATTTGGATCTAAGGATATGATTAGGAGTGTTCTTATCAATGTATTCGAGGTAGATGGTCTACAAGTTATATCTTATCTTCATTAGGTTGATTTGTGCATGTTTTGTTTCATTCATGGTTATCTCTTTTTATTATTATTTTTCTTTTGGTGAGTTTTGGTATGTTTTGAATCAAAATGATTAATTGATCCTCTCACAATCCCAATGGGATGCGTTGAGGATGCTTTTCCAAATTTAGGGCCACCCATTGGGTGCACAAACATTCCCCACCCTAGAAATTTGTAAGGTTAATGGTAGATATGATGTGTGATAATGTAGATCCCATGAAGAACATATTAATACAATTGGTTGATTTTTAAATAGAATAATGATAGATTTTTATAGGGTTTGATAATGGAAAAAGTGGTTGTTTAGAATTACATGAAAATAGATTAATGAGGTTAATTTAGATTGTATCAAATGGATTATGAATTTTTTGAGAAATGACTAAGAGGGTTTGTGAAAATTAAATTAGGAACTTTATTAATTGGAAATGAATAAGAAATTGATAAATGTTTCAAATTTGATTTTATAATGGAGTTAATGAATATGTTAAATGGGTTGATATAAGGGAATTATTGAACATGCCTAATGGGTTGGACATGAGAATGTGAATTAGTCAACCCCATGTTGACCATCAGTCGTGGTAGGTAAGCTAGAGGGTAGTGTTCTAAGTGTAATGATATTAGTTGGGATGGTGTATGTGAATGGTTTGTTTATGACTAGCGAAGAGGCTTCTTGTGTGTAAATTGTGGATGATTTATGTTAGGTGGTCTAAAGATCATTTTTGGCATTGTAGAGAAATGCCACCATGAAGTAATTTTCTTATATTGAAGTAAGTGGATGTTTACATAAATAATCTCCAATTAATAGATCAAGAAGTCCTCGTGATTCATGGTAATAGAGAAGAGAAATTTTGTGAGAAATTCACTTATTTTATTTAGATGATGGAACATGACCTAGGGTGGGTTGTACCAAGTATGTTTGAGATGATTAAAGAGTTTCATCTAAAGAAACCTATAAACTTTACCAAAGAGGGTGGGATAGTGGTATAAAAGTTCTGGATAGAGTCCATACAGACGATTCTTTACCATTTGGGGACTCCTTATGAGAAGTGAGTCAAGTTGGGGGCTGATATGTTGCGAGTTCAGGCAAAACGTTGTTGGGAAATCATGGTTCCTATTGAAAAAGACAAACGAATGACATAGAATGATTTTCAAGAAAATTTTCTAGAACACTTCTATAAATAAACCTTGAGGAAGGATAAGGCTGAAGAGTTTATGTGTTTGACCCATGGTGCTATGTCAATGATGGATTATTCTAGTCATTTTACTGACTTGTGCCACTTTGTTCTAGCATTGGTAGGAGATGAGGAAACTATAGAGAAACATTTCAAGGAAAGTCTTTAAAATAATATTAGGTCCCAATTGAATATATTCCATTTGAAGAAGTTTTCATTGGTAGTGGGTTTGTCCCTTTTCTTAGAATAGAACCTGAAGGGGGCTTCAGGTAGTGAACTTGGGGTTCCAATTGTATGGATGCATGGTGTAGCTTATGAGGGAATGGAACATCATTTTGGGATGTTCCATTATGGTGGAATTACACATAATAGTCACAAGAGAGGGCCATCCTCTCAGGGTGGTGATCATGTGTTCTCTTATCAGTGTGGCAGACCAGGCACATGTGCGGTTAGTGTCCCTAACCACCAACTGAGTTCCGATTGTGTGATAGTATGGGTAATGTACATAGATTATATAGGAATACTCAATAGACATGTGTGTATGGGGAATTGATACTATTTTCGAGTGTAGTTATGGGGTCTATTACACCATATCAGGTAGGCAGTTGGAACTTCACAAGCCATACCGGTCAGGGTGGTGAACGAGGTACTCCTGGGTGAGAGAATCCATAGTAGTAGAGTAGTGAAGCACCAATGACTGTGGATGAAGCCCAAGGTATATGGTCTAGTCCATATAATTGGGTTCTATCTAGACCTGGAGGTGGTGAAGTTGGACTATCAACTCTTTGAGATAGGATCCTTGTAGCATCCATGATTTCTAGTGCATTATTTGACAAATGCACCACACATTCTTTTATCTATACTGAGTTTTTAGTTTTTTTTGGGCCTAGAAGTGAAACATTGGTGTGGGTTATGTCTATTGATACTTCATTAGGGTTGAGATATAAGGATATTAGGCAATTTAAGGGTTTTGTTTTGGATGTCGGTGGGTACCATTTTATGTGGGACTTGATTATCCTTGAGATGTCAGGTTTTGAATAAATTTTGGGCATGGATTGGATAGTGTTGTACCGGGACCATATCGACTATTACAATCATAGAGTGAAATTCACATCCCTTAAGGTATACACTTATTTACATCATGGTGAGAGGTATGTTTGAGCATTCCTTGCAGGTCCGATTTTCTAGTAGATGTGTGAAATCATCGCTCTAGTGTCTTGGTTAATTCTTAATGATGGGGGAGTAGATAATCTTGTATTTAATAATATGGTAGATAAATTTTAGGTTGTGTTTCTTGAGTATTTCTCGAACGTTCCACCTAGTAGAGATGTTGAGTTCACAATATAGTTTTTTCAGGGAGTAGAACCAGTTTCCATTCCACCATATCGAATAGAACCAGAATAAATCCACGTCCTTAAGACTCTATTAGAGGAGATAGAGAAAAAATGATTTATTTTCTCTAGTACTTCACCTTGGGTATATCCAGTGATGTTTTTCAAGATGGATGATAGGTTATTGTAGTTATGTGTTGATTATAGGAATTTGAATCAGTTGGTGGTCAAAAACCGATACCACTTCTAAGAATTGATGATATCTTTGACCAGTTAAGAAGAGAATTAATGTTTTCCAAAATTTATCTAAGATCAGGGTATAACTAGATCAGTGTGAGGCCTTCTGATATACTATGTACTACCATCCAAAGTAGGCATGGGTTGTATGTGTCTGTGGTGTTGTCATTCGGGATGACCAATGCACCGAAAATGTTCATGGATTTGATGAATCAAATCTATATCCCCTATATAGTCCAGTTCATAGTTTTCTATGTCGATGATATCTTGGTGTACTGCAAGACTCATGATGATCATACCAAAAATCTTTACATTGCATTGAGTATACTAAGAGGGAATACACTCTAAACCAAACTATCCAAATGTCATTTATGAATTGATAAGGTGAATTTATTATGTATCATAATTTCTGAAGGAGTGCCAGAGGACCTGGTGAAAGTGTTTGTAGTTATGTCTTGGGGGAAGCCCAATAATTTTTCTGATTCAGATGTTTTCTAGGTTTCATGGGCTATTACCGATGGCTCATTAAATAAATTTCCTGTTTGCCTGCACCCCTTTCAAGCTTTACCAAGAAAGACATCAGGTTTGAATTGTCAGAAGCATGTAAAAATTATTTCCATGTGTTAAAGAAGCGGTTGCTGACCACACATATCCTAATATTACCTGAGCTGAGTAAGAAGTATACATTGTTTTGTGATGTGTCTAGTTTTTGGATGGGAGTAGTGTTAATGAAGGATGATCTGGACATCACGTATAGTTCACGAAAGTCGAGTCCACATGAATGAAATTATCCTACACATGATCTTGAAATGGCTACAGTGGTTCACGCCTTAAAATTTTAGTGACATAATTTTTTGGGAGTGTGTATATTGATCATAAAAGTCTTAAGTACATTTTATATAAGTGTGATTTTAATCATTAGTAGAGAAGGTGTGTTGACTACATGAAATACTTAGATTTTGAGATGGATGATACCCCAGGAAAAGGAAACAATGTTACAGATTCCTGGAGTTGGAAAACTGAAAACCTGGTTGTTTAGGAATCCTGTTCTGATTGGAGGATGATGGAGTTGTTTGTTGAGATGCATCTAGAGGTACAATTTTTACAAAGGAAGATAAAACATGAATCCTTGGCTACCGATTCCACACATCTGATCTAGATTATGTAGGTACATCATGAGGACCTGGAATGTGTGACTATGAGGGAAATTCATAAAGGAGGGGAGTCAACTTCTGGTTGGGCTATTGGAGATGATGGGATCATTTATGTTTGTGGCCATATTGTTGTGACAACATGTATTCAAGAATAGTTTATGCACAAGTTTCATATATCAGAGTGGGAAGTCCATCCTAGTTTGACCAAGATGTATTATGATATTTTTTAGAAGTATTGGTGGACAATAATGAAGAAAGAGGTTATAGGTTTTATGGAATGATGCCTTACCTGTTAGGAGGTTAAGGATGAACATCAATAACATGGTGGTTTCTTGTAGCTATTGTCTATTTAAAAATGGAAATGGGATTATTTAATAATTTATTTTGTGGTAGGCCTTATGAGGATGTATTGAAATAATGATGAAATCTAGGTAGTTATTGATCATCTATCTAAGGTGGATCATTTGTTAATGATTCGAGATACTTTCACTATAGATCAGGTGGGTGTGTTGTACGTTTAGGATATAGTATGGGTTCATGGATTAACACAGACTATAGTTTCATATTGTGATTTTAATTTCACAATTCTCTTCTAGAGAGGATTGATGAAAGCTATGGTACCCAAATGTTATTGAGTATGACATTCTACCCACAGATAGGTGGGTAGTTGAAGTATACCATTCATGTTCTAGAGGACATGTTGAGGTCTTCTGTACTAGATTTTAGTGGATCATTGGAAAATCATCTATAACTTGTTAAGTTTTCATACCAAAATATTTACCATGATACATTTCAAATGGAACTATTTAAGGAACTTTATTGTAGACAATGTAGATCTTGGTTGTTTTGTTTGGTAGATGGAGAACCAGAGCTGTTCAGAATGAGTCTCCTGTTGAAGATATTATAGAAGGTTTAGTTGATCTATAATAAAATGGAAATAGCTCAAATCAGGAATATGGAATATGTAGAAATGAATTATAGACCTATTTAGTTTGTGGTGGTTTATTGTGTGTTTCTTCAAGTGTCACAAAAGTTGGGTCACCATGGGATTCAGAAACAGGGAAAGATGGATCCCATGTATATGGGTCCATTTGAGATTGTGGAGAGGATCAGACCGGTGTCATACTGATTGGATATACCATAATAATATAGTGGTTTGTATTATGTTTTTCGTGTGTCATAGCCTGAATAGTATCACCCTGATCTATCTCACGTGATTGATATTAAGGATGTTAAGCTTGAGGCATATGTTTCCTTTGAGGGGCATCCGGTTTATATTGTGGATTGTAGGGAGAAAGTATTTCTAAGAAATAATATGACATATTTTTTGAGTTTTATGGTATAATGGTAATATCCAGGAATAAACATGGTAAATGGATATATATGTGTGGGCTCAATGGACCAATCTCTTTACCTTTGAAGAACGGTGATTCTCGGGAAGAGGGGCTCAAAGACAATCCACTATAAGGTGGAGAGGTTGTAAGATCCTAGACTTTATGAAGGAATTTAATTGTTTTAATTTGAGTTTTAATACATTATTTTTGGTTAAATAAATGTTTCTATGGTGTGTGAGGAGGTTTGGGGGTGTTTTGGGGGCTTGTGCATAATATAAAAGGAAACCGGGTCATTTTTTTCATGTTTCATGATTTGTGCACAGTTAGTGAAAACTATGTGAGGGGGAAAAACCATGAAAACATAGATAGAGTATTCTCACACAATTAGAAAATGGGTTTTCAAACTATTCAAAGTTCCTTAGGTAATCCTGCAACCTCACCCCCTTGGATAGTGGTTGGCGCACAGTTTGTGCATAGTTTGGAAAACTGTGCAGCCAAACAATCCGCCCCATTAAAAAGTATAAAATTACCAAACTTCTCCCCATATGTTTTTTATATCTTCACCCATTTTTTCCTCCCATTCTTCCCCTCTAAACCATATTTACAAACCAAATTTCTAAAATCTGTCCAAGGATAGTTCTCTTTTGATTCAAGGCTGTTTGGAGTGGCATTGGTTGCAGATCAAAACTCTGAGTAAGTCTAATCCTCCTCCTGCTTCCCTTTTCTAGATTAGGGGTTGTGGTTCCTATAACCTTATTCCAAATCCCAAAACCCAATTTTTTGGTGAAATATTGTTTTGGGCTCCAAGGAGTGCTCGAATCTAGATCTAAGGATACAATTAAGAGTTCTTTCATCAATGGATTCGACATAGGTTCTCTACAAGTTATATCCCATATTCCTTGGGTTGATTTGTGCATCTTTGGTTGCACTCTTGGTTATCTCTTACTTTTTTTTATTACTTTGGTTAATTTTTTATGTTTAGCGTATAAATTATTAATTCAACATGTCACAATCCCTGTGGGATGCGTTGAGGATGATTTGACTAATTTAAGGCCGCCCATTGAGTGCGTCAACATTCCCCACCCTTGGAATGGTATGGTTATGGGTAGAGATGATGTGTGATAACATAGATCACATGAATAAAATATTAATATGATTGGTTGAGTTGGAAATGAAATAATGCTATTTGTACCTAGGTTTGATAATGGAATAAGGGGTTGTTTGGGATGACAAGAAAATGGGTTAGTGGGGTTAAATGAGATTGTGTCATGTGCCTTATGAACTATGTTAGACTGCGTAAGAGAGTTAGAGCATATGAAATGATGAACTTGTTAAATGGGTAATGGCTTAGAAATTGAGGAATGTGTTAAATTGGATTTCATAAGGGAGTTAATTAATATTTTAAACGGTAAGATATAAAGGGAGTTATTAAACTTTTTTAATAGTTTAGGCATGAGAATGTGAATTGGGATAAATAAGATATGTACTGTAAATTGTAATCATGTTATTGGGTTATGGAATAATATAAATTTACATTTTGATTGTTATGAATTGTGATTGTTATGTGTATTGTTTGAGTATGGTTTGTGTTGTGGTATGTGTGGGGTGATAGGGTAAATTAGAATGTGCACATGGATTGGTAGTGTGGGGTATTAACTAGAGGTTCTATTAGCACAGGTCGAGTTAGACTGAGGCTATAAACTACACCCTAAAATGTACGGGTTAGGGAATAAGATGGAGGATCTTTTCCCATAATGGTTGTGTTCAATGAGATAACCTAGACCAAGGCATAGAGGTGAGTGTAATTTATTTTGTTTTGATGTGTGTACCCCTAGTGAGATAGGAACATGATTTATTCCCTTATTCATAGTGATTGAGTCCCTTAGACCCCTGTGTAAATGATTTAATTGTCAAACCCATGGAACACATGATGAAAATTGATTAAGTAATAAAGTTGGTATAAGTGATGATGATAATAATAATGATAGAAATATTTAATGTATACATTGTTAACTAATGGAACCTGAGTTGACCTCTGTGTTTCCTTGTCATTTATTTTATAATTCAATGCACTATCTATTTAGATTAGATATTTTGTAAATAATTTTGGTGGTGACCTACTGTGTTGTACACACACCTTTCTTGGGCCACCATTAGGTACTCGATCAGGCTTCATTACTTCAATTTTGGATAAGGGAAGGGCCTGGTGATATGGAGTTGATTTGGACATGGAATACAAATGAATGAGGTTCCAAAATTGGAGTTAAAGCAATTTTGGGGATTCAAATATTTGCCTTTATTTTGTGTTTCCTTCACTTTCAGACCTATTGGAATGGATTTTCCTATTTAGTATTGGTTTTTTACCATGTATTGGAAGTAGTTATTTATGCTTGTTTTTGTTAGTTTCTTACAATGTTCTTTATTTATTATGTCATCTTTTATCTATTACTCTGGTAAAGAGGGTATAGTCTTCCCATTTTATTTCTTAGACCCTTTCTACTAGTCGAAAACCTCTAGTGTATAGGGAAGAATGCTGGTCTTGTGATGACCTGGATTGAGGCACCGGTTTAGTGGCTTCCAGGTTAAGAATATTACATGATTCATGTCTATAAAGAGCATCATCATCCGCCACTCATCACAAGACTCCCAAACTACCTACATATTTATATTTCAACTCAAATAATTAGCAATGAAATTTCCCTTTTTGGATGTATAACCCAACTTGAAGTTGAAATACTATAGATACTCGACCCACCTCCTCTATCAAAGGTTCAGGTCCTACTAAGAAAATTTAAACCTAAGTCTATTTCGGTCTATCTACACCACCAAACATCTCACCCCTAAGATAGTGTCTTTAGAATATTCGAGAATTTATCACTATAGTTAACTCCAAATAAAGAGTAGGGTAATTCCTCTCTTGCAGTCTCAGCTGTCTAGATCCATAAGTAACCACTCAACACTCTTGTATCAAAACTACTATGAGTCCAACTCTGGATGCATCATAGTGCATGATATATTCTTCAACTAGCACTAGAAAATTGAGTATATGTGCTGAGGTCATTCTGCATTTTAGCTCCTGAAAATATATCTCATAAGAATCCAACAAAACAATCTTCGCCCCCTTCTTGGTAGTCCTTAACATCAATGCTACCAAATGTGAGAAGTCTTGGATAAAGCGTTGATAATTACTTGATAAACCCAAAAATATCCAAATATCGAAGACATTCTTTGGTTTCCCCCAAGATACTACCACTAAAACATTCTCTAGGTCCATTGAAACTTATTCCTCTAATATGATATAACCCAAGAAGATCACTTTTTTCAATCCAGAAACATCATTTGGTTGCCTGGGAATAAAGTTGATTCTATCTCAATGTACTTAAGAGGATATCATGATGATTGACATAATTATTCAATGACTAGGATTGCCCTAATATTTCATCAATAAAAACTTCCAAAAAATGATCCAGAAAAGGATGAAAGACCCAATTCATCAAGGAAATTAATACTGCTGGTGCATTTTTCAAACCAAACAACATAAATACAAACTTATTCAAGACACACATGCTCCTGAAAGCAGTCTGAGGTTTGTCCGATGGTCTCACCCTCAACTGTTCATAACCTGATCTCAAATAGAACTTCGAGAAGATATTATCACCTATCAACTAGTCAAAGAGATGATCGATACATAGAAGGGAATATTGGTTCTTGATCGACATCTAGTTCAGTCTCTGATAATCCACACAGAACTACAATGTACCATCATCCTTCTTAGTGAAAAGATCCAGAGAACCCTATGGAGATGTATGAGCCAGTATGGGAAATTTAGCTTCTAGAACTTCCAACTAACATGTCAACTTTGAAGGATTCACTGGTTCCATTCTATAACAAAGGATATAAACTAGCTCTTCTCCTAACATCAACTTTATCATGAACTCGATATCCTTCTCTATCGGTAAGTCATAGAACTCATCCGGAAATACATCCAAAAAATGGTATACTATAGTAGGAATAAATTCCTACTACATTCCACCATCATCTAGATCAAGACCACCTATATGAGCCATGATATTATCCAATCTACACAAAATTTGTCCAGAACAACCAACATGAAGATCCCAATCACACTGATGAAAATAAATAGACCCTTCTAGATATAAAAAGTCAACTCTCCTTCGATAACAATCAATGTGATCCTCGTGTAGAACTAAAAAATCCATAACAAGAATAAAATAAAAACCTTTCAATATAGAACAATCAATTCCCAAATGAAACGATAACAATGATTCTCTAGAGAATATGCCCTAAATTTTTTGATATTCTCTGGATACACTCCCAATGGTGTATCGATAGTCAAAACACCATCCAATATTTCCACATCCATGCCCAAACCATTTAAAAAAATAGTAGATTAAGAGGAATGAGATGTTCCTGTATAAGAAAACATAAGAAATAGTCAATGATATTAGAATCATACCTATAATGGTAGATGGTCTTGCATCCATAATATCCAGATTACTCTTTATAACATGAAACTAACTAGCCCCTTCTCGCAGGCTCTAGTCCGACTCCCATGAGATATTCTCTCTTCCTAAAAATTTAGATCATGCACTGGGTACCGTATCCCCTACTTCAAACTGAACATCCAGTGGAACTCAAGCTATATGTCTGATGAGGAATATCTTAGTCCTTTCTTAGACTATGATACCAATCTTGGCCCCCTTCCACTAATATTCTTCTACATTACCTTACAAAACCTCTATAGGTGGACCATAGTACTATAAGAAATACACTCCAAAGAGGTTTACAAACACTAATTCTTCTTATGGACTAACTTTATAGATTGAAATCACTACAAAGTAATATGGTACTAAGATGAATGACCACCACCCTGACTGCTCTATCAACAGTTTCCTTGACAAACACTACAATAGTAACACTTCTTGCTACTAGAAGAAGAGCTCACAAGTTTCAATGTTGAAATAGTCTGGATGCAGTATGGGGCCTCAATCAATTTCCCTTCCATGATGATTGCCTGATTCATACTGTCTTAAAAGCTAACCAGAAAAAAAAATGTTCACATGTTACCTGATCTCTTATCGAAGCCCATCCTAAAAACGCATCACCTTGGAGATCTAGTAATATAAAATATATTTCACAAAGAATCATAGGCTGGTGAAATGTTTTTCATAGTCCATCACTGATATTACCTCATGTGTTAGGTGCATGAAATCACAAGCCTTATCATCCCTCAATATCTCAAGATAGAAGTGGATCAAGAACTTCATCTCACAGTCCTTCCAAGACAAATCCTCTTGTATCCCTTCCTTCTCTAGAATATCCCACCAATGCGTGGAAGGTCTGTGGAGAATTTTTAGAGAAAGATTCAACCTCAAATATATGGGTATATTTAGATTCTTAAAGATTATATGGACTAACTCAATCCAGAAATAGGATTCTTGGGGGCCTCCCTACCTAGTGAACATTGGTGGATGTTGTAGCTGGAAGTCTCTCATTATCCAAGAAATCAAAGGAATAATGTAAATAATCTCCCTTTACATGGATCAAATTCCCCTTAGGAATCTATCGCGAAGCTGAAAAGACATCTGATCCTCAAGAGTTACACAAATCTCTAGTTCGACTATGTTATGAGCATGATGATTTAAACTCTCTTGAATCTCAACTCAAATACAAGGATGTGTCATTTTCTCTATAACAAAAACACAATCCTAAGAACACTGAATATAATAATCAAGGCCAACCTCTATAAGTGAAAAAAGAGAACCTTTACTCTTGGTCTCTTTAAACCTGGATTACCAGTGTTTTATCATGACATATTAGTTAATTTCATTTCATTCATTAGATATAACATATATCTCATATAATGACTTATATAGGGAAGAATATAACACATGCACTAAATATGATTCTATAATGAACTATTCATGTCAATATATATATCTATGTTCCTATAACCATCCATCAATACTCATCTCATTATATAATGTGACATGAGAATAAATCTCAATAAATAATAAAATCACAAAACATGTGAATCACACAAGGTGAAATAACATCAACTGTTAGAAGAGGACAACATAAAAAATAATCCCATATCCGAGCACTCAGATTTTTCCCTGTTTATGGGTTAAAAAATCACATGAACAAGCTCATTATCAGGTCCCAACACATCCTTATAATGTCCCTAACACATATTACACTTAATAATGCCCTGACCCTAGTTACACACATGGCCTCAAGTGAATCTCCCTAAATACCAGAGGCTACTGACTAGTAGTGAGGGCATGGAGTGTATCCATGTAGACATTATTCCCTCATTACAAGTTTGTAACATAGTGGAATAAAAATGAGAATCAATAGAGAAATTAGAGATAAAATCCATAAAAGAGATATATAAATTAGCCAAAAATAAAATTATAATGCTTAATTTAATATCATATATAGATGATGATGATACAAGTCATGACTCTACAGAGCAGAAAAAATAGGTAGACCATAGTACAATACAATACTTGTGTCAAAATAAAAAAAGAAAAAGTTCTATATTCGAATAGAATCAAGAGCATTACCTCATTCATGCGCTCTCCTGATCCTAAGCATAGAACACAATCAAGCACAAAAAAATGGGTGATTTCCCCTGTCCCTACCAACATTCATAAAGTCTATCTGGGCACCCAACGATGGCCTGAATAGAGTCTGAGATACAATCCCATTAGGTGACCACCAAAAGGAATATAACAAGTTCGGGATGTGTAATAAAACAAGATAATGTAGTGTTAAATACATATCATGGGTACAAAGTAATAAAATTAAGGTCCTATGGCATGGTACTACTAAATAAGTGATCCTTTATATCCCAAAAGGCTCTCTTCATAACATGGGTAAACTCCAATAAAAAAGGCTGTAGTAAAGTAAAAGAAGTAAATACCATGAACTTACAATTTACAGAAAATAAAATACCACCAATGGCCTTGTTTTATAATGTGTATCTCAAAAAATGGAAAATCCATATAACTAGAAGTGTCATATCAGCCACATGCATTCCATATAGTAAGAAGTTCCAGACTATGAAGGGACGGATCCAAGGTATAGAAGACCAAGGAATCCACATTGAGTCCGAGGAGCATCTTGATGGAAACCCAGTAATGAAAATGGTGGAGTAGAAGGATCATCTCAATAGATCATGTCCAATGCGAGTCTAGAAAGATAGATCCAAGGGGTAGAAATGCCATTATCATCCTACAGATTCAAGATCAGAGGAGTGTACGGGTCTATGGAATCATCTACAAAAAAAAAAGATTTATGGGTGAAATTACCATTGAATCTAAATGGAATCAGTATCCATGGTATACTATTCAAGTAATAAATTGTTGTTTTATTTCACATCTCTTTTCATTCATCAATTCACAAGCATTTTGTTCCCATGACTATACCAACTATTATAACAATTCTTATTCAAATAAAATCAATGAGTATACCCTCTAATAAAAATTCAATATAATCCATTTAATCTATTCAATCAAGGAATAAAATGTCATCACATTGAAAAGGTGGAAATATATATATTCGAATTAGGAAAAAGAGGTTAACTAATTTAATATCAGGCCTCCTCTAACTAGGAAATCAAAAAACACACCCCATTGGATAGTTTTAAAAATGGATAAGGCAAAGGGAACACCCCATGGGTGGCCTTTATTAGGTAAAAAACCTCCAATAATTCTCAAGAGAACTAAAGGGAATCCCAAATAGGTTCAATTTTATTAAATTAAATTAATCAATTCAATTTATGGTTGTTCCAGGATGACTGGCGGGCGTTACAACAGAAAATATCTTAATAAATCACCAAACCTAAAGGGAAAGGTATATACCACCTACCTAGGGATATTAGTAGAGTTCTTGTCTAGTATCAACTTCTAATTCAAATCATATCAGGAGAAAAATTTATAATGGTAAAAAATACTAAAAATAGGGAAAATTATATTACACCTACATAACATAGTTGACACTAAGAAGAACAATGAACGACCTAAAAGGAATTGATTACTCATCAATGTGGATCCAACGAGATGTTTGATACTCAATTATGAGATCAGATAGAGGAGAGGGATCAAAATATACCCAGGGTATTTAAAATGATCTCACAAGAGAGTTAGTGTCCATGGTAGGAGAAGAAGAAAAAATAAATTATGTTATAAATTTTATTAAGTTAAAATTTGTAATTTCACTAAAAATCCCTAGGTCATACGGTTTGGCTACATGGTTGGAAAAGTCGTGTACCGAATATGCACCCACTATTGTAACAAGGGGCGACCGACATGGAATTCAAACATGGTTTGAAAAATTATTTCATATCGCACTTTCAAAAATTGAAGATGCACTAGCATGGGCATGCCCCTCCATATGCAAAGTATTTCATGTAGTGAAGGCCTATCTAGTCCACTATCCATTATTTAAGGACTAATAGTAATTGTTCGACGTAACCTGTATTCTTTGTACTAACCATGTGACCAACCTATTTTATCCAAAAGGGTGGGTTACGGGCTTCGAAAACCCCTAAACACCCCTAAACCACCTATGACCTCAACGAATAAACACATTACACTGTAGTTAATCATTTAAACATAAAACAAAAGGATTGTTACCTTGTAGTAAATTTTAGTTTCTTACAGTCCTAGTATCCTTTCTACCTTTCCCAAATATTAAATCAATAGAAAATAAGAACAACCTACTCCTATGATACCTCTTTTTAATGCCCCTCATCCTGGAACCCTCTCATTTTACCACATCGAGTTGGTCATGAGACCTCAAGCATGCCACCCCATACACTTGTGGCTATCGACTAGCAGAAGAGGTGTGATGATTTAGTAGAGAGACTATACCCTCTGTCATGGATTTACATAGCAGAAAAAATATATAATAGAAATAAATTTAATTAAGGTAATTTCATAGTGAAAATAAAATATAATACAATTGGGAAATTATAGAAGGAACCAATATACCAATAGTATTGAATCATGTAATAGAAGGATGAGTTGTATATAAATTTAAAAAAAAAATAAAAAAAAAATAAAAGAACATGATGAAAAAAATAAACCCAAAAAAACCCAAGTCCTGGACCCCTTGAATGTTTTATCTCCAAACTCTACCGTACCATCAACCAATAAATCATCAACAAGGTACCTTTCCTTTATCTAAACCTACATCCATGAAATCATATTATTAAAAACATGACTCCCTAATAGGGTGTGGGTAAAACTCAGTAGGATTTCACTATTGTGTTTAAACATAATTATTAACTGTATTCAATGAGCGATAAAAATGTTTAATAATAAAGTAAATTAATTCAATATAACAATCGACCAACATCAGAACCATGCTGGAATGTCTCTAATCATGTAGCGTAACTATTCCAACAAAAAAAATATCCTTGGAAAAAATAACCAAAATAAAGTCCAAGACTGATATATAATAATTTCAACTAGGGAATGAGTAGATCCCAGTCAATATAAGTATTACAACATGGGAATGGGAAAATCCCTCTCAATATAAGCATTATAGAATGGGAATTAGAAGATCCCTCTTAATATAGTCATCAGAACGTGGGTCTAGGGAAATCCCGCTCAATATAAGAATTATAGTGTGGTATTGGGTTGATATTTTTCAATATAACATTTACAACATGAATCAGAAGACATGTCATAGAAAAAATGATATCATGATATCACATCATATGGATCAATGGTTAGTTATGAAAATTACAATTTATTTTATATTTCACTTTCATTACATATATCAATTAACCAACAACCATATAAATAGCCCTAAATCTATTACCTATGTGATTCAATATAAATAAACCACCTAAGTCTTATGTATTTCTAAACACACTTTATGTGATTATCCAATTTACATTGAATGAAGGGTTTTCTCACCCAATGGGTAGCCGTAAAAAGGGTCCATCCAAAACAGAATCCAAAGGGTTACAACCAATATTAAATTCCTTATTTTAACATTAATAAATGAATAAATTAATTTAAATTGTGTGTTTCATTTTTTCATTTACAATATTTCATATACTTTGTAGTTAAACATACCATAGGGTTAATTTCAAAATCCAAACCTTTAAGTAGAAGATTTATCCTCAACAGAAATGGGTAATGCCAATGGAAATAGAGGTGAGGGAGATCATCATGGGAAAACTAGATTAAACAAAAACAATATAAACAAAACTTCATAATGGAGATCAAAAGAAAACACCACTTCAAAGGAAGAATAAGGAAAAGGGAAGAAGACCAATGTGAGGTGACCTATGAGGGATTAAACAAAAAACATTGACGTTATAAGGTGATGAAATCACCTTATAATTTACAGGAGTTTCCTAGGGACTGAGAGAAGGGCTTCAAAAAATTGGGGTATGAGATTCGAGAATTTGGATTGGGTTAAAACCACTGCTACTGATACTTACACGACATGTAATCAATTTATATATCATATATTTATTTTTAAATGGATATGCCAAAAAACCCATTGCATTAGGTTAATATTTATCCTGATATACATTTAATTACATGAATATTTTAAATGAAATGTAACTTCTTCACACCCTAAACTAGTTCATGACAAGTTTTTGACATCATTTACATGTCGTGTAACATGTACGCGACTTGTAAATTCTCCGCAGACAGTTTTCTACCCAAATTTTACATAAGGACCTAAACAACCTCCAAATCATTATAAATCATGGAAAATCCTCATTATACCCCTTAAAATATTTATACCTAGACTCCATTAATTCAAATAAACATTCATTTATAAAATTTTAGTTCATTTTCCCCTATAATACTCTCTTTCTTCGAACAAGACACGACCACCAAGGCCCGATGAAAACTCCAAGAGGTACGTACCTAAAAAAAATTGAGATCATTCACTCTATATTTGATATAAACATAGTAGTATAATAATTATATAAAATTAATAAACAATGAAAGATAGTAATAACACTTGATAGTCAATAAATAATTAATAATGAACCATGCATGAACCTGATACAATGTACAATCAACATACATACAACAAGTAATACATAAACAAGGCTAGACTTATAAAGGAATAAATAAATAAATTCTATGACCCTAAAAGGTATCCTGATTACATTATAGACTACAACACCCAAATCCCCACATGAATTCTAATCTATATATGCAATATAGAACATGCATAGTCTAGTTCCTATCCTATAATAGGATGTTTTCTATTCGAGTAACAAACTATATCCCAAACATGGTGTGAGATAAACCCTTTAGGCCACCACAAAAGTAATCTAATTCAATCCAGTACATGTATATAAAATAAACTAGTTAACATTTATATCAAAATTAATATGATTAATTAATCAATAAATGTAAAAAATTAGGGGTCTATTGAATATCATGGTGTGGTATAATTATTAAATTTAACATACTTCACATTTGTTAAGAAACTTTTGGAAGGACTTGAATGAATCACAATATAAATATTTTACAAATGATTCAACATTAATGGAATGGATTATAGACTATATACCTCATGATTAGGATGGTCCACTTGTACTATATTGGGCTTTGATTCATGCTGAAATGAGAGAAATTGAAAGATTAGACAAAATATCTAAAAATATTTAGAATTGGATCACACGAGGATAACACTGAATATGGTGATGTAAAAAAATAAGAAATAACAAGGATTCATAGAATAACTACCACACTTGACAACATCCGATTCAGACCATGAATGAGGGAGAACCTACCATGAGAATAGGAGGAGAGGTTTTCACATAGGAGGCCTCCTAGGAAAATGAAGGCGGAAAATGTTGTAAAAAACCTTAAAGGATGTAGGGTAAAAATAATATTTTTCCCAATTTATAAATATGAATGGTTTGGCCACATGCTTTGGCTAATCACGCGCCAATTGTGTAGTGATACTATCTGAAGTGCCAACCCCTCACAAACAAAGTGTATAGATTGTCAAACCATGCGCAACCCAAGATACCTCCTCCAAAAATTTCTACATAACATTTTCATGACCATGATCCCTCTGGTGAATGGTTTAAAAACCCATGATAAACCCCCTTTTGGGATTCATTATTTACTCTAGAGGACCACACCTTTAATAAAAAATTAGATTCCCTTTTCTATATTTCCCAAAAATGAGTTTTCAGAGCCCAACACACTTGAAACTCATCTTAAATACAGATAAAGTATTTGGGCCATAAAACATGTATAAGACCATCACTTTTAATTGATCCAATACTCTAAATTCCAATCCAAAGATAAAATTAAAATTTGGACTATCCACCAAATTTGATGTTCAAATTCCCTTGTAATTTTCAACCGGTTCAAAACACATGATGTTACATGGTTCATGAAAAATAATTTCCGAAAAACAACTTTAGAGATAAAGAGAAAATTTTATTGAAATCATAAAATACTTTTTTGAAATAATTTTTTTCTTTTCCATAAAATACGAATTTATAGTCACTTTAAAATCTAACTTTTAAAAGGGTTACTTTTTAGAAATTGAAAATAAATTATTTAAAAAATAAATATTTATAACTAAATCTCAATAATGAAGTCTTGAAAAGATATAAAGGCTTAAAAAATGTGAATTGTTTTTTTGATAACTTTTACTTATAAAACTAATCTTCAAAAATGGTGCCTTGAAAACAATATAATGATTATCAAAAAAAATTTGGAGTTGAAGTTAAAACATTTTATTATAAACGGATAGATTTTTTTTGAAATACTTTTCTTGAAACCCCACATAATTTAATGATTAATAAAACGTAAATTGGAAAAAGGATAATGTAAATATGAAGGTTACATGAGAAAACATATAATTGGGGTTTTCAATATAAAGGGGAACATTGGAAGGAATGTAAAATATGAATATAGGCAGAAACTATTGTTAAAGGGGATGAAAATTAGTATCAATAATGATATACTTTTTTGTAGACTAAATTAATCAAGGAAGAATAATTTAATAAAAATTTTAATTTTCACAATAGTTAAAGAGAAATTGTTATGAAATAAAAACTTATTGTTGAAGAAACCAATATTTGAATAATTATGATTAAGAGGAAACATTACAAATTAATAAATGGAGTTGAGTTAACAAAAACCCTTATAATTTGGTAAATTTTGAAACAAAGACCATTTAAAGAAATAAAATGATGTGGTTCTCCAAAGGTCATGAATTTTTTTAATATGGAAAAATAAATTCATTAGTTATTAATCATACCATATCAAATATATGATGGTGCATAATAATAAATGTCTAAAAGGATTAAGTTTGAGAGAAATGAACCCATCTTCCTTAATTATTGACTTCTAATAAAGAGCATGAATTCCATGTATAAAAAATAAATATCTTGATATACTATTTTAAATCCTAATTAATATCTATAACCTTTTATCATTTTTTTTAATTATTATCCACATGTATATTAGTTATTAATTATCTATTTTCAATAACAAGTGTGAGTAATCTTGATCATTTTTAACTAGTTTTGTAATAGAGGTGTTTTTATTCATTATTATCCACCATTTAATCACTATTAGATAATAGAATTCACTGGAATTTATCTATTATGATTTTTTATAAATCTATTATTTCATTCAATGATACTTTTAGACATGGTTATTATATACTAAATGGGCGACATGGATGTTTTGGTGATCTTTAACAAAAACTATGATATCTTAATTAATGAGTTTAATATTACTTTATCATTATAGAAAGAGAATAAAATATCTATTTACTTATTTATATCATATATAATCAGTAATTAAGACCTTATCATCATCCATGTTACTATTTTATAACATTATTAAAGTAGGTGGTTAGACCGCCTCAAACATGAACATTCCATAACTAATGAATGATTATGTTTATAAAGGTGATTTTTTTGGAATAATATAATTATCATTGAATAAAAATAATATTATTAAGATAATTTTAATTTAGGTAATAAATTGTTTTTTTGGTTTTTGATAAATAATAATGAAACTGGATAAAAAATGATACATTAATTTGTTGAGACAAAAATCCACCCAACACACGGTTAACATCTTCATTTCTCGAGGAAAGGGAAAGAAGATAGATTATAATTTTTCTCATCAAAATAATAATAATATTTTATATTTAACATTTATTCAAAATTGTTTCCATTATAACCAGTAAAGAGATATAGTGGTGGAAAACTGAAGTCATCGCTTCATAGAGGAAGTAGTCCGCACAATGCACCGATGGTAGTTTCATTTTTCTTAATAGAAAAGGTGAAAGTTGGTTAATATTTATTCCATAAAAATAATAAGATTAGTTAAAAAAAATTTTATTTCATTATAAATTAATTATGAAATTATAATTTAAAACGTAATAATAATATAAAAATTATTTAGGGAAAATGAGTACTCACATTGAGGGCTTGAGTTTTACCTTATAGGACTCCTTGGAAATGGAGGGATTAAGAAAATTTATTATGATAAAAATATAAATCAATTTTAAGGGGAATAAAGGGTTTGAAAAAAATATAAAATTTTAAATCATAAAATTAATTATTTGTGGGTTCTATAAGGGGTTTTGAGAGGCCCCATTTTTAATTGGTGAGAATTACATTTTTGTAAATATTTCAACTTAATATAAAGGGAGAACTTGTTTAAATTGTAAAGTGGATTAAAAAATGTAATATATTGGATTGCGGAATTATATAAGGTTAGTAATCCCTCGTAAATTAATTTTAATATACATTTTAAACATGTTTAAGTCCTTTACTCTTAAAATGTTCACTTTTACCTTTTTTCTGTTTTACCATAGTAACTAATTTTTACCAATATAATTTAATTTTAATGCATGAAAATTAAATGGACCTTATTACATAAATTATTCATAGTGATTAAAAATAGTAAATCCATTTTATTAGAAAAAATTTATTTGCGTAATAAAATTTAATTATAACAGTAGCACGCGCAATGTATAAAAACCTGTTTTTAGAAGAAAATGAATTTTAAGCTTAATATATATGTGTAGTAAAAAATTATAAATTAATGTTATTTTGATGTTTAATTTTGGTTCCTTATAAAAAGGATAAATTTTAAGAGGATTTCATATAAATCCCAAAACAAATTTTATCTAAAATAATATTTAATGAAAAGAAAAAGAAAAAATGATTTATTTTGTAGGGAAATATTATCAAATATATATTTTCAATATTCATAATAGTATTTTTAAATTTATATTTCTACAAAATAATACATATTATTTCATAAAAATAGTTTCATAATTTTTTAAGTTACACTTACTTGTTGATATAGGTATAAATGCAACAATTTTAGTAATATTTGTATTTTTCACTATTCACCTAAAAATTAATCATTTCAATTTTTTTTAAATAATTTTCTAATTTTGAAATTTTAAATTTAAAAATTATTTTATATTTATCTCATTAAAATTATAAAAAATTATAAATTCAGTTCTCAAAATGAAAATACCAAATAGAAAAAAACCCCTTTTGTAGAAAAATATAATTTTTTATCATTAAGTCTTCTTGATATTATTCTATAGTAATTTATAATTTAATGAATGTTAATGTATTAGTTGATATATTATATTATCAAAATAATATTTTAAATTGGTTCAATTTAAATTAATAAAACTTTAAATAGTTATTGGAGAATGAATAATCCCTTTTAATTAATAAATCTTATTAATTATTTTCCCTCTAAACATTATAAATTTTAATTTTTTACAATATTTTTAATTAATAATGATTTCATTAATATTATAAATTTTTAATGATGTTGATCTAATATGTCATGATGTATTTTGGTTTTTTGTTGCGTTCGGAGAAAGATATTGAAAAAAGTATTTAGAATAATATTTTCAAAAATCATGAGGTGTTCATCACTCCTTAAATAAATCATCTCTTAATAATTTTAATTATCATATGATAATGAAAATATATAGGGGAATATGAAATATATATATTATTCAAGATAAAATTTGTATATAGATATTAACTTTAGAATATTCAGAAACATATCTTTTTCCTCAGAATAGGCTTATCCATATCATTGAGTTTTTCTCTAACGATTTGAGCTAAGAGTTTATCATTATTTGATATTGAGATCTGTATTATATAATTTTCTTATAAGGGTGTTCATAATCATACATTGTTTGATGTACTATAATTGGTTGATATGAAATGTGGTAACATTACCCTAAATAATATTTCCCTCTATTTGGAGAAAACCTATCAAATTAAATTCATTTAAATGAAGGATAATAAGAGTTTCTCAAGGAACACTCCCATAGACATCAATTTAAAATATAATTATTATAAAATGAGATGTTTTACTCGATATTCGAATCATCAATGTGGTGAATATTGATCCTGTAAATCATTCTAGATATACTAGTGTGACGTTGTAAACCCACAGTCTCATCACTAGTTACATAAATTTATGTATTACATACTTGCTTCAATATTAACTATAGAATCTCAGGCATAAATATCCCATAAATACATAAATTAAATAAAATATTTAATTACATACATTCCCAATACCTTTTTATTTTAAATCATTAGAGAATTAGGAAAAATCAAGAAAAAAATAAATCCCATGTTCATTTAAAAAATGAAATATTTATCATTATATATGAAACTACTTAATAAATAATAAATCTTCAACATCTCCTACAAAGTTCTCCAAGAAAGCTACCCTGTGATTTATATCATTAGTAATAATTTTCTTCATAACATAGAGAATTTAAACATAATATTGGGGTGATATCAAAATATCAACAAATGAAATATATAATTTATGTAGTCTAAAACATAATCATAGTAAAAATATTATGACATGAATAAATAATCTAAATAATTCCATAATTAACTAAAAACGATATCATTTTATATCCCTAATAATAATTGGAAACATGTAAATTATTAATTTTTGGTCACATACTAATAAATTAAATAATTCTAAACATGAAAACTTGTTTTCAATTCCTTATTCTAAGACACGAAATTAATATGGGTTGATTTATACCAAAAAATCCATGTTTTTTCCTCATGGTACTTGTCGAATGATCATGTGGATATTTAATGGAAAACCCCACAAACCACTTGAGTATGTCTAATGAATTCACTATAAGAGACACCATGAAATTTAATACCAATCCCCGAGGAACCTCTGGATGAATAAAAATCATAGAAATTTTATATAATTAAGAACAAATAATGTCAATATTTAATTAAACCATGTTAGTAGTCAATAATCATCAATAATTTCAATACATCTTTAGCCAAAAATTTAGCTTTCTTTCTAGGTGAACATAATCTAATCTAAATTTTAAAAATGAGATGTTTACCCAATAACAAGTAATGAGTATATGGTTATGTCAATAGTGGAATAACATGATCATAATACACTTAGGGAAATAAGTTGTATAAATGAAAAATAAAATATCCCTAGTGTAACAAAGGAATCTTATAATACTATTGACATAAATGAAAATCACCCCTAAAAATAATTCTTTAATTTATATCATAAAAGAAAGGATATTAGATCAAATTTTTTGATACCATGAGTTCAATCCAATAGATGAAGAATTTATATATTATATGATAAATTGTGAAACAAAAAACCCATTAGGGTAAATGCTTTTAAAAATGATAAGTGAAATTGAAGTGAAAACATAAAATATCTTTTAGAAAACAATTTTAACCTTAATGTAAACTAAAAATTTACATGTTGATTTGAAGGGTCACTTCTAAAAAGGTAGCATGAATATTTTTTAATACATTTAGTTTTTTAAAAAGTCTCTAATAATATATCTTTGAAGAGATATAGTTTTTATCATATAGAAATGAGTTAATGAATAAGAAACATATGAAAGTGCAAGGAAAATAACTTTTTATTAATATCATACCATCATTATTCCAAACACACATTGTCTGAAGAGTAAGAAAAAATTAATTTCTATCAAAATATCTTTTTTCACCATATAGGTACATAAATTACCATGTAATAAAATATTATTGTGGAATAACCCAGACATGGAAGAAATAAGTTCATGACAATAACATATAACACAAGGAAAGAAGACTTGAGTTATCAATATCCCTTACGAATGACATTCTCCTTGAAGTAAGAATTATTCCAAGTAGGGGTTTTATGTGGTATAATTTTTAATAAATAAAATACCTAATAATATAATTAAATCGTATAATGTAACCATCTTATGTGAAATAATAACAAATGAAATAATTTTAACTCAATGAGTGAAAATCGAGTTACTAAAAAACCATACAACTGGGGTAACAACTGACTCAAAATAAATTTTATGAAAAAGAATTGATTTGGTTTTTTATTTACCATGTATAAAAATTATAATTGATAAATATATATCCATGTGTTGTGAATACAACATTCAACGGAAAATATAGCTCATAACATAAACATGTCTCAAGGAATTAATGTTTGAGACAAAGAACCCATGTAGCTTGAGTGAAATTTTAGTCAAAAAACCATTAAAAGAGATGGATTTTAATTGATCTTGAAATATCATTATTAAAATATAATTCCTGATATGATATCTGGAATAGGAATTATATACAATATATAATGAAATTTAGGTGCATAATACCAAATATGTCTAAAAGAGAGGAATTTAAGACAAAAACTCTTTCCTTTATCATATTTCATTATTCAATTACACCAAAAATCCTAAATAATTAAATTAATTTCGTTAAATAAATACCAAATAGACTTATTAAAAGCTATAAACATTTATAATCCTCACTTAGAATCATTCTATACATATATATTATTTATTTTTACCCATTTTCAACACATGGTGTAAGTAATCCTTATTGCTTTGAACTATTTTCATAAAAGAGGGGTTGTTATTTATTATATTTCAAAATTATATCATTATTAGAACATATAATTTAATGGAAAAATTTTTACAATATTGTTATAACTTTTTAATTACAATTCTTGGTATTTTTAATTACGATCCATGAGGGTAAAATCAAATACATGCATGTTTTAGGGATTCTTAATGAACAAAGAGTGATTTCTTAATTAATGAGTTAAATTTTTATATAACATTCAGAGAATAAAAAACATCATTTAATTATATATATAATAATATACATGAAAATAAGTTCTCATATTCAACCGTGGTATAAATTCATTATATTATTCAAGTGGGTGGTTAAACCAACCCAAACATGAACCAACCATAATTAATAGATAATTATGAAGTGGCTTAGTTGTAAAATCTTTATAAAAAAAGTATAATGATAATATTTAATATTTATTATGGTATTATAAAAGAATATTATATAATTATAATGAATTTTTAGATTATATAATGTTATCAAATTGAAATAATAGATCATTTTACTCTTTGTACACTTGTTTTAAACATTTTAATTAAGGATAATCATTTATTGATCATATCATTAATATGTTATAAAATTTTACATAAAAAATGTTATTGATATCATTAAAATCAAATTTATCCTTTTATCCCATCCTTATATCCATCCATGAAATGAGATAATGAAAACTAAAATACATCTTTCTATTGAGGTGATAGTCTTCATGTATACTTGGATAATGATTTCATTTTCATAAAACATGAAGGTGTAACATGATTTATTGTTTCAAAATTTAAAATTTCAATGAAATATAATAATTATACATAAAATTACCTATTAGTTCTTTCCTTGTAAGTATGTGAAAGAAAATTAAAAATGATGTGTCATGTAAGTGGTTGTCCTCACAATGCACAAATTAATGTTTCATTTTTATTAGTAGAAAAGAGAAAGATTTTTAGTTCTAGTACCATTGTTATAGTAACATATCAGTATAATAATGATACTAATGTTATACTTTTAAGAAGGTTTAATATAACTAATGGTATAATAAGTTCCTATAAATAAATAAAAATGAAAATGGAGAAGTTAAAAAGTTATAACTCACTTCTTGGATTATCTCATTTACAAAGGGGGTTTCAGATTTGAGGAGTGGTCTTTTTAAAAAAAGACCTCTTGAAGGTTTATTGAAATTTTAATGAGATTTTTGGGAAAATTTTGAGAATAAATAACTTGGTTTTTCTAAGAGGGTAAGTGAGTAGAAGATATCCCCTTTTATAAGTGAAATGGGATGACATTTTTTATAAATATCTAAAACTTTTAAATAATGGGAAGTCACTTTGAAGAAAAGTCGATAAAAAATTTATAAATAATAGAGAGTGAAATAAACAAGGTCAATAAAAACCTCATACTACCATTCCCATACATTTTTATTAACATTTATTCAAATCATTACAATTATCGTTTTCAATTTTACTCGTATATTTTACCATGGCAACTAAATTTTACCTAAGGTAATTTATCCTTTATGCACAAAAATAAACTAATGCATATAAATTATTTTGACATAATAATAAAAAAATTTAGATCAATTTTATTTTATTCAACTATAAAATTGATAAAAATGAATTTTTAAAAACTAAATGAATAATGCATTAAAAACAATTTTTTATAAATATAACTTAAGTTATAAAGTGTATAATAATTGTGTGTAAATTAAAAGAAACATATTTAAAATGATAATTTCACTTATAAAATACTTTTTTGGTCTTAATTTTTTTCATGAATTTCCAATTCATGCTTATAAACTAATAATATCATAAAATTCATGTTCTTTGTAAGAGCAATATTTTTCACTATTCACAATGTTTTTTTGAAAAAAAATATTAAAAAAATATTAATATGATGAATTCGAAAATGATTTTTTTTTCAAATGAAAATTCTTAAATTTATAAATTTATCTTTTAAATAAAAATATGATATATAATTAAAATTGTTTTTAGGAAAACATCTTTTTAAAATATCAATGATTCATAGTCATATTTATTATCATTTAATAATAAAATTAATATTAAACAATTATTCATATAAAATATATTTTATAATCATTAATAATTAGTTTCTTGAAATAGAAACCCTTGTCATATAAAAGGGAAATATTTTGAAAAATACATTTATATGCATAAAATGATGGTATAAGATGTTTTAGCTATATTAATTGAATTTCATAAGTATTTAAAGTAACAAATATATTAATTTCTATAAATATTTTATAAATTGGATACTCCTATTTATTACCACTAATTAAATGGATTTTTTATTCTCTAATCATGTCATAATTTTTTAGTTTGGTGTTGTTTGTGGAGTTAGTTATCAAAGACATTGTCTTATTTAAATGTAATTGTATATTAAAATCCTAAGGTATTATAGCTAGGGTTATTAGAATTAAATAAACAAGATATTCACAAAATGGAGTGGAGGATAATTATTCCTTAATTATGTTGACCTACTTTAGTGGTAATGAAAACAAAAACTTTCCATTTTTCCCTTTGGTTAGGAGGTTTTTAAGGCCTATTCTCCTTGTTAGACCTTGTGTTAGGGCATTGATTTTTATAATGCCCAAAATAAATTAAACTGAGAACTGAATTTTTGGTGGAGTGTGTGATGATACCTTATATTCCCATGTGGTGTTAATGGTCTTTTTCATTACTTCAATATTTGTGTGCAAGATGGATAACTCTACTACACTTTAGATATCTTCTCATTCCCTTCATACAATTACCAAGGTTTTTTTACCACATTCATGGAATATAGTTAATTTTAATCTCTCCACTCTATGATATTTATCCTCTTGGATTCTATAATATACCATTTTACTTTTCTTATCTCAAGAATAAGAAGAGTTACTCCCTTCCATCGCCTCATTAAGAGTATACCGAACAATATTTCATAGATAAAGATATCACTGATAGAAAATTTCATTCGAATAATAGGATTTGGGCCACTAAATAATTATTTTATAATACTCACTATGTATTAAAAAAACTAGAGGCATAAATTTAGAGTCCCATAATTTTTTCTTTATATGTGTTAATAGATTTATCCTCATTACCTTGCATCTTTAGAAATTATAGGTCCATTTTTTTATGAAGAGTTCAAGGAAAATATTTGGTGAAAAATATTTTCAGGAACTCCTACCATTTAATAGTATTATTCCATTTCACAATAATAAGTGGATCAAAAGAGTAAATAAAGGTGGTTGGTTGTTTCTGCATGATTGAATTTATGGAATTTGATCCTTATTGGTTTTCTTAAGAGCTTAATATGGTCTTTGTTATAATTTATAGATTGGGAGAGTTGAGTGAGAATCTCCCCAACATTCTATAAATTTTCTTACATATTGTTTGGTTTTTCATGGGGGAAATCACCATATTTCCCATCACACCCATTTTCAAAACGATTTATACTTCATATATCACAAAAACCAAAAGGTGTTGATGTGGGTGGTGAGAAATTAACATCATAAGAGTATTATAAAAAACAATCTCATATAAAACCCAACCTCAACATATATTACACTTTTAAACCATCACATTAGCTATTAGCTCAACATAAATCACTCTCAATTCAATATAAGTTTATTTAATTTTGATTTTCTCATATTCCTTAACTTAATTCATTAAAATAATAAATTCTTTCTGATAACTTATAAATAAGACATGATTAACCAAATAATATCACATGGGAGTATGAATCTAGGTGTGTAGTTGGCCATTTTTTCATACTCAAGGAGATGATTGAGTTATCACACTTCATGCCCTTTTCCAGGTTACTACCCTTAGGTATATATGTGTTAGAGATTTTATCCACTTATATTATCTATACAAGTATGTTATTTCTAGGAAAACACATGATCACTTCTTTAGTAAAATTTCAAGTTGTAATCCTATACTTATAATTAACCATTAGACTTATCCTTAGGGTTATCTCTAAGGTTCTCTTAAATAATCCTCAAAATAACTAAACCCTCATAAGAAAACTACTATAGAGACCAAATCAAAACCAAACATAAATAATTAAATAATTTCATGATTTTTATAAGAAATCTCAAAAAATATTTCATAACATGAGAATTGAAAGATTTATTTTCATGGATATTAACCATACAAAAAATTATCTTACAATGTTTGTGATTATTTCTTCTTAAGTGAATTTTACTAGACCATATTCTAAATACATCATTAATAAATATCATCCTAATGACTTGGGGGATATAAACATAAGAAAGGTGTGAGTTTAGATACTTAGTAAGGGAAAAATAACAAATATATTTCATGGGTTAGATCATAAGCATAAGAGAAACCATGGCTAGGGAGAAATATCTTCTTAAAAAGACCAGGGAATAATAAGTTTTTCCAATAATCAATGATAACAATACATGTAATATCACAAATTCAAATATAAACCATGGAATATTTGTGTGTAAAAGGTGATAAAAAACATGATCCATGAAACCAAATCATAGGTGTAAAGATAAACCAAAAAAAGTAAACTATGTCACTAACACAAGTGTACATATAATAAAATAGTGGAGTGGGAATTAGTACATGTTTCCTCTAACAAGGTTGAGAAGGAATCACTATTTTATTCTTATTGTGGGTCAGTAATAACTACCTAATTCACATAATCATAGTGGATTATGAAACATACTCTATTCTCATAAACATAGGGAAGCATTAATCACTAAAGTATCCTTATAACATTATGGGGTAGTTAAAAAATCATGATTCCCATAGTGTACTGAGAATTAATACTAGATTCCCATAATTATCTCATGATATATAAATCCTCAACCAATGAAATAGAGGGTGATATAAGACCCCACTAATCATTATCCATAAATATGTGTGGCACTTGTAAATATTCATTAATCACATCATAAATAACCCATGGAAATAACAATTTGTATCATAACATTTTTAAATGGTACCGCCAAAATTGACCTCAAGAATGTAAAAAATTGATACCAACACTCAATTACCTCCAAATATTTTTTAATAATACCATTTAGAGGTTATTTCCTAGAAAATAATTTCTTAGAAAAAAAACTTTTATTATAAAGATGAAATCATAGTGAACTTATAAAATATCTTTTAGAAATTGTTTTTATATTTTTCATAAAAGATAAAGTTAGAGTGACGTGAATAGTAATTTTCATAAATTTATCTTTTTATAAATTTAAAATAAGTCATTTTATAAATCAATAATTAGAAATAATCCTCAATATTTAATCTTAAAAATTCATAAAAATTTTAAAAGGGAAATGTGAAAACATTTTCAAAAACATTAACTTTTAAAAGGAATATTCAATAACAGATCCAAAAAAATACATAAAGATTAAAAAAATATGACATTAAATATTTGGAAATCATACTTTTGAAAAATAATATCAATAATATATCCTTGAAATGACATAATATTCTCAAAAGAAATGTGTAATGAAATATAAAACATTTGATTTGGAAAGGATGGAAAAATGTTTTGACATAACTTTATTGAAAACCCACATCATAAAAAGTGTAATAAAACTTTATTTTGAAAAGTGGATAAGAAAAATATAAAGGAATATTGGTATAAAAAATAATTATATATCCAAATAAAAAGGATAAAATTAACTAGGAATGAAAATATGGACATGAGGAAACTGTCATTAAAGAGGATGAGATTATTCTCAACAATGATATACTTTTTATGGGGAAGAAATTCCTCAAGGTGGAAGATTTGAATAAAAAGTATAATTTTCCCTAGATATAAATATAATGTATCGTTAAAAATTTATTTGAGTAGATTAAACCAATATTGGATAAATAAGTTCAAGAAAAAGTATTATAACTCAATAAATGGAGTTTAGTTAATGAAAACCCTTAAAGCATTGGTAAATTTTTAATTGAAGTCCATTTAAATAAAGAACACTGTATTGATATTTAAACACATTTAATTACTTTAATATAGTAGAATAATTTCATTTATAAGTAATAACACCATAATAATGATGTCATGGTGAAAATAATTAATGTCACAAGAAATTAAATTTGATACAATGAACCCCCTTATCTTAATTCACAACTTATAATAAAGCACTTGAATATCTTTTTATAACAAAAATAACTATCTTAATAAACTATTTTATAATGTTATTCATATATATAAATTTTTATAAATTTATTTATAATTATTATTTTCATTTTTATTAGTTTGTTACTATCTATTATCAATATCGGGTGTGGGAAATCTTTATCATTCTAAACTAGTCTCGTAATTGAAATATTGTTCTTCATTACTCTACAGAATTTAATAATTAAAAAATCATAAAATATGAATTAATTTATATTTAATTATATTTTATAAATTTACAATTTCATTTAATGAATGTTTGTATCATTGGTTTGGTAAACAAAATTGGAAACACTAATGTTTTGTAGATCTTTAACAAATGAATGATGGTATCTTAATTGATGAGTTTAATATTAATGTTAACATTAAATATCCAAAATCAAATTATTATTCACATATTTATATCATATTTCATTAATAATTAAGTTATAATATTCATCCATGATATTTTTTATATCTTTTTCAAGTAGTTCGTCAGACAGAACCAAATATTATAGAAACCCAAGAATTTTATACATATTATTAAATGTTTTTTAAAAATAAACATAAAAAAAACACAACCCAAAGAATCAAGAGGCCTAGTTTCTTTATATGAATAGGTATATAGAAAATTAAAATTAAACTAGAATAAAAATTCTTTAATTTAATATTCATAATGAGCCCATAAATACCTTTCAACCCTTGAAAATTCATAGGATAACCTGAGGAATACATAGACAAAAGGGGTGAGATTAAAATCCTGGTAAGGGAATTTAGTACCCTTAGTTTGAGGTATGTGGCCTTTTTTTGCTTTTTATGTGTTTAATGTGCATGGGATGAGTTGGTAAGAGGCTGGGAGAGTTTGGAATGGTTTTGGATGAGTTTGGAGGATTTTAAAGGGGTGTACAGTTTGAGCACGGTTAGTGGAAACCGTGTGGTTTCTCCAGGAAACCATATAAGGGAGACAGTAGCGTGTGCACGGTTAGTGCTCGGTTTTCCAAACCGTTCAAGGAAACCGTGCAGATCCTTGCTCTCAGGGCAGTAGCGTGTGCACGGTTAGTGCTCGATTTTCCAAACCGTGGGGGCTAACTGTGCGACCACTTAAAAATATGGTTATAAGTTCCGGGCTCTCTCAGGATTAACCTTTTTCACTCCAAACTTCCTCCCACTGGTGGCTCACTCAGGATTTTCGGTTCTCAAGGGTGGTAGGGGCTCTCCCACTCAGTTTAGAAGGATTTTGAAGAGGTTTCTTGGTAGTTTAAAGGTTGTTTCTCCCAGTAAAGTCTCTCCTTTGGGTTCACATGTGTTTTACTCTAGATCTACATCCCTATATTTCATGTTTTTCTATATCTACCCATGTTGTGTGTAGATCTAGGGTTTTGGTTTCTTTGGATGTTAATATTAAGGATTTTGGATGTTAGGGAAAGGGATCTAGAGAGGTTTTGGTGGTGCGTTTTCCGGATTTGAGGCACGGTTGTTCGTAGGTCGATTTCTCAGGAACCCTAAAGGTAGGTGGATTCTTTATCAAGTCCACTTGGTTAGAACTATTGGTTCTCTGTTTACAATTAATTTTTTTGTGATTAAAAAAATTAATTGTGATTTTTTGTGAAATATTAGTTGAAAATTCCTTGGGTGATGTTTTGGGGATTTTTGGGAAAAGGGGTTTTTTTGGTGAAATGCTTTTGTTATGGATTTTAAAATGGAGATTTTAAAATGGGATGCTATGGTTGATTTGTGAAAATGATTTATGGAAATGGTTTTCAATAAAGAGGTCATTCTATTGAAATATGGCTTGGCATGGAAAATGATTTTTCAATAAATGGGTGATTTATTGAAGTGGATTGAGATGCAATGGAATTTGGTTGATTGGATGATGTTTTGACCGTGATGGGTTATATGCTTGGTTGTGAATGATTGGAATTTTGTGTGGAAGTGGTGAGAAGTACCACTATATAAAGGGGATGGATAGTGGATGAAAGGGACACCATCAAAGGATAAGTGGACGACAGGAGCCACTAGGTGTGAATGGATGAACGAGTTAGACAGAAGCTCCACCGTTTGGTTGTTTTGGTTGTTTGTTGTGCATTTATTTTGAAGTTAGAAACTGTTGTTCTAATGTTGTGAATGATGAAATGGCTTTTGTCATGTTTGGTTAGCTTTCCCTTGGTTTCTTATTTATGGTATGATGGCTTGGTAAGGGTGTGGCAGGCTTATGGAAATGGTTTCACTTGTGATTATTTTATATAAATTGTTTTATATAAATGTGTTAACAGTTTTATCCTAGTGGCGTGTGTAGGGATGTAATTTGGGAAAAAACTACTGAGTTTTAGTACTTACCCCCTGCTTTGGTACATTGGTGTCTTTGAAGATGTTGTGTATCGTGACATGGGAAAAGGTAAGGCTTCTCCCTCCTCTAGTGGTGCATTGTGATGTATAGGTGGAGCTCGGAGCTTGGTGCTTGGTGTGGAGTTGTGGTGGTGTCATGGATCATAGTGTTTTTTTGTTTGGTTTCCACTTGTACTCTGATGTTGTTTGGACATGTCTAGTTGTATTGGTTTTGGGTTGTATTGTGGTGCTACTTGGTTGTCTTTTGGGAATGTATGTTTGGCTATTTTATTGACATGCATCATATAGTGGTGGTTAGTGATGTCGTTTGGCTAGTTTTGTCTTAAAGGGAAAATCGCTCCCCAAATTGTTCTTAAAGCCCTCGGTATTTATTTCTAGCCTTTTGCGTCTTGGAACGTCGCTTAAGGGAAAGTAACCCTCATCATTTTTTCAATCCAATGAGGTAGGGGCGAGGTGTTACAAGTGGTATCAGTTTGTTCGGTCCTTAGCTTTCAAGTGAGAGCTGTTTTTCGGTCGTTTTGGAACCTTGGTTTTGGAGTTGACATTCATTTTGGTATATTCCCATAGTCAGGATGGTAGCAAGGCGTATCCTTGTCGAAACATGGAATGTATAGCATAAAAGGATGTAGGTAACCCTTTTATGCTGAAATTCAATTTACCAGGGAGTTGGGTACATAAGTGTTTTGGAGACACTTATAGGCATTGGAAATCTCATTTTCGTGGGTGTATCCAATGAGATGTGCAAGGGATATATGGTAGAAATGGCTTCCCTCTAGGATACATATTTCATTGTGGTATAATGATTTATGATGTGATACGAATGTGAGAAATTTTAATGTGAATAAATTTGTATTTTGAAAATGGTTTTGTTTTCAAAATGCTGAAACATGGAAAATGTGAACTTTTGGAAAGCCTTGTTCGATAGTGTTGTGTAATGTGATTTGAAATGGGATTTCGTGATTTCTACAAAAGTGAGACTCATGGATGGTTGTTTTCTATTTTTAGAAATGGCACTAGGTAGGCGTCGTAGAGACCAACCGGAGGAGTCTGCTGAGAATGTGGTAGCACCTAAGCCTTAGGTGAACCATCATCTAGTTCAAAGCATAGTGAAAGCTTTCCAAGCCGTGGAAAGTGGAAATAAAATGGATTAACCAAGGTATATGGATCATGAGGTTTAGTTTCAGAAGCAGAATCCACCCATCTTCAGTGGTGATTCAGAGGCGGAGAGGGCAGAAGCATGGTTGAATAGAATGAACAAGATCTTCGAGTTCTTGGGAACAACAGTAGAGTTAAAAGTGAAGTTGACCATGTATATGTTGGAAGATACTACCCTTCAATGGTGGGAGTTGGTAGTCCAAGCGGGGATGGACCTGGGTAGGATGTGGGAAGGCTTTGAAGAATTGTTTAATAGAAAATTCTACCCACATATGTTCAGAATTCAGCGTACGACCGATTTCCTCAGTTTGAAGCAAGAGATTATGTCTGTGACGGAGTATGCAGCTAAGTTTATGAACTTAGTGAGGTTTTCACCTGAGGTGGCGGGTAGCACGTCGTTGAAGGCGAGGATCTTTGAAGTAGGGTTATGGAAATAAATCCCTTAAAAGATAGTAGTACAGTGTATAGATGATTACACAAAGACGGTGAATGGAGCCCTGGTGGAGGAGCGGGATCTGTTCGGAGCTTCGGGTAGATGAAGCATGGTGGTACCCATGGGGAATAGTTGGAACTCTAACGTTGGGTTCAAGCGGAGGAGGGACACATATTCCCAAGGCAAGAGTATGACACATAATCCAATGGCAGGATCAGTGAATCATCCTTTGAAGCCCCCGAGCAAGCCGGGATGTTTTCAGTGTGGTTCTACGAGCCACATCAAGCGAGATTGTATGACACAAACTCGAGCATGTCATAATTGTAATCAGATTGGGCATCTTCGGTGTTATTGTCGGAATGCTCCGAGTTCGGGTGCGCGTGATACTTATTAGGGATCACAGACATCATATGCTTAGACGGGATGGGGGCAGCAGCATACCCCTCGGTAGTAGGGTAAAGTGGGTCATGGTGATTCTCGAAATACCACGATGCCTCAACAGGGCAATAAAGAGAAGAGCGTGGCAAGAAAAAAATGTGTTTGTAGCTGATCAGGTTTTGGTGGATGATCAGTCAGGACTATCCATAGTGTGAGGTACTATTCTTTTAAATTCTACCTTGATGCAAGTGTTGTTTGATACAGGTGCATCAAACTCTTTTATTGTTGTACGTGTGGTTGATTTTATGGGTTTAAGGGTAGAAATGATGCCTTCGGTTTTGAAACTTCAAACTCTTATTGGTCAAAGAGAGTGTCGAGCCTTCTTGTGTAGAGCATGTTGTATCGTTGTGGTAGAGGTTGAGCTAATGTAGAATTTCTCAATTCTTGAGATGGACAGGTATGATGTAATCATAGGGAATGTATTGGATGGTTTCTTTTAAGGCACACATCGATTTCGATGAGAGAACAATGGATTTTATGACACATAATGGTGTTATACATCTCTTTAGATGAGAGAGGCATGAAAGGCATGGTGCATCAGGTTTGTTGGCACCAGTAGTGGTCATGTTATCGTATCAGTTGGCGGTATTGTCCTAGGAATTGACAGTGGGTGTTGAGAAGAGTGCTCTTCCAGCAGTGGTATATCAGTTCAAGGATGTTTTTCCTGAATAATTCTTTGGGTTACCTCCTGTAAGAGAAGTGGAGTTTACGATTGATCTCCTTCCAGGGACCAGTCCTATCTCACTTCTATCATATCAGATAGAATCGGATGAATTGCAGGAATTGAAAGTCCAGTTTGAAGAGTTATAAAACAAAGGGATTATCTAGCCTAGCATGTCTCCGTGGGTAGCGCTGGTGTTGTCTGTGAAAAAGGCAGATGGAACATTGAGACTTTGTGTTTATTATCGTAGACTTAACCAAGTTATGATAAAGAAAAGATATCCATTTCCACGAATTGATGGTTTGTTCAACCAGTTGAGGGGATCCCAGTGGTTCTCCAAGATCTACCTATGTTCGAGATATAATCAATTACGGGTGAGGAAGGACGATATTCCTAAAACAGATTTCAGAAGTAGATATGGCCATTATGATTATGTGGTTATGCCCTTTGGTCTAACAAATGTGCCGATGGTGTTCATGGAATTGATGAATCTGGTATTTCAGAGATATCTGGATTCATTTGTGGTGGTGTTTGTAGATGATATTCTAGTGTATTCAAAGACAAGGGTGGAACATGAGCATCACTTGGAGAATGTTCTAGGGATCTTGAGGGATTATCGGTTGCCAAATTGTCAAAGTGTGACTTTTGGATACAGGAAGTTCGTTTCATTGGCCATGTGATTTCTGAAAGGGGTGTTTTAGTGGATCTAGAAAATATAGAGGCAGTTATCTCATGGAAACCACCAAATAATGTGTATGAGATATGAAGTTTCCTTGGTCTAGCTGGGTATTATCAGCGTTTTGTTCGTGATTTTTCATTTTTGGCTTCACCGATGACAGCTTTGACAAGAAAGAATGTTCAATTCTAGTGGAATGAACAGTGTCAGCAGTGTTTTGATGAGCTAAAGGGTCGCCTTAGATCAGCACCAATCTTTGTTTTTCCAGAACCAGGAAAAGGTTACGTGGTGTATTGTGATGCATCGGGATTAGGGTGGGGGTGATTTCTCACGAAAGGGAATCGTGTGGTTGCTTATGGATCACGGTAGTTGAGGGTGCATGAGAAGAAATACCCAACTCATGATTTGAAGTTGGCAGCAGTGATCCATGCTTTGAAAGTGTGGCATTATTATCTCTTCAGTGAGAAATTCACAGTATATACAGATCATAAGAGCTTGAAGCATATTTTCTCACAAAGGGATTTGAACTTGAGTTAAAAAATATGGATGGAATATCGTGAAATGTTTGATTTTGACTTAATGTACACACCAGGTAAGGGGAATTTGGTGTCTGATGCGTTAAGTATAAAGTCATATGCTCAGTTGGTGAAACATGCATCAGACCAGTGGCAGTTGATGTCTGTTAAAGCCGATATGTGGTTGGAATGTGAGTTCTAGGGTGATAGAGCAGTCTTCTTTCCAGTTTTGTTGATTCTTGACATGGTTGGACCGGTTAGAAAGGCACAAATATCCGATTCTGAGTGTGTGACCATGGGGTCAAGGCTCAATGGTGGGGAGACCATTGAGGGTTGGAAATTGAATGGAGATTCAGTTTTGTGTTTTCAGAATCATATGGTTGTACCCGTTTCTTGTTAGGAAGATCTTCTCAGGGCATATCATCATTCCAGGTGGGCGGTTCATCCTAGAATTCAGAAAATTTATAATGTATTAAAAGCACAGTGCTGGTGGGATGGTATAAAAAGGAGTGTGGCTAATTTTGTTTTGACATGCTTGACTTGTCAGCAGGTCAAGGCAGAGCATCAGAGGGCAGAGGGAATGCTGTAGTCTTTACCAATCCTTGTCTGGAAGTGGGAGAAAATAATGAAGGATTTTGTCATAGGTCTCCCAAGAATAGTCAGAAAGAACGATGCCATTTGGGTGATAGTGGATCGGCTAACGAAGTCGGCCCATTTCACCCCGATTCGTGAATCTCATACGGTGGAGGATCTGCCCAAAATCTATATCATGGAGGTGGTAAAGAGTCATGGTGTTCCGGTTTCAAGTGTATCAGATAGAGATCCGATGTTTACATCTTGTTTCTGGAAATCCTTATAGCAATCCCTTGAAACTAAGTTGACCATGAGTACGGTGTATCACCCTCAGACGGATGGTCAACCCGATAGGACGATACAAGCAATGGAGGATATGTTTCAGGCTTGTGTCAAGGATTTTGGTGGCTTGTGGGAGGATCACATGTTTTTTGTTGAGTTTTCGTACAATAACAGTTATCAGGCTTCCATACATATGGATCCATTTGAAGCATTGTATGGGCGACCGTGTCGTTCTCTACAATGTTGGGTGGAAACAAGTGAGTCCTCAATGGTTGGACCGAGCCTTGTCCAGGAGACTATGGAGAAGATCAAGTTGATCATAAAGAGAATGGAGATGAAACAGAGTCATCCGAAATTGTATGTGGATCATCGTTGATGGCCGTTTTCATTCGAGGTGAGTGATCTTGTTTTCTTGAGAATCTCTCCTAGGTTGGGACATCATCAGTTTGGGAAGCAGGGAAAGTTATCTCTGAGGTATATTGGACCTTTTAAGATTCTTGAATGGGTTGGTGAGGTGGATTATCATTTGGATTGTACACCTAGGTTCAGTGAAGTGCACAATGTGTTTCATGTGTCGCAATTGAAAAAGTATCATCCGAATCGTGACCATGTGATTCGATGGGATCATGTTGAGCTAGAACCGGATGCTTATTTTGTTCATGTGCCATTGTGGATTGTGGATAGGAAAGAGAAAGTCTTGCATGGTAAAAACATCGGTTTAGTTCGTGTTTTGTGGAAACATGGTCAGATTCAAGAGGAGACTTGGGGGCTGGAGAAAGAGATGGCCGAGCAGTGGCCCGAGCACTTTCGGCAAAGGGCGAGTTCACTACTTTCTATGGATGGAATGTACAATGGTTGGGAAAATTTAGTACCTAAGTTTGAGGTATGTGTCCTTTTTTATGCTATTTTATGTTTTTAAAGTTCAAGGGATGAGTTGAGAAACTGTTGGGAGAGTTTGGAAAGGTTTTGGATGAGTTTGGAGGCTTTTAAAGGGGTGCACGGTTTATGCACAGTTCGTGGAAACCATGCGGTTTCCCCAGAAAACCGTGCAAGAGAGACAATAGGCTTCATGCGGCCTGTGAATTATTTGGAAAACCATTCGAGGTAATCGTGTGAACCCTTGCTCTCGGCGCAGTAGCATGCACACGGTTAGCGCACGATTTTCCAAACCGTGCGGGCTAACTGTGCAGGCACTTAAAAATAAGTTTATTAGTTCTGGGCCCCCTCGGGCATAAACTTTTTAACTCCAAACTTTCAACAACTCGTGGCTCACTCATGTTTTTCGGTTCTCAACAGTTGGATGGGATCTCCCATTCGGTTTGGAAGAATTTTGAAGAGGTTTCTTGGCGGTTTGAAGGTGGTTTCTCCCAATTAAGTTTCTCCTCTTGTTTCTCTTGCGTTTTTTTCTAGATCTACATCCCTCTCTTTCATGGTTTTCCAGATCTACACTTTTTGTGTGTATATCTAGGGATGTGGTTGCCTTGGATGTTAATATTAAGGCTTGTGGATTATAGGGAAAGGGATTTAGAGAAGTTTCGGTGGTGCATTCGCCTGATTTGAGGTGCTGTTTTTCATGGGTTGATTTCTCGGGAAACCTAATGGTTGGTGGCTTCTCTCTTGACTCCACTTGGTTAGAACTAGTGGTTATTTTTTTACAATTAATTTGTTGTGATGAAAAAAATTAATTGTGATTTGTCTGCGAAATTGGTTAAAAATCCCTTGGGTGATGTTTTGGGGATTTTTGGGAAAAATATGGTTTTGTGGTGAAATTCTTTTGTTGTGGATTTTAAAATGGAGATTTTAAAATGGGATGCTATGGTTTATTTGTGAAAATTATTGATGGAAATGTTTTTCAATAAATTGGTCATTTTATTTAAATATGGATTTGCATGGAAAATTATTTTTAAATAAATAGGTGATTTATTGATGTGGATTGATATGCAATGGAATTTGGTTGATTGCATGATGTTGTGACCATGATGGGTTATATTCTTGGTTGTGATTGATTAGAATGTTGTGTGAAAGTGGAGAGAAGTACTACTATAAATAGGGGAAGGATAGTGGATGGAAGGGGCACCATCAAAGGATAAGTGGACGGGAAGAGCCACTAGGTGTGAATGGATGAACGGGTTGGACGAAAGCTCCACCATTTTCTTGTTTTGGTTGTTCGTTGTGCATTTCATTGCAAGTTGGAAATTGTTGTGAATGATGAAATGGATTGTGGCATGTTTGTTTGGCTTTCCCTTGGTTGCTTGGTTTGGGTATGATGGCTTGGTAAGGGTGTGGTTGGCTTATGGAAATGGTTTCACTTGTGAGTATTTTATATAAATTGTTTTATATAAATGTGCTAACAGTTTTATCATAGTGGTGTGTGTAAGGAAGTAATTTGGGGAAAACCTACTGAGTTTTAGTACTGACCCCTTGCTTTGTAACCTTGGTGTCTTTGCTGATGTTGTGTATCGTGACGTGGGAAAAGGTAAAGCATCTCCATCCTTTAGTGGTGCATTGTGATGTCTTGGTGGATCTTGGATCTTGGAGCTTGGTGTGGAGCTGTGGTGGTGTCATGGCTTGTAGTGTTCATTGTTTGGTTTCCACTTATACTCTGATGTTTTTTGGACATGTCTAGTTGTATTGGTTTTGGGTTGTATTATGGTGCAACTTGGTTGTCTTTTGGGAATGCATGTTTGGCTGTTTTATTGAAACACATCATATAGTGGTGGTTAGTGATGTTGTTTGGTTGGTTTTGTCTTAAAGGGAAAATCATTCCCTAAATTATTCTTGAATCCCTTAGAATTTATTGCCAGCCATTGGCATCCTGGGAACGTCACATAAGGACATGTAACCCTCACCACCTTCTCAATACAATGAGGTAGGGGCGTGGTGTTATAGGGAATGATCATGATAATGGAGCATACCATATTAGTCCAAAGGCATAACATGATATCATAAAACCGAAGGCTTATGAATAATCCCATGGGAGAATAAAAAAACCTAGTATAATAAGATTAAAAAAATATTGTAATGTGGTGGAAACATAAAATATCACATGACCATAAGTCAAGGTTAACTACCAAGACAACATCACAAAGTGTACAAAGTCCCATCATATATTAGGTTTACTCCCTAATCTCATAGATACCGTCTCATGAGACAAGAAAATTACCCAATTCATTGGAACACTATCTAGGTGTACCCATAATTACATGTATATACTTATATATTCCACAAATGGAAATTAATCATAAGTCATAAAGATAAGAATTGATAATGTAAATAAATTTGTTGAATAATATTACCTCATATCAAAATCGGATGATATTTCAAAAAAACTAAAATTAGAAGATAGAATTAGATATTTTGGACATTAATATCTAAGTACATTGGAATATATCTCAAATTAGGTGTTCATTTGGAAAAGACATCATTAGAAATGGTATAAAATTGGGTATATAAACGAACTTTCAAAATAGTGCTTTAAAAAATTAATTAATGACTTTTAGAGAAATAATAAGTATGTAAGTTTATTTGAAAACTATAGCTAAAAAAGACTGTTTATAAAAATATATTCCTTTATTTAATGAAATCTTGAATGATAATAAATAATTAAAATGATAGTTACATAAAAATATTAAGGAATTCAAAAGATACCCTAAATCTAGTTTTATTTTAATGAAGGAATTTGAGAAATGAACATAAGAAATGTATTACCCCTTCAATAGAAGGAAGAATAAGATCAGTATACATGTAATATATATATATATATATAGTTTAGAATCATTCCATAACATCTTCTAGTGATATAAATTGATGTAGACATAAAGATTTTATATCTCAATGAAAAATGGGTGGGTTAGGGGGATCACATACCTTATGTTCAAGAATCATTTTCCACTTGCACTAAACATCCCCAATAATAAATTTAGAATTTTTTATTTCTTAACATATAACCTTTTATATAATTGTTTTTTAAAAATAATTTTATTAGGTTTATTTATAACCATTTTAATGAGATATAAAGTTAAATTTATTTGTTCTGAGAAGATTTATTACATGATTCCATGGTTAGATCACCTATGGATAATTGTTGATGTTATTTTAAAATTGGACTACAACACTAAATGTGAAATGAAATGGTATTAATTTCCTTCTTGTTATAGATATGGATTTTTATACACAAATATTGCATCTATTTATAATAATACTCAATAAATAAAAATAAAATACACATTATAATTGTAGAGTTATAGTGCCTTTGAAAACTTGGACACACAAACAACTGGTTCAAAAATAATCCATATCGTATCCTAATAAGTTCTTCATAACCAGAACCCTTATCAGAAAAATAATTTCTAATATTGTTGTTAATAATATATGGAAAGGAAACATAAGAAAGGGTTGGCTTATATTCTTGGTAAGCGTAAAAAAGAGAGATATCAAAAGTCAAATAATCATAACTTGAGAATATGGGTGTGAGAAGATGAACTTAACATTTTAAATCTACACCCTACATATCGTAGATAATAGTCTTGAGTTATGGCATAAATATTAATAGTTCATAGGACAAGAATCATAAAATAATCAAAGAAAATAATCCATGATAGCATAAAATTGACATTAAACATGGATTTTTGTCATACACATAAACTTATAACATTTTGAATATTTATAATTAGAAATGGGTTCACCCAATAATTTTAGGACATGAAATCAGGACATAACATAAACTTAGGGACTTGAATCCCGATCCATGCATAATATCACATACATAAAATCTTGGTCCATATATAAACTGATGTACATAAAAGATTGGTCCATATATAAAATCATGGAAAGAAACTCGTTCCACAAGTAAACACATGGAAATGAAAAACAGGTCCATGCATAAACTTATGGATATGAAAACCAAGTCTACACATAAATTTTTTAACATAAAATCAGGTCCATGAATATCATATTTGGATCATGAGGTATACATATTTTCCAATTTCATTGGAGGGAGATATAGGTCCCACCCATCACATTAAAAAATCATAAATATAAGTACCTCAATATTATTAAACATTAAACATCTTTGAACTCATGAAAATAAATGAATTTCATCAAAGTATAACCCGTGAAGAAGAGAATGAGTATCATCGGCATCTTTACATTATAAAAAACCATCTAGAAAAATAATAATGGTTGAATCCTCAGATAATATCCCTATTAAAACTTAATTTTCAACGAAGGATTTCACCTTATATGGAAAAATTATTTTCAAAGATCATTTTGAATAATTCTCATGCTAAGAAACTTTTTCATTTTAAAATAACTTCTTTTTTTAAAAAGAGTATACTTATAAATGAAAATTTTTTATTTGAAAATAAAATTGTAGAATTTTAAACAAATATTAAAATAATTTGGTCACCATGAAGGTGAGAAAATACTCTAATACTCTATAACATAAATAACATTCCTTCCTTATTTTTCCAAAAAATTCAGAAAGTACGTCCGTTGGAAAAGGGAAAAGGTTTCATTTTAAACAATTTAGTAAAACGTCAAACATGGGTAAAATAAATTTAAAATTTTTTAATATAATTTTAAAAAACATTTTGATTTCTTTACAAAACATAGACAAGGAAGAGAAATATTCCTCAGTGGATATGTAAACAAAAAAATCCTGAATATTGATAGGTTATTGGAATTCAACCTTACCTAAATTCTATGATTTTCTCATTCACATTAAAAACTACTTTATAATTAATATGGTTTTATTATAAATTCATTACACAACTAAATATCTATAATACCATTTATTTTTTATATATAATATCTTATCGCCCATTTATTAACATTTTTTTATTAAAATAACTATTCTGGGTGATAAATGCTTCGTTTTCCAATCATGTTTATGGTTGGATGTCCCGATACTTATAATATGATTATAGTTCCATAGATTCCAAAATTTCAATCATTTAATAAAAACTATATATATTTATTTTATATATATTTATAACAATTCATTAAATACTGATATATATTGTTGAATTACACCATTCATGGAGATAATAGGCCTTATGTATGCACGAGCGATGATTTCACTTATTGTTTGGTGGGGAAAAGGGTGTATAATGGTGTTTTAAATATAATAATAAAATTTAGGAATATTAAGTATACTGATGTTATTATTTTATGATAAATATCATAGATTTATAGGATTCAAATAATAATATAAGATGAAAGTGATCAGTTAGAGTGATTACATCTTATACAGAACAACTCATTTATATCTTCTATAAATACCACTATGGTTAGTATTTTGGGAAGAGAAAACCTATATGATGTTTCTAGGTAAATTAATAAGATAATTTGGATGACTATTTTTGATATAGAAGGCAAAAATTGGTGTAATTAAGTGAGTGAGGAGGTGTCCTTTTATAATAGAGGTGAGGGTACATTCAGAATTTCGTAAAACTTATATATTATAATAAGACTATTCTAGAGAAAAATCATTCCAAATGTTAATGAATTATAAGATAGGTTACGATATGGTTGAAATATTCTAAATTTTTTACAGATTTAAGTTACATTTTAAACCTTATATTTTGGTTTAACCCCTCAATTAACCTATTTTAACATTAATCACTGTAATATATTTTTGACTCTTAAAAGGTTATAATTCTTCATATAAGGTAGATATTGACCTATAAATGGATAAGGAATGAAATTTTAGACAATATATTATCCCTTTTTACTTATTAAATTGTATTTATGATTTTTAATTAATTTAATAAAATAATATTTTCATAAAATATAATCATTGTCAATTTAGATACTATTCACTATATTTACATTAATAACATAAAAATTACACTAATAATTATAATTTTTTCACAACATCCCCAATATGTCATGGTAATAAATAATATTTTCATATCACCATAATTTTCTTAAATCATAATACTCTTAATAATTTTAATATCACTTAATTGATTTTTCCATAAATTTAATAATTATTGCATCAACGTTGTGTAAGTATTTAAGGTAATTATTCAAATCCAAAAAAGTAAAAATAAAATAAAATTATGAATATAATTTCATTTGAAACAAAATTAATATTATGATTTATTTATAAGTAATTTTTGTACCTATGTGAACACGTAAAAGATATTTAAAACTAAGAGAGTGACATTTTGTAACTTCCTTTGGTTTAGATAATAAATAAGTCATTTTTATAGAAACTTTTCTGTTAAAATACTCAAATTCTTGACTAAGGTGATAAGGTTTAAATTTAATTTACCTTTTAATTACTCAGATGAATAATTATGGTCTTATCACTTTGTTTAAACTTAGTTTTACATGATCTATCATTTACCGAGGTGATAAATTTTACGAGGGACACTATTAATTTTCACCAAAAACAAAAAGGGAAAATTTATAAAATTTAAAACCATATGATTATAAATATAGTATCCATTTTTAAAAATTCAATTTTTAGAAATTTAACGAATTACCTTTACCATAAATGCGTAAAACACAACGAAAAATAATTTTCAGAAAAAATCATTTTAAGAAAAAATATACTTAAACCCAAATAATTTATAATGAAGATTAAAATATATTTAATTATATTATATCTAATTAAATATTCCTTATTTTACCTTGATATTATATTAAAATAATAATAATAATTTATATGAAAATAAAAAGGCAGTTTGATAAAAATCGGTATTTTTCGCTATTCACTGAAAAATAAACCTCTTCAGAAAAAATACCTGTATTTAACCCAAAGCTAATAAATCATTTCCTTGTAATTTTTCCCAGTAATTAAAGGTTTTTAATTTAAAAATTCCATTTTTTAAACACACATCATAACAAGGGTTCATAAAATGTCCTCTTGAAAAGAGAGAATGGTAAGTATGATGGTTATCTGGAATAACACATAACTAGGTTTGCTGATAGATGGACCTAAATAGGAAGTGAAAACATGGATATGAAAAAAAAACCTCACTCCCAAGGACTTATAAAAAGTGATATAGATCACGGTTAGGATAAAATTAACCTTCCTTAAACTATAAATGAGTGATGTGTTAAAATACAGCTAATTTTCTAGTAAGTAATGTAAATTAATAATGTTTTTAATTAAGGATCCCTTTTCTTAATGATAAGGGATTGTTTTTCAATCCAGATAAAACAATCAATAAAATAAACTTACTTGATTTCTTTTTTATGTAAGAATAATATCATACTTTATTGTGATTTGATCTATTTCCACCTTATTTATTACTCTATGAAATGGATATTTGATATGAATTTTTCTTTCTTGAATAAATTTTAATCAAACCATAAGACTCATAAGTTATTACTTTAGTCTATAAATTTGCATCAAAACCAAAATGGTTAGTATAGGGTATGATAAATCATATTTTATCCTCAAGAAAATATATCCATATTTTCAAATTAATCCATTCAATTTTTATTTAACTTTAAGAATCCTCCAATATATTTCTGATCAAATTCTATACCCAAAAATAATTTGTCATCATATCCTAAAATGATCAACATATTAATAATTTTAATTAATCAAAAAGAGTCATAGGTAAATCTATAAACCATGATCTTATATTATCCAAGGTCCACTAATTATTTCTCAAAATTTCATAATTATATATTATTCTAAAAGACAATATACCCTTTATTATTTAAATAATATCTAATCTTAGACAAAAAAAATTCCATTAGATGTTTGGGTTCATCCTTAAACTGATTGATATTAGTCGGTTGATTCAGAATAAAATATGATCTCTTTATTATAGAAATATATGGAATATCTATAGGGAGAGATAATAAATACTCAAAATAACATCAAAATTCATTAAAGGATAAGATTTTCCTAGAGCTTATTCATAATAGTGTCCATATGGAATCCCCTATTCTTGAGTGGGGGATAAGCATTCCCAAACTATCATTATTATCTCCAACAATTGTAATTTCAACATATTTCCCTTTTTTTCCTTTGACGTGAGTGGTTTTTTAAGCTTTCTATCTTTAATTTCCATTGGATTAATGAATCAATTCCCATAGTTCCCAACTATTTTAATTTATATAACTAGAAGTGTGAGTGGTGTAGTTTTTTGAGATCTATCTCCATTAATTTCATCAAATGTCCTCTTTAAATCGTTATTAAATTCTCTATCTCTATTTTCAGGCTTCCCAAAATAGAAACATTTTCTTGTTCCTTTCATACATTCACTTGCGTTTTCCTTCCCAAATATTTTTCAAGTAGGAGGCTAAAACGTTTTCTTCACTCCACGCGGAAAACCATTGGAGTTTTTATAAATATCCTTCTTTATTTTCTTATCACAAGAACAATAAAGGTTTGTAGACTCTCTTTTCACTTTCAATTCATATATAATGATTCCTATATATATTTCGAAATAACTTACAGATAATTCCTTTTCAAATACTTGGTTTCAAGCCACTAAAGAATCGATATATTTTTGTTTCAGGGCTAATGATTAAACATGAATCATATATTGAAAATCTTGAAAAACCTTCCTCTTAATTACCATTGGATTCATTATCCTTATACTTAAGATCAAGAAACTAATTCTCTATTTTAGTATATAGAATATATGTTAAGTACTTATTGAAAAATATTCCCGTAAACTCATCCAATTATATAGATCTATCTTCTTACAATTTCCACATATTCTAAATAATATTTCACAATGGACTTACTTCACCTTCAAAATGAAAAAAAACTAGGAAAAACTTTTCATGGTATTAGCACTGAATAATGGAACATATATTTTCCATCAAATTGATCCATTTTTCAACAACCAATGGATCAAAATATCCATATAAAGATGGTGTTTTTTTCACATAAAATATTCAATAATATATTTCTCCCTCCTTGGTGCATTCAGAAGTTCACCAATTTCTGTGTTTACAAAAATATCTTGAGAGAGTTGATTGATCATATTACTAATATATTAGATCCCATTTCTTAATCCATTTGATTTCTTGTGAGGATAGTTACTGCGCTATCCTTAAAATTTTTTGTTCACATGGTTCATTCTGGTTCTATCCATTGAATCAAACCAAAAATCATATCGTGAGAAATTATAATCATAGTGAAAAAATTCATAACACTGAAACATAATTCATTGCACATTTAAAAAAGACCACAATATTTTAAATCTACGAAAAATTATGTTTAACCATGGTCATCCATGATAAATTGTTTTTAGAATTTATCCTATTATTAGACATATCCCAATGGTTTTTACCAGTGTTTTCTCATCCTAGTTTCCAAAGGTTAACTAAACCCCTCTTTAATACCAACTATAATAGCCCAAATTTTTTAATAAGAAATATTAAATATATTTAGATGAATATTAAATACATATCCATAAAATTTATTCCAGAATCATTTTGGTCAAGTGTCTTTGGAAACTATGACACATAAACAACTGGTTTATTAATTATCTATATATTATCCTAAAATGTTTTCGTAACTAACACCCTTATTAGAAATATCATTTCTAAAACCACTATTAATAACCTTTGAAAAGGTAACATATAATGGGTAAGAAAATTTTCTCCATAAGGGTAAACAAGAGATATATCAATAATCACTTAATAATAACATTATCATAATATTTTTATATCATGAACTTACCGCTTCAAATCTACCCAATTCATATCATAGATCATAGTATTGAGTTATGAGATACACATTAGTACTTCATAAGATATGAATCATAAAAAATCAAATAAAATTAGCAATGAGAGAATAATATTAACATAAGATATGGAGTTGTTACATACAAATAAACTTATATCTTTCTCAAAAGTATAAATAGAAACAAGATCACCCATTAAGTTAAGGACATGAAATTAGGACCACACATAAACTTATGAACATGAAACCAGGTCCATGGAAAATGTTATGGACATGAAACATAGGTGCACACATAATCTTATAGACATGAAATCATGGTCTATGAATAAAATTATGGACATGAAAAAGAGGTCCTCACATCAACGTATGTACATGAAAGCCAGGTCCACACAAAAAACTTTGGACAAGAAAATCAGGTCCACACATAGAATTTGAAACATGAAATCAGGATCATGCATAATAAATTTACCTCATGAGTTATCCATATTTACATATTGTATTTGAGGTAGATATAGGGACCACCCACTATATAAAAAAATAGTGCATACATGCGATGCAAGATCCTAAAACATACATCATCTTAGAACTCAGGAAAACAAATTAATTTCATCAAAGTATTACATGTGAATAGGGGAACAGATTAAATCAACACCTTTTCATAATAAATATAAAAAATCAATAAAAAAACAATGATGGTATCCATGGATAATATCCACATTAAAACTTAAAAATAATTAATGGATTTTATCTTACATGGAGAAATGATTTTGAATTATCAGTTTAAATCACTTTTTTGAAAAAGAATCAATGAAATTATAAATCGAAACATTATATTTTTTTAAAAAAATTAAATTTTTAAATGAATCTTAATGTAATTAAGGCTTCATTAAAATGGAAAAATCCACTCATTTCATATAATTTAAGAATAAATTCCCCATATTTTTCCAAAAAATATACTAAGTAACTCATTTAGAAAATAACAAAAATGATTCCTTTAAATTCACTAAGTTAAAAGTAAAAAATGGTTAAAAATGAATTTAAAAATTCATAGGATAATTTTAATAACATTTTGAAAACATTTTTAAAAATATTGTACATGGAAGAGAAATATTTCTTTTTGGATACTTAAATATAAAAAATATGAAATAATGATGAGATTGTGAAATTAACCATTACCACAAGGCTCTTCTTTCCTCATTCACATTCAAACATCTACTATAATAAATAAATATTTATTATAAATTTATTCCATAACCATATATCTATAATATAATTTATGATTTATTTGTAACATATTAACCCATTTTTATTAATAATTTGGTATTAAAATCTCTATTCTAGTTGATAACTGCTTTGCTTTCCAAGCATGCTTCATTTCAGAAGTCCTGGTCCTTATACTCTGATTATGGTACCATTATTTCCAAAATTTTAATCGGTTTATAAAAATAATATATATTTATTTTATACATATTTATAATAATTCATAAAAAGAATATATAAAAAATGAATTACACGGTTAATGAAGACGGTATGTCGTACATACACATGAGCGATACTTTCACGTATTTTTTGAAATGAAAGAGAGAGTATAAATGTATTTTAATAATAATAATAAAATTTAGGAATATTGAGGATAAATAAGACATTTTTATGATAAATATCATTTATTTAGGGAAGTTAAAGAATAGTATAAAAAGAAAGTGATCGGTTGGGGTGATTTCCTCTTCTTGAAAATGACTACATTAGATCTCCTAGAATGGTCTCTTGGGTTGGTATATTTAGAAGAAAAAATGTAACACCTGAGATTTTTATGAGAAATATTTTGTTTTTATGTTATATACAACATCAGAGGAATCTTTCACTACACACAACACTAGCTTGACTTTCTTTACACGCAACCACGACCTTCCTCGATAGCTTGTGTTGTACGCAATACCGAGTTTCACTAAACAACGATATGCTATTAAAATATTATTAGAACTAGTCATTATGAATAGTAATACCCACTTTTTAAAATTTTATTCTTCAAAATGGACTTCATTTTTGGATTCAGAATATCGAAATTATCCTATGGTGAAATTTTGGTATTTTTATGAAAACTTTCAATTTTTGATGAATAGAGAAAACACTGGGTTACTATTTAAAAACAGAGTTTTTATTTAAATAATTATTTATTTTATTTAAATTTATTTTAGGTCAAAATTGATATATAATACATATATAAGTTCAATGTAATTCATTGGAGTCATTTTATAATAATTTTAGTTATATAAAAATTTTATTGAACTTTTCACCGTCTTTTACCCACCTCCTAAGAAAATTTTGAAATTCACATAAATCTTAATTTTACTGCTTCTGTGAGTGGAATTTCAAAAATTAGAGAGAAAAGGTTAATATCAAGGGCTAAAATTTGGTTCAATGAGATGAGAATAATTTTTTATGAATAGTAACTTTTTACTTTTACATACCACGGTTAAAAGTAAATAAGGTAATTAAGGGTACAAATGATATTATTATTACCCTAACACATGTACTAATTCAATTGGATAAGTTTAATTCGACCCAAAACAACCTTATTAATAAAATATGACCATTTAGGTCCACTTGGATTAGATTAGGACATTTATTATTAATTGATTTAAAGAAGGGTTAAAATAGTTAAAATCAAAGTTTAATAAATAAATCATTTTTAATACAGGGTTATTAATTATATAAATTAGACTATAAATATTAATTAGAAATATAAAAATATTTCCTACATAATTGTATTTTATTTATAATTTTTATATCTTAAATTATTTAATTTATTTATGACACAACGATGATGGAGTAATTATCTTATTATTAAAACATTAACATAATTTATGTTATAAATACCCAAATAAATGTAATTTGAGACTTTTTATTAATTACAATAATTTTTTAGGTAAATATGACATGTTAGTATTGATTTAATTAAATTTTTTCGAACTAATCATTTTGTTACAATTTTCACTAAAACCAATTACCAAATAGTGTCAAAATTGACATAAAATAATTTTTAAAACAAATATTGTATTATTCGTTGCTATTTTATTCATAAAAATCTATGGTTCGGAAAAATGACTTATATAAGGTTATATATATTAATAATAAACAACTTGGGGTTCGTTTGTCTTTTAATAGTATGTTTATTAACCTTATAGTGTAAGAAAACAAGAAGACACGATAAAAGATAAATTATTTAACTTAGAGTTAAATCTAAATGATAAGGTTAAAATAGTAACATAAACTTGTCTAAAATATATTTTATGGGAGTATTTCGACCCATCCCCACATTATCTTAAAAATAAATCAATTTGGAGCTATTAAAAACCAAATATGGCTTTATAATAAAATAATATTTTATGTTTTTCCTAAGGTGATCCTCTCCACCCTTATAAAAGGGCACCTCATCCCTCTCTTCTTCACACCACTTTGAGCTTTCAAGCTCATCCAAAACCTGACAATTTCTCCTATAAACTTCTCTAGTAATATCCTAGAGGTCCTGGTATTCTTCAAAGACCATCTTTAGTTCCCTAAGAGGATGTTAAGAAGAGGCGCTTCAAAGAAGAGGTAATGTCCGTTACCGATTCTTTCAACTTTATTTCTTCATCTACTTATTCTTCTTTAGTTGTTTCATTATGAAGTAATAAAATAAATATCACACATATACTGATATGTTATTATAAATATTAAACAACCCTATTTCACCTTCTATCCATCCTACGGAAAACGAAATCACCGCGCGTGCGTACGTACGGAATACCGTCTCCACGACGTGGTTTAATTTGTTTTCCACCACCACCATACTTGGATGGGTATAATGGTGTAAAGAATAACTATATATATATTTTTTTTAAAGTTATATTTATTCTTAAATAGTATACATACACTCCAACACAATTCCACGATTGTGGGAATGATATCATCGCTCGTGCGTACGTATGGTCTACCGTCTCCACGATGTGATGCGACTCGTTCTACATGATCTTCATTGAATAATGATTATATAAATTAATTTAATGAGTAAATATGATATATATTACACTAATACCATTTTGTAAATGAGGTATCTATAACATAAAAAGAAGAATAAGAATTTATTCAACAAAACACACATAAGAACATAAAGCAATAAACACCCGAATAACAAGTAACAATGAAATATTACTAATAAGAAGCAAAGAATATGACCATATATGATATCATAACAATGCGTAATATTCTGGAATAGGTCAATAACATTATTTAAATCATTATACAAGAGGTTCATACACGTACGAAGCAAATCGAACCTAAGGTAAGGGAAAATCTCACAATCTCATTTTATCCGAGATTGTTTATACTTCAGAATTTAATGGGGAATATTTATCATCCACATCCATGTTTTCTCAATATGTAATATTATTTCTATCCTAATAAAATTGTTTAAATCCAATTTTACCCTTCGGTGAGTTTTTAGTAAATGATATGAAAGGAATCTTTTGTCGTTTTTCATACGAGGTACTTTTTGACTTTTCCGGCCAAAGTACGAGAAGAATGTTTTTAACTTATACGACTTGAATAGATTTTTAGAACATTATTTCCATGAATCTCCCTTTAAAAGTTTTCAAGTTTATTTTTAATCAACTTCATTTAGTTTAAAATTGTATGACATGTTAAGAAAGGAAAAATGTTTTTGAAGTAGAAAGGATATTTTCCACAAGAATGCAGTTCAAGTGTTTTATCAAAATTATTTTCCATCTAAAATAATATAGGGTTCTATTTATATCCCTATTTTTACAACGATTTTATTGTGATATGATGGAATTATTTTTATGATGTCCTTTTATCTTATATGGATTATGTTATCATGGCATGATGCTTAAGATTCCCAATTTTATTACATGGGTTATGTTATGATGTATGATTTATGATTTTGTGGCACACATAGGAATGATTTCATTATGAGATGGGTGGGACCTATATCTCCCTCCAATGAATTGGGTAAAGATTTATATCTCATGATATAGACATGGCTGGAATGCCAGGTTAATCCGATTCAGTGATACAGGACTGAAACGAGGAGTGAACTCGGTTCAGAAATGGACTTTGTCTGCTAAGATAGTCTTGGAAATGAGTCGTGACTACTAGGAAAGGATTCTATATGATTATGTGTGCATTCCACAAAGTTTCATGATTTAATTTATGATTATTGGGATTATATTTTACTACTATGATTTATCTCATGTTATTAAATTATGATCTCTTTTGCAGGTTAATATTTCCAAAATTATATGTTCTTATGAATATGATGTGATTGATATTTCTTTTGTCTACCCTTACTGAACATTTGAGCTCATCCTTTTGTATGTTTTCTTTTCCCCAGGTCAGGAAGAAGGATATTAATTAAGATATTCCAAAAGGGACTCTAGATATGATAAAATAAAAGGGAGACACTGTAGATGATTTATGAAATAGTTATTTATGTTTTCCAGTTTCTAAAGACCCTATACCGAAACGGTCCTTTCATGGTTTTTTATATGTTGTAATAAGTGTGCTTCAATTCTGAAGTAATAATAATGTATGTAAAGTATTGGTCGTTATAGTTGGTATCAGAGGAAAGGTATAGTCAACCTTTGGAAAATAAGATGTGAAAGCCTTAGTAAGAACCCTAAGGATAAGTCTAAGCATAGAACACAATCTTAGTGTTTTAAAAATGGCCAAAAAAAACCTATTATAAGACCTTAAGTGTGAAATTTTATTCTTGATTATGTGGTTTTCCTATTATAATTAGTGTTTCTCACACTGTTCTTCTAGGTTTTAGTCAATGGCAGGAACCCGAAGGAACCGTGTTAACGCGTAATGCGACGGGCAATGCAATGATTGTCCCCCTGAGAAACCAAACCTTATGGGAGCTGGAATGAAAAATATTATAGCCATTCTCACACAACTTTCTCAAGCTATGAATCATGTAGGACTTCTAAATTATCAAAGGAAGGAGCAACATCGAATCCTTCATGAGGCAGCATCCACCCTCATTCAGTGGGTCTACTGATCCATTAGTGGCTGAACAATGGATCAGTACCACTGAAAAGATACATTCAGTTCTTCAATGTTCTGAACATGATAAAGTCATCTTAGCAGTTTATCGTTTGGAAGGTGAAGCTGATCAATGGTGGAATCTTATCAAGTATACGAGGCAAAGAGATGAAATTGAGTCCATAGAATTGGATGAGTTCAAGAACTTATTTTTCAATAAGTATTTCCCTCATATTCTTCAAGAAAAGACAGAGAAGGGGTTTCTTGAACTAAATCAAAAGGATGATGAATCTGTTGGTACCTACGAAGTAAATTTTACAAGACTTGCAAGGTATGCTTTTGGTATTATTATCCAACTTGAGAGTAAGATCGATCGATTCTTTAGTGGATTAAAACCAAATCTTCGAAGGGTGTTAGCCATAAGGGACTTAAATAGCTACGAGGAAATCGTTTGATGTGCTCTGAAAGTTGATATGGAGATTGGAGTAACCCATTAGTCATATGGGTTTGATAAGAAGAGGAAAATGGAGTTCAAAGGGAAATCTAAAGACCACACTGAAAAGAAGATGAGTTTTCCCTTATGCTCAATGTGTGGAAATAAACATGGAGGGAGTTGTCTTAAATTGACAAGTAAATGTTTCAAATGTGGAAAGGAAGGTCATCGGGCATTTGAATTCCATAATGATGGGAAGAATATGTCTAGTGCCGCGAACAATGAAAAGGCTACACAGAGTGCACCTCCTACACTTCAATATTACAAGTGCAAGGAAATGGGGCTTTATGCTAATCAATGCCCTAATCCAAGGGTTGTTGATGATGATCAACGCCAAAAAAATCTTATGGCTAAACAAAAAGGAATGTCACATGCAATTTCTATCAGCGATGTGTAGTATGATAATGAAGTGGTGAAAGGTACACTTACCATCTACTCTAAAGTAGAAAATGTTTTATTTGATTCTGGATCCACCCAGTCTTTTATTTCTGGAGAATTTTCTATGGGTATCGCCGTATTACCTCAACAATTAGATGTTGAGTTAGCTGTGACAACCCCTAATGGGAAAACAGTCGCACCAAAAGTTTACAATTCATCTCTGATTGATGTTTGAGGGAAAGTGCATCCTAAAAATATTTTGATCCTTCCTATAGTAGAATTTGATGTGATTCTTGTAATGGATTGGATTTATTTATATGGAGCTCATAACAATTTCCAATGAAGGGAAGTCACATTTCATATTCCAGATCAAGCTATGATCGTCTATCGATGCAAGGATGAACATAACCTTCCAGTGGAAATTTCATCCATCTTATGGGTCTTCATTCCACTAAATGAAGGTTATTTATCTCAAATGGTTGGAGAGAAAATCACGATTAAGAAGACACCCATTGTACGGGAGTTTGATGATGTCTTTCGGGATAAATTTCCAGATCTTCCACCAAATCGTGAAGTTGAGTTTTCAATAGAACTCATACCGGGTGATTTACCTATTTGAAAGACACCTTATAGAGTGGTCCCAATTGAGTTGCAGAAATTTAAGAAACAACTACAAGAGAATCTTGATAAGGGATTCATACGCACTAGTGTGTCACCTTGGGGAGCACCTGTTCTGTTTGTTAAGAAGAAAGATGGATCAATGAGACTCTACATTGAATATTGAGAACTTAACAAGATCACTATTAAGAACAAATATCCTCTCCCACACATTGATGACTTATTTGACCAACTACGTGGAGATCAATACTTTTCCAAGATTGATCTTTGTTTAGGGTATCATCAATTAAGGGTAAAAAGGGAGGATATACGAAGGACGGGTTTCCATACGAGGTATGGACACTATAAATTTATAGTGATTCCATTTGGTCTTACTGATTCTCCTACTATCTTCATGGATCTGATGAATAGAGTCTTTAGAGACTATCATGATCAGTTTTTGGTAGTATTTATAGATGATATTCTTTTCTATTCAAAGAGCAAGGAAGAACATGAAGATCACTGGATAATTGTATTGAAGACCCTAAGAAAATATAAGCTTTAATCCAAATTTACCAAGTGTGAATTTTGGCTTCAAAAAGTTTCAGTTTTGGGTCACATAATCTCAAAATAGGGGATATCTGTGGATCCAGAAAAAACAGAGGTTATCGAAAGATGGTCGAGACCAACAACAGTAACTGAGATCCAATGTTTTCTTGGTTTGTCTGGATATTATCGATGTTTTGTGAAATATTTTTCACAATTATATAATACACTCACCTGGTTTACTAGAAAAGAAGTTAACTTCATGTGGACGGAGAAATGTGAAGAAAATTTCAAGGAGTGGAAAAGAAGGTTATCCAGTGCACCTATGGTCACACTGCCTTGTAGTGGAGAAAGTTTTGTGATCTAAAGTGATGCATCCATGAAGGGGATAGGGTGTGTTATCATGAAAAATGATATGGTGATAGCTTATGCCACACAACAATTGAAAATCCATGGGAAAAAATATCCAACTCATGAATTGGAGTTAGCTGCGGTAATTTTTGCATTAAAGATTTGGAGGCATTATCTTTATGGTGAACGGTGTGATATTTATACTGATCATAAAATCTAAAAGTATATTTTTCACACAAAAGGAGATGAATATGCGACACAGAAGATGGTTGGAGCTTATTAAAGATTATGACTTCCCAATTCATTATCACCCTGGGAAAGCAAACATGGTGGAAGACGCATTAAGTCGACAAGACCATGCTAGTTTATCCATGAAGAGGAACACAAAAGATCCAATATTTAGGGATTTACAGAGGATGGATCTCAGAATTATAATGGAAGGGTAAAAATCTTATATTTATCAAATGAATGTCCAACCATCTATACATGTGAAGATTAAAGAGGCACATAAAGTAGAGGTAGAGTTACAAAAGAAGGTGGTAAATGTTCCTGAATTCAACCTTGATTGTGATGGGATAATAAAGTTCAGGAATCGGTTTTGTGTTCCTCCCATCCCCGAATAAAAGAAGGAGATGATGGATGAGGCTCATAGTTGTTCATTCTCTATTCATCCTGGAAGCACGAAGATGTATAGGGACCTGAAAGAGTACTTCTGGTGGGATGGCATGAAAAGAGATGTTGCTGAATATGTCTCTCGATGCTTGGTTGGTCAGCAAGTTAAAGCTGAGAGACAGAAGTCTAAGGGGATGTTACAACCTGTAACCATACCCGAATGGAAATGGGAAAACATCACTATGGACTTTGTCACCAGACTTCCGAAAACATCCAATGGAAATAATGCTATCTGGGTCATAGTTGATCATCTTACAAAGTCTGCACACTTCATTGCTATTAGAGAGGATTTCTCTCTGGATCAGCTTTCCAGGATATATGTAAAGGAAGTGGTAAGATTTCATGGAGTACCAATTTCCATTATATCTGATCGGGATTCGAGGTTTACCTCAAAGATCTGGCTAAGTCTTCAGCATACTTTGGATATAGAGTTGAGTTTCAGCACTGCTTATCCTCCTCAGACGGACGGTCAGTCTGAGAGAACAATTCTCACTCTAGAAGATATGTTAAGAGCTTTCTCTATGGATTTAAAAGGTTGTTGGGATCAACACCTACCTTTGGTGGAATTTTCTTATAATAATAGCTTTCAATCTAGTATTCAGATGGCTCCTTATGAAGCTCTCTATGGAAATAAATGCAGGACTCCAACTTACTGAGATGAAGTTGGGGAAAGAATGCTATTAGGACCTGATCTTGTTGATGAGATGACAGAAAAGGTTAGATCTATTCAAAAAACACATAAGAGTAGCTTAGAGTCGACAAAAAAGTTATGCCGATAACTGAAGAAAAGATCTAGAGTTTGAAGTGGGTGATAAAGTGTTCTTACAAATATCTCTTTGGAAGAGAGTAATGAGATTTGGAAAGAAGGGAAAGCTGAGCCCTAGGCATATCGGTCCTTTCGAAATACTGGATCGTGTTGGGAAGGTAGCTTACCGATTGGCGCTTCCGCCGAATCTCTCTCAAGTTCATGATGTGTAGCATGTATCGCTCTTGAGAAAGTACATACCCGATCCTTCACATGTACTCAGCTCAGAAGTTGTACCGCGGGAGCAAGATCTTTCTTATGAAGAACATCCGATAGAGATTCTGTATCGTAGCGAAAAAGTCCTACGGAACAAGATCACTCGCTTGGTGAAAGTTTTATAGAGGAACCACTAATTATAAGAAGATACATGAGAGCTTGAGGATATGATGAGGGAGAGGTATCCTCATATGTTTGTTACAAAGTGACAAATTTCGAGGGAGAAATTCATTTTAAGGGGGGTAGAATGTAACACTCGATATTTTTATGAGAAATATTTTGTTTTTATGTTATATAAATCATCAAAGGAATCTTACACTACACACAACACTAGCTTGGCTTGCTTTACACGCAATCACGACCTTCCTTGATAGCTTGCGTTGTACGCAATACCGAGTTTCATTAAACAATGATATTCAATTAAAATATTATTAAAACTAGCCGGTATGAATAGTAATACCCAGTTTTTGAATTTTTATTTTTCAAAGTGGACTTCATTTTTGGATTCATAATATCGAAATTAGCCTAGGGTGAATTTTTGTTATTTTTCTGAAAACTTTCAATATTTGATGAATAGTGAAAACACTCAGTTACTATTTAAAAACCGAAGTTTTATTTTAATAATTATTTGTTTTATTTAAATTTATTTTATGTCAGAATTGATACATAATACTTATATAAGTTCAATGTAATTCATTGGAGTCATTTTATAATAATTTTAGTTATATAAAAATTTTATTGAACTTTTCACCGTCTTTTACCCTCCTCCTAGGAGAATTGGGAAATTCACATAAAACATAATTTCACCACTTCTATGAGTGGAATTTCAAAAATCAGAGAGACACAGTTAATATTAAGGACTAAAATGTGGTTCAATGAGATGAAAATAATTTTTGGTGAATAGTAAATTTTTACTTCTATTTAACAAGGTTAAAAGTAAATAGGGTAATTAAGGGTAAAAATGATATTATTATTACCCTAACACATGTACTAATTCTATTGGATAAGTTTAATTCAACAAAAAACAACTTTAGGAATAAAATATGACCATTTAGGTCCAATTGGATTAGATTAGTGCATTTATTATTAATTTATTTAAAGAAGGGTTAAAATAGTTAAAATCAATGTTTAATAACTCAATCATTTTTAATATAGGGTTATACATTAGATAAATTCTACTATAAATATTAATTAGAAATCTAAAACTATTTCCTACATAATTGTATTTTAGTTATAATTTTTTGACATTAAATAATTAAATTTATTTATGACACAATGATGATGGAGAAATTATCTTACTAATGAAATATTAACATAATTGATGTTATAAATACCCAAATAAATGTAATATAAGACTTTTTATGAATTATAATAATTTTCTTGGTTAATATGACATGTTAGTATTGCTTTAATTAACTTTTTTTCGAACTAATCATGCTATTATGATTTTGAAAAAAAATCAATTACCAAATATTATCAAAATTGACATAAAATAGTATTTAAAAAACATATTATATTATTAGTTGTTATTTTATTCCTAAAAATCTATGTTTTGGCCAAATGACTGAGATAAGGTTATATATATTAATAATAAACAACTATGTGTTCTTTTGTCTTGTTATAGTAAGTTTATTAACCTTATAGTGTAAGAAAATAAGAAGAAACGGTAAAAGTTAAATTATTTAACTTAGAGTAAAATCTAAATGATAAGGTTAAAATAGTAAAATAAACTTGTATAAAATCTATTTGATGAGATTATTTAGACCCATCCCCACCTTAGCTTCAAAATAAATCAATTTGGAGCTATTAAAATCCAAATATGACTTTATAATAAAATAATATTTTATGTTTTTCCTATGGTGCCCCTCTCCTCCCTTATAAAAGGGCACCTCCTCCCTCTCTTATTAACAACACTTTGAGCCTTAAAGCTTGGAAAAACATTGCAAATTTCTCCTCTCCACTTCCCTAGTAATATCCTAGAGGTCCTGGTCTTCTTCAAAGACCATCTTCATTTCCCTAAGTGGAGGTTAAGAAGAGACGCTTCAAAGAAGAGGTAATGTCCATTACCGATTCATTCAACATTATTTCTTCTTATGCTTATTCTTATTTATTTGTTTCATTATGAAGTAATAAAATCAGTATCACTCATATACTGATATGTTATTAGAAATATTAAGCAACCATATTTCACCTTCTATCCATCCTACAGAAAATTAAATCACTGTGCTTGCGTATGTACGGAATACCGTCTCCACGCCGTGGTGTAATCTGTTTTCCACCACCACCATACTTGGATGGGTATAATGGTGTAAATAATAACTATATATGATTATTGTAAAGTGATATTGATTCTAAAATAGTATAAATACACTCCAATACAATTCCATGATTGTGGGAACGATATCACCGCTGGTGCGTACTTACGGTCTACTGTCTCCACGATGTGATGCGACTCGTTCTACATGATAATCATTGAATAATGATTATATAAATGAATTTAATGAGTAAATATGATATATATTACACTAATACAATTCTTGAAATGAGTTATCTATAACCTAAAAATAAGAATAAAAATTTATTCGACAAAACACACATAAGAACATAAAGCAATAAACATCCAAATAACAAGTAACAATGAAATATTATTAATAAGAAGCTATGAATATGATAATATATGATATCATAACAATGGGTAGGATTATGGAATAGGTCAATAAAATTATTTAAATCATTATACCGGAGGTTCAGACACGTACGAAGCAAATCGGACCTAAGGTAAGGGAAAATCTCGCAATCTCATTTTATCCGAGATGTTTTATAATTCAGAATTTTCTGGGGAATATTTATCATCCAAATCAATGTTTACTCAATATGTAATATTATTTATATCCTAATAAAATGATTTAAATTCAATTTTACCCTTCGGTGAGTTTTTAGTAAAATATATGAAAGGAATCTTTTGTCATTTTTCGTACGAGGTACTTTTTGACTTTTTCGGCCAAAGTACGAGAAGAATGTTTTTAACTTATACGAATTGAATGGATTTTTAGAAAATTATTTCCATGATGGTTCCTTTAAAAGTTTTAAAGTTTATTTTTAATCAACTTCTTTTAGTTTAAAATTGTATGACATGTTAAGAAAGTAAAAATGTTTTTGAAGTAGAAAGGATATTTTCCTCAAGAATGGAGTTCAAGTGTTTTATCAAAATTATTTTCCATATAAAATAATATAGGGTTCTATTTCTATCCCTATTTTTAAATTGATTTGATTTTGTTATGATGGAATTATTTTTATGATGTCCTTTTATCTTATATGGATTATGTTATGATGGCATGATGTTTATGATTCCCATTTTTATTACATGGGTTATGCTATGATGTATGATTTATGATTTTTTGGAACAGATAAGAATGGTTTCATTATGAGATGGGTGGGACCTATATCTCCCTCCAATACATTGGGTAATGATTTATATCTCATGAGATATACATGGATGGAACGAAAGGTTAATCCGGTTCAGTGATACAGGACTGAAATAAGGAGTGAAATCGGTTCAGAAATGGACTTTGTCTGCTAAGATAGTCTTGGAAATGAGTCTTGACTACTAGGAAATTATTATCTATGATTATGTGTGCCTGCACCAAAGTTTCATGTTTTAATTTATGATTATTGTGATTACATTTCACTACTATGATTTATCCAATGATATGAAATTATGATCTCTTATGCAGGTTATGATTTCCAAAATGATATGTACTTATGATTATGATGTGATTGATATTTCTTTTTTTTACCCTTACTAAGAATTTGAGCCCACCCTTTTATATGTTTTCTTTTCCCCAAGTTAGGAAGAAGGATATTAAGTATGATATGCCAAATGTGACTTTAGATATTATAAAATAAAATGGAGACAATGTAGATGATTTGTGAACCAGTTGGTTATGTTTCCCAGTTTCTAAAGACCCTTTACCTATACGGTCCTTTCATGGGTTTGTTATATGTTGTAATAAGTATGATTCAATTTTGAAGTAATAATAATGTATGTAATGTATGGGTCGTTATAACATAAAATATAAATTGTGGATATGTATTTTAAGAAGAGAATTTAAAATATTATTGTCAATATAGAATTCTCAAAGAGGTTCAAAGAAGTGTGGGAGGATGTGTCCTTTTATAATTGAGGTGAGGGGTATTTTTGAAATTTCATTAAAATATAAAATTTAATAAGACTATTATTGAGGCAAATACTTCCAAATGGTCCTGATTTTGAAACTAGGGTGGTAAATGGTTTAATATAATCTATTAATTTTTTTGGATGGTTTAAGTGCAATTTTAAACCTTTTATTTTTGTTTAACACTTCATCATCATCACTTCACTTTTTATTGAAAAATCAACATTGTCCAACAAGGAAAAACAGGAATCACATAAACAAAAAGCCTATGGAGGTCTGAAATAGTGCAAACCAAGGGCATCCCCTCTAATCAAATTGACCCCTCCGGGCTTCAAAGAGAAAAAATCATGCATCCAGATAGGGTCAGATCCCAGAACATCCATAGAAGAAAGGTGATCCGCCACTTGGTTACCCTCATGCCAAACATGAGAGAATTTGGTACCATTTGACAGCATACCTTTGCACTTGTTGATAATATAGAAGATAGACCAAGGAGGAGGGAAAATGTTTTTGAGGGTATCATGAAGAATTTTTGAATTAGTTTCAACCTCACCAATCAAAATATCCTTATGAAGAAATAGGATAATACCTGCCATCATGGATTTGGCTTCCGCCTAGAGGGGGGATCCATATCCTAACCTAGAGGAAAAAGCCATATAGACCAATCCCCACAGGTCCCGCACCACACCGCCTCCGCAAAGGGCCCCCAACGAACAGGACCCGTCATAATTGAGCTTGAGCCCTCCCGAGGGCGGAGACCAGTGATCCCAAGAACCTCGAGCAACAGTAGACTGGACTCCTTGGGAATGCGATCACATCTAGCTGAAGGATGGAGCATCACTCTTGGAGGAGAAGAGGGAAACCAGATCCGCAAGAATGAATTTTGACCTGCAGATAATAGATCTGCCCAAGGCATGGGTCCCTTTGAATCTCAGCTGATTTCTACCTTGCCATATCGCCCAACAACCAGCAGTTAATGTCATCACACGAGCCGTTCTCTCTTGACCTCTATCTCCCAAAGCATGAAACCATCTCTCCAAGAAAGGAATACCTACCAGAGAAACAACACCAATCCCTGTAAGGTCCCCAAAGAAACCCCAAACTACCTGCGCCCACTCTCTCGAGAAGAATAGGTGATCCGAAGATTCCTCCTATGGAGCTACACAACTAGAGCACCTGGAGACCATCGGAATGCCACAATGTTTAACATTATCACCAATGGGAATGGAATGATTACTAATCCTACATAAATGAAAATTGAATTTCGATGGCACCACTTTAGACCATAAAAGCTCATTCCACCCATCAGACAACATCGGGGGGATCCTAATACCTCCAAAAGCCCGAGCTGAAAAAGTCCCCAAAGTAGAAGAAGTGAAGACACAATGATCAGGAGCCTGGGAAAGGGGTGATGAGATCATATAAAGCCTTCTGCTCCACATCCAGCACTGTATTAATGAATCTCGGGTATTGAATTGCCTCCTGAAAAGAAATGGAAGGAACCAGACAACCCGGAAATCCCAACACTTTCCTTGTCGAGTTATGATGCAAGAAGGAAATAGTACCCATACCTATTATCCATTGTGAGTGATCCCGAAGCTCAGTGACAAGATTCACCAAATTAGGCCAAACCATGGAAACCCTTTCTTCCCCCAAGAGCTGGACATGAACCAAAGAATGCATCGATTGGCCCCAAAGGGTAGACTAAGCCACAATTTCCCATGCCATCTTTTCCTGTATACCCCTGAGAGTATCAGCTAAACTCCGCACATTAATACCTCCTTCCCTAGCAGGCCTGTCCACCTTACTCCAAGCAGCCCAATGTTTTTTCCGTTCCTCTTGAGGATCCCAAATAAAACCGGCCAGAAGCATTTCCATGCTAGAGATGATACCCTTTGGGGCCGCAACCACCGAAAGGGCATGCACTGGAGTTGTCAACAGCACACTATTAATGAGAGAAATACGCCCTCCGAAGGACAAATATATGTTTTTCCAGTTATTAATTTGATCTACAATCCTGGTAATAAGGAAGTCAAAATCCCGAATCTGGAGTCTAACAGGGGAAATCAGATCCCCAAGATAGTGCAAGGGAAAACATCCACATTGCATTGCATGATTACCTTGGATGTATGAAATTCGATTCAGAGAGAATTTATTTGATATGAAAAAAGATATTTTCTCTTTGTTGATAAGTTGACCACTCCAGTGACAATACTCCTCCAGAAGCCTGTTCAAACCACCAATAGACTTTTTCCCAGCATTAAGAAACACAAGAGTATCGTCAGAAAACATCATATGTGATATAGACTTAGCTCTCATAGACCTTCGATATGGAAGAATCTCTCCAGTGTGGATACTTATGAAAATGAGCCTACTCAAAACTTCCTGAGAGAGGATGAAGATACTTGGGGACAGAGGATCTCCTTGGAGGAGGCCACATGTGGCCTTAAAGAAACCATAAATCTTCCCCATAAAAAACCCACCATCCACAGGGAGCTGAAATACCTGAAAAGAAGACCAATATTCTAAGAGGAAAAACCCATATTAGCCAATACCTTATTGATGAATCCCCACTCCACACGATCGTAAGATTTATTCATATCCATCTTGAGAGAAATATTAGATCCCATGGTTTTAACGTTGATATCCCTTATCAGTTCATGAGCATGGTCAATTTCCCCTTTGATGAATTGACCCCTCACAAAACCACGCTGCTCCAATGAAATCCACCGAGGAAGAAAAGCAGACAATCTGGCATTGATGACACTCACAAGGATTTTGTATAGGAAGTTGCACATACTCACTAGTCTATACTACAGAATAGAAGAGGGACTCCTGTGCTTTGGAATCAGCACCATGGTCGTAGCACAAGCAACCCTCGTCATTTTACCACCCTCGAAGAAATATGGTATCCCTATAATAGTATATGACTTCACCACCTCCAAAGAGCCCCTGTAGAATGAACCCGGGAAACCGTCCAGGCCAGGAGCACTGTCAAGGATGAGAAGATTTCTTTTTCATCCGGGATAGAACTCATCCTTTCATTCTCTTTAGATAAAACACATTTGGGAATCACATTAATGAAACCATAATCTCCTCCAGGATATCCACTAGGCACACACACATTTGGACCAGCTAACAAATACTTGAAATAAGAGAAATCCATACTACCAGCCGTATCCCGGTCATCGGTGTGTGACCCATAATCCAAAAAGATATTAGGCTTGATAGGTATCTTTCTTTATTTCATGGAGGCATGAAAAAAGCAGTATTTCTATCCCCTTATCTGAGCCATTTAATCATAGAAACTTCCCTATGCTACCTTTCCTCGGCTAGAAGCAAATCCGTAAGATGGTCTTTTTTGGTGGAGAGATCCTCAAAGGATTGGTCATCCCAAGCTTCTTCCAAACTCACTTCATTACTGTCAATCTACCTAAAGACTCCATCAATTTCATTATCAATCCAGGGGAGATCTTTAGCCCATGAAATGAGATGGCTCTTAAGATGATGGATTGTTTCATGAAGAGAGGTCCAAGCATTCCCCTACCCCTAGGCACTCCACATATCCCGGACCAAGTCCTGATAACCTAGCTTGGTCACCCATTACTGTTGAAATAAAAAACTCTCTCGATGGTCCTGCCCTGAGGAAACAGTGACCAAAAGAGGGGAGTGGTCTAAGATACCTCGAGCTAAATGACTAACTTTGGAGGAAGAGAAAATGGGTTTAACACTTTAATTAACATGTTTTAACATTAATTATGGTAACATATTTTTTCACTCTTAAAAGGTTATAAGTATTCATGTAAGGTAAATATTGACTCATAAATGGATAATTGATGAAATTTTAGAACATATATTATCCCATTTTTCTTTGTTAAATATTTTTTATATTTTTAAACAATTTAACAAAATATTATTTCCATAAAATATAAATATTGTCAATATTGATACTCTTTGTTTCTTTGACATTAATTAAATCAATAAAAAATTTATAATTTGAACCAATTATTTTATGAAATAACAAAAATTTCATTATAATCTAGAAAATTTGTTTACCACTTTAATTATCTAAAATAATAATACTTTTAATATTTGTAATATCATTTATTTGATTTTTTCATAAATTGAATAATTACTGTATAAGCATTGTGTAAGTATCTAAGGACATTATTTGATTCCTAAAAATTATAAATAAATAAAAATTATGAATAAAATATCATTAGTAATAAAATTAATATTACTATACTTTTAAAAACTATTTTTTCCCTTTGTGAACAGATAAATGATATTTAAAACCAAGAGGGCGACATTTTGTCACTTCCTTTGGTTTAAATAAGATATAAATAATTTTCAAGGAAAAGTGTCAGTTAAGAAACTAAAATTTGAGACTAAGGTGATAATTTTATAATTTAATTCATATACTAAGAATGAATATAAGTAGTTATGGATTTATAACTTATTTTTAACCTAGATTTACCTAATTTAACCTCAATCGAGATGAGAAATTTTACCCGGGTTAATATTCAATTTGATCCAAAATAAAAGAGGAATATTTATCAAATTTGAACCTACTGATTATAAATATGCAATTCATTTTTCAGGATTCAATTTCTAAAATTTCTAGAAATTAATTTTAATATAAATTCTTAAAACGCAATGAAAAATACTTTTATAAAAATTCACTTTTTAAGCACAAAAAGATACTTATTCTAAAATAATGAACAGTAACTATTAAAATGAAGTTAATTAAATTTTGTATAATTAAATAATACTAATATTTATTTAATATCATATCCAAATCATAATTATACTTTATATGAAAGTAAAAATGATAGTTTTATAAAATAGGTATTTTTCACTATTTACTAAAAAATTAACAATTTTTAAAAAACACTAAAATTTTACCCAAAGATAATTCAGATATTTGATTTAAAAAATAAATTTAAAAATTTCAAATATATTTTTTGAAATATTAAATAAATAATTATATATTTTCTCACAGAAATAAATTGTCATGACTCATCCCCAAGGGCTCGTGCCGTGACTACCCCAATCCCATCTTTCAAAGGCCAGTGGCTGGTGACTAGCACCAGGAAGACATATTCCGAAAAGGGAAGAAATTTCCTTTAAACCAGTACACACATAGACATAGAACACTACACAAAGAAAACCATAATGGATTGAAAAATTGTACAACCACCACAAAGTACCACTACTAGGAGCAAAGTGTGTAAACTGATAGTAAAGGGAATATAATATAAGACCAACTAAAATAATAGTACAACAAAGAACGTATAAGCTCCATAGATCATTTGTTAATTATCTTACCTGAAGGGTAGGTACATCTCTCTGTCAGATGTCCCTGCAGCCTATTCGTGGGTGAGTATAAAAATACTCAGTAGGGACCCCGAGACCCCCGAAGGTATCTCATAAATCCACAAAGTAAAACACAACAAAGTAAAACCCCACAAAGGAAATACCACTGAGGTAATAACACCTTGAAAGATCTCAAACACACTTCACAAATTAAAAGACAACTCACACCCATTATAACACAATTACAGAAGTAAAGACAATTAGTCATAAATCAAGATCATCTTATTCTGTTTAGAGGCTGTGTTTCTGATCCATATAGGGTTACTAGGTGCGGATCCACATAGGGTCGTTAGGCACTGATCCACATAAGGTCTCTAGGTGATGATCTACATAGGTTCTCTAGGAACTGATCCACACAAGGTCACTATTATGCTGATCCACGAAGGTTCTCTCTTCATCCTTCACATCACATCCATCCATCGGATTCTTGCACTTATCATGCTATATTTATGAAGGATATGATCCTAAAGCCATCATTCATACGTTAACTACCACGAAGTCCCACACAGAGTAACCCAAAGGGCTGTCACGTCGTAGGTGTCCCAACGCAACAGACGACACGACGAATAGATGCCCGGTCTGTAAGACATGGGCATTTTTGTAAAAAGGTCCTAGTTGGATTTGAGTGTGATCCAACCTGACTATACTCCAACCGCTGCCAAAACTCGTGTAAACTATCTCAGAAAGACAGCCTCGTCACAAGGGTCCCATAAACACTGACGACATGTCAATCAGTTGGATGGTTTGGAAGATACCAGTGTTTTAGCAAAATGAGGACTGGTTGGGTCTGGGTATGGTCCGACTCAGTCAGAACGACCCGACCCAACCTGGTCCCAGGGCCTCTGACCCTACCCAGATCTAGTTTGGTCTTTTGGGTCGTGGGTCTTCCCGGTCAACCAGAGGCAAAATGTCTATCGACCTTGTCAGAATGTGGCTGGTAGCCGCATCCAGCTCCTCTGAAGCCCCATGGATGCAAGGCCTACCTTCCGCAGTAGTTGAGAAACTCTGACCTGTCGTGTGCCATGCCGCACGTGGCCTCTGACATGGTCGAGAGCCCATGTCCTTCGTCGCTCACCCAGGTGGCCCAGACATGGGCTGCCACATCCATGCAGTGATGGTCATCACCACACCTCCATGCCATCGTGGTGCCCTGATGGGCACGCCACCTCCCTCCCCCTCGGCCATCGCTGCAGGACACCATGGGCCACCATGGGTGTCGGCCCGCTGATGGTTTCTTTTTCAGGCCACCAAATTTGCTCCGGTGGTCCGTTTCTCGATCCGTATACACCTACAGACTCATGAGGCTGTCACCTTTTCTACAATGTCCTCAAACTCTCCTTGCTACCATTTCTATAATTCATCCACAAAGAACGCACATGTGGAGGGGCTCATTCCTTATTCGTGTCGGCCCGTGGCCTCCGAGTTAGAAGTTTAAAAACATGGGGTGGTCCGGTGATTGTATTTAAATAAATACACGTGATAGTTTAATCCTAGATAGAGGAATCCCGAAAAAGTCAACCTCCCTCAAGAATGCATGATCTGTAGATCAACCTGTTCATGGGTTGATCCGCATTCATTATTTTTCAGAAAAGATTAGGGAATCTTTAAATAGTTCAAACCCCCTGCCTCATTTGACGTTCATTTTTGTAGTGTTCTATCCTCTATGGTTCAAGAGGTCAACATTGTTTGTCATTTCCCAGTTTCATTCTTTTGGGTACGTCAATGTCAATGACATTTCGTCAGCATTCACCATTCCTCGTCAGAGAGGAATCTCTCCGAAGGTTTGTCAGATAATTTCCCATGGTTTCATTCTCAACTCTCCAATGCGTTTGTTTAATTAAAAGGATAACATGTCACATCATTTCTATTACGCTGCGACTTAAAAATCCATTAAGAGGATTCCTTTAATGCACCTCATTGTCACTTCGTCACAACACCACAATGACACCGCCCACTAATCAATGATTGAGAAAATACATAAAATAAATTTTTAAAGTTATTTTATTATTTTATGAAAAGTACAAAAATTAAATTTTATGTACGAAAATTTCCAGTATAAGTTAATTCCTTTTTAGGAGAATCCCAACATTCTAATTTCAATGGTTACCTCAAATTTATGATCTAAGAACCAATTCATAAGTTAGAAAATCCCACTCACATTTACTGAACACACCTTAAAAATGTTCAAAATTCCATTCAGATCTCACCAGGCCTCAGAATCATATTCCGTCAAAGGATCCAGTCTCAAAATAATTCCACATTACTTTTTTAAAAAATTACGCTGAAATTCATGGACATTACATTCTATACCCCATGGGGCACTACATCCCTAAAATCCAAAACAAAGGCTAATCCAACAAAAGGGGGGTACTGAGCAAGAATCTGAGCCTCCCCCTCCCACGCACTCTCCTAGAAGTTCCAATGATTACACCGAGCATGAACTAGAGGAATAAACCATCCATGAAGGACCCACGCATGTTGATACTCCATCCCAACTAGTAACTCTGCAAACATCTCCCCATTGTCAATGTTCCGCTCTGCCCGGTCGAGAAAGTGTGATGAATCTTGAACGTACCTCCTCAGTTGCGACACGTGGAAAATATAGTGCACCCGATGCGTATGTGGGGGAATAGCTAGGTGGTACGACACCTCTACAACTCTTCATAAAATTTGGAAAGCTCTGATGAACCTCAAAGATAACTTGTCTCCCCAACCAAATCTCTACAATCCTCATCCGGGAGAGACCTGAAGGAAAACATGGTCTCCATCCTCGAACACCATGGGTCTCCACCTCTTCTCAGCATAAGTCTTCTGTATACTATGTGTAGTCCTCACTCACTCTTGGATAATCTGCACCATCTCAGTGGTATCCTATACTATCTCTGGACCCTTGAGTACAGACTCCCCTGGGTCTGTCTAGCATAGAGGTGATCTGTATGGCCGCCCATACAAGGCCTCAAATGGTGCCATGTAAATGGTGGTATGATAACTCTTATTGTATAAAAACTCCACTAGTGGCAGGTGGTCCTACCAACTACAACCAAAATCAAGGACGCAAGCTTGATGCTTGTCCTCCAGATTCAGTACATTCCACTCCATCTGACCATCCATCTAGGTGTGAAAAGCTATGCTCAAGCATAAATGAGTCCCGAATTCCTCTTGGAGCCCCTTCCACATGTGGCATGTGAAGCATGAATCACAGTCCATGATGAATTTCGAAGGCACCCCGTGAAGCTGCACTATCTCCTGAACATAGTGGCATCACAAGACCTCTACTGATCCCTACTCTAGGATGGGTATAAAGTAATCTGACTTGGTGAGTCGGTAAACGATCACCCAGATAGAATCGTGGCCCCTAGACGTGCATGATAACCCCTTCACAAATTCCATAGAGATACCATCTCACATCCACTCCGGTACCTCAAGTGTCCATGTCAAGTCCTCTGGGACCTGATGCTTCACCTTCACTTTCTGTCAAATGAGGCATCGTGAAACGTACTTTTCCATGACTCTATTCATCCCTGTCCACTAGTACAGATGTCAGAGGTCCTGACACAACTTCTCCACACAAGGATTTAACACCAAATAGGATTTATGGAACTCCATAAACACCTCCTACTATAACATCACTAGTACTAAAGTGCATCCTCTGAGAAGGATACCATGCTCCCCACCTATCGAAAATCCATCAGGTGCCTGTCCTTAGGATATTTGAGTACGTCGGGACTTGGAATCAACATCCACATGTTTTTCCTCCTTAAATCTCTGAAGGAGTAGGGGAGTGACAGTCATAGAGTGGAGGAAATTTGATCCATAAATATCCATGAAATATATATGTATCGCAGCTAGCTTCTCCATCACCTCACTCAGAAGCTGTAAACCAGACCTCCTGCGGAGAACATATAACACCACATTCCCCTTCCTAGAAGTATAGGCTATCTCAAAGTCATAGTCCTAGAGGAACTCTAGAAATCATCAATATCTCAAGTTCTGGTCCTTCTGTGAGAAGATATACCTAAGAATATTTTGGTCGGAGTAGATGGTAAACTGTTCACCCATCAAGTAGTTCCTCCACATCTTCTGGGAAAAAACCACTGTTGCTAACTCCATGTCTAGGGTTGTATAGTTCTTCTCAAGCTGCCTCAATGGTCGTGAGCTGTAAGCAATCACTACTCTCTCCAACATCAGAGAACAACCTAGTCTCGTCCCTGATGCATCAATGTATACTACATAGTTGATTCCCTACACTTGAAACCTCAAGATAGGGGCACTCATCATTCTTCGAATCAGCTCCTAGAAATGATGATGCAACTTCTCCGTCCATACAAAGAGCTATCCATTCTTTTTGAAAACTGAAAAGGTTTCTTTCTACTCAGGAAGAGTCAAGTACAGATCTCCCTTAGTACCCAGCCATCCCTAGGAAACTCTGTACCTCAGTCACACTCCTAGGTGTCTCCCAAGAATGAAATGCATATTTCTTTGACAAATCCACTAAAACTATAGCCTCTTAGATAACATGTCCTTGAAATTGGACCTCTCGAATATAGAACTGGAACTTCAATAGCTTACCTTAAGTTGGTGCTCTCGGAGTACATCTTGGACTAACCGCAGATGTGTAGTGTGATCCTCCTATGACATTGAGTACCCCAAGATTTCATCAATAAAGACTACCATGATACGATGGAGGTAAGGCTGGAAGATCCTATTCATGAGTCCCATGAACACTTATGGGGAACTGGTCACACCGAAAGGCATCACAAAAAACTCATATTGGATGTACTGTCATCTAATGGTTGTTTTTGGTATTCCCTCCTCTCATACCCAAAGATGACGATAGCCAGATCTGAGGTCTATCTAAAAAACCACCTTGCTCCCATCAGCTGATCGAAGAGTTCATCAATTCTCGTAAGTGGAAACTTGTTCTTCATGGTCACCTGGTTCAGGTGCTAGAAGTTCATGCATAGTCTCAAGATTCCATCATCCTTCCTGGAAAATAACACCGAGGCTAGCCATGGAGGAAAATTGGGTATTATGAACCCCTTCATCTACAAGTCCTCCAACCATACCCTCAACTTCAGGAGCACTATGGGATCCATATGATATGCATGTGTAGATACCAATTCCATCTCTAGGTACAAGTCAATGTATAAGTATACCTATATATAATAGATAGTCCCAAAACATCCTCAATAAAGACATATTCATACTTATCCACCACTATTGGAATGCTCAGACTCCTCTCATCCACTGTGCTGAGGGTGAGGCTAGCCAACTTGTGAGTGATTTGCTGCACCCTCCTTTGAGAAATTCCATCTTGTGCCACAATGGTTCTCTTCCCACTGGTGAAGGTTAATATGGTCCCATACTCATAGACACACCACGATTTTTAACTAAAATAGTCAATCTAAGCATGGACTATGGATAACCATTACATACCCAGGATGATGTCGCAAGGCCTCAACGCTTCTACTAGGAGATCCCAACCAAATATATTGCCTCCTAGAGTAAGCTCACACTTCTGACACAAGTGTGTAATCGTAAAATACCCCCCCGTTTGAGTCTATAATCGTAAAGATCAAACCAACGGCTTCACCAAAATCTCCCAGTCTCGAACGAGGTCCATCGAATGGAAATAGTGACTGACACCAATATCTATAAAAATTTAAGCTAAGGTAGAGTAGACACATATCATACATCTAATCATCTATGGAGTTCTTTAGTCATAGTCCACTATTTCCTGAAGCTAGCCCTTCCCCTATCCACCTGCTTTCGAAGCTTGTGGTGGACTACTTAGGGGTGGTGGTGGTAGTACCTCGAACCATCTTCCACATCCTTTTTCTTAGCCTGCTCCCCCGCCACATCCAACGCCCTATAGAGATTCTAAATTTATCTTCTATTAATGCCTTGGAAGTCCCTCGACCTCCTGCTGATCATCCATGCAAGGAGTCGGATAGTTGCGAGCCATGTGACCCTGTCTTATGCATGAGTAACAAACTTTAGCCCTTAGATGACCTCTTATACCTCGCGAGCTCAACACCTATAACCCTGTATCCTGGGGTCATCTTTCAGAAGGATTGTCCCATTTGAGCCTCCACGTCATCTGCATACTACATCCTATAGATGACTTGGGCACCTATCATTCACTAGTGGCTCTCACTATCGGTGACTTCTCGGCTAAGAAGATCTCCACCAGTAGATCTCACTCAAGCACTCCAGACTACATTGGGATGCTGAGAAAAATCATTAATGCCCTAACATCCCATTGGATTACCTAGTAAAAGGTTTGGGCCCTAAATAAAGGGTCCCGTACCATGTCTACGGACTAGAGGGAGAGGTCGGTAAACCTCTTCGAGTACTTGTCCACAATTAGGCTGCCCTATTGTAGGTTCAGTGGCTCATGAATACGCACTGAGCAAAGAGTCGCTTGTATGATCTCCAACCTGAAGAGGCTCTCGAAGTCCAACCAAGAAAGGGTCACCTCCTCTTGTGTCTGGTGTGTCAAGATCCACCATCTCCCTATCATTCCTTGAAAACGGATAGCATCTAAGACCACCATATGGTTTGTAGGTGTCTCAACCTGGTGAAAAACCCGTGTAACTTCCTCCAGCCAATCCTATGCTACCTAATGATATGTCTCACCTCAAAACATCGGAGGCCTCTGTCTCTAGAACTCTTGATTTGAGATCAGTTGGCATCTATTTTCCGCTGGTGGGGCTAGTATAAACTGCTGCTCTATGAATGGTGGGGGTGCTGGTACACCACCCAAAGGTGCTATTGCTGTAAGTGGTCCGTTCTCCGATGCCTCATCGCTCGGTGGTCCATCATCGTGGTATCTCACTGGAATACTGGATAGCTGTCTTCATGGAAGAATAATATAAGGAAAAAAATGTGCCACATTCAATAAATTATACCTTGTGAGCTGTCTGAAAGGGGATCTAGAGAAAAATTTTTCTAAAACACATGCAACTAGTGTTTTTATGTACCAATTCGAAAAAATCAGGGTCCTAGTGTATGGATATGTTGACCACCTCACCAACACTAGAATCCCTAGCCTGGAATCCAAACTCAAAACACTTAATACTATTACCTCATCAAAAATATAGACTCTTTGTAATTCTGGTAGAACTGACCACCATCTGATATCAATTTGTCACAACTCATTCCTTGAGGCCTATGTCGTGACTACCCCAAGCCCGCCTTCCATAGGCCAGGGGCTAGTGACTTGCACCACGAAGGAATATCCCCAAAGGGAAGGTATTACCTTTAAAACTATACACAAATGTTCTGAGCATACTACATATAGTAAATCATAATGGAAAGAAAAATAGTATAACCACCACAAATTACCACAACTGAGAGTAAAGTGTGTAAACTAAAAGTAAAGGGGCCAGAATACAATACCAACTAAAAATAAAGCACAAAAAAATATGTATAATCTCCAGAGGTCATCCGATAAGGATTATACCTGAAGGGTAGGTAAACAACTCTGTTGGATGTCACTAAAGCACACCACGTCTATCGATCCACCTCTGAGCACTGTCTAGCCTTAGCCCCCCAATGTCCCAGTCAAAGCTGTCCGTCATCTGCCCAAGACACAATAGGTGTTGGAGAAGCTTCAGTAGGGGTGAGTATAACAATACTCAGTAGATACCTTGATACCCCTGTAGATCTCTCATAAATCCACAAAAGAAAACACCATACAGGGAAACACTAGAATGGAAATACCAGAGAGGTAATACTGCCAAGAAATATCTCAAACAGATAGCACAATGTAAAAGACAACTCACTCCAGGTATAACTCAAGTATAGAAGTAAAGATGATTATTTGTGAATCTATGTCATCTTATTCTGTTGAGAGGCTCTACTGATGATCCAAACCAGATGTCTAGGTGCTGATACACATAGGGTTCCCAGGTGCTGATCCACACGAGGTTGTTAGGTACCGATCCACATAGGGTTGCTAGGCACTGATCGACACAGGGTCACTATGTGCTGAACCAGATAGGTTCACTAAGGGATCATCCACACAGGGTGTCTAGGTGATGACCTATAAAGGGTCACTAGGCGTTGATCCACATAGGGTCTCTAGGCACTGATACACACATGGTCTCTATTATGCTGACCCGCAAAGGGTCTCTCTTCATTATTCACATCACAGCCAGCTACTGGATGTCTGTACTTAGCATGATTGATTTCTGAAGTATATTATCCTCAAGGAATCAGTCATACCTCAATATCCAAAAAGTCCCACATAGATTAATCCAAATTACCATCTCGTCATAAGGGTCCCAACTCAACATATCGCACGTCGAACGGACGCCCGATCCATAAGATATGTGCATTTTTTTAAAGTGCCCGGTTGGATTTGAGTTCGAACCAAACCGACCATATGAAAAACTCTAAATAGACATAATTAGAATATTTTAGAAGGACCACCATATTTATAGAGTCCCAACGCCACTGACGGTGCATCAATTAGATGCTTGGTTTGGAAGATACATGCCTTTTAGTGAAACATGGGCCGGTTGAGTTTGGGTCCGGTCCGACCCGACCAGGATCCGACCCTACCAACTGGGGTGGGTTCACTTGGACCTCTAGAGGAGAACTAGATTTAGTCCTAGCCAATACGTGGCTGGGTTCCATGTACAACTCCTTTCCTATCACATAGATGCGGGGCCTCCCTTCTAACGAGATCGAGTGACCACGGCCCGTCGCTTGACGCGCCGTACGGGGCCTCCGATACGGCCGAGAATCCACCTCCTCCATCACTTTCTTGAGCAGCCTAGATGCAGGAAAATAAATCTATGTGGTGCTTGTAAGAGCCTCACATCCATGTCTCCATGGTGTGCTGATGTGTGTGCCTCCTCCCTCCACCCGGTTATGCCGTCACTGACACCGACACACTGGAAATTTCTTCAGCGGGCTACCAGAGTTGATCTAGTGGTTAGTTTCCGATCCTTCTGTGCCTACAAGATCGTAAGGAGTCCACCTTCTTTGCGACGACCTCAAACATGAATTTCTACAATTTCAAGAATTCATCCATGAATAACACAGATGCAGATGGGCTCGGGCCTTGTTCTTGTCGGCCCGTGCCCTCCACTTTAGAAGTTTAAAAACATGGGGTGGTATTGGGATTATATTTCTACCAATACACGTGATAATTTAATCCCAGATAGAGGAATATGAAAGAAGTCAGCCACTCAAAAGAATGTACAATCCGTAGATCATCCTGTTCATGGGTTGATCTGCTTTCGTCGTTATTCAGAAAAGAATGGGGAAAATTTAAATAGTACAAACCCATTACCTATTTTGATGTTCGTTGTCATATAATTCTATCCTCAAGAGTTCAAGAGGTCAACGTAGTTCGTCACTTCTTAGCTTCATTCTTTAGGGTACGTTGAATTTGATGACGTTTCTCTGGCGTTATTTTTTCTTTGTCGGAGAGGAACCTCGTTGAAGGTTCATCTGATAATTGCCCGTGGTTTCAGTCTCAAATCTCCAACACATTTTATTAATTAAAAAGGGAACAAGTCACAACATTTCTATTATTTTACGACATTTAACCATTATTCTATTTCCTTTATGAAATAGTTTAGGTATTAGGATTAAACTTAATGATCCATTAAGGGGATTACTTTAATGAACCTCATCGTCACCTCATTTCCGTACAACAACACCGTCATCCGCCGCTCAACGGTCTTGAAAAAAAATTTAAAGTTATTTTATTATTTTTTGAAAAGTCAAAAAATGAACTTTTCCATCTGAACCTTGAGGGTCGAAGTTAAGTCCTTTATAGTCAAATCTCGACATTCTAAGTTCAACGGTTCCCTCAGATTTTAGAACACCGATTAAAAAATTAGAAAATACCACTCACACGTTTATTGAAAGTACCTTAAAAAAGTTCAATTTTTTTTGGGTTCATCGAGCCTTGGAATCACGTTCTGTCAAAGGGTACAGTCTTGAAATAATTCCATAAAAATTTTAAAAAAAATAAACAGAATATTCGAAACATTACATAAAGAAATATTCATTTTGGATTTTTTTTGAAAAATAAAATGGCATTAATAAAAATTGACTGATTAATTACTAATTATTTATATTAACTAGGGAATTTTTTTAAAATTCATAAAGTAAAAAATCTTATTAATATTCTACAATTTAACATCTAGGAAATAATAATATTTTAAATAGTATATCACGGTTCACATAAACTCTCAGGTGCAGGTAACACAAGCTATTGAAGAAGTTAAATATATTTTAAAGAAAAAATTAATTAAATATCAAGGATTTAAACTTATATAAATTTCAATGGTCCCCAAAAATAATTTTTTGTTCTTCCATAGGGTTGATTCCCTTAATAAAAAATATAAATATAATGTGGTTAGTTCTTTTAGTATTTTTTACCAACTACCATAAACTAGATTCATTTTATTTAACTAAATGAATATTAAATAATTAAACAACATTAAAATAGTTTTAATATACATATTATAATCGTATTTAACCATAATATTGTTTCTAAACCCATCCTTTAATGCATTGGAGAAAAATAAAATACATTGTTCATGGAGGCTGTGAACAAACCCTATTTTGAACAACATTTTCATTTTATATATGAGAGAAGGGAGGGTAGAAGATGAATATTCTTCAATAATAATAACATATAAGTTCACTTATAATATTTAAGTTACCATGTTTAGGTGTATGGATATCATATGAAGGAGGATGAAGAAGAATAAAAATTAACGATATTAGTCGAGAATCTTAGGTCTATGTTTGTATCCTCTTAGGGTACGCCTTAGGGCTCCTTGGAATGGTCTTTGGATCAGAACATAAAAATTTGGATGTGGGGGTGGGGTGGGGGATTGGAAAGAGAATTTGTTAGATAACTTTCAGTCTCTAAGGATTATAAGTTGTTAAGATAAGGGGTTGTGATAGATGGTATTTTTAAGAGGAGGAGAGGGTTGTTTTTGAATATTATAATCATTAATTTATTAAATTGGATAAATTCAACTAGTATTATTCATTATTACAACTATATACAGTAAATGGTGTGTTAGATCTTGATATAGTGTGTTCTTACATCATCTATGACACTAAAATTCATGCATTTAGCATATAATATTAAATAGTTTATTTTACCTAATTTCACTTCTCACAAAAAACTGAAAATTTTATAAAAAACAAAAAATTAAAACTATTTTTTTTTCAAATTATCTATTTACAAAATTAATTCCATTTTTTAAAAATGTTTTTTCAAAGGTGAGAAATTTAATTTTTAAATAAATCTTCATTTATTTGAAAAAAACCAATTTTAATATTATGAATGATTTTATAACCCTTTGAATTTTTTTATGGTCCCCAAAAATTATTTTATCATTATAACAAAAGTTTATATTAATTTATAAATTAATTTCATAAAAAATTTTATTTAAAATCATTATATTTATTAAAACAGGGCCATTGAAATATTTTTCATTTGTAAAAATACATACACTTAATTTATCATTTTTAAAAAAGTTATTTACTTGTACCATAGTATAAATATTTCAAATTTTTATTTTATAAGTTATTTTAATATTATTTTACACTTCCATAGTTGAGGATACTGTTATAATAGTTTGTTTACTATTCATAATGGTCATATTACTATTCTAACAGTCATACTATTATTCCGAGTATCAGAATTGTAACAATCATATGGGTTAACTGATTTCTATAAATAACTAATATTTCATTAATTTTTCTTTCACTTCTATTTTCTTCTAAGGATATATATATATATATTCACTTTTGAAATAAATATTCCATTACTGCTATTCTGCTTCAAATCTATAATGTATTTCGTGATTGCGATTATTATGGGGGGTTTAGCATATCCACATTTTCAAATCATTGTTATCTTATTTTCTATTTTTCATCCCATTGTAATAATTTCAATTATTAGGGCCATTTATATTATTTAAATTTAATTTTTAAATCCATTTAATAAAATGTCATTGGTTTCATCATGTGGTGAATGTTATTTATAAAACATTTCTAAATATGACAGAATTATAAGAAGGGAAATTTAATTGATAAAATTTTGTTTCATTACATTATTTCCCCCTTAATAAATTTCACCCTTTAAATTTCATTTTAAACACTAAGGTGAAAACAAGTGAGGGTACTTTTTCTTTAGGGTTTCTTCTGATTCCCATGTCGCCTTGTTGTATTTATGGTTTTTCTATGTACTATAATTGGGTGAGTTGTCTTAGCTCTTACCACTTTATCTCCATGATATAAGATCTTCATAGGATGAACCCTATTAGAGAGATCATTTTATAGATTTACCACCAATTAGTTCAATATATGTGAGGTATTTTTTATGTACTTATTCCAGAGGGATATGTGAAATATGTCTTGTACTTGAGTTTGGGTTATTGGGATTGAAAGTCAATAAGACACAACTCAGATGTGATAAAGAATCTCAAAGGGGGTTACATAACTTAGAATTATCTTAATCTTCTTCCCAAATCTCATGAATCTCTTCCATGGAGATTTGTAGAGGGAAAATTTATCTCCAACCTAAAACTACAAGTCACATCAATGATTTTCAATGTATATCTTCTGTCAAAATTGAGAAAATTTGATGTGCTTCTGAATGGTCTTGACCTTTTATACCATTTCATTGACCACTTTAAGAACCATAATATTTCACTCTACAATTTCATACCAAGACATAAGTGTTCTAAATCTATTCCAATAAATAGATTCCTATAGGGATATTTGGATGATTGAGTGGAAGAAATTATTTTATAACAACTCAACCACAAAATATATTAATACCATACTATTTTGACATCTATCAATAATGCCCTCAACATTTCTTCAAGTTTCTAGATATTCTTCTAAAATTATCCATAAATTTATGGCTGATAAGCCATATTGAAGTTCAATTCATTGTTTAAATATTTTTTAAGACTCTTCCAAAACATAGAGATAAATATCAATTCTATTTGAGATACAATTAATAGTGGGTTTCCATGGATGCTATCCACTTCTTTGATTTATATACATATAAGTAGATCCGATGATAAGTCCAATACAATTACAATAAAGTGATCTATTTTCTACAAGACAATCCACTACAGTCCATATAGAATTATTTATTTTATACATATTTGGAAGAATGGTGACAAAGTCAATGGGGGATATTTTCCTATTTCTATATAGGTCTTGGTAATTCTTGTGTCATACTCTTAGAAATTTTCCTTTCAACGGTCACTTACTATCATACATGCACTTTTCTGTATACTATATGATCTCCTTATTCATATTGTTCTACCAATAGTGTTCTCAGATATATTAATACATATTTTTTTCCCTAGGTAGTTGGATAAGGTTGATCTATGTGCATCATTAATCAACTCCTTTTTTAATTCAGGATTTTATGGTACACATAGTAATGACCAAAATATTACAACCATTTATTCTTTAATTTTGAACAATAAGGATATTCCTTTTCATGTAGCTTCCAAATTCATATATATTTCCATATAATCTCTTTGATCATATTTTATCATCCGTATAAGGGATGGTTGAGCAATCATTTTAGAAATTAATGATGATATTCCTTCCTTTATGATCCCCATGTCTGTTATTTTTATGTATAATAAAATTAGATCCTTTTCAATTCTCATCATTGATAAGGTTTTCAGGTTTTTTATACTAAAAGAATCTTCCAATTTATTAGTTTTCCTAATATGTAAGTGGATTGATAAGTCATAGAACTTTATTATCTTTACCATATTCTATGAAATATATTAATCTCATTCTATGTGATTATATTTTTGAGGCGATTATCATCTATATATATTTCAAACATCTCCCCATTAAGATAATGCCACTAGATATTCAATATAATGATCTCCAAAACCAACTATTGATCATGTGTTGGGCAGTTTTGGCTCAGAAAATTTTGATTAACTTGAGGTATAGGCTATCAATTTATCATTATGTATTAGTACAAAGTGAAGGAAATTCATTGAAGCATCACTATACACCATTATAATTTTTCCACTTGAGGGAAGTGTGATGAATGGTGTATTAATAAGCCTCATTTTCAATTCCATAAATCTATCTTCATATTCATCATTCTAGAAACAATTTACTAAAATCTAACTTAGATTGGTTTATGTGTTCGAAAATAATGATAAGCTTCTCATAAATTGTCAATAATACCCAAATAGTTGAATAAAACTATGGATTTTCATTACAGATGTTGGTATAGAACATTACACAATTGTCTGTATCTTAGAAGGGTCCATAGATATCCCTTTTCTAGTGATAGAATGACCCATGTAAGATAATTCCCCCATCCAGAACTAAAATTTAATATAAGTTTCATATATCTCCACCTTTTGAAAATTATTTATAACGATGTTAAATATCTTTTCATGATCCATGTTTATTTTAGAGTATATCATAATATCATCTATAAATAATACCAAAAATTTGTCAAGGTAATATCTAAAGACTATATTCCTTATGTCTATAAACATTCTTATAGAATTACTAAGTTTGAATAGAATCACTATGAACTCATAGTTTCTATAAATTGTTTGAAAGGCAGTATTGGGAATAACTTCCTTCTTCCCCTTTAATTGTTGATATCTGGACTGAAGGCCCAACATAGAGAAATAATAAGCCTCATGTGGTTGATTGAAAATTTATTCTATATATGGCAGGGGATAGTTGTTATTTATCATATTTTTTTCATTCATAATAATTAAATGTAGAGGCATATTGACCCGTCCTTATTCTTAACGACCAATACTAGCCTACCCAGTGATAAAGCACTTGGGAATATAAAACCCTTGTCTAGATTCTATTATAATTGGTTCTTCTATTTTTCCAACTAAATGGTGGGAATTATATATTTATTTTTATATATAGGTAGTGATCTATGTATAAATTTGACTGAGAATTCAACCTCTTACCCAAAAGGAAGACCATATAACCCTTTAGGGAATACATTAGAAAAGTACCTCACAGTGGGTATGTCTTCAAGAATGATTCTTTCCATACACTCAATCATTTGGGATAGATATTAATTCTCATAAGGAAATAATGTCCACAACCAATAAGAATATTCCAAAGGGTATTGATCCTCCTCCTCACACTTGTAAAAAAGAAGAGGATGACATGGGATGTGGAGAGTGATCTCCCACACATGATACTTAATGTTGGATTTATATAAGGAAAGACAATCTATGATCAATATATCATCAACTTCCTCTAAATGGTGTACAACAGGATTTTCTTGGAGGTTATGTACATAAAAATTAACTGGGTAAGATTTATATACTTTGGGTGAAATAATTTATCCATTTGATGTTCTCACAGATGGATCAACCCGCATGTTTTATCGTGGTTTTTGAATAGTTATAAAAAACTTACATGATATAAAAGAGTGTATATAACTATAACCAAATAGGATATTTAAAGCACATTAATAGATCATGAGCACATATTTCACTGTTTTATTCTACTTCTAATCATTTACTATATCCAAAATAAATTTATGAATGAAAATTGTTAAACTAAAATTCATACAAAAAGAAAAATACAATCATAGAAAGAGTAAATTATATATGACACATAAATTCTAACTTATGAGTCTATAGGTTTCACTATAGGTTATCAATTATGATTTTACTATTAGTTTTCCTATCCTAAAAATCAATTTAATTCCTTCATAATGATTCATATAGATTTTGTGAATTTTTAAAATCATATTACACCAGTGTGTTAAAAAAAGTCTGTGATAATTACTCTTTTCCATGCACTAGGTGATATCGATGTTAATACCAAATACACCCTTTTGGGGTTATTAAACGTAGGTAAAATTGTGCCAGATCCACATCTACATGTTGTATCCAAATAGGTATTTCATTACTTGGAGACCACTCTCTCTATAAGTCACCATGATTTTATGATATTCTCATTTACTTTGAATTATCCCAAGGGTTATAACTAAATAAATGTCTTCCTAATACCAAAAAATAAATATACGATTCTATAATACCAACTATAGAAATCTATGTATTTTAAACAGAACAGAAAGAATCAAGAGATCTAGTGGCTTTAGAAGACTAGGTACATAAAACATCAACATGAAACTAAAATAAAATTTATTTTTTAATCTTTATAATAAGATCTTAAATCCATTTTATCTCTTAAAAATCTATAGGATTACATGGGGAATACATAAAAAAAGGGGTTAGCTAAAAATACTAGTAAGGGAATGAGCATGATAATGAAGCTAACATATGAGCCAAAAGGAATACCCTGATATCATAAGAGTGAATGAGCATATATAATCTCATTAGAGAATAAAATAATTAACTTTATATCATAAGATAACGGAAAAATTGAAAGATGGAATCATCATAAAACATGAAATAAGGACAAGTCAATGATTACTACCATGACAACATCACATTGTGGACATATTCGTATCATGGATTATATTTAATTTCCAATCCATACATAGTATATCTTGAGATAAAAACAATTCCCATTACATCAGAGTGCTATATGGGTTCACCTATCATAGCATTATATTCTTATATGTTCTATAAAAAGAATTTAGTAGTAAGGGGTAAGCATAACAATTACCCATGGAAATAAATGAGTTGTATAATCTTTCATTAAATCACAATCAAGGGATATTTAATAAATATTCCAAATAGGATGTGGAATTAAATATTTTAGACATTCATATATGATTACATAAAAATAGGTATCAAATTATGGTGGTTATTTGGAAAAAATATCTTGATAAAGGGGATAGAATTTGGTATATAAATAAACTTTCAAAATAGCTTGTCATGAAGTAGTCTTGGATACTATCTAAGACGACACCCAAATTGGCCATGGCATGGTCTGATGAGAATTATTGATCCCATCAAGCTGTAAACTAGTGTCTAGTCATTGAAGAACACATTTGGGAATGATTTTACCATAATAATAACAATCAATATATATGTCTAATAGCATTCTAACATTTACCTAAGCATCATAAACATCATCTATTGCAACTATACAATGTTGATCATATACAAGTCTAAATATAATTTTATATTTATAACCAAAAAATATGATAAAAATTGGGAAGAGGACAAAAAATAATCAAAAGCCTCTATGTAATGAGTGTCAACACCCACCATATCACCCCCTTCCCTAAAATGTTCCACTAATAATAGTAGCCACCACAACCTAACATGGCCTTGACTATAACTAAATCAGATATAATATGATCTACATACACCCATTGGGTGTATATAGGGTTTGATATCACATTCTAAGTTTGATATCACTACGGGTTCCATGTATAACCATTATATTAAAAATAAAAGTTTCACTTTTTGAAGAAAGAAAGCAGTTTAATTTTAAAACTTTCTTTAGTGTTAAAAAGAATGGTAATATTTGAAAATATAACTAGATGCAATTAAAATAAAAAAAATAAAAATCCACATATGAAATCCCTAAGTAGTTAGGTTTCGTAGGGACCTAGGATCCTCATATTCTTGGTGATAGACCATGGATGCAAAGGTCTATGCTTCTACTTGAACCCAACAAACCACATCACTATCATAGTTTTAATATTGTTGGAAAGTAATACTTATAGTTATAGAGAACCATTCCTATCTTTATAATATTATTATTCCAACATAGATACCATGGATTACCATGTGATTCTCCCCATTTATCAATCCATGAATATACCATTTTTAAAAATTAATTCCCTACTTAACAAATAATTTTATTACCAACCAGAGTGATAAGGGATAAACCATTTTACAAACCTTATAAAAACCAATACATTTTAAATCACCCATTTTAACATAAAAATAATTTATAAGACATTTAGAAATAGAGGAAAGCACATTTAAATCAACAAAAAATGGAACATCATAAAACCACTAACCTTTATTCTTGAAACTACAAAAATACAATTGAAAACAACATGATAATATGAGTGGAGACCCTAAAAAATCATGTACACACCACACACATAAAAACCTTATCTAAAATATTTATACCAAACCCACTCTAGGACACCATAACCACCATATAGAAGGGAACTAAATGAATAAGGATGAATAATCCAAGAGGAGAAGAGATAAAACACTTAATTAAAGTTTCTTTGAATAACCAAGCTAAAATAAAAAATAAATTTCGAAAATGTGGAGGTGGATAAGATGTTATGTGAGCCTTGGGATGAGAGTGTTAAATGGGGGGAATAGAGGGATTGAAATGGGTTAAAATCGAAGAGGGGAAAAATTAGAAAAACATAATTTTTAAGAAAATAGGTAAGCCACACAGTCTTCCCAACCATGAAACTACCATGTGGTTTATTATGATGCAACATATAGAGGATTCATGATTTGGGTAATATAAATACACAAACTATGCACCTGACTGTGTGGGAACTCCTGTGCCACTATATAGGATTTATAGTTTTCAAAGGGGATGGTGCATAGTTTCTACTTACCATGCACAAATTGAAGACCACTTTCCACTCCAATGAAATTCCCCTTTTGAATTGAAAATAATTATAAAAATATTTCATAAAATAAATACAAAAAGTATAAAAAATACCTAAAAATAACATTGTGGGTGTGATAATTTTCCCTACCATGACACTTTTTTCCCCTAAAAATTCTACATATAGTATGGATAGAGAAAAAGTGGGGGTACATCCTCTTACTAATAATTCAATTCTTAATTCTCATTCTCATCATTATCATGCTACTAAAATACCCAAACTACCAGAATAGATTTTCCCTGATGCACTAACATATAGGAATCCACAATACAAACTCACTACTTGGTCACTTATAGATCAGGTTCTATCTCAAGTTCATCCCAACTCAGCACATGAGAAGGGTCAATATTATACTTCTTGAGAAAATAGACATAGAAAACATAAAAAATTGATGTAAACAAAGAAGAAAACACCAAGATGTACACCAACTTAATGATTATATCAATAATATCAAATGGAAAAACATTCCATTGTGTAAGATTCCTATACTTCATGAGATAGTGATGACCCAAGTGAGGTGTCACCTTTTGAATCACCTATTCAACCTCTGAGAATTCCAAAGATTGTAATTAATAATTGGAATATGACTTGAAGAAAATATAATCTCTCAACAAACACTATCTGATTATCTAAATATTGTTTGTCACCTCATGTATGTTGCTTGGTCCACATATGGAAGTCTCACCCACATCCATCTAGCATAGTAGAGACCGACACGTCTGATCATATAGTGCTTCGAAAGGATAAATCATGACTAAGGATTTATAATAGTTATTATTGGTCAATTTCAGAAATCTAAGATAGTTTTTCCATGATCCACAAATGTGTAACACATAGGCACATAACATATATTAAAAAATCTGGTTATCCAGCTTCATCTAAACAACAATTTTTGGGTGGTATATAATGTTAAAACTATAATTTGACCACATTACCTTCTAATATATTTCATATAACTAAGAGGTAAAATGGGGATCCCTATAAAAAATGATATTAGATAGCACACCATGCATCCTCATAGTCTTTTTAACATAAAACCTACCCAGTTCTTCCACTTTAGGCATATCCTTATTGGGATAAAATGGGAGGATTTTTTTCGATTATTAATAACCAACCAAATTGTGTCCCTTACCTATGGTTTATAGGGTAAACCTATAATGAAATCCATAGGAACCTAATCCCACTTCTAGGTAGGAATAATAATGTGTTGTTGCAAGCCTGAGGATCTGTAGTGCTCAGCCTTAATCTAATGATAGGTGTATCATCAATATACAAAATGAACTATATCACGTCTTATACCTGGCCACTAAAACTAGATAAACTCATCTAAAAATATATTAGATTCAACAGGAGGAAAGATCCACTAATAATTATGTAATTGTTACAGAAAAACCTTCCAATGAGACAAAAACACAACCACACAACCTTTGAAGTAGAGGATCCCATTAAAAGATGGGGAACATTCATTTAGTACCACTACACCATTTGAGTGAAATTTCCATCAGTTCCCACACATAAATAGACTTCTTTAGATAATAGGTTGTTAAATTATGTCTTATGGAATCAGCAAAAAAACTTCCATCACCTCAGGTGTATATGATGTCAAAATCAAACCTTCTAAGATACTCTATCCATTATCACTGGCTTAGGTTTAGTTCCTTCTAAGAGAAGATATGGCTAAATATTTTTTGGTTAAAGTAGACTATAAAATTATCCTTAAAAAGATAGTGACACCATAATTTATGTAAATACATCACTTCCACAGTCTTTAGGTCATGGGTTGGGGAAATATTCTCACGGGGAAAATGTTTAAAAGAACCATATGCTTCCACATGGTCACCTTGAAAAAGTACGCAACCTAAACCCATAATTGATGTATAAAAAAGACCATATAACTCTATATAACCCTGTGTAAAATCAAGATAGTGGAGATGATCAACTATTTATTAAGATCCTCAAAAGATACTTGGTATTTTGGAATCAATAATAAATTCATCAATTTTTAGGTGAAAACTGTCATCATTGAAGTAAGGGAAGCAAAATCTATATTGAACAACATGTAGTACCCTTCCAATTGTATAAAACTTCTAATAGAGAATGAATTCCTCAGCTCATCACACAAGATGAACACCCTGACCTTTTATGGGTCAACTAAAACCCCATGTTCTGATATTACATGTCCCTAGAAATTATCTTCCTGGATCCAAAATCATCACTTCAATAATTTAGCATAAATATTATGGTCTCATAGTGTTTTCAGAATAATCCTAAAATGATGCTCATACTCTAAGGGGATGGTCTAAAGGGTTCATAATAAACAATATTACTACATGGAACTTTCCTAGAATACATTAAATTCTAAATATAACTAAACTTTTATTATTCACCACAACATTCCAAACTTTTCTAACTCTCGATAAGTTGTTTTTGGATATCAAACAGACCTCCCAAAAAGGTAATTTTTAAGTGTCTAATTTACTCTCTTCTGAAATAAATTTATCTATAGCACCTGATGCTCTAGATAATTGTCCACCACTTACAGGTGTTATTTATATGTTATCTATGGCAATTCCTAAGGTCCTATTGATTGAAGTATATTATTATTTTTGGATAAAAATCCCATCTCAAAATTTATCAGCTTCTTCCAAAGCATACAAATTTCTGGATATTATTGGGTTATATACAAATGGTACTAATATATTTTACAATGAATTAACACATAATGATACATAGAAATACAAATATGTCAGTACTCATGTAAATATATCTTCATCCCAGGTCTTATCATTTCTACATTTTTCTTATGTTCTTCATGTGACATTCAAACCAAATACCTCTATGAAATTACACTAATACTTCCATATTATGTATGAGTAACGTTGGAGACATATCTCTATTTTTTACAAGGGTTATATTTTTTAATAATTATCTATGATTTCCATTCACCTATGACTATAAAATGAAATGTGAATAATAATCCATCAATTATTTGAAATAATGAGGTGCTTTTAGTTTTTTTAGTGCTTGAAACTTTTATCTTCCCCCTATTACTATCATCTATAAAGTAAATAATTGAATATTACAAGGAAATACTGAACTGAATCACTTTCTATCATGACACTTTAGTTATCTATTAATTTGTATCCTTTATAAGTACTCCAAAATTAGATAATTGATCTATTTATAGTTTTTTCATCTTAAACCTAATTGGTTACTTCTAATTAAGTAAATCAATAATTTAAACCACACTCAAAGGTATGTAATTTCCCATATTTATAGAAACTTATATATCAAAAACAATTGTATTTCTAACTATATCCCATATGGGATGTAAAATATATCTCTTCTCACTATCCCAAGAGTGTATGAGAGAAATTCATATATTTGTATTAGGTTTGTATTCTATGGTTACAATTCTACCAAATATGTCTTTTTTATTCCATAGAAAATTGATTTTATGGTAGATATGCTTATGGGTTCCCCCTCCCCTATGCCCCATGGTAATGATTAATCTAGTATTATGACCTTTACCACAACGGTAGTTTCTATATATCAAATATTTTCATTTATTGGATTTCACTTGACCGTCTTTAGCTCCATTACATGTTTTAGGGTATATGATTTGTATTAATAAACTATCATGCTTATTATTATTTCATTTTTTATTGTTTTATCTAGGAGGTGGAATAGAATAACTTGGCTAAAGAATAAATATCATACATTAGTAATGAATTGTATGTCCTACACTAATCCTAGCTCCCACTCTTCTAACCTTTCCCTGAAGTCAATGAATATTCATAGCTATCACCTTGACACCAAATATTAGTTTGATCCAAATCTTGATTTTTATCGAAGTGGATCCTGATATAATATTAGATTAGTATTGATCATTTTACTAAATAACTGAATACTTTTATCTATAAATACTTCATTGATTCCATCCATAAATCTATTTTTTATTCCCCTTTGTTTTCTAGTTTGAATAATATTGATATCCATTAAAATATATATATATTATTTATATAAATAAATATATACCAAATTTTTATGAATAATGATTACATTAAAACAGATAAAATTCCAATTTAGAAATAGTATGGTATCATTTGCCTTTGTCTAGTGTGAATTGAACCTACAAATTTTCCAATTATGAGTTAAGTACTTTCAACATTCAGAAACGAATTATTAGTAGGAATCATCATACATGGATGTTATCCAAATTATATTGGAAATGAAATATTTACAATTAATGAATGAAATTTCATAAGAATACGTGAAATGAAATCCATTCAGTGGGAAATTTCATTCACATTTTCCCACAAAGAACGATTTATAAAAATACAATTGGACCCCCAAAATTCAATAGTCCTAATTTTTATCCCAGAATTCATTGTGTTCGAAAGGAAATCGATATTTCTTGATCAAGGGTGTTTTAAACTTTATAGTTGCAGTCCTTATATATCATATTACCAATCAAAATATGGTCAAACTAAAAAATAACCTTTTGAGAGGTCTTATTACTACTACACCTATGAATTCTATTGGACCCATAAATGATGAATTAGAATATTTTTTTGGGGGGTTTCCTATATATCCATAAGTTGATTTTTTCTATCCTGTTGTTTCTTCCAAAATGGAAAAAATATCTCTAAGAGTCATTTCCTAAATCCAAAAGAGATTCATTTTATTCTAAAAAAAGTGTATCATGACAAAATATAAATTAGGTTCATAGTGGTGGAATTGGATCATTAAAAATATGGAAAATACCAATAGTAATATTTGAAATCATGAAACCATTTTTTGAATTGAGATATCATTGAAAGAAAAAAATATAAATATTTTGAGTTTCTTTTTTATTAATATACTATGGACAATCCGACCAGCAAGGACCATGATTGGGAATTTTTGGATCGTCTTCATATAAAGAAGAGGAAGAAACATTATCAACTTGAATTCAAGATAGTGGCTGTAAAATATTATGATAGACTATATTTTTTTATTTAATGTTTTATTTTTTTGAACAAATACCCATTGAGGAGGGTTTCTTAGAACAAAAGCGATTTAAGTACAATAATACATCTAATGATATGAATCATGATTATCCCATCTCTTATTGAGAAAAAACATATGCAATTTATTTGAAAAACCATGTTAAATTTTATATTTTTCAGTTCTGTCAGGATCTATTCTTGTGTTTTGGGAAGAATCTACAAAATGAAATCCACAATGAATCTGTCGAGGTATCTATGGAACAATTGGTTCATAATAGCCACAAAAAATCTAGGATCATTTTTCAATCCAAATATAATTACCCAATACTTGAAATGGTCATACCAACATTAGTAATTAGTCTTGGGAACAATCACTCCTCTCACCCTAACTCAGTGGTATGATAAATGGATTTTGATCTTTCAGAACCAAATTTCTCCTCTGAGCTAGTCTAAGAGATCATTAATATAGTGAAATGGATATTTTTTATAGTAGTCCGATTCAACATTTTATAATCCATATAGATCCAAATAGATTCATGGGATCTCTTAGAAGAAATCACTAGAGTATCCTAAAGAGAGATTCTCGAGTGAATGAACCCTTAGGATTCCATATCATAAATCCATATATTTAACTCCCTCAGCTTAGTGGTGGCTATATGATATGAGGGAAAATATATTTTCTATGTCTTGGACACTAAATTGATGGTGATATCTATGTCTCGTTTCATAGGATCACCTAAAAAATCCTTTAGGAATACCTCAAGAAACTCACTCACCATAGTATGAAAACACACTTTACATGTGCTACCCATTATCCTACAATAACAGGGAAGATACTTGGGAAGAAAGTATTACAATCTCTTGAATTAGATGCCCATCTCATCCTAATTGTGGATCTCATTATCCCTAAAAAAAGGACTTATCCCATCCGAGGTTGTGAAAGTCACTCAGTAATGAAAATAATAGATGTTGGTCTTTATGAGAATAATCCAATCCATACATATTATTAATTAAAATAGGTCCATCAACAAGATTAGTAAATCCCAGTTCTAATCAACCTATGAAAAGGAGATAACACAAAATGGGAATTAAAAATCCCAAGAATTTTTTTCTGAGAGCCAGAACTAGATCAATAGAACATGACATAAGATCTATTGGGAGTTTCAATACATAAATAATGTGATAAAATATGAATGAATGCGAATCACATGTATCAAATGAACCAAACACTATAGCTGATGAAAAAAGAAAAATAACTCAATGTATTATAAGACCTGTTTCATATTCTACCAGTGCTTGGTCTATAAAATTTAAGAACTTCATATACATTTGTGCTTATGGTTGACTAATGATATGTGACTTTGGATTAAGTTGAATAGGACCAAAAGTATATCTGGACTTTCTGCCATTTCCTCATGAACGAGACTCCATAGTTATAAACACATCATACTATGCTATTGTTCCACTATAAGCTATAATTCCCACACCAATTTTATAATAGGTAACTCTTATAGAACCATTGTAGATGGACCATTCATCTATAAAGGATACATTCCATAGTTGGAATTAAGAACTTACACTACATATGACTGAGCATCCTACATTGGTGGAACATTATAGTTATGATACCTACAACCAGTGAAAAAGGTGGTTAGGGTGGATACCAATAGCTACTACCACCATTAGTCCATTTCTCCTCACACTTCTTCTTCATTTCATAAAACACACTCTCACTCTATCCCAACACTAAAATCATCCCAAATTTTTTTACATACCTTCCTGGTCAATCTCCACCATTAAATATCGATCAAACACATCATCATAAATCATTAACTTAAAAATAGAAGACCTAAGATCAAATTTCCATCCACAAACGCATTTCAATCCTTTGGGAATTTATCTTCTCATTAGAAACCAATTCATGAGAAAATCAGACCAGATTCATAAGGAAGATAACATACTCTTGCATTAAACTCTCTCCCTAATGGAGGTATAAGAACTCATGGGATTTGATGTGGGATAGAATCTTAGGAATGTTTTTATCATTGAACATGAAATTTATTTTTTTCTATCCCATCGACTTATGTTACCCTTAATGAAACACTAAATTCCACCACCTATTAATGAGTCCTTCAAACAAAAAGAACAAAACATTTTACACAACATCATAAATAGTCATTTTGAACTTCAAGATCATCTAAATTTTCTTCACTCAGTCCTCCATTTCACAGGGGTCTATGATTACCTATAAGGAATGGGAATTATATTTAAGGAAAACCTAAGAAAATTACCTTTCTTGTCCTAGTTCGACTTCTTTATCCAGTGTAAGATTGGATCCCACTACTATATCCAACACTTTGATAGCCCAAACCACAACCTCTATCAATATCTATTCAATTGGCGATAGATAGCTCTCTCCAGCCTCCTCCCATGGCTATATTAGAGGCATTAGAGGATGTATGATGCTAAGGAAGTCAAAATAAACCTAAGGAATAAACCATCTATACATAAACCCATGGGGAATCAAATAAACATCACAAGACTCTTGAAAAAATAATAATAAAACCACAAAAAATAAATTGAAAATTTAAACAACTTCACTATACCTTAGTCCCCATACCCATTCCACAGCCTATGCATTACACTCATAAGTGGTATTAGAACCAAATCCAAAAAATATATGGTATCCCGAGGTCTATCACAAGGCATGTTGTCTAAAAACTCCAATCATAATCAGCACCTAATGTTCCAAAAGTTCTAGATCCTATCTATCCATATTTTCCCAAATAACAAGACCTATGTAAAAGGGAAAAATTTCATTGATAATTTTTTTTCACAAACCAGTTCATTCTTCTATCCAAATTGACACATAACCTAACTCATGGTCTGGATCAAAGTGTGTTCCCAATCCCCATGGGTAGGAAAATAGATCTTAAGCATCAAATAACTGATATGGGAATGATGTTTCTATAAGAATAACCATCAATATTCATGTCTATTAAAATTACAACATGTACATAAAGCATCATAACAATCATTCAATAAAAATATATAAAGAGGGGAAAATGTAAGTCACAATTTTGAGTTTATAATTATGATAAAAATCAAAATATTCAGAATGTTAATAAACATAAATAAATAAATACTAGATTCCATGTGGAAGGAGGGTAGAAACTCACCATGTTACCACCATAATCACCTACCATGAAACATGTTGCTAATAAGAGTAACTGCCACTACCAAAGCTGGAATTTCCTTTACTTGAATCAGAAATAAAAAGATCTACATTAACCCATTGGATGTTTGTATGGTGTGAGATCACTTGTGTAGTAGGATCCCACCAAGTGTTTCTTTCATATCCATTATATGACAAATAAAAGTTCTAGTTCGGAAAGAAAGAAAAAAATATAATTTGAAAACATATTTTAATTTTCAAAAGGAAGGTAAAATATTGAAATATAATTGGATTTAGGTAAAATAAACACAACATAATAGCCATTGAAAATACCTAAGTAGCTAGGGTTAGTGGGGAAATATGGTCATTTTACTCTTGGTGATCGACGATGGATGTGAAGGTCTATTCTCTTCCTCTTGACAACCAAACCACATCACCATCATTGTTTTTTAGTGTTGGAACATAATCCTACTTGGTAGGGAAGGTCATTCCTAGTGTAATTTTCCTAGTCTTCCTACTTAAGTACCTTGGATTCCCATTTGATTCACTCCATTTATCAAACTATAAAAATCCCATTTTTCACAAACAAATACATCATATACCAAAAAACATCACTACCAACCATAATCACAGTGTAAAACCATTTTAGAAACCTTAGACACACCGAACACTTTGAAATAACCCTTTTCATACACACACAATTTAAAATACATTTCAAAATAGAGGAATGAAAATTTAAATAATTTAATAATGGATAAAAATTAAAAAACCTACCTTTATTCTTGAAACCACCAAAATTTAGTTGGAAAACATCATCCAAGATGAGTGGAGATCCATTGGAATAAATAACACACCACAAACATTAAAACCAAGTACAAACAATTTAGACCAAACCCACTCTTGGCCACCACATCCACCAAAGAGATGTAAAATCAAGAAAGAATGAAGAATATCCCAAAATGATAAGGGAGATTAAAATTATAGTTTCATTGAATAACCAAGATCAAATCACCCAATATATAGATTCAAGGGGGAAATGGTGAAGAGGGGAGGTGCTCTTAGGGATGATAGGGTCGAATGGATAAAATAGGGGTAAAATGGGTTAAAATTGATGAGGAAAAAAAATTATAAAATCATATTTTTTTAAAAAAATTGGGAAAGACACATGGTTTCTCCACATGGTATTCCGAACCATGTGCCAACCATATCGACCCCTCTATATCAAACTATGTTCCTTACCATGCAGGTAATCACGTACCAGTGTTTGGTCCCTAAGATTTGTTGGGGGATGGGACAAGGTTTCTAATAACCTTATGCCAATAGTGTGTCACCATATACCAAAAATACTTTCCTTTTTCAAAGGAAAATACCAAAAAAATATTGAAAAAAAAGACAAAAACTAAATGAAAAATACCTCAAAATAACACCAAAGGTGTGACAGTGTTTTAAAGAATCATTAAGATAGTTTTGGATAAAAAATATGTATTTAATCATCATTGAAAACCATTGTTAAAATACAATTTTTATACATAAAATATTCCCTTTTTTAGATAAATCATTAATGGGAATAAATAAATTAAATGGTCATCATATAAAATTATTAAGGGATATAAATGTTCTACTTAATCCGGTTTGATTTTAAAGAAGGAATTTTAGAAAATATTATAAAGAATGTATTACCCCCATAAATGTAATGGATAATAAGATATGTATATATTTAAGACATATATATATATATATATAATTTAGTATCATTTCGTAACATTAAAAATATATATAAAGTGATTTTGAGTGATAAAGGTCATAACCTAAAGAAAAAAAGGTTGGTTTAGAGAGATCCCTTACCTTAGGTTCTAGAATCATCCTGAACTAGTACTTAACATCTTGCATAGTAAAATTATACTTATTAATTACTTAATTAAGAACAATTTGTCTCAATTTATTTTTTGTTATAATTTTATTATGCTCATTTATAACCATTTCAATGCAATGGAAAGTTCAATTTTGTTGTTATGAGGGCGTTCATTTCATCGTTCAAACATATGATCACCTGTGAATAATTATTGTTTTTATTGAAAAATGGGAATATAACTAAAAAAGTAAACTAAAATGTCATTCATGTCTTTATGAAAATTTAAATAGTACCTTATATCCTTTTGTGTTATAACATAGAGATGATTCCCTTTAAATTTTTTTAATGTTATATAGTTTGTTCTTTTAGGATAGTTTACCAACCATCATGAATTGAATTTGTTTAAATTAATTAATATATTATTAAATAATTAATGAAATTTAAATATGATATAATATAATTACTATATTCATATTTAAGTATAATGTTTTTTCTATAAAAATCCTTGAAGGTTTTGGATAAAAAGGATGAATGTTGTTCATGGGGGCGGTGAACCAATCATAATATGAACAAATTTTTTGTTTTAGGAATAAAATAAGGGAGGTATAAGATGAATAATACCCCATAATTATAAAATTAATTACACTAAGGGTAATAATGTTACCATGTCTGAGTTGATGGACGACATATGGTGGTACTAGAAGATGAAACAACATGAAAGAGATTAGTCGAGAATCATACGTACTCTTTTGGTTGTCTCCTCATAAGACACCCATTAAGGCTCACTATTATGGTATTTGGATGAGACCAATAGAAATAGGACATGGGGGAGAGGATTTTAAAGGGAAATCGTTTAAAATTTATAATGATTTGATGCTTAGATTTTTTTAGGTGATGGGGTGGTGATGGGTGCTATTTGTAAGCAAATGAGAGGGGTGTTTTGGAATATTATTATAGTCGGTATAAGGGGTGGGGTACAAAGTAAATAATTTGTATATTTTATGGTTTTAAATAAGGACCACCTAAAATCATATATAAGGGTACAATAGGGGTGGGACGACTGAATTGCACCCCATGGAGAAAAAACCATTAAGTAATTTGTCATTCTAGAAATTATAGATGTTTAAAACCTTTTAAAGGTCAGTATATAAAACTAAATAATAAATATATATGTTCCCTGTAATCATGTTTTGATTAAATAATGGATTGGTAATGGAAAATGAAAAGATTACATACCCCCAATAATAGGTATATATATATATATGGAAAATATATACAGAATATATAAGAATTTCATATGAATAAAATAGATATAAAGAGAGGTGAATTGAGATAGATAATATTAATCAAGAGAAAAATAGAGTGGTTTGGGAGTTCACTTACCTTGATTATTGACTCTCCTAGTACATTAATCTAACATCCTATGATGTCATGACCTAGCTTACTCTATAAATAGTAACCATACAGGTGGAACACATTGCCTCACACACACCTACCCATATAGTAAAGGATGCAGACTAGTAGTGAGTGTCTGAAGGAGGTAAAGTGGGGAGAGTATACTCCATGGATTAGTAATACATATATTATAATAAAAAATAAATTATTGTAGGGAATGATATAATAACTAAAAAAGTAACAATAACCAGCTAACCATTTTGGTTCCCTATAATCCTACCATGCATGAACATTTTATTCCATAATTACATGAATGACGAAAATATAATATATGGTCCATAAAAAAGGGATAGACATATGAAGAAATAAATAAATAAAAGAATCCAACTCTAGAAGGAATCCTGATTATATAACCAACTGCTACTCCCATGACAATTCCTAGCCCAAAAGATATAATATCAAAGGACAATCCAATATCTTCACCTCCAACCATGACATTTTCCCGGGGTACCAAACAACAACCTACATAGGATGTGAGTATAGCTCAGTAGTGAACCATTAATGGTGTTTAATGAAAATAGAATCTATGAATATAAATTTTAATATTTTATAGGTATAATAAATATGCAAGTGACTAAATGATGTACGTATAAAACTTACTGAGATCCGGTTTCATATATGATCATTAGCTGACTATCCCTACTTTGGATAATATAGAAGGTCTCAGAGAATTTATCGTTTTATATAAATAGACATAATACTTGTAATTTATAAACAATACATCCCTATACACTAAAAATAAAATAGGGTTTTATATTAAAATTTGCATTTTCATTCCATGTTCTAAACCAAAGGGGGTGTGGATCTTCATGTCTGATAATTATCTATAAATAATATAGAGAACCATGTAAAATAAATTCCACTAATTAATGAGGAGCACCATGTCAAATAATGTCACTTAATTAATGATTAACTCTATGTCCAATAATTTCAATATAAATAATGAGAAACTCTATGTCCAATAATTTTTATATAAATAATGAGGAACACATGTCCAAAAAATTAAATATAAAAAATTAGGAAAACCATGACTAAGAATTTAAATTTAAAAATTGAGGAACACCATGTCCAAAAATTTCAATTCAAATAATGAGGAATTCCATCTCTAAAAAATTCAAATAAATTATAAGGAGAACCATGTCCATTATTTTGAACCATGAGGCTGTGGAGCATCATTTCCAACATCCCTAACCAAGGTACAATAGTAATAACTTATTAATTCATTTACTACTTAAACATAATATGAGAGAGATATCTATATATCTTTATGATTATCCATTTCCTTAATCATTTCATTAACCAAATAACATATATGTGGAAAAAGGGCCATATCAGTATATATTCCATTATCTAATTCAATTGATCCAATAAGGTTGGTCAATCATAACAATCAAACATAAGGTAAAAGTTCAAGGACCAATGGGGTTTATCTAACCCATCTAAAAATTCATTTCACTATATTTTTCAGTTCAGTTTTGAGTGAAAAATATTCGTGCATTACATTTAATAATTTGGATATGGACCAACTGTATTTCCTTTGAATTTAACAATCCATTTAGTCTAAATTAATAACTTCCCTCATTAAGAGTCATTCCAAACGCACCAAGAAGTTTTCTAGTTAATTACATGAATTTGTAATTAATGTAATATAACATGAAACACCCAAGGGGTGTCTCATATTGAGTTATTAACATCAAAAAATGTCAATAGGTCTTATAGAAGTTCTAATTCACAATGTAGAAAATTAGATTAAAAAGTTACATGTTTTAGGAGTGACACATGGAAGCTTTAGTGCATGAAAGAGTGGTAAAATATTATAAAAAGAAACAATTTAAGGTAAAAACAATTATAATACCTTCTTTATACCAATTAAGCTTCAGTCATACATTATTTGGATTTGATTCACACCAAAATTAATAAAATTAGATAAACTAGAAAAACTCCTTGAAAATAATATATATGAGATTTCATGGAAATAGAATACAAAATGGAGAAATAAATATATAAAGGAAGTAAGAGGAATCATATACTAACCAATGGTTGTCCAATGTAATTAAGGTGATCGATTCAGAGATCGAATTAAGAGAAAATGTGAAATACTAAAGGAGGAGGAGTGAAGAGCTTCCACAAATTGGATACTATGGAAATGGACAAGGAGAAAGGAGTGGATTGTTGTTAAATAAAATTGTGGAAAAAGTTAAATTCCAAAACTTATAATGAGTCAAATGTTTTTCCACATGGTTTCTCAAACCATGTGCCAAGCATGAGAGTCTTACTGTCCATACAGCACACACCTCCCACAGTTCCAACACTTGGTTAAACAAGATACGGTCCAACCACGTGGGTTCCTTTTTACCTATGCCCCAAAATTCATATTTATATGGTTTATTTTTCATGTTTAAATCAAATAGTGTCCCTATAGAAAATAGGATACACTGTTTGGCAGCATGGTTAGTACTAATTGTGTGCCCACCTAGATCTTAGGGCTGTCTCTCTTGAAAACGAGTTTTAAATCCCAATGCTTTTGAAAGCCATTATGACTATAAAGAAACCTTAAATACCTTAAAACCCATCCAAAAAAAAACTCTTCAAAGTGTTAAAACTACTAAAATTTATTTTTAAATAAAAAATTATGATTTATCCCATCCACTAAATGAAAAATTCAAAAACATTAGAAAACTTCAGCCTCTTCAAAACATAGGATATTACATCCTCTACACGTTGGAACTTATCATCCCTGAGAATCCTTGGTTGAAAATTAAAACATAATCTAACCTATTTGGTCCATGAATTTCCAACTAAAAACTTCATTTTATGTTTCTAAGGCCTAATTCCCCCTGATGCAACTTTAAACATATGGTACATATGCCACTACTACCCGAGCCAATGCTAGTATCTGCCGAAAAACACTATGATGGTGTTTATTCAAGCCTAAATAACCTGAAACATGACCATTTTATCATATCTTTCATTAGTTAGTCTGTGGAACTTCCCAAAATTGGTTCTAGTTTCAATGAACACTTGTAATCCATAGTACATCTACCATTAGTGTGGCTTACTGGAGAATGCCTCTGGTTTCCTAATGATGCTACTAGCATGACTTTAAACTTGGTAAAACTGATCAAAAAATGGGGACACTACCACCAATCCATGATTTAATCTCACAATCATATTCCAATCAACTAGTCTATCATGATTGTTCCAACGTTTCCTTGAAAATATCCTACTTATGTTTACACTACACACATCTCAATATGCAATATGCATGATGCAGTTCCTCATTGACTTTATATAACTATTTGATGAAAATAATGTCGAACAACATTTGGAAGACTCTTTCTAAAAATTCTCAGCTTCAACAGCCAATGTGTGAAAAACCTGATCCAAATCATTTATACCAAGATGTACTGAGATCATTCTAAGCGCACTCAAAAAATACTGTACCCAAATTTTGGTGGTGTCTCATTATCGGACCATCCTTTGTTCATTACTAGCATCATTCCAAAATCTTATCACCAATGAACACCTAATCCAAAACCCTTGAACCATCATGTGCCATCTTTCGACTCACACCCACATTCAAACTCCACACACGACCAAATTCTAACTTGTACCTAGAATTTATCAATAATTCCCTCCGTACATGATTCTATTTATCTAATTGAGAATGAGAGAAAAAATTACAATCACATGATAGATCTCAAGGTATCATTATGGTTATTATAATAAGGTTTCACTACAAAGAATAACATATTACTCCTAAAGCACAACAACTAATGATTCCATCTATCAAACCAGAAAAGTTGTTTATTTTAACTCGGTGTATAGTTGACCCATCTCAGCATAATATGGATTATATCAAGATATAGGAAATTATAATATTCAATTAAGAGTACACTAAGATTCCATCACCAGGTCTGTATCGGTCAACCTAATCCATGTTCACATCAAACTATGATATAATTTTATTTAACAAACTCTTGACACCACATATCACGATGATGTGTCTCCAAGGAAAAGCATGGGTCAACTGCTTCCTGGTGTCCAAATTATTTCCCAAATTGAACTCATCACCCATTCCTATAAAGTGAATATCAGTATTCCCTAAAAAAAGTTTCAATCAGAGCTTAAGGAACACCCATCATATCAAAAAATGATGTTTCTATAATGTATTCCATCCTACCAAATTTAAATTCATGAGGAGAATAGTCAAACCTTATTTGGATTACTTCTTTCAAAAAAGATCAGTGGCACCTACCAATGTATTGTCACTAATTGATCAGGATACCCTTATCAAGAGAGGAATCGCATGATCATTCAAGAGTACCCACTAAATTTAAACCCTGAATCTTAGTGTTTATCAATGGTTTTTTCTCATCCAACCACTCCACCACAATTCTTACTTATAAGAATAGGCACATATTGACCCACCACATCACTCAAATTGCTCACACACCTCATGCATGAATCTATCCAATATATATGGTTCAAACCTAAAGCCGTGTTTTATATTGATCATAATCTCAAGGAATATAAAACATGAACTTAATAACCTCATGATATTCTATATTTGATTTTTCCCATTCAAAAATGGTCCACTATGGTCGTGTTCCCACCACCTAGAATGATATGCTATTCATGAACGACATGATGCACCCACCTCAGAAATGTCTTATTTTTCATCCACTGAAAACAAAACATATTCCATATAACATGCTCCATCCACCATCGAACACTGATCATGGATGTGGAAAACACACATATACCAAATGATAAGATAAAATATATGTAAAACCAATTTCCTAAAAGTCCACTAGACCATGTCCAATCCTAGACGCACACATAATTATCCTCCCACTATTAGAAAATATATATATACCTATGGACATATACCAGTGATTTTTAAAAAAATATTGGTATTGGTGGTCCTATACCAATGGTTAATAAAAAACTATTGGGACTGGGATTTTATGTCAATCCCATCCCAATGGTTTTAAAAAACCATTGGGATGGGTATGTCTACCCCAATGGGTTTATAAAATAGTAATTATAAGGAAGGATATACCAATGATTTTTAAAAACCATTGGTATAGGCTTTACACAAGTACCAGCCACATTAGCTACCCTCTCCTCCCATTGCACTTTCATCCAGAACCCTATAATAATTCAACTTTCTAGTTTATTCCCCGCCCATTATGATTTCTCCTCTCGTCATTTTTTAATTCCATTATTCTTAAATATTAAATTTGAAACTTCAAAATCATTATAGTATAATATAACCCATGAATTTTATTTTTATTATAGGTATAAACCACCATGGTATATTCCTTTTTGTGTTTTCATTTAATTTCTTTTGATATTTTTAAATCTTCTTGTGGCTGTTCAAACAAGGTTTTTACAAACTGGTATTGATGGAGAATTTGTTAATTTCTAGTTTTTCAATATTTATTTTTCTTGTTTTATCTATGAATTAATTCCATATATATAATTGTAGATTATTATTGGAATATTTTCCAAGCTCAAAACCTCAAGGGGACTTATTTAATGATGGGTTGATCACTATAATTATTAGCCTTACATTTTTGAAATGTAGAACCTAATTTGACTCTCTATGATAGTTTTTCACTTATCAATTTTTATTTATAGTTTTGAACTGATATGTGAAAATGGATTCACTTTAACATCCCTTAATATGAGATAGTTTTCTCCCTATAATTATCTAACATGACTATATTTTTTCCCTTTTCTATAGTTTTTCACTAATCCTTGTTGAAGGGGAGAGTCACTAAAGAAAATTTATATAAGTCCTTTATTCCCCATCAGTTTATTCACTCAATTAAACCTCATTTAAATAACACCCCTATGTATTTATATTTCCTAAGTAAAATAATAAATATTAATCCTTAACCTGTGATGGACGAGGAATGAAGATAATGATCACGTTCCACTATGGATTTGGCACATTATTTGATTCAACTCTATACATAAAATCATAAAATATGAAATTAATTATTTTTGAAAGGGTTAAATTGAAAAACATGATGATAAAAAACATATAAAAATCAATATAAAAGTATGTATAATACTAAGGGGCTGGATTAAATGACCACTCATCTTATAAGTGAAGTAATTCCATATTCAAGCACCACCTCGTCATTGATTTTTAGGCTTGTATAGGTGTACTGGTTATTTACCACACACACGGGGCCCTATATCATTCCAAGAGCTTCAAAAAAACTAATTATATAATTTATAATAACTAATCAATATATTTTAAATTGTAGTAACTACTAATTAATTCACCGAGTGACCATAGTACACTGAAATTTTGACTAACCACCTGGGGATGGTCTATAAAAAACCTTCTGAACTATCCTGGGAAAATTCCCTATCACTCAAAACCAAAAAAATAATCACTTTAATTATGTTTAAGTTAATACCCATAGAAAAAAATTAGTCCACATACCAAAAATGGATTCTCACTATTCCCGAACACAATAGAGGAATATTGTACCAAATAAATGTAACGTCTATATCATTAAGAATTATTTGTTGAAACTTATATACTACCCAATCCATAATCCATATGGAACAATGAATTCAATGTGTGGGATTTACACCAATAATACCTCAAAACTCATTGGTTTCACACTTTTATGCAACTCAATATAAAATCAAGTTCCATTCTCTAACAGTCACATGAAACTGAACCTAGGATCACTCTATTAAACTAAAAACCATGATCCCCATTAATTTTAGTCCTATATAAATAAAAATTACTCCAATATAATCTTAAAAACTGGATCTACCACTCATGAAAAATTATACCATGTGCACACCCAATGCCCTGGAAAAATTCCATAATCCACAATATCAATCTAACCTTTCTCCACTTTAGATTTTCCCATTTAGATTCATCATCGACCATTCCATTAAAATCCACTAAATAAAAAGTCTACAGGGATATGAATAGAAACCATCCTTCCCTAAAAAATGTTATTGGTACCAATTCACTTCAACTGATGGTGAATTACTAATATAAATCCAAGGAATAATCATCCCTAAAACATATATAGAGGAACCTTGTTTTCAATTATCTCTAGGGAAGGATGTATTCACTTCATCATCCCTCAACATGATAAACAACTAATAATTTATTTATCTAGACTAACTTCATACATTATGTGTGTTGTAGAACATGGTTACCAAGAAATAGAAACATTGTATACATGAATTTATATAATAATAATAACATTATTTGAAAAGTTAATATAATAAGAGAAAAAAAAACAATTATAAACGATTTTTTTATTCTGTATAGTGATTACACATTGATATAATTTAATTTAATATCATGGTTTTATATTTATAGTATTTTATATTATATATATATATATAATTTTATTGTATTTTATATTATGATTCTCATATATACTAGTGTGTCAGTTATAGTTTCATTTAAAGTGAACAATTCTCATTTCCTTTAATATATTTTCGATTTAAATTCAATATTATTTAAATTATTTTTCTAAATAATAGATAAACTTTATTTTATAGAATTTATAGTTTTTTTTGTATAAAAATGATTAGATCTAAATTGATTTTCAAAAAACGTTGTAGGTATTTTTAAATGTTGGATTTAACAATGCTTTAATTACTGGTCACTTACACTGGTCATGTTATAATTGTGTTGGAAGACCTTGATTATTTCATTAATATTTTAGAAACCATATAAAAACATTTGTCTTAAAAAAAATAATGTCTGGTATCATAATAGGGTGAAAATGAAATCTCACAATTTTTACGATCTAAATGAGAGGATGAATTAGAGAATTTATTAGATGACCAGTTTATATTTATTAATCACTATGAAAAAGAAAGGATTTAGACCCAATAATACTTTTATATGATAAAAAACTATAAATGTAACGAAATTTATGATGTTTACAGGGTGAAAAAAATTTAATGATGCTGCTACGACTCCTTATAATGGCATTATGGTGAAATGAAAAAGCTAGATTTTTTAATCATAATGTTTCATGAAAAAACCATTTATGATATTTCAAATACCTCCATAGATTATTTTACTATCTTTTTGAACTAATTAATTCTGGATGATGTAGATATTACCTTGAAACAATATATGGCATGGAAGTTAGTTAACGAACATGGATTTTCTAAACCCAAAATTCATGATTGCTTAAAAGATTTCATCTTAATCTGGGAGAATACTAAAAATGAAATAATTGTATAAAATGTGACACATCCCAATGGAATAAAATTATTAATGGAACACTATCCCATGTTCCATAAAATAAAATGTAGAATTTTCCATTAATTTTGATACTCTAGAATATTTTCGTGACTGATAAAATATCAATAAATATGTGATGGTATGATACTAATGGAAAGAAGGAAAATGATTTTTTTATTCATCATATAGATGGATTTCTATTGCGTATATTTTATATATCACTTCTAATTTCATGTATGTAACCCTTTATTTGTGATCTTTATGTATTTAATGTGTTTGGTAGAATTTTGGGATTGTTTGAAGGAATTTTGAAATGTTTTTATGGATTTTTGGTAGGTGTAAAATTTGAGATTAGTTAGTAGAAATCATTCCACAACATATAGAAACTGTGAAAAGGAAAATAGTGGGCTCTAGGTAGGCGTATGTTTAGGCACATTTTTTTCCAAACTGTGTGGCCACCCAGGAGTAACCATACAAATTGTAACACAGGAAAAAAATCATTGGCACACAGTTGTCTAACAATGCGACGCACCCGTGTAAAGGGTGTTTGGAGGTTGTTGTTTCCACATGGTTTGCACATGGTTTGTCTAACTGTGAACCTCAACCATTCATAGTTAAAAAGTTAGATCCTGAAAAAGTGGATCTCAATTATAGTTACTACTAAACCTCTAATTTTTCACTTATTTCTTCGATTACATTATTTTTTATCCTTTTAAAGGTTGTGGAGACTCTCACATTCAATTTGAGATCAATCTGTTAGAAAATCGTAGTGCATTGAAGGCCAAATTTTTTGGTAAGTCTTTGTTCATGGTTATTTCCCTATGATATCTTTGTCTTACCTCTATTGTTTTCATATATCTAGTTTTTTGGGAGATAGATTTGTGATATTGGATCCCAATCTTGTTGATGTATAACTGTGTTGATATTAGGGAACAAGAGCTAACATGGGGTTTTCAATATTCATCCCTATTTTGTTGATGAATTCATGATGTTCATCATTTTAACCATATTTTCTAATGTTCGTAACTTCACTCTCAACTCCACTTATGAGAACTTAAAGGATTAGTTAGAAATTGTATATATTTCATGAAATTTATTGTAAATGTTTTTGTAAATCTTGGTAGAAACCTTCTTTATTTATGGTCCCCCCATCAAAATGGTTTCCCAAGTGATGGTTTGGTAAAAGGATGACTCCCAAATCAAGAGTATATTTTGGTTAATGGTTTCAAGTGTGGTTGGATGTGTGGATATATGAACTCGAATGAGTATTCCAAAATGAAAGTTTGAGAATTGGTTTAAAAGAGTTATTTTATTTCATTCCTTGAAAACTATTTTTATGTAAATTGTTTAATATTCTGATACAAACTATTTTACATTGTTCCATATAAATTGTTTTATATAATTTTTTAACTTGTTCTATCCTAGTGGTGTGAGTAGGTAAGTCATTTGGATAAAACAAACTGAGTTTCATTACTCACCACCATATTAGGCACATGTTTTGCTTTTTTGATTTTTTTTATCAAAAAACCATTAATGGAAATGCGTCACATTTCTATGGTGAAGCTTCATGATACTTGGGCATGGATTGTGGAGTTGGAGCTTAGAGCATGTTAGGAATTTTTTCTAGTGTCTTTGTATTATTTTAGCTTTGTTAGTTTTGTATTTAGCTTTATATTTTTATATTGGTCTTGGTTTCTTCTTGGTATTCTAGAATAGTTGTTTTATTGTTATACTTTTGATTTTTATACACTAGTTTCAAGCATCATTTAAAGTAATTTGGGTTATTGTATGTTGGTTTTGGTTGTTTTATTTTCAAAGGGAAAATCATCTCCCATATATTAATAAATCCTGTGGAATTTATTTCCAACCTTTGGGATCTTGGGTTTGTTTCCTAAGGCCAATTAATATCATTTCTTTTTCTAAAGACAATGACAAGGTTTAGGATGTTACAGATGGTATTAGTCTTGGTCGGTCCGTTTTTTTTGGGAAAAATGGTATTGGTATATTAGTCTCGACGTTTAAAATTATTCTCATTTAGTTCTTCAGTTGGGATGTAAGAAGGAGTAGGATTGTTGAATCTTCAAATTTGGTGCAAAAAAAGCCATGGATAACCTAATTGCGATGTACCTCATGTTACTAGGGAGTTGGGTAAATAATTATCTTGGTGACACTTATAAAAGTTCTATATCCTTAAAATGGGTTTATCTAATGAAAAGAGAATGACATGCATTGATAGAAATGACTTCCCACTAGGAGTGAATATTTCATTTTGAGTAATGATTTATTATTTTGTGAAAACATGTTTATTTTTGAAAAATTTTAAAATTGATTACAAATGTAAGATTTTTAAAAGGCATGGTAGCGGTATTTTAAATATGGTTTTGTTTTAAAAAACATAGTGAAATTTTCAAAAATGGTTTGAAGAGGAAAAACTGTTACGTTTTGGGAAAATATTATTGTGATATTCTTGATTTGGTAAATTAGTAATTTTTAATAATTTAGTTTCTAGTGAGTGATACTTATAGAATTTTTTGTTATAGAAAATGGAACCTAGCAGGCATCTTTGAAACAAACCAGAAGGGGCTGCTAAGAATGTGGTTGCGCATGAGCTATAGGTCAACCAATAGTTGGTTCAAAGTTATGGATAAAGGGAACCTAGGTGATGAACCAAGGAAAATGGATCATTCTATTTAGTTCTAGAAGTATAATTCACCCATCTTTAGAGGTGATTCAGAATTAAAGAAGGTAGAGGTTTGGATAAATAGGATGAATCGAATCTTTGATTTCCATGGCACACCAATAGAGCTGAATGTCATGTTGGAAATGTATATGTTAGAGGATAATGGATTCCGTTGGTGGGGTTTAATAGTCCATGCTAAATTTGAACAAGGAATTACATGGGAGGATTTTGAAGAATTGTTCAACAAGAAATTCAATCCTCATATGTTCAGGATTTCATGAATGATTTTTTTTTCAGTTTGAGGAAGGAGAATCTCTCAGTGAAATGGTATGTATCTAAATTTATGAATTTAGTCAACTTTGTGCATGAAGTTTCTACTGTTGCGTCCTTAAAGGAACTCATTTTTGAATTGGGTAATATGTAATATATTCTCTTGAAGATTTCCATGCTTTCTATAATGAATTATAAAGAGATGGTAAATAGAGAGATGGTGGTACATAGGGACATCTCAAGTGCTATGGGTGGATCGAGCACGTTGATACCTATGGGAAACAGTGGGAACTCTAATGCTAGGAACAAATGTAAGAGGTACACCTAGTTACAAGATAGTGGGATGGATCAAAATTAGATGTCTTGATTGAGGAAAATTCATCTAAAACCTAAAAGAAATCTGGGATGTTTCTAATGTAGTTCCTTGGACCACATGAAGTGAGATTCTACGACACCGACTAGAGTATGCCACAATTGAAACTATATTGGGAATCATCATTAATATTGTTGCATTTATCTAAGGTCAAATTTTTGGGAAACATCCCCTGTTTCTATGATGTCATTTTCATATACAGAATGAGAGAATAAGAATACCTCTCATTAGTAGAGCTGAGCTAGCCATGGTGATTTTTTGGAATACCGTGATTACTTAGTAAGGGAAATCCCAATAGGGAATTAATGAAAAAAGTGTATGGAGTAAGAGATTATATGGTCACAAGAAAGTGATTTTGGATGATCAATATGGACCCTCAAGGGTGATTGGTATTATTATTTTTAATTCTACCCTAATGAATGCTTTTCTTATATGGGTGCATCGCATTTTTTATTGCTTCTTGTGATGTTGATTTTCTAGATTTTTATATTGAGATGATTCCTTCTATTTTAAAACATCAAACTTCTTTTGGTCAATGAGAATTTCAAGCCACCATGTGAAAAGAATGTTCTATAACAATTTTTGGAGAAGCATTGATATGGGATTTCATTATACTTTAGATAAATGTATATGATGTAATCCTAGGTATGGATTGGTTGTCAATGTTCAAGGATCACATTGATTATTATACCTGAATTTTATGTTTTACAACTGAGGATGGTGTTGACCATATCTTTAAAGGAGATCGAAATGTAATGGTAGGTGCAATGGGATTGTTATAACCAATAGTTAGAGAGATCTCATACTAGTTTGTAGCATTGAATTTGACACCAATGGAAGATATCGAGAATAGTAGTTTTCCAGAGGGTTTTGATCAGTTTTTGAATGTTTTTCCCAATAATATCTAAATGTTTCCACCCACAAGAGAAGTGGAGTTTATAATTCATATCATTTAGGGGACTAGTACTATTTCCATTCTGTCTTACCATATGTAACCAACCAAGTTAAGGTAATTGAATATGTAGTTAGAAGAGCTAGAAATTAAAGGGTTCATTATGCCGAGTGTGTCTTAGTGGGAAGCATCAGTCTGATTGTGAAAAAGGATGATGGAACTCATTAACTACATATATATTATCATAAGCTTAATCAAGTTATGATAAAGAATTTTTATCCACTTCCATGAATTTATGATCTATTTGATAAATTTTGTGGAGCCCAAAGGTTCTCAAAAATTGAATTTGGATCTAGGTATCACCAATTGCTAGTTCAGAAAGAATATATTCAAAAGGTAGATTTTAGGAGTAGATGAGGTCATTATGAGTTTTTGGGGGTGCCTTTTGGTATTACGAATACACCATCAATATTTTTGAAATTATTAAATAATATATTTTTTATAGATATCTGGATTATATTGTGGTAGTGTTTATGGATGACAGATTGGTGTAGTCATAGACAATGGATGAGCATGAGAAAGACATACTGACAGTGTTGGGAATTTTGGGGGATCATCATTTGTTTGAAAAATTATCGAAGATTGATTTTTGGATATAGTAGGTATGTTTATATTATATATAATATATGAAAGAGGTGTTCCTATGGTTCTATAAAATATAGAGGTTGTTAAGTCTTGGAGACCTCCATAGAATGTCCTTGAGATACGTAGTTTCCATGTTCTGTATTTTTTTATTACTGATGTTTTATATGGGACCTTTGACCACCAGATTCACCAATGATAATTTTGATAAGGGATAATGATCCATTACAATGGAATGCGTAATTTTAGAAGTCTTTTCAAGAGCATAAAGTTAACCCTACATCAACACCAATCATGAGTATTCTCAAATTAGGAAGGGGTGTTTGGTGTATTGTGGTGCTTCAGGATCTGGGTTGGGATGTGTTCTCATGTAGAGAGATCATGTTGTTGCTTATGGCTCATGGTAGTTATGGTTTCATGAGAAGAACTACCCAACACATTCTTTAGAGTTATGTAATGTAGTCCATTCTATGAATACATGGAATCATTACCCATTTGGTGATAACTTTACAGTGTTTATGGATCATCATATATTAAAAATAGATTTCTCACAAACGGATTTGAATTTTAGAAAAGGAATATGGATGGAGTATCTCCAAATGCTTGATATTAACTTGATGTATACACCGAGTAAAGGCATTTATGTGGTGGAAACATTAAATAGAAAGTCATATGCTCTGTTTTAATAAAAAGTCTTGATATCAATGGTAGTTGATGTAGGTGACAACTGAAATTCACTTGGATTGCGAAGACTGAGGTACTGTAGTTATTTTCCTTTTAGTTTCTTTTTTTCCTGATTTTCCGGAGAAGATTAAAGAGGCACAAACATATAATTTAGAAAGTGTTACTATGAGGATAAAAATGAATGTTGGGGACACCATTTAGGGGTGTAAGTTGGATGGGAGTTTAGTTTTGTGGTTTATAAATCTAATTGTTGTACCTATGGATTATAAGGATCAAAATATTCATGAATAAAATAACTAAATATGGGTTATACGTCTTGTAATATAGTATATGTATAATGCATTGAAATTATAGTTTCGGTGGGTCAGAATGAAAAATAAAGTGTCTATGTTTATTTCCAGATGCCTCACCTTTCAACAAGTTAAGGAAGAGAATCAATAACCAGATGGTATGTTTCATTTTTACCTATTACTAATTGGAAATGGGAGTATATATCCATGTATTTTGTGAAAGGTATCCCATGAATGGTTTGGAAATATGATTCCATATGGGTGATAGTGGATCGAATCATAATATTATATCATTTCATCCGTATTCTTGAATCTTATACAATAAATTACTTGTCTAAAATCTATATCTAAGAAGATGTAAAGAAGAATGAAGAACCAATTTTGATAGTATCTAATAAAGATCCAAGTTTTATCTCTCATTTATTGAAATAATTATAGAAATTCCTTGTAATTTCTTTACTGTGAGTATGAAATATCATCCTCAGATGAACAAAAAATACAAAAAGATGATATAAAAATTTGAAGAAACGATTTGAGCTTGTGCAATGGATTTCAGTGGCTCATGGGAGGATCAAGTACCATTATTGGAGTTCTCATATTAAAATAGTTATCCACCCTCAATACATATGGATCTTTTTGAAGCATTGTATGGGCTTTATTGTCATTATCCACTTTGTTTTATGGAAACAAGTTATACTTCACTAGTTGGGGTAAGCCTTGTATAAGAGATAATAGAGTGAATCCAATTGATCCAGAATAGAATGGAGAAGGCTCAATGTTTTATGAAATCATATGTGGATAATAATCTATGGTTATTTTCATTCTAGGTGAGTGATCTTGTGTTCTTAAGAATCTATTCAAGGATTGGGAATTGTTGTTTTGGGAATCAGGGAATGTTATATCCTCGATACATATGCCCTTTTGAGATACTTGAATGGGTTATTAAGGTGGGATATCAATTAGATTCTCCACCATGGTTCTATAAAGTGCATAATGTAATTCATGCACCCCATTTGAAAAAGTATCATCCTGATTATGACCATGTTATTTGATGGGATCATATTGACCTAGAGCCAGATGCTTTGTTGGTTCATGTGGTAGTGATGTTTTTGGATAGGTAATAAAAATTCTAACAAGAAAAAATAATCTGTTTAGTATGATTTTTTTCCAACATGATAGGATTAATAAAGGATCATTGGAATGGGAGAAATAAGTGGTTGATCAATGTCCTAAACTCTTTTAAGAAAATAGTGGGTTTTTACTTTCTGAAGACCAAAATTCCAATGGTGAGGAGAATGCTGCACACCTAGTTTCTAGTAAGTAAGCCTTTGATTATGGGTTTTATGTAAATAAAGTGCTAGGGTAATTTGTTGTAGGGATTAGTGGAATTTTGAAATATTTTTTTCTGGAATTTTTTGGGCTGCACGGTTTGATCATTTTTAGTCGAACCATGTAACACCTTCCAGAAATAATGAAAAGGTAGATAGTGGGATCTAGGTTGGTGCATGATTAGGCACAAAGTTTTTAGAAACCATGTGGCCACTCAGGAGTAACCATAAAAATTGGAATAAAGGGAAAAATGATTGGTGCACTATTTTTATAACCATGTGAGCCAACCATGCGAAGGGCTCTTGATGGCAGTGGATGACAAATTTTTTTTCCATCTGTGCACCCCAACCATGCACTGTTAAAAAGTTAGATCCTTTAAAACTGTATCTCACATATATTTACTCTTAAAACTCTCATTATACAATTATTTGGACCCTAAATTATTTTTCAATCCTCTAAGAGTCTTTGGAGACTCTCCCCATAAATTTGGGTGCTATTCACTGGAAAATCATGGTGTTTTGAATACTGGATTGCTCGGTAAGCCTTTATTCTTGGTTTTGTTAAATAGATATCATTAAATTCACTCTCTTTTATTCATATGTATAATATGTTGAGGATATATATATATGTGATAGTTTATTCCAATAATTATGAGATAATGGTGTGTTGATGTCAGGTAACAAGAACTAAGACAGGTTATTGGAGATTCAACCTGGTTTTGTCCAAAAAATTATTCCGTCAATTATTTCTGCCGTAGTTTCCAATGTTTATGGATTCACTCTCAAATCCTATTACTAGATCCTAAAGTCTTAGTTTAAATTTGATTTAATTTCTTGAAATTTATTGTGAAATTTTTGTGAAGATATTGTTAGAAACCTTCTTTAGTGATAGTTTTCAAAATTGTGGAATTTTTGTGAAAAATGTTGGTTGAATGATTTTATAAAAAATGATTCTAAAACTATGGTTCGGTTTTATAAATAGAAAAAGTTTCATTGTATGGTTTTAAATAAAAATATTTTTTTATTGAAATCGTTTGTCACAATTTTTTTTCATTACTTTTTTCACAAATGGTTTTTGTGTGTTCATTGCATTTGGGATGGATAATGGCATGAAGTCCCCTCATCAAAAAATGAGACAGATAAGGGTGTAAAGTTACCTCATCAAAATGGATCACCAAGTAATGACTTGGTGAATGGATAACTCACCACTCTTGAGTATAGGATGATTGATGGTTTCATACATGTTTGAATGTGTTGATATGTGTAATGGAATTGGTATGCTAAAATGGATGTTTAGGAAATGGATTTAAAGAGTGGTTTTGTTTCTTCTATGATAACTATTTTAGTATACCAATTATTTCATATTCTAATACAGACTATTTTAAAGATTTATATATAATATTTTTATATAAATGTTCTAACTTGTTCAATACTAGTGTCATGATTAGAGAATTAATTTGGGGAAAACCTACTTTGTTTCATTACTCACCCTATACTTTTTAACATTGGTGATTTTGTAGATGTTGTTTATCAGGACACAGGTAAAGGTGAGGTATCAAATTTATTTTTTTAAGCTTCATGATACTTGGGCATAGATTGGGGAGTCAGGGATCTGAAGACGTTGGGAGTTACTTTGTTGGTGTCTTTTGAGTCTTTGATATTTGTTAGTTTTATCTTCCACATTGTATTTTGATGATGGTCTTGGTTTCTACTTGGTAGTCTGGTATAATAGTTTTTTTTATAATTTTGAGTTATATATACTAGATTCATGCATGATTTATATTATTTTTAGTAATGGTATGTTGGTTGTGGTTGTTTAATTTTTGAAGGGAAATTCATCCCTCATTTGTTAAGGAATACCTTGTCATTTATTTCCAGACATTTTCATCTTGGAGATATTTCCTAAGGCCATGTAATATCCACCCACCTTTGTAAGACAATGTGGATGGACGAGTTGTTACCTTTGATGCTCAATATCCTAATTTTGTAGCTGATGTGCATAATGTGAGGTTGGGTCTATCATGTGATGGTTTTAATATGTGTGAGAATTTGCTTAATTCACACATCACATGGCCGGTTTTCATACACAATTATAACATTCCTCCATAGATGTGTATGATAAAACCATTCACTTTCAGAAGTATACTTCCATTTGAACCTTCATACCTTAGTAATGATATTGATTTATAAATTCAATGTTTAATAAATGAGTTGAAGAATATTTTGAATTTGGATGTTCTCACATAGAATGCATGTTCAAAAGACATATTTCAGATTCATACTTCACTTATATGGAAGATAAATGATTTTATGCTTACGCAATGATGTTTCGATGAATTGAAAAGTGAAAACTATTATTACCTATTTTTATGAAGAATAAAATATCTAGAATAGTCAATTATCTTCATGGTTTCAGTTTTATGGGAAATTGATGATTATTTCCAATGTATCATCCATATAAGAATAATCATCAATGGTTTGATAATACCATGGATATGGACAATCAACTGTAGTATCTTTCTAGAACATATTTTTTTAATGAATTGTAAGATTTTAGTTTTTCATTTGGGAAGGGTCAGATAAAATCTAAAAAAAGAATAATGTTTCTATTGAAACCAATTAGAATTGGAAGAAGAAATGTATCTTCTTTGAGTTATCTTTTTGGTCACCCAACTTGTTACATAATTTCATAGATGTAATAAACATTATAAAAAAATATTTTAAATGTTTCATTAAATTGTTCTAAATGTAATGAGAAAAAAATGATTTATAGGAAATGTGTGACTTAGTGGATTAGGATATCAGACTCGAATTTAATCTTGTGATTATTAGTGAAATAAATGGTTATTACCATGTTATTGTTTAGTAATAATACATATAATAAAAATTAAATTTCTGAATGAAATTGAGTGTATTAATGTTCTTTATATCTATTCAAGAATCATGTAGAAATGGGTCAATTGAAGAGTGTTGAAGCAAAAATATTTAAGGAATCATGATTATCATATCTTTATACATGAGTTAATTCCAATAGTAATATACTCTCTGATAATGTAAGGGTGGAATTTATTTTTTTGTTACATTTTATATAGGTATTTGTGCTAAGGATTTTCTAAGTCTCTATTTCAAAAAATATTGGAAGATCCACCATTAATTTTGTGTGAGTTAGATAATTTTTTTCCTCCATCATTTTATGATGCATGATGCATCTAATTATCCATCTTCTAATCAAAATACTTCATAGAGGACCTATTGCTTTATGTTATGTGTATCAAATAGAAAGAAATATGTAAAAATTGAATTTTTATTTATGGAATAGGAATCATCCTCAAGGTTCTATTATAAATGGTTACCCAACTAAATAATGTATGGATTTCTATTCAATGTATTTTTTGGATGTGACTGCAAGATAGAATAGTCCAATCAGAAATGATGTAGATAAGTATGATAAAATTGATCCCTATTTTTTATCCTTCACCAAACATGGGGAATTCCTGAATTATATACATTTACTACATTAATCCTTAAAGAGTGGGAGGTGGCACATCACACAATTTTCTACCTATGATTTGTTATATAAATACCTCATGTAAGTAAATTGAACACATATATGTTATCTCATTAATTTTAATTGTACATTTATGTTAGACTATTTCTACTGTTTACTTTAGGGAACATAAGAAATTATAAATAGAAATTGTTTTTCTTTATTTTGAGAAGGATAAATTCTTTTCATAGAAAATATTTTTCTTTTTTGTTGTAATTGAACATAGACGTATTTTTTGTAATAAATTAATGTAATTAATATTTAGTTAATTTTAATATTCCTTTATATTTTAGGTATCAATTTTTTAAGATAACTATGTATTTGAATAAATAAGAGCATTGGATTTTGGGATTAATTCTGTTTTTCATGAATGAAAATCAGTTATGATAAATGGGTACAAATTGCTTACCATTTAACGAGAAATGAACATGAAAAAACAACATGACGATGTTTTCGTAACTACCACAACGGTCTATTATGCCATTGCATCATATATTAGACCATGATTTGAAAATGCATATTATTATGATTTCATTGAGAAAATATTAATATTAGACTATTACTCTCATGGTTGAGTAATTATGATGAATTGAAAGTGGTTTTATTTGATGATGGGAAGGACACATTTATTGATGATTGTGGATTTTGAGTTATTAACATGACTCACACTGTTGCTAGTAATGAACCATATAAATTAGAATCAATGGAAAAAACAGTTTTTTTAATGGGAAAGATCATTCGTGACCTAAATATGGTTTCATTATTAAAGTAATACCAATACACATTTTTTATGATTGTGATGATGAAATTGACACCATACCTTCTCCAATTGCCCCCGATCAATTTATTAATTATGTTGAATCCAATTGTTTAGTTGTAAAATTTGATTGTGGACTTAAAGTTTTTGTAGAAAATATATAGAATCATATGTCTATGTTGTTAGTTCTTTGGTTCATCTCAACATAGGTTGTTATGGTTTGTATTATTCAAATTTCATGAATATTGATTACAAATATTTTGTATCCAACTTGACATTCATGTGTACTTTCAAAATATACTGGTTGTAGTTTTCTTTGAGTATCATTTTCTAATATTGATTTGAATTGTATAAGAACATAATAAAATAACAAAAAACTAAATTGGATAAAAATAAGATGAATTTAATTAAAATATATCTAACTAATTAAAATTAAAATCAAATCCATTGAAAATAATGACATAACCAAAAAAATAGAAAAATGACATAACCCAAAATATGAACCAAATATACTAAACCAGAAAATTGAAAAAATGACCTAATAAATTGAAAAAAAATGAACTACATGAACTAATAATAATTGAATTGGATTGAATTTAAAATCAAATAAAACTATATCATATCCATGACAAACATTCTAATGGACAAGCTGATTTTTCTATAACATGAATTTTATGTTTTGAAATTTTTCTGACTAAATATAAAATGATTTTTTTATATCAGTACATATAATTTATTTGGTTTGACAATTGGTTTACATAATTAAGTCATATACCATATTATTTTTTTACTTACACAATAGTTATGAATTTATAAGAAATTCCATATTTTTTTCAAATGAACAAAATGAAGAACATTGAAGAGATACAAAGGAAAATGATGATAGGAAGTAATTGCCACTTGAGAGAGATGAGATTATCTCATATGGTGTATTTTATGAATATTATATTTCAATTATATATATCAATAACATATAATGTCATTTTATAATTATTTTTTAAATTTTATTTAGGATCCACTACCCATGAGACAATTATTCTCCAAAGAGCCTAGTAGGAACAGTGCTCAGGCAGACGATGCGATGAATAACTTCTTATCCCACATTTTCATTAGAGCCACTCAAGATATTTAGGATTCCCATTTTTCCCACCATTTATATATGATCCTCCTAAACATTATTTAAATTGTGTGATGATTGATCATACTCCTCATCCATATTATACATTTCCACATATGCCTATGCCATATTCATTTCCATCTCCTTACTTCTCCCAATGTTTCTACATTCTTACTCCTTAAAAATCTACTCTAACACATTATATGACTCCATAGTAGACATTGGGAACTACTACTTCTGTACAGGTTAACTATCCTTCAAAGCCTAGGGATCCATCAATACCCTCTAATCAGATTTACAATAACTTATTTTCATTATAAGATGTATTGATAAAATATTTGTTTTTTTCTTTCACAAGTAGATAGTCAACTAGGAGGTGTGGGGGTGCATGATTGCGTTCAATTTATAACTTCTAAACAGAGATAATGGTTGAGTATAATGGTGAAAAATAAAGTGATCATAAAAACTGGGTGAAAATTTAGTTGTTTTATGGAGACACATTCAAAATACTCTAAAATCATTCCTGTTAGGCCACTCTCTTAGAGAAAACATGAAAATGAAGTAAAGGATAAGTATTGGGAACAAATATGGGTAATAAAAGTCTTTGTATTTAATGTTATATTATTATTTTATTTATATGGATTAAAATTTTGGTTCCAACTTTATTATAAATTTCCTGATGGTGAGGATGTGAGAAGAACATGGCTGATGGAATTTGGTGATATTTAGAGAGTAGATAAGCATGAGTTTAATAGTAGAAGGCTTACTAGAGTTGGTAAAAATTTAGAGGCCACAAATATCATGAATGATTTTTGAGTAGAACGTTATCAGGAATTTATTGCTTATTAAGAGAGTGCCTAATTCAATGTCTTAATCAAATTGAAGGTTTTGAATGAAAATTACCATTATTTTCATTAATATAATATTTTTTATTATTAAATTTTTTAGGAAAATTTAGTAAGAAATAAAAAAAAGGATGTTATAAAACACCTCTACACTTTGGGGTGGACTATGATTCAAGAACATGAGAGGAATAAGGTATGAAACTCATTTATAATTTTTAAATTTAAATAATTTATGGAAATAATTTTTTTTCAATTATTAATTATATAGATTCATTATAATTTTTTCAAAAAAACTATATTGAATAATTATATAAATTTGGATATGTTAAATATTCTCTTTATTATAGGGAAGTGTAAAATAGGTTTTAACATGGATCATTTTATTACGGAATAATATATAACCTCTTAATCATGTGTGAATCTTATATGTGTTAGTTATGATACTTTGGGAAAAGAGAGTGGGGTGCCACTTATGAGGTAACTGGAAAGTGGTTTCGGGAGAATGGTTATGATAGATTTTAATGATATCAAATAGGTCTAGACATTTTAGAATCATAAAACCAATTTGAAGATAATTTTTTATAAGAATTGAAAAGAAAAGATGAACATAAACACAAGAAACCTTTTATCCATTAAATATTAACATGGATGATTGATGATGATCAGTTAAATGTAACCAATATGTTCTAGATTTGTAAGGTAATCCACCAGATTTTAAATATTAAAATAACAATAGAATGATCTTATTTCTCTCCAAATTTATTCAAGTACCAAACACGATTCAAATGTAAACCCAAAAAATAATTATATTAAAAAAAAAACTAAAAATTAACATAAAACCATGTATGTAAAATACCTTGCACATGAATCTAAAAGTACATGAAATGAGCTATGATTTTTATACTCACATTGTATCCTAGATATATATGCCTCTAGCTATTACTTGAAACATCATTAATATATTTTTTATGTAGACGAGCTCTGTCTATATAGAGAATGAGAATGAACTCCTTAGTAGAAACCACAGAAATCCTTATTATTCAAAAGATTAAATTGTGATCATATATAATCAGTGAAAATTATAAAATGATCTAACAATATCAATTTTATCATATAATTAATGTATATTATGATAAATAAAGACACTCAAGTAAACTCATAACAACTTCAGAAAATGTCAATACCTATAAATCAATGTATACAAATGAATCTCTCTTCATCACCCCTTATGTTAAACTCATATAATCACAAAATAATATCTTAAAAAAAATGGAATCCCATATTTCATAGAACACACTCAAGAATAGTCCAAACACATTGATGTTATGTCAATTCCTTATGTCTCCTCTAACCAAAGGAATGATGCAAGTGATAAATATCCAATCACTTTCAAAATCCCAAAGTGTTACTATAAATCATTCAAACATGAATACAATTTCTATAGAAACATATCAAATTTCGAATAATACATTCCTCTTAAATAATGAAAATAATTTGTGAAATACATGAAAATTTAAGAATTACCAATTATATTTTTTTCAACAAATATAAAAACTAAGAAAGTGTTTTCACACCAAAAATTACCTTTTTTAGTATCTATATCAAAATATTCTATACATTTAATATTTTACATACATTTACCATTTTTATATTCAATTTAAACTATATTATTTTTAACTAAATAAAAACACACATCCTATAAATTCACACCGAACACATGGAATCACATATTTCTTGGGCTTAACTCAATGTTAAGACAAGCACATTGCTCTCATGTTATTATATCTCATCACTGCATAACCTTGGGAAGGCCAAAAGTGATGAAATTTAGTAAAATTACCACAATACGATAGAGTTAATGGAAACCATACATACATTACCTTAATTTCTAGAATTATATAAAACATTCATCCCAATTTCTTCCACTTGAATAGGGAAAAGAATTTGAAAAACACAAGTAGTGTCCAGATGCACCAATAACTTTTTTAAAATCAAATACACAAAATCTATAAGAATCCTCTAAATAAATCCTTTTTTATGTAGTTATCACACTTTTCATTATATTAAATATTATTCATCCATTTCTCCTTATATTAACTTTACCATATTTAATCCTAAATTCAAGAAAAACACACATCATAGAAAGTCACACTAAACTCAAAACACACAACACACATCACATAGACACATGATTAAATACACTAGTTAATTAATTATGTTTACTCTTAAACAAATATTTTCATATGAGAGTATACTCATTGTAGTGGAAATATTTTTTTAGAGAGAAACTACATAAGAAATCATCTAAATAAAAAATTAAAATCCATAAACTTATAATATTAATTTATATCACAATTATTAATACTTAATACACATAATTACTCATTTAAAAATCAATTCTAGTCCTCATTTATTCATATTAATCGTTTAATAAATGATTACATCATTTACACATTTTATTATACCGTTGTTCGATTAAATTTATCACTTTAAATATGGTTAACCATAATTACAAATCTCAAAAACACCATTAGAATGTGAATGTCACAAAAAATTATAGAATATTAATATTTAATAGAAGAACTTATTTTCCATGCCAAAAAACTCACATGACATTATATAATCATTAAATAGTGAACATATAATATATAATCAGAAGTTAAACACCAAATAAAAACAATATGTTACCAACATCAAATAATAAACACAATATTTATAGGGAAGGGGGTTATATATCCATTAAGAATAGAAGGAATCAATAATACACTAAACTAGAATCAGAGGAGAGAAGATTAGAAATTTAAAGTGACCAAAGCTCATCGCATTCTTAGAAAAATATTTTTTATTGAATCTATCACTATGATAAAAATAATGTTACCAATATATTGAAAAATTTATTTGAAATAGAAGAAAATTTAATACATGAATATTATGAGAGAAATAAAGAGTTAATGAGACTCAATGTTCATAAAAAAGAATTACAATGAGAAAAAACATGAGTTAATTTCAAAAACATGTGATAGAAAGTACACCATTTACACATGTTATTAAATCAAAACAAGAAAGTGAGTCATGAAAGATACCTTTTACATGACAAAATGCGACAAGATGATTGAAAAAAATAATTACAGATCATTAATGATCACTCACCATAAAAACAACACTATTAAAATGAAAAATCCCCACACATCAATATTATTTAGTGTTATTAATTCAACAATTACCATCTTTATCACCTTTAAACACCAATTACTCAATTTAACCCTTTAAATAAAATAGAATTATTATTAAATACCATATAATAAAATTTTGAAATAATAAATTCAATAAAATAAAACATCATAAAACATTTTATTACACATAAGGTCTCTATTAAATCACAAAACTCATTTTATTCCATAGCATAAATGATTACCTACAATATTGTTAGATAAATATATCCTAATTTCACTTGTGTTGTCATTATTAATCTATAAGAAAATCATGTTAGCACATCCCTCTTTGATTTTTTAGTTAATGTAATATCAAAAAATTAGGAAACCACTAATGTCAATTATCAGATTATACATAATACACTAGTGTAGTGAATTATAAGCTTAAAGAAGTTCGAAAACACTTACCTCAAGCTATGTTACTATTACTAACAAGTATTAGAAGCCTAATTACCATTGAAATTACCCAATATATAAAATCCACTAATAACTAAAAGATAATTAGAATTAAAACATAAAATAAACTAAACCTTTTTTTCTTTTACCTAAACCATATTGAAACCAATATAAACACCATTTCAATATAAAAAACATATATTAATCATAATATTACATAAAATATGAATTCTAAATACACTCATGTTGACTAAAAATTAACATTATTTAATAGAAAAATAAATATAATTCATTCACGCGTCGTACTAACAAAAACAAACACAAATACTTACAATATTCTTTCATCAATATCCATTAATGTAAAAGATACCTAACTTTTCCCTATTTTAACCCATTTCCAAATAAAATCCTAAAAACAAAGAAAAAACTAAATAGAAACACATCTTTCATACATTTTACATTTCCGTTTTACTATATTATACAAGTATTTAATCTTGATTAGTTTTTTTTCAACAAATACATTCAATTTACATTATTTTATAATTACATTGCCGTTGTATTCTTGAAATAATATATAAAAACAATAATTATTATCTTCCACTTTTGGTTAATTTATCAACCCATTATTTTATCAGATTTTAAATTCTCCAAATTTATTATACAATTTTTTGTTAACTAACTCATATCATACTATCACAAAGTAATAAATTATTATATAAAATCATATTGCATCATAGTGTATATAAATTTTATTTTATATTCAAAATTGATTATTAATAACGTATTTTTAATGATAGATTTATACATTCATTATCATTATATATGGAGGTTTGGAATATAGAAGGATGTGTTCCTCAAGGAAAATTGTTTTACTCAAGATGAAAGAAGAAAGATGGAAGTGCAATAAACAAAAAATACAACTGCAAATTTTAAGTTTTATATTATTGATTTCAAATTTTAATAGATATTTTATAACTAAATATTCCATTTATATTCATAATATTGTAAATTGGTGGCCCTTAATGAGTAGGAAGTTGACAACGTTTTTCCAAATGATCATTTACATCGGGTTTTGGGAGATGAGCGTCATGGAAGAGTAAGTTGTCAACCAAGGAAGAGTATTATCCTGACAAGAAATTGGTCCACTTCATATGATAGTTCTAGATGAACCAAATTTGAACAAACTCTTGTAAAGATAGTACATTATTATATTAAGATATAAGAGTCCAAAAAATAATAATACATGAGAGTGAATGCAGTCAAAAGGCCAAAGATGATTTTATGAAATTTATGTCAGTCTTATGTCTATCACTTCCACTAGATACTGCCAAAATTTGGGATTAATATATTTCAATGATGTGTATGTTATATGGTGCATTGAGTGAAGGTACTAGTGGTTTTAATGACGCTGACACTCTTAGACATGGTGATGGTAATAAAGATGGCGATGAAGATAATGATTGAAATGGTAAGGATTATGGTGAGGATGATTTTGATGATAGTGATATGATGGTTATGAACAATCTATTGATAATTTACATTTTTATTGATATTTAAGACATTTTATGTTTTTTGATTAGTTTTGGATGAATATATTTGATGTTTTGAATGTGTGTTATCACGGGTTGAATGAATTAATTTGTTTACTATGTTATCAATTTTTATATTGGTTGGTGATGTTTGGTGAAACTGTTTGGTGATTTTTATAGGCAATTGACCATGGTGGGGGTGATTCAATGATTTTTTATGGATGGTGGAAAAAGTGGTTATGCTACTGGGTAGGAATTTGGGGGAGATCTATACCAAAGGATTCAAAACCGTTGGTATAGTGCTATACCGACAATTTCGTGAAACCATTGATATATATTAGATCCATTGAAGTATATTTTATTGGTTTATAAATCATTGTTATATATCTATAAAAATAGTTCATAAAAAATGTTGGTAAATACTTATACCAACGTTTCTAGAAGAACCGTTGGTAACCTAATATTCTAGATGTCCTATACCAATTGTTTTTTGAAAACAATTTATATATGCCAATACATATGGCACCTTAACAAATGGTTCTCTAGCTTATACCAATGGTTTTGAACTATTGGTATAGCCCATAATTATAGTAGTGTATCAAGACATGTTAATTAATATCATCAGCATAAAACATAAAATCCCAAACTAAACTAGCTATTAGTGTCAAAAAATATGACACATTTTCAACATTAGAATGATCATTCAGATAACCCAGTCTTCTATTAACAGATCATGGTTTAAATTCTCATAAATAGTTCTGGGTTCCCCTGTCACTCTACTCAGGAAATGACCAAAAAATGTAACCATCAAGAAATAACAACCATTTTTCTATGTGGTTGAGGACACACTAGGTTAATTTATTACCACAATAACATCACCAAAAACCATATTGAAATATAAACAACCACTAATGAATCCATATGGGGGGCCACAATTCCTTTTTAATTTGATGAGAACCACATATTATAATGCATACTACCAAGATATCTCAGAAGTGAAACATGAGTATCATAACTTTTAATTTACCTGCCCAATGTCACAATGAATTATAGGCATGTGATAACCTATATAAAAGTTCACACCAAATCTATATTACCAAACATTGATATTAAATTATTTTATTACCTCACAAGTCATATTTTTTGGAAAAGAGGAAAGATTACATGAGTATCATAGTGGTCAACCATTCCCTTTGCATATTTAACCCACTATTCATAAGTATATAATGATTCTCACATGCATAATAAGGTTCAACTTACCGAATGAACACCCATTAACCCAGAGGTTTCATTTCATCACTAAGTATCCTTACTGAGTAAAAGGATACCTAAATGAAACCTCCCTCTAGAGAACTCAATATAATCATTTATTAATGATTTAACCTTCAATGGTGCTACCACAACCGGATAACCCGTACTTATAACAAGGAATTGGACTTAAACTAGGGTCATGCTCAAAAGGTCACTAGTCTCACTTACCTAACCTCTATGTCCAATGAAACTGAAAAATTGAATCCAATAGAGAATTTCTAGAAACACCCATATTCCCATTTCAGGAAATCTCTTAAGAAATTATTAATCTTACCCTCACTCGAGGGTTATTCATTTTTATTAGAGAATGCATGACTTTTATATTACTAGAATAACATGGATTATGAATTTAAATCCAATCCATGCAAATCCTACGTGTCCTTAAATACTTTTTAGATAGATGATGTTTTATGGAATATGAGGATTCGATATGAAAATTTTAGGGTAATATATATGATTGAAAAATATAAACCTATGCTAAAAGGTTTTATTTAACGTATCACATCTATTCAAATTTATTATACATTAATGTTGTTCAGATATATGAATGGTTGAGTACCAATAATAAGATTCAAAATATATTTAGAAATTAGTTATCTAACGCAACATAACATTCTATTAAAATTATGTCATAATTTTCTTTTAATTATTATTCATCGATATGTTCTCACAATTGGTCTTATTTATACTAAATTTCAATTCCAGGATTTTGAGGAAAACACCTTTTAGGTTTTAATTAGAATTTTAATTTACAAAAACCTAATATTAATCAAGTTCAAAAGTAGAAAAAATATATTTTATCAATTTAAGGGGGATTATTTTAACAATAATCAATAATAATCTTATACAAAGAACATTATGAGTGGATTCTTAAACATTAAATACAAATCCAATTTATCATGAATATTCCCAATGGGGTTGAGTATGAAGGAAAAAAATACATGGTTGACCTACAAGGGTCACATAATTTCATAATGGGTCTAATTATATAGGCACCCACTTCCAATTTATGGAGTCAATTCTTTATAAATTACAACTATCATCATGTTTGTGTCAAAACCCAATAATTTATGATTTATTAAACATTAATCACATCCTTAGTGGGTTCACCTCATAATCATAAAATTCCAAGACCGACCTACACGAATCTAGTCTAGTTTATCCCAAAATCATTACATTCTATGACCGAACTACTTAGGTCGAGTCAAGAAAGAGGATTTTGTTATTCGGGTAACCATTAGAAATTCATAGAGGTTCAATCCTTTATAAGTTTAAATTGGTATATTATTTAACTAACATATATAATGGAACATGGGGATTTAATAAGGAAAAATTACAACTAATTTAACCTAACAAGAGGTTGTTACATAGGCATATATTCCTAAAGTTGACCGAAAAGTATTGGATTTAGCATATTGAGATTTAGTTATATGGGTAGTCATTCCCATGTTATGGTGTAAATCAATCCATAAGTTAATATTGGTATCCCATTTTACTAACATCCATAAGAAAACATTTTAATTCATTAAAATAATTCCACTTTACATAAAATTTAAGGATTCTATTTATGTTAATTCCTTACTAATTTCGAATATTTTCATTTTTCATTTAAGGATAGTTAAATAGAATTCCAACATCATGATATGGGGGAAAACACCATTTAGATCGATGCAGACACTTTTTTGGACAACCTTATATGATAACCGAAATAAGGAAAATTACCGCATAAGTAAGGAATAAATGAATGTAAGTAGGGAAACACAAAAACATGGTATATAGTTAAGTATTTTAATGAAATGTGAATCCTATGTTCCTGAAAATGATGCATGACCACACCTCACCACTTTCAATAAAACTAAGAGGTAAATCCCATAAATCAGTAACCATTGTAAAATACTATCATTCACTGATGGTGAAATAAATATAGACTATAATAATTAGCATCACAGACAATAGTACCACCCTTGCAAACATTATCTTTCCCCTTTATGTGGGTTGGATATTCCTAGAAATGAGCTTTTTTCCAAATTCCAACACATTCATAGTCTCATTTATACCATACCAAAATAGTAATATAATGGAAAACAACACTTAAATACCACTTTTTGATGTCCCAACCCAGATAACCCTATAAATAGTAACTGGACCAGTGGACCACATTGCTTCATGCACACCTCCCCATATGATATAGGATTTTGACTAGTTGAGAAGGATGAAGAGTGGTATAGTGGGGATACTATACCCTCTAGATCCATAATAATCCTATCATACATGAACTTACTATGCCATAATTACAAGACATCCAATTATCGAAAAGATGATCTACACAACAAGGAAATATTATTGGAAGAATAATTAAATAAAATTATCCATATCTAGAAGGCATCCCAATTACATTATAAACAAATACTCCCAAGCTAAGTCATAGCCCAAAAAATAATAAAAGAAAATAAACAAAATATGAGATCCAAAATTACAACCATATGACCTATTAATGTACCAAATGGAAGTCCAAACAGACTGTGAGTAAAAAATAGTAGACCACCACCAATGGTTTATACTGAAAATATAGTCCATGAATATAAAATGTAACAATGTGTAGGTATAATAAATATGGCACTGAATACATGATGTATATATAAATCATGTTAATCTCTGGTTCCTCATTGGAACCCCAGCTAACTATACCCACTTGCCATAAGCTGTAATGTCTCTATGAATTTAACATTCTAAAAAATTTGTATTGGGACCTATGATATGTAATCAAGGAATCCATGGAAAATGATAATTACATGGGGTTTCTTATTTAAATAAGGATTATCAGTCCAAGCATCTAAACTAAAGGGGGCCTGGAGCATCATGTCCAACTATTCTCTATAAATGATATAGAGAACGTTGTCTTTTAACTTGCATTAATTAACAGTGATCAAAATTTCCAACAATTTCTAGTTTATAATGAAGAATTCCATTTCTAATTATTTCAATTTAAATAACAAGGAAGTCCATGTCTAACAATTTCAATATAAAAAATTGGGTCCACTATATCCAACAATTTCCATATAAATAATGAGTAACACCATGTACCAAAATTTCAATATAAATAATTAGTAATATCATGTCCTAAATTTCAATATAAACAAATAGGATCAATATGTCCAACAATTCCCATGAAATAATGAGGAGCGACATGTCCGTCATCCTAAACTAATGGGATATGAAGAATCATTTCAAACATCCCTAACCAAGGTCTGAAAATATTAACTAAGTATTGTATTTATAATTAAACTTCATCCAAGAATGATATTTTCAAATATTAACAATTATCCATTAATTTAATAATTTAATTAAAAAAATCACACACACATGAAAAAAATGATCATTTGAGTATACATGCCATAATAAAACTTAATTGATCCACTTAAGTTGATCCAGAATAATAGTCAAATATAAGTTAAATGATTAAGCACTGAGGGGGGAGTTATCCAACCCTCCCAACAATTCATTTAATTTTTTTTCATTTAACTTACAATTTAAAAAGATTCAAGCATTACATTTAATAATTTGGATACGAGACAAATGTAATTCCTTTACATTTATCAATTCATTCGGTCCAAATTAATCAATTATGTTTTTAAGATTCGTACCAAAAACACTAAGCAATGTTTTAGTTCATTACATTAAATTTTCATCAAGGTAATATAAGATGACATGCCCATGGTGTTGTTCATGTTGAGGTATTAACGTCAAACCTTGTCAATGGGTCCGATAAAGGGTCTATGTCATGGTGTAGACATTTAAATTAAATTATTACACATTTTAGGACTATTGAAGGAAAAATAAAGGGTTTGGAATGACAAAAAATATTTTAAACTAAAAATATTTAAGCGGAAAAAATGTATACCGCCTACCTTATACCAAAGAATCTTCACTCATCCCTTATTTGACTTTGATTCATGATGAAATAAGGGAAATAGAATATAATAGAATAAAATCCCGAAAATAGTGTATATTATCTCACATGGGAATAATATCCAAAATTGAGAAATAAATAGTGACAATAATCTTGAGTAATCATAAATTATCTGTGGGTGATCCAAAGTAGCCAACAATGATTATATTAGAGCTTTTAAAGAGGAGAAACATTAAATACTAAAGGAGGATGAGAGGGGAAATCCCATGAATAGGATACTATGAATTTGAGGGAGGAGAAAGGGGAATTTAGAGGTTAAATAAAACAAGGGAAAGGTAATTTATGAAATATTTAATGTTCTATATGGTCTAGATGCACTGTTTAGAAAATGTTTCCCCAATAGTGCGCTCCTCATTGTCCACACACCCTACACCTTGCACAGTTTGAAAAAAATGTGTTCCAACTATTTAAGTTCCAATATAAATCTATAGTAAAAGACATGTTTATATGGATTCCTTTACAGGTTTAAAATAAAATATGTCCATATGTAAAATAGGCTTCATGGTTTGGCGGTACAACATGTACTAACCATTTGTCAACCATTTACCAAGGTATATCTCATCAGAAAATGATTTTTCGAAGTCCGATGCTTTAAAAAATCATATAGACACTCAAGAAACCATTTGGGCCTTAAAATAAATCCAAAAAATAAAATTTTAAAAAGTTTGAACTTTAGTAATTTCACTCAGAATATTGATTTATATTTTTCCTTTCCACAAAATATAAAACTCAACATTCATTGAAAATTTAAAATGGTTCAAAACACAGGATTTTACAACTCTCGAACAATAATTTTTTTCATTAAATTAATGAATCAAATAATAATATATATTTAATTTATTATTATTCTTAATGTTTTTTATAATCATTTCATTATGACATTATGTTTATGTTCTTCCTCCCTAGTATGTTTGTTTAATGGTTACAAGGCCTCATCCACTTATTAATAATGATGGAAGTTATTGTAAAATGATTCCATAACTCTATAAGAATATAGGTATATATTATTCAACATTATACTAGAAAAAATGTTTTATAGCTCAGTAGATGTTCAAAATAAAAAAAATTATAAATGGTTTCATTGTACACTTGTTTTAGGAAGTTATAAAACTATGATAATTTATTATTAATATCTTTAATATAATGACCATTTTATCTTTCAATAATATTAATAATTTATTAAATATTATATTTTTTCATTAAATATATTTTCCAAACCATCCATGAAAGGTGGTAATAGATTATTTATAACATCAACCATATGGGCGGTATAAATAAATCATAATGGAATGAGTTTTAAAAATAACCATAAAATATTTTTTATAAATCATATTATGAAATCATTAGTATGAATATAGTAATATATTATTAATTTCATGATATAAAATTAGATTATTAATTTATAATGATGATGAAGAAGATAATGAATGGATAAATTGAAGGATATTTTCATATGTAACTTACATTACTCCTTGAGAAAACCTCTTTAGGATTGCACCTTTAGATTCTTCGAATTTTATTTTGATAAGAGATTGACTTAAAACTGATTATATTATACTTAAGAGTTGTATTTTGGGATAGGTTTTTCTAGGAATAAAGATATAAGTGATGAGAAGTTATATAGTGGTGGGTCATATTTATAAAGGGAGGAGAAAGGTGTTTCAGAATAAAATATAATAATAAAATATTATATATTCAAATATTGATCAAAATTGTAATTCAATAATAAGGTGAATGTAAATTTACATTAAATGAGACTTAAAAATATTTATCCAACCTCTAGAAACAAAATAATTCATTCATATACACTATTATAAAATATGATACTTATATGATGTTTTATTATTCACCATTGTATTTTATGTTTAATGAAACATATAAATACTTCACCCTAACAAAATATCAATATGACGATTCCAAAAATAACATCCATTATATAAAAATAAATTTCAATGTCTAATAAATTTTATTTTTAAGTAAAATCATTATTTTTTGAAAAATGATCATTTTTATAAGAAAATCAAATCTCCAACCATTAGAAAAATTAATTAAGAATTAATGCAATATAATTTTTATTTTTATATAATTAAATTTTGTTTTATAAAAACAATTATGAAAAATTATTTTTTGCTTCAATTTTTTATATATGCCATAAAAATTTATTTTTCTAAAAAAAACAATTATGATATATTTATGACAAAGTATTTTTTTATATGTAATAATTTTACTTATTTGTCTTATGATATAAATTTATTATACTTCTATTTCATAGGATATCCAAGTGTAATTTTACTATTTCAATAGTCAAGTTAGTCTTCCTGACAATCAATTTTACTCTTTCAGCGATCATATAAGTGTTTTAATTCTCACAAATACCTATTATTTACTTCACCCATAATTGAATTTAATAACTCTCCTGGTTATGTATTCTTCATTTATAAAATGTTGATTACATTATGAATATTTTGTTTCCTTTTTTTGTATTATTCACAAGTGTGATTATTCTATGGGAAATAATAGAATAAAATTTTCCTATTCAAGTTAGGATATATTGCTACTTTTATTATTACACTGTAATATTTTAAAATTCATGGTGATTATTTATTATCTGATTTTAATGTTCATTATTAATATAATAAAGTATCTCATATTTTTATTAGGCGGTGCATGTGATTTACACTTTAATAAATTACTAACAATGAATAAAATATTTATTCAAAAGAAAAATATCATTTATAAAAGTAATTGTCATTAGAGGTATATTTTGATTGGTTTAGTCATATATAGTTCATTTCAGTTATATTATTTTTAGACTAGATGAAATCAAATTAGTTGTATTTTATTTAATTATTATTCATCGAATTTAGTTTAATTAATTTTATTATGTCTTTTCTTGAGTTAGGTTTCGTATGGTTTAATTTTTTGTTTGTTTAACTTGGGTTTAATTTTATTTAAATTTGGGTTAGGTCATTTTGGTAAAATATTATTCTATTTAGGTTCAGATGAATTATTTTATGTTCATTATATTATTTTCATTTTAGAATGATTTGGTTTTCATTAATTTATTTTATTGAAAAATTCATTTTCATATGGGCTATAATAGATATTTTTTCAGTTCTATTTTCATGAACTTAGTTTGACATAGTATATTTAAATTATTTTAGTAGGTATTGATGATTATGATAACTTAGGTTATGTTGGGTTTAAGTGGTGTCGGGTCTAGTTTGTTCAGTTTATTTCTAATTAGGACTGGTTATGATTGATAAGTTTAGGATGTTATTGATGAAATTGGTTCCGATAAATTCATACTAGTATTCTAGATTTATATTTTTCTTATAAGTGGTTAGTTTAGTTAAGTTATGTTCAACTGAAATTTATCATATTTTTATATTGGTTTTTTGATTTCTGTAAAGTCAACTAACTCTTAGTAATTTCATTTTAGATAGGATCAATTTGATTCTATTCATTTTCGATAGGGAAAGAATGATTTATACAGGATTTCTAAATTTGGGTCAATTTGGTTTACTTGAATTTAGTTTTTTTTGGTTCGAGATAGTCTTGGCAAGGAAAATTGAACAAATGGAACTAAACCATACCAAACTCAGTGAAATTTAACTAGATCAAGTCAAACCAACCTATACTGATCCCGAAGAAACCAATGTAAACCCAAATAATCAAAACTGAATCAAATAATGGAATAAAAGTAAATAAATTTAAATTAAAATAAAGAGATAAAACCAACTTTAATGGTGTATATAAAAATATAATAAAATTCAAACAAAATAAATAAAAAACTAATCTAAACTGACCATTCTAAAATAAAAACATCAATAAAAAATTCAAACCCTCCCAAGTTAAATTGAACAAAAACAAATTAAATAAATTTTAATTACACTAAAATGATAGAATCAAAGTTGAATTGAACTAAATGAACAAAAATTGAAAGCAAAAAACAAATCCCCTTTATTAGATATAAAAGTATTGACCAAAACATCTATAAATAAAATCGTGGTAATCATTAAAATACCAGTTAAATTGAAGAAACATAATGTTAAACAAACACTCAAAATCAATTAAAATCAGTTCTTTAGATTTGGAAAAATTTTCATATTGAATATTTATGGAAAAAATATAATTTATCACATTAAAACTAAAATAACCCCGAGATATTACTATCACTATTTTTATTTTCTATTTATAAAACATTATCACTTAATTTTGTTTTTATATATAATTTTATAAAAATGTTTTTTAATTATTTATTATAAAGTCATATATATTTATATTAATATTTCAAAATTTGATTTGAATATTTTTTCATCAAAATGAATTCAATTTATTAGTTATTATTTTAACTATTTTTTTCATTTATCAATTTTAAATTTAAAATATTTCACTTTTATTCATAATTTAAAAAGGCCTAAAATAATTTTAGTTTCTCTTATATTATTAATTTTATTCAAATAAATTATCTATATTTTCTCACTTTTAGAGTTTTCATTTAATTTAAATAGTCCATAGATGCCGTTTTTATTTCCTAAAACTAGCTAAACATAAATATAATAGAAATGAACTAATAATGGTTTGCCTATCATGAGGCATGATGTTTAATATATTAATATAGATGAATAGGAAAAGATTAATATATTTTTTTTATTAGCTCAGAATTACTTTACCTCTTTTCTATTCTTAATGTGTTTTTATTCAACTCGAAAGATATTTTCGTGAGGTTTAGATTATCTAACATATTATCAAGGAACTAATGATTAGGAAATTCAATATTCTACCTCTCATCCCTTTGACACATCTCAAGAGGTAGTTTCATATGAATCACTAGATGTGAATCAACCATCATATATGTTTCAATTTACCGAGGCATGACTATCAACTACACCCAAAAAGTGACAGTGGGAAAATATTGATTATGAAATTTAATAGTAGTTAGGTTTCCTCTATATATGTAATAAGTTTAACATATTCATCTATATAAACAACCTCTCATTTTAAATGGATCTCATTAATAATTCCTATTATATATGAATTTCAATGGGGTTTCAGACATTGTTCATTGACCAAAAATAGAGGAATATTCTCATTGGAAATTTCATTTTCACCATGGGGATTTTTAATTGTGGATGTTTAAATCTATAACCAATTTGGTTTTAGTTTTCCAAACATAAAAATATGTATTTATATTAGAGTATTTGGGACTCAATTTTAGTATATTTCTTTGAATGGTTAAAGAAAATTTCAAAAGTCAGTTAAATATAGAATGTGAGTTACACATTTATAAATTTATGAAGTAATTTATTTATTTGTTATTTTTATGTTTAAGGTATGTTCCAAAAGAATTATAGTATTCATCATAGAGAAAAACAAGTGCACCTAAGAAAATGAGAGATTCTACTCCTACAATATTTCAAAAATTTGAGTCAAAGAATGAATTATAATTAGAAAATAAAATTTTATTATTAAATAAAGATAATATCATACCCTATCAAGATGAAGATGGACTGAGATGATATAAATCATTGACAACCTATGATTTCCATGAAATATTAGTACAATGATCTATTATTTATATATAAAATATAAGTTACATAAATCCAAGTTTTGGTATGCTTAAGATGACTAAAAATACACTTTTAGGGTTTTAAAACTCTAAAAAAAGCCTATAAATGTTAGAACGTAAAAAAATACCATGAATTTATTTAAAATACTAGGACAATGATCATTGAAATATTTTAAAATATATTAATAGAAAAACATAAATTCGATAAGAATTATTATTTTAGTGACATCGTTATATTGTAATTTATAAAAACATGATTCAAGGGGTCAAAACTATGAAAATGACCTCATATTTTCATGAAATCATTGAAAATTTATTGTTTGTTGATTTTTGAAAATTATAATTAGACTCTAGATTAATATGAGTTTCAATTTTATTTGGATGACTAGAAAAAATAGTTTAGTGTTTTAAAACACTAAACATTCATATATTGGTAAGAACCAAGAAAATGACCACAAATTAACATAATATGATTAGAAAAAGATCATTGAATTATTTTCCTAATGTGGGAATATAATTTGATACAATATTAATTGTGGTGTTCTTGGAATGATAGTATAATCATTTTTAATGATATTAAAGTCTTTAAAAATATATGATAGAGGGTCAAAACCAATCAAAAAACTTTGGAATGTCATGAAATATACTGTATGTCAAAACCTATAAAATATCCTTGAATTTATATGATACAATAGTAAAATGATATTTTAATTATTTATGAAATGTGTGGATATAATTTATGTCAACACAATGTGTTGTGTTCTCTTAATGACTGAATAATTATTTTTGAAAGATATAAATTTCTTTAAAAACATAAATCGTTGGATAGAAACTAAGAAAATGACATTGTATTTTTGTTTAATATTGGGATAATGACCACATTTTTATTTTTGTAAAAATGGGAATATATGCTATATCAATATGAGTTTCTATTTTCACTGGATGACCTGAAAAAAGACATTTAGTTTTTTACAACTCTAAAACATGCATATAATGATAAAAGGATGGAAAACAACCATAAATTTATAAGAAATCATAGGGATGTGATTATTGAATTATTTTTAAAATGATCAAATAGATGAACATAAATATTATGTGTAGTATTCTCTAGAAGATTGAATAAGAGTATTTTAAAGATATTAAAGACTTTTTAAATGTTTTTAGGGCCTCAATACTATGAAAATGATATTTTATTATCATGGAATCATAGAAAATGACTAATGATTTTTCAATTGTGAAGTAGAATCCTATTAATCTGAGTTGTGGTTTCCTCAGTATGATTGAAAAACGGTATTTTATGGTTTTAAGACTCTAAAACATGAACTTAATGGTTAATACATAGAAAATGATCATGATTTTTTGAGAAATGATATTAAAGTGACATTTGAAATATTTGTGAGATATATGAACATATTACTCAACAATATAACTTTGGATGTACTTGGAATGAAAGAATATATTGTTTTTAAAGATATTAAATTCTATAAAAATGTGCATAAAGGGGTCAAAGCTAAGAAAATGACATCTAGTTTCCATAGAATTTTAATTTAATGACCCCTGATTGATTTTTTTAAAATTATAAATAGAAACCAAATCAATATGAGTTGCGGTTTTCTTAGGATGACTAAAAAAATGTTGTAGTGTTTTAAAGCTCTAAAACATGTATGTAATAGTGAAACCTAACAAACAAGCATTAATTGAAATGAATCCATCGTATTATGATAATTTAATTATTTTTTCCATGATCTAATATAAAACATGCCAGTTTGACATGTGATGTTCATGGAATGAATGAATAAATATTTTTTAATAATATTACAGTCTTTAAAAACGTGCATCTTGGGTCTATAATTAATAAAATAACCTTATATTGATCTGAAATATTATAATAATGATTTATTATTTATTTATAAATTATATATGTGTAATGAATAGAAGTTTTACTTTTAGTTCGCATGAGATTACCAAAGAACACACTTTCAATGTTTTAGTACTCTAAATTGTGTGTGAAATGGTCAATACCTAAAAAATGACCATTAATTAATGTGAAATAAAAATTAAATGATCTTGAAATTATTTATTTAATATAAAAATTTATATAACATTAATCCGAGATGTGGTGTCCTTAAAATGACCAAATAACCAATTTTAAAAGATATTAATGTCTTTAATAACATTCATAAGAGCATAAAAGCAATAAAATGACCGAGGATTTCAATGAGATATTAAAATAATTTCCAATGATTGATTTTTAAAATGACGGAATATAATCCACATCAATTATAGATAAGGTCTACTTAGAATGACTAGAAAACACACATTTAATTTCTTCATATTCCAAAACATGTCTGAAATAGTAAAAACCTAGAAAAAACCATTAATTGACATGAAATTATATGAAAAACAAACATAAAATTAATTTTCAAAATTTAGAAAACACTAAAAGAACATCAAATTAATGTGCACTGTTCATGAATTCCAGACTAAGTGGGTTCTAAAAATGTTATAGTCTTTAAAAACATATTGTTGGGAAGGCATGTAAAAACTAATTAAATGACATTAATTTCCATGAAATCGTAAAAAAACAATCATTTATTGATTTATGAAATGTATAAATATACACCACATCAATCCAAGTTGCAGTTTTCTTAGGATAACCAAAAAACAAACATTTAGTTCCTTAAAACACTAAAAAGTTCATGTAATAATGAAAACCTTGTAATGGTACATGAATTTACATGAAATCATATTCCATATGTGTTTGAATTATATATTACATGAATTGATAGTTTCCACTTCAATCCTACTTATAGTGTGCTCAAAATGGAAAAAATAACCAACATTTAATGATATTAAAGTCTCTAAAAACTTGTGTGAGTGCATCAAAACCAATAAAACCATCTCAAATAGACATAAAATTTCAATACAATGAAAAATAATTTATTTTTCAAATTTAGGAATAGAAATCACATCCATATTTATTGAGGTTTTATCAAGATGACCAATAATGATGTTTTCCAATTTTTAATCTCTAAAATGTGCGTGTAATAGTCAAAACCTATTAAATATTTTTTTTTTGAAATTATTGGAAAATGATTGTTGAATAATATTTTAAAAGTAAAAATATATTATAAATCAATCTAATGTCTGGTGTGCACAAAATGATATAATATCACATTTTGAAAGATAGTAAAGTCTTTAAAAACATGTGTCAAGTGGTCAAATTAAGGAAAACCCCATGATTGATTTTTAATATTAGGAAAATAAAAAATGATTTATTTTTATCATTTATGAATAATTATCACATTAATCCATGTTATGGACTTCTCAAGATGGTCAAAAACACAAACATAGTGTTAAAAAACTCTAAATCATGTGTGTAATTGTAAAAACCAGGAAATTGACCACTAATTGGTGTGAAATGATAGGAAAATTGTCTTTGAATTATTCTTTACCTGCATGAAAAGATGGAACATCAATCCAATGAATAGTTCCCTTATAATGAACCAATAAGAAAATTTTAATGATTTTAAAATCATTAAAAAATGTATGAAAGGGGGTCACAACCATGAAAATGATGTCATATTTCCATGAAATCATAAGAAATTTACCACTAATTGATTTTTGAAATATAGAAATAGACACCATATAAGTTTTATTTGTGTCATTCTTGAGATGAATAAAAATGAACATTTAATTTTTTAAAACTCTAAAATAGGTGTGTGACTATCAAAACCTATAAAATGGAAACAAATTGATGTGAAATAATAGGATGCTGATTTTTGAATTATTTTTAAAATTTAAAAATAGACGTTATATCAATTTGACATGAAGTGTGGAAGAATAAGCAAATAAAGCGTTTTTAGAGATATTAATGTCCTTAAAAATGTGTGCCAGAGGGTCAAAACTAAGAAAAAAACCTCATATTACTATGATATTTTAATAAAATTAATGAATATTGTTTTGAAATGTTATAATAGAATCTACATTAATTTGAGTTGTGATTTTTGTAAGATTATAAAAAGATGAAATTTTAGTGTTTTAAAACTCTAAAACATATGCTTAATGTTTTAAACCAAGTAAAATACCATTAATTGATGTTAAATAATAGGGAAAAACTATTGAATTAATTTTGACATGTATGAATATAATGAACTTCAATTGGTTGTTAAATGTGCTCATAATGACAGAATAATTTTTTGAATGATATCCAAGTCATTAAAACAAGATTCAATGTGTTAAAACTAATAAAATGAAATCATATTATCATGTAATATTTTGAAAATTACCTTTTATTTATTTATAAAATATAGGAATAGATTTCCCATTAATGCGAGTTTTAATTTTCATGGGATGTCTGAATTTCACTTTCGGCATTTCATAACTCTAAAATTTGCATAAAATGTCCAAAACCTAAAAAATAACCATGAATTGAAATGATATCATAGTAAAATTATCATTGATTTTTTTTGAGATATATAAAAAGGTGAAACCTTAATCTGACCTATGGTGTGCTCATAATGATCAAAAAATAGTTTTAGAGTAGTAAGATAATTACAAACATGGAACATGTTTAAAAATAAACAAGAGTACTTAGTTTTTTTGTTGTTCAAAATTATAATTAAAATAAACTACTAGATTCTAATTAATAGTTTCTTATGTTTTTTTAATGTACTAACTTTTGTGTAAATTTATTCGATTTTTAATTATGGGATGGTGGGTGTGGAACTCAAAAAATGATCTGATGAGGTTAGTTGGTGAGAATTTAAGAAAATAATTATGGGGTGGAAATATGTTGAATTCATGAATCATTGATGTTTTTGCCTCCTATTTTCTTAAATATTGAAGTGTTATGAATTGTAAATTTGAAAGAAAATAATTACATATAGCCACCACCATGTAGTCATCACTATTGACTATAGTGACAGTCCAACAACAACTACTACATGCCATTAGTGACAAATTTTGGCAGTCTTTAATGAGTCTTTCTTTAGTATTGAGGGTTTTAAACACAAAACAACTTTAATTCCTCCAAATTCATAAAAAATATGAAGAAAATAAAATATAAAAAAATTAATTATATGAAAATAAGTCTCTATCACTTGTAAACTCCATAATTTTTCCCCATTTCACATAGTTAAACAAACATTTCATATGAAACCATAAATGAAAGTAAAATTAATCTATTAAACAAAATAATTATAGCATAACCAAAAAATTTGTTTAATTTCACTTGAATAGGATCATAACACATTATAGATGATTAATAATAGTAATATATTCATTGACCATGAATGGTGACATTCTTCAAAAAAATTATTAAATTTTATTCAAAATAATAGTAATGTGTCTTCTTTTATTAATGTAAACAAATTTTCAATTTTATAAATTGATTGTCATAAAAATGTAAATAATAAAATGTGATAATAAATACTAGCATATGGATCCATTTGCAGTATATCAATAGTGAATTTACAATGGTTGATGTATTTAAAAAATTTACTATGAAAATTGTATAAATAATCTAAAAATCATCAAAACATGTCATTATTAATTATAAAAAATCATTTAAAATAAAAATTATTAAACATAATATTTTATTGATTAAACAAGATCATTTTACAACATAAAAAATTTATATAAAAAATTATTTACTTTTTTATTTTAATAGTTATCCATATCTAATGTGTGGGTTGAATATTGAATATATAATTAGTGTGCATGATTTAGAAAATTATATATCTAACTATCCATCCTTAACATTTTGTAAAATTTAAAATTCATGATTTAATTGACTATATAACATAATCATGCATCTGTATGAGAATGTAGATTCAAAAATGTTTCTTATCTATCCTCCACCCAACTAATAAATTATGAATATAAATTGTCATAATTATAAGAATTTATAATTTAATATTATTTTTAGAAATGGTGCATATGTTTATTTATGGAGATACAGTGGAAACGGTATTTAAATATTTAGTTTAATGAAACCTTATAAGATCATTTTAATATATCTATATTAACATTAATTTTTTCTCATTTATTTCTAAAGAGAATCTAATAAATCATTAAACCTTTATTCCCCTAAGCACCCAAGAGAGAAACCCCTTCATCCCTCTCATCTCTTTTCACAAAAATTATCAAGGAAGCTCAATTCAATGGTAATTTCCATTTATATTCATGGTAAAAACTCAAATTTTCACTCTCATATATATTTAATAAAAATCAGTATAAATTATTGAATAGAAGAAACATCAAGGTAAGTAAAATTAAAAACTTTGGTTGAAAACATTTTATTCTCTATATCCCAGATAATTTATAATTTTTTTCCACAATTAGATATATGATTTTCCTTAGATATTGTAACTGAAGAAAATCAAATAGGGTTTTAGTTAATAATCAAGGTAGTGGAAGAATCATTTGATTCCATATTTGATGAAATTGATCCCCGTGAATCTAAAACTTTAGTTTATTACTTATAAGAAAATATTTCATAAATAAATAAATATAAACCATCCCATATTAATGAAAAAATTATTGATTTATATTAAAAATCCATCATTTGTGAATTTTATTATAATTTTGACCATAATGAGTTAGAATAACTAGGTCCATCGATTCCTATTACCATTAATAAGATAAATCTATTTCCTTTGGATGTTGATTTTAGTGATCCTTAAAGGAAAAATTAATCTCACGGCTCTATAGGGAGACATTTTGAATGTACATATTATGTTTCATATATTTTACCCAAAAATGTTGTTAACAAAATTATTGAGGAAAACATGGTGATAACTAAAGAGGAAGAGTTACTTAAAATTGATAGGAATGTTTTTTTGGGAAATTATGGAATAATTTAAGGATCGTGTCACTATTGAAAATAATGGTTGTTTAGAAACAAGGTATATTAGTCTAGTTCACTTTCTAGAAATAATATACACTAGTCTTAAAAGGATTTAACCATGAAAAAGAAACTAATTATGAAACAACATTTATTGAAAATGAAGTACTTAAATTCATTAGAATAACACTTTTTTATATAATTTATTTATATTTAAAATAATTTTTAATTTATCTGACAAGTATTATAGTGAATGAGTAGTTTTAATTGGTGGATAGGGAGTCTCTGGTAACTTGAGAATGCTAGAGAGTGAAATGAGATACAAATGTCATTATGTAAAGTTGATTTTTCATGTTCAATTAGTATTATTTAGCAATAACTATGGTCAATGAAGTTACACCCCTATGGTTCTAAATAGGACTAGGAATGGTATGTAACATAGGCCTGGGTAGCTTAGCTAGCACATGTATTCTGGGTGTAGGGAGTTGTAAAGGGTCTCTCCTAACTCAGATTAAAAACGGTGGCTCTTGAAATATTAAAAATGTTTCTTCATCCAAAATTTTAAAAAATGGACGTAAAGGGTGATTTTTTGATTGATTACATTCACTATGATACATATTTTGATAAACTACCTCATTTAAAAAGTTATAGATTTCCAAGTCAGGCTTACAAACTATGATAAGTTTTATATGGTTTAAAATATACTCCTAGATCATGGTATGAACGAATTAACCCATTTATTTTAATAAATGGAATTTTAAAAGTGAAATTCACCCTAGTTCACTTATAAAAATTGATTCAAAATATATTTTGGTTAATTAAATTTATGTGGATGATATTATATTTGAATCTCAAAAAAATAAATCTCTGTAATTTTTTGAAATCTTATAAAAATAAAATTTTAAATTAATTTCACTGGAGAGTTAAAACATTTTGTGATGAATAATAGTAAATGAATTTATTAAACAATGAAAAATAGAAATAAATTATACTGGGATAGATCTTGGAAATATGTTGGCACTTATACTTCAAAATATATATTTTAATGTTTTCAATAACTTACTATTACTTGACCTGATGTTATGATTAATGTGTGTATTTTAGTAGATTTCAATCAAATCCCAATGAAACTAAATTTCTTATTTTCAAATGGATTTTCAAAAATATGCAAAATGTTATTTGGTTTATTACAATGTCTGATAATCATAAATATTTTATCATTGATAAAACATATTTCCAGTGTCAAATTTTCCCCAGTTTGATTTCAGGTTAAATTATGATACTGATAAGACTTATTTTTGATGAACCATCATTATATAACATCACTTAGATATTATTCATGTTACCCATCATAATTAATTTTTTCTATCATAGATATGAAATTAAAAAATTGTTGACTACATTGTTTTTATGATCACAAAATCATGTTTCTAATGATATTAATGAGTATTTGGTTTTCAGTTAACATTTTATATTATACCATTAATTGAAGAAACATGGGTAAGAATCACTCACAATTGAGGTTGAGAACCCTTCATGATGTTTCACCACCAAGAATGAGTCATTTTTACTTATGGCTCACCGTTAGAAAAGGGTCACCAATGAATCAAGAAATTGGTAATGTATGAGTCTCCACCGACCTGAACTACCATCAGAGGAGTCACCACAAGATGGATGAGTCCCTTTCAGTTGAGACAACACCATTATATAATTTCATAAAATTTTATAATGTCTCATTTTCAGTCTAAGTCACCGCGTACAATGTGACTCTATTTAAAAGTCACTCCGCCATACTTAGACACTACTAAAGAAATATAAATATATAAATACACACCACCAGAGTCTTGGCCCCATTTCAGGACTCAATTCCTCTATGTTAACTTATTTTAAATTAATTTCTCTATCAACTATATTATTTAATTTAATGCTTAGTGTTATTGTAATGATTGTTTCTTAATGGATTGACAGAATGCATTAAAGGATTTCTCAGCCCTGAGTTTGAGGATAAATAATATCTATATGGTTATGTGGATACTCATTCATGCGGATGATAAAAATATAAGTAGAATCCCTTTTAGAAGATAATGATAAAACCAAAAAAAGTGATGCATTGAAAGAGGAATAAACCGAATCTTGTACATGAAACAAGATCTGTATATCATTGTAAGAAAATACATGAAAACAACCGACGGAGGAAGATGAAGACCAATACACATTTATTGTCTTCCAGCACTCAGGAATAGAAGGAGTATACAGAAATCTGTTCTACACTTGTTTTCATAAATCTAACTTGAGCTATGCTGCCAATCCAAATCAGGAGTCACAAGATGCACTGCATAACAAACCAAACATATATATCCCTTCCTAGTTCTAATTTCCCAATTTATGTATTGTAATTTATATTAATATAATTTTTTGTTATAATATATTTTATATATCTAAATTATACCTTTAATTAAACTTAAAGATACATAGATATCGTCCCAACATTTCTTTATCTTTTTTCCCATAAAAACTGTGGTAGAAGTCTTGTATGAGTTGTATTTTTTTCTCGAAAGGATAATTGTGGAAGATAAATTGTATAGTCTATATAGATTTATACTATTAGAAAACTTGATCCATGTTATGGATGAAATTATTTATTTATATAAACTTCCTGGTGGTGGGTGATCACTAAGTAGAGGGGGATAATGATTATCTTGAGACTAAAACTCTTGTATTTAAAATTACATTGCATATGTTATTTTATTTTATTTTTAATGTATTATTTAAAACTAGAAATTATTTTAAAATATAAAAAATAATACTTTTATAGTTATCCTTAGTTAGTGTTTTCATTAGAATTTAACTATGTAAATTGACTTCAAAGGATTAAGTAATATTTTATATTATTTTATTCTATACATAATTAGTTATCTATGAAATTTTTTGAAAGATATAATTTTATAACCATATGTTGTTTTGGTAAATTGGGTGATTTTTGAATTTATGGAAGGTATCTATTTTAATCTATTTTGAATAGAAACTTTATTGGCTACTCAATTCACCCCCTTGCAATGTACTCATTTTGACCAACATTTGGTATCAAAGATTTATGCTTTGGTAACAAAGTTTTCAATAATTTTTCAATGTGGATTTTTGTAAAGCTTTAAAGATCTTAAATATCAATTATTTTTAAATTTATTTCTTTAAATGGATTCTAGAAAAGAACATAATGCTACTTACATACCTCCCTTTTTCAATGGTAACAATTATTCTCATTAGAAAATCAAAATGAAAAAACACATAGAGAGTATGGTTATCAGTATTTGGCCTACTATAGAAGATAAATATTTTTTATACTTATACTACTATAATTTTTTTGATCATGGTACTAAACTTTCAAACAATTATAGTTGTAATGTGATGAATTTTCATTATCGTGATTTAGAATATGAATAATTTAATAGAATATATAGCTGTAAAACTACATATGAAAATTGGGTTAATTAGTCTATTTCACTTATGGTAACAACTAATGTTAAGGATATGAGACATAATATATACAATATTATGTATGATAACTTTTATATTAAGCATGATGAAAATATTTCAAACATGTACCTAAGGTTCAATGAGATTTTGAATGTAATGAGATCTCCTAGGAATCATGTATTTGATAAGTACTAGATCATGTGACTACATAGCTCATTAAATTAATGATGGAGAGGAAAATCTATTCCAATTAGAGGATCCTGTGGCATCAGTAACCTACTTTTCAAAGAGTTTATTGGTAAACTGATGATGTTTGAAGAAGATTTAAAGGTAAACCGAGAAGATGATGAATATAAAAAGAGAAAATCTATATCATTTAATAATAATGGATCTTAATAAATGGAAATGGAAAAGGATAAATTATTTAATTTATAGTGATAGTGAATTATCTTCCAACAGTGATGTGGAGATGGCCTACCTAGCTAGAAGGTTCATGAAATTTTATAGAAATAAATGTTTTATAAATGCAAGATATAAAGGGGAATATAAAATTAAAGGTAATTGGAAAATAAACTAGAATAATTATTCCATCACACATAACATTACTTGATATGAGTGAAAAAGGAAAAGACATATGAAAGCTAACTATCCAGAATTAATGTAAAAAAAGAGATATGATGAAAAGGATAGAAGGTACAAGAATTTAATAAAGGAAAAATGGAGAGCTTATGAGAATATCTCTTGTGATTTTGACTCCCATCCTAAAGAAAAATATTTTAGAGCCTATATGTTCTTTGTTAAAAAAATCATTGATGTAATAAATGTATCATCAGTTGATATTTTTGGTAATTTTATGAATGAATATAATGATGAAGATATGTCTAGGAAGTAAATTTTTGAATACTACAGTATGAAAGTAGATACTTTTAATGAATTTAAGGATAAATAAAAGTTATTAAAAGATAAAATTATTTATTTATAAATAATAAATATGTTACATCTATTGATATGGAAATGAATGATCAACTATTGATGGAGAATACTAAAATAAAACATTCAAATGAGAAACTAGATAAATAATTGTAAGAAATCACTAATTTTAGAGAAACTCTCACACAGATATTATGAAAACAAGTTTCACCAATATATATTACAGGTCAAGGATATCAATCTCGATAGAGGAGAGTATTAAAGAGTACTTTTGTACCTATATAAAAACCTGAAAGTTATACTACTATATATTTTTCTAGAAGGCCTTAAAAAGTATATATTTCACAAAGTCTTTTTTATGTTTATTGGAAACCTATCAAAAAAATATGGATTTCCCAAGATTTAATTACTAACACTTATGGAACCAAATAGAAATGGTACCAAATACATTCATAGTATAATTTTTTTAGGAAAACTATTTGAAGAACTATTATAGAATTCTATGGTACTTGGACTATAAATGTTCAAGCCAAATGATAAGGGATTATTATTTCATTAAGATCCTTTTTAAGGTTTATATTGGTCATTCCACCTTTGGTGATATTATTAGAGGGAAAATCCTCAACCTTGTCAAAATTCATAATAATAATTCTATTTTAGTTTCTAAAGTATTTTTTGTTGAGATTTTAAAATATAAAATAGTTATTATTTCAAAGTTATGTGATGATGGTTGTTATGTTAAATTTTAGAATAATTATTTCATTATTTTTTATTCAAAAAATGATTTACTTTTAGCACTTTAAGAAATGAAAATTTTTATGTTGTTGGTCATAAATTTTTAATTTCTTAAAATGTTTCCTCCTTGAGTGACATTCAAAAAGAATCTTGGATTTGGTATAGGAGACTAGGACACTACAACATTCACTCACATAGTAAGCTTAATATGAATGGTTTAGTCAAGGATCTACCCAAATAGAGTTCCTAAATAATAAAGTTGGTAACCCCTATCAAAAAGGGTAGAAAACAATTTTTTGTTTTAAATTAAATAATGACATGTGAACTTATCATCCACATGAGATGGTTTATATTTATTTATTTTTATCATCTACAGTTTCAATTCTAAATGGGAAGCACTATGTCTTTTTCTTAGTTGATAACATTTCTAGGTATTCTTAGGTTTTCTTTATAGCTCCCAAAAGTAAAGCATGTTCTTATTTCACCAAGTATTCTAGATCTTTAGAGAAATTATGTGCGCTTAGGATTAAGACACTAAGAAGTGATAATTTATGTGATTTTGAAAATCAAGACATTGAATCCTTTTTCTCAAAAAATGGATAAAATCCAAACTTCTCTATTCCTAGGATACCTCATAAGAATAGAGTTGATGAGAGAATGAATAAAACCCTACAAAAGATTTCCCAGACAATACTAAATTAATATGGCTTACCAATCTTTTTTTGGGATGAGTTTGGTAATACAATCTGCTATATCATAAATATAGTATTAATTACACCAATTTTTAAGAATACCTCTTATGATATTTGGAATAATAGAAATCCTAAAGTTAACCACTTTAGTGTTTTTGGTCTCAATGTCGTTTTTCTTATTAGTAAGGATAATACTGACAAATTTTCTTCCAAATGTGATAAATTAAATTTCATAGGTTATTCAATTTCTAGTAAAATATAGAGATTGTTTAATAAAATTACCAAAATTTTTGAAGAATCTATTCATGTAAAATTCAATGAGATAGATCCACATGAGCCTAAGACCTCACTATAAAATATTGAGAATGATTTGTATTTGTTAAATTATAATCCTTCTTTTTCAATAGTTAAACAAGAAGAAAAATCATCTAGTTCTGATGAATCTCTAGAACTTCCAAAACCCAAACCTTTAGAAAAACTTTAAGGGATGATTCCTAATTTATCTAGAGTTGCTATAACCCTTAAGTATCACCACTTAGATTCTATTATAGGGTATCTTGGTATAGGTACACAGACAAGAGTTTCTCTTAGAAATCAGGTTGAACATTAAGAATTATTGTCTCATCTAGAACCTAAGAACATCAATGAAGATATTAATGATAAATTCTGGATGTTAGAAATGCAAGAAAATTAGAATTAGTTTGAAAGAAACAAAGTATGAGAACTATTAGATAATCCCAAGAATACCTTAACTATAGTTACTAAGTGGGTGTTTAGAAATAAGGTGGATGAGTTAGGAATAATAGTTATAGACAAGTAAAAACTCATTGGAGAATGTTATAGTTTTGAATAAGGAATAGACTTTGAAGAAACCATTGCACCATTTCCCAGAAATAAATCCACTAGAATTCTTCTTGCCTATGAAGCACATTTAGATTTCAAGCATTATCAAATGGATGTCAAGAGTGATTTATTGTTTGTTTTTATGGCTGAGGATGTTTTTTTGAGAAACCCACCAGTTTTCAATATCCTGATGTTCCAAATCCAATTTTCAAATTAACTAAAGGTTTATAAGGTTTAAAATAGGAACCTAGAGCTTATTAAGATAGGCTCAGCACTTTTCACAGTTCAAAAGTTTTTTCAAAAGGTATAGACGATCCTACCCTTTTTATAAATGAAATTTCAAAAGACGTTTTAGGTGTTCAAATTTATATAATCTACATTATTTTTGGATATTCTAAATATTACTTATGTATTGAATTTTCAAGAATTATGCCGAATGAATTTGAAATGAGTTTGATGGGTGAAAATAAATTATTTCTTGGTTTTCAAATTACTCAAAATAATGAAAGAATCCTTTTGAATCAAATTAAATATACAAAAGGATATTTTAAAATGTTTCAAATATGACAGCAATAAGAGTAGTGATACTGCTATGATTAATACATATAAGTTTGATCTTGATGAAACTCGAAAACAAGTGGATCAAACTAGTTATAGTGGTTTGATTGGAAGTTTTATCTACTTGACTACTACCTACCATAATGTAATATTTAGTGTGTGTATGTGTTCTCTCTTTCATTATAATACAAAATATTCACACTTGGATGTTGTCAAAAGAATTTTCAAATGCCTGAAATATACTACCAATTTAGGATTGTTTTTCTAAAGAGAAAAATAATTTGATTTACATAGTTTTTCAGATGCTGATTTTGGTGGATGTATGTTAGGAAATAACTTCTATAAAATGTCACTTTTTAGGTATGTCTCTGATTTATTGGTGCAGTAAGAAGAAAAATTTAGTTGCACTGTCTACCAATGAAGACGAATACATTGCTATTGGATGTTTTTGAGCACATTTTTTTTGGCTGAAACCCACATTACTAGAATATGGATATCAATTCTGACATTTCCCCATTAATTTTAACAATAAAGGTGAAATTAACATTTCTAAGAATCCTTATTCACATTATATAACAAAACATATTGATGTAAGAAATCACGGTTTGGGAGATCTCTTTCAAAAAGGTAATATCAATATTTAATGCATTGGTACATAAAATTTGTTAATATATATATTTATTAAGCCTTTAAATTATAAGATAATTAGTTATATCAAACATGATCTTGCTATGATTAATTTTGAGTTACATGAATTTTCTGAGAACACACCATTGGGTGTGACACCCCGTTGGGTATGACACATAGTAGGGTATGACCCACAATTGTGGTTATCTCACCACTATGGTTATATCATCATTGAGAACATCACACCATTCATTTTCATTCCGTTTATATGTTTTCACTTCTAAACTATTGAACCATCAGTTTTTTTATTCTTACAGTTTATTTTATTTTTAACCCAATTCGATTGTTTTCTAATTTTAAATTTCAAATATTAAATTATCATTAAATTTTTGATTTTTTGAATACCTAAATCCCAAATTTTATAAATTAGATGTTTTTTAATTTTAACTCTCATATTTTCTTATTCCTTTCTTCCCTCTCAAGACCAATACAGTCATTTATCTTCTAAACCTCAACCTTGCAACCTTCGACCAAAAAATCCCACCCTATCTGCATGGCCACAGTAAAGTGACCCTCAATTTATTCTATAGATGAGTCACATTTTTTTAAGAAAAAGAAATTAGAATCTAGTAGTCGAGTGACTTCAATTCCTATAAATCTAGTACTTTAAAAAAGAGTTGTAGTACCTGAAAAGTAAGTTGAAGTTGAATGGTGGATTTTTATTATGTCATTGGTGCTCAATGTTCTTCATAACCAATGCTGGTTAGATTGGTTCTCTTCAAATAAGAAACCCTTTAATCCTATGCTATTTTACGAGTTTTTCCAATATTTTGAGTTTGGTTTTAATGTTATAGAAGAATATTTGATGAGAACTAGAACCTATGGTCATAGAATATATTTTTCTCAAAACATCGGGAATGTTGTTTGGGTGTTCTATATGAAGGTGTATAAGATGATTATCTAGAAAAATTTCCTAAATATAGTGAATTGTTTATTTATGAAGACGCTTTAGGTGAACTAACATATAATGGAACAATAAGAAGACCAACATATTATAAGTTGGATGGGGAATGCAGACTGTTATTTAAATTTATTCAACATATTCTTTTCCCGAGAAAGGGTTATTTCACAACTCTAAGGTATCAAGATAACTATTTGATATGTCGTATGAAAAGAGGACATAAGATCAACTTATATAGGTATATTATGGTTCACTTATCAGAAATTATCAAGCCTAATTGATGATCTACCTACCCAATTTATCCTTTGATGATATCAAATATGCTGATGAAAAAATTTCTAATTGTTAATGATGAAGTGTCAGTTGTAGATTGTAGTGGTTTTTTTATCTGAAATTGATTTGTTCAAGGATGAATATTAGATGTAACCATTGGAAAAAAATGTGGGTTTCTAAGGGTGAAAAACTAAATTTTGACACTAATGCTATAGGCCATCCTTCATCACTAAAAGACCATACTGATCCTAGTTTGGAACTAGATGAGATATAAGTGTATTTTCATGAGGAAGCATAAGTCAATGCCTCCATATTTGAGGAGGAAAATTATCTATTTGAGGGGATAAATGATCCAGATCTCTCTCTTGACTCTCCACGTGTTACATATAGAGATTTTAGTCCTCTTATAAAAATTCTTAAATGATAAAAAATAGTAATAATTGATAAAGAATAAACTAATGTTTCTGAAGAAAAATAGATAAAGAGTAGGTCATGGGAAGATTATAAGAGAGGATGTTCAAAATCCTCAAGATTTTTTTTCTTCTCATGAAGAATCTATTTGAATATATAAGGGTATACCCATTTTTGTTGGTGAAATGGAAGTTTTTGCCAGAGAATGGGAATATAATTAGGTTTATGGGGGATAAACCCAAAATTCTTAAAGTTTCTAATGAATTTGAAAACAAGGAAGTTTCTAAATAGTTTGGAGTTATTACTACTTTTTCGTATCATGTGGATGAAAAAAATGAGAAATGATCTTATTGAGTTTACTATTGATAAATGTGTAGAAGTGGAACCAATTGTTGATGTAAAAATGGAAGAAGAGACAAATTCTAGTGACTAGACTATTTATGTTATAGGTAATCCTTTTGTTGATGAGAATATGAAAATTGAATCAGGAACTATTGTTCAAATAATATGATGTTCAGATGGAAGAAAAGCCAACTATTTGTGTTGAGATAACTATTTCTACACAAGTTGTAGATGATAACAGACATGTTGAAATCCCAGTTTATAAACCTTCTGTAGTTGTACAGACCGTTTTTGAATCCATTGTGGTTAAGGTCTCTGATAGTCATATTGATTCTATGATATAGGAACATTTTATGTTCTTATGTGAAGTTGAGTTCCCACCAATGGATGGTGGAATTCAAATTCTAAGTGAAAGGGAAAATGAGGGATCATTTGTTAATAAAAATTTTGTATTAGGGTAGTTAGAGAGGTTTAAATCTAATTGGGTTTCATCAATTTCTACTCATCCTCCTCTTAATTAATCTGTGCTAATAGATATAGCCACCAAGGATGACATGGATGTTTTCAATGAGATGATGATATTTGATTTTGATACGGTTTTGAGGAGTCAAGAAACTCTTCTAACTAGGCTGAGTAAAAATGATACAAGGTATATATTTTAGTTGGTGATCCATCATATCCAACCTAAAATGGTGCATAATATTCATGAAATTGTAATTGATAATAGGAGAATAAGTGGTGTTCTAGAATCATGAATTCCCTACTAGAAGGGATGAAGTCCCCCAATGTAGATTTTATGGATTATATTCTTAAGAGTCTTGATGTTGACACCTCAGATAATTCAAAAACATATCCTTTTGTTGATTATGAACTTCTCAGAACTGTTGTTAGAGAATAAATTACTGTTGTTTCAAGTTGACCTCCAAGTTTTTATCCTTCCATTCCTTTGGAAATTTTGAGGATGTTTGAGCAAAGAACTGATCGTGATCACATGATGATAAGAAAGTCCACAAAATACATGTACTCAAAAAGGAAGACTATAACTAATGTTATAATGTATTATCGATCCCAGATTTACAATAATCATTCCATGGATTCCAATTTCATGTTTTGGATGTGAATTTGGGGATGCCTCTTATTTCCATAGCCTTCAAAGAACAAGTCAAACAGTTGAAAGAAATGACTCCTGCTCATCAATGAATTAAAGAAAAAAGGGACATTTCATCACCATGGATAGAGAGGACATATCATCGAAAAATTCATCCATCTTATGAAGACTTTTCTTCACGTTTTTGGGATAACCGTTGCGGCTCAGGAGGCTGTACTAGTGATTCCCAATTTATCTCCTCCAGTCACAACTCTAGGATTTGATGTTTAATTCTCTGTTTGGCCAAGACTAATTAGAAATCCCATCAAACCTCTTACAACCAATTTTCACCAATTTTATTTATCTCATATAGATTTTTTTTGGATCCTTAGACCCATCATTACCAGAGAAACTCTATCTCTGACTTGTGTGACTACCACTCTACCTCATTCCGACCCTACCACCTTAGACCAGAGAAAATATAGGGATAAAGGAAAATTCCCAATGGACCCATCTACCTTGACTTGATATTGTTGGTGGATTATATTTTTTCTTTGATGAGACTACTTTTGAATAACATTGAATTAATTTAAATAACTTTGATGATCCTTTTATTCATTTTACCTTAATATTTCTACTTTTATTATGCTCTTTTTGATAATCAAAATAGGGGGAGAACTCCCATATGCCATTTATTTCTATCTTTTAAAAATGATATTTCATTTTCATTGATACTAGGACTACACTTTCATTATTTACATTTTTTTATCATCAATATCATGTTCTTGATATGTGATGATTTTTTTATCTTACATTTGATGCCTTGATTTTTGATCATACAAAAGGGGGAGGTCGTTAAGATCCATTTTTGATGATAAAAAGATAACAACTACTACAAAATCGGCCTTTAACAGTACTAAAAATGGCCTTTTTTAGCACTAGAGAAGTGCTAATTATAAGTGTGAGATAAAAATATAGAGTCTTTTACTAGCACTAAAAAGTGCTGATAAATGATCCCTTTATTAGTGCTTTTAAAAGCATTGATAAAGATCCATACTACAGTGTGTTTTAATAACACACAACAACACCTGTACATTGTGAAATAACAGCACATCGGAGCACCAAAAACACCATGAAATCTTAAAAATAATGTATGAATATGTAATTTAAAATGAGTGAAAACAATCAAGGCTTGTTTACATGGTTTTTGTGATGTGATGCACATTTTAAACGAAAATTATTCTTATATATTGAAAAACACACATGGAATCATAAATGTCACACCTTGCATCAAATTGAGGTGTGGCTAATTCTTACATGTCTCAAATGACTTATGTATCATTTTCATAAAGTATCAAAAAAATCTGAGTGTGTTTTCTTGGTTTTGAGTATGTCACTTGTATTTTTTACTAAAATGTCATTTTAATCTAGAAACACACACTTTGAATCATATTGGTCACACCACATGTCTGTTTGATGTGATATATATTTTGATATGTTAAAAATTACTTATGAATAATTGTCCTAAATTATAAATTCAATCTGAGCGTGTATTCTACGGTTTCAAGCTGTGATCCTTTTTGAAATAAAATGACGATTTTAAACTGACAATGGACATATTGAGTCATACCAGACACATAATGTATCAGATTGAGGTGCGACTGATTCCTACATGTGAAAAATGAAATATTTTTTATATTAATAAACAATAAAAACAACCATAACGTGTTTTGTCAGTATTTAGTAGGCAATTTTTCCTTTTTAATAAAATTGATGTATATTTTAAATAAAAAGATGCACTTTGATTCATATCAGTCACCCCATGCATAATATTGATGTGTAGATAATTATTAAACATCCCAAATGTATTATGGATCATTTTTATAAATTATTAAAACAATCCTAATGTGTATACTCATTTTGGAGTATAGAACAAGTCTTTTTTACAAAAATGTCATGTCAAACTCTAAACACGCACATTGAATCATACCGTTCACATTGTGTATTAGTTTGATGTGAGACTACTTCCTACACTTTGAAAATTACATTTGAATCAATTTTATAAATTATTAATAAAATATGAGTGAATTTTACTAGTTTTCAATGAGTGACATTTTTTGAACAAAATTATCGATTTTAAATTGATAATGGACATATTAAGTCATACTGAGCACATCATGTATTATATTGTGGTGTGGCTATTTCTTACACATAAAAAATGACTCATAGATCATGTCCATAAACTATAAAAACAATATGAATTTGTTTTCTCTAGTTTTAGTTTGAATTTCGTCCTTTTTATTAACATTGATGTCATATTTAATTAAAAAGACGCACTTAGAATCATACTAGTCACACTGTGCATCCAATTCAGGTACGAATGATTCATATGTGTCTCCAAATACATATGAATCATTTTTATAAAGCATAAAAACAATATTAATGCTTTTCTCAATTTTGAGTATGTCATAATTTTTTTTACTAAAATTTAATTTTAAAAACAAAACACAAACATTGACCAATACTAATCACATTGTGTATCAGTTTTACATGAGAAAGATTCCTACATGTTACAAATGGCTTATTAATAGATTTAATAAATTATCAATAAAATATTATTGTATTATCTTTGTTTTCAATCAATGATTTTTTTTGAAATAAGTAATTCATTTTAAACTGATAATAGACACATTGAGTGATATCAGTCACACAGTGTGTCGAATTAGGGTGAGGCTGATTCCTAAATGTACTAAATGAGTTATAGATCGTTTCCCTAAAGTATAAAAATAAGAAAAATATTTTTTATCTATTTTGTGTATGTAATTTGTCCTTTTCACTAAAATTCTTATCAATTTTAAGTAAAATGAAGCACTTGGAGTCATAATAGTCACATTATTTATCAGATTGAGGTTTGGTTTAGGTTTACACACCCCAAAGTCTCAAAACAATCATAACAGCCAATGTAACCGAATTTATATTGTCTTTATATATTGAACTTCCAACTTTGCATATTTACTCGATGTTCTTTTCTGAATTTATTTTCTATTTAATGAAATTCATAGGAGAAGAAGAAGCTCATTTTCTCATTATATCACAAGAAGTCACTATAATTGGAACATAGTAATCCTTTATTATCTTGAATTTTAACAAGTAGAATGGTTTTTCAACTAACAATATCGAATCAATATTTAGTGTTTGAAGCTCAAAATGGAAAGGAAATTAATATCGAAAGCGTGGTTATATTGGTCGATAGAATAATTTTCTCTTTTTTGGCTTGATAAAGATAGTTGAATGAAATATATACCATCGCAAAGGATATTTGAAAAAAAATTAAATTGTTATTAGATAAAATGATAATGAAATTAACTTACAAACAGTAGATTAATTGATGACAAAATAAATTATTTATATAGTTGGAATTTACCTTGTCATGATGGTTGTATTCATTATTGACACATTTAGTTTTTTTCATTATCTCTATTGTAGGCTCGAGGTTCAATACCTCACGAGCATGGGTAGCTTCAAACAAACCACCCGAATTGTAATAAATAACCCACTTGTACATGAAAACAATTATTAAATGAGTAATACTGAAATGATATAAATTAAACACAAATATGAAATAATAGATTTATTATATCGATAATTATTTTAATTTTCAAACATTGTTGACCATGGGTATATACTGATGTTAAATAAATAATGATAATAAAAAACCTAAATAGACCTCAATAAATAGTAAATCAACAAGTGAGGAGGATGAAAAGAAAATGAGATACATTGGATTGAAGCATTGAATCATCTGAGAGAAAGTAAAGATATCTATTTGGGTTGATAAAATATTCATTTTTAACATAAATAAATAAATACTCATAAGTTATTCATTATGAATGGTGAATGCCTCCCATTTGTGAGAATTACATGAATTGTAATCAGAGATTCCTAAGGGTGGAACCAAAAGGAAATGTTAAAGAATGATATGTTTTTATATGGATTAAATTAAAAAATACAAAATGTTGATTAGATGTCTATTCAGAGAAATAAAATTATTTTTAAGAATTATTAATGATTGGGTTATAATTTTAGTGATTAAAATGTCATTTTTGATCAGAAAATTTCATTCAAAGATCAATAGAGTTTGTCTCTACAAAATACATCATTTTACCAAGTTGAGCCTAAATAATATATAGAGGAAAATATTAGGATCAAATATATGCATGAATATATTTATCTGAATACGAAAAGTGTTTCATGGGGAGATTTATATGAATAAGGACAATGAATGATTCTTATAGATCAAGTTGTTGCATATTTTATTTAAAAAAAAATTTCTATTTGTTTAAAAATACAAGTGTTTTTTAGTAATTTTTTTTCATAATTTTGTACAACTATTAACAAAATAGGTCATTGTATTGTATTTTAATGAAGAATTTTTTATGTCATGTAATTGAGATGGTCACATCTATGGGGAATCATATTACCACAATAAGGACATAAAAAATGAATTTTGGATTATGTTAGTAACCATAGAACTCAACAGAATTTATAATCCATATTAAAAATAGCATTTCATTAAATTATAAAATCCAAGATAATAATTTTTAATTGAATTGGTATTCTAAATGTGATGATTTTATCCATGAAAAATATTTTTTATTTCAAAAAAATATATTCTATTAAAACATATTTATTAAATTTACATCAATCAATGTTAAAATTTTATTTTTTCAAAATTACTTAAATTTGGTGGAATAAGATTTATTCTTGAATGATTCAAAATATTCTTAAAAAATTTAAATAATAGAAAATCATTCTTGTTAAATTTTTTACATTTCAATGAAAATATCAAATTTATAAATTTTTTGATTAATCCTAAAGGATTGAGAACAATAAATTATATCAATAATGTACTCTTCTTTTGCACCAGGTAATGAAGTAATATTTTTTTCATAAAAGACCATGATATTAAGGTTTCTTCCAAAACGGCTCATTATAATTGATTATTTTCTGACTATATTTCAACAACCAAAATCAATATTTCAATTACATTTTATCCCAAAATCAGTTGTTCATATATAATATAGTTAAAGTATTATAGAACCATATTCCTATTTGATTTTCTATTCATATAATTTATGTCATATTATTTAAATTGAAATAGAAATATTTAAAAAAACTAAAATTATAATACTTTTTGAAGAAGTAGTTAAATAAATAAGACATAAAATCATACATATATAATGTATTTTCTCATCTAATTTTATAGATTTCACAAAATAATTTGATTATTACATTTCATAAGGGACCCCTAAATCTATCCCAATTCTCATGAAATAGATCACTATAATCCTAAATAAATACAATAATTTTAAACCATATTTCATTCCTCATAAATCTATGAAAAAAATTCATTAAAAAATAATTATATAGTTGTTTCCATGTGTTAGATATTTCATCATCCATTATTTTGAAAAAAAACACCTATAATTACCATTAAAATAGAAGGGGATAACCCAATATTTTAGTTCATCCTAAATGAACCCTCTCAGTTCCGATTTCTTCATGACCTAATATAATACCCTTGTGTTTTCAGATATTTCATCATCCATGTAATTTTCAATGTAGTATTCCAAACCAATGATAACACTGATTGTTACATGGATGAATTTTTCAAAATTTGATGATTGAAAAGAGGTAGATTTCATGGAATATAGGTATTGGGATTCTATTATACCTACAAAAAACATGACCCCGCATTGAGTTTGATATATTTCAAGTCACACAGTACATATGTTTTCCCAAGGAGACCAATATGATATCGGGGACGACAATACTTCAATATATCTTAAAGGCAACGAATTTTGGGTTGTTATTTTATAGGATTGTGAAAATAGACATGATTGGATACACAAATATTTGATGAGAAGGTTCAGTGGATAACTGAGGGAAATAAAGATATCAAAAAACCTGAATTTCATTCGAGTTGTGGTTTTGTTCATCCGTCTAATCACTCGAGACTTGGACTCGAGCCTTAGAATAGTTGGAGCCTTGATTTCAGCATAGATTAGAGCTTCTATTCAAAAACATGGAGTGCATTTAGGAGGCCAGTTACATGGAGAGCTTCGAATATCATGACATATTTTGTGACGGTTAGGGTTCTTAAAATAGTCAGTGACACATTTATCAATAATTAAAAAAAGCACTGATAAATATACCTTTTATCAGCCATAAGTTCATAAGCGCTAACAAAATGAATCTTTATCGGATCTTTTTTAGAGTTGATAAATCTCTATGTTTATCAGTGCTGATAGATACTCATAATAGTTTTTTAAAAATTAACAATACTTTTTTAGAAAGTATAATAATTATATATAATTATAATACTTATAATAATACTTCTTATAATATAATAATTTTATAAATTCATTGAATATGTTATTATTTATTTATAATTATATAAATTCTTTTTTTAAAAAATAATATTCATTTAATTATTTATATTTAAATAATTATATATATATTAACATCAAAAATATATTCATTATTTAAATAAATTTATTTTAAATTTACAATTGTTTATTTATAATTATATAAATACTTTTTAAATAAATATTATTTATTAATATATAACTATAAATTTATAAAAATAGTAAATATACTTTTAAAAATATGTTTTTATAAATATCATTTTACAAATTTATTTTTAACATTGTTAATTAATGATTAATCTTAAATTCCCGCATGTTAAAAATAAGTAAAATTAATTAATTAGAAATGAATAAAATATTAGAAATTTGGATATGTTTGAATAATATAAATCATTAAAAAATGGCTATATATAGAAATAAATATGAATAAATATTGAATATATTAAAACAAAGGAAATAAATATATATAAAATGAATAATATAAATTGATTAAATTTGGAAAAATATATTTGTGTGTGTGTGTGTGCATGTATTTAAAAACACATTAATTAAGTATATGTGAAATCAATATAATACGTTAGATCTATGTTATAAATTGAAAAATCAAATGACATTCTATTATGTCCATTACTAGATAAAATTTGTCATTATTTTCAATTCATATTAATTATTAATTATAAACAATTATTCACTAAATATGTTTCTATTTAATGTAAAGAATAAATAATATTTTTATTATATAAATCATATTTTTATACAATGATATATATCAATAGATTTAATATATAGTATTTATTAACATTATCAATAGTCATATAATCAATAAAATGTATAATATTATTCCCAACTTATTTTTATTTTTAATTTGTTTTATTTTCATTTTTCATATATCTATATATTTAATAAATTTTATTTATTGGTATTTCTAATTTTTATATAGTATAATGAATTTATTCATTTTTATGAAAAATTATTTTATTAATAAAATTAAATTTTTTTATTAATAAACATGTTATTTTTTAAATTATTTCATTTTCTATATTCAACCATTTATTAGTGTTAAAAATGGAGTGATAAAGGATTCCTTTATGAGTGATATAAATAAATCACTGATAAACGGTACCCTTTATCAACACTAAAAAATGAATTGATAAAGTGCTAAATTTATCAACACTTTCTTTTGTGTGGACAATGATACCATTTATCAGCGTTTATTTATAGCGCTGATAAATACCAATGCCGTTAAATTCCTATTTTGTATTAGTGAATGTTTCTAATGATATTAATTATTTTTATGTGTTATATTATCATTTTATATTATACCGTAGATTTAAGAAACTTTTCTATGCATGACTCGCTGTTGAGGTTGAGACACCATCCCGATTATTCACCACCATGGAAGAGTCACTATTTCCTATAAAAACCCATTAACAATGAGTCACCAATGAATATGAAAATTGGTAAAGTATGTTCCCCACCAGCCTGACCTCTTATTAAAGGAGTTACTACCAAAAGGATGACTCACTGTCAGCCCAGACACCACAAATTTAGAATTTTTTCTAAGAATAAAATGTCACACCCCCAGTATAAGTCACCTCCAGCAACGTGACTCCATTCCAAAGTATTTCCACAAGACTTATATATCGATAAAGAGATACAACATTACAAATAAACATTTCCAGAGTCCTGTCACCATTCCAGAACTCACATTTACTATTTTAATTTATTTTTATTTAATTTACCTAAAAACTATATTATTGAATTTAATACAAAGTGTTATTTTAATGATTGGTTCTTAATGGATTTATAAAATGAATTAAAGGATGTGTCAGCCCTGATTATGAGGATACCGAATATCTAGATGATCAAGTGGATATTCATGCATGATACTGATAAAAAGAGAAGTAAACATCCTCATGCAAGATAATGGTGATGTGATGAAAGAGGAAAATGTGAAAGATGTACAAAAAATTAGATCTATATATCATTTCAATAACTTACATGACTACACATGAAAAAGGAAGCAGAAGAAAAATACACATATAGTGTCTTCTTACAGTTAAGAATATAAGGAGTCTATGACACTCTGTTTTACCATAGTTTTCCAAAATCAGAGTCGAGCTACCCTGTAAATCAAAATCAAGAGTCACAAGTTCCACTGTAAATCAAACTAATCATCTCTATCCATTCATAATTCCAAATTCTCATATTTCATATTGTATTTTACGTTATGAGCAGTGTGTTATATAATCTATTTTATATAGACACACTGTCTCCTACATTAAAATGAAAGATACATAGATATCTTATCAACCTTTATTTATCTATTTCCTACAAAAACTATGGTAGAGGTCTTCTGTGACCTATTAGATATTTTTCTCCCATAGATAGCAGTTGAAGAGACCATGTGTGGTCTTGATAGTTGTATACTATTGTAAAACATCATCCCGGTTGTGGATCAAACTATTTATTTATAGAAACTTCTTAGTGTCGGGGGATCACCAAGTGGAGAGGGCTAAGTCTCACCTTGAGACCGAACCTCTTGTATTCATAATTCTCTTGTCTGTTTTATTCTATTTAATTTTGAATCTATTCATTAAAATTGGAAATTTTTGTAAACTATAAACAAAATTAATACTTTGATAGTTAACCTTAATTAATTTTTAATAATATTTTAATTAATTAAAGTTATTTCAAAGGATTAAGTAGTACTTTATATAACTTTATCTGATAACGAATCAATATTCTATGAAATATTTTTAAAGATATTAATTTATAACAAACAGTTGTTATGGTTAATTGTGTTATTTTTAAATTAATTGATGGAATCTATTTTAATCCATTTTGATTATAAATATTACTTGGTACTCAATTCATCCCCCTTTTGAAATACTCACTCCGCGAAACAAACATATATGTAATAATTAGTATTCATAACAAAAATGATCATTGAAAACAAATTCATAAATAAAAAATTAATTGTGATAAAATGTTCGAGTCACTAGTAAATGATCAAAAACTCTAAAAAAATGTCAAAAAAATGTAAAAACATGGTATGTGGGGTGAGTCCACACAAAAAATATGTAATTTTTTACTTTATATCAGATAGTATTTAGCATAGATAAACATTCAAACCATTATGAGATTCAAATTATAATAGTTAACCAAATTATATTAATTATGTAAAAAGTAAGAAAACTTGATTATTTCATTCATAATGTCATTAAACTCTACTTCACTTTAAATTTATGAGTTATATTTAAATATACATTTTTTCAATTGATTTATTTGATTTTCCAAGTGTGTGTGTGTGTGTGTATGAAATTGTAGTCCATTAACAAGATAAGAGTTGTGGAATTTCACTAATATAGACAGTGGTGTATCAAATTCATATAAATTAGGATCAATAAAACATTAATAATTAACATATGTTCAATATATGATTTTCTATGTATTTTGGTAATTAAAACTATCTTAATGGTATTTTAAATCTTATTATAAAATTATGTTGAATATTTTCTTCTTGAGCTATTGGGATAAAGATTTATATTTTTCCAAGGTGATTATTGTATAATCTATAAAAAGAATACAAAATTATTTTCCAAAAATTCAAAGGTAAAAATATCATTGAATGAAATTAATAGTTTCACTTATTATACAATTGGTTTCATTTCGTTGTAGTTGGAAAAATATATATATGTGCTCATATTTGTTCAACATTTTCTAGATATAATTTTTTATCACTTCCAAAATAAACTCCATGATAAAAAAATATCGATAATTCTTTTTTGTTCTTAGTGTATTTATTTTCTACCTCGTGACACATCATATTATGTTTTTATGTATAGTCTATTTGTGGATAACATAAGTAAGAAAATTAAAATCACTTCATATAAATAATAATTTCCAACTGATCCTTAAAAACGTGATTTGTTATTTACTTATTTCTTTAACATTAATATGCATACATAAAATAGGTAAATTAACATATATTATACAATCTCACTAGATTTGTCATAAAAAAAAACTACAATCTAGTTTCTCATTGAATCAATGAAGGTTGATTAAAATATTTTATTCATTTTACATAAGGTCCCAATAATACCTTATTCTCACATGTTGATAGGGATATCCCATAAATTACTCAATTTCTCTTCCATCCATGTCCTACCTGCATGGGGTGATCCCTAACCCATGACTGTACAATGTTTTAGGACACTTAAAATTGTTGTGTATATTTACCCATGCATTCCACTGTGCGGGGTTGGACCACGAATCACTAATAGTCTAATGATAACATTATAATAAAGAAAATATATGGGAGAAGGTAAAGAGCTCACAATACATCAGGCTAGGAGACAATGAGATCAGAAAGGAGGAATAATTAGATATACCTCATACCAGATGTGAGACCATTGCACTGGGATAAGTAGATATCGATTGAATAGTTTCTATACATATATCAAGGTGAAACCATATTCGGTGACCCCAACTTTCTTTATTCCACCATGTGAACCATCCACCTATGTATCCCATATTAATAAGCCCCCATGTTGGCCATGAATTGGACAAAGTCCATAATAACCTTTTGGGGAAAGTCCCAACATAACTTTTTTTCATTGGAATCTTCTATGAAATTAAATTCCTAACAAACTATACAGGGGTATCCACCTGGGTCGAAGGATTCTAGGACATGCATTAAGGACTATCTTCTTTGAACATCACAACTACTATAGGTAAAGGAAGAAAACATGATCCTAGTACCTGTAGTCACTATTGTTGTGATAAATTACTCATCTTCTAATATCAGATCCACTATAATATTAATATGCAAAATGATCCAAATACATGGATGAGAGGGGTTAACATGCATGCATGAATTAGTTTTTATTCTTTGAGAGAACTCAACAATTTTGCAGGAGTTTTTCTTATGTTCAAGAAACACAGTGATGGAATCCTTAGAATTCAAGATTTCTATATCTATGAAGGTAGTTTTCACCCAAGAACCCAAACCCCACAAATTCTAGATGAGAATATGTCTCATTAAAATCGACATTTCCTAGCTTTGGCCCCATGCATACAGGTCATGATTAGGTGAGAGGAAGATCACCCTTCCATAATACCGATATCACCTTTATCAGCGATAGAAATAGTTTTTAACATTGATCTTTAGCACTGTTAATATGAGAGAGGATAAAGGGGTCCCTTTTATTAGTGCTCAGAAAAGCGTTATTAAAGGCCCCTTTTATCAGTTCTCAAGAAACACACAAATGAAAGGGGGCCTTTAGCAGTTTTTTCTTAGCCCTTTTTAAATTGGAAAAATTTATTTTTTTAAAAAAAATCCAAAAAATGGAGACCTCTTTTAACAGCGCCTGCCAACACCTTTCAACAGCACTCACGACCCCAACCCCTTTAAATGGGGCTCAAAAGACCCCCAATCAAACCCACCCCCGCCAGCCAGCCTTTAATATCACCCTCCCTTGTAACACCCCAAAATGATAATGGGTTAAATTATTAAATTATATGACCCATGTCACCAAGGTCCACCTTCCTTTTTCGGGAGCCTACTAGATTAGTTCTCCATAGTTAAGTGTGTTTGGAATGGAGTATTGATCATGATGGGTGACCTTCTGGGATGTTTCCCAGGGTGTGTGTGAATGAAGAAGAAGAACACTAAAATGGTCATGTGTTGGCCTATGGGGACATTCATTTGTCAGATGACTAATTCAGGCATGTGGGTGGGCCCTCGGGTGGGGTCCATGTGTCTTCGGGGAAACCAATGGTACCTGGTGGGCCAAGACTCGACGACCATGTTATGACGAGGTGTCTCTGGGGTCACTGGGGCCTAGTTGTCACATCTAGTGTCATAGGTTGTACCCAACATTAAGTGCAGTGCACTACCTAGGATGGGATGTAGGGCCCACATTGAGGACATTGTGCTCTAGAGTGGGGTTAATGTGTAACACCCCAAAATGATAACGTGTTAAATGACTAAATGATATGACTCATTTAAACAAGGTGCACCTTATTTTTTAGGAGCCTACCAGATTATAAATCTATAGTTAAGAAAGCATGGACATGAGCAGTGATCAGGATTGGTGAGCTTCTCAGAAGTTTCCTAGGATGTGTGTGAGTAAGGAAAAACCACACTGGAAGGGGAATGTGTTGGCCTGTGGGGACAGTCATTAGTCAGATGACCTATTCTAGCATGTTGGTAGGCCTTCGGATGGGTACCATGTGTCTGCGGGGAAACTGGTAGTACTTGTTGGGACACGACCTGATGACCATGTTATGGAGCGGTGCATGTGCTGTCATCGGGTCCCAGATGTCACATCACCAGCCCTTTAACATCGCTAGAACCCCCACTGCACTAGTATGCATGCCCCTGCCTCCCCCTGGATTCAAACTCAAGACCTCTTCCATTCATGTTGGACACTTTACCACTCCTCCATGATACTTTGTTCTGCATTTAAGGATATATATATAGTTATATTTATTTTGATATTAATTTATATATAGTTATACTAATATATATATCTATATTTATTTATTCGTATATTAATATCTATTTATATCTAATCATATATATTGTTATATTTATTATCCATATATTTATTCTTATATTAATATATATTTAGTTATATATTTGTAAGATTAGTTCTAAATACGTTTATAAAATATTTTTGTGTGTGTGTTTGAAAATGAATAAATAAGTACCTATATACAACATACATAAACATGTATATATATTATATATATGTGCATATTTAAGTATAATTATACATATTTATATATATTTACATTATTATATATTAATATTTCTATTTATATGTTAGATTATATAGATAATATATATCAGTTTTCTAAAACACACACACACACGAACTTATATATATATATATATAGACACACACACACACACACACGAACTTATATATATATATATATAGACACACACACACACACATTATATCTGTATATAAATATTCATATGTTGTATTTTAAATTAAATGGATATTAGTTTTTATTTAGATAAGGATTATATTTTAATAAATTTATTTTATATGTAAATATATTAAATTAATTACTTATAAAATTAATTTCTTATGTGTAAATATATAAAAAATATGTATACGTTGTTATATATTTGATTATAAAAAACCGTACATTGTGAAATATTTTTAAATTTCAAAACTATTATATCAATATGAATGTAATACCTATGAATAAATTTATTCCCCACCAAAAAATGAGAAAAATCCACCATAAATGAGCATGAAAATCTATCAAATGGTAAAAAATTGGGGTAAGTCGACTAAAAACTCAGTTTTGGAGATCTTTTGGATCTTTTCTTGTATCTAAAATAATTTTAACGGGATTTATCTAGAAATAGGGGCATATATCTTGTCGCAAGCTTCAATTTAATATGGGATAGAGCTCAAACGGACAACCGGGAATAAAGTTATGGCAGTTTGAAGTTTGAGTTGTTTTTTCTACTTACATTAGATTTTTTTATTTATTTAATTATTTTATATTAAAATTGTTATTAAATAACTATTAGTCGATAAAAATAATAAAAATATTAGTTAAAGGGGTACTTTTATCATTTTTTTAGCATTGTTAAAAGTACCATTTATCAGCGTTTTTCAGCACAGATAAAGGGTAACTTCTTTATCATCACTTTGTTTGTGCTATTAAAGGGGTGGTGCTGGAAAAACCTGAATCTGTGGTTGTGATTTGTTACTTCTTGATTGATACCTTTTACAAACACCACTAAAATGAGATGTAGTGGGTTTTCAAGGAATGCCCCACACTATTTGGGGTTACCGTGGGATGAACTTCTTCATGTCGGCGGTGCTTGAAGTCCACTCATTGATGTGAATCCACGTGCATTTCCTTTGAGTGAGAAAAGACTTCATCAATGTGCAATATTTGAGCCTATGGTAGAACACTATTTGAATCACATAGAAGGAGGAAAAGTTGAATAGAGGGACTTGGATCTCTCAATAGAGGGTATCACCCAAAAGGACTTTCAACAATATACTTCCCACATAGAAACAACCTAAAGTCACTAACTGGATCTATGTAATCATCTAATGAGGGAGCCTAGGACATCTGTTCATAGGGAACATAGGCCATACCAGGAGATTGAATGTCAGTCGAAGGAGATGAGGGGTCAATCTCTGGATGTTAGCTTAATAAGACACACTAGCTGGAAAGAAACACGATGTGGACTCCCTCATCGTCATGAATAAATCCAATTCTTGGGGCATGAATATTGGTTGGAGAAAACTGAGCCAATAAGGTACTAAAAAAGACTTATAGACGGTCATGACCACTCTGATTCTGTTTCCTACTAATTGACAAAGAATGAACTCGTAGATAACAGACCAAGAATTACTTGGGATCCATAGGGTAGAAGATGTATTGATTCTAAAAAAAATAATCCTAGACTTGGAGATAGATCTGATCCGGGTGTGGAAGGGAGATTTCCATATCAACACAAATCCAGGCTACTAAAGCTTCATCAGAGAAGACGATGTGGTCATCAACACAAAGGAATCCACCTAGGGAGTCTCAAATATCTCTAAGGAGGGAGCCATTTTGGAGTAGATGTAGGAGGCTTAGAAGATGGATCCAAACTACTGCACAATGAGACTCCTTACCTTTATGATAATCTATCGAGCAACAAGTAAGATTGAATCACCAGAACCCTGAAGACTTAGGATCTTTACACCAATCCAAGATAAAATCCACCATTTTACTGTTAGTGCATTTGAAATTTAATTTTTAAAATATCAATTTTTGAAATTATAAATTAGAAATTTTCAATCGTAATGTGGTGTTGGTGCTTGTTTTTTGAAGGATCTCAATTAACAAAAAAATCAGTTTTATGAAAATATTTAAAAATGTTATTGAAGGACAATATAAACTTCTTGAAACTTACTAAAAAATTAATATTTTGATGGTAAAAAAAATTATAAATAAATAAACAATATATTTAAAAAAAAACTAAATTGGCATAAAAATAGACTTAGATGACCATTAGAGAAAAAAATCCATTATCACATGAAATTCATGATTTTTTATCCCAATGATAATATTATTCATCTACAACTTGTTAATTAGTAATCATACACATTTTATAGCCTCAAGTATACAATATATTGGAAAAATAATAAATGATTCTTTATTAATAGTGAATATGAGGCTTTTGGTCTCAGTAAATTTCATGATATGTCAATTAGAAATAATTCTAGTTTTTTACCACTATAGATTTTTCCAAGATCTAATCATGGATTTATAGTATATTTTGGTTTTCCTATAATGTCTATCAGATTATAAAATGTGTTATAAACACAATTATTCTAAACTTGAATTACATCAAGAATATGGTGCACAAAAAAAATCATGTCAAAATGGATTGTCCTATATGTTACTTCACTTTATTCAATTATGAACTCTCCTAAAACTAGATAGTCTTTGAGAGTTTACCTCAGGCCTAAAAATAATATCAAGTGACAGTGGAAGAATTTTTTTTATTGAATACCCAACATCGTCATGGGTAGTGAGTCTTTTTTAATTTCACTCATCATAAAGTTATTTTTTTTACTTTCATTATTGATGAGAGGAAATAATTGATGGATGTCAAAGAAACAATATTTAATATCATAAATAATAATGAAATATAAATTGTTACCCATATTGAATGAAATATATTTAGGAAAATTTATATCTAATTAGATTTTATTATGTATGTTAGAAGGTTTTTAATTTTCCACAATATTATAACTCAAAATGAAAAACATTATTTTACAATTATATATTATGAAACTCTTTTTTCACTCAATAATTGTTTCAATTAAACAATCCTAGGATATAATCAAATATTAAAACTCTTTCGAGGATGAATTGAAATTTATAACATTAAATATTGTTATGATTCCTTCATTAACACCCAAAATGATATATTATTCGAAGAAATGTTCCCATAACTACTAGAATTATTACGAAAATATTAAAATTTTGATTATTTTATATTTATTGGTTTTTCTCTATATATTCTTTGAAAGGTCACATAATTTTTAATTATATTGACAAATGTAATCAGTATTTTGACACCAATAGTGCAAGAAATGTATCAACGACGTTGATGGGTATTTTTCTTATAGATGGTTATCTTAGTTCATTGATGGTGCCTTTTTTTCTCCTAGAATGGTGTTGAAAGTTCCATGGATGTTTTTGTTCTTCATGTTATATTTTTCAGAGGTTTCATGTATTGTTTATTAGTTTTGTTATTCTTATTGGTTGTTATTGGCTTCCAGAAATTACTCTCGTTGGCAGGTTACAACGGCGATGGCCTAATAATCTTGTTGGACAAGCAGTTCACGTGTTTCTGGAGGCTATCATCAAAAGTGTTAGGGTGATGGAACTGCGAATGATGATTCTTGTGCGACCTTTTAAAATTTGAATTGATCTGGCTTATGTGGTAGCATCTTATGAGTGGTTTTGAATCCACAGTTTTGTTTTTATATTGTGAATTTTGAACTTGTTTTGTGAAATTCGAGGTCCGCTGTGTCTGAATTTTTTATGGAATAGTTATCGCTAAACCTTAAAGCAGCTTTTAGAAAATGAAAAAATGGGATTGGATGAAATAAATTTCTTTTTTATGACACCATTTTTGTGGAATATTGATATATTTTACCAAGTAAAAATAATGTAAAATGTTATATTATCAATTGTTTTAAATGTTACAGGTAATTTTTAATTATTTATCTCTAACAATAAAATCATCATTATTATTTTGAGTTAGTGAGAGGTTTTTCCTGAATTTAGAATCCAATTTTTACTAGTTGTTTTCACATGAAAATAAAAATGAAATTGGTATCAATTACTAATTTATTAATATTTTTTCAATAGAATATTTTATAAATATTTAATTTTTTTTATATATTTTTTTTGTAATAGGGATTTTTTTTCTATTTTTAGATGATATATAAATTAATATTATGATTTTACAATTTTTTATTATAAACAATTTATTTAATAATAATAACATTTCTTAAATTATAGTTAAAATAAATAAATAAATAAATATATATGTACTATATTTTTAATTTATGAATTTAGTGTTTAAATATTTTTATTATATATATATATATATTTATTTCAGTTAATTTTATTTTCTAAAATATTTTTAGAATAAACGAAATTTCATTTTAATCAATTTTTCTATATATAATATTATTACTTATTTTTTTAATTTAACTAAAAAAATGTACATTGGGTATAGTTAAATAAATATATTTTAAAAAATATATTATAATGTTTTTTTTAATTTAATTTATTTATTTTTGACTTAAGTATTTTTATTTTACTATATTATTTTAATTATTTTATAAATTAACAGAAATATTTAATTTGTTAATTTATTCATTAAAAAATTATATTATTAATAAATCACTTATATTTTAGTGTATATTAGTAATTTATAAAATTAAAACAACATTCTCTTTAGTTCAATAAAATCAAAATGAAAATATATCTATAATATTATTATTTATAGACTAATTTCATTTAGACATTCTTTTGGAAAAAAATATTTTTTTAAATTAAAACTATAGTTATTTTTTTAATTACTATAAAAATATATCATTAAAAGATTTTTTTTAATTATTTTTAATTAATTATAGGCATTCATTTAAAATAGTAGTTAACTATATACTGTATCTTTAACAGTTCTACAGAAAAAAAATTGAGTATTATTACTACATGCAATGATTTATTGCAATATACTATATTTCTATCCCCCCTCCAACTACCATCACATGATTTATTAAAATTAAAATTTCTCATAAAATACTTATTTATGAATTAAACATAATTGAATAGTAACATTTATGGTGGAGATTCCATCCAAAATAAGTTACTATCTATAGAGAATCACTCTTTTTATTTTTCATGAATCCTCACAAATATTACTGTGACTATAATGGACTAAATGCATTTAAAAATACTACAATAGTGACAATTATTTTTTCCATAAGAAAATTCTTTCATGAATATTGTTTTTTTTTCATTTTCTTAAGCATGATGTTACTATTATTCATAATTATCTTATCATTATATAAATAATTTCTAGTATCTATGACTCCACAATACATTAAATTTTTGTTTATTTCACGTAAAAATGAAATCATTTTTTAGTTAGTTATTCAAGAATTGGGTATTGTGGTTTTAATTGAGGGAGAAATTTAATCAATGAAAAAGTAATTTTTTGGAACATTTTGTAACAACACAGCTAAAAAAAACCAACATTTGTTCTGAAGCAAAATTGATCAAAGGCATGATTGACCAAATTTAAAATTTTACCGATTGACATTGAGGGTTGAAGTCCAAACATGGGAAAACATTACCCTTATTTTACTATTTAAAAATTAATTTTAAATTTTAATAAAAAACAAGTATTTATTATAATCAAATAAAACATAACAATAAATATTAAAAGAAAATTGAAGGATAAACCCAATCGAGATCCATAATCTCAATATTAAAATTATATGAAAATATTGAAAAATTATATATGAAATGTAATTAATATCATACAATAAAACCACCCATAAGAAAAGGAAAATTTCCCTTTGGAAGATGAGTATATAAAATCATAAGTAACATGATCGATGCCCAAAATGAATGATTACCTATTACATATCAAACTGTCTAGGAACATGAGTCTTAAATGTGATCCTAATTTGAATTCTAAATTCCACCTTCAATAGGAAATGATTTGATTGTTTGGATGAGGGAGATTTTTTATGAACACTAGATATTACTTTTTCTAGTAATCCTATCCAATGGAACTTCAACCATCAGAAGCATCTACCTATGATCAAACATCCCCCATGACTTTGAAGGCCATAACTAGTATGACACACCACTCTATCCATCACATTGATCCATCCATCACTTTTTGTTCCAGTCACCTCATGGTATTAGTTTTGAGAAATGTATGATCAAACAAGGAAATGATGAAAAAACACATGTAAGAAGAAACAAAAAACACAATGAACACAAGGATTTTATGGTTCAGACATTACATCCTACATCAAAAGGATGACAATTCCATCACTCACATTTAATCCGAAACAAAATATTTCTAAGTTACGTGGATAATAAAATTCCAACAACCCTAATAAAACTACCAAAATAGGTATTACCTATTTCATCTTTTGATCTTTGCATAATACAATACTAATCCTTCTAGTCTCAATCCTTTCGGACTTCAACATATGCTTTTAAAATTTCAAACTCCGACACCTAGATGTGATGATGTGAGATCCTTTCAAACACATATCTCCTTACCCTGTTAGGGACCGAAAAATATTCAAAAATATCCCTTACAGTTGTTCTCCAATACAAATTATATGGAGGATACATCCAATCATCTAGTCACAAATATATTTCAAAATTTGTGGGAGATCCTCTGTTGGATCTGGAAATTTCTGATTGCCTATATAAATCCTCATCATAACTGTAAACTCATAGAGGGTAATTATTGCCATATCTAATTCACTCTAATGAAATTGATGAATCTCTATTTTATGAATCAACTACGATAGACCTCAAAATCCATTAATCAGAGTTTATGGAACTAATGAACTTCTTCACTTGCATCAACACCTCTAGAAATTGATTCAACATCAGAAGGATTAACCTTGCATATACTTCACAATATCCAATAGAACATGACCAAATCCACAAGTACATGTATTTAATGATCCTCCTAATCGTTTCTACCCTCATAATTCCACTTTTCTCCATCCACTGAACCCATCATTAAAGCTGTTTCCACAAGATCTCAATGTGCAATATTCTTCTAATAACATGTCATTCTAGGGATCCAGTTGAACTTCTATTCAAATCACACCACCAATAATTCTAGTAAAATTACATCCACCAGCCAAAATTTTGATAACACATAGTGCTGGTTTATTTCCTCCATCTAGGTTTCACCAAGTGAAACTTTCATGGAATTGAAATTTGGAGATTCCAACTCTTAACCTAATAAAGAAGGTTCTCAAAAAACCTAGTAATATCCCAACTGATAATTGTTTTGGGAGGATTAATAAAATAATCTCCCACATAAATAAAATTATAAAACTCACACAAAACTTCCCTTGATTCATTCATTCATAATCATTCCATAACATCTAGATAGATTTCTACTATATGCTTTTTTTGGATATCCCATCTCCCACATAAATTATTCTTCTATAGATCTATATAACCAAGATCTATCATTCAACTAGAATTATAAAAATCACCTGAATTCTACTATATAATTTATCTAATGAAAACATGAACCAAGCTTACATCCTCCATCTTTATTGAAAAGTCTTAATCAATAAGTTGCATTGTACACCAAGTCCATGGACCCACTCTTCTAGATGTATATTTATAACACTACAATCCCCAATATTCCAAAATCCTAGATAAATTTGGTGTAAAAAAATAAACAATATCATCAAAACTGACCTCCATCAAGTACTTTATATTCTGGAAAGTCTCATATCATTGACATGACAAAATCAAACTGAAATTATGATCAATGTAACCAAGACGTGCATAAACCTTTTCTCCAATTTAATCAAGTATCATTTCCATTCCTCCGAGGATCCAACCATTATTAAATATATCATTCTAAATCTCTACTGATATACAAATTATTGATGCCAAAGAGTCAAAGTCCCTTTCAATTAAATGTACTCTAAGATATGGGGTTTTTCCGTCCTCTATCAATAATATAAAAAATTTCAACATTGTAACGAACCAACCCAAGCTAAATTCAAAAGCCACTGAAATTATACCATTATTTAATATGGGAAAAAAAATAAAATAGAAACAAGTATTTAATATAATAAAAGAAGTACTAGAACCAGAGTACAAAGAGGAAATAAACAAGATACCATGATGACATAAAATCCAAACTAAAACAGTTTAAACAATAGAGTATTTCAAATTCCCACTTGACAAACAATCACCTCTAGATTAAGTCGGACCAAAGGCAGCAACAATAATAGAATCTGACATGCTAGAAGATACTCATCCCTTTACCTGAATCATGCTATAAAACATCTAAAAATAAAAAAATAACAAGTAGAGTGTAGGATATAGCCTAGTAGGATACCACCACTGTTTCTATGTTCTAATATCAATAATGAAATAAATATAGATTTTAAAATAAATTGATTTTAGAAATCATATTCATAAAACCGGACCATTTTTCAATCATTATCACATTTTCTCCATTGATTCTCATAAAATCGATTCACATTCTCAAACTAAAAATATGACAAGTATAAGTGATAAAACATGAAATTATATCCATGCATCAAGAGCGAAACATGTAAACACATATCCATAAAACATCCTATCATGCGAATCTATGTGACACAACCAAATATAAAAACCTATGATAAATAGTCCATGATTATAAAATAATGTAATAAATAACCATGAATGAAAAATCACCTAATATTTGTGCTCTATCCTATGAGACACTACATATTAGACACTGAAATTCCTAATCAAGCATAAAAATGGTTCTAATCTATATTTTGTCTTTTTAGTCAATATCACAAAAGATTCCTCCCTAGTGGTACAACATAGACTAATGATATATGCATCTCCTTCCTAAGACACCCAAGGTGAAAAATGTTAAATTTTACAAATTAATTTCAAAACCATGTTCATAATTTAATAAAACATTTTCAAATCCATATAAAACCACTTCAGATTTTGAAAACCCACTTCCAAATCAGGTAAACCTATTTTCAAAGTTCAACCCCCATTTGAAAACATTTTCTTTTCAAAGAAATAATTTGAGACCAAATATCACTTATAATCAATGAATAACCCTAATGAATTTATCAATAATGGCATAAAATTCACAAAATCAACCCACAGTATATAAACACGCACCTCAAAATAAAGATATCCTAAGAGACTTTGAAAAAAGGGATTTGAAACCAAGAGATCAGACTTTAAACAAAAGGCATGACAAGAATCTAAAAAGGACTGATAGAAATCACTAACGAATCACAAATCTTAAGAAAATTGTATCCAAAACCATATCCATAACCTAAGCCAAAGAATAACCATAAGTATTAAATACCCAGAGAGAAGCATCACAACCACAATGGAGATCAATCACAAGACGAAGTGATCCATAAAGGAGGGAATCACCAAAAATCACCTAATAATAAAATATTGTTTGAGGAAATTGAAGCCTATAATGTATATAAGAAGAAACCATTTGTGCATCACCCAAAAATACTAATTTTTGACTATTAAACGGTGTATAAATCCTTTAAATGTTATGTAATCCATGATGCTCATATACTTTGAAAAACCTATCACCTTTTTATTAAAAAATGATATTTTAAAATACATTACGCGAAACCTTTACATGGAATATACACCTATCATGATGTGTATCGAATTTAAGGTCTATTCCTGGTGGCAATTACATGTTTTCTACTCCCATTACAAAATGTGTAATTTTCCAACGAACAACAAAACTATGGGTTTAAGTTGAAAAACTCCAAAAAATCATCAACTTCGGCATTATAGGTATCCTCCCAGTTTGTTTTTTAGAAATAATCATTCAATGATTAAGGATGAAAAAAGGTTAAATCATACATGATGGTATGGTAATTTTGTGGTACAATCTCCCCCTATAGTTGTTCTGTCCCTAGAAAGTGGTCATGATCAAAGATCTACAAAAATAAAAGGTCACGACTACATCATAAATAAATCCTACTACAAAAAATCATGGATATATTATCTATATATAAATATTACCTAGACTAGGGGGATAATTTTACCATGTAGTACCGCATCTAGGAGATCCATAATATGAATTAGATTCCCAACCAAAGTAGTTCCAGTTTGAAAATCAACATCCACCCATTTGATCATATGTGAGGGATTTGGTTTATACCTCATCTTTTGGGGAACATAAAACACATCATGGATATATTTCATACCATATGTAAAGTACACTCAATATTCCACCTTCTATAGATGTTTTATAATCTCAAAGGGCCCCACAAAATATGATGCCAACTAACCAAACATACCCAACCAAAAGTGTCTAATGTGAGGTGAAAATATGATAATGACTTGATCACTAACCTAAAACTTTAGTAGATGATGGTTATGGTCCCCATATGAATTCTGAGAACTCATTATTGTGAAAAAAACCATCTGATATACTACACAATCTCCATCTTCTTCAAAACAATTCTCTACCTAACCAAGGACCACACACCCAACTCTACACAGAACAAAGGAGATCGTCATGGCCATCCATACCAAGCCTTATAGGGCACCATCCTGACCGAATCCATAAAAATATTGTTAAAGTAAAATTAAACCAAAGGAAAATACCTATACTAATAATCACTAAAGTCAAGAAAAAAATCTGGAAATACATACTTATTCACATGGATAACACTCTCTATCTGTCCATCTATCTTCGGATGACATGTCATGCTTAATTTAAATTAGGAACCCATCACATCCTTAAATCGATTACAAAACCTAGATGTGAAACTCGTTCCCCTATCCAAAACAACTATAGAGGGATCCCCCAAAAGTATCACAATATCTCATACATAAAATCCCAAATATTTTACACTTTCATCATCTCATTAAAATGTATAAAATACCCTGATTTAGCAATTTGATCAATGATCACACAAATCTCTTCCTTCCCATTAGGTTTCCATGGACAACCAATGATGAAATATATAGAAATATCATTCAACTTACATTCCGGAATTATTAAGTACTGTAAAAAACCTATTGTTCAATGGTGTTCCACATTAATACTCTAATAAGCGAGACACCTTGAAATAAAATCTACATTTGACCATAGAATTCCTGACCACCAATACCAACGTCTAAAGCCATGATACATCTTTGTATATAATTCGTGTATGGACCAAAATAAAAATTTTCTACTATACAACAACTCAAGCCTTTAGGAAAATAGAATAACCAACCCACTATAGAAGAACAAGGATCTAGTGGGGGACCAAGACCAAACACATAAGTTCTCCCAACCATAAAGTATGTCACTAAAAATATATCACCTAGTGTTAGACATATACTCAACTAGTTGTATATAAAAACCTGAGATTTTATGAGAATTATTCTTTTTGATTTCATTTATGTCTTGTGTTGTATGCTACACCAAAATTATCTTGTGCTATACGCAACACCGTATTAGATTACAGTATACACAACACTACTCTTGGCTCATGTTACACATAATTTCAAGATCGTTTTGTAGAAATTATTCTACGCAACATTAAGTATAGATTTTGTTTAATTTATAAATGAATTGTGTTTTGAATTATTTTATACAAAACACCAAAGGGAGCTTTCACTACACACATCCCTAACTTGGCTTTCATTACATGCAATCACGACCTTCTTCGATAGCGTGTGTAGTACGCAATACCAGGTTTCACTAAACAATGATATATTGTTATAATATTATTATGGACTAGCCTTTATGAATAGTATTAACTAAATTTTTAATTTTATAACATTATTATTCATCTTACACATTTTCTAGAACATGGTATGTGAACAAAATAAATTTTTCAGGTAAAATAAGTATTTTTCAAAAAATGAAGTTTTCTCACCTTTTGATGGCGCACCCACATTAAATCTAGTTTTGGACATGTTTATAAGTTTAGTTTGACAAAATAAAATTCTTATTTGGAATCAGGATATAAAAATTTACTTTGGATAAAATTTTCATATTATTCTGATAACTTTCATATTTTGATGAATAGTAAAAACCCGCTATATTTTAATTAAAAAGAACTTTTTTCATCATAATAATTTATATTGTTAAATTATAATATTGAATATATTTAAAGTATGAAAACAATATATTTTTACCATTTAATATAATTTATTCCCTTAGAATTTATTTTATATTGAATTCAAAAGTAAAATAATTTCAATCTTTTGCAATGTTTTAACTTTTAAAACTCATTTTCTTAACAGCAGGATTATTTTTAAATTAATTTCTGAAACTTATGTGATTTGAATTTGAAAAAATGGATTCCATATTTGGAATCAGTAGATCCAAATTATGTTAATAATCTAATTTTTATTTTTAGGCATTATGAATAGTAACTACGGTAAATTTTATTTACCATAGTTAAAGGTAAATCGGGTAATTAAGGGTAAATATATTATTATAAAATTATCCTAACACTAGGATTAATATAATTGGATGGTTATATTTTTACCTAAATAATATTTGGGTCAAAATGGAATCTAATGGAACCCACTTGTATTTGATTATGACATTTAGTTTATTTTATTTAAAGGAAGGTGAAATATGTCTCACACAAACATTAATAATTAAACTACTTTTAATATAAGGTTATATAGAATATAAATTCGGTTATAAATACTCATTTGAAAGATAATTTGTTTTTCTCTTTATCATGGTAATTTATTTGTAATTTTTAAGTGTTATTTAATTACTTTATTATCTTATACATTAATGATGCAGAAATTATTTATTTAGTGAAAAATCAATAATATAGTTTTTATTGAAATAGTAATACATATTAAAAGTCCCAAAAATCAGAAAACAAATTATTGGTAGTGTATATATAAATACTAATCATCAACTAGAAAAATTTCGGACCATTTTGATCCTTATAAAGGCGATTATGACACTTATATTATTTTATTTTAATTGATTCCAATGTTGTCACCGTTATAATTTAATAAATAATAAAATTTACATGTGGTGATTTTAAGATGAAAAATTATAGTAAAAATATTATTATGAAATATATGAGATTTATCTTCAATATAGGATTTTAATTTTAATTTTTATGCAACAAATAAGTATATTAAATAATTATTCAAAAATGGTGTACTAATTATTTTATTAACACATATACCAAATAAATGGTTTTAAAAATACTAAAATAAATATTATATGAATTGTTTATTATGATTCACAAATTTTATAGACAAATAAGACATGTTAGAAATAAATTTAATATTTTGGTTAGAATATATCCTCTATTTGGATTTTATTTAAATTAAAATAAATGAATATTGTCAAAATTGACACTATTGTTATTTTATAAAAATACCATATTATAAAATTGTTTAAAAATAAAAAAAATATTTACAAATTATAAATTGAATATATATGTTCCAAAGTGTCATAAATTATATAATTATTTACAATTAACAACACATAATAACATATTTATAACTATTTAAAAATTAGAATCTTATTACCACAAAAAAATTGAATAGATTAAATAAGGATAAATCAAGTTGATAATGATTAAAATAAATTCCCAAAATGTGTACATTTTATTGGTTGATGAGAATAAAACCCTATATTATATAATATTCTGATTTGAGTCATTTTTTGAGGTTTTTAACTGAGGTTTAATTTATTATAAATTAATATTTCTTATGTTACCAAAGGTGCCCCTCTCCTCCCTTATAAGAAGGGCACCCCTTACCTCTTTTATTCACACCATTTTGAGCCTTGAAGCTCGGCCAAAACCTGACAATTCATCTTATAAACCTATCTAGATATATCATAGAGGTTCTGGTCTTCTCAAAAGACCAACTTTAGTGCCCTAAGAAGAAGTTCAAAGGAGGTGCGTCGAGGAAGAGGTAATCTCTTCTACCGATTCTTTCAAGTTTCTTTCTTCTTCAACTTCTTCTGATTTCATTGTTTAATAATATTTTAATAACAAAAGTATCACTAATATACTGATATGTTATTATAAATATGAAAAAACCCCATTTCACCTTCAATCCATCCTATGGAAAATGAAATCATAGCCCGTGCGTACGTACGAAATACCGTCTCCACACTGTTGTGTAATCTGTTTCCCACCACCATCTTACTTGGATGGGTATAATGGTGTAAATAATAACTATATATGATTATTATAAAATCACACTGATTCTAAGATATTATATCAATTAGAATGTTTCAAAGGAACTACATGATACTTTGGGTGTGGAAAATAAGGACACAAAGACAGTAATTGCAAAGGAAAAGGTTCAGTTAACACTATGGACAAGGATAATGGTATTTCTAAGACATCAAAAATGGTTAAATGTTTTAAATGTTTATTGTACTGTCATTATTCAAACCAATTACCTAAGGTAAAGTCTCAAGAAGAGAATCATCATTGTCGTATGGGTAGTATTTTTGTGGATGGTGATGAAGAGACTACAAATGATATGAGAGATGGAAGAATTGTTGAAGATCGGTCAATGTTTTAATAAGGTAGTGTAATGATAAAATGTTTATCATGATTTATATTGTATAGGTAATTTAATGGTACTATGGAATAAAGAAACATCTAAGGATTGTTACACTATTGTTTTTCCTAAATTATTTGAAAGTATATGTTGAATGGTACTGGTAACCATGAAAGGTTATTCAGATATTTTTGGAACGAAGATGATATGCGCATAATGAAGGGATAAAGAGAAAATGAAATGAGCTCATGACTGATATAAGGACAAAATTATATCATGGTTTGAGTATATCGAAATTTTGGGATTTTGGTATGTGGAAAGAGTTAACTTTTTAAAGCATTCATGTTTTCACAAAGGTTCAATGGGTATTCATTTTTCAAGAGAATACATTATTAAGGTATTCACATGATTGGAATGTGACCAACAAGATATATCGGGGATAAATGATGGTATTCACATGTTCGGTAGATGACATTTCTAGTAATTTCTCTCTTTATACTATGATCTTGGACAGAAGTATTTTGGATAATCCTAAAGATTTGAAATGGATTATGTTGGACATAAGTTAGTATTGTTTAAGGATGGAACTTTTTTGTTATTATTGATGGAATTTTATAATGATGTAGTTTTAGAAAAAGGACAACTAGTAAGACGGGTGACAACCCATCGTGTCGGACAAGGCTACGGGAATCAAACCCACAACTGAAGTGTGACAAGCCATTATCGCCTTCCACTGGCCTAAAATAAGTCCCTGGTTAGTAGAAACTAGTTTTATTTTATTAAGAGGTATGATAGATGAAGTATAATTCCATTTTTGGAACCATATATGATTATTCTCACCATAATATGACTTATGTATATAACTTTTACTAATTTTATGTTTGAGATAGATGGAATGACCTATCATTCTATCTAATTATCTACTAACACTTTGCAAAATAAAAATTCAACTTTATTTCTTTAAGATATGAAGTTGAAATTGGTCAAGGCACGAGCAACGAAAAGATTGTACCAAAATAAAGCAATATTTCTTTTAACTCAAAAATTCTTCAACTTTAGTGAAATGATCTTGAAAACCAAAAATGTTGTCCTAGTGTCCTCATATATGATGAATCGTATGATACCTTAGATCATCACAAATTTATGGATTTGTGATTGTTGGATTTTTCATAGTCATGTCCTATACCACTCTTCATCAGAACATGATGGTTAGATTTTTCTTCCATATCCATATTTTCACCTATGATCTCTTATGTGGAAACCCAGTGATGAGTTAATTTGGGCAACCATTATGTTTCTTACTTTACTTTTTAAAATAAAGTTTCAATATTCATTTTTATGATGTAGGTTTCTATGAAATAAACTTTCAAGAAGTAAACCTATTATAACCCCGATGAATTTTGAGGGAGAATTCATTTTAAGGGGGGAAGAATGTAACGAACCGAGATTTTATGAGAATTATTCTTTTTAATTTCATTGATTTCTTGTGTTTTACACTACACCATAATTATCTTGTGCTACACGCAACACAGTATTAGCTTGCAGTATACGCAACACTATTTTTGGCTCGTGTTACAAACAATTTCAAGTTTGTTTTGTAGAAATTATTCTACGCAACATTAAGTATAGATTTTTTTTAATGTATAAATGAAAGAAGTTTTGAATTATGTTATAAGAAACACCAAAGGGAGCTTTCACTACATGCGTCCCTGACTTGGCTTGCATTACACGCAATCACGACCTTTTTCGATAGCATGTGTAGTACGCAGTACCATGTTTCACTAAACAACAATATATTATTATAATATTATTATGGACTAGCTGTTATGAATAGTATTAACTACATTTTGAATTTTATAACATTGTTATTAATGTTACACATTTTCTAGAACATGGTATATTAAAAAAATAAATTTCTTGGGAAAAATAAGTATTTTTCAAAAAATGAAGTTTTGTCGCCTTTTGATGGCGCACCCACAATAAATATAGTGTTTGAAATGTTTATAAGTTCAATTTTACGAAATAAAATTCTTATTCAGAATAAGGATATAAAAATTTACTTCAAATAAAATTTTCATATTATTCTGATAACTTTCATATTTTAATGAATAGTAAAAACACGTTATATTTTAATTAAAAACAATTTTTTTCATCATAATAATTTATATTGTTAAATTATAATATTTAACAGTTATAAAGTATGAAAATAATATATTTTTACCATTTAATGTAATTTATGTCATTAGAATTTATTTTACATTGAATTCATAAGTAAAATAATTTCAATCTTTTGCAATGTTTTACCTTTTAAAAATCGTATTCATAATAGTGGGATTAATTTTAAATTAACTTCTTCAAATTCTATGATTTGAATTTGAAAAAATGTATTTAATATTTGGAATCAGTTGGTCCAAATAATTTTAATAAACTACTTTTTATTTTTAGGCATTATGAATAGCAACTAAGGTAAATTATATTTACCATAGTTAAAGGTAAATCGGGTAATTAAGGGTAAATATAATATTATAAAATTACCCTAAAACTTGTATTAATATAATTGTATTATTATATTTTTCCATAAATAATAATTGGGTAAAAATTTAATCTAATTTAATCCACTTGTATTAGATTATGACCTTTAGTTTATTTTATTTAAAGGAAAGTGAAATATGTCTCACTCAAACTTTAATAATTAAATTATTTTTAATATATAGTTATATTGAATATAAATTCGGTTATAAATACTCATTGTAAATCTAAAATGTTTTTCTTTATCATGGTAATTTATTTGTAATTTTTAAGAGTTATTTAATTACCTTATTATCTTATACATTAATTATGTAGAAATTATTTATTTAGTGAAAAATCATTAATATAGTTTTTATTGAAATAGTAATACATATCAAAAGGCCCAAAAATCAGAAAAAAAACTTATTGGTAGTGTATATATAAATCCTAATCATCCACTGGACGAATTTGTGACCATTTGGATCCATATAAAGGCGATTATGAAACATATATTATTTTATTTTAAATGATTTCAAAGTTGTTACCTTCATAATTTAATAAATATAACAATTTACATGTTTTGATTTTAAGATGATATATTCTATTAAAAGTATTATTATGAAATCTATGTAATTTATCTTCATAATTGGATTTTATTTTTAATTTTTATTCAACAAATCAGTATCTTAAATAATTCTACAAAAATTTTGTACTTATTATTTTATTAAGAGATATACCAAATAAATGGTTTTAAAAATATTAAAATAAATATTATATAAACTATTTAATGTGCTACACGAATTTTCAAGACAAATTTGACATTTTAGGAATCTATTAAATATTTTTTTTATAATATATCCTCTATGGGGATTTTAGTTAAATTAAAGTAAATAAATAGTTTCAAAATTGACAGTATTTTTATTTTACAAAAATGAAATCCTATAAAATTGTTTAAAAATCACAAAAATATTTAAAAATTATAAATTAAAATATATATGGTCTAAAATGTAATAAATTATCCAATTAAGGAAAATTAACAACACATATGTAATTATTTATAACAATTTAAAAATTAGAAACTTATTACCACAATTATAATTAAATAGATTAAATAAGGATAAATCAAGTTGATAATGTTTAAAATAAATTCCCAACATGTCTAAATTTTTTTGGTTGATGGGATTACAACCCTATATCATCTAATATTCGGATTGAATCATTATTATAACATCATACTGATTCTATGATATTATACCATCCACTCCAATTCCATTCAATAAATATGGGAACGATATCATCGCTCGTGCGTACGTACGGATTACCGTCTCTACGATGTGGTGAGATTCGTTTTCCATGTTAACAATTCAGGAATGATTATAAAGTATATATAATAAGTAATAATGAAATATATGAAATATTAATGATACTGAATTTATGTATATGTTATTTACTTACATCTATTAAATTTAATAAGGAAACAAAAACATCGTTCATGCAAACGTACAACCAACCGTCTCCATGAACGATGTATTTATTTCCATTTATCAATCTATTATATATATGAATATTTTGAATATATATTATATATAAATCATGGTTTATATTCTAGAATTATGTAATTAGGATCTAAGTAATCATATGAATAATTATAGGTCAAAACACGGATGATAAATGAAACGATTTTACCCAAAACACTGCTTTAACATGGAATTTACAAAAGAACGGGTAATATAAAGTCATAAATGAACCATATATGATATAATAACAATGAATATGATTATGTAATAAGTCAATGACATTATATAAATAATTATACAGGAGGTTCGGATACATACGAATCATATCGAACATAAGGTAAGGATAACTTTTCCAATCTCATTTTTATCCGAGATTGTTTATTTGTAAGTATTTACTGGGGTTATATTTATCAACCATGTCCCTGTTTTCTAAAAATGGTTTCATGACTGTTTAATGTGCTTTTAACCCATTTTTGACTTTTACCACATGTTATGGATTGAATCTTTCTTATGTTTAGCATACAAAGAACCTTTTTACTTTTTTGAAAAAAGTACGAGAAGAATGTTTTTTTAACTTATACGGCATGAATGGACTTTTACGGTTTCATAACGCCTTATTTTCAGGAAGCTTACTCTACAAGATTTCATGACTATTTTCAAGAAAACCCTTTTCGTTAAAATTTTCATGGCATTTTGTGAAAAGAAAATGATTTTGAAAAAGAATGGATATTTTCCTCAAGAATTCATTTCAAGTGTTTTATAATAACCATTTTCTATCTAAGATGACATTATTTCATATGTGTATGATGAAAGTATAACGTCTCTATGATTTACATGGTTTCATTTTTCTTATGATGACATGATATCCATATGTTTTATATGGATTATGGTATGATGGGATAATGTTTATGAAACCCATTTTATTCTTTGGGTCATGATGAATGATTTATGTTTCTGTTGTGGCATACGTAAGAATGATTTCATTATAAGATGGGTGGGACATATATCTCCCTCAAATGCAATGGGTAAAGATTTATATCTCATGAGATAGACATGGATGGAATGGAAAGTAAATCTGGTTTAGTAATACATGGATTGAACAATAAGTAAACCCGGTTCAGTAAGGGACTTTGTCCTCTAAGATGTTCTTGGCAGCAGTGCCTTGGCTACTATAGAAATCATATCATGTGCTTAATGTTTTTCCACAATTACAAGTTTTACTCCCATACCATTTTATCATGATTGATGTTCCATTATGATCTATACCTTATATACTTCCATGTTTTATATTATTGCTCAAGATTTTTATGTTTAAACATTATGTTCATGTTTTTATGTTAAAATGTATATGGTTTGTTTCATTTTCTCAATTCTTACCCTTATTGACCATTTAAGCTCACCCTTTATATGTATGCTTTTCCCTTGGATATAAAGAAAGGTTTTATGTAAGAAAACAAAAGGGTAAGATCTCTATGGGAGATGTTAAAGATCTTTCACCGTGATTAGAAGATTATGATCTGAGTATCCAAAGACACTAAACTATTACGATCCTTGAGTGTTGGTTTTTGTTATGTATTAAGTATTCTGAAAAAGTAATGTACTGTCCATGTATGTCATGCATTGGGTCTCTACATGGTACCCTGAACAAAGTTAAATCTTATAAAACTAATGATCCCCTCTAAGAAAATAAAATATATCATCAATCCTTAGCAAAAGATATTTGTTCTAAATGGTCATCTGATTCAAATTTAAATAATCAATAAAATGTATGAGGCTCTTATATTCCTTCTTATAAAATTGAAAAGGTGAATCAGATGATGAAATTCTAGGATAATAAAATACCTTCCCCACAAATTCTTCAAGATAGACCTTAATTTCCAACAACTCAGCCAGGTCCCTTCAATATGATGGCATATAAATAGGCATCTTACATGGTAGCTGGTCAATAATAAATTTTTCCTATCTGAATTGTGGTAAACTAGAAATATATTTAAGGAAGACATCATGCTATGAACACACAACATCAGGTAGCTGACATCCTGATAAAGGCTCAACATCATGAGGAAATATTTCTAACAACTGGAATGAGATTAACTCAGTATAAGGAACAAAAAGTCTTTCCCTTTATAATGTAGATTCCAACTGACCCTAAAAGACACGAGTGTCCCTATCAAAAGATAAAAACTGTACATGATAATGATAGTAGTTTATCAGGGCATAAATTCTGATAACCCAATCAATACTAATAATCAATTTGAAGATTTCATGATCAAGCATTAAGAAGTCCCTCACCACCTTATAGTCTGCTATCATCACCTAAAATGTAGGACATATAATTTTTTTTGTTCCTATTTCCCAATGACATGGAAATATCTAACAATAATGGAATAAGATATGAATTCAATTCAAACACATTAAATAAAATTGATGATATTAAATAATGAGTAAAATCTATAACAAAAAAATCTAAAACCATAGAATATGAAATAAAAAATGTACCTCTAATAGTAGTGGGGTCCACTTCATATTCCTCTAGTGTATACTCTATCACATAATGTAATCTTATCATAACCATGTAAACATTCCACTTCTCCTGGGGATTAGACCCAACAAATTTGGTAGCATCAGTATAAACCTACCAGCCCTTGGTGAATGTTGATCCAACATTACTTTCATGGAAATCCTTTCACAGAAATGTTTCAGATGGATCGATTGTCCTCAATGAAGAAAAATCCAAGGAGCCTCTGTATAGTAAGGCCTGGTATGAACACACCACCCACATTAGTTGTATATTCAATGATGATATCTGGATAAATCACTTGAAAACTGACCTAAAAAAATTGACCACCTATACCTTTCCTTTTCATGCTAGAAGAAACACCATGGATAACCACTATGCTAAATGAATCTCCAAAAAACACATCTTTAAGGATATATCTACCTCAGTAAAAGATTCCCAGTGAACTACCTCCAAAAATTTTGGAAGGTACATGAGAATCATTATCAACCAAATATCAGGCCTTAATCCTAACAAAAACTCTAAACATTCAACTACTCTTTAGTGACACGTTCCATTTCTAGATGCACCAAATTTGAAAAATGATTAGAATAATCTAGAATTGTATGATCTCCCTTTTCCAATGTCAAAAACACTTGGGTCTTCGAAACACATTACTTATTAGGATAAAATTGGTGTTTAAAGATATTTTTAAAAGAATCATAGGTTATATACTCACGAAACAAAGTATACATAATAGGGTACCACCGTATCCTTCCTGGTCACTCAAGAATATATATGGGAAATACCAGTTTAGGGTACTCATGAATCTTCAAAAAAGTGGAGATCCTCTCAATATTATCAAGAAAGTATTTGAATTTTTGTGATTATAACGACCCATACATTAAATACATTGTTAATACTTCAAAATTGAAGCATACTTATTACAACATTTAACAAAACCAAGAAAGGACCGTATAGGTATAGTGTCTTTAGAAACTGGGAAACATAAACAACTGGTTCATAAAGCGTCTACACTGTCTCCCATTTATTTCATCATATCTATAGACCCTTTTGGAATATATTACTTAATAACCTTCTTCCTAACCTGGGGAAAGAAAACATACAAAAGAATGAGCTCAAATGCTCAGTAAGGGTAAACAAAAGAAATATCAATCACATCATATTCATAAGAATATAACTTTTGGAAATCATAACCTGCAAAAGAGGGCATAATTTCATAACAAGGGATAAATCATAGTAGTGAAATGGAATCCCAATAATCATAACATAAAACATGAAACATTGTGTCATACACACATAATCATATAGAATCATTTCTTATTAGTCAAGAACCATTTCCAAGACTATTTTAGTGGACAAAGTCCATTTCTGAGCCGAGTCACCCTCGTTTTAGTCCTGTTCACTGAACCAGTTTAACCTACCGTTCCGGCCATGTCTATATCATGAGATATAAAATATTTACCCAATGAATTGGAGGGAGATATAGGTCCCTCCCATCTCATAATGATACCATTCTTATGTGTTCCACAAAATCATAAACCATACATCATAGCATAACCCATGTAATAAAAATGGGAATCTTAAACATCATGACATCATAAATCAATTCATATAAGATAAAGAGATTCATAAAAATAATTCCATCACAACATAATCAAATAAATGTAATAATAGGGATAGAAACATAACCCTATATTATCTTATGTGGAAAATAATTTTGATAAAACACTTGAACTCCATTCTTGAGGAAAATATCCTTTCAACTTAAAAAACATTTTCCTTTCTTAACATGTCATAAAATTTTAAACTAAAAGAAGTTGATTAAAAATAAAATAGAAAACTTTTAATGGAATATGCTTGGAAATAATGTTTTCAAAATCCATTCATGCCGTATAAGTTAAAAAAACATTCTTCTCGTACTTTTTTCAGAAAAGTCAAAAAGTACTTCATACGAAAAACGACAAAAGATTACTTTCGTATATTTTACTAAAAACTCACCAAAGGGTAAAATTGGATATAAACTATTTTAGAATAATGTAAATATTACCTATTGAGGAAACAAGGATGTGGATGATAAATATTCCCCAGTAAATTCTGAAGTATAAACAATCTCAGATAAAAATTGAGATTGCGAGATTTTCTCTTACCTTAGGTCCGATTTGCTTCGTAAGTGTCCGAACCTCCTGTATAATGATTTAAATAATGTTATTGACTTATTACAGAATCATACATATTGTTATGATATCATATATGGTCATATTTTTAGCTTCTTATTAGTAATATTTCATTACTACTTGTTATTCGAGTGTTTATTACTTTTTGTTCTTATGCGTGTTTTGTCGAATAAATTCTTATTATTCTTTTTAGGTTATAGATACCTCATTTCCAGAATAATATTAGTGTAATATATATCATATTCATTAATTCAATTCATTTATATAATCATTATGAAATGAATATCATGTAGAACGAGTCGCATCACATCGTGGAGAGGGTATTCCGTACGTACGCATGAGTGAATATATCGTTCCTATGATCGTGGAATTGTATTGTAGTGTATGTATACTATTTCAGAATCAATATCACTTTATAATAGTCATATATAGTCATTATTTACACCATTATACACATCCAAGTAAGGTGGTGGTGGAAAATAGATTACACCACGGCGTGGAGACGGTATTCCGTACGTACGCACACGCGGTGATTTCTTTTTCCACAAGATAGATAGATGGTGAAATAGGGTTGTTTCATAATTATAATAACATATCAGTATATTAGTGATAATGATGTTATTACTTTATAATGAAACAACTAAAGAAGAAAATGTGGAAGAAGAAATAAAGATGAAAGAATCGGTAACAGACATTACCTCTTCTTTGAAGTGCTTCTTTGAGACCTCCTTTTAGGGAACTAAAATAGGTCTTTGAAGAAGACAAGAACCTCTAGGCTGTTTCTAGGGAAGTTGAGAGGAGAGATTGGCAGGGGTTGGACGATATTGAAGGCTCAAAGTGGTGTGAGGAAGAGGGGGAGGAGGTGCCCTTTTATAAGGGAGGAGAGGGGCACCTTTGGAATAACTAAAATAATTAATTTATTATAAAGTAAAATTCGGTTTTTAATAGCTCCGATTTGATATATTTCTAATATAAGGTGTGTAGGGGTCGAAATAAACTCATCAAATAGAATTTAGACAAGTTTAGGTATCAATTTTAACCTTATAATTTAGATTTAACTTTATGTTAGATAATTTAACTTTTACCGTGTCTTCTTGTTTTCTTACACTATAAGGTTCATAAACTTACCATATCAAGCAAAAAGAACCCCAAGTTGTTTATTATTAATATATATAACCTTATCTCAGTTATTTGGAGGAACATTAGATTTTTAGGAATAAAATAACAATTAGTAATATAATATTTGTTTTAAAAACTATTTTATGTCAATTTTGACACTATTTAGTAATTGATTTTTGTGAAAATCATAACAGAATGATTAGTTCGAACCAAGTTACTTACATCAATAATAACATGTCATATTAACCTAAAAAATTAGTGTAATTCATAAAAAGTCTCAAATTACATTTATTTGGGTATTTATAACATCTATTATGTCAATATTTCATTAATAAGATAATTACTGCATCATCATTGTGTCATAAATAAATTAATTTATTTAATGTCTAAAAATTACAAATAAAATACCATTATGTAGGAAATATTTTTATAGTTCTCATGAATATTTATAGTCGAATTTATCTTATGTATAACCCCATATTAAAAATGATTTACTTATTAATCTTTAATTTTATCTATTTTAACCCTTCTTTAAATAAATTAATAATAAATGTCCTAATCTAATCCAAATGGGCCTAAATAGTCATATTTTATTCCTAAGGTTGTTTTTGGTCGAATTATACTTGTCCAATAGAATTAGGACATGTTTTAGGGTAATAATAATATCATTTTTACCCTTAATTACCATATTTACTTTTAACCGTGGTAAAAAAAGTACAAAGTTACTATTCAACAAAAAATTATTTTCATCTCATTGAACCACATTTTACTTACTGACATCAACATTGTCTCTCAGATCTTCGAAATTCAACTCACAGAAGAGGTAAAATTAAGTTTTATGAAAAATTCAGTTTTTAACTACCACTTAGTGGTTTCACTATTCATCAAAAATTGAATGTTTTCAGAAAAATACCAAAATTTAACCCTATGCTAGTTTCGATATTCCGAATCCAAAAATGAAGTCTATTTTGAAAAATAAAATTTATAAAATTTCAAAAAGTGGTTATTACTATTCATAACGGCTAGTTTTAATAATATTTTAATAGCATATCATTTTTTAGTGAAACTCGGTATTGCGTACGATGCAAGCTATCGAGGAAGGCCGGGGATGCGTGTAAATCAAGACAAGACAGATTTAGTGAAAGATTCCTTTTATGATTTATATAACATAAAAAAAAATATTTCACATAAAATTCTCGGGTGTTACATTCTACCCCCCTTAAAATGAATTCCGCCCTCGAAATTCGTCACTTTTAAACAAATAGATGAGGATACCTCTCCCTCATCATATCCTCAAGCTCCCATGCAGCTTCTTCTAATTGGTGGTTCATCCATAAAAATTTCACCAATCGAGTGGTCTTTCTTCGTAGGACTTTTTCACTATGATTCAGAATCTCTATCGGCTGTTCTTCAAAAGAAAGATCTTGCTCCAGCGGTACGACTTCTGAGCTAAGTACATGTGAAGGATCAGGTATGTAATTTTTCCGGAGAGATACATGGAACACATCGTGAACTTGAGAGAGATTCGGTGGAAGCGCCAATCGGTAAGCTACCTTCCCAACACGATCCAGTATTTCGAAAGGACCGATATATCTAGGGCTTAACTTCCCCTTCTTTCCAAATCTCATGACCCTCTTCCAGGGAGATATTCATAAGAACACTTTATCACCCACTTCAAACTCTAGGTCTTTTCTTCGGTTGTCGGCATAACTTTTTTGTCGACTCTGAGCTGCTCTTATGTGTTGTTGAATAGATGTGACCTTTTTTGCCATTTCATCAACGAGATCAGGTCCTAATAGCTTTCTTTCCTCAACTTCATCCCAGCAAGGTGGATTCTTGCATTTCTTTCCATAGAGACCTTCATAAGGATCCATCTGAATACTGGAGTGAAAGCTATTATTAAATGAAAATTACACCAAAGGTAGGTGTTGATCCCAACCACCTTTTAAATCCATAGAGAAAGCTCTCAACATATCTTCTAGGGTTTGAATTGTTCTCACAGACTGACTGTCTGTTTGAGGATGAAAAGAAGTTCTGAAACTCAACTCTGTATCCAGAGTATACTGAAGACTTCGCTAGAACATCGAGGTAAATCTCGGATCCCGATCAGATATAATAGAAAGTGGTACTCCATGCAATCTTACCACTTCCTTTACATATATCCTGGCAAGCTGATCTAGAGAGAAATCCTCTCTAATAGCAATGAAGTGTGCAGACATGGTAAGACGATCAACTATGACCCATATAGCGTTATTGACTTTGGATGTGTTAGGAAGTCCTGTGACAAAGTCCATAGTGATGTTTTCCCATTTCCATTCGGGTATGGGTAATGGTTGTAACATCCCCCTAGACTTCTGTCTCTCAGCTTTAACTTGCTGACAAACAAAGCATCGAGAGACATATTCAACAACATCTCTTTTCATGCCATCCCACCAGAAGTAGTCTTTCAGGTCCCTATACATCTTCGTGCTTCCAGGATGAATAGAGAATGAAGAACTATGAGCCTCATCCAGCAGCTCCTTCTTTAATTCCGGGATGGGAGGAACACAAACGTGATTCCTGAACTTTATTATCCCATCACAATAAAGGTTGAATTCAAGAACATTTCTCACCTTCTTTTGTAACTCGACATCTGCTTTTTGTTCCTCTTTAATCTTCACATGTATTGATGGTTGAACAATCATTTGAGAAAGATAATATTTTCCCATTCCATTATAATTCCAAGATCCATCCTTTGTAAATCCATAAATATTGGATCTTTTGTGATCCTCATAATGGATAAACTGGCATGGTCTTGTCGACATAAAGCATCTTCCACCTTGTTTGCTTTCCCAGGGTGGTAATGGATTGAGCAGTCATAATCCTTAATCAGCTCCAACCATCTTCTTTAGCGCATATTAATCTCCTTTTGTGGGAAAATATACTTTAAACATTTATGATCAGTATAAATATCACACATTTCACCATAAAGATAATGCCTCCAAATCTTTAATGCAAAGATTACCGCAGCTAACTCCAAATCATGAGTTGGGTAATTTTGCTCATGGATTTTCAACTATCATGAGGCATAAGCTATCACCGTATCATTTTGCATAATAACACTCCCCAATCCATTCTTGGATGCATCGCTGTAGATCACAAACCTTTCTCCACTATAAGGCAGTGTGAGCACAGGTGCACTGGATAACCTTCTTTTTAACTCCATGAAATTCTCTTCGCATTCCTCCATCCAGACAAACTTAACTCCTTTCCGAGTCAACTTGGTGAGTGGATTAGATAATCGTGAAAAATCTTTCACAAAACTTCGATAATATCCAGACAAACCAAGAAAACTTCGGATCTCAGTTACTTTTTTTGGTCTCGACCATCTTTTCATAACCCCTGTTTTTGCTGGATCCACATATGTCCCCTCTTTTGAGATTATGTGACCCAAAAATGAAACTTTTTGAATCCAAAATTCACACTTGGTAAATTTGGCATAATGATTCTCCTTTATTAGGGTCTTCAATATAATTCTCAAGTGATCTACATGTTCTTCCTTGCTCTTTGAATATACCAGAATATCGTCTATAAAGACTACCACAAATTGATCAAGATAGTCTCTAAAGACTCTATTCATTAGATCCATGAAGATAGCAGGGGCATTAGTAATACCAAATGGCGTCACTATAAATTCACAGTGTCCATACCTTGTACGGAAAGCCGTCTTGGGTATATCCTCCCTTTTGACCCTTAATTGATGATACCCTGAACAGAGATCAATCTTGGAAATGTATTGAGATCCTCGTAGTTGGTAAAATAAGTCATCAATGCATGGGAGATGATATTTGTTCTTGATAGTGATCTTGTTAATTTCTCGATAATCAATGCAGAGTCTCATTGATCCATCGTTCTTCTTAACAAACAGAACATGTGCTCCTCAAGGTGACGCACTAGGGCGTATAAACCCCTTATCAAGATTCTCTTGGAGTTGCTTCTTCAATTCCTGCAACTCAATTGGGGCCATTCTATAAGGTGTCTTTGAAATAGTCAAAGCACCCGGTACGAGTTCTATTGAAAACTAAACTTCACGATTTGGTGGAAGACCTGGTAGTTCCTCCAGAAAGACATCATCAAACTTTCGTACAATGGACTTATTCTTAGTCATGAGTTTCTCACCAACAATTTGAGATAAATAACCTTCATTTAGTGGAATCAAGACCCATAAGGTAGAAGGAATTTCCACTAGAAGGTTATGTTCATCCTTGCATTGATAGACGATCATAGATTGATATGGAATATGAAATGTGACTTCCCTTCTTTGGAAATTGATATGAGCACCATATAAATAAAGAAAATCCATTCCAATAATCACATAAAATTCCACTATAGGAAGGATCACAAGATTTGCAGGAAGCACTTTCCCACAAACTTCGATCGGAGAAGAATTATAAACTTTTGATGCCACTGTTGTGCCATTAGGTGTTGTCACAACTAACTCAACATCTAATTGTTGAGGTAATACAGTGATACCCTTAGAAAATTATTCAGAAATAAAAGAGTGGGTGGATCCAGAATCAAATAAAACATTTGCTACTTTAGAGTGGATGGTAAGTGTACCTTTCACCACATCGTTATCGTACTCCACATCGCTGATAGAAATTTCATGTGACATTCCTTTGTCTTTGGCCTTAAGAGTTTGTCGACGTCGACCATCATCATCAACCCTTGGATTAGGGCATTTATTGGCATAATGTCCCATCTCTTTGCACTTGAAACATTGAAGTGTAGTAGGTTCATTCTGTGTACCCCTTCCTTTGTTTGCATCATTAGACATCTTCTTCCCATCATCTCGGCATTAAAATGCCCGATGACCTTCATTTCCACATTTGAAACATTTACTTGACCCTTTAAGAAAACTCCCTCCATGTTTCTTTCCACACTTTGAGCATAAGAGAAAGCTCATCTTCTTCTTAGTGTGCTCTTAAGATTTTCCTTTGAATTCAATTTTCCTCTTCTTATCAAACCCATATGACTGATGGGTTACTCCAATCTCTATCTTGACTTTGAGAGCACATCGAATGATTTATTCGTAGCTATTGAAGTCCCTTATGGATAACGCCCTTCGAAGGCTTTATTTTAAGCCACTAAAGAATCGATCTATCTTACTCTCAGGTTGGATAATAATACCAGAAGCGTACCTTGCAAGTCTTGTAAAATTTGCTTCATAGGTACCAACAGATTCATCATCCTTTTGATTCAGTTCATGAAACACTTTCTCCATCATTGTTCGGAGAATACGAGGGAAGTACTTATTGAAAAATAAGTTCTTGAAATCGTCCCATTCCATGGACTCAATTTCATCCCTTTTCCTCATATTCTTAATAAGATTACACCATTGATCAACATTAACTTCCAAATGATACACTGCTAAGATGAATTTATCATTCTCAGATGATTGATGAACTGAAAATATCTTTTCAGTAGTACTAATCCATTGTTCAGAAACTAATGGATTAGTAGACCCACTGAATGAAGGTTGACGCTGTCTCATGAAGGATTCAACATAATGTTGCTCCTTCCTTTGCTCGTTTGGAAGTCCTGCATGATTCATAGCTTGAGAAAGTTGTGTGATAATGGCTACAAGATTTTGAATTCTAGCACCCATAACGTTTGGTTGCTCTGGGGGACAATCATTGCACTGCCCGTCGCATTCCGCATTAACACGGTTCCTTCGGGTTCTAGCCATTGACTAAAACCAAGAAGAATAGTGTGAGCAACACTATTTATAATAGGAAAACCACATAATCAAGAATAAAATTTCACACTTAAGGTCTTATCCTCGGTTATTCATAGCCATTTCTAAAACACTAATATTGTGTTCTATGCTTAGAATTATCCTTAGGGTTCTTACTAAGGCTTTCACATCCTAGTTTCCAAAGGTTGACTATACCTTTCCTCCGATACCAACTATAACGACCCATAATTTACATACATTTTTAATACTTCAAAATTAAAGCATAATTATTACAACATATAACAAAACCACGAAAGGACCGTATAGATATAGTGTCTTTAGAAACTGGGAATCATAAACAACTGGTTCATAAAGCGTCTACACTGTCTCCCATTTATTTCATCATATCTATAGTCCCTTTTGGAATATCTTACTTAATAACCTTCTTCCTGACCTAGGGAAAGAAAACATACAAAAGGGTGAGCTCAAATGCTCAGTAAGGGTAAACAAAAGAATTATCAATCACATTATATTCATAAGAACATAACTTTTGGAAATCTTAACCTGCAAAAGAGATCATAATTTCATAACATTGGATAAATCATAGTAGTGAAATGGAATCCCAATAATCATAACATAAAACATGAAACTTTGTGGCATACACACATAATCATAGAGAATCATTTTTTATTAGTCAAGACTCATTGCCAAGACTATCTTAGTGGACAAAGTCCATTTTTGAGCCGAGTCACCCTCGTTTCAGTCCTGTTTCACTGAACCGGTTTAACCTACCGTTCCAGACATGTCTATCTCATGAGATATAAAATCTTTACCCAATGAATTGGAGGGAGATATAGGTCCACCCATCTCATAATGATACCATTCTTATGTGTGCCACAAAATCATAAACCATACATCATAACATAACCCATGTAATAAAAATGGGAATATTAAACATCATGACATCCTAAAAAAATTCATATAAGATAAAGGGATTCATAAAAATAATTCCATAACAACATAATCAAATCAATGTAATAATAGGGATAGAAACAGAACCCTATATTATCTTAGATGGAAAATAATTTTGATAAAACACTTGAACTCCATTCTTGAGGAAAATATCCTTTAAACATAAAAAACATTTTCCTTTCTTAACATGCCATGCAATTTTAAACTAAAAGAAGTTGATTAAAAATAAAATTGAAACCTTGTAAAGGAATATTCTTGGAAATAATGTTTTAAAAATCCATTCATGCCATCTATGTTAAAAAAAACATTCTTCTCATACTTTTTTTGGAAAAGTCAAAAAGAACCTCGTACGAAAAACGACAAAAGATTCCTTCCATATCTTTTACTAAAAACTCACCGAAGGGTAAAATTTGATATAAAATATTGTATAATAATGTAAATATTACATATTGGGGGAACATGGTTGTGGATGATAAATATTCCCCAGTATATTCTGAAGTATAAACAATCTTGTATAAAAAATGAGATTGCGAGATTTTCCCTTACCTTAGGTCCGATTTGCTTCGTAAGTGTCCGAACCTCCTGTATAATGATTTAAATAATGTTATTTAATTATTACAGAATCATAATTATTTTTATGATATCATATATGGTCATATTCTTAGCTTCTTATTAGTAATATTTCATTACTACTTGTTATTCGGGTGTTTATTACTTTTTATTCTTATGCGTGTTTTGTCGAATAAATTATAATTCTTCTCTTTAGGTTATAGATACCTCATTTACAGAATGGTATTAGTGTAATATATATCATATTAATTAATTCAATTCATTTATATAATCATTATGAAATGAATATCATGTAGAATGAGTCGCATCACATCATGGAGACGGTATTCCGTACGTACACACGAGTGATGATATCGTTCCTATGATCGTGGAATTTTATTGGAGTGTATGTATACTATTTCAGAATCAATATCACTTTATAATAGTCATATATAGTCATTATTTACACCATTATACCAATAAAAGTAAGGTGGTGGTGGAAAATAGATTACACCACGGCGTGGAGACGGTATTCCGTACGTACGCACACGCATTGATTTCTTTTTCCGTAAAATGGATAGATGGTGAAATAGGGTTGTTTCATACATATAATAACTTATAATTATATGAGTGATACTGATGTTCTTACTTCATAATGAAACAAATAAAGAATAAGAAGTGGAAGAAGAAATAAATATGAAAGAATCGGTAATAGACATTACCTCTTCTTTGAAGTGCTTCTTTGAGACCTATTTTTAGGGCACTAAAATAGGACTTTGATGAATACCATAACCTATAAAAAGTTTCTAGGGAAGTGGAGAGGAGAAATTGTCAGGGGTTGGCCTAGATTGAAGGCTCAAAGTGGTGTGAGGAAGAGGGGGAGTAGGTGCCCTTTTATAAGGGAGGAGAGGGGCACCTTTGGAATAACTAAAACTATTATTTTATTATAAAGTAAAATTCGGTTTTTAATAGCTCCAAATTGATATATTTCGAAGATAAGGTGGGTAGGGGTCGAAAACCTCTCATCCAATAGAATTTAGACAAGTTTAGGTATCAATTTTAACCTTATCATTTAGATTTAACTTTAAGTTAGATAATTTAACTTTTACCGTGTCTTCTTGTTTTCTTATACTATAAGGTTAATAAACTTACTATATCAAGACAAACGAACCCCAAGTTGTTTATTATTAATATATATAACCTTATATAAGTCATTTGGCCGAACCTTAGATTTTTAAAAATAAAATAACAATTAGTAATATAATATTTGTTTTAAAAACTATTTTATGTCAATTTTGACACTATTTAGTAATTGATTTTTGTGAAAATCATAACAGAATTATTAGTTCGAAGAAAGTTAATTAAATCAATAATAACATGTCATATTAACCTAAAAAATTAGTTTAATTCATAAAAAGTCTCAAATTAAATTTATTTGGGTATTTATAACATCAATTATATCAATAGTTCATTAATAAGATAATTACTGCATCATCATTATGTCATATATAAATAAACTTATTTAATGTCTAAAAATTAAAACTAAAATACCATTATGTAAGAAATATTTTTACATTTATAATTAATATTTATAGTCGAATTTATCTTATGTATAACCCCATATTAAAAATGATTTACTTATTAAACTTTGATTTTAACTATTTTAACCCTTCTTTAAATAAATTAATAATAAATGTCCTAATCTAATCCAAGTGGGCCTAAATGGTCATATTTTATTCGTAAGGTTGTTTTTGGTCGAATTACACTTTTCCAATAGAATTAGGACATGTGTTAGGGTAATAATAATATCATTTTACCCATAATTACCCTATTTACTTTTAACCGTGGTAAAAAAAGTAAAAAGTTACTATTCCCCAAAAAATTATTTTCATCTCATTGATCCACATTTTACAAAATGAAATCAACCGTGTCTCTCAGATTTTCGAAATTCCACTCACATAAGTGGTAAAATTAAGTTTTATGAAAAATACAGTTTTTAACTACCACTTAGTGGTTCCACTATTCATCAAAAATCGAAAGTTTTCAGAAAAATACCAAAATTTCACCCTAGGCAAATTTCGATATTCCAAATCCAAAAATTAAGTCCATTTTTAAAAATAAAATTTATAAAATTTCAAAAAGTGGTTATTACTATTCATAACGGCTAGTTGTATTAATATTTTAATAGCATAACATTGTTTAGTGAAACTCGGTATTGCGTACGACGCAATCTATCGAGGAAGGCCGCGGTTCCGTGTAAAGCAAGCCAAGCCAGTGTTAGTGAAAGATTTCATTGATGATTTATATAACATAAAAAAAATATTTCTCATAAAAGTCTCGGGCGTTACAGTGATCCTTTACCACCATAAAATATAGGTAGATGTTACTTAGTGAATTCCGAGACATGATCCACATCTCGTCCTGGGTTCTCGAAACCCACTTGACCTAGAATATAAATGTTATAGATAACATATTCAACTATAAATGAGTCCATTGGATGATTATATTACAAATCATTTCCCGCAGCTTCCTCTCTCATATTTGGAAGATCTCTTCTCTGAGTCATTTTAAAATAAACACAAAAATAACTTATAATTCATTAAAAGATTCAAAAAAATAACAGGACCAGCTGTATCTATCAATAATAACACTCTAAAATAAGGAGCTTAAATAAAACAATAAAAACTTGAAAATGAATGAAAATGTTTATGAAGGAACATGTTCATTTAAATGAACTTCCCATCTGTTTAGTAAAACATCTAGATACAAACCAAGTCCCAAACATTGTAAATAGATCCTTAAATAAATTTCCCATAAAATTCATTGAAATGAACCTCAATACCATTTCTCCAAATTAGTATAAATTTTATGACAACCGATGGTAACTCATGTTTTGATATTTAAGTGATTTGGTCGGGCCCCTTTTTCGCACCTACTGTTAGAGTTATGATGGTTCAATCACCTAACGACCAAAGACATAGAACCAAAATCAATAAGTTCTCACATGATCCGGTATAAGTAATACTTTTGATACAAAACCACAATGAACCATACCAGGTCAACTAGAAAAGCCACCAAACCAGAACTTCACGAAAAATAGGTAAAACAAGTATAATAGAAACTAGTCTTGAATATACAAAAAATTATACATACAACTGGAGTAAAAAGAGGAATAATATTTGATTTAATGGATATATAAAATCCAAACCAATACTAGCTAAACTAGAGAGTATTTCAAATCCCCACATGACCAATAATCACCTCCAAACCAACCCAAACTGAAGGAAGAAATAACAAGAGAATCAAACATACTACAAGGTTATCATCCCTTTACAATAATTCTGAAATAAAAGATCTAATAAAACACAAAGGAGAGTATAGGGAGTGATCCAAGTCATATTATGATACCTCTAATGTTTCTACACAAGGTCTAATATAAATAATGAAGTAATTCTAGCTTTTAAAAAATATTTTAACAATGCATTTTCATAAAACCCAATCATTTTCCAATCATTTTCCCATTTCATCATTTGGTTTCAAATAAACCATTCATATTATCAAACCATAAATATGACATGTAGAAGTGATAAAATAGGAAGGAATTTCCAGGAATTAAGTGGTAAAAAGGAAAAGAAATATCCATGAAATAACATATCATTTGAATCTATGTGATACAATAGTATATGAAAAACTATAATCAATAATCCACAATAAAAATAATCAAGATATAAATAAAATTAAATGAAAAAGAACATGACATTTGGTCTCCAGCCTATGGGACACTGTATACTAAACACAAAAATTATTTAAGAGGCATAACACTGGATCTAATTGATATTGAGTCCTGCTATTTGATATCATAAAAGGTTACCTCCTAGTAGTGAAACACACACTAAGGATACCCATGTTACTTTCCCAATGCACCCAATGTGACCATTGGGAAATTGTATAAATTAATTTGAAAAACATTCTCTCAATTTTATAAAACATTTTCAAAATCAATACAATCCTTTTTAGAGTTTGAAAACCCATTTCCAAATCAAGACAATAAGTTTTCAAAGAAAAACAACTTTGTGAAAAAAATTTATTTTCTAAGAAATCATTTGAAACCTCATATCAATTTTAATCATTGAAAAAAACCATATAATTTATCAATAATGACATGATATTCATAAAATTACTGCATTTTCTAGAAACTCCTTCATCAAAAACAGATAACCAAACTGCCTTCGACAATCGGGATTAAAAACCATGAGATCAACGTTTCAACAACAAGGCATGATATGTAGATGAAAAGGATTGATAGAAATAACTATCAAATAAAAAATCTGAAAACAACAATAGAAAAAACTATAGTCATAACCAAATCCATGAATTTACCAAAAGGATTGAAAACCTATAGAGAAGAGATCGAAACATAATGATGACCAATTATTGAGCAAAGTAATCATGAAGGGAGGGGATCAACCAAAATCTACTATGAATATCCTCTAGGTTGAGACCATGTATGTATACAATTAATGAAATAAGAAACCAATAATGAAGCACTCAAAAATCCAAACTCATTACTATTATAAGGAATGTAACCCAATTACATGTTGTATAATCCAGGAAGCTCATATTCACCAAAAAACCCATCTCCTTTTTAATAAATCACATGATTTTAAATTACAAAACATAAATACTTTACACAACATGTAAAAATATCACATTGTGAAACCAATTCATATAATTTTCTCGACGATAATTATATGTCACTTACACCCATTACATGACATGAAATTGGCCAAAGAACGGAAAAAGTATAGGTTTATGTCCAAACACTCCAACAAATCAACTAATTCACCATTACAAGTATCCTCACTATTTCATTTTTAGCACTAATCAACTAATTAAAAAGGAAACAAAAATAAAAAGTACAAGTATACCTGAAATAAATAAAACATGGTGTTACAAACTACATCCAAATAATATAACACAACCTTCCTACTTTCTATCCATTGAATTGTCCTTTATAATACCCTTCAACAAATGTAAAAAAACATCCATACACATCTTTTAGATGAACCTAAATTTATTTTCATTCCATTTTAGAATATTTACACATGAATACAATACCACAAATAATATCAATACATTAATTATAATGGATCCAACACATAATTTCAAAAAATGACCTTTCACGCTATTATACACCTATTTTGGAATTCCATGTTAGTCTTTTCTGACTGAGGAAAACCAAGACAACATTCTTCTAGAACATTAAATTTTTCTCATATAACATATTCCGATAAAACTTCCTATACACCTGCATCATGGTTTTTCTTATTTTATTAAAGTTACTTTCCATAAAATGGATTTGATCCAATTATATCACCAAAATAATATCTTTTTAATTTCTTATGCATGGATTCTTCTGATGCATAAACACCCACCATTATCATATAATATTTCACTCATTTCCATCGAGTTCTAGTAAATCTTAACTTGACTCAATATTATCACCCACCTCTGTCACTCCCATTCACTCTTTAAAATCACACCTCAAATTCCATATTTCTCTCATTTATTCCTAAGATGGAAATAATCCATCTGAACATATTCTTTCTGAAATGGAAACATGTACAGACAGACCAAAATTATGAACCCACCATATAAATTCTCATACTCTTCCACTATTCCTACTTATTTCTATCTAACCATTTTCTAATTAAATAGAAAAGTTCTATAAAACATCTTGTTATCCTTTATATGGATGAAAACATCATATCTAAGATATTCTCTAGAACATTACACCTGCTCCAACTCAATTAATGGTGATTGATGAAACCATTGATTCAGAGTCTCTAATCCTCAATTGCGACTGAGTATAAACATGGAAACAATATCAATCAACCCATCCAAAATTACTATTTTTGGAAACCCCAAAAATAATTCATTGTAGGAATATATCTTTTATTCCCCATCAACTATATTCCAATTGAACTGAAAACTAAATTTTTTACTTATAACTTTTACTTTTGGTAACACGATTCAAATATCACCTGACTTCAATCTTGAAGAACCATAATTTTTAATTTTTTATAGCCCTACAGATCTCTATCTGAAAATTCAAATGATTAAAACATCCAATGGTAGTACAAACCCTCCAAAGGTAGAAACACATAAGGTTTCAAAAATAGTGGAAGTGCCTTTTGGGAAAATATCCAATATGTTTTTTGTCAGATTTGAGGGATCTTTATTCAATTTTTAAATACATAAAAATCATGAAAAATGAATATTTTCCATCAAATATTGACATATATTTTCCCAAATTCATAGATGATCACATCGTATTATGTTTATAATTAATTTAAATAAATTTGATGAATGAATATCTCATCTTATGTTCGTTATTCTTGGATTTTTTTGATCATCTGAAACCCTTTTATCGATTACCATAATTACGTAGGGAGGACCCAAAGTAGAGACCCTATAGAGGTGATCAACACGTGGTACTTTGATACTCAAGGAACAAAAATGGAATGTTAGGTGCTACTCTGTTGAATCAATATTCTTTTGTTGTTTGTCTTGATCACATCAATTTACTTCAGGATTGAAATAATCTCTCAAGTTCTTATCATTATTGAGAGGATGAGAGAAGGAGGAGTATATATGGAATTTAATTGTGCACATTGACTCTCAATTATTTATTAACCCTTCAAAATATACATAGGAATCTATTTATAGAGTTATGGTTTTGGTTAAATGTATTATTTAATTGAACTACACCACTTAAAAAATCTAACAAAATTTATCTGACCCCATCCCAAATAATAGAAATAATAATAGTTTTATTTTATAGCATGAACTAACTATAATGATGATAAATATTAATTTTCCATCATAAAAATTAATTTTTATCACCATATCATATCCTGGTCCACTCATCCTCAATGAAATTTGACGAATACCTGAATAAATATTTAATTAAATATTTTATTCATAAATAAATATTCTATTCAAAATATGGAAAAACAATATTTATTAAAATATCTAATAAAAAAATTAAATATTCTCTTCACAATCTGATGAATAGAAATTTATTAATATTTTTTTAATTAAAAAAACACTTATTAATGATTAAATAATTATTTATTACATTGTGAATATTTGTGATCAATAAATCCTTAATAAAATTATTCCTTAATCTTGAGAATAATATTTTTTTCAATAATTAAATTCTAATAGAATTTAAATGAGGTCAATGGAAGAACGTAGTGTGTGACCCTCAAGGATTATTTATTAATGGCATTAGGCGAGCTTGACTGATATCCTAGATTATTTTCTCACAACAGATCAAGGATCCCTAGAGGAAGTCATTAATGTTTCAATGTTGAGAACTGTATAAGAATGCTTACTATGTAATATAATCCATTTTCTATAATATCTCATCATGAAGGTAATACACACATTTTTTCAACCTATTTTTTTGATACACCTTTCTTTAAATATCTAAAATAACCACATTGTAACACTATGTAGATGGAATTTTATGCGATTGTTCAATTTAAATCAATGAGATGAGTTATTAATTTCTATAAAATAAATTGGATAAATCCTTCCTCAACATACTATTTACTAACATGTCATTTGTGATGCACCCAATGTATCTTAATTTCTTTGAATATATGGAATCATAGATTTAGTCATTCCATCAATGTAAATGAGTCAAGACAAGAATTAAAAATAATTTTAAAGACTATAGACCATTAAAAATGAAAGTATATGAGAATATATGATGACACGTTTTTTAGTTGGGTTTTAACTATTTTAAATCCCTTTTTTGTTTAGATAAATTAAAATTGAATAACATTTAATTAAATAATTTATTTTATCAAGATTATTATTTATAAAAACATGGTATAATTATTATTTTTTCACTTTTTGTTGTTGTTATCCTAATATTTTATTTGTTAAGTGTTTTAAAAAATAAGGCCTACTATGACTGAACCTTCAACAATGGTAAGTGGGACCCGAAGGTAAACACTCAGTAGAGGTATCCAGGAGGCCTACACAATAGAATTGGTTAAGCATAGAGCTCTAAAATTACCAAATGAGTCTATATTTAAGTCTGGTACAATGCGTTCATGAGGTGGGATCTGGCTTCCTAAATATTGTGTGTTGTATTTTTAATTCTAGCCATTATTAAGCATGATTTACTTATTATACTGCTCATTTTCCTTGTTCTCAATTAAATGTGAGACATTGTTTAAAACCAAATATTGAATATTGGTAGTTGGTTCTCCTTTTCATTTTACATCATCCATATGATCATTTTTCCATGTAGACTCTTTTCATTCCATTATCCCATGAGTTTGAATTGGTGTACTCCTTTATTTCTTTTTCTACTTACGCACATTTTTTTTCTTCTACTTGTCTTATTCCACAATAGACTGTCTGCCAATTCTCCTCTTCTTCGACATCCTTTTTAGCATCTTGATCTCTCATAAACCAGTTTCTTGGAGATTTGGATATATCATTCTATCTCAGTTTCTTCTTCTTAATTTTTTAAGGATTTACTTTAGGTCTTTATTATTCTTTTTTAACTGAGTATTTATCTTTTCCTTCACTCTACGCTTCGTCATCAGATTCTTTTAAGTTTTTTTATTATCTTTGATTTCTTTTGGTTTGAAGACATATCTATTTAGGTTTCTCCTCTTTGATTGATTCAGCTTTTTTTTCACCAATGGAATGTGTTTTTTAACTATTGGTTTTAACCAATGGTCAGTTAGTGTTTTTTTCACCATCTGTTTTCACCAACGGTGAGTGTGTGTTTTATTCACTAATGGAAAGTAAAAAATAATGTGTAATTTTATCCACTATTGGAAAATCAATGATGAATCACTGACTCAACTCCAAGATATTAATGGTGTTTAAATTTACCGATTATTTTACTTAAAATGTTGGTAAATTTACCCATGGTTTAACCTCTTCAATGGGTTATATTTTCACACAAATTTTTTGTTCCCTTACCAAAAGCTTTTCCAGTAGTATCTTCTTTCTCATGTAGTAGTTCATGCTTCTTCTTTCAAATAGATATGTTCTCTTTTTAAGTGTTTGAATTATTTAAATATGTTTTATTATATTTTTTCAGAAAAATATTCTTATTTTCCTCTTTATAATTTTTAATTTCATCTTACTAACTTCTTTTTATATGTTTTTTTACTTTTCTAGAAGGATTAAAGTATGGAATTTTAATTTATCTTAATTTATTCTATTTGGTTTTTATTGTTTCATTTATCTTTTATAAATGGTAGAAAATATATTCTTTGTTATGTTCATTATAAATTTTTAGCTATATTTACACCAACTCTTCGTTGGAACTCAATGGTAGGTAATTCACTCAACAATGGACATCCCATAGTAGGTAATTTTTTATTGTTCTCATGAATCCATTTTTTAAGATGAATTTAAATGTCTTTAGTTTTTTTAGTATTATTTATAGTTTTCTAAAAATAAAATGGTAGTTAATAATCTATTATTTTATAATTAGACATTTCCAATGTTGAGTATTATCTCACCACTCACTATTTTCAATGGTGAGTCAGGACTCACTGTTTGTTAAAAAAATTATTTCCAAATCTTTATCTTCTCAATTTTAATTAAATGTTGTTACAATAATTTAATTTTTCAAATGTTCATTATTTTTTATTGAAATACAATATAAATTTTTTTTGGAAATAATTGTTGAATTTTTTAGTGACATATGTTCATGCATAATAATATTCATACGATGCTATATTTTTCCAATATTATGCTATATGCTTAATTCTACCAAATTATAACATTATTTAAATTGAATTTAAACTGTGATTTTTTTTAATAATGATAATTATTAATATATTAAATAATCCTTTTTAATATTTCATGAATAAATATTATTTCTAATGTGTCATGTTTTCATATAGCATCAAAGAAATAATGCAACTGTCATATTACTTTTTTTATAAACTTTAAGAGGTTCCGTGCATTGATTGGTCATAAACACACTCATTTAAAGATTTGTTTTATTGTTCCATGGATTAATTCAACAACAAAAAAACAAATAGAAAAGGAAATAATCAATTATAAAAGGATGAATTGATAAATTTTATTGTTATTCTAGAATTGATCAAGAAACTTCTTCAACATCCACTATTGTTCTGTTATCACCATGGATATTCATTGCATTCATCTTATTCATTTTATGTGATCATTGAAAATGAGATACGCTAAATTTCTTTATCATCTTGTCAACTAATTTTTCAGTTGTTTTTTTATTTCTCCACTTTAATCCTTAATATCACCTATTTTTTCCCTAGTGTTTTGGTTGAATATTTTCCCTATCATTAGTTTATTCCTCCCATCCAAAAGGATTGTCGAGTTACATTCATTAAATACAAAAGGATGATTGGTTGTGAATCCATAAAAAGTCTAGGGTTATACCACCAGGCCTGAGAAAAGTACATTTGTATTTTAATGTAAATGGGTTATAAATCCCATTCAAAAGTGAAAATCTAGTACATATCAGTATCCACAAGGAGTAGAAGATATTTATGAGAGGAATAAGATCTTGGTGATATGAACCACTATAAAAATTTCTGGTGTTATCTATTTGGTTTCGACTACAACATTTAACACTATTATTACTATGATAACATTAGTAATTTTTATAATAAATCAAAAAGGACCATTCACCCCCCTCTAGTAACTTCCTCCATTCCAAGGAACCTAAAAATTGGTTTCAGAGTGTGGTATCCTTTTATGATTTGTTTTTTAAAATTTTAATTATTTTTTTCCGAATTCACCATTATCCTAGACTTAATGTATATAGAAAATATCCACTACATTATTATGGCTATTTAAGATTTCTGGATGTTGAATAATGTGAGACCACATTACTTCAATGTAAGTGATTATGTATGTTGGAAATAAATAATGAAGAAATTTTTTAAAAATATAGGTCTTTATTATTAGGGTATAATTTCAAAACCATATTAATTTACAGAAGTTGATTTAGAAACTCTTAATGGAAATGATGATTAAAAATTTGTTTTAAATTACCGAGATACAAATTAATTACACTTCTATTTAAGTAGAAATATGTATAGTCATATTTCATCTAATAAAACTAGTTCTGAAATATAGAGGACTTTAAAAGTTACTCATAAAGGGATTGAAAAGTTGCTGAGAATCCTGCTTGGTACACACTGAGCTGAGTTTCAAGAATTCAGGATGAATTAAAGAGAATGTATTAATAATATGTGGAATATATTCACCAAAAATTTTAGCAACAATGTTTATCTTGAGGATTCAATGAATAATGAATCTATTATCGAAAGAATATTCTTAGCTCTACCCAATAAATGGAATTCAAAAAAGTTTATATTTAAGAAAGAAAGGAAATCCCTGAATATTTTATGGATGAGTTGATAGGGCCACGTCATCAATTTGAGCTAGAAAAAAAGAATAAAATTTTAGATGACCATGAAGAAATTATAGGTATAGAATTTAAATCATATATAAAAATTATTGCTTACTCATTCGAATTTAACATATACTAAAGTAATAATGATGAAATTGAAAATTTCCCCAAAGGTCTTTAAATCTAAATGAAGGGTCAGAGTGGCTTCAAGAAGATTACAAGAATAGATTATCAAAATAATGATAGAAAGGGATGTGAATGAGGTAAGACAGGTAAATATGATGCATCAGAATTAATATGTTATGAGTGTAGAAAAAACGAGCCTTTAAAATCAGACTTTCCCAAATTAAAATAAGAAGGAAAGGAAAATTAATACAAGAATGAAAAAAGAAAATAATTTCATGCTTGGTGGAGTTTTATAGAAGAATCCAACTAAAGTGTTTTTTGTTATGAAATTGAAAAATAATACATAAATTTATATTTAATGGTTACTATTTTAAATGAGGTACACTCTTACTATAAATATATTCTGAGTTATTAATTCAAAATTGAAAATTATATTGAAGAATTAACTTCTGAAAGAGAAAATTTTGAAAGTGACATATTGAGAATGGATGAGAAGTATAGGGAACTACAAAAAGAATATAAGAATATTAAAGAAGAAAATAAAAAAAATTAGGATTCTATTTTAAATAATATAGAATAAAAAGGGCTATTGATTTTTAATTGGTAAAATTTAAGATTGAGAATATAATAATTAAATATTTCCTGTAAAAAAATTATCATGATAAACACAGAACATTTAAATTGTTCCATGACAATTTAGATAAAATTAAAAAGATTTTCATCATATTAAACATGAAAATAATAAACATAAAAATTATGGATCATGTTCAAATGTGAAAATATGTGATGAAATGAAAGTTATTCAAAAAATATAATAAAAACCATAAAAATGAAATTACTTGTTTAAAAGAAAAATTTATTTGTCTTTGTTCGATGACATGGGAAATTTGGTAAAATAATGGCTACAAACAAACCCAAATATGATAGAAAGTGTTGTGGATATAATACTCAAGTTATTAAAATGTATAAATCTATTTTTGTTAAAGGAATACATGGGACTAATTCAAATGTTACATGCTTTAATTGTTACATGAAATAGAATTATTCAAATGAATGTTATTTGAAGCATACTTAGTCAATAGTCTATACTAATACTTTCATTTCTATAAATTTATCTTTTAGATTACCCTATAATAAACTTCTCAAACATACATGGGTACATAATTTTTTCGACTAATCTTTTTGGTCCCAAGCTCGTATGGGTAGCAAAACAACCGTCATCTTGATCTATTTTGAAGGAAGTCTTGATGAAGAGTTCCTAAGACATATGGTATATGGATATCACATGCTCACAAATGATGTTTCAAATACAATGAACCTTAGTTGGTCACCATGTCTTGATAATATTTTTTTAACTTCATTCATACTATAAAATAAAATAATTTGATATGATATCATAAAGGATATTTAATATCTTTTTATAAAATCATTTTATTTATGATTCCAGGAATGTTCTTTAACTTATATATGTTTTTGACTTACCATGTAAAATATTTCTAGTTCACATAGTTAAAAAATCAGTTCTAAATATGTTGCTTATATATATTTAGTTTTCTCTAAGAAGTTTAAATATTATGTATTTATATTTATTTAAAGAATAATGAATTTAGGGGGAGTTACCACATAATATCTATTTGAAATATCATACTTCTATGTTTGTTTTAAATATGTGTTTAAAAATATATATTATAAAACATAAAATTCTTTGGTTTATTTGAAATAATTCCCCAACAAATGATCTTGTAAATCTGATAATAAACATATAATTATAATTTTTGTTTTCATAATTCTTAGTTGAAATATATTCAGAATCTTGAATTGTTTTAAATAATAAATTTATTTAAAAATTTATTTAATTTTGATAATAATATATTGTGTGTTAATCTATTTTTAAATCAAATATTTCTTTGTTAAAACATAGGGGGAATTTAATTTTTAAATAAATCCTTTAAATAAAATTAACTATTTATTTCTTTTGGAATTATTTTGTTTTTATCTAATGTATTCTTGAAAATCAATTTTTCATTGAATGTAATAATGTTTTCCTTTTTCTTATTTTTAAACTTTACATGTAAAAAGCTTAACTGTACTATTTTTTATAAATTTTCTATTTTGATAAATTCTGATCCCTGTTATTTATTTGAAATTATATCATTCTAGGTAAAATTTATTTACTCAAATAACATTGTCTCAATTCTCATTTCCTCGAATATTGTACATTGTTACTTTAAGATGGTGAATTTTGTTTTCCAAATGGGAGTATCTATTTTATATACTAATGTATGTTTTGAATTGTGTATGATGGAATCATAACTTCTACTTCGAATATTTTCTAATTTGATAAATCTTTTCAATGATTAGTGCATGTCTTCAAAAATTGAATATTTGTATTTTATTTTGATTAATTTTTATTAAATAACATTTTCCACTTGAACACTACAAAAATATCTTAATATTTTAATAGTTATATACGTCATTGAAAATTTTATAATATTATTAAATGATAATTAAGTCATTTTATTTAAAAATTAAATAGTTAAATAATAAAAATATATCATTTTTATATATGTTGTTTCTAAATGTAATATTCTACTTTTTTATTTCACTTTTATTGATTTAAATTTTAATGTAATTTATGATACATTTAAAAAAGTTGGAGACAGTTTTTGATTATTTTTTTATGTTGGCTGTTTGAAAATTTAAAAAATATTATGTTTTGTAATTTACAAAAATGATAGTGATTTTTTGAAATGGGGTTTTAACTATTTAAAATCTATTTTGTTTTAATAAATTACAATTGTATAAAATATATTTAAATATTTTTATTGATTCAAAAATTTTCTATATAATATATTTTTTTAATCCCTTATTGTGACTTTTGGTTGTTGTTATCCTCATATTTTTTTGTTAGGTGGTGTAAAAAGAAAGGCATACTATGGATGAACCTTAAACCTTGTTTAGGGGGACCCAAATGTCAACACTCATTAGAGGTATCCATAGTGTCCCACACAATTAAATTGGTCAAGCATAGAGGTCAAAGAGAACCAAATGATGCCATGAATAAGGATAGGAAAATGCATGTATAGGGTGGGATCTGGTCACCCACTTATTGCATGTTGTGTTTTTAATCTTAGAATCTATTCAACGCACTTCACTTTTTATACCCATTATTTCCCTTATTCTGAATTCTATGTGGGAAAAAGTTTACACAAGATATTGAATATTGACCATTGGTTATCCTACATGTTTTACTTCATCCATCCAATCCCTTATCCATGTGGCCTATATGCCTTCCTTCATCTTGTGAGTTTTCATTTTTAAACTATCGCATTTCATTTCCAACTCCCACCCATGTTTCTCTTATTCTCATATTCTTCCATAGTTGACCGACCGACAATTCTATTCATCTCCAACATCCTTATTTTCATATTGGTTTCCAATAAACCATTTATATGTAGATTTTTGAATTCTCTTTTCATTAGAGATTCTTCCTTCTCATTTTTAAGGTTATACTACAACCCTTTCTGCTTCTTTTTTGAGTGACTATTTGTCTTTTTCTATGCTCTATACTTTATAATCTTCTTCTTATAAGTATTTTTATCATCCTTATTTTCTTCTGGCTTGAATCCATATCTTTTTAGGATTCTATTCCTTGATTGATTCATGGTTGGTTTTCCCCAACAATGAGTGTTTTGTCACTATTGGGTTTCACCAATGATGAGTGAGTATTTTTTTCACCATTGGTTTTCACCAACTGTGAGTGAGTGTTTTAGTCACCATTGGAATGTATCCAATAGTGTGTAATTTTTTTCGCTATTGGAAACCAAATGGTTATTCACTTACTCATCACTAAGAGATCAAAAATGAGTAAATTTACTCACTGTTTCACCACATCGGCAGGTAAATTTACCCATTGTTGAACTTCTTCAGTGGGTAATATTATCACCTATAGTTTGTTTGTTTTTTTGGTTTGCTTCACAAATTCTTTGGCAGAAGGATGTTCAAGATCTTAGAGTGGATCTTGATTCCACTGTCAAATTTCTATAATCTATTTTTATGTGTTAGAATTATTTAAATCCATTTTATTAATTTTATTAGAAAAATATTCTTTTACTACTTTAACTAGTTTTTAATTTATCTCTATGATTTTATTTTTTTTTATTTTCCAGAAGCATTAAAATATAACAGTATTATTTTTATCAATTTTTTTGTTTAGTTTTCATTATTTCATTATTCTTTGATAAATGGTAGTAATGATATTATGTGTTAAGTTCATTCTAAATTTTTTTCTATATTTAATTTGACTCACTATTAGAACCCAATGATATATAATTTACTCCCCATTGGATATCCAATGGTAGGTAATTTTTAATTGTTCTCATGAATCTTTCTTGTTTTACAATTCAGGATATTTTTTAGTTTTTTAATCCATTTAATTTTTGTGTAAAAATTACACGATATGTAATACTATATTGTTCCATTTTTGGACATTTCCAATGGTAAGTAATATCTCACCACTCTCTGTTTTCAACAACGAGTCATGACTCACCATTAGTTTAAAAATCTATTTCCAAATTTTTATCTTATCAATTTTAGTTAAGGTTGTTAAAATGGATTACATTTTCAAATATTTGATAATTTATGTTGAAATAAAATTTAAATATTTTTTAAAAAATAATTGTTGCATTTTTTAGTGAGATATGTTCCTAAAGATTATTTTTCATATGATGATCTATTTTTTCAAAAATTTTCTATATGATTAAAAATGAAAAATTATATTGTTATTTAAATTGATTTTCAATTGTGATTTTCTGAAGAATTATTATTTTTAATATATTAAATATTCTTTTTTAATATCTTATGAAAAAATAATTTTCCGAATCTGTCTTTTTTTTAACATCGCTTAAAAAAAATAAGGTAACCATCATATTATTTTATTATTAAACTCTATCAAGTTTTATGAAAACATCTGATATAGGCACACTCATGTAGATATTTTTTAAATGTTTTCAGATATTGATTCATGGATAAAAGCACATGTTGTAGTGAAAATGTACAATTCCACTAGGATACATTGATACATTTTACTTATACTCTCGAATTGAACAAGAAACTTCTTCATCCTCAACTTTTCTATTATGCTCACGAAGGATCTTTATAGAGTTCATCTTCTTCCTCTGATGTGATCGAAGAACACAATCTTCATTGAATTTCTTTGTTATCTACTCAACTTTTATTTCATTTATTTTCTTTTATGTCATTGTTGTAATTCTTACAACCACCAGTTTTTCATCATGATTTTTGGATTAATATTTTACCATAAAAAATATATCATTGGGTTATTCGTCCCCACCAAAAGGAAGGTTGGGTTATTCCTCCTTGGCCAAAGGAAGGTTTGTTTGGACTCCATCAATATGAATGCATTATTCAACCTGATGTGAAAAAGGTATATTTTTATTTATATGTAATCATGTTATCAATTCCATTTAAATGTGAGTATTTAGTGCATACCAATATTCTTCAAGGAGTGGAAGATATTGCAGAGATGACTAGGATCTTGGTGATTCGAACATTAGTGAAAATTTCTCATGTTATATGTTTTAATTTTGTGGAAAATTTTAACACTGATATAACTTATAAAAATTTAATAATTTTTCTAATAAATAAAAAAGGACCATTCAACCCTCCTCTAGTCACAACATTCATAACAAGGGACCTATCATTATAAACATACATAATATCTACATGTAGGTCTGTTATCATAATCTCTCATCTTGAAAATTAACAAGTGGAAAATTCATTAGAAAAAGTCTCATCTTCTTATGAGTACACAAACAAAATAATTAACATTGAATGTTCCCCATAATTGTATGTTATCTGACTGTATAACTTTATATAATAATATCATCATGGAATTTCAAGTTTCTCATCATAGCAGGGAACTAGTATAACCTTATCAATGTAACATATACTATAGGATATTATTATATTAAAGTCCTGAATAACAATGAAAAATATGTAACAATATGTTATATAAATATTGAAATATTGAAATATTCATGTTATCCCATGTAAACTTATTTCGTTCCTGGAATAATAACTACAATAGACTCCCACTTCAACTAGATCCATATACCCATATTTTTAGTCCACAAAACCTCACATAAAGATCATGTTTCTTCTATGTTATGGATTTTGTCAAGGGTTACACCAAGTTTTCTTCCATATATATTCTTCTAACTGGGACATCACCCATGTGAGAAAAATCCTTGAGGAGGTTACACTTCCAAATTAGGCACCTCATCCTCTGATGTGACCATAGATCCTTCTAAAGAGATACCAATATAGTATTATCGCATTATAGTGTGATAAGGTCATCACTACTAAGAAACAATTCCAGATATTGGATGAATTAGTGTATATAAACAGAATTTTTATTTTCTTTAGAAGCTATATTATAATTGGTATATGTTATAGAATCTATGACCATAGATTACTTTGAGATCTTCCAACTGAAAAAACCTCCATTAATAGTGGAGATGTATCCCAAATGGGATTTCAGATCATCTTGATCTGTTTGTGAACTTTAATATTCCTTTCCTATGATTACTAGTTCATCATATCCTATATATACTAATAAAATATCCTTGATATTCCATAGATAATTAATATAACAACCCATTACCTTTCTATTAGGTGTGTTTTAACCGTTGTTTTGGCTTTTTTTTTGTTGGTGGATTAATCAGAAGAAGGAATTGGAAAGATACCAATAATGGTGGAGTTAGGGATTTTTTGGAATTTTAAGCAAAAATAATATAGTTTTTTTTCTGGGGATTTATACACCATGTAATGGGGTTATATGATGTGTAATCAGTGCACGAAAGAAGTTGTGTAATGGGTACAAAAAATTTATAGTTATATGCTTTTTATAACATACTAGTAATTTAAATATTAAAAATTGGATTTTTGATAAAAAGACGATTTGGTTTTTGTTTTATTTGGGACTTGAAAATTATACGACGTATAATTGGGATACACGTAGTGTAAAATCCTGAGTATTGGTTTTAAGTAGGCGGTTCAGTAGAAATTCATATTTTATTCCTACAGGTTTCCTTTTTCTCGACCTAGATTATCCTCCTGGGTGATTTTGGATGTCTCTAATCTCCCTAGAACTTATGTTTGGGGATTTATCATAATGCTGGTTGCAATGAATCTCTCCATGTTACCAGTCTTCTAGTATCATTGTTTTGTCTCTCTTTCTTCCATAAATTTTGATATATCGTATTAGGATTGATGTATCTAAACTAATTTTCATTGAATATTGATTATAGTTTATGTTCCTCTATCTTTTGTTCCTTAATTTTTTATTGGTTATCCCCATTTGGGGTGTTTATTTCTATTATTAAAGGTATACGGTTTAGTTAGAGTTTCACCATATGATTAAATAATAATTTTCTTCATTTTATTCAAATTTATTTAAATTGAATTATTAAAACCGAACTTAATGTGAATTGGAATATGAAATTGAATTGGTATGGAATTTGGGGAAACCCAAAATTATAATGAAATTTATGATTGGGATATATTTTAAAATTTATGGAATTTTTGAGTTTATTGAGGAATTTTTTTTGAGAAAATTGTATTAAATATAGTTGATTAAAACCTACGATTTGTTTCATTGTAAAAAAATAACGAATTTATGAAAAAAGTGTTTTAGTTTTGAAAATAATTTTGAATATGAAAATGAAAAGTGAGAAATTGAATTGTGAATAATGATTGTGATTTGGAAATGAAATGTATTTTCCTTTTTCAAATTATTTGTTGAGAACATGAGATCCAAGGTAGTTAGTGGGTTATTTGGGACAATCATGCTTGGATGGTAATTCCCTAGTAATAGATTGATGATTATATCTATTACAAAAACCTAGTTAAGAAGATCTTATGATGGATGGGATATTGATGAGTCCTATTCATCCCAAGCTTGAGGAAGATGTTTATATATATAACATGATCACTAATATGAGATAATGAGGTTCCTAAAAATAGAAACTATCTACCACATTGTAGATAACCATTGTTCTTCTTGTGACTACTATAAATTCCATTGAATTTGAAATTTATTTACTCATGCCTAGTGATTTATATAAATATTTTATATAAAGTGTTTTTTCATGCCATTTTTTAAATTTTTCAATCATTATGAAATAAATCATGTTTTGGTTTAAACATGAAAATGTTCTGCCATACCTGTTTTGATTATAATTGAAAGCATATTTTTTTTGATTATTATGAAATCTTATTATGAAATTCTTGGTGACACCCAACTGGGATTTTAATATCACTCTCTATATTTTCCTTCATTAATTTTTTAGAATTTCTCCTGCTAGGTCAGAGTAAAAGGAAAGATCATCTTGGTGGAGGTGGATGTTCTTGATCCCCTTAAGCTAGGAGAAACATGGCCTTTGTGATATTGAGTTTTTATTGTAGAAAACTATGTTATGTGATGATGTTCGATTAGGGTTTTGATATAACTATTTTGTTTTTCATACTTTCTCATTTTTGAGTTTTTGATCACACTAACATATATCTTTATCTTCCACTATTTATGTGACATATTCATTCCCACTTTTATCTTTTAAGCTACCAGGTTCTAGTCTCCAACCCTTGGGGATAAAGAAATCCCTTCTCGATATGTTAGGATCATCTCTATTATCAAGTTACTATGGTATTCAAGATCATTTTTGACAAAGGAGTATCAAAGGTGATGGTTGGGAATATTTCCTTTATGTTAGTATGGAGTTGGAATATCTTTTTCAGACAGAGGAGGTAGTTATGAGTGAGTTCTTGGATAAAAATCATCATAATGAGTCATAAGTCACAATGGGTTCTATAGGAAAAGATTATTGAGGATTATTTATATTATTTTCTCTGATTTTGATTTGGATGGGCCGGAATCCAAATTTTTTTTCTTATATTATGGTATTAATTTCCATATTGCTCTTGTTTGAGTGTTTATTTGAGTACTATTCTGACATCCTCAATGTTGTTGTAATGACCCGCATTTTGAACCGGACTAAAACCCGAAGGAATTTGAATTTTTTACTTTACTGAACCTGTCATTTCGAAGAACGGGCTTCGGAAAAAGGTTCTGAAGGTTGTAACTCTCCCTTTTAATGGTTGCGGATGTGGGCGAAGGCCTATTAAGTATCTCTGGTGGCCCGAGAGGTTTTTGAGGTTCCATACCCATGTTTTTAAAGAGCTGTAGTGGGAGCATAGTTTCCAAACCTTGAGGCCCAAACCATGAGGCCTTATTTGAATAGGCAGTGGTTTGCACACGGGCTGGAACGGTTTCCCAAACCGTGCACCTAGCCTGTGCGAGGGAGCTACCTTAAGCCGAAGGTGCCACACAATTTGCGGATGGTTTGGAAAACTGTGAAGATCAAACTATTGGAGCCGGTATGTTTATATAAATTGATTAAATTTCAAATAAAAGAAAATAAAAACATAAAACTAAACTCTTCCTCACTCCTCTCGGCCAGAACCCACGTGACGTACCCCCCTATTCTTCCATGTGAGCCGCACGACACCCTCTATCCATCCTCCACTCGTTTGTCATTTTTAACATGATTTCTACCGGTTTTTGGTTCGAATCATCACGGTAAGATACTCTCTCCCTTCTCCTATTGTTTTCCGGTTGGATTTAAGCCTATCTGTCGACCCGCGGGATTCGGCTGAACCCTAGGTATTGGGGGTTTCTTGATTCTTGTCGTTCCTTCATTCTAGGGTTGTTCCAAGGTTGTCTCGGGACCCTTGGGTTCGAGTTTGAGCATCCGCCGCCGAAGGCGAGGCGGATACGAGCGGTTTTGGTCACCGGGTTGGTTCCGTGGTAAGGGGTTTCCCCCTAATTGGTTTTGTAGCACATAGAATGGTTTCTTTATGTGTTTTAAGGTGTCCTTGCATGTGTGTGAAGATGCATATGCTTGTGGGGGAGCCGCATAGACTCTTAGTTAGAAAGCGGCAAGATCCGGGTGGACGGATGGATCCACCTTGAGGTAGGGTCCCTCTCCTTGACTTTTTAATTTAAAGTGAAGAATTTGAAGAGTTAATACTAGATTGTTTCAGTACCTTAATAATGAAAGTTAGTCTTGAATAAACGATTCTGTGAAAATAGTGTGAATTGCAGGAATGAGAGGAAAATGGTTTCCTACTAATTAAACTCATGATTTAACAATAAAACCCCTCGATCAGAGGTGTGTTGTCTTCAAGAAAAAATGTAGGAAGTAGACGTTTATTCTTTCCTACTTTGCCTTTCCTTTGTGATAATTACTTAATGGCATGTTTGGATGCTTGTTTCTTCTTTGTTGAATTTTCCCAAGTGGGTAAATGCTATGTTACCACAACTCCTCACTTTACACTTGAACCCATGGAATGTTTTTTCCATACCTCAATAAGTTGAGTGGTTTGGTTAAGGTAAATGGAATAGTTAGACGACTTAAGTGAGATGGTGAAAACTAAGTGGAATGGCGATGATTCTTGTTCCATATATGGACCTATCGGGTTTAGGCAATTAAATGGAATAACCTTCAGACTGGAACCCTTCGACCAATTTTCCATGTTTAGGCAAATTGGATAATATTAATCCGAATAGGGAATGTGTGCCAAATAACATGAAATGATTTAATGGGTTGGGTTGTGCTAAATGGGTTTGCTTAATATGTTATGTCTTAAGTACACTGATGATAGTGACTATGCCTTAGCTATAATCAAGGGTTGGCTAAGTGTTCTACATGAGAGGTACCGCCTCATGTCGGAATCACAAGTAGGATTATGCCTTGTGTAGATTATGAATGTGGTACTTCTATTTGAAATGCACAAGAGGTTCTGCCTTATGAATTATAGTATAATGATGATAATGATTTGTGAATGACTATAGATGGGAGGCATTCATACCCCATGCCATCTACTTTGAACGATTATGGATGGGAGGCATTCATACCCCATTCCATCTACTTTGAACAATTATGGATGGGAGGCATGAATACCCCATGCCATCTTATTTTGAGTATGGGTGGGAGGCATGTCTAACCCACTCCAGTTGTGATCTATATACATGTATAGAAGGGAGACATTGTTACCCCTTGCCAGTTGACCTATAGGGACGGGAAGCATTCTTACCTCGTGCCTGCTAATCTCGATTAATGGGTGGGAGGAATTCTTAACCCACAAAATTTATGATCTAAATGTATATATATATATATATACATGGTGACATGATCAGGTCACTTAATTGGCAATGAGATGAAGCAGGTAAAACTGTCAGGTGTCCCGTGGGAACCTGGATGGGTGTTATTTACTTATGTAATTCTGTTTACTTATTTCTCCATACCTACTCACTATTTAATTATTATACACTGTCTGGATTGCGTTTGACACCAGTGGTGCTGGCCTACTAAGATTTATATGTCACACCCTACTCGGGCTACCATTTTACAAGGGTACCAGAGTAGACCTCTCTTGCATTCAAAACCTAGGTTGTGTGCTGTGATGTTTATACCCGAGGAGTTAGGAGAAAAGGACCAAGCGGGAGCTTGGGATGCTCAGGGGAATGCAGTAGGGCTTTGTTGTATATTCTTTTTTTATTGGTTGTAATGAATTCTATAATAATTCTTGTTTTCATAAATGTAACATCATCTGTACATGCATGCATTGTAAACTGGCATTTTCCACCTTTTATTAAATGGATATTACCTGTCTTTTACTTATTCCTTCCAATTGTTTACTTCTTCTGCTATTTAATATTATTTACTCGATAATACCAATATGTTACTAGGATATGAGGGTATAGTCTCCCCACTATCATATCCCGAGACCCTCGCTGCTAGTAGACAACCTCTGGTGTATGGGGAGACACACTTGAGTCCATGCGACCACCGGTTTGGCTATTGGTTTGATGGTTAATAGGGCCGAGACATTACAAAGTTGTATCCGGGGTCTGTATTTTATTTTTCCTTACTTTTTTGGGTTGGTAGACAAGATATTAGGAAATTTTTGGCACTTGGATAATAGCCTTGCTTGGGACTGATCACCCCCCGTACGAGAAGTGACAAAGTGGCCAAGGCTGGGAATTGTTGTTCATGTTGTTTGCTGTTAAAGTTGATATGATTTCACCTTGAGAGACTATTGTATTTTATGCTGCTTATGGTTTATGAAATTACTTGAATTTTACCCTTGGAATGATATGGAAAGAAAGCTACATTCCATGCATCATATTAGGCACATAGGAATTAACATGTCATGCATGTGCCATGCCATGTAGTTGCATCTTAGCTTACATAAATAATATGCTTATGTGTTATAACATGATTCTCTGGTATAACATGTTCTGTGTTTGCTGCTTATGATGGAATGCCTTGCTTTGGTTGTACATGAGTTTTGAATTAACGGAAACAAATTTTTTATTGTAAGGGGTATGGGCGCCTTACAACTGGGAAGGGGTAACCCATATATTAAAACCTTTCTGAGCATGATATATATGCGTTTTAGGGCTATTGAAAAAAATGTAAAGATGTGGAAATTAAAATGCTAAAGTAAATTCGTTTTGATTAAAAAGGGGATCCAAATGGAAATTTATAAAGTGTATGGGCACTTTATAGGTTGGTATACGGCAACCCATATATTTGGGCCGTTGTATGTGAGCATGTTAAATTCTTGGGTTGGAATCTGGTTTTGATAAAAAGGGGAGTCAATTTTCAATCCATGAAGTGTATGGTCACTTCATGAATTGGTAAATGTAAACCCTTACTAAATGTAAAGGCTTACTGTATTTTGAAATGATTAAAATGGAAAATGTTCCCTAATTTTGGAATTTAATGGTTTTGGCTAACAGTTAAATGTGCAACTGGACCCATGTAGGTCAGTTAGGAAGTGTTGTATGAGATAACCCGGTTGGGGTGTTTGTTTTTTTTAAAAAGTTATTGAGTAACTGCTTTGAGGTTGCTTTTTGAAGATCCCGAGATGGATAGAATGGTACCCTCATAGGTTTCCCCTATTGTTTAAATGGTTTTTTTTCTCATCTGATTGATAAATATGGGATGTCTATGGATGTTTAATGTTTTAAAATGATGTTTTTGTGAAACTTGCCTATTTGATTGATGCGTGCCTGAAGTTTTTAAATGGTTAGAGTTTAAATGGGGTAAAATGATAAGGGTCTTGGTAATGGAAACCGTGGTGGTGCATTAAAACCCTAGTGTAAGGGGTCGTTTTGAGATTCTCATTGAGTTTCTTTGGAACGAGACCATAGGCGTTTCCCATGGGAGTTGTTTCCTTAGTGGTGTTTTGATGAATGGATTTTGAGCCTAGAGACTTTGTTTCACGTTTCCCGGCGTTAGGGTCGATGTTTGATGTCCTTAAGGGGATAGACCATGGTTGGTATCACCCTTCGCCTATTAATTCCTTCCTTTTACCATGAGTCTTTTGACGTGAGGAGCCATTCTGGTTGTGTTGTCCCTTGTTGGACTCTTGTTTTTCTAAAGAAACCCTTATTCATATGGGTGGTCGTTGGGTTTTGACTTTCGATGCGGCTTTGGGTCATCTTCTCTATAGAGTGCCCCAGCGTTAAAGAATTGTTTCATCCCAATGTTCGGGATGATTTTTGACTGAATCATGTGTTTTGACACGTTGGTTTCCTTGTTTGGATCTTCTTTTTTTGTTTGGTGATGTGAATGTGGCGGAGGAGAGTCACACGATAGTTTGTGGTGTTTGTATACTAGTGTGCTTGTGGTCGGTTAGGTTATCACATTTCCCTTCGGCGACTAGGACACTCCTATGGTTGGGAGCACGTTACGTCGAATCTATTAAATGTGTCCTTTCACATGGAATGGATGTTTCTTGGAATTCCTATGAGACATTCAACTATAAAACGTGTGGATGTGTCGGCAGGTGAAGCCTAGTTCCTTCCTTGAAGTCGACAAGTTGAGGTTTGACTGTTCTTCCTTCCAGTAGTTTGGTATGATTAACTGGAATATGTTCAAAACTCTCAGTGTATTCTATTTAGCGACGAACATTTCCCCTATCTTGTCCTCATCCAAGATTCACCAAGAGAGCGTCGGTCTTATCCGCACTAATTCATTTAAGCTGTTGGGATTGATCAGATGGTTCTCTTTCAGCATTGCATGTGGGATGCGTGGTTTCCCTTATGGTTTGATTTTGGAAACGTCATCAGAAGTTGGGTTTAGGCGTCGGTGAACGTGATTGTGCTGAATTTAAGGTGCCTTGGAGGAAGTAATTGTGGTTCTATTTGAAATATGTCGGCCATTTAGGCAGAGTGTTCTTGTAAATAATCAACCAGAGATGGCTTGACTCGGGGTTCTTGTTTAATGTCGGTGGTCGGTGACTTACTGTTCTCTGGCACATCATCAATTAGTGGAGAGTGCGGTTCGTGTCGGTCGGTGCCCAGTATGGACAACCGGTTCGACTTAGTCCTTGAGGTCGATGGGGAATCAACTGTTTGATCTGTTTCAAAACACGCTAGGAGCGTCGTGGGAATGATTATGGAGTGATTTGAAAGTTAATTCCCACGGTGGTCCGAACCGTAGTTTGGAGTTTGTTTCTTAACGTTAAAAATATTAGGTGGGAAGTTCCTATATCTGGATTCTTGGTGATATGACGATGGGTTCGTGTCTCTAGGTAGATGGGCTCAGGAAGAGTCGTCTTGGTGTTTTGTTTGGGAAACGAGTGTTGGCTCGAGTTTTGGTGGCTTAAGCGCTGTAGGGTTTAATGGATGCTTAAGGGTGTGTTGGACATTTGTGAATGCAATGTGATCGTTTGAACAAATCTTCACAACCCACATAGGTTGGGTGTTATGTACGTTGTTCCTGAAGGCTTCTCAGGGACGAGAAGTTCTAAGGTGGGAAGGTTGTAATGACCCAGGTTTTGAACCAAACCAAAACCCGAAGGAATTTGAACTTTTTCCTTTACTGAACCAGTCATTTTGAAGACCAGGCTTCGGAACAAGGATCCAAAGGTTGGAACCCTTCCTTTTAATGGTCGTGGATGTGGGCGAAGGCCCGTTATGTTTCTCAGGTGGCCCGAGAGGTTTCGGAGGCACCGAACCTAGGTTTTTAAATAGATGCAGAGGGAGCACGGTTTCCAAACCGTGAGGCCCAAACCGTGCGGCCTTATTTGAAGAGGCAGTGGCTTCCGCATGGGCTGCACATGATTTCCCAGACTATGCGCCCAACTCGTACGAGGGACCTCCTTTAGGTAGAGGGTGCCGCACGGTTTGCACACGGTTTGGAAAACCGTGCAGATCAAACTGAGCGGGCAAGTATGTTTAAATTAATTGACTAAGTTTAAAATAAAAAAAATAAAAACATAAAAGTAAACTCTCCCCCACTCCTTTCGGCTAGAACCCACATGACGCACCCCCCTCTTCTCCCCTATGATCTGCATGACACCCTCCATCTGATCTCCTCTCATTTTTCAATTTGCAGTGGATTTCTACCGATTTTTGGTTAGAATCATCACGGTAAGCTACTCTCTCCCTTCTCCTCTTGTTTTCTAGCCAGATTTCGGCCTATCCGTCGACCCGCGGGATTTGGACGAACCCTAGGTATTGGGTATTTCTTGATTCGTTTATTTACTTCATTCTAGGTTTGTTCCAAGGTTGTGTCAGGACCCTTGGGTTCGAGTTTGGGCATCCACCACCGAAGGCGAGGTGGATACGAGCAGTTTTGGTCGCCGGGATGGTTCCGGGGTAAGGGTTTTCCCCCCAATTGAATTCATAGCACCTATAATGGTTTCTTTATGTGTTTTATGGTGTCATTGCATGTCTGTGAAGATGCATATGCTCATGGGGGATTAGCAGTGGCACTTAATTAGAAATCACCAAGAGCCAGGGTGGACGGATGGATCCACCTTGAGGTAGGGTCCCTCTCCTTGCCTTTTTAATTTAAAGTGTTGCATTTGAAGAGTTAATACTACATTGTTTCAATACCTTAATTATGCATTTTAGTCTTGAATAAATTCTTTTGTTAAAATGGTGTGAATTGTAGGAATGAGATAAAAATGGTTCCCTGATAACTATACTCACAATTTAATAATAATACCCCTTGATCAGAGGTGTGCTGTCTTCAAGATAAAAAGTAAGAAGTAGACGTTTTTGCTTTCCTACTTTAGCTTGCCATTGTGATAATTACTGAATGGCATGTTTTGCTACTTGTATCTTCTTTGATGAATTTTCAGAAGTGGGTAAATGCTATGTTACCACAACAACTCACTATAACCTTGAACCCATGGAATGTTTTTGCCATACCCTAATAAGTTGAGTGGTTTGGTTTAGCTAAACTGAATAGTTAGACGACTTAAGTGAGATGGTGACAACTAAGTGGAATGACGATGATCCTTGTGCCATAAATGGACCTGCCAGGTTTAGGCAGTTAAATGGAATAACCTTTATACTGAAACCCTTCGACCAATTTTCCATGTTTAGGGAAATTGGATCAGAAGACTCTGAATATGGAACATGTTCCAAATAACATTGCATGGCTTAATGGGTTGGGTTGTGCTAAGTGTTTTTTCTTAAGATGTTATTCCTTATGTACACTTTTGACAGTGAGTATGCCTTATCCATAATCAAGTGTTGGGTAAGTGTGCTACATGAGAGGTACCGCCTCATGTTAGAATCACAATTAAGATTATTCCTTGTTTAGATTATGAATGTGGTAGTTCTGTTTGAAATGCATAAGAGGTACTTCCTTATGGATTATAGTATAATGATGATAATGATTTGTGAAGGATTATAGATGGGAGGCATTCATACCCCATGCCATCTAATTTGAAAAATTATGTATGGGAGGCATTCATACCCCATGCTATCTGCTTTGAACCATTATGGATGGGAGGCATTCATACCCCATTCCATCCACTTTGAACGATTATGGATGGGAGGCATTCGTACCCCATGCCATATACTTTGAACGATTATGGATGAGAGGTATGCATACCACATGATAGCTTATTTTGACTATGGGTGAGAGTCATGTCTACCCCACGCCAATTGTGATCTATATACGTGTATGGAAGGGAGGCATTCTTACCCCTTGCAAGTTGACCTACAGGGATGGGAAGCATTCTTACCTCATGCCCGCTAATCTCGATTAATGGGTGGGAGGAATTCTTACCCCACACCATCTATGATCTAAATGAATATATATATATATATATATATATATATATATATATATATATATATGGTGACATGATCAGGTCACTTTACCGACAACGACCCGAAGAAGGTATAACCGTCAGGTGTCCCATGGGTACATGGACGGGTGTTATTTACTTATGTAATTCTTTTTACTTATTTCTCCATACATTCTCATTGTTTAATTATTACACACTGTCTGGATTGGGTTTGACACTAGTGGTGCTGACCTACTGAGATTTATATCTCACACCCTACTCGGGCCATCATTATACTGGGGGTACCCGAGTAGACCCCTCTTGTTTGCAGGACCTAGGTTGTGTGATGTGCTATTTGTACCCAAGGAGTCAAGAGCAATGGACGAACCAGGAGCTTGTGATGCTCAGGGGATTTCCGTCGGGCTTTTCTGCCTTTTATTTTTTGTATTGGTTGTAAAGCAAGTTGTAATGTTTCTTGTTTTCATAAATGTAACATCATCCATCCATGCATGCATTGTAAACTAGCGTTTTCCAGATTTTATTAAATGGATATTACCTATCTTTTACTTATAGATTCTAATTATTTAATGATTCCTCTATTGAATGTTATTTAATCTGATAATACTGCAGTGTTACTCTGATATGAGGGTATAGTATCCCCACTATCATCTCCCAAGACCCTCGCTGCTAGTCAGCAGCCTCTGGAATACGGGGAGATAGGTTTGAGGCCATGTGATCCACTGGTCCGTCTATCGGTTCGATGGTAAGCCCGGCTGGGATGCTAAAGTTGTTTTCCGATGCTTCTCAGAATCATGACTATGATAAGATGTGGGAATAGAATCTATTGGGATAATTCTAATAAACCATAGTGAGGGAATCCACCTATGGAACAACATCTGGTTGAGGTTATTGTACATACTGTTCATGTTTGGCGATTAACACTTTCACCAATTCCTATTCAGGATCCAATTGTGAAAACTTAGAGAAATGAAATATAGAGTCTTTAACAATATTTCCTTCACCATAAACCACCGTTGTTCCATGGTTCTATTTATCCTAAACTATATGAGGACAGGTTGAGAAATATAGTGCTTCTTTTTGAGTTATTTGAAATTCTTGAGTTAATCAAGGAGAAATTCACCACCTTCAAGGTGGAAGGACCTAGAATTAGATAGTGGGAATCGATGGAGATGATGAAGAAGAATGAGGGTTTGGAGTGGAAATACATTAAAGTTATTTTCACTAACAAGTTCTCTATAGATTCTATAGTGCTAGAAATAGCTGTGGAGTTTTCAGACTCATTCAGGATAATAGAACCGTGATTGAATATGAAAATATATTTTCCAATATTGTACTATTTTTGGCTAAGATTGTATCAAATTATAAGATAAATACTCCATGGTTTAATATTGGAATTTTAAATGATATTTATTCTTAGGTTTTTATTATGAAGCTATCTGCTTATACTGACCTGCTGGATAGAGAATTCACCTTTGATCTACACTTGGATAATATGTCAGTGTTTATGAGAGTTCCCTTTTCTCCAAGTGGTAGTTATGTGATTTTCATTAATGTAAAGAGAAAAAATGGCGATTATCATGGTGGTTATTGATGGTAGGGTTATTTTGGAACTCCTATAATTCTTGGATGTGTCCCTTTGACTTTCTTCTAGTGTGGAATGCCTGAGAATTTGTAATAGGTTTGCACAGATACACCCAAGTTATGTGGTTCCTATGATCAATCAGGACACTTGCAGAAGTTTTGTTATATATTTTTTTCTCAACATATTAGAACAGGTTCATCAACATAAAAAATTACTATAGTTCAATCAAATGATTCAATATCTAAGGGGTTATATCCACAAGAATCTAGAATGAAGCTTCTTCACGCAGTGGAAGAGTCTCTAGAGAAAAAATATACAAGTCTAGAAACTTTGAGAGTTACCATAACTCTCGGTTCATCTTTAGTGACTTCATTATTTGATATTGGAGCATCCCATTCATCTATATCGACTCATACTGTGAATCTACTAAATGTTATTATATATATATTATCATATGCGATGGATATTACTACAACCCTTGGAACAAAGAGAGAGGAAGGTCTCCATTATCTTGCTTGTGTTTTATCATTATTAGATATTGATCTTTCATGGGATTTTTTGGTTCTTTACATGAAAAATCATGATTTAATTTCTGATATGGATTGGATCATATCTAGTAAGGCATTAATTTAATGTTATATATGATGTTCCTTTTTTATTATGCCTGAAGCGGTGTGTCATATCTTTTAGGGATAATTGGACCTGAGGTCAAGTATTGTTGGACCCACATATCTAGTGTTGGGGAAAGTAATATCGACTTATTATTTTTTACTTAGATAAAGAATATTTTATTGATGATCACACTCTAGTTTTCATTAAAATTTTTGTTGTTTTTCCTTTGTATATATCTAGTTTTCCATCGATAATGGAGGTAAAGTTTTATATATATTTTGTTCCTGGTAATCAACCAGGGTCAATACCTTTTTACCCTATCACACTAGATGATATAAAATAGTTGAAAACTCCGTTGGATTATCCATTAGTGAAAGCTTTTATACAAATAAGTATGTCACATTAGGTGGTGCCTTTTTTTTCTAATAAAGATAATATAACACTTCACCTATGTGTTGATTATCAAAAAAATAAATAGTGTTATGGTAAATATAAAGTATCTATTTCCATATATTTATGATATATATGACCATTGAATGGGGAGATGTGATTATAGATGATTTATCTTTTGTATCATTATCGGCATTTGATAATAAAGGAATATGATATTTTGAAAACCACCTTCTGGTGAAGGTATATCCATTATGAATATTTTATCATGCCATTTGGTTTACCCAATGATCCTACTATATTCATGAATTTGATGAGAAGGATATTCCATGAGTATCTATATATGTTCATGGTGCCCTTTTTTGATGAAATCGTGGTTTACTCTAAGCCCATGGAGGATCAAACGAATCAATTGAGAGTAGTTCTCGAATTATTGTGAAACTACCAACCTTATTCCATTTCATAATAATTTGATTTCTAGATTTGAGAAGTGAGGTTATTAGGAAATGTAGTATGAAATAATTATGTTTCAGTTGATCCTAAAATGTTTAAATGTTTTATGAAATAAGATTAACTGTATAATGTTTTAAAGATTCTAGTCTTCTTGCATTTAAATGGATATTATCACCTATTCGTAAAGGATTTCTCAAAGATAGATTTTCTATTGACCACTCTAACTTGGAAGTGGGTGATGTTTTACTGGAATAAAAATTGTCAGAGAATAATGTTGAAATGAAGTGTATATTGATTTTTCTTTGTGGTTGAATCTTCTAGAGGTTGGGAAAGGCTATGTGGTATTCTATGACAAATCAGGTTTGGTTTGGTCGATGTTTTAATGGAGGCCGATCATGTCATTTCTTATGGATCTCATCCTCTTATGCCACACAAGAAGAATTACCAAACCCATGATATTGAACTCACATCCATGATTCATATGATTGAAATTTACTAGAATTTACCTTATGAAGTAAGGTTTACCATTTATTCTAAACACAAGAGTTTGAGTTATATCTTCTATAAAAAAATATTCAAATCTCTATTTGAGGTGTTATGTGGAGTAACTACAATGATTTTTTACATCACTTATAACCTAGGGAAAGGGAATGTATTCACTAATTTTTTAAACATGAAACATTCAAATGAGTCCATGAATGAATCATGGGAAGAGTGGAACTTGGTAGAACTTTTCGAAAAGTTTTATATTGGGATTCCTGAAATAGGTATCGAGGATGTCTCAACTACTTTTCAATTATCCTACACTCTTCTAAAGATGATTGATGGGGAACAAGGTCTTGATGACGAATTACATAGAATTATTGACTCACTTTATGGTGGGGTAACCTTTTCTAATTAGTCATTATCAACCAAGGTTGTTCTATGTTTTTTGGAATCGGATTGTTGTGTAGTTGTCTATGTGGAAATATTAGATAGAGTATTTCCATAATTCCAAGTGGGTTGTGAAGCCCCAAACTAGAAAGATGTTATATGATATACATTGATGATATCGGTGGCCATGTATAAGATGGGTCATTATTGATTTTTTCTATTGTTGTTATAATTTCCAAATGGTCAATGCAGAGAAACATAGACCTTTGGGTTTGATTCATCAATATCCAGGACTGACATGGATTTGGGATGGGATTTCATATGGTATTTTTGTTTGGGATTCCATGTACACATAGAATTAAGAATGTTATATGGGATGTGATCAAAAGGATGAAACAATTGGATCAAATTATACAAATTTGTGATAAAACCAATATTGAAGAGATTTGAAATCTCTATGTGATAGATATTATTTGTTTTTATAGAATTCTATATGCTAGAGTATCTGATAGGGGTACCCATTTTACTTATCATTTTTAGAGAGACCTTTAGGTGGAACTATGATATGAGGTTAATGTGACTATGGGATATCATCCGGAGATAGATGGATTGATAGAGAGGGATATAAAGATTCTTGAGGATATTATTCATTTTTACATCCTTGATTTTGTAGAGTTTGGGATGACCATTTGGAATAGGTTATGTTTTCCTATAACAGTAGTTATTAGTACAAAAATATAATGGTTTCTTTTTTTGGTCTTATATTGTTGACCTTGTAAATATCTATTATGTTATTTAGAGATTCATTAAAGTTCCTTGGACATCCAAATCATGGTTCAAGAGATGGAAGAAATGATTCAGTTGATTTTTCAGAGAATTTTGACCCATAGAGACGGTATAAATCTAATGATGATCATATTATTATTACATTATTTTTTTTAGTTGGTGACCAAGTGTTTTTGAAAGTTTTACCTCAATGAGGTCTTTAAAGGCTTGGGAGGCAAGGGATACATGGTCTTTATTGTGTGGGACATTTCTGAGGTTGATGAGTATGTGGGGAAATTGGATTAACATTTATCACTTCCACTATAGTTGACATCAATAAATAACATTTTCCTTGTATCTCATCTATGAAAGTATCTTACTGATCTCCATGACATCTTGAACTAGAGTGATCTTGATGTTGAGCCTGATTTATCTATGTCTGTGCATCCAATTAGGATTGTTAATTTTGAGGCCTTGTTAATTCACGGGAAGATGGTACCTTTGGTTTATGTGATTTGGAATCATAGTTCTGATTCAAATGAAACTTGTTAGAGGGAGTCACTTATGGGAGAGTAGTGGCCTTATATTTTTGATATAGATTCTTCTTGATAGGTTTTCTAGGTATATAAAAGGTTTTTATGTTGGGGAGATTGTAACACACTGTTAAAATTATATCAGGAATGTTTTAAACTTTTTTTGTTTTCCATTTTCATTGGTTGAGTAATGTTGAGCAGGAATTAGGAGGATACCTATATTGGTGAATCCCTGAATTTGTTTTAATTTTTAGTATAAAACCTATTGTTTTTTTAATATTCTGGATATTTACACACCATGTAATGGGGTTACATGACATGCAATCTGCTCCTGATAGATTTTGTGAAATGAGTACATAGCATTCAAGGTTTCCCACCATGTACAACTTACATGCCGTGTAAATATTTAAAATAATAGTTTTGAGAAAAGGAGGTGGGTTTTTTCAGAATATGTGGGACTTGAAAATTACGTGATTTTTAATTGGAATATAGGCAATGTAAAATAATGACTGTTGGTTTCAAGTAGCTGGTTTAGAAGAAATTATTATTTAATTCCTATAATATTTTTCTCTCTAAACCTAAAGGCTCTTCCTGGAAGATTTTGGAGATCTCCAATCCCTCCTCATCAAACGTTCAATTATTGATCATCGTGTGGGTTATAGTGTATCATTCCAGGAAAGTGATCTTAATATTTCTTCCATCTCAGTCTCTCATTCCTCCTTAGAGTTTGACAAATTATCTTGGTATTGATGGATATAAACTCATTGTTGTTGAATCTTTATTTTAATGTTGTGTTCATAGATATTCTATTACTTAGTTTTCTATTAGTGAGTCTTGATTTGAGTATTAATTTCTGTGATTAATGTTAGGTGGTTCCATTTGAGATTATATGTAGGATTAAAAATTGATTAACTTGATTTTAGTCAAATTTATTTCATTTTAATTATTAAAACCCAATTCGAGGTGAATTTGATTTTATAATTTAATTGGAATTGATTTTGGGGGAAACCTCAAAATTCTAATAGAATTTAAGATTGGGGAATATTTAGAAATTGATTGAAATAATGAATTTATTTTGGAAATTATTTTGAGAAAAATGGTTTTAATTTAATTTATAAAAACATAATTTTGGTTTCATTGAAAAAATACATGAATTTATAAAAAAATATGTTTTTGTTTTGAATGTGAATTGGAATTTAAAAAGGAAAAGAGGGGAATTGAATTGTGGATGATGATTATGAGTTTGAAATGAAATGAATTTCCCTTTTTCAACTGATTGTTTGAGTACATGAAAACCAGAGTAGTTAGTGGGTTATTTGGGACAAGAACACTATGATGGAAATTCCATAGTAATTAATTAGCATTGAAAACTCTAAAAAACCTAGTTAGGAGGATCTCTCCAAAGTTGGATATCGATGATTCCTATTCAACCTGATCTTGAGGGATGTGTGTACACATATTCCATGATCATTAATATGATTGTTTGAGAATCCTATAATAAGAAACTATCATACCATAGAGAATATGACCACAGTTCTTATTGTAAATGTTTTTATTATATATTTTTTTGATTGTGGAACTAATTTACTCATTCCTAGTAATATATATAAACTATTTTATATAATGTGTTTAGTTAGTACATGTTTGAAATTTTTTCCATCATTATAAAATGAATATTTTTTTGTTTTAAATATGAAAATGTATTGTCGTGCCTATTTTTATTTAAATTGAAAGCATGATTCTGTTGATTGTTAAGAAATATTAATATAGTATTCCAGGTGTGACCCTACTAGGGTTTTTAGACAACACCAAAATTTTCCATCTAGTGTTTTAATACTTTCTCCAACTAGGTTCATGTAGGGAGGAAAAACCTCTTAGAGGTGGTGAATGTTCTTAATCCATTGGGGCATGGAGTGGCATGTACTTCGGGAAGTTGAGTTTGTCTGGTCAAACATTGAGTATGTAGATGATTTTCTATTTTGGTTTTGATATTCCTATTTGGTTTCTGGTACCATATACTTTTAGAGTTTTAGAGCATAATTATAAATGTATTTATATTCTACTAATTATGTTGGAAATTAATTCCCACATTTATTTTGTATGATTCCAGGTACTAGTCACCAACCCATGGGGATCTGGAAGACCCTTCTAGCTATGTTGGGATCATCTTGGTTTTTAGGGTACCAGGGTATCTGGGGAAGTTGATGAAACATAATGATAATCTTGACTACTATCCAATTAATGTCACCTTGGATAGTTGGGTATATTTCTACCACACAAAACGTGAAAGAAACATCTAAAGTAGTAAATAACATAATATACATGATTGACCCAATCACCAATGCGTATTGAGTCATTTCCAACCTCAGTTTTTTCTTAATTTTTTTGATAAAGTAATGTATTGGAAAAAAGAATTCCATATGACACTGGAATCAATCGCCTCTTGGATTGTTCCATACTAAAACTCTTCAGTATGTTGTCAATTTATATACTTTTACTTAGTCAAGGAGGACTCTTATATCAATCATGATATATCTTAATCCCATGAATATATGGTTCTCACATATGACCATCATGGTGAAACATGTTTTTAAATAGGAGTTAACTGATTTTAAGATCAATATTTCATTTAAAAAAGTAGTATGTCATTAATACAAACAATTAATAAAATTAACCCACTCATATTAAAATTTTTATTAACAGAAAGACCAAATTCATTCTTTGTGAAACCATATTCCATAATGGCTTCATGAAACCAAATATTCCACAATTTATATTGTTACTTTAATCCATAAATGTATCTTTGTAATTTTCAATCCTTGTTGGCATTCTTTTTTGTTGCAAACCCTTCAGGTTGTGTCATATATACATATTCTAATGGTTTCTATGAAGAAAGTTTGTGCTATTACCCAATTTCAAAATCTCATAGAAATGGCGAGTCATAGTCTAATGTATAATTATAGTGTATTTTAGTATAGAAAATACTAAAAAGGATTCATTCTCGATTATCCCATGATGTTATTTGAACTCTTTTGCAACTATTTGTGCTTTATGAGTGTTGAATTTTCCATAAATGTCTAGTTTTTTCTTAAATAACGGTTTAGAAAAAATAGGATATATATACACAGGAGGATCAACCAAAATCCAAATATGGTTTTGGTATATCGAATCCGTTTCAGAATTCAAATATTTTTTTCTCACTTTTCAACATACATGTCACTTACTACATCCTTATAGGTTACAAGATCAATATTTTCAACTGATAATGAGTCACAAAACTTAGTGTCTAGAAAACTGTACCTTTCATGTTATTTAACCTTTCGTGTCCTTATATGTGGTACTTATGTCTCTATAACATCTTCTTCTAAGGGGATTTGTGGAATCTGTTCCTATGAAAACTATTGTATACCTTGATCCTATAATTAATCAAAGTATATCTTTTTCTCAATATCACCATTATATATATTCTCCCTATCATGGAATGTGGTCTATATTTCTTGTATTAACTTTTTATTTGAGGGGTCTTATAGGTAACATCCCCTTATTTATTAGGGGTATAAAATAAATGTAATGCTTTTGAGTTTAGTCCTATGTTTGTTTCCTTAAGAAGCCTTAAAAATGTTTCACACCCCAAACATGTATGTATAAAAACAAAAGTTTCTCTCTACTCCAAAAATGGTAAAAAATACCATCTTTCACATTAATTTTCACCTTTATTTATATTTGTGATGTTGTCTATAATGCGTATCCACAAAAGGATAATTGAAGAATCACATGACTTATGATTGATTTCACCATGTCTGACATGGTTTTATTCATCCTTCCACTTAAAAAATTCTTTTTAAGAGTGTAATGAAATTTTATTTATGATAGAATACCAAAATAATATAAGTAAACAAGGAATACTAGATGATGATATTCTCAACTATGGTCAGAGTATATTTTCTTGATATTCTTACCAAAAGGGTTCTCAATATCATGCATGTATTCTTTGAATTTATCAAAATAATATTAATTATACCTAATCATGTATTCATATACATATCTACTAAAATCATCTATAAAAGTTATAAAGTATGAATCCCCACCCATTTCTTCACTAGAAATGGTCCTCCCACATTTGTATAAAATAATTCATGAATATCCATGGATCTTTCAACATTCCCACTAAATGGGTTTTTTATTTTTCAATTTAAAAATTCAAGACATAAACCAAGTGGTTGTAGTTCAGAAGAATCCAAATATCCATTTTGGGGTAATTTAGTGAAACACTTTTCATTTAAATGACCTGGTCGGTGATGCCACCATTTGGTGAGGAATTTGATATGTGAAGAGTTTTTATATAAATTTCTATTACTTAGCTTGTGAAATTTAACACATAAATACTGTTATTTAAATGTGGATTAAGAAAACAAATCCAATCTTTATAAAAAAGCTACATTTATCCCCAACTTTTAATGTAAATATATCGTTATCATGTTTGGGTATACAAATAATGTTTTTATTAATATATAGAACATAAAAAGAATATTATAAATAAATGTTCATTCCTATTGTCAATTTGAGGTGGTAGTCACCAATAACAACAACAATAACTCGCTCCCTATTTCCTAATCTTAGATCTACCACACCATGTGAAATCATTCAAAATATACATGATTCTAATAATTTAATACAAATGTGACAACCACATGATATATCTAATAAAGTTTTTTATAGATAGATAAACTACTCTAGATAACAATAAAAATAAAATCTTCTCCTTTCTTATATTCCTAGGTGAAATTTTTCTTCCACTAGAATTTGTTACCACATAAAAAATAGACAAAATCATGTTCCCTTTCTTATTCATTGATCTTATTATTCTTGGAAGGTCCTTGTGAAGATGTTTTGGATCTATATCTCTTCTAATGGTCCTTTATTTTGATCATAATAATTATAGAATAATTTTAACAATACATCTCATTATCGACTTGGTAAAAAAGTGTGATAAGATCTGGAAGAGATCTCTATGTGTAATACATATTTAAATTAATAGAAAAGCTTGTGAATATTTTATGAAGTGATTCAATAATGACATCAGTGAAAACATCAATAGAAAATTTATACCTAATAACCTATAGGTGCTCAATATAGAAAAAGAGTTTGACTATTTGAGGCCAACCAGAAGAAATTCTCTAAGATGAATTAGAAAGAGTGCCTTGGATATCTCAAACTATTCATAACTTTCTCTATAATGATATAGAAAATAGAGATGTTGGAGCATGCTATAAGCATCCACATATTTATGTGACTTAATGAGTTCACTTAAAGATATTAAATCATTAAACATTGAAAATCAACCACATCGCTCATACGATTATCATATAAATATTTTTTTTTCTTTCCACCTTAATATAGATAACATGATAGAAGGAGCTATCATATAAAGTTTTAATTCATGGAGCAACACAACCCATTGGAATATGAACCATTTCTATAAGTTACTGGGAGTGAGGATATGATATTTCCAGAAAACTAGTCATAGGGATAGTTCGGTTAATGAAAATTCATTTATTGTAAAATATATAAATATAAAACTATTATTAAATTTATTTATTATAATGTATATGAGAAAAAATTAAAAATGAAAAATTTTAAGCCTCCCACTAGCTTTTAATGTGTCAATTACCCCCTCCATTGAACTCAGAATGCCTCATCACTCATGATATCACAAGGTAAATGATGAATATTTCCCTTCTCATATTCAAATAAAGGGCTCAATCATTTACTCATAGGTTTATTGTAACATCCCAGGTAAATAAAGAATATTACATTTTAATATTTATTAATATCTGTGAATTAATTATTAATTTTACTTTAAAGAAGATGATATGTTCGATGGCATACCCAATACGCAACAATGAGTTTCTTTGAAATCTTATGTTGCACACTAATAATATAATAATATTATTTGAAATGGTAGATAACGCCTAGCCGTTATAATAGTAGGAATGAACAGAACTAACTAAAAATTGATTATATATGTTTGTTAAATATTTTTACATTTATCCAATAAAAGGTAGAGGCTTAAAATGCGAATGAATCCAATTTTAAGCATAAATATTCTAATGTTCTTTAAAAGGTCAATTAACAACCTTTTTGAGGGAGAACCATTTTTAAATCTACTTATTGTAACTCTTATATGTTATATTTGACAAAATAAAATCCTTCTTTATAATTAATACATCAAAATTTACTTTGTGTATGTTTTTTGTATTTTTCTGATAAAGTTCATTTTTAATGAATAGTGAAAAATGTTGTATTTTAGTTCAAAATCTCCTTTTAGTCTAATTTATTTATATGGTAATATTATATTTTTAATTGGTTTTAAAGTGTAATTAAAATATATTTTTACCATTTAATCCAATGGTGGTCATTGGAATTAATTTCACTTTGAAATTGGACATAAACAAGTGTCAATCTTTTGATAGATATTTTTTCTTAAAAACACGATATTTGTTTTGACAACAGGAATTAATTATAAAATTAATTAATGAAACTTCTATGTAATGAATTTGGTAAAATGGAAAACGTTTTTGAATTCGGAATATCAAATATATCTTAGGGTGAATTTTTGGTATGTTTCTGAAAAACATCATTTTTTGATGAATAGTGAAACCACTAAGTGGTAGTTAAAAAAACTGAATTTTTTGTTAAAGAAACCTTACCACTTATTTGAATTTAAAATTTGGTTTACCGCTTAGTATGTAAAATGTGGTTTAATGGGATGAATTTTTTTGGTGAATAGTAACTTTGGAGTTTTGTAAACCGCGATTAAAGGTAATTAGGGTAATTTAAGGTAAAAACGATATTATAAAAAATAAAAATATCTTGAAACATGTCCTACCATTATTGGATGAGTCATGGACGACCTAGGAAATCCATTGGTCAATTTGGGGGACCCCATGGAGCCACATGGGTAAGATAATGACATTAATACCTTTTATTTAAAGTAAAAATAAAAATGTCACAAACATGTTTTGTTTTACTAAAACAATTTTTACAAGGGGTTATATAAGGTATATTTTCGACTATAAATATTAATTAGAAAGCTAAGAATATTTCTTAAAACATGGTTGTTTTTTATAATTTTTAGACATTAAATAAATAAAATTATTTATGACACAATGATGATGCAGTTTTTAAGTCATTAATGAATAAATTAAATTAATAAGAAGATAGAGTTTAAAAAAATATCCAAAACATGTCCAATACGAATTTTATGATTTTATTTCGAACATGGGACACCATATCATCGACTTTAATGGTTTTTGAAGCTTTAGAAACCGAATTTAATGTTATAATATAATAATAGTTTCTTGATTTCCAAAATAGCCCCTCATCTCCCTTATAAAAAGACCCCACTTCCTACCAATATATCAAAATTTTTAAGCCCTTTGGCTCGACCAAACACTATAAAAATAAGCTCAAAAGATCCCTATATTTATCATAGAAGCCTTACCTTAGGCATAAAGCTCTTTAAGAAACCCTTTTGGTTCAAATCAAGAGGAGTTACCTGATTTAAATGTAATGTCTTCTCTTATGTTATTTTGTTTTATTTTGCTTCTAAAACCCCCTAAAATCTTTTTATTCATTTATTTTGTAACAAAAACAGTATCTTAAATATACTATGATGTTTTTATGAGGATTATTCGAGCTACACCTATACACACCTCCATTAAATGTTAAAAGAACATACTTTTTCTGTGGGTGGTGACTTACAGCCTCATGAAACGATGATTGTTCAATCTTCCGTTAACATCTCTCATGGTAGACATTAAGATGTATCTATATTTATATATGATATATATTATTTTTATTTTTTACCTTATGTTTCTGTATTTTTCATTTATTCCAAACCTTTATGGTTTCCATAATTGGTAAACGCGATAATTTCATTTTAGGAAGTGCGTACTACCGCCCCCTCAAAGTGATTTGAATTGTTAATGACATATGTGGGATATATAAAGGATGGATTTAATGATATTATATATGATATTATACTGTAACTAAGATATAATTTTGTATCATTATGTTTTCATTCCAATAAATTATGAAATAGAAAGGAATGTAGCGTTCATGCATACGTACGACTTACCGTCCCCATGAACGGTGCATTTCATTTCTTATCTCCAAATTTTATGTACTATTATAAGTACGTATATATAATGGATATATATGACATATATGACATATAAATTATTAATATCAGTATGGAATTATAATATATATATCTCATTTAGTTTTAATTCGATTAATATGACAAAGAAATGAAAGTAGCATTCATGCGTATGTATGGCCTACCGTCTCCATGAACGGTACATTTCATTTTTTTATCTCCAAATGTTATGGAATAGTATAAAATGAATATATAATGGATATATATGATATTTAAATCATTAATAATATTTTTTAGATGATGTACTTATAACTACATGGAAAATTATTTTCAAACATGTTCATTTTTGACTCATGTACCGAACATTGACAAAAACGTCTGATATGAACTCACATAATTAACTATTTATTATAACATTATAATATGTGATTTGAATCGAATAATAAAATTTAAAGGAGGTACTTAATAAATTAAAAATTGACCAAATTTTATTATTCAGGAATATAAAGAAACGAACCAGACAAGTCGGACTTGAGGTAAGGGATCCTACCTCTCTATTTTTTTCTTGAATTCTCCTTTATGTAATTTATTTTAAGCTCCATGTTATTATGTTGGGGATGTTATTTTATATTTATAATACTATAATTTTTTTTTCATATGGTGAGATACCCCCTCGTTCCCTCATCAATTCATTTTAAGAAGTTATAAGTGGCACCCTTAGGCTGCCGATTTTTCGTAAGAGATTTCTTATCTCACTTTTAATTTAGTGAGATTTATATTGTTTTCTACTTATTTATTGCATGTGGTGTATTTTGTACTTCCTTTTGATATATATATTATCATTATATTCATGTAATTATGTGATTCATTTGGTTCATATTGTCTTCTGGTCGTACCACTCGATTGATTACCACGAGGTAAGAAGTTTTTATCTCACATTTTGTTCCCATGAGATTCATGCTACATTTGCCACTATTTACTTTTGTGTGGTGTATCTACTGCATATGATTGTATTCATTGTGTAATATAATTTAATTTATGGGTATTTAAATCTTCATTGTATGACCCTTCTTTCATGGGGTGTACGTTTCAGAAGTTACCCAATTGAGTAAGGGAACCTTTCACCCTCTTTTTTTTAAATACATATTTTTTTATGTATTTTAATTTAGATCTTATTATCTTGGGATATGTTCTTATATATCCTTATTGATGTAAATTTTATGTCCAAGTGATGAGATACCATTTTCTCCCTCATCAACTCATTTTCAGAATTTTAAAGTGACGCCGTTAGGTTGTCGAATTTTTGTAGGGGAACTTCTTAACTCAATTTCAATTCTTTTGGTTAAACTTGTACTCCATGAATATGTCATTATATGAATATGTGTGAATAACTATGATTTTTTAACACATAATATCCACTTATATTTGGTGTATTTTTATTTTTCACACATAAGTATGTAATTGATTTATCCATAATCGACGGATACTGACTTTTTACTAGACTTTGTATCAATCTCCTTTCATTGAGGTATATATTGTTTTATACACAAATTTATTTTATACGGTGTATAAAATCCTTTTTAATTTTCATTTCATTCAAAGGGAATCTTTTCTCTAAGAAATTTTTTACTAAACGACAAAAAAGGAATGTTTCTTTTTTTAACGTTAGCGGTGACAATGACCTTTTCATCCACCGTGAGTATTATTGGATCTATGGCTTCCTTAACAAGCCGTAATGTTTTCAAAAGAAAAATAAACACCATATACTCTTTTTTATGTATTTTTTTATTGAAAATGGTATTTTTAAATGGATTTATTATTTCATTACCTTAAAATTTTATATTTTTATTACAATGTGTGAATTTAATATTTCATTTATGCTTATGTTATGTGTTATGATTATGTAATGGTTCTTGGGCATTGTTACGAATACAAGTGGTTCCATGATAAACCTAGGGCAAGTGAGCCAGTGCTAGCTCTCCAATGCATTGGGTAACACGAAGGAGTTAAAGACTAAGGTTTATCCAATGATATTTAGGGAATATACTATGATGGGTATTCCAAATGTAACCATGAGGGTTGCTCCCTATGAAAGAATGTTATGAATGCATCAAGTTACCTTTATGTCTTATGATTTCTATGAGTTATTCATAAACCTTATGATTTTAAGAGGTATGTTCAAGTGATTATGTTTTATGAGTAAAGTATGATTTCATTGATTCTTATGTATACATGGAATAATTTTTTCTTTCCTTGTTTTATAACCCTTACTGATCTTTTTATGCTCATCCCAGGTTTTTGAAATGTTTTTAACATGAAATAAAGTGGAATAGGGTCAAGGATTGAATCAAATAAATTTTTTGATGTCTAAAACATGGAACTAGACATGGCTCTTTTGTTCAAGAGTTTTTATTTTGTGAAAAAATGGAAACTGAGTAGATGTGTCTACTTTGTAGTCATATGAGATGTAATAGTTATGTCGTAATTATCTAAAACTCTAAACCTGAAAAGATACTCAATGTGAATTATTCATTTAATTCAAGATTATGTAATGTTTTAAGGAAGGGTCCTTAAAGTTTGTATCAAAGGGCAGTGTAGATAACTTTAGAGGTTCGGGTATTCATTAAGCAGAAGTTACAAGTTGTGTATAACCACAATGGTTAGTATAATAGATGGAGTCATTGTTATTTTGAAAGATGGAATGAGTTTGAGATAACTTGGATAAGTATATATTAGTGTTTATCTTCTTCATTAGTACATGATGATTTCGTTGATATACTCAAACTGACATTTTTGGTATTAGTAAAAGGATGGATTTGGCTGGCACGAAAGTGACAATGGGTTTGAAGGACTCTGTGGTGGTTCTCTGATTAAGAGAGTGGAAGAAATGGGGTATTCAATGAGAAATATCATGGTTATTCTAAACCAACTATCCGGAGCCATGATTAACCATTAGAACCTTAGTGAGTTCTCTAATGTATCATGTACGAGAGAACCAAATCGATGCGGAAGTTCAAGTAATAATTATAAAGGTAACCATTACAGTTTATATGATCCTTACTTTTGAGGTAATTATGGGTTACTATATGTTATGATGGAAAATGAAAGGCATGAGATAAACTTGAGGTTAAATTATGTTATGGTTATTTTTGAAAATTTTATCTCTTTTGGCGAATGTTTTAATAATTATATAGTTTTGGAGAAAGGACAAAATGCTGACCGTGTGACAACCCGTTGCACCGGACAAAGCTGCGGGAATCGAACCCACAACCAAAGTGCGACTCTTATTTATCGCCTACCACTGGACTACGTGAAGTACCTGGTTAGTATGACTAATTATTTTTAGGTATATGATCTTATGAATCAAGAATAAGTTGATTTTTGCTTATCTATGGAAATGATTAACCTCTCATGGAAGATATGTGACTAGGTTAATTAATTTTCAATACGAGACTTTAAGAGTAACTGATGTTATTTAGAGATAAATGTTAAGATTTATCTTATAATACCATGTGATTAAAAACATATAATATTTGGGTTTCGAACTTAGTTTTGATTAATTTGAAGAATTTTGTGGAAAATTGTTTATTGAATGGTCTTTGATGAACATTGGGAAATGTTTAACAAAATTTGGAGATTAAGAGTAGATTTTCTTTTTATAATGGATTATCCTTTTGGGGATTATCTGATCTTGTACAAACAATTTTGGTTTTGGTTAAGGTATAAAGTCATGGGAAATATATAGTTCTCTTTTTTGGATTAAGTGGTTCTCTAGAAGTTTACTTTAGTGCTCTTAATGTGACCAAGTCATCCCAGATACTCATCGTTTGGAGAAAATATGAGTTTGTGTTAGAAATCTAGTAAAAGTTGAAAGTCTGCATGAAAAGTAAGTATGTGTCATTATGTTTTATTTAATATCATAAATAAATTCCTCAATAAAAAAGTAACGTAAAACAAAAACTATGTCTATTAACTTTTACTACTGGGCAATCAAATACTGTTTAACCCATCACAAGTTTGTGATTTTATGGTTGTTAACTTTCTCCTAGACATGTTTTCTATCACTGTCCATCAGAACTTGACTGTTTATTTTCTCCTCCATATCCATGTTTTCATGGAACCCTAGTATCTACTGTCTTGGGTGACGTTTTTACTTCTCTTTCTATCTTTTAAATGATTATTTTTATTGACTCCTTTTCTGATGTAGGGCTTTCAATGATGTTTCCGAGCCCAATTTTAAAATTGCGAGGACGCAATTCCCAAAAGGGGGAAGGATGTAACATCCCAGGTAAATAAAGAATATTACATTTTCATATTTATTAATATTTGTGAATTAAACATTTATTTTACTTTAGAGAGGATTCTATTTTCGATGGCATACCCAATACGCAACTACGAGTTTCTTTGAAATCTTATGTTGCACACTAATAATATAATAATATTATTTTATATGGTAGATAACTCCTAGCCGTTGTAATAGCAGGAATGAACAGAAAAAACTAAAAAATGATTATATATGTTTTTTGAATATTTTTACATTTATCCAATAAATGATAGAGGCTTAAAATGCAAATGAATCCAATTTTAAGCATAAATATTCTAATGTTCTTTAAAAGGTCAACTAACCACATTTTTTATGGAGATCCCTTTTTTAAATCTACTAATTGTCACCTTTATATGTTATATTTGAAAAAATAAAATACTTCGTTAGAATCAATACATCAAAATTTACTTTGTGTATGTTTTTTGTATTTTTCCGATAAAGTTCATTTTTAATGAATAGTGAAAAATGTTGTATTTTAATTCGAAACCTCCTCTTAGTATAACTTATTTATATGGTTAATTTATCTTTTTAATTGATTTTAAAGTGTAATTAAAATATATCATTTCCATTTAATCCAATGGTGGCCATTGGAATTAATTTCATTGTGAAATTGGACATAAACAAGTGTCAATGTTTTGATAGATATTATTTCTTAAAAACACACTATTTGTTTTGACAGCGGGAATTAATTAGAAAATTAATTAATGAAACTTCGATGTTATGAATTTGTTAAAATGGAAATTATTTTTTCATTCGGAATATGAAATATATCATAGGGTGAATTTTTGGTATTTTTCTGAAAAACATCATTTTTTAATGAATAGTGAAACAACTACGTGGTAGTTAAAAAAACTGAATTTTTCGTTAAACGAAATTATACTGCTTCTGGGAATTGTATTTCAAAAATCCAACATACATGGTTGTCATTAGTATGTAATATGTTGTTCAATGGGATGAAAATAATTTTTTGGTGAATTGCATCTTTTGAGTTTTGTTAACCGCGATTAAAGGTAATTGTGGTAATTTAAGGTAAAAATGATATTATAAAAATATAAAAATATCACGAAACATGTCCTACAATTATTGGATGAGTCATTGAAGACCTTGAAAATCCATGGGTCAATTTTTGGGACCCCAGGGATCCACTTGTGTAAGATAATGACATTAATACCTTTTATTTTAAGTAAAAATAAAAATGTCACATACATGTATTGTTTTACTAAAACAATTTTTACAAGGTGTTATACAAGTTATATTTCCAAATATAAATATTCATTAGAAATTTAAAGAGATTTCCTACAACATTGAATTTTTTATATAATTTTTAGACATGAAATCAATAAAATTATTTATGACACAATGATGATGCATTGTTTACATCATTAATGAATAAATTAAATAATTTAGAAGATAAAGTTTAGAACAATATCCAACACTTGTACAATACATATTGGATTATTTTACTTAGATAATGGTCCTCCTTATCATTGAATTTAATTATTTATGTATCTTTAGAAACAAAATTTCATTTTATAATAAAATAATAGTTTCAAGATTTCCAAAAGAGCCCCTCCTCTCCCTTATAAAAAGATTCCAATTCCTATGAATATGTCACACATTTCAAGCCATTTGGATCTTCCAAACTCTACTCATATAATCTCCCAATATCCGTTTATTAATCCTAGAAGCCTTACTTTAGGCATAAAGATCTTCCAGAAACCCTTTTGGTTCAAACTAAGAGGAGTTACCCGATTTAAAGGTAATCTTTTATCTTATGTTCAATTGTTTTATTTTGCTTCTCCAACCCCCTAAAGCCTTTATATTACTTTATTTTGCAAGAACACCAGAATATTAAATATACTAGAATGTTGTTATGAGTAGGATTCGAGCTAAACGTACAAAAACCTCCATTTAATGGTTAAAGAACATATTGTTTCTGTGGGTGGCGAATTACACCCTCACAAAATTATGATTGTTCAATATTCTTTTAACATCTCTCATGGTGGCCATTAAGATTTCACTGTATTTATATATGATATATATTATTTTTATGTTTTCCTTATTCTGTTTTATTTTTCATTTATGCCATACCATTATGGTTTCCATAATGGGTAAACACGATAATTTAATTTTAGGAAGTGCGGACTACCGCCCCCTCAAAGTGATTTGAATCATTAATTCAATATGTGGGATATATAAATGATGTATTTAATGATATTATATATGATATTATAATTTAATTATGATATAACTATGTATCAAAATGTTTTAATTCACTTAAAGTATGAAATGTAAATGAAAGTAGCGTTCATGCGTACGTACTGCTTACCGTCTCCATGAACGGTGCATTTCATTTCTTATCTCCAAATGTTATGTACTATTTTAAGTACTTATATATAATGTATATATATGAAATATATTAAATATAAATGATTATTATAATTCTGTAATTATAATATATATATCCCTCATTTTGTTTTAATTTCATTAATATGACAATGAAATGAAAGTAGCGTTTATTCATACGTACGACCTTCCGTCTCCATGAATGGTGCATTTCATTTTTTGTCTCCAAATGTTATGGAATAGTATAAAATTAATATATACTAGATATATATGATATTTAAATCATTAATACTATTTTGGAGATTATGTACTTATAACTACGTGGACAATTCTTTTCAAACGTGTTCATTTTTGACTCATGTACCAAACATCGACAAAAACGTCTGATATGAACTCATAAAATTAACTAATTATTATAAAATTATAATATGTGATATGAATTGAATAATAAAAATTAAAGGAGGTATTTAGAAATAATTAATTGACAATTTTTTATTATTTAGGAATATAAAGAAACGAACAAGACAAGTTGGACTTGAGGTAAGGGAACCTACCTCTCTCTATCTTTTTCATGTATTCTCCTTTATGTCATTTATTTTAACCTCTATGTTATTATGTTGGGTATGTTATTTTATATTCATCGTACTATCCTTTTTATGTTCATATGGTGAGTCACACCTCGACCGATCGACGTGCGACTTGTGCGCGACTTATAAGACAGCGCGACAAGCACGCAGTGGACCCTGTAAGCGGTCGATGCTGTGTGACACGGTTTGAGCGCAGTTTGCTCAACTGCTCAGTTCACGGCACGCGTGTCGTGCGACTTCTCGACTTTAGAATAAATAAAGTAATTAAGTATTTCTCGAATTTAGTCTTATAAAAATGTTACCTTTTTGTTTTTTATATATAATATTATTATTGTTCTTATTATTATTATTATTATTAAGGTGGTTAGTATTATTATTATTATTATGGGATATTTTTTTTTAACTAAAGAGTGTTTAATAAATAATTTTGGTTGACTATATATATATATAGATATATATATATATGTAATTTGGAATATATATATATATAAGAATTTATATATATATTTGTATTTAAAAAAAGAAAGAAAACCCTAACCTAATCCCTACACCCCCCTTTTCTCCCCCCCCCCGTTTCGGCGCAAACCCCCTTCCCCCCTGCGCGATTTCTCCCCCCTGGCCGGTGTTTGCCTCGTCAGCACCCCTCCGGCTGGCCGCACCCCGGCACCCTTCGCCTCGGCTGCTCCCCTCCCTGCACCATCCGCGACGACCCTCCTCCGCTGTTCCCCGCTCCCTGCGGCATCTGCCGCCATCCACCGTCTACCGCACCTCCCGGCCAGCACCCGACCGTCGTCGGCCGCCCCTCCTGGCTAGCACCTGACCGTCGACACCACACCTCCTGGTCAGATCCACCCCTACTTTCAATCCTGGCCACCATTCACCGCATCCGGCCGACCCGCCTCCACCATGCCGCCTCCGGCCACGTCGCCTCCGGTCGTGCCCAGCTTCGGCACCCCAGTCGCCTCCGACCGAGTCCCCATGCATAGTGCACACCATCCGGCAACCATCCTTTTTGCTCGGTGGTCCTCCCGCATAGTAAACCATAGGTGTGTTCCACTTCGATTGGTTCTTTCTTCCGTTTGGTTGGTTTTCAGATTAGGATATAATTTTGCGGTTGGATCGATTTTGGTGCAAGTGGTTAGACTATCTTGTTTTTAGGGTTTGATAAATTCTTTTGATAATTTCTCTGGTTTCATGGTTGCGCGACGATGTGTCATGACATGCCAGTCCACACTCTAACAACCACGAAAGAGTGTGATTATGTTTTATCACAAACATTTGGGTAAGGATATTTTTTATGCATTGTTATATTTTCTTATGCCAATTTAAGTATGAAATTGAGTTGCGAACCCCTGAGGTCTTTATCTGGTCCAGAGTCAGCTTTATCTGAGTTGTTAGATTTAGCAATGTTTTGCTGTTTGCATTGCAGGATATATATATATACCTATGGAGTATAGGTATATAGTTGTATATATATATATATATGCAGATATGTATATATATGTATATGTATGCACTTCAAGGTCGCGTGCGCTTTGGACATGGGTTAACCGAGGTTGTGCTGTTGGTCTGCGGAGCGTCATTCCTCCTTCCATTGGGGTTCTGCTGTTTTCGTACGTGTCAAGGTAGGTGATCCAACCATTTTCCCTTTTGATTCAAAACATGAGCACTTGAATGTTTTCAATTAATTATTATATAGTATTTTCATCTCCATTATATTTATGAAAAACATCTAACAAGGTTATAAAGTTGTTTTAAATTTCTAAAAGTGGTTTCGATGTTGGTTTATATGAAATGCATAGGTTCTTGGTAAAGTTACATTGAGTGCCTTGTGATGTGTTTGATTGAATTCGATGGTGATTGGGGTGTGAAAATTTAAATTTAGTTTGGTGAGTTTCTGGTTAACAAAATTGCAAACTTATGAGTTGTTTTAGAAAATGTTTGGAAATGGTGATGGTTTGAAAAAGACATTTTTGTTTTTAAAAACTATTGTGAAAGGATTGGGTTTGGTTTCAATGCTAAAGTGTTTTATGAAGGATGTGTTCTATGGTGTTCCTCCTAAAAACTAGATGTGCCATTAGATGTTGGAACATCCATGGAGCTCTAGGTGCTCACATGGATGTGCCTCCAAATGAAAATGGCACATTAAAACTATATTTTCTTAAAACTAGGTTTTTGATGAATGGTTTGGTGTTTAAAAAAAAGGGAGCGGAAGCGTGGTTGGATCAGTTGTATTTTTGTGTGAGTTGAATGGTTGTTTGGGTTAAAGATCTGTTTGAAATTTTAAAATATAAAGGGACGATTGTGTTGGATTTTGAGAAAGGTGGATGTGCCTGATTGGCAACCCATCCCATTTGTGAAATGTTTAAAGGTTCTAATGTTGTGAAGGCCCGATAGGCACCTTATTGAATGTGAAAGAACTTTTGATGTGTTCATGCTTGTGGGGCATCTCTACATGAGGATTTCCCTTGAGGGTTGTCATGTAGCGGTGTCCATGCAAGGGGTTGGTAAGTGTGGTGAGATGAGTCACATGTGCGAGGGCATCCCACTTACATAGTATTACTAAAACCACCATGGGTACTTGGGAGTCCTTTAGAATATCGAGTGACTGTTGCTATCCATTCATGATTAGATGGGTTGGTTCCCCCTTGGTAGGTAGGACTTGTGGGGCGTGCCACTGGTTGGCTATTAGGGCGGCCAGTTGGTTATAGACTATGGAGTACCACGCCGGCAGGTAGTCTAAAACCGAGTACGTCCCTGGGTTTTCTAGGGATGTTTAAGATCACCCATGATTATTTCTTATATCTTCTTGTTTACTTTTACTTGCACTTGGTTTTAATAATTTACTTACTACATGTTCTTCTTTTGTGAAAATGTGATAAACATGGATTTGAAATTTAGTTTTTAAGAAATGAATTGTTTTGGAAAAATAGGTTGGTGCGTGTGTTGGTTTTGAAATGGTCAATTAGGATCCTTTTCCTCTAAAATGGGAAAAACATATTTTCTATCATTTTATGTGCAAACTAGTGTTTTTTTGTGATTGTTTATGGAAAGTGGACATGGTTGGATTATGTGGTTTACTTTGGCATTCCTACTGAGCATTTTTAATGCTCACACCTATATTATCATTTTAGTTTCATGTTCCCTTGCTTTGGTTTTCATGGCCGGGTTGCTCATTATGAGAGCAAGGTTGACCGTAGTTGGGAGGTGACCGAAGGGTCACAAGGTGGTATGTGCAGTTTTTTTCTTTCTACTTCTAGTTTTTATTTTTATCATCAGTTTTTATTTGTCTGTTTATCTCTTTCGCATGGGCCAAATCGTTCCCAATGATTAATGTTTTGATGCCCGACACTCGTTACCATCCCCGGGGGATCGGGAATGCCCCTCAGGACTTGTCGCGAGCCATCTTGGGTGACTGGCTCAGGGTCGACCCGGGCTGGTTCGTGACATGGTGAGAGACCACGTCTTTCCCTCAACAATACATTTTAAGATGTTTTAAGTTGCATCGTTAGGCTGCCAAATTTTTGTAAGGGATTTCTTATATCACTTTTAATTCTGTGAGATTTCTATTGTTCGCCAATTATTTATTGCATGTGATGTATTGTGTAATGCTGATTTATATATATATATTATCAATATACTAATTGTATTATGTGATTCATTTGGTACTTATTATCTTTTGGTCATACGACTCGATTGATTACCACGAGGAAAGGAGTTTTTATCTCACTTTTTGTTCCCGTGAGATTCATGCTACATTTTCCACTATTTCCTTTTGTGTGGTGTATGTACTTCCCATGATTGTATTCACTATGTAATATAATTTAATTTATTGGTATTTACATCTTCATTTTATGACCCTTCTTTCATGGGGTGTACGTTTCGGAAGTTACCCAATTCAGTAAGGGAACCTTTCACCCTCTTTTTAAAATACTGCTTTTGTTATATATTAAAATTTACATCCTATTATGTTGGTATATGTTCTTATATATCCTTATTGATGTTAATTTTATGTCCATGTGATGAGATACCATTATCTCTCTCCTCAACTCGTTTTCTGAATTTTAAAGTGACGCCGTTAGGCTGCCGAATTTTTGCAAGGGAACTTCTTAACTCAATTTCAATTCTTTGGGATAAACTTGTACTCCATTAATATGTCATTCTATGAATATTTGTGAATGACACTAATTTTTTTTCACTTAATATCCACTTATATTGTGTGTATTTTTATTTGTCACACATAAGTATGTAATTGATTTATCGATAATCTAAGGATACCGACTTTTTACGAGACATTGTCTCAATCTCCTTTCATTGAGGTATATTTTGTTTTGTACACAAAATTCTTTTATACAGTGTATAAACCTCTTTTAAGTATTCATTTCATTCAAAGTGAATATTTTCTATACAAAGAGTTTTACTAAATGACAAAAAGAAATGTTTCTTTTTTTAACGTTTGTGGTGACAACGACCTTTTCCACCGCCACGAGTATTATTGGATCTATGGATTCCTTAACAAGCCCTAATGTTTTCCAAAGAAAAATAAATACCATATACTATTTCTTACTATTTTTGTATTGAACATGGTTTTATGAATGGATTTATTATTTCAATACCTTAAAATGTAATATTGTTATTGCACTGTGGGAATGTTATCTATCCTTTATGCTTAATTTATGTGTTATGATTATGTTATGGTTCTTGGGAATTGTTACGAATACAGGTGGTTCCGTGATAAACCTAGGGTGGGTGAGCCCGTGGTAGCTCTCCAATGCATTGGGTAACATGAAGGAGTTAAACACTAAGGTTTCTCCGAAGAGATTTAGGGAATATACTGGGATCGGTATTCAAAACGTAACCACGAGGGTTACTCCCTATGAAAGAATGTTATGAATGCCTCAAGTTACCTATATTTCTTATGATTTCTATGAGTTATTAATGAAGCTTATTATTTCAAGAGTTATGTTCAAGCGCTAATGATTTATGAGTAAAGTATGATTTCATTGATTCTTATGTATACATGGAATAATTTTTTCTTTCCTTTTTTTATAACCCTTACTGAGCTTTTTATGCTAATCCCATGTTTTTGAAATGTTTTTCACAGGGCATAAAGTGGAATAGGGTCAAGGATGGGATCAATGAAATGTGATGCTGTCTAAAACTTGGAACTAGACATGACTCTTTTGTTCAAGAGTTTTTATTTTTTGAAAAAAATGGAAAATGAGTAGATGTGTCTACATTGTAATATTTTGAGATGTAATAGTTATGTCCTAATTCTCTAAAAATCAAAACCTAAAAAGATCATTAATGAGAATTATTCATTTAATTAACGACTTTGTAATGTTTTAAGGCCTGATCCTAATATTTATAGGTAGTTAGGTCTTCTGCAACTATAGTCTTGTAGTTCCATGATTAGTTGAGTGGACTCCCAAAGTCAGAAACCATTACATGGATTTACTCAATACTTTCCTCCAAGTCACATCATGTTTAGTTATGGTTACTTCTCTTGATGTAAATTAGTTATTTTAACTGAACACTTTCATAAGAACTTATGAATAAAATCATGTGTCACAAAAAGAGTTGGTTCGCCACATATTTCAATGGTTTCATTTCTAATAAAGTAATAGAAGGATTAGATTTAATTAATATTTTGTAAAGGGGTTTTTAATATATTAAAAATGAATATATATTTTATTATCTTTTACAGGTATTGGTAAAATTACATATATTTTACTTATGTGATTAGCAATGTTTTGATAAAACATTTAGACATAATATATTTATCTAAATTCATTCTTTGTATTTTAGTCTATTTATTTATGTCATTGTGGTATTGCATCTATAAAATAAATCATTTATAAGACAAAAATAAATTAACAAACAACTGACATGATATTTTTCTTATATAATTTTTTATTTATGGAGTTGACAAAAAACCAATCTAAACAACAAGGGGAAAACTCTTTATGCTGATATTTCTACGAGAAATATCATTTTAACTATCCCACCCATGTATCACTCATGTTGATTTCATATTTGTATTTTCTGGAGGAACCTCCATGCATCACGGGAAACTCCTTTTACAACATTTTTTATAACCCAATTTTAGGTGGCGGGAAACAAAATTTTGGTTAAGGGAAATCACATATTCAAACATAGACATATAAGTCCTATATAATAAAAGAGGGAGGGATGAGTCACATGCAATTAAATTGTATTTAATAATAAATTATTTCAAAACCCATGAAATAAATTAAATTAAATAAAACCATGTGACAACCTATCAATATTATAGGTACTCATTGGCCTGCCTTTTTATTCATTCTTTGTCTTGGTTTAGTCTTGGGTTTTTTCAAGGCAAAAATTTTTATATTTGGGGGCATTCTAGGTTGTTCACGGTTGGTGCATTAATTTCCAAAACCATGCTCCCACCTAGGCTAAACAACAAAAACCCAAAAGTGGGTGTTTTCATGGATTGTGCATAGTTTGAAAAACTATGTTACCACCAAGTAGAAACCATAAAACCCACCAAATGGGTGCATATTTTGAGTTCACAGTTTGTCTAAACTTATGTCCCTACCCATCTAACTGTGTATATGTGAATTTTAATTCAATTTTGTTTTAAATTTTGAAACCCCTATTTTATGTGCCTAATGATCCCATTCGACCACAACTCAAATTATTATACCTTAATGGATCCCTAGAGGTGATTTTGGATAATATAAACCTATTATAAGGTAATAGCTTGGCGAACCTCATTCAATCTATTCTTAGTAAGTGACATCCTCCCCTTATTTCTCTCCCGCTCTCTCTATCTATCCTCTAAAGGATTTGGTAGATCATCATTTGTTGATGGTTCTAAATTCCATTGTTTAGGAAATTGAATCTATGGTTTATTTCTTGATCTCTATATTTGATGTTCTTCATTGGAGAATCCCATTGTAGAAGTTGTGTTATTTGATCCTATGATCTATGAGAGGTGGTTCTGTTTTAGAATCACTAATTTATTTAGACATAAAAATACTGAATAAAATTATGTTTAGTTCAATTTGATTATAAAAAACCCAATTGTCATCAAACTAGAATTTAAATTTTATTTGGTATGAAATTTGGGAAAACCCCAAATTTCAATGAATAGGGGCAAGAGTTTGGAATTTTATGGAAAATTTAGAAATTAAATTGTGTAACTAAATTGTGAACATTATTTTTAAAATTTATTTCAAATTTTTATCCAATAAAATTGGATTAAATTTTTTTGATAAGAATATTGTGTGGTTTTATCATAGAAAAGGCATAATTTTATTAGAAACCCATTTTGGTTTTTAAATGGAAATTGGAATATTTAAATGGAAAATGGGTTTATTGTATTCTGAATGGTTTTGAAAATAATTTCCTACTATTGATTGTTGTTAGAGAACATGAAATCCTAGGTTTTTGGTGAGTTATTTGGGAAAACACTCTATTTCCACTTTATAAATCTAAATAACAAAGTGCAATAGGTCTGATCCATGATAGGATGGTGATGAGTCCTCTTTGACCAGTGTCTGAGGGACCTGTGGAAAAATATTTCCGTGATCACCTATTTAGGTGTGTGATAATCCCATAACCTAGAATGATCGTACCTCTTAGAAGATGAACATGTTTCCCATTTTTGATTATTTTGATATATATTCAATTTTTTTAAAATTTACTTACACATTCATTGTAAAATTGTATAAAATATTTTATATAAAATGTTTATTAAGCCATTATTTGATTTATTTCAATCAATTTAAATATAAAGAATGATTTTCTTTAAATATGATTTTGTACTACCATGCTTGTTTATTAATAATTGAAATAATTTATTGGTTAATTAATTTCGAATCTTACTATGGAGTACTTGGTGAGATCCTACCAGGCTTTTAGGTCACACCCTACCTTTTCCTTCAGGTGTTTTTAGATTAACTTCTTCTAGGTTCATGAAAGGGGAAAGAACATATTGGAGGTGGGGGTTTTCGATATCTAAGATTGTAGTGATGTAAACATTAGTACTTAGGTTGTTTAACTTCCATCATATGGAATTTTGTTTTGTAATTTGGGTTTAAATATATTTTTGAATTTCTGTATTTGTTCTCACTTTGGAGTTTTATTTTGAGAATATTGACTTGTAACTATTTATTCTTCTGTTTATGTGGGAAAACTATTGCCTCAATATATTGTATGATTCGAGGTACTTGTCCCCAACCCATGTGGGTTGGGAACACCCTTCAGGATATTTTAGTTCTTGATTAGATATTAGGGTTCTGGGGTATCTGGTCAGGTTCTTTCAAAGTGGCTTTATAGGTGTAGGTGAAGAAAATTTCATTGATGTCACTATGAAGTTTAGTAATATTTTCGGGACATGGTATGTAGTTACGATTGAGTGCCTAGCCATTACTCACTTCAACAAGACTTATGTCATAAAGTGTGGTTTGGGAAATATGTCTTGAGAACTAGTATTAGTCTCATCTATAATTTTGTTTTGGATAGGTTTAAATCCAAATACTATGTTCTTATCTGATGAGATTGATTTTCCCTTGTTTCTCTATTTTAGTGTTAATATTATGTTTTCAATTTTGTTATCTAATATTGTGTAGCTTCATTCCAATAAAAATACATGACAATAGGATCCAAGAGTATGCAACTGATGAACCAAATTGAGAAAATCCTCCCATGGAATAGAATATGATTGAGGTTATTGTGTGTAATGTCCATGATATGGGATATGCAACTGAACTCATTCCCATTTAAGCTCAAACTATTGAGCATAATAGGGAAGAATTATGGATTATTTCTCAGAAGTTCCTTCTCTAAAAGCCACCAGTGTTCCAAGGATTTAATAATCCTCAAATGGAAGAGCATTGGTTGAGAAATATCAAAATTTAATGAGTTCATGGAAATGCCTGATGAAATCATGGATAAATAAACACACTTCAAGATAGTGGTTTATAGAGGGAGAAAGTGGGACATGATGGTAAAAAAGAAGAAGAACCAGGGTCTAGAGTGGAAATAATTTATCATTATCTTCACTGATGAGATTTATACAGAGTTGGTGGTTTTGGCTATTGTTATTGAGTTTTTCAAACTTGAATAGGCTGAAAAGATAATGAGAGAATATAAAAATCATTTTAAAGAGCATATGAAGTTTTAACCTAAGCTTTTATTGAATATGAAGATGAAGACATGATGATTTGAGATAGGGCTTTGATCTAATATTTATTCTTAGGTTTTTGATGAAGTTTACTTCTTATACTAATGTTATGGATATAATATTAATTATTGAGAAGGAACTGGATGGTATGTTAGGGTTTATGAGAGTTCATATTTCTCCTAGTATTAGTTCTAGGAGTTCCGATGATGTGAATAATTTCTATGATGAATCTCATGGTGGTTCTCGATAGTAGGGTTTTTTCTAGACCCCCTACAGTGCTTGGAGGAGACCCTTTGATTTGTAACCACTGTGAAAAACCCAGGCACTCGAAATAGTTTTTCACTGGCCCACCCAAAATATGTGGTTCTTATGGGTGATTAAGTCACCTACATAAGTTCTATCACATATATTCTAATCCACATAGTGGAATAAAATCATCCACACATAAGAAAACTATGGTGCAATCAGATGAATTACGAACAAATTTTTCCCAACCACATGCTTCTAGAATGAATATTCTTTACACACTAGTGGAGTCTCCAAAGTTGGTAGATATGGGTATATCCTTTTCCAGAAGTACCATAATATTGATTTATATTTAGTGATTAATTTATTTTTTAATCATCAATCTCATTCATTTATATTGACTCGTACTTTGAATCTGATAAATATTACTACATAGATTTTATCTTTTGTGTTGGATATTTCTACTCCACCCAGAATGAAGAGACAATAGGGTCTCCATAGTCCTACTTGTGTTTTCTCATTATTAGATATTAATTTTTCTTCAAATTTTTTGTTCATGATATTAATCCTATTGAAATTATATTCAAGATGGATTTGTTCATTTTTAATAAATCCATAATTGATTGTTATCTTCATTGGGTCTCCTTTACAGTGTCTTATGGCAGGTTCAATATCTTTTTGGTAGAATGTATCCCAAGGTAGATTAGAGCCATAAATTATTGTTTAGAGTTGGGAAAAGTGATATCAGTGTCTAAGTTTTAATTGGAAATATAATCTTTTAATGGTGAACTGCCTCCACTTTTCTTCGATCTTCATGATATTTTTCCTTTTTATTTTTTTGGTTTTCCGTAGATAAGGGAGGTAGAGTTCTCAATTTATTTACATCTAATTACTCAGTCATATCTATTCCTTATTACTATATTTCACCAACTAAAATGAAATAGTTGAAAACTTATTTAGATGATCTTTTAGAGAAAGTATTATACACCCGAATGTGTCACCTTGGGTGGTGCGTGTTATCTTTGCTAATGCTAATGGGTCACTTAACCATTGTAATTATTACCAAAAACTAAATCGAATAACTAAAAAGAACAAGTATTTTTCAACATAATGATGATATTTTTGGCCATTTTAAAAGGGTGAAGTGGTTCTCAAATAGTTATCTTTGATATGGTTATCTTCCGTTGAGGATAAAAGAATATGACATTCATAAAACCACCTTATGGAGTAGGTCCAACCAATATGATTACCTTTTCATGGAATTTGGTCTAATTAGTACTTTTTTCAGTATTTATGGATTTGATGAACATGATCTTCCACAAGTATCTTGGTAAATTTATGATGGTATTTTTAGATGAAATCATTGTTTTCTCTATGTCTAAGGAGGATCATGTGATTTATTTAAGATATTTTCTAGAATTTTTTAGAAATCATGGACTTTATACCAATATATCAAATTGAGATTTTTGAAGTCCGTAAGTAAAGTTCATGGGACATATAAAGTTAGAGCATTGTATCTTAGTTGATTTTGAGAAGGTGAAATATGCTATGTCTTGGGGGAAACCATGAATTTTTTTTGAGATTTAGATATTCTTGAGTTTATTGAGGTATTATCGTCGTTTAATAAAGGAATTATCTAAGTTAGATTCTCCAATGATGGCCCAAACTCAGAAGGGAGTAATGTTTTTTGGGTTGAAAGATGTGAGAGTTATTTAGTTAAGTTAAAATATATTTTGAATACTTCTCTAGTGTTGACTCTTCCAGAGGATAGGAAAGGCTATGTGGTCTTCTATAATGCATCATGTTTAGGTTTTGGATGTGTTAGTATGCATGGTGATCCCATTGTTTCATATGGATATCAATAGCTTAGGTCACATGAGAAGAACTATCTGACCCCTGACCATGAATGTGTAACTGTGATGCATGCACTTAAGAGTTAGAGAAATTAACTTCTTTGTGAAAGGTTTACCATATTTTTTGACCAAAATATATTGAGTTATATATTCTCTCAAAAATATCTAAATATCTTTCAAAGGTATTTTGTGGAGTACCTACAATATTTTTACTTAGAATTTTCCTATACCTTTGGGTAAGATAATTTCATCATAGTTTCTTTAAGTAGAAAACTTCTGACCTAGGTCACAAAAGAATTTTCATAAGATTAGAGCATGATGTCTCATTGTGTGTAGTTTCATTAAAGTGATTGGGAAAAAGGGGATGAGGTGGCCTTGGCAAGTGTTCAGTTAACCTCTTCTCTTCTCTAGTTTATTATGCCTAAATAATAGATTGATAATGAATTTTGTAGCATCATGGACTCTCTTCATGGTGAGGAGAATTTTTTGGAGTGGATTTTCTCCACAGAGGGAGTTCTATGTTTTTATAATCATTTTTGTACCATTATCGATAAAGAAAGTTATGATGGGGGATTTAAATAATTCCCAGTGAGAAATATACCATGAAACCATGAATATGTTGTATGACTTGCGACATTGATTCTGGTGACTAGATATGAGACATAGAATTATTGATTTTATCTCCCATTATTATACATGCCAACAGGTTAAAAACAAGAACCATAGACCTTTGGGTTTTCTTCGGACACATCTAATTCCAACTTGTATGTAGGATGATATCTCTATGGAATTTGCAGTTTGGTTTCCCTATACCCAAAATAATGAACAATTCTATACTGACTGTGATCAGTAGGCTAACTAAATCACATATATTATAAAAATGATTGATAAAAACAATTCTGAGGAGATAGGAAATATATATGAAAAATATATTGTTTATTTACACAATCTTTTATAGTTTCTGATATAGATCATCGATTTAATTTTTTTCCTTTCAAGAGGCCTTTAGGATGCACTGAGATATCTAGTTTCTTTGAGTACGATATATTATCCACCGTTATATTTCTAGAAACAAAGAGATATAAGGATTCTATATGATATTATTCATTCCTACTTCCAGGATTTTGGTGGAGCTTGGGATGACCATATAGAGGTGTTTGAGTTTTCTTATAATAATAGCTACCTGTCTATGATCAGAATGGTTCCTTTCAAAGCCTTGAATGGTCAGAATTTTAAATTTCAATTATATTGTTTGGAGACTATTGAACGTTATGTGGTTGGACAAATCTTGGATAAAGATATGAAAAAAACGATTCAGTCTATTTTTCAGATAATGTTGAGGAGACATAACCAGTACAGATTTTATACTGATTATCACTGAAGACCATTGTAATTTTTAGTTGGTGATAAGGTGTTCTTTAATGTTCCACATCATTTGGGTCATATATGGATTGAGAGGTAAAGGAATATTACTTCTCAATTTGTTGGCCCTTTTTAGTTTGTTGGGAAGGTGTATAATGTGGATTACCATTTATCACTTCCATGACATATGATGTAAAAAATTAATGTCTTCCACGTATTATATCTATGAAATTTTCTTTTTGATCCATCACATATTCTGACCTGCAGTAATCTTGATGTTGAGCTCGATTTATCAGCGATTGAGCATCCATCCCTGATTTCTGATTCCAAAACCAATGGACCTCATGAGAAAATGATACCTTTGGTTGGAGTGATATGGCATCACAGTTTTGATACTCTGGAGACATGGGAGAGGGAGGCATTGATGAGAGAGTAGTGACTTTATCTTTTTGAAATGGAGACTTCTTATCAGACATTGCAGGGATAGATAGTTTCTATGGTGTGGTTTTTCTAACATCCTATAACTATTTTCAGGTACTACTCAAACCCACATTTTGTTTATGTCTTGGTTGGGTTTTTCCTTAGGTTGTTATGAGAAATAAGTTTTATTTTTTGGGGAAATTCTAGGTAGTGCACCTTCAGTATATGGTTTTCCCAAACTGAGCACCCACCCATGGAAAACAGTGCAAACCCAAATAGTGGGGTTTTTTAATGACTGGAACATGGTTTGATGAATAGTGGGAAAATCTAGTAAAAACCATGAACCCCACTAGAAGGGTTCATGGTTAGGGTGCATGGTTTTTCTAACCATGCGGCCATGACCTACTAACTTTACATATGAGAATTTGTAACTCCAAAAATTTATTTTAAAATAACTAACCCCCAGTTTAAGTACCCAATGAGACAATTTTACCCTAAATAAAATTATTCTTCTTTGGATCCCCCTAGAGGTGATTTTGGATGCAATAAAACTATTACAAGGAAGTTTGAATATTGGAAAACCTCATTTGATCTCCTCTTGAAAAGTGATCTGCTAGAATTATTTCTAACCCCATTTATCTATATTTCTTTTATAGGACTTGTTAGACCATTTCATTGTTGATGGATCTATACTCATTTTCTTCCAAATATGGAATATAGGTTTGATTTCTTGATCTCTGTTATCGAAATTGTTAATTGGAGAATCCCATTGTGGTTGTTGTGTTACATGATCTTGTTTTCTATGTTAAGTGATTCCATTTATGATTGGAAAATTGATATAACCCTGGATTGATTTATTTCAATTAATTTTTTCTCAATTCTATTATCATTTTTTTTAAATAATTAGTATTGGAGTTTTATTTGGCATGAAATTTGGTTAAGCCCCCAATTATAATGAATTGGTTTATGATTGTGGATTTTGATTGAAAATTGGGAAATAAAATTATGGAATTAAATTTTGAAATTGATTTGTGAAATTAATTTCAATGTTTTGTTTTAGAAAAATGGATTAAATTATATTTATAATATCCTTTTTTAGTTTTATCCTTGAAAACTACATGAATGGATTAAAAACTCATTTTGGATTTTAAAAACAAATTGGAATATTAAAATGGGAAAAGTGTTTATTGTATTATGATTAGTTTACAAATCAATTGAACGTTATTGATTTTTGTTAAAGTGCAAAAATCCAAGGTATTTAGTGAGTTATTCGGGAAATCACTTTATTAACACTTTAAAACTATTAAAGATCATAGTGAATTTGGTCACATCCCCAATTGGATGGTGATGAATCCTCTTTGACCAGTGTTAGATGGATGTGTGTAAACATATTTCCATGATCACCTATTTGATTGTGTGAGGTTCCCATTACTTAGAACTATTGTAGCATTTATTATAGGTCCATGATGGTCCTTTTTGATTATTTTGATATATATAACATTTTTGTAAAATTTTATTTACACATGCCTTGTGAATTTATATAAATTCTTTTATAATTTATTTTATTAATCCATTGTTGAAAATATTTCCATCAAATGAAATATAAGGAATGATTAGTTTTAAATATGACTTTGTACTATAATTCCTATTTATTTAATATTTAATGCTTCATTTGGTTAATTAATGTGGAATATTATTATGGAATAGTTGCTGAGACCATACCAGGCTTGTAGTTCACACCCTACATGTTACTTTCAGTGTTTCATGATTATATTCTACCATGTTCCAACAACGGAATATAACATTTTAGAGGTGGTGGTAATTGATCTCTAGGCTTAGGGTGCTATGTTCATTTTGTATTGGGTTGTTTACCTTGTAGATTCTGGTAATTTATTGTTGTACATTGAGTTTAAATAACTAATTGACTTCTGGTACATGTTCTACCAATATAGTATTCTTTCAGGCATAATGAATTATAACTGTTTATTCCTCTATTTATGTGAAAAATAGTTCCTAGTATTTCTTGTATGTTACTAGGTTCTTGTCACCATCCCATAGGGATTGGGAATCCCCTTGGAACTTTTTCAATGTTGCTCAGGCACCAGGGTACCATGGTATATAGGCCAGTTCTTAACAAACCAAAACATATAAAGGTTTTGTAAAAGTTCAGGATAAGTTATACACATGTAATAAATAGATGAAATAATAATTTAAAGCATTCAATTGAATTAGTTATTTATTATTATGATAACCGTGTTTTCATTAATTAATTAATTAATCATTCAATCAATTAATTCCTTTTATCTTAATAACCATCTAAAGTCGCATATAAAATCCCATCACAGTTTTATTTATGGATAATAAATGAAATGACCGATGAATATAGATAATTACAAATAATTAATTGAAAATTTATAAATTATTTAAAAACCTTATTACATAGTCAAATGTATCTTCTTCCAACCGCCTAATAAGGTTTTTAATGCAGGTTAACTTTTTCTTATTTTTGGAGATTAAATTCCATTTACTAAAAATTTACTTGTCATCTACTTGTATTTATGTGTATCTGGGATAAACTCATAACGGTTAAGTGTGTTCTTTAGTTGGATTATATAAAATTTAATGAGGATCTACATGTCATGTGGTCCAATTTCCACAAAGTAAATTATAGACGGTCACGTATTTTGGCCTAAATCTTAGAAGGACTAAACAACATATAATAACGTTTTACAGATCAAGTTACCCACTTTACATTTGTTTTCATAACCCATTGATTGAATAAATATGTTCTTCAGATGTGGGAATTATTGATTTACATTCTATGTACAATGGCTACACAACATGTGTTTTATTAAATTTATATTATTTCAGTCTCAGATAGTGTATAAAAATATTTTTGACCACATGGTTAACATAATTGTTTCCTTTATACCATATAGACTACATGATATATATGCCATCTAAAAACTATGTTATTTGATAAACCCTGATCTATGTTATCCCGCTTAATATGCAGTGTACAAAAAATGCATCACATGTAATAGATTATTAGTGTAACATGTATCCCATGAATGGTCCAGGTAAATTGAACTTGGGTACAAGACTTGTACTCCTTCTACACATCAGGTAATCTAGTCCACCGACATAAAACAATAGTAGAATCAGCTTTTGGGTGAATGACCAATAAGGTTTTTATTGGATTCAATGGATCATTGGACAATTTTTAATGATATAATCATCATGAAAAATGAAAATTTCCCACCAAATATTGATATAGAAATACAAAATCTTGAAGTTGATCTTTTTTACATTAAATTATTATGAGTCAATTTAAAAATATTAGAAGAAATTTTACCTCATCTTAGGATACTTTTTCAAAGATGATGATGATCTTCTAAAACTATTTTTTGGATTACCATCATTTCATAATTGAGGACCCAAATTAGACTCCATGTAAGAGTGATCCTTAAAGTTTCATTTGATATCTAATCAACATCGATGAAACGATGGATGATACCATGGGAAAATCAATCATATTTTATTTTTTGTCTTCACAACATTAAGTTTCTTCATGTTTTAAGAAATATCTCCCATTCTTCCCATTATTGATAGGATGAGAGAAGGAGAAACTTAGAGAGAAAATAATTCTTCATAAAGTTTCTCAATTATTGATTAATCCTACAAAATAGACAGAAACATATATTTATAAAGGTATGATTAAGGATAAAAATATTATTTTATTACACTACGACCCTTAAATAATATAATAAACATTTCCTGACCCCATTACATATAATAATAATATTATTATTATTTTATGATGTTTGGTCATAGGCATAGTGATAAATATTATTTTAAAATCTTCTAAATTTATATTTATAATTAGAAACTATCATGGTCCACTATTCTTCCCCAACATTTATCGAATACCTAAGTAAATACATAAATAAATATTTTATTCATAAATAAATATTCTATTCAAAATTGGTAATAAATAGTTTTTAAAATATTCAGTAAATAAAATCAAAATTATTTTCATAATATGATGAATAAATATTTATTATGTATTAATTTATTTAAATAAATTATTTATTAATAAAAAAGTAATTATTTATTAGCTTCTGATTTTTTTCGATCAATAAATGATGAATAAAATAATTCCATAGTTTGTAGAATAGTATTTATACCTAGAATTAAATTAAAATAGTCATTAAACGAGACCATGAAAAATACTTAGTATATGAACCTTTAAGATTATTTCTCAATGACATTAGGTGGTTTTTCTGAATGTCCATTGTTATTATCTAGTAATGTGTCAAGGCACCCAAGAGAAAGAAGTTACATTCATAAACACAAAAAACCACTGAGAAACACATACTATGTAATATAATATTTTTTAATAATATCACATCAATTAGGTCATACACATGGTTTATCAACCTATATGGTTGATACATCCTTATTTGACTAACTGAAATAAACTCTATAAAAAACCATGACCATGAAATTAAATGATATGTTTTCATTTCAATCAAAGGGCTGAGATATCAATTTCCATAAAATAGAAGGGAAAAATCCTTTCTCAACATATTCATTAATAACATGTCATTCATAATGAAACCAATATACCATACATCCAATAATCATATTATGTTATAGTTTTGGATAGTACATCAAAGAACACATGTAATGAAAATAATTAATTACAATCATATAGATTAAGGACAATTCCATATTCCTGCACATAATAATATTTGATGACACATAAACAAGTGTAATTCCTACATGTGGGTATCTTCTCATAATATGTTATCTTGGAAATTATCAAATATGAAATTCATGAGAATAGTTATCATTTTATTTTGAGTACTCACATGTGATAGTCAAAATTCTAGGTATCCTATCATAGTATGTTATCCAACTGTAGTACTATATTCATGAATATAATCATGGAATTTGAATGATCTCATTATAGTGAGGGATTGATTTAACCTTGTCAATGTGATGTATTCTCTATGATATTATTACATTAATGTCCTGAAAAACAATGAAAAATCAGTTATAATATATTTTATTAATATTGAAATCCTTTAGTAGACATGTAATCCAATGTAAAATAGTTAGATCTAGAACAATAACTCCATCAAACACCAACATCCTCCAAGATTTTCAATTTACACAATAATTTTTTTACCATGCCTAAGACATTGTAATAAATCTTCAATAAACATGAGATTATACTAAATATATACATGAAAAGGTATCACTAAATATCCTCAAAATTTCCAACCGCCTTCCACCAAGATTCTAATACAACCAAATGAATGGAACCCAACCACCTCATGAATCGTATTAGTTAATTTTAATTTATATACTCTTAAAAACACCACCAGTTCCACCACCATATTCTAGTGACCTTCTTCCAGTAACATCATCGACCAAATGATTGTGAAAACCCAACATACACTGAATATAACAAAAAAGGATCATTCCCCATGACACCTACTAGATAGGATAACATTTTTTATTTCATAATCCAGGCATCTCAAGCTAGATAAATACATTTATATCAATATTTTATATAAATATTCATTCCATATCACAAATAGCCACAAAAACTAGATAACTAAAGAATTAGTGTCTTGGAATATTAAATAAATAAAAAACATATTTTACAACTTTCATCGATAATTCTTTTTAGCCATAGAACACCAAACTCCCTTCTAAACAAATCACATGTAATAACCATATTTTTATCCTAGGTACTGAAAATATAAGAAAGGGGTGAGACTAGATACCTAGTAAGGGAAACACAATAGATTACCCATCATGATCATAAGGGTGAAAAAATAATTCTATGGTTATGTGAGAATAATAAACATCCATGAAAATAACATTAGGAAAACATACCGATATGAATCATGGGGAAAAATAAATGAAAATTATTAACATAAGTATATTTATAAACATTATAATATAGATAAAACATGAGTATATGAATCATAACATAGGGGATCTGGCATCATAACCTATTTACCATTCTGTATCGGGCTGCAATCACATGTTTACCTTGGTGTATTAGGCTCCACTAACCTATTTCCTTTTTTGGATTGAGCATCACTACTTTTTCCCCTTATCTCAGGAGATATAATGATTATCCTAATTCATTGGAGGGACATAAAGAGACAAAACATCACATAATGAAAAAGTATATATGTGTTACACTAGTTATCATTCATTCAATATATAGTGAAACCTATGGGAGAAAATGGGTTTCATTAATCATATAACTAAAATCCTGAGTAATGAAAAATTGGTTTCACTACATTTATAGATGGTATAATCGAAGTTGATGTGAAGAATACAAACAGTCGACACCCACAATATAACCACCCGATAAGATTATTTTATTATAACACTTAGTTGGTGATTCATAAAAAATAACTTCAAATGAAATAAATCCTTTATATATAATGAGAAATTTTAGCAAAAGTATAAAAGGGTTTTTAGAAAATGCTTTTATCATTGTGAAAAATACAAATTTAGAGTCATTTAGAAAATTAATTATCAAAAAGTTACCTTTTGAAAAATTTAAAATGAAGGAATTTTAAAAATAAACATGTTGAAGGAAATATAAATAATTAATACATGAAAATAAATAATGGTTTCAAAAAGGTGGAGCAAGAACATTTTGAAATATTTTAATTTTTAAAAAGAATCTTTAATAATAGAGAACAAAAAAATACATAAATGTTCAAAAATTTAAATTTAAAACTGTAAAAAACAAATATTTATGAAAAATTATATTTAATAATTTATTCTTGAAATTAAATAAGGGTTATTGAATGAAATGTGGGTTGGAAAATAAAATATTTTTTTTCAAACATGGAAATATATTTTGAAATACATTTATTTAAAACTCAAATAATAAAATTAGTTAATAAAAGTAACTTTTGAAAAGAGGATAAGGGATAAATGACATTCAAAGGAGATAAAATATAATTATGTTTCCAAATATAAAGGTGAGAAATTTATGGAAAGAAAAATATGGACCTGGAGCAAAACCCATCATTAAAAACATTAAAAATTATTCTTAATAATGATATAATTTTAAAGAATAAAATTAATCAATGTAAATGTAATCTATTTAGAATAAATTTTTATCCATAGAGAAATATATATTATAGTGAAATATAATACTAGGGTGGAATAAATCTATCTGGGAATAAATAATTTCAAGAATAAGTATTTCAACTCAACAAAGGTAGTTGAATTTAGATAAATACTTACTGTAATTATAATGTATGAATAAAATAAAATAATAAGGATACCACGAAATGTAAATTCAAATATCATTAAATGAAATATATACATTATAATTTAAGTTAATAAGTTTGTGATTACACTATATAAGAGAAATGATTCCATGTAAAATATTTTTTTTTCCCGTGGAGTTGAAAATGAGACAAAGATACCCTTAACTTGTTTCACCACTTAGTCAAATACTCTATAATATCATATATAACAAAAAAATATAGATTAATATTATATTTTCTACCCTTATTCGTATATATTACCTTTTATAATATTTATTCAAAATTATTCTCTATATGTATATTACTTATTTATTATCTATTTTCTATATCGAGTGTGTGTAATCAGGATTATTTTGGGCATGATCTATAATAGTGGATTTTTTATTCATTATTATAACAAATTTAGAAATTAATATATTGTAAAAATAACTATTATTTATGTATAATTAGTATTTATAAATTTATAATATCATTCAATGGAAGTTTTAATCATTTCTCATGTAGATGAAACTGGTGACAAGCATGATTCATTGATCTTTATCTGAAAAAAAATATTATATTAATCAATGTGTATAATATTAATGTTACCATTGAATAAAAAATAGATATTTAATTTTTTATATCAATTTTTATCATTAATTAAAATCTCATATTCGTCCAATATATTATTTTATAGCATTTTTCAAATTGGTGGATAAATATACCCAAATACGAATATATCATAATTAATAGATGATCCTATTAATGAAATAGGTTTATTTTTTAATTACATCATTAATAAAGATGAATAATTATATTATTTATATATTTTTAATTTTTGTAATAATATTTTAATATATTTTAATAAATAATGATGAATCTAGATGAAAAATGGGAAATATTACTTTGTCAAGGTGGTAGTCTACACAACACATGGTTAATGTTTTGATTTGTCAAAGAATGAAAGGGAAATAAGGCGGAATCAAATTTTTCTAGAAGTAATTATAATTGTATTATATATTTCATATTCATTCCTTCATTTTACTTTTGTATTATGTGAATATTGGTGGTGGTGAAAAGATGGAAGTCATAGCTATATAGTGGTGGTATTTCACACAACACAAGAATATTATTTTCACTTTTACAAATGGAAATGGATAATAGTGGTCCATAGTTATTCCATTAGAATAATAATATTTATTAAGAAATAAATAATGATTTAATTTTAAATGAACGATAAAATTACAATTTGTAAATAAATAAAGAAAAGAAAGGATGTTATGAAAATAAATATTTGTCATGCAATGGACTTGTAATTTCATTGGAGGACTCTATGTAAGTGGAGTTTAAAGCCAATATAATGTGAATATAGGTTCAATAAAAATGAATAGGATTATAATTTAATTAAAATGTACATATTTTTTGGTGTATGATAAATTCATTGACTATTCATGAAAGAGTGGTGAGTGTTTGTTTTTAGAAATGGTTAAAATTACATTTTTTAAGTATATCAACTAAACATTAAGGATGAACATGTTTAACATGTAAAGTAGAATATAAAATGAAAAATAATAGATTTGGTTATGAGATAATGTTGATCATCCCTAATGTTTCTTTCCAAATACTTCTTAAACATTTTTATGTCATTTAATATTTAAATTACAACTTTTACATTTTTTTGTTTTACAATGTTAACTAATTTTTAAATAAGTAATTTAATTTTAATGACTAAAAATAAAGTGGAAATTATTACATAATTTTTGGAAACTATAATTCAAATAATTTAATTAAATTTTATAATGTAAAATTTCTCTGTGTAAGAAAAAATCAATTTTAACTTTTTTTCATGTATCAATTGAAAACCTGTTTTTAGAAAAAAAATATTTTAATCTAATAATTTATTTATAGGATAAAATTATTAGCATATGTAATTTATATCAAATAAATTAAATTATTATTAATTAAATAAATTTTATGTGGCTTTATAATAAATCCGAAAACTTATTTTACAAATAAAATTTATAATTAAAAAAAATTGTAAAAACAATTTCTTTTACTAGAAAATATTTCTTATGTTATTAAAAATAAGATATCAAAATTCATTTTAGTTTCAAAAAATGTATATATTTACAATTTAATACACATTTTATCATTAAAAATGTTTTATATGTTTTTGAGTTACACTTCTTAAAATAGTTATAAACACTTTATTTTTGGTAAAAATTGTATTTTTTAATATTCAATTAAAAATAAATTGGTACATAAAAATTTAAAAAATTTATATTAGGATAATATTGATTATCGGAATCAAAAAACGAAGTGAAATTTTTAAAATTTAAATTAAAAAATTTATATATTTATCTTTTAAATTAAAAATCCAAATATAATGGAAGACTTTTTTTTTGAAAAATGACATTTTTATATATAAGTATTCTTATTATTATTTATTTTCAATTTATAATTTAAATAATGTTAATATATTATTTTTTATTTCATATATTATCATTATAACTAGTTAAAAATGATCAATATAGTTTATATAAAATTTAAATATTTAGTTGAGAAATAACAATTAAATCATATTAATTGTTTATCCTCTAGGCATAAGAATTTTTTTGATCACTATATTATAATTTACTTGAGGTTTTATTAGTCTTATATTTTCATAATATTTTTCATATAATAATTCATAGCTTGTTTTGGTTTGATTTTATGTGCGGAGTAAACTATGGAACTTAGTATTAATCTAAAATATTTATTCCAAAATCTCGAGGTGTTATAAGAATCCATTTAGTTCCACTATAGTTATTCGAGTAACTTATTTCTAAGACTTTGATAAATTTCTCAACTAGAAATTCTACCACTATCCACTACCATAATGCACTGAAACCATGCAATGATACTACTTCTTGGTATTATACATCATAAACAAGACCTATATTTGAACCCAATTATTTAGGATGGAGGAGATTTTCTTAACCACTAAAAGTTTCTCATTCCATGAATCCTTTACCAGGGAAAATAAACTGTCTATCGTGTCTCTATTCAATAAAACATACCCCTACAACATCGAAAACCAAAGATGGAAAGACGAATTACCCCATCCATTGCATTGGGTATTCCTTCACATATAGTTCCATCCACCTCATGATCATCCTTGCAAGGAATGTACAGATGAACACGAAGACTATGAAAAGCCACATGTCAGCACAAAGAAATATAGAAAATAGAAGGATAATGTGGTTTAGGCATTATTTTGTACATTAATGGGAGAATGGTGGCACATATTTAAGTACATTAGAAATAGAATACTACTGAGTTACAAGGATGATAAAATTTTTAAAACTCAACTAATACTACTAAAAATATTATTACCATTTTAATCCTTTGGATGTTTTATCCCCCAATCCTGCTCATTCTAGTGTCCATCCATCCAAACATTGACCCATTACTTTGGAATTTCAGCTTCCATCACTTGGATGTGTCGAGGTGGGATCCTTCTAGAGAAATATTTTATGTCTCTATTAGGACTCTATCTATTTTCATCAGTACCCTTACATATGTGGACCAATCGCAATTATATGAAGGGTACAATTATATATTTAGTTAGCATTATAATATGAAATTTTTAGGAGATCAACTACTAGATTTGGAAAATTCCGATTTCCTGTATAAATATTTTCATTGAACACCAACTCCCAACGAACATGTAATAATATCCCTACATCTCTCTAATGAATATGAAAAATCTCCATTTTCCGAATTCAACAGGAAATACCTCTACATGCCATCAACAGAGTTCATGTAACTCATTATCTTACACATAATCATAATATCATCTGGAAATTCATTCTGTATGTTGATGCTACCCCTTCTGTCTACCTCACTACTTGCTTTGAAACATGAGAGACTCCCCAAGAACATGAATCAGACGATCCTCCTCAACATTAAAACATTCAAAAATCTACTTCACTCCATTTTCTAAACCCATCCATCTAATTAATGTCATTGGATATCACTATTAAATGATCTTTTACTACTCTATCATTCAAAGTCTCCCATCGAACATCCATCCGACTTACACTTCCACATATTTCAATGAAATTACATCCATTATCTTGAATCCAAAAGATGAATGGTGCTTGTTTACCACCTCCATTTGGGTTCCATCAAGTGTAACATCTAATGAATAGTATTTTGAAACATCAAACACTTAAATAATAAAAAATTTCTATCACCCAACAAGATATTGAAAAATAAAACCAAGAGTATATTATCACACATAAAAAATTAATTACCCATCTAAATGTAATATCAACATCACCATAATAATAAAATTTTTTAACCCAATCAGTGATACATTAATAATGAATAATAAAATGCAAGTCACATCATAAAATTCTATAAAAAATGAGTTACAATATCCATAAATAAAAATATATTATCAATATATCAATTACGGTATAATGAAAAAATATACTACCTAAAATTATCCTCTTTACAAATATGTGGGCTCATAATACCAACACCAAATCCATTTAGAGAAATTAAAAAATAGTATATTTAAAGAAATTATGAGAATATAAATATATACTATCAGTTATTTAAATGAACGATCATGTGTCTATATGAATAAATCTTACAAAAAATCAATGAACGAAGTAAATAAAGAATTATAATCAAACATCAATCACCAAATATTATCTACTAACCCGTTTCCATATCATTACATATAGTCATTATACCAGCCATAGAACGAAATCATAATACTCCACCCATAATAAGTCTATAAATCAAAAATTTAAACCATTTACTTTCAACTATATAACCATAGGGATCTCACAGAAACATAATGTTTGGATAACTATCCACATATAGGGAAACTTACTATTACTGATTTTCCATCTTCAAGGAATCTCACCAACTTCACCCACTACCTATTTAATATAACAGTTGGGTGTTTTTCAATCCACAAGGACTTTCATTGTTTCTAACATTCCATCCACAAGGGCATTACCCACCATTACTATTGGAAAAAATGTCCTCTTGTGATTGTATTATGGTTTTTGGTATATTATGTATGTTGAAAATGTTTTTTATTGACATAATGTGTTGTACAAGTTCTAGGAATGTGGATATATTAAAATATTTTTGTTGAATGGGTATATAGAAATTTTTAGGCATTTCAGTTTTTTTAAATGTTTTTATATCCCAATGTTTTCTATATTTTCATTACAAAAAATTGAGTGGAAGCTTAATGTTTTTTTAGAGGAGTTTAATGATTTTTTTGAAAGTAGAAAGTTCCAAAAACTAGAGAAATGTTTCAAAAAATAAGTGATTTTAGGTCACCTCATCATTAATTGGAAAATAATGAGTTTCAAAAAATGGTTTTTGAATTCTCAAAAAACGGGGTTCGATGAATAATGTATAGTTTCACAAAAACTATAAATTCGGATGGGCTGTTTTAAAATGATTATGGGTTCCCCACAAAAAGTGATAATAGTGGTTAAATATTTTATGAATATGGAATTTTCCATGAAGTCTTACAGGTAGATGAAAATTTTGTAAAAATTTTATCCATTCTGATAAATAGGCTGTTACCCCACTCATTTGAAGTGATCAAGACTTAGATAAAATATAAAGGATTTATTTCCCCATAAGACTTATGTGAACATACTTCTCACATGAATAATTTACACCAATGTTAGATATGTATATAAATGAACTTTTTTTACTTATTAGTAGGTGTGTTACATTGTGTTTTGGAAGATTCTTGAAAGTGGGGAGTTTTACAAAAGTTGGGAGTTTCACGAAATAATTGATGTTATGGAAAATTAGTAAAAAGGTTGACTAGAAGTAAAATTTTTACAAACCTAAAAGGGATTACCCATTTTTTTAAAATATTTATTAATAATTTTAATGAAAAATATATTCATAACATAGTAATTTTGGTGTAATCAAATGTGATTAAAATAATCACGGGAAGTTTACTAAAGGAATAATGACTACACATCAGCAGAAAGTGGAATGAGCCTTAAATGAGTTAATGGTTATAAACAAAAGGGTATAGTTAGAGTAGTAAAAACAATATTGTATAATTGAACATTATTAGTTTTGATATAGTGTCACATTACATTTTATTATCCTTATATTATCCTCGTTTGGGAAAACCATATAAAATTAATGTGTCTCGTACATGACTTCATTCCAGTTCAAAATTTTCTATGAGAATAAGAGAGGATAGATTTGTTTAATGATGAAGATATATCAAAAATAGGAAATTATTATATTCCACATACCCAAAATCTCCCTCTAACAGAGTAATTAACCTAATCTGGATAATAATTTATATTAATGTTGTAGGTCAAAGTCAATTTATATCACTCTTAGGAAAATATATGGAAAGAATCAATCACAAAGGGATTTTTATCTTAAAGGAAAAAAAATTAAACCATGGAATAATTTTATAAAAAATTACTTTCAATCAATAGTAATGTATGTGTATATAGTGTTGATGCATGGAATTTCAGTCAATATTCACAATAAAATCAAACAAAATGAATATCGTAATGAACTTGATACCGATGTCAGAGGGGCCAATCCTTTAGGGGGAGTTTTTTATATCCTAATATATATAATTTAATTTTATTTAAATCCACATATTTTATGAGTAAAAATATTGTTAAAATTTATTAAGGTGATTAAATGTTTGGGATGCTAAATTTGAAATTCTGTGGAACAAGTATCAGGGCCTATGGATGCACCAAAATACATATATTAATTTATTATTTAATTGGGGGAACATTTTGGTGGAGTAAATTCATGTTATTAGAGAATCCCACAATGATTTAATGATATTAAAAACATATATAGGAGGTTTATACAATTGTTTAATTTGAAAGTCAATTTGGTTGAGGATAAAGATCTAATGGAGCTAATGCTCGATTGTCTTCATAGTACTCTAGTTGTCTATGAAATAGAGAATGATGATAAAAAGGACATGGAAAAGTGGAAGTATAATGAGGTGAAATTTAAATATTTCAATAATCTTACTTTGTAGGAAGATTAAGAAGAAGTATAGGTGGATTAAATCATCTCAATCTTTTCTAAAAATATTCTAATTGGAAAATAAATATTTAAAGTGAAACTTATAATTATATAATGTTTATGTGGAACAATTGGGAACATTGTTGAAAATTGTCCAATGAAGTATCAAGATGATGATGAGGATGATCAGGTTCCCCTGAAGAAATATTCACTAAATTTTAAAGGTAGGAGAATCAAATAAAACAAAATTTCTTTAATTAAAATTACATACTTTTATAAAAGGATAGTTTTAAATAAATAGTGGTAGGAGAAATTGGGGGGGTGTAAAGACAATATAGAAGATTACATGTGGGCAATTTTAGTTATTTTCCAGAGTAAAAAGGATTAAGAAAATGAATAAGGAGAAGTTGTAGGGATAGTTTATATTCATGAAAAATCATAGGATCATCTTGAAGTGATATATGTGTGAAGATCCAAAATGATGAAATCCAATAGCGTAGTTAATGATGAAATAATATATATAGATCAATAAGAAGAGGATAATTATAAGACGAAGAGATAAATTGAAAATATTAAATCCAAAAATATTTAAAACTTAGAGGACACTATTGGGTATAAGCTAAAAAGATTAACAACAAACTCTGGTTATCAACGATTTGAATAACGCAGGGAATGCTTGAGAGAAACATATCAGAGAGATTTAAGGGGATGTTGTCTACCACTAGTAAAAAGGTTTAGATAAGGGTAAACTCTTGACCCATGGTATGAAATTATAAAACATAATCCATTGGGAGAGATAAATTTTGGATATTTAGCATGGTGGTCTAGAAACACCATAAAACTTTTTTTAGAAAAATAAAAAGATACATCAAACTAACAAATATGGTATGTGGATTGATGTAAAATGGAAAGAAGTGATGGTTAATGCCAAACCACAATCCCCCAATTCAAAGGTGAATATTTATTACGATATGAATTAAAATATTAAGACTCATGGAACTCAATGGATTAATTGTTATATAGTTAAGACACATAACATTCCATCTCATATTATGTATTATTATTATAGAATGATGAGATATTTGAATTTTTTTTCTATAGAAAAATGGTACAATTAGTAAAAAGATAAAAAATAAAGGAATTTAGTGTTGAATATATTCAGGATTATTTTTATGGTCATTGTTTCTAGCTTTGATTATTTCAAGACAACGGTAGGTATACCTCATCAACAATAGTGAAAAATGATCCAATGAAGACCTGAAATAGTTGTGTGTAGTAGCTCAAGGAATCATAAACAAAGATGAAAAATGAAAAATTAATTTTCAAATTTTTAAGAGGAAATTGTTCTATCATAATTTGGGGAATATTAAGGTCATAATTCATTAATGGTTCGAAATCCAAGGAGTTGATAAAAATGAAATGTTTTTAGAAGGGAAAAAAATAAAATATTACTGTTAAATTAATAGATTATTCTAGTGAATGGATTTTGAGAGTGGGTATACTTACCATATGATGTGAAATAAGGATCTCAAAATAATAATTAAGTATTATAGGAAGATATTTTCATATTTGTAAATGATTAAGGATTATAGATTATTGTCTTAGGAAAAGTCATTATTGGGGGAAAAGATGTCAAACATGCATATGTATGAGTTATTTATGGTCTTAGTAATCAATTAGTAAGTCTCATTCAACTATGTGACTATGGGAATGAAAGTAACATTACCAATTTTATATTTAATCATAAAAGTAAAATACAATTCAATTGTTATGCAGGAGAAGTTCACAAAGGGTAAGGCCAACTTTATTAGCGGAGAAGAAGATATATTATTTTTAACTAAAGAAGAAGAAAATAAAATACGGATTAAATGGATTTTATAATTGAGATAAACATCCATTAAATAATGGAAGAAAAATTATAGAGACCGAGATCTCTAATTTATCATGTAATATTACATGACCTTGTGATACTTTCTAGGAAGGTAAAATTACTCGAATGATATGAAAGAAGAAATAAAAAAATCAAAAAGATTACTTGAACTAGTGTATGTTGATATTTGTGGAACTATCTCACCAAGAAACATTATTTATAAGAGAAATTATATTCTTTTTATTGATGATTATAGTAGTATGACATGGATAATGGTCAATACTTATAAGACCTGAGTTTTTGGTTGAATTATTCATTACCGAGGGGAGGCTAAAAAGATACTTGGACAGAATAATCTCAAGTTATAAATTGATAATTAAAAAAACTTTACATATAGATTTATAAAGTATTATCATAAGAATAATTGGATAAGGAACCGAGTAATAGTAGTGGGAAATAAATATTAAATTGGTGTGGTTGAAAGGTGAAAATGAATCATTAGAAACATGGATAGACAAAGATTGTCAAGAAAAACCTACTAGAAATGTTTTGGAATGAATAAGTACTGATATTGGTATATATTAAATATATATATATTTTGTTTCTTGGAGAATAAAATAATCCAAATGAGATCTGGTATATAAATAATCCAACATCAAATTGATTTATAAACTTTAAAATTAAGCTTTCATTCAAAATAATGAAAAATATAGGATGTTATAATATCATGGAGATAAATGAATGTTTCCAAGATACTCTAGAATAAAAAATGTAAATAATTTTTTTAATTAGAATATATAAATGGTATTTTAAATTAATGATATTAATTTAGTATAGAATGAGAAAAACTATCAAAAATCATGTGAATTGTTTATATGGATAGTAATGAATAGGTGAGAAACCTAGGAGGAGTGTAAATGCTTTAGAAAAATTCTAAATAAGATGCTAATGATTGGTAGGATGAAATTAAAACAGTATATTCACACAATCCAAAATAAAGAGATAATATTTTAGAGAATAATATCATTGGAAGTCCTACTATTCCACTATAATCATGTTTATTGAACTCTCTATATAAAACATCTCTTCATGAAATAGGTAGATCGAAAATGTTTTGTAGAAGTTTTAAAAGATCAAAATCATATTCGTGTCATGAATTAAGAGATTTACTAAAATGAGAAGAACCATAATTGGGAAATTATTTAGAGGGTATAAAATTTAAATATCATTGGGAATTAATGAGTTTTCATTACATGGTGAATCAATATTGGATCATGAATTGAAAGATAGAACAATTTATGTTCAAGTGATACTCTCAGATCAAGGTGATTGATGTAGATGAAAAATTTCAATCCTTGACATGGTTGGTAAAAATTTATATTTTTTAACCATTAAATTGAAATAGAAGTTAAATTTATTACAAATGGATGAAAAGAAATAATTTATAAGTGTATTTTTGGAATAATGAGTGTAAATTAAAAAAAATGTAGGTTTCTTGTTCATAAATATGAGAATTGTTTTTTTATGAAGAAGAATCTATATGGGATAAAGAAAACACCAAGATTATGATATTAAATATTGGATCAATACTTGAATAATATTGGTTTGGCATTGTTATGGATTTGAGAAAAATATCCATTTCAACAATGAGATTTATTAATGGATGGCAGTGTTAAAATATATATAGATGACATAATATTTGTTCGATTTAATGAATAATAATAAAATTTGTTCTCCTATATCAGGAAGTGTGAGTTTGAAATGGAAATTATTAGGGAAATGATGTTTTCCCTAGGTATAATGGTGATAAAAATAAGTAATTAAACATTTATTTAATGATGGATCCTAGGAAATGAAAAATCCTATATCTACCTAGATGAAGTTTTTATGATATGTCGATGGCATGATAGTCAATTACATAGAATACATGAAGATCCTTAGGATCTAATTATAATTAAGAATGAGACAATGTCAAATTATATTTTTCATATGTTGAGGACCATAATATCAATGTAATCCCAATGGTGTTCACATTCTTGTAGTGAAAAAATTACTGTGGTGTATAAATGGTATGGTGGGTTTCATCTTACTATACAAAAAACATCTCAGGAAGATTTATGAGGATATAAATATGTGTATTGGGTTAGTTCAAAAGATAATAAAAAGTAATCATCATGTGGTATTTTCTATATTGACATATTCTGCATTTCAGGGAATAATAACACACAAGACTCAATTTCCCTAAGAACTAAATAATATGAAAATATTATAACCACTTAAGCATCCATATAGTTACTTTAGATAATGATAAAACTTAAATACATGGGAATTGAAGTGAAATATCTAATTATAATTATTTTTTATAATTCAAGTGCTATTAATCTTTTTGAAAATACACTCCATTAATAAATGTTGGATTACTTTTCTTGTAATATCCAATGTTTTTATGGTACTCAAATTTTAAAATTTAATATCTCTGCAAGTTTATGCTTCACGCAACATCGAGTTTATAACTTAAATATGTTATTAAACATGGCCATTAGAATAATAATGTGACCATTAGAAATAGTATATGAATAATAGAATTGTAACATTACATATTAAAGTATAAATAAAATTTATTTTTCTTATGAATTAAAATATAATATATTTATATAATTGAATAAGTAAATGAATATTTTATAAATGATAAATTACATGTTGGTATTTTTGTGAAACATAAATGATTATTTACAATTTTTTAATTAATATAATGTTTTAAATGAACGTTTATTTTCATTAAATATATTTATAAATTAATATTTTGTTTTCTTATAATTAAAAGGTAATTTTATGAGACCTTAATTAATTTTGAAGGTGTCATAAAATCTGTTATAATATTAAAGTTAGTTTTTTATGTAAATGATGGTTTTTATTAAAATTGAAAATTATCATATTTAGAAATTTATTTTCATAAAATGGATTCAATTTTTTAATTGAAAATTTATTAATGTGGTTATGGTGATTTTTTTATATTTTTCTAAATAATTGAATTTTTAGGGAATAGTTAAATAGGTTAATTTATGGTATTTAACAGATAGATGAATTATTTAGTCATAGAAGGCCTATTGCTAATGTAAAACCTTAATATCAAACTATAAATAATTAATTTAATATATTTAATGACAATGTTTAACATATTGATAGCCTTGGACCAAAATTATAAACTATTGAAGAATACAATAAAAAAACATCCCTCTCTTAAACTACAAATAACACCCCGCACCACCTCCTCTCATCCCACCTAACAAGTCATGAATATTATAGAATTTATGCCCAATACCTCTCCCAAAAAATCTCCCATTTTCTAGTAATTGTTTTCTTGACCAAAATACCATTTCATATTTCCTTAAAGTGGTTCTAAAGGAGAGGAATCCAATAGGTAAAATCCCATTTGATTATTTTAATTTTATTTTGAATTCTTGTCATTTATCATCATTTCCAAACCTCCTCTATCAAAAAATGAATGATAAATTAAAAATATTATATTCAATGAATTTTATTATGATAATGGTATATCCACCGTCAATTGTTTTCTCTTCCAATTTTTATTCTAAAAATGAAATCGTCGTCTGTGTGGTGCCGATCTATCACCTTTGGGGACTTTGAGTATTCTTTTTTCAGTTACTTATTCAAGGATTGTCATAAAAACATTTTAATGATAAAATTTACAATAGATGTAATAAAATTTATTTACTGATATGTAACTATTATATATACATAATATCAATTAATATGACAAAACTTGTGGGTGATTATCGAAAAAATTCCAAAATAATCTAATCAATTATAATTAACATTTTTTCTAAGGAATCATCCTAAAATCGAAAAAAACATGATATATAAGACCATTAAATCTTCCATAATTTCATTAATTACATATAATTTTAATTTTTGATAGAAAATCCCATTTCATATGATTTTTTGTATCTGTATACAACTGAACCCATCATGAAAACCAAGGAAACGAACACTTCTAAATGAAGAAATTGTATCTTATAACTCTTAAAAAGTCCATAAATGAACTCTATAAAATTATATAAATCAGATACATGTTGAATTGTTTTTAAAATAAATTTTTAACTAATCTAATTTCATTATCCATTAAATTAAATTCAATTGAAGAACACTTTCTGATATAAGGTTCGGGTTTCCTCCTGAACATCCATTTTTTATCCGAGTTAAACTTTCTCTCTCTTCACCCCAATGAAATTATTCATTATTTTTATATAATTTTTTAAATTCTGGTTAATGTTCTAAAATCATGTATCCAGATCAGTTTATCTTTATTTTATGGAATAATTCATGTTTAATTAGCTTCCCTTTTGAATTCATCATGATAAGAACGCCTCATTAAAGGGTACATTTTCAAATATTACCCTTTATATAGTAAAATCCATTAAATGTTATAAAAACCTAAATTTTTCTAAGGAAACAATTTTTATCATGAAAAACTATTTATATTTTTTATTATTCTTAGTAATAAAATAATACTTTTACCATTTTATAGACTCTTTTATATTCTCACTCAAAATTCACTAAAGCATCCCATTTTTAATGTTCTTAAAAAAATTATTTACTTGTTTTCACTTTAGTTGGACATAATTTGTGCCTCAAAAATAATTTCATTTAATAAAATTTTCTTTTCTGGGATATACATGTTTACAATATCATTTTATATAAAATTTAAATTATTTTTCGATAATTACCCATCTTTCCAAAGTAAAAAAAGATATTTCACTAAAGAATTCATCAATGTTTTTTTATAATATTTTCATCTATTTCAACAAAAACTATTTAATATTATAATTAATTGGGATTAAATTTTTATTATATAATCTACTATATTTTACAAAAAAATTTATGATCATTTTCTTGTGGAAGTGATATCTTCATACCATTCACTATATTAATCAGAATGGTTAGTGATTATGTTTACTGTTTGGGGATTCTTTTTTACATTACGTATGTATATATTATTAATGTTTCACCCCATTAATATGATAAATTAATTGTACATAATATGTAATGTTTAGGTCCCACTATATCCCCTTGATACAGTAGTAGGTCACATGAGGAAAAAAATATATGGATTTGGATGATACCATAAAAATTTATTTTCATATGTCTTGAATGATGCCTCAATGGTATATTTTTTATTTCCACAATTAATATCCCATAATAATGATATTTTTATTGATTATTGATGTGATTATTAAACTATTATAACATCAATGTCTAAGCTTCATTCTCATGTGATTATTTATAGGGCATTATTTATTCGGCTTTAATTCATACCATAATATTCTCAAGATTATGTTTTAATGGAACATTTTTTTATTTATACACCATGCCTTATTTTTTATCTATATATTGGATTTCTCTATATTCTATAACCTTATTGAACGGCTAACCTCACCCCTTTCGTATGCTCTATTTTCCCCCACGATGTGAAGATGTATATTATGAATGAATTTTAGGGAGAATCTAGAAGTTTAAGTATGTTTCCAATGGAGTTTTGATGTTTTATTGAATTTCAATTTGTAATTTAAAACTTATTTTTGTATCTTGTTTTAAAATGATACTAAAATATTAAGTTCTCCGAGATGTGAGTTCCATGACTATTATACCAATGTAATAAAGTAAGGCACTTTCATTGGGCAAATGATGTCGGGGTATTTATAGTTTGTATCAGAGGATGTTTAGTAGAATCCTCCAAAACTAGATTAAGGAACCTAACACTAAGATTGAGTTTGAGGATAATAATATAATAACATCTTAGAATTTGGTAAATTATAGATTATGTGGGTATTCCAAGGAACATGAGCCTTAGCCCAGTTGGTAAGGACTCTGCAAGTGCATCCAAGGGACCTGGGATCAAATCCAGGTGGAGACATTATTTCTGGGTACTATAGCAGTACTATAGCAGTACTGCAGCGGGAATTGTGTAGTACTGTAGCAGGTTCTGTAGTGGAACTCTAGCAGTTACTGTTTGGCACTGCAGCAGCCAGGAATATGCCCCCGTTTTGTCCTTTAGGCCACCGATTTGGTCCCCGTGTCCTTTAAGGCCTTCGGGATACCCATGCCTTCGAGTCAATAAGGCCTTCGGGCCACCATGAGGGCTTCGGGCCACCACAAGTGCAGATGCAAACCAGATGAACAATAAGGAACAAGATCTACAAGGAAGATGAGTAAGGAGCTTTCACCACAACAGAAGCTAAAAGTATTGCAAGAATGAGAGGGTATGGCACCTTCCATTGGGACAAGCCAGTGCATGCACATGAATGCCTAGCCGAATAGCCATACAAAGGCAGAGAGCTGATTTCATGATGAAGATGCTGGGAATAAGTAGTTCCAAGTGGTTAGTCTGGGTTGTATGTAATGTTTGAAGCCTATGGGAAAATGAAGTCCTCTATGGGCTATGGGCCATGTAATAATTATTCCTACGATCCTTTTAAGGGTTACACCTCACCCCTTAAAAGGTGGATTATCAAAAATCAATAAAAAATTAAGGGCTTCGGGCCATTGGAGGTGGGTATTCCCAGAAATAGATCCCTGCATAGATACAATAGTTCGATGTGGTTCTTGAATATATGTACCTAGGTATAATAACTACGACAAGGTGTGTCAGGCCCAAATTGACGCAACCTAGTACATGAAAATGCACCTTACTATTCACTTTGTTTGACACTCCTTAGGTATATACATTATATAATTAAAATTTACTTTACAAACCATTACAAAGTATTAAGAATTAAATATTTCCCCAATGAAACCATGTTTATGATTATGAGATTAACTATGCATAATTTTTCAAATTATGTTACGTGTTTTTCATGATCAAAAAACATTCTATATGATTCATAACCTAAATTAGTGTATTCCATTATTTATAAATTCTATATAGTAGAACAAATGGAAACCATATCAATACATGTATTCTAGGGAGGGATGTCCCTCCTTTGAAAGTTAATGCCACTGGATTAGGAGATTCAATTAATGTTGAGAATCATAAAACAATACTAGGAAAAATGAATATGGTTAGGAATAACAACCATACTCAGATGGAGTATCCCAATATAAAAAAGTGGTGTAATATTGTTAGAACACTTTAGGTAATAACGTCCTATTTTATTAAATGGGTCTACAAATACATTTGTAGATGATTAATGGATACTTTCATCGAAGAATATATTCCTTATTTTGGGATGTAAAAAAAGTGAGAATGTTTTCATGGATGTTTATCAATTATCCGGAGATTTTGATCAGTAGTTTTTGTTGATTGAAATCACAAAGGACGAAGAAGAAAGTTTGAACATGGAATGAAAGGATTTTAATGAAATTTTCTTAGGAAAATATTTCCCTTAGGAAAAACAAGCATATAGAGAGAGACAATTATTTTGATTGAGACTAAAATAGGATGAAAATGTTTCCATATATGAATCCATATTTACAAGGGTAGAAATGAATACTTTGTACTACATACAAAATCTAGAGAGAAATATTAATCAATTTCTTGATGGGTTAAAACCATTATTCATAAGGGCGTTGGTCTCCCAGAATTTCACATCTTATGAAGATATAGTATCATGTTATATCAATGTAGATAAATAATTATCTATGTCTTATAACATTAGGATAAAACAAGATAATAAGATGGCGGAAGAAAAAATAATGGATAAAGGAATGAAAAAAGGGAATTTTCCAACTTGTGATACTTGCGAATGAGAACACCCTAGTGCCCAATTAAAGAAAGGAAAAGGTGTTTGCTAATTCTGAAGAGAAAAAGACCACCAAGCCTGTGATTGCATGGTAAATAATGAAGATATCATTGTTCAATGATACAATTATAGGGATGTGGGACACTATGTGAATGATTTTCTGAAGCATCATGGAGCCTTTCCCGAGAAAAGCAAATGGATCAATTAAAAGCATATGTGATCACAACAAGAGAGGTTAAATTTCATAATTATGTGGATGTAGGTACATTATTCATCTCCTAAAATTAAGATAAAGATTTATTTTATTCTCAATCATTTCATTCCTTTATATCATCCCAATATTATTTTTAAAATTATATTTTTCAAATTCACCTTAACAAGGGATGTATAAGTAAATTATCCTTGTGAAAACTATATTTCAACAAAGATGTATCGAGAAATTCCTATTATGAAACATAAACACGATTAATTATTGATTTTGATATCATACCTATGGTTTATTTTGATATAATCTTCGGTATTTGATGGATTTTGAAATATAATGGAATAATTTATTACCAAATCAAAGTAAATTATGATTTGTGATTAATGTATAGAATTTCTCATAGTTATAGGGGATAAATCATCATCTAATTCATATTGGGTTCCACATCGAGTAGCAATTCTAAATGAAATTAATGGTGAAAAAGAGACAACACCATCTATGGATGAGGAAATAAATCTTAAAATTTTGGACATACCTATTATACATGATTACATTGATATATTTCTTGAAGATTTACCTGGACATCCTCTCGAGTAGGAATTTGATTGATTGATTTATTTAATTCTTTTATGAAAGGTCAATATTAAAGAATCCTTATAGAATGACCACTATGGAATTAGTGGAGTTTAATAAACAACTATAAATGTAGAGTCATGAGGCATTTATTTTCCCAATTTTTTATGTGTGAGGCCATGTTGTTTTTTCCAAGAGAATGATAGATCCATTAGGCTAAGAATCAACTATAAAGAAATCAATGATATTAGAATAAATAAAAAGTATCTTCTACCTCACATTGAAAATTTATTTGATCATGTTCATGGAGGTCAATAATTTTTGAAGATCGACCTTTCAACTAGATATCATCAATTGTATGTGAGGAAGGAAGATATTACAAAGATGACATTCCAAAACAGCTATGGACATTACAATTTTACAGAAAATCTGTTTGGAATAACTAATGAACCCTTTGTTTCAATGGATATAATGAACAATGTGTGAAATTAATATCTTTAAAATTTTGTTGCAGTATTTATTAATGAAATTATTATATATTCCAAATTCTTTGAGGAATATGGGAACAACTTGTGGATTTTTCTGGAGACTCTTAGATGCGAAGAGTCATATGGGATTTTTATGAACTGTGAATTCTGGATTCAAATAGTTTCTTTTCTAGTTCAAATTTTCATTAAGGATTTAATCGTTGTTGATCTAGTGAATAAAAAGTATATTCATGATTGGAGAAAACCAATGTACCGAAATGAGGTATGTAGTTTCATTTGTTTAGCAAGTTTCTATCGACGTTTCATTCATAATTTTTCCTGATTAACTAACCCATTAAACAAGTTTACTCATGAAGGGGTATGTTTATCTGAATAAAGGAATGTGAAGAATTATATGATGAACTGAAGAGGTTATTAGTGTGTTATCTGATATTAACTCTACCATATATAAATAGTGTATTTGTGATTTATAGTGATACATAAAAAATGGACATGGTTGTGTCTTTATGAAGAATGATATGGTTATTTCTTATTCATTAAAGAAGTTAAAAACTCATGAATGGAATTATCCAACTAATGATCATGAGTTAGTATACATAACCTTTGTTTAGAGGATGTGGCAACACTATCTCTTTTATGAAAGATGTGAGATATATACAGATGAAAAGAGTTCTAAATATATATTATAAGATAAAGAACTCAACATGAGGATAATATGATGGTTTGAACTACTCGTGGATTACTAATTTTCAATACACTATCACCTAGGTAAGAAAATAAGGAATCAAATTCATTGATTTGGAAGGATTATGGAATTCTAGACACAATGAGGATTGAAAGGGATCTTGTGTTCATGGGTCAAGATAAGACATATATGGGGATTATCAAAAAAGGTAAAACTTAAATACTCTTTGTATTTGGTTTCCAAAAAATATTTATTGGAAATAATTTAATGTTCACAGTTTGAAGATGGGTATTTTCAATGGAAAATTAACGATGTGAAAGATGGAAAGTTTACAGACATTGTGTATGAGGTAGGAATTCTTAAATTTTGGATGTGGCTTTGTGTTCCCTATATACCAGAGATAAAAATGGAAATACTGTATTATTCCCATAGATTGAATTTTTCTATACACCTTGGAATCACTAAGATATATATTGATATTAAGGAACTTTTCTAGTGGGATTATATGAAGAGGTAAATTAACATTTTTGTATGAAATGTTAAGTATTTCAACATATGAATATTGAAATACGAAATTCCAGAGGAGTCATGAAACCTCTTCCTTTTCATACATGGAAATGGGATGACATTACTATGTATTTTTCATTATATTACCAAGAATTATTATAATGAAGAATATAATATGTGTAATTGTTGATAAAGGTAGAAAAGATACACATTTCCTTTCTATAAGGGAGGATTTTCCATTGTTTATCCTTACACGACTCTATATCAATATTGTTTTAAGTCTTTATAGATCACATCTTTTAATTGTGTCTAATCATGATTCACGATTTATATCCAAATTCTGGAAAAGTATTAATGAAGAATCTGGATATTGAACATCATTTGAGTACTTCTTATCAACCTAAAACTGATGGGAAGTCAGAGAGAACGATCCCATATTTAAAATATATTTTTATATCATTCCCACATTTATTTCAAGACATGTTGGATTATTATTTTACTATGGTAGAGTTTTCCTACAATATTAGTTTCCATTAAAGTATTCAAATGGAACCAAATAAAACATTTTATAGAAAGAGATATCATAGACCAAATTTTGGCGTTTAGTTGGTGAAAATAAGTTTTTATGAAAAGATATTATAGTGGAAATAATTTAATGGAAAATCCAATTTAAATACATATCAATGTAGAACAAAGTAGGAAGAAGAGATATGTCGATTACCTGAGTAATGATTTGGAGTTTTAGATGCGAGATCATGTCTTCTGGAAGGTATTTCAATAGAAGGGTATTATAAGATTTTGAAAGAGAGGGAAACCGAGAACTAGGTACATTAGACCTTTTAAAAATCTAGGGGAATTTTATCTATGGATTATCTTTGGGTGATGCCACATAGACATTCTAAAGTACACAATGTGTTCTACATCTATTTGTTAAGGAAGTAAATAGAAGAACAAATGCACGTCCAGAATTCTGAAGGAATATAATTGGATCCTGATTTATCTTTCTATGAACAGTCTATCTAGACTCTGGAAATAAGATAACATGTTTTGAAGAATTGGATGACACATATGGTAATGGTACTTTATGACAATATTAAAATTGAAGAGGTGTAATGGGGACTAGAGAAATTTATGATGAAGAACTACCAAAATATTTTTATGAGATGACATTCTCTAAAATTAAAGGATTATTTTTTCTTAGTAGGGGAGAATGTAACACCCCAATATTTTATGTTATTCCTATTTTAAAAACTAATATCTTCATTAGTTATGCTTCATGCCAAAACATGTTTAAAACTGTAATATAATAGTATATATGACCATTAGAATAGTAATGTGACCATTTTGAATAGTATATGACCAGTAAAATAGTAACTTAACCTATGAAAGTATTTATAAATTTTTTTATCTTATGAATGAATATAAAATATAATTTTATTATATAATAAATAATTAGATGTTTTAAAGATAATAAGTTAAGTGTTGGTATTTTTGAGGATCATAAATGTTTATTTATAGTTTTATAATTAATATAGTTATTTAAAATTTAATTTCATTTCATGAAATATATTAATAAATTATTATTTTTTCTTATGAATATAGAAAATTTTTATGAGACCTTAACTAATTTTGAAAGTGTCATAAATTTTTTTAAAATATTTTTTTGGGGTTGGGACCGAAGCCTCATTTTATTATTTTAAGGAAAGACCGCTTTAGACTGAGTATAGGGAGACCCATAACATAGCCCAAAGGCCCAAGGCCAAGTGGCCTGAATACTAGGCTTGACAGCCCATTTTTTGGCCCAAATAGCCCCTCGATGAATAGTACTTCTACAGTACCTGGGCTACTGCAGAACCTGCTACAGTACCGCCACCGCTATATTTCCTGCTACAGTGCCTCCGCCGCTAGAGTGTCACCGCTTCTACAGTCTGCCACTGCTACAGTACAACTATAGTGCACTACTACAGTGATGCTACAGTACCCGAAATTAGTCCATGTCCGAATTTTATCCTGGGTCTTTCGGATGCCAAGCAGGAGCCTGTACCACTAGGGTACATGCTCGTTGGCAAATCCTTTATAATATTAAAAGCATTAATTTTTTTTGAGTAAATGATGATGTAATTAAAAAAATATAAAATTTCATATTTAGATTTTTTTTATAAAATTGTCGCCATTTATGAAGTTTACACGTTGAGAAATGGATAGGTTAACTTTTTTTTGGAATTTTCTGAAATAGTTGAATTTTTGCTGAATATTGAAATATGATAATTTACTATATTTACCAAATACATGAAAAAATGAGTTATATATTATGAATAGATGCCATCTTCCCATAATCGAGAAGTATACTTCATTTTGTTAAAATATTTAGTGATGAGGTTCAAACTATTGATAGTCTTGAGGAAAAATAATAAACTAATGAATAAAATAATCAAAAAACACCCCTCCCCTGCACTATATATACCACCTCTTCTTTTCACACCTCCAAATCCTTGAATATTATCAAACATATAACCAATACAACTCTCAAACCTCTCCCATGTTATGATATTTATAGTCTCACCCTAAAGGCCATTTCTAATTTCCTTAAAAATGTTCTCATGGAGAGAAATTTAGGAGGTAAAATAGACTTTTGTTCATTTAATTTTCTTTCGATTTATTTATTTTTTCAATACTTTCCTTACCTATTTTGTTTAAAAATAAAAAATAACTCATGAATATTATATATATTTTAATTTTATTATGATAATGGGATATCCACCATCAATTATTTTCGCTTTCCATTTTCATTCTAAAAATGAAAACAATGTCCGTGAGGTGCTGATTTATCGCCTTCATGGGAGAGGAGTGTTAGTTTTTCAATTAAACCATCAATGATGGTCAAAAAACCATTTTTATGGTATCAAAATAATTTAATATATTTTATAGAACTTATTTAATTTCTTGGATCCATTATTCATTCATAATATTAATTAACAAGATAAACTTGTGCATAATGATTGATAATATTATAAAATAATATAATTTATTGTCATTAAAATTTTTTCTAATGAATAATCATCATATAGGAAAAAATGATTTATAATACCATTAAATATTATTTATGTACGAAAATTAATAATACATTCAATTATTGAATCTATTACCATTTAACATGTTCTTTCATACATGTATACATGATAAGTAATCACGAAAACTATGGAAACAAACACTTCCAAATGACAAAATTTAATTTCATAACTCATCAAAAAGACCATAAATGAATTCAATAAAATTATAATAAATTAAATAAATGAGAAATAACTTATGAAATAAATTATTAATTAATCTATTTTCACCATCCATGACATTAAGCACAAATGAACAACACGTTTTGATATAAGGTAAGAGTTTCTTTCCAAACATCCATTTTTCATTTGGGCTATGCTTTCTCTCCATTTACCCCAATGTAATTCTTCATTATTTCTATATATTTATTCTATATTTTGTGTATATCTTCCAAAGTCATGTATCAAGATTAGTTCATCATTATTTTTTGGGATAATACATGTTTTATAAGGCCCCCTTTTCAAATACATTGAGTAAGAAAGCCTGATTAAAGTGATCCTCTCATTTTTTACCCACTTTATAGTACACTCCATAATCTGTTATAAGGTGCCAATATTTTTATTAGAAAATAATTTTTATCCTGAAAAAAAATCTTAGTTATTTTCTCGGTTGATGTAATCAAATAATCATTTTTCCATTTTAAACTCTTCATTATTCTCCCACAAACTGCACTGAAGTTGCCTAATTTGAAAGATCATAAATACTCATTTAACATGTTTTGACGTCAGTTTGAAATCATTTATGAATTAAAAATAATTTATTTTCCCTCCTTTTTCTTTTTTGGGATATTCATTTTTATAGTCTTATTTTATGAAAAATAATTTGATTTCATAAATAACTATTATTTCCAAAGTAAAAAAGGGTATTTATCTCAACAATTCATCGCAGATTTTATTAGTGTATTTTCATATATTTTAACTCCCTATATTGAATTTTATTCTTAATTGGGATAAATATTTTATAACATCATAGAACATATTTTATTAAATGTTTTATGATTATTTTTACAATGGATGTGCTATCTTGATACTAGTAACTATATTAATCAGAATAGTTCGTTATTATGTTTACTATTTGGGGGAAGTTATTTAAATTATGTATGTATATGTTTTTTATTTTTCATCCCATTAATATGCAGAATTCATTGGAATTAATAACTATTGGGTGAGGCCTTATATTTTCCCTCAATGAACTGGTAGGTCCCATGAGACAAAAGAAATACAGATTTGGACATGGATTTAACCATTTACTTTTGAATGTCTTAGCTAAAGCCTCAATGTTATATTTTAGATGTCTAGAATTTTTTATTCCATCATTATGATATTAATAATTCATAATCCATGTGATTATTCAACTAGTATAATACCCATGGTTAAGCGTCATTCTAATGTGATTATTTATATGTAATTATTAATTAAGCCTATATTCCTACCATAATATTTTTAAGATTATATGTTTATGGTATGTGTTATTAGTTATTTACATTGACTTATTGTTTATAATTAAAATAGATTCTATTATTGTTTACCCTTACTAAGCATCTTTGGTCACCCCTTTCTTATGTTTTATTTTTCCCCAGGATGAGATGATTTATATTATGAATGACTGGCAGGGATAATCTATGAGTTTATGGATGTTTCCATTGGATATTCCATGTTGTATTTCATTTCAATTTGTAATGTAATACTTATGTTTGTATCTGGTTTTGGAAATATAATAAACTATTGGGTCCTTTGGGATGATACTTACTTATTTATTATAACAATATAATAAATTCGGGCACTGACTTTGGGCAACTGGGTGGGAGGTCATTACATTTAGTTAAAGTATCACTCTGTAAAGGAGATAATGGAGTATGTGTTGGTGAAATTGGAGTATGTTAACATATAACTATAAGTCACTTATATCTTTGTAGTGGACATACCTAAATAAGTGTATGAAAAGTATCAACTGAGTCTTATAGTCCAATCAACCCTCCATACTTAAATAATCTAGATATGGAACCCCTATCTCTGAGGAATGTTATAATGTTCCAGGGGCATTGATTAAAATTCTTTTAAAATTTTCATACTGTAAAAGAAGGGCCATTTTGTTATTTTATAGGGGTAGTAGGAATAAGTGAAAGGTGTAGAGATATGAATTTTCAAACACTTACCATAGGGATAATAACATTTTATAATGGGGTATATTATCAATACTGATTCAGAGAGATTTTAAATAGGGTAATTTTAAACTTTACAACATGGATGTTGTTCTTTAAATGAATTCATATCTTGGATGAAGTGTCTTATAAATGAAAATTTTTCATTCATCAGTACATTATTATATCATTTTAACACATATGGTTGAGGAAGTGGCATTATCTAGGGACACACTCTATACATTAATTTGTATCAATTATTGGATTGAATCAAGAAAATAATTTATAATTTTATCAAGAATTAAGAAATTAATTGATGAGATTTTCATACTTCTTTTTTTTTGTCAAATCAAGATTGGATCATGTAGTCTTAAAGTAAATTTCGAGTTAATATTTGATCTGTATATGGAGTCACAAAATTTTAATTCTGGTTAAAAATAAATCATTCATGTTTTTTTAATAAAAGTGTTGAACTGGTTTGAATGGTTAACGAGTTCCTAACAAAACCAAATGGGGTGACTATTGGGAATAAATATTTCTTGCTATTATATCAATGTTTTGTGTTTTTTGTGTTTGTTAACAAATATGGTTTTTGTAAAAGGGTTATGAGAATTTTCTAAGAAAGTAGGTCCCCAGTAATATTTTTGAAAAAGGGGTATGAAAGATCTAGAATGTGTTTTATAATTTTCATGTTTAAAGTGGCGACATGTCCAATTTTTTTCAAAATATTTGTGTCCAAAAATTTATAATAAGATAAAAGTTGACTTTAGAGTAAAGGAAAGATTCTTTTTTGCATAATTTTATGTCAAATAAACACTATAATATTTTGGGAACATAGTTATTTATTATAAAAAATCATATTTTTAAAAGGAAAGTGTTTTGTGAGATTTTTTTGAATTAATGAATGGTGGAGTTGTGTGATTCATATAGAGATGCAAGTTTTTCTAAACTGAGTAGGGATGTTTTGGGAAGACAAGAATTTCTATATGAAAAGAGTAGATAAAGACTATATATTTTCTATGTACAAAGATTTCCACGAAGGTTTTGAGGAAAGTAAAAAGTCAAAAAAATGTTAGTGAATCCTATAAATAGGTTCTTAACCCCTCATTATAGATGAACAAGACATATAGAAAATATGGAGGATCTATTTTTGCATAAATTATAAGTGATAATAATTATTGAATAATTTAAATTATCATCAACTACATGAAGAGTGTATGTTTTTTTCTTCATGAATATACAAGTCTCGTGAATTATTTAGAGTTTCATGAATGTGGTGAGTTTCCGAAAAGATAGGACGTTCCATGAAAGTTATATTAAGTTTTTGTGGATTTTAATGTTTAAAAAACATGAAAAGAATTTCCTAATGTTTTTTTAGAAAATAGGTATTCAACATTTTTATGAAAGATGAACATTATAGACCACTAATAATGGTGTAATAAAAGGTTACAAAAATCATCAGTGTAAGTACACTAAATAAAAAATGAGTAGACTTTAGTAGAGAGAGTAGTGTTACTTCAAAGAGTGAATAGTTGTAAACCTGGGGTATAATGAGACCACCCAAAACATTATAGAAATAGTTCACTTTATGGATTCCATTACATTGGAACATGGACTTTGAATTCAACTTGTATTATCCTAGTTTATGAGAACCAAGTTATATTAACGTGTCTTGAGCGCTCTTTCATTACATTTTATATATTTCTTTGAGAAGAAGAGAGAAGAGTGTATTTTTACAAGTGAAACAAGATTAAAAGGGGAAATTATTTTATCCAACATACAATAATTCACCCCTACTCAGAGGGTATTAAAACTTGTATAGAAAATAGTAACCCATGTCTATTTTTATATAATTGGTGGGATAAAATCCATTGGAAAAGACTCCTGCTATTTCGAAGTGTCCATCCACGTGTATCTCCTCACCTCGACTAGAATCACTATCAACATATTCCCTTCCCATATCACCATACACTATCATGTATCAAAAAATTTCATTATATATAATAAACCACCACCATATGATAGCTACACCATCAACTTTCTCATCATGAAGCATTGAAAATGGATTTATACCCCCATTATACGTTATCTCACACATAGGCCAACCACACATACTATGATCTTAGGGAATATAATTCTATGATGAATTTGTACAACATAACTACTTATATCCTCGAAAAATAATGCTTAAAGAGTTATTCACCACACATTTAACGTTCCTCATATCCAGAGCATTAACTAATTCCAAAATCTCTTCACTCCCTATGCAAAAAATGCAATTTAAGGAATGTTTAAAAAACTATGAAATGATTTGAGGTGAGTATTAAAACCCACTGTTATTTACTGTGTTAGGGATTATTTCACGATTATTTTAAAAAGACATCATGATAAATTTCAAAAGATTTTTTTAGAGAGAATATTTAATGTTTAGTGATGGTTTTCCAAATTTAATTTTTTAAATATAAAATTAAATAATAATACACATGAAAAAAATAAAAAACTAAAAAAACTAAAAAACTTATTTTTAATGGGCCGGGTGACCCAGCCATCCTAATCCCACCATGTCCAGAAATACCCATGTCCTAGGCCCACTAAGCACCGCATGGGCCAGCCCCAATCTAGGATCAAAACAGGCCCTCCACAACCCAGAGCTACCACCCCTAGGTCTATACCTACACCAACTTTGACCTAAATTGGGGCTAATATATTTGGGGCCCTGGCAAACCCCAATCCCAATACTAGACCTAGACCACGACGCACCTTTTCCAACTACACTCAAGGCCCAACTTCTTCCCCGACCCACCCATACCCATCCTAAAAAGTTGGGAGTACATATATTTAGGGTGATATTTGAACCTCTTACATCATGGTTATTCTCCAAAGCATGTACCACTTCACCAAGCACTTCATGTGGTTACTAATTTTTTTTAATATTTATATATACATATACAGATAAATATATGTAAATATATATACTTATGTACATATATTTATTCATAATTTATAAATAAATACATTTAAAAATACAATTACATATAAAATTATGTAAATATAGTTACATATAAATTTATAAATATATGATAAAATACTGAAATAGAAGTTAAATATATATAAATATTAATGAAATTTCATAAATGTATATAAGATCAAAAACATTTATAATATTTAATATAATATATACATATTCGTAATCACATAAAAATATATGTAAATATATATATACCTATATAATTTATGTAAATAAACATATATACATTAAGATATATATAAATATAAATAAATTTAAACTTATATTGATATGTAAACACATATATATAATTAAATATAATATTATATAAATATAAATATCTATAAATACATATATAAACAAATTAAATAAACATATATATAACCACATTATATATAAAATATATAATTATATATAAATATATATAAATATAAATAAATTTGCACAAATATATACAAGAATATATATATATATATATAATAATTATTATAAAGAAATATTTACATGTAAATATTTATATAAACACATATAAACATACATAAAATTACAGACACAGACACACATACCCACATAGTATATAAATAAAATACATATATGGTATATAAATATACATAATTATACATGAAAACATATTTTTATATATAATTATAAGCAAAATATAAATTTATATAAATACATAGATACATACAAACATAAAAACATACATACACAAATATATAATGAAATATAATGAAATATCATCATATATATATAGAAACACAAATAAATACATGCACCTATAAATAACAATATAAATATTTATATACACATATATATACCCACATAATATATATAAATATTTATAATTATATATATATACATATTCATACATACAAACATACATACATACAAATATATATATATATATATATATATAAACACCCACTTATTTTTTTGAACAAAGTGAATCATGTATTTGAATAAACAAACCCCAGATCCCAAGAGAATTTATTAAAAATAGAAACAAACAAGTAAATAATTGAGGATTTCATTGATAAAAGACTAAGAATAGTAAACAAGAAAAAGACATTCGTGAAACATGGGTCTAGGAAATAATAGGATTTCCAAGGCCATGATCGGTGTTTCCATTCCTTGTTTATAGAATTCTAATTAGAGTGTAATAATTCTCCTACCAAATAGTAGTAGAAATCTGAGGAATATACCGAACCAATTTTTAAGTCTTAGAGGTTTGATTAGTCTCGGTAGCAGTATCCTGAAGATAATTTGACATACTATCAGTCTCATTAGTAGCTTGAGCATGCTCTGAACCCTCAGAATTTCTGAATTCAAATCTCTACCTAAGAGAAAAAACTCCAACCATAAAGCCCCCCTCTAAAGAATACCCATGTTATCCCATATTTAGATGTAGAGGTCCATTCAATTATAGGTATTTTCCCCTATAATTAACCTAGGTAGGATCTTTCCAGGAGAAAGAGGAATAAAATAGTATATTTCTATAATTACTCTTTTATGTATGATAGTTATTCAATATGATAAGAATTCATGGATATTTTTGAAATGTACCCATCTACGTATCAACTATACCAGGTGCCCTAAGTCGGGTTGGGACATGACCTCAGGTGAGCCTCCCTATATGCTAGAGGCTAAGGACTAGTGATAGATTTCTATAGAGATATGTTGGGGAGTATATACCCCCTTAGTAGAGTTATAACACAACAATTCTAATGTCAATGTATATAAAAACTAGCTGGAAGTATAAATGGATAGCATGAAGAAAATCAAACAAGTGTCCAAGTAACACATGCTATAACAATATGAAGGATACAATACATGTACAAAACATACAAGAGAAGTCACTGATACCAAAACTATAAAAGATCCCAAACATGGTCTTGAACCCCAAAATAGTGCTAACATCCAATGATCCAACACATTAATCCATGCACAAACAAAAGTCTAGTTCCCAATCCTAAACCTATAAAAAAATTAGCATTTACTCGGATACCCAAGTTCCATGGTGGAACAAGTAGGGTGTGAGTATATCTTACAAGGCCACCATCAACAGTTTTTGAAGCAATAAATTGTATGTACAATAGTTTATATGGATATGAAATTGTAAAAAGTAAGAAAGGGAGAAAAATAATATTGTCTCACAATTATTCCATCATAAAATAACCATTTTATTGATTAAGTTCCCTAGAGACCACCAACAAACTCGAGTAGTTTTGGTCACACCAGGAGCTCAATACATAACAAAAGGGATTAAGAAATTTTAATCACAATGGGGTATTATGTAACCCCAACCATTAATCAAATTACCTCAGAACCTCAGTATAATAATCTAGAAATTTTTATATGTTTGGGAGCGTAGAGACTTTATGAAACATCCTAAACCATTTCACGATTAGTAGAATATATAATAAGTCTGACAACAAATCCATGGACTCCTTAGGAGTACAAATCCTTATTCTAACATTCTAAGTCAAACAATGCATCAGTGGGATTCGAGAATCAGTCCATTCCAACCCAAACATGGAGGCACAGTCTATAAAAGAAGAGTATTAAGTCTCTATACAACATCCTACCTAAAAAATAAATTCTGGGGGCCTACATAATCAGACTTTACCGACCTATGGGAGTATAACCTTGGTCCAATACCCTTCTCATACAACTTACCACTATGCTATGTGCACATGCTTCTTTAACCATGTACACACATATTACATTTACAAACTATAACCCATTGAACACATTTACCAGTCACCAGCTATAGATTATTCAAATCATTTACCATTTTTATTCCTTAACCCATTATCAGAAATTCCATTATACCAAACACCACCTTATTCCATGTTTACGACTAGGAAATAATTAACCTAATTTCATTTCCCAATTGATGATAACACACAAGTCAAAACATGCATATAAAAGTAATATTGAATAAAATTCATTAATGCTGATGTCCTATTCTTTGAAAAATAAATCATTACCTAAGGATTTCATTTCCATTTCCATCCATTTCAAATATTCATTAGGGAATTTGTAGAAAAAATTGGAGCCATGCCCTTGTTTCAAAACATTCTTTTGAATAAATACAATTTTTTTTCTTCTAAATCACCTAAAGGAAAATATCACTATTTAATACATTTCCCACATTCAAAAATAATATTCTTCATTTAATACTATAACTAGATCAAAATAAAAAATCACCTTTTCAATCCATTTCAAAAGACTCTTAAACATTTCACGAAACTAGCATACAAACATTTCAATTTCCCTTTTCTAACTATACCCCTAATCAGATTTAACCATGACAACTCAATCATTTTTATAATATCCGTAGCTTAATGTTCACCCATTCAAGTAACCATTTATGAGGGTTTTTTACAACACAAGGGTAGCCCTAAGTCGCAAATCAAATCATCAATGTACCCAATGGGGTCCATAATGGGATTCACAACTCACAAGAAGTCCCAAATTGCTTTCCATAACCAAATAAAAAACCCAGAAAATAAGTACATTTGAATAATAACATACACATATAAAACATCAAGACTATGAAAAAAGCTTTAAGACCACCCACCTCATGTTTATTGACAACCGATTTTCAGAAATCATCCCATTATTTGAACTAAAGAAACCTTAAAAACTATGGAAATGAACACCCAAGAAAGAAAGGGTGTAATGATTTAGAAGAAGAGGAAACCACACATCAATACTCTTCTAGAAATTTGAATTAAAGGTGTTGATGACATACCCAGATCATCAATTATCTATGAACATAACTTCAGTTTTCTTGGTAATTGTAGGTGAATAACCCAATGGGTAGTTGGACGATTCTGTTTCATCACCGAAGATGGAATAGGTCTAATGGGGGAGAAATTTTGGAGAGAATAATTAAATCCATAATTGGAGAAATAAGAAATTGACACTTTTTAAGGGAATCACGTTTTGGATACACAGTTGGGCATACCATGCACCAACTGTGTGTCTCCCTCTATCCAAGAGGGTTCTCATCACATGATCTTATGGGGGAGACCAAAATGGTTGTAAAACTATGCAGTGATAGTGTGCCAACCTCTGTCCAAGAGGAGGTATTGACATAATGTTTCCCTAACAAGGGAACAATTAATACTAACCATTCGCCTACCATGAACATCACATTGTTTGGAATATTTTCTAATCCTTTTGTGTCCCAAACCCTTTGAAAACCACCATTGCACCTCATATTCTTGGGAACCATTTTATTTACCAAAAAAGGGAGTTTAAATCAAAATTTAAAACAAGTACGTACCTATAAGATTGGTCAAAATCTTACAACCTCCCCACCATATAATTTATTTCACTCAATCCATACTCCCCATGCATCAGCAAACCTTCATGAAAAAGGACCTTTCACATGGACCACCTCTTAACTTTCATCTAATTTTTTTTCCAGAAAATAGCAATGCCTTCACCACACCCAGACTAAAAAATAGTCCTACCCTGAAAAAATGACCCCCATGATCCACCATCATGAAGCCGATGCTCTGTAAGGAAACATCCACATCAAACTCATCATTACTAACTTCAAACCCAAGATAAGAGTCTTTGTAAAATCATTGAACCACTAAAAAAATGCTATTAAAAAATAACTACACTACACTAGGAGATCCCATAATAACACCTTTAGTCTGATCCTCCCCATAATTTGTGGCCAAATTCACTTGATGCTATCTCACCCAATATCTAGAATTGTAATGGAATCCCAAGCTCGACATCACCAAACGGAACACACAGATTCCAACCACATTCCTCGACCTCTATATATCTAAATCTTAGGCCCAAAGGCCTCATTCCATATCCAAAATTTAAGGTATAACCAAAGAATAACCTTCATCTAATGGTAATCATCTGGACAAAACCCAGGCCTGTGGCCTCTACAAAAATGGAGACCCCAAGATAGATCTTACCCAAGCCCATCGAACCCATTTTTCCAAAAACACCATCTTCTAATTAATATTAGAAGATATGGTACTTACCACCATATGATTTATCTCAACACAACCATCTTCTAGTGGTTATCACCTCCATCATTGAAAAATAACATTAGAACCTCAACTCAACTTACATAATAAACCTGATGGATGTCCCAACTCACCATGACCAATCATCCATGAGGACCTTTCCCAAAATTGGTATCCAACCTTTTAATAACAGCCACCTAGAATAGACATTCATAAACCATCCATTTACAATTTATTTACAACTTGACCTCTATCTAGATCACATTGATTTCCAAAATTCACATTCCATTAATACATCAAACTAGTGGTGGATTATAACTTACCATGTTCATTTCTTTTTCCATAATGTGTTTGACTATCCCTGATTAGGTTGTACCAAAACACCCATATTACCATATTGATATACTACCCCCTTCACCTACCCATGGTGCCTTTTAACTTATGGCATACCACTATCCTATGAAACTCCTAACAAAGTCATTCATGGAATTCTGGTGAAACACCACGCTTAAGGAATCCACTACTCTCAAATCCCTCATCTTGATCCAATACAACGATCAACATTTCTTAATAGATCACCCATATTGACCACACATCAACTAAATACAACTTGGTTCTTCCTCAAATCCCATTTTCACTTTTCAAACACACTTGTCTTTCCCAAACATCAACTAAAGCTGGTTTAAAAAATTGCACTTTAGGTTTTTTTCATCTGAGTTGCCCCCCCCCACGCAACTCATCCTAGAAGTGCCTAGATTCACTATTGTAATTTTACTATTCCACCTGACCAATAATTATTCACCCTTAAAGACATTCTATGGTCACCCAAACACACTTACTCGAGTACATAAATGAATTATGAGGTGATTTTAAAACCCGACAACCATTTCCATCAACTATTATCATGGATTGTCACACCCATCAATGAATTTGACCAATGCATATCATATTTCTTTTAGAACCACCCTATGCCTGAAGCCAAATATTACCTCAACCAAACACCACATTCAAGACCCAATTTGACTTTCTAAAGGAATCGAAACATGTTTAATCACACATTTCTTATTAGAATCCTAATTTCACCACATACACTCAATAGAAAAATCCACACATCTATAACTAACATTCCACTCCCCACCATAGTATTGTCATTATCGCCACTTTACTCAAGAAATTATAACCACCATATATCAAGCTTTAATCACTAGCTAAGCCACAAAAATTAGAAATGGACACCTATATTTTCCAAGAAAGAACATTATCACCAACCACTACCCATTCCCAGATTCTAATAAAGACACTGATGGAATTAGAAAACATCTGAACTATCTCTAGGGCCTGAGCCGTAAATGGATGACGGTGTACTTTCTGCCATCCAACTCCACATACACCGCTCCCTTGGAGTAAATTTTAAGAGGATGCATATCTAACCAAAACACATTTATGTATCTTGAAATTATTTCAGAGTTCCCTCAACATATCTGAGATAATTTCATGATTTTGGGAATGATCATCACTAGCTAAAAGTATGCTGAGATTTCATCGATGAAATACACCACAATCTATCCTTCACCGATGTCACCTCCTGCCATTGGGATACCTTAACCCGCTGAAATTCATCAGATTCTATACCCAACACCATTTCATCAACTGTCAATCATCATAAATCAAATGGTATTTCTAACTGAAACTTTCCAAAAATTCATGACCCTCTTCGATGAGACCATAACCTGAAATTCCCTTTGGCACCACTTCCATCACCCCACTCGAGTTCTTCCCACAATACCTTGGTAATTCATAATAAAACTAAACAAACCATCACACTGATCCAAAAGAAATCAGTCTCTTTCATAACAAGTGCTTCCCAATGGTTTCACGTAAAACTTCTAGAACATACTCCGAAGACACATATTTTTATATCCCAAACGGTATCATGCTTTTATAGAAAAATCCAAACACCCAATCATCAACAGAACCCTCCAGGTCATGCGCTTCCCTACGGTCACTCCTAATCATGAGTCAAGATCTCACAAAACATACAACCCATGATATAGGCCATAATTACAACTCATACCACTAAACACCCATCCTAGTCCATTATCCCCATTGAATTTGAGGAATTATCAATGTTACCCTTCCAATGAACCACCCTTACCCATAAAAAACCGAAACATGTGCCACCCCTCACCCATGGTGTCATTTCCATAACAAAATCATCCACTCTATGGTCTCCCTTTCCTTATATTTCCAAAATCATCATCATTTTCCACCCCAAACACCATCAAAACCATAGGGTCAGGACTCTGAAATATCCTTCCCATTATAATTACCTTCACAACCAAACATAAGCACATTATTTCTTCCATGATGGAGAGACCAAGGCATAATTATTCACTTTTACAAAAACTTCAATGAAAACCCCCCTTGAATTGATTCCCACCCTAATGAAACCAACCTTGCTTTACATTTAGAGGTTCCTACAACACTAGGACAACCTCCCTTGAGGATACCCTTGATTTCCCACATCTTTCAACTCATAAAAAACATAAATAACATCTAAAAAACAATTAGCATTTCAACTTATCCCTCTAGGATAATCCTACACTAGGGAACACTCTGTGTGTGCCCCTTGTAAGTTCCAAAACATATAACTAAGTCATTCAAACCCCAAAATTGCATGCAAACTAGCCTATACCTATCATGGGCCACCTAGAATGTCAAATGATATGAGCACTATAAAATGGACATACATCATGAAAATTAAACTTTCTATATCTCTAATCAATACAAATCGAACCTCCAATAAATTACAGCTCACAGGTGGGACTCTTTCCCTTAACCTAAGACATACTATGGCTAACCCACCCCCAACAAATATTTACTCTTGGTTTTACACCAGGCATACCCATACACACAAATCATCAGTAAAATACAAACACCCACTCTAGGGTCTAGAAAAAAACTGATACATTCATAACCCAAAAAGGTCACCACAACCCAGCTACCATCCTTAAGGTCAAACATACAACCCACGTGATTACACAACACAAGGGTCACCATAGTAACATTACTGAATAATGTATCACAACCCAAAGGCCACAACTCTACTAAGGGTATAACAAACATATATCTTTTACCATACATCAAAACTCAAAATCCTCCTGAATCAAAACCAAGGGAAAAAATAGGGCACTCTCATGACCCAAACCACCCATACATATTGTCCTACCACAACCCTAGGGATACCCATTCCAGTTCCCCAAATGGTTCTATAATTTCAAATTTACCTTCCTAATTACTCTGTATAATTTAGAACCCACCATTTCCCATTTCAAAATATTCCATTTTCACAACCCTAGAATTTACGTTTTAAAATCCTTTTTATTAACCCACAATTCCAAAAAATCCAAGATTTATTAAAATTCATATTTCAAAAACTTCTTTATTTAAAAATGAATTCATGGAAATATCAACAAGAATAAACTACATGCATAAAATTATACTAATGGAATATGAATCCAAAGTAGTTACCAATCATAGGAAATATATGAATGACCTATCAATCCAATGTTCCCAGAATGATGCGGAACCCAAACACCCTATATTCCTATACATGTCCAAGAGATAAAATCTCATAAATCTATAACATCTCATCCATGTACACCACTCGAGGTGGAAGTATCAACCATCCCTAAAATAAAAAATAGAACATCGATTCCCACACTTGGAAGCTTGGGTTTCCCCTTATAAGTAGGGATGCATGCCCCTAGGAAATATCTCATTACTGAGACCTGCCAATATCATAGTATCATGTATACCATGCCCAAATATTTAGTCAAAAAAACCACTTTGATACTAATTTCTAACTTACATAGCCCAATAGGAACTATAATTTGTTCCCCAAGCCTGGTCATTACATGACCTCAGACGTGCCTTCCCATACACCATAGACTATCGACTAACAATACAGGTCAATAGAGATATGTTGGGGAGACAATAACCACTTATTAGAGTATTACCATAATATAAATAATACCAACGGATATAAAAACTAGTAGTAATAATAAATGTACAACATAAAATAAAATCCAACAAGTGACAAAGTAACACATGCTATTAGAATATGAAGGATAGACTACATGTTAAGAAAACATACAAGAAAAGTATATGATACCAAGATAAATATTCCAATCCTGGTACCAAGTCCCATCCCGATCCTAAAATACATTTATCCAGCCTAGCAGCCCAAACCCAATGCAAACACAAGGTCCCCTCATAAGCATATACTATATAACAAGTAGGATCTTATTGGATACCCAAGTTCCATGGAGGCCCAAGCAGGGTGCGAGTAAAGCTTAGTAGGTCACCAAAATGGTGTCTAAAAAAATTATCAGTATATAAAATAGTGTTTGTTGAAATGAAAGTGCAATAAAGAGAGAAGGAAGTAAAATAAACATGTATCACACATACAGTATCATAAAATTTACATTTTAACTATTAAGTTCTCTAGAGTAAACCAACCAACTAAACTAGCTTCAGTCATAATAGATGATCTGACCATAACATAATGGATTTTACATTTTTAATCAAAAGGGTGAATTCACTAAACCAAACAATTAATCAACTTAACGTGAAGCCTTAGTCTGATAATAAATGAATTTTTCTACATTTGGGAGCATGAATCCCCTATCCCACATCCAAAAATATATAACCTTAGGAGCATAGAACCTCAATCTTAAATCCTAACCATGAAAAACATAAGAGCATAGAGCCTCAGTTCAACATCCTATGTAAAAATATGTATCGGTGGGCCAAGAGAATTAGTCAATCCCAACAAATATTATGGGCCTCAATCTATAAGTTAGGATAATATATCCTCAATATGACATCCTATGTAAATAGTACATCAATGGGGCTTTGAGAATCAGTCATGAAAGTCCTATGGGAGTATAGCCTTTATCCAATACCCCCACACACATTACAACTAATCCCCGATCACATTATTCTTTAACCATTTACCACATATTACATTTAAAATCCATAACACATTGAACAAATATACCATTTACCAACCATAGTTTATTTACCACATATATAATTTTCACGCCTTAAACCATTGTCACAAAAAACGATATACCAAATTACCCTTATGAAATGCTAACCAATAGCTGAAAATTATCAAGAATTTCATTTCAAAATACATGAAAAAACACAAGTCAAATTGTCATATAAAATCCATCTTGAATCCACCCCTTTAAATTTTTTTTGAAAACTAAATCACTCCCTAAGGCTTTTATTTCTATATATAACAGTTTAAAATAATCATTAAGGAATTTTCAAAAAATAGGGGAAGCATACCCTTATTTCAAATTATCATTTGAAATGTATAGGGAAAACCACATTCTAAATCACCTTCAGGAAAACAGCTCTTTTTAAAAAATTTCCCACCATTAAAGATTCTATTCTTAATTTAAAACCACAACTCGATCAAAATCCAAAACTCACCATTCAATCCATTTCAAAATCTTCTTATGCATTTCAAAAAACCAACATACTATCTTTCAATTGAACATTTTTAACCATACCCATAATCAAATTTAGCCATTACAACTCATTCATTTTAAAAATCACCATATCTAAATGTTTACCCATAAAGCTCACCATTTTTGATTGTTTGGAATATCCCATTGGTTATACATAAGTCCAATATCAAATCATCAATAAATTCAATGGGGTCCCCTAATGGGTTTCAAACCTCACACTAAGTATCATATTACATTCCCAGGGAAAATATACAAATAATGTAGCAATTAAGTATATTGGTGTGACCATACAAACATATAAAACATTGAGACTATGGAAAAAATAATTCATACCACCTAACACTTGTTCATAGAGAACAATAATTAAAAATGTTCCCTTGAAAAAAACTCAAAAGAACTTTAAATTCTTCTAGAATAAAACCCTGAAAAACAAGGCTTTAGAGATTTGGAAGGAGATGAAACCACACACAAAGCCTATTCCAAAAAATGGATGGAAATTGAATTGAAGAATTTCTAGAAACATGGATTCAAATTAAAATACACTCCAAATTCCTATTAATAAAAGGAGAATAACCCATGGGGGAGGAGGGGTCTTCTGGTTCATACAATAATATGTAGGGGGTTGAATAGGGGATAAATTCTGGGGAGAATCATTTTATCTAGCGTGCTAATAATTGGAAATTCCCACGTTTATGGTCCACAAGGTTTAGCTGCACGATTAGACAAACCATGTGCAAACCATGTGGATCCGTCTATAAAAGAGGGGATAGGGTGCACAGTCGTCTGGGGAACCCACATGGTCTGGAAAACCATACGGTGCCCATGTGTCAACCTCTGTCTTAGAGGACTCCTCGACACATGGTTTCTTAGGCTAGGGGAATGGTTAGTTCAAACCATGTACCAACCGGAAACTGTGCAATGTTTGGACTTATTTCTTCTCCTTTTACGCCCCAAAACCTTGGAACACCCCCAAAGAACCTCATATACTTGGGATCCATTCCATTAACCCAAAAAAGAAATTTTAAATCAAAATTATAAAAAAGTACATACCTCTATGAAATGTTGGGATATTAAAATTTTTAGATATAATTCCATGTTCAATATTAATGAATTTTTTATATACAAAAACATTATCATTTCAAGAATTTCTTAAGTCCACCTCAACCAGAATTCATGTAATGAAGTTATACCTAGCATCCACAGTCCCATTTTCCATTTTTATTGAACTCCAATCCATCAATCAATGTACTAAAAGATATGATGATTCCATAATATCAAGTTTAAACGATAAATTTTGATATAGTCCTGTGTAAATAAAATCATTATTTCAAAGGGATTGAATTTTAGATTCCATACATGAATAAGAAATGAACTAGGATTAATACTAACCATGTCAAGAACCCATACTCTATTTATGATGTCTCCATTGAAGATTTTTTTATAGTACCCATTACATAATTGGATGTATTTAAAATCCAAGAAACTCTAAATTGAAAATACTGATATATATAATAATTCATGAATTAAGATGACGAGGTCATTATGAGTTGGGATGAAAATGAGAGTTGTAAGGATTCCTTTGAGGTTAAAACATGATATGGTTACTTTTGAGAACATTATCATATTATTTGGATGTAATACTGAATTCCTAGTTTTTGAAAAAGAAAACAAACAGACCTTTTGAAAACCTATTGTGTCGGACAATGATACGAGAATAAAACCTATAACCAAAGGGAGACACGGATTTATTGTTTACTAGTGGCCTATGTGAAGTACTTGGTTAGTTTGAATTTTTCATTATAGTTAAAGGGTTTATTGAATATGAAGAAGTTGATTTTGGGAACTTATGTTTCATTACATGTATATACTTGATATTGGAAATTGATTTTGGGATTAAGTGATAAATGCTATTTTGAAACGCGTTCATTCTTTTCGGAACCCTATACGACTAAGGTAAATGTAATATTATGGAATTTTATTTTAAAAGTAATGGTTGAATTTTATTTTGCAGGTATCTGTATTTTGAATATGGACTTTTGGATATCTAGGTTTCTTTTGAAAATGAGTAACCTATCTAGAGAATATTTGATTAGGGTAATTACATTTCAGTATAAAGAGTGATAAATCTTTTTAGAGATAAATGTAAAAAATTATCATGGAAGACAATGTGATGAAACTCATTTGATTTTTGAGTTTCAAACATAGTTTGGATAATTTTTCAGGGCTTTTAATGATAAATAATTATTGAATGGTCAAATTTTATCTTTTGTTATTACAATTGAATTTTGGAGAATAAAAATATCATTTCTTCCTCTAATTCTTTAATATTTTTGGATTATTTTTTATGTTATTATAACCATATCATCATTGGTTAATGTTTCAAGACCTGATTAATTGATAGTTAATCTTTATTGGATTCTGTGATTCTATAGATGTTGATTAATCTTGAATACACATATTTTGGAGAAAAATTGAGTTTGTGGTGGTGTTTGATTAATGAGTGAAACTATACTTGTGATGTATGTATGAATACATATATTCTTAGTAAATTATTTAAATTAATTCTACAACACTAGTGAAAAGATCTTGAAGCAAAAAATGTTCTCCTATAACCTTCTTTTCCAATGAATCAATTGGTCCCTTAGATCATCAAATATTTATGTATTTGTTATTGTTAACTTTTCTATGAATATTTTATATATAAATCTCCTTAAGAATATGATATTTAGGTTTTTTTCTAAATCTATGTTTTTCTATATGTAAAAATAGTATATGATATATCATGTGACCTTTTTACTTTACTTCTTTCGCTTAAAGTGGAGGTTTTTATGAACACTTTTTCCTATGTGGGATTGAAAATTCATACCTTAGTTACTGAAAACAATTCAAACTATAAGGAATGTTTTTTCGAAAAGTGGGGAGATTATGAAATCCCATTTTTTAAGTAATACACACTATGTTCGATAGCATATATAATTTTCCACATCAAGATTAGACGAACAACTAAATATCATTATTCAGATGTTACCATTATTACCTATCCATTGGAATGGAAGGAATGAAAATTATTAATTTATTTATTAAAATAGGGTTTACACATGTTTATATAATGACTCTTTGGTTACCAAATTAATTATTTAATAAAATAAAATCTAATTGAATATAAAGGATGAGTTTTTATGAGAATCTATTTGAATGAGAATAATTATGTTTATAAAAAAATGAATCACAATTTTTGTATTATATTAATAAAAAATATATATTAAATACTTAATTTAATGTTAATAATTAAATTTATGTGATAGATAGAAATTATATAAAAACAAATTTAACTTCATAAATAAAAGATTTATTTTTCAAATAAATTATTTTTATTTCCTTTTGATGGAAATCCCATTTAAAACATAGATTTTAACACTTTTATATGTTATATATATGAAATAATGAACTTCTTATTTTTATAGTGGAAATATTTTAACATTGGATAAATTTTAATTTTTTTTTGATAATATTGATTATTTAATGATTTGTGAAAAATACTCCTTTTAAATTCAAAACTACTTTTTCATCGAATTTATATAAATTAGTAGATTATAATATTATTTTGTTTTAAATTATATTTAAAATATTTTTTTATCATTTAATACAATTTTTTTATTTGAATCAATTTCAAATTGAAATTAGATAAAAATGTTTTCAATATTTTGAATGTTTCACTTTATAAACCCAGTTTCAGTTATGTCTCTGGAATTAATTTCAGATCTAATTTCCCTGATTCTATGAATTTAATGTGGTAAAATTCATCCCATATTTTTAATCATATGGTGAAAAAATTTTTTAAGGAAAATTTTATATTGTAGGTATAAAAAAGTTACGATGGAAAAAAACATATTTACCATATTAAAAGTTACATTGTGAGAAGGTTTAGAGTTAAAAGTTAAATGGTTAATATTCATAAAAATTACAACATATAATGGGATTTTGAGGTCTGTATTGACCCTAAAAAGTTTGTAAAACATGAATTATAAGAATATTTTGTCTAATTTATTTCCACCTCTATATGGTTAGCTCTTAATGTTAAATAATCAACAAATTAATCACTTGGACCCACCTCTACTGAAGTATAAATACAAACTTTCCACAACCCATTTTTGAACCAAAAAGGATTTTAGCTACTTAAAACATTTTCCAAAAATCTATTACTCAATATACCCACATAAAAGTGGTTCTCATGTCACAAAAATACCAAATCCAAGGTCCACAAGGGTCTATAAAAAATGTATTATTCAAGAGGTAAATTTCTCAAAGTACCTCGCTTAATTTATTTTCTTATTCTAATTTATCCTCACCTCCTTCAACCCTTAAATGCATGATAACTGTAGAATCATGTATATACTAGAGTGTTATGTTAATAATGGAATGTCTAATATCCTTTTTATTTCTCATATCCTCTTAATCAATGAAATGAAATTATTATCCATGTTATTTCAGGTGTTTGCCTCCATGAATAATATTTTTGTTATTTTTCAATTACCACATTCATGGATGGTCTTAAAACTATTCTTCTGGTATAATAATATTTTAATATGTATATTATAACATATTTATAATTCTATAAATTTTATATTAAACATATCTGGATGATTTTCATATTATGTATATACAATAATCTCATTTGGGGGCGGGTGGACTACCGCCTCCTCAAAATGATGTGATTTGTTCACACATCACATAGAATTTATTAGGTATTGTTTTAATCAAAAGATATTATATAAATGATATATTAATGATACTATAATTATATTATATATTTATAAATATTTATAAACATTTAATTTATTTTCGATCTTTTAATTCGATTAGAGAAACAAAAATAGCATTCATGCATACATACGACCGACCATCTCCATGACTGTTATTTTTTAGTTTTTATTAATATATTATTATAAATAATTATATAATGAATATAGAATATATTAATATCATGTTTTATATTATTTAAATAATGGACTTATGACCACATGGACTATAGGCATCATACCATGTTTATTTTTTACTCAAGTTCCGAATATCAACAAAACATCTAACATGAACATAAATAGTTAAATAATTAATATAACATGGTAATAAGTGATATGAAATGAGAATTAAAATTGAAAAAAGTTTTAAATGAAGTATAAATTTACCAAATTTTGTTATTCTGGGAGATAAATAATGTACGTGACAAGTCAGATTCGAGGTAAGGGATTTTCTAACTCAATTACCATTAATTGGGTTATATGTCTACTTCATCGATTTTATTAATCAAATATTATCTATGGAATATTGTTTGATTGGTTTATGTTGTATTTACATTTCTATTTGTGTGGATATACTTTTGATACAAATAATCATTCCATTGATAAATCTTATATTATTTATACAAACATTGTAAGGGACTTCATCTCAATCTTCTTTCATTGAGGAATATCCTGATATTGTAGACCTTTGTTATCGTATATGGTGCATATATAACTTTTCTGAAATTTTATATCATGAATTAATATATTCATACTATATTTAATGTTTTATTTAGTGTTATTCATTATTTGTTTTTAATCAAATATTTCTCAACTGGTAACCTACTCAGTTACTAAAACATCATTTTAAACATTTTATAGATTTATTCTTCTAAATCATTCACATAAATATACAGGATTTCAATATGGTTTTTAAGGATTTATTTACATTTTCACGTATTTTTAAAAAATTTAATTTATTCCAAATGTTTCAAAGTCGCATGGGACACCTTGATTCAAAACTATATTTTTAAATGTTTTAATTTTGTTTTAAAAATGGATTGATTATTTTGATAACATGGGTTTTTTTATTTAATAGAAAATTATTAAAATGAATTTCTCAATTTAATGTATCTTTAATGTTTTAAATTTTACTTTAAAATCTTACAAATTTATTTTCAAATTATATTTTTTCAATTCTAGGTGCATGAATTTTTGAAAATTAAATTTGATTTGAAAGTTGAAATGTTATTTTTCCTTTATATTTATTATATGTGTTTAGATTATGTTATAGTTCTTGGGGATTTATTTTGTATACATATGGTTCCATGATAAACCAAGGGTGGTTTGGTCAATGATAGCTCTCAAATGCATTATGTAATGAGAAAGAGTTAAACGATATCGTTTCTCTAATGAGATTTTAGGAATATAGTTGTGATGGGTATTCCAAACATAACCATTATGGTTACTCCCTATATTCCTCTGAAATATACAATGAATGTATGATATGGATTCCACAATTTAAATTTATCATTTATTATTTCTAAGAATTATTTTCAAGAATCTTATTATTTCATTAGTAATATCAAAGAACTTATGTTTTTATGGGTGTAAAGTATGATTTTGTGAAAATGTTTTCTTGTGTTTTAAATATTCATGGATGAATTGTTTCATTAATTATTTTATATCCCTTAATAATATTTTAGTTCTCATCACATGTTTTTGAAATGTTTTCAATAGGGTATATGTATGGTTAAAAAAAGTTAGAATTCATGAATATTTTTATCAAGTAATGAAATCAATTTTTATTTTTATAAAAAAATAGTTATAGTTTTGGTAGTATCCCCTTGTAAGATTATTGGATGTTATGTATTTAGGATGGAATAATTTTTTAAATATCTAAACCTAAAAATATCTTTAATGTGAATGATTGTCAAATTATTAACTTAACTCAATATAAAGTAATGTTTAAAGATGTGATCTTAAATATGTGATCATTATACCATTAGAAATTTTCACTACTAAATCGATATATAATCATTGGTTTTGAAATTTGATTCCCTTATAAAATTCATAAGATATTAAAGACTGGGATTATCAAGTTTCAAATAAGACATTTAAATTTATATAAGGTGTGTTTAGTGTACTTTTCCCATCGTCTTCATCATTCTCTTCAATAAAAATAGTGATCTCATTAGATTTCCCTTTATCTATGGGATTCAAAATTTGATGATGTTGATCCTGATTTTTGACCTTCAAATTTGAGAACTGGTTAGAATAATTCCTAAAATTTTTAAACTTGAAACACTAGATTTTGGGAGGTGTATTTTATAAAACTATCTTGTCTTTTTCATCTGTATATAACTTATTCAGATCAAATATGCATTCAATTAAATAATAACATTTATTTCCACAAATAAAATATTTACCAGTCCCCTTAAAGAAATTTACTATATGATTCCTTACACACTTAGATCATAAATGATATCCCAAGTTCTTCTCTTTATGGTTTTTAGAGTTATTTTAAACTCTATATTTCTTTTCTTATCAAAGCCATTGGATTTACCGATAAATTATTTGTTTATTTTGACCTCGATAACACATACAATTACTTCTTAATCTCCACTAAAATCTATTTTGGATAACATCCTTTGCAGAAATGGTTGTAAAAAACTGACGAATTGATGACACCAACTCTTAGGTTATATGATAAAACTAGATGCTTACCTCACATATATTTCAAAATTTTCGTCATATGTACCAACTGATTTTCCATACTTCAGAATTTTCTTGTAGAATTAATTATCTACTTTATTATTAAGAATACATGGAAAATACTTATTGAAAAATTATCTCTTAATCTCATCCCAATCTATAAATTCAATGTCATATTTTCCCTCATATTTGTGATAAGAGTCCAAAAAAGATATATTTATCCTTAAAATTGATTGAAAAATAAAATAATATTTTCATTCTATAATCAATAGAGAAAAGGAAATATGTTTTTAATGGTACTAGTCAATTTCTCCATAAAAAGTGGATCAAAAGTCCCACAAATAATGGTGGACATTTCATCATGATGGACATAATAGAATAGTGTTCCCTCATTTTATTTCTTGGAATTTTATGTTGTTTCATTTCATGAGAATGTTTTGTATGAATAAATATGATATTTTTCCTTCATTCTTCCATAAAATTTGATTTATTAGGAGTAAAATAATTTCATTATACATCCAATTTTATATTAACACAATTCCATTATCTCCTATCCATATAATAAAACTAGAAATTAAGAATGTGATAATATATAGTCATAGTGGGAAGCTATATAATCATGAAAAATAATTTATAGGATGTCTAAATCAAGATTAATTTTCTTAAAACTTTGAAACCTTAGGTTTAAGATAATTTAATCATAGTCATAATCTATTCAAATCCTTTTTATAGGATTATAATAAAAATGTAAATTAACCTATGTATATCTTCCGGGAGTGTCAAACCAGGTGCACAACAATGGAACAATCACCTTGCAATAAATATTTGTAAGAGATATAATCAAATAGGTTTTTTGGTTTTTTACCAAGATTAATCTAGGTCAATACGATGTCCAAATATAGTATATATACAAGGTTTTTTTCTTGGAAAACCACACTCATTGTTCGACAATAACAGAAGACTATATCATATATTTAGTATTACCCTATGGTTTCAAACTAAAGTGTTGAAAAACAAGTTTTCAAAGGAAAATAAACCATTATATGATACCAGCTATAATGACCTGTACTTTACATACATTGATATTTCATCATATGAGATGAAATTCATTACAAAACATAATTATTCATTCCTGAATCATATTATTCTAATGTATTTGGAAACATGGATACATAAATAATTGGTTCATATGTGAACTACAACATATCCTAATAGGATTTTCATAACTAGAACCCTTTTTACACATATCATACATAATACATTTCTTCATAACCTAGAGAAATGAAACATAAAAAGTGTGAACTCACATTCTCAATAAGGGAGAAGAAGGGAGATATCAATGATTAATTAAAAATAACATGATTATACAGGTATGCTAACATGAGTATAAAATTTTAAAAATGTACCCTGCATATCTTAGATCATAATATTTAGACATGTAAATTTTTTTTCAATTCATAATACAAGAACCATAAAGGAATCAATGAACAAGATCCATAAGAGAATTATATTAACATATGATAGAACCTTGTCGAATAAAAACAAGAATATAAATTAATTTCCTTAGTAGTCATGTCTTATTTATAGGACTATCATAGTATATTGGGTCCACTCCCTAAACAATCATAGTAGTCAATGTTCACTCCAATGAATATCGTAGTGGAATGAGTCCCTTACTAAACTGGGTTCACTCAATTTCCTGTCTTATTTATCAGATGAGACATCCATCGTCATTCAATGCATTAGGGATATATATAATTATAGGACCACCTATCACATTATGAAAATAAAATAGATATATCCCAAAAGATCAAAGAACATTCATCATATCATATCCCATGATAAATAAGTACGTAAGATCCCATTTTCTCAATGTGCATACATATTTAATGTTTTTAATACTTATTTTTCTAGATAGTTTTGGTTAAAATATCATTTTTGATTATTGTATGAGGTGATTTCATTTTAGAGTAATGAATTAGTAGGAGTTAAGATATAAAATCATAGCTACATGGTTGACTATGAAAAGGATCTTAATCTTCTAGAATAGTAATGTTCACTATACTATTTAGTAAAATGATCTGACGTAGGGTCATAGGAGAGGATTTTAGAGGCTTAAAAATATTTTGGAATAGTTTCACTATAGAGTATTCTATATTTTAGGACCAAACATAGTGGTTTATAATTATGGTGTGGAGATTTTAGATACAGTGTATGGGTCTCTAGGTTGATTTTGGTTGGTTCATATAAAACAAGAGCCCATAAATTTTGGAGATAGTATTTCTCACAATCCTTACCATGAAAAGAGAATGGATAAAAAGTGGTATCCTCAGCTGTAGAATATTATATCCCTATGTTAATTTTATCCAACACATGAATTTCGGAAGATATCTAGAGTGAGTTTTGACCAATGCTGGATGTGACATGGTCCCTTGGATGGTGCTTTACCACACACTATGTTAAGCAGTTTTGTGGTATGTCCTAGGGGGATATGCCATGGTCCTATTTTTAGCATCCTATTTATAAATAACCTTATTATACTGAAAATATGTTATGAACAGATGTTTTTTATATCAAAACCTAAGTACCTAAATATATTTTTAATGGTTTATTAACCTTCTTTTTTTGGTTTATACACCCGCCTTCTGATGATTAAACCATGGTGACACATGCCTTCAAATCATGGTGTTCTGGTGATAGAGTTTGAAGGTAATAAATTTTGTTCCCCTTCTTAATATTGTTCAATGGTTTCCTCGATGAGAAACATTATTGTCAAATTCCCTTCTCATCAATTAAGTGAAGGGAGAAGGAACCAATTTCTATTGGACATCGGGAGTTTGTCTGCCTCTTCTTCATTTTGAGTTGGATGGTCTAGAACATATAAATATTTTTTTGTTTTAATTTATACATTTTTGTGTGGCCACAATAAAATTCTAGGATCATGACCTAATTTGTTTAATTATACTCTGATTGTTGAGTTACATAATTATATACCTTCCATTGGGTCCCATTGTGTCATTTTGTGTGGAAAATAAAACATATATCCAGTCGATCGGTGTTCAAAACTTAAACTTTCTAAAAAATAGGTTAGATTGAAAAATATTTCCCATGATTTAATTGATTTGATTGATTATTGTGTTAATTTTATGAATTGGAATACCTTTTTAAATTTCCATGGAAGATTGATATGGGATCAAAAAAATTGAATTATGGTTAATTGGTAATGCTATCTAACTTGTTGTCTTGAAACTATAACTGTAATCATATTTGATATAATTATGACAATAATTGGGATCACGACCATATGGAATGTAAATGTTAAGGTAAGTGATCATTTGATAAATTGAATATAATGACTTATGATGATATGTGTTATGTTGTAATGATTATATGGATTGGCTCAGTTCTACTGTAATGATTATGAGGCTATACCAAATTATACTACAATTTTTAAAATGATTTTCCCAATTATGATATACAACATATAGTGCTTATCCTGGATATATTTAAATTCTTATAGGTCTTGAACCAGTTATGCTGTTATTCTTATACATATTTTCCCAGTTCCTTTATTCTTTATTTAATGGTCTACACCTAAGGAGGTCTATGATTATGGTAGGAATGGTTTCACGGCATGCTCAAAGAGGGTCCGTAGACTTATTTCACGTGTAGTATCAGTTCATTAATATTAATACCCTACTTATATATATATAGAATAAACTATATATATACATATATATGATTATGTATTTTTTAGACACTGTGGTGTTAACCTAATGAATTTCACTCACACCATGAATGATCTACCGTTTGGTACCAAGATAGATTCTATGGTTTTATGTTTTAATAAGGGAATGGAAACCTATTGATGATTATTACATGCTAAATGTGTTTCTTCTTGGATAAGAGACCAACATGTTGTTCATGATTGATACCCTTGATTTTTTATTTGATTTATCTTAGTAATTTTTGTGTTTAATATTCAACACACCATTTATATGAATTTAATCCTTATATTACATTTTTTGTTATTATTGAGTTATTGGTGTTGTTTTTTTTGTTAAGGAAAATTGTAAGTCAATTCTCTTGTTTCCACTATCTCTGTAACTATATTACTATTTTACACTGTATAGTTACTATGTTCTAGAGGGAATATTCTCCACACTATATTCTTTAAATGCTAATTCAGATGATTTTGGTGTATGATAAGGCAAGAATGATGTCATGTATATTACCCGAATCTTTCACCAGAGGGAGTATCTGTATTGGGACATTACAAAGTGGTATCAATAGATAAAATTTTATTTTATATTAATATAATATTAGGTAAATGTAATTGAGAGACTGGGATGTGGAATGAATTTGAAATAACCTTGTTCATGTGAGTAGATAACCCAGGTATGGGAAAAAATACGAGTGACTAAGGATTTGATTTTAGATTATTTTATTCACTTGATGCAATGTGGTGTTATTTTACCATTGGTAATTTTATTGTCATGTGATGTTATTTTCTATTGATTTTTTACTGGTTTCTCAATATGGTATGAGATGAGTATGAAGGCATCATGATCAGAACATTGGGATATATATTCACATGAATTACTATTTAAAGGGATATATTTACAACGTATAACATACTTTCCCATATGAATTGTGAAACAAAATCCCATGTTATATCTGACTAATGAAATAAATGAGAATAAATTTTTTATACCTGTTTGTTTGTTAAGAGTAATATAGTTGAACCAGGAGTTACTATTTCTCTATTATTATAACCTCTTGAGGTTCAACATGTTGTTTTCTTATGTTCTATGGACTATGTTGGTCTTTTTTGAGAAAATTACTCTACATTATCTTTGAGTTGAGCATAGAGAGGGTGGAAATCATTATCATCAAAACACATTAGAGCCATAATATCCTTCTAATATAATGAATATAATGGAAGGATATATTCAAAATATATTCCTAAGAGTCGCATGATATATGGAGATGGATAAAATTGACATTGTACCTATGATGTCTTAGTTGATGAGATAGTTCCATCTAAACCAACATCCTTTGTTCTCTTTTGAGGGAGACACCCATATAATTGTGTTATATATAGTGATAGTCTATATTATCAGCACGAACCTTGAGAAAACCACTAATAAGAGGGTAAATCATTCTAATTATATGAATCAAGGACCAAATAATCATTGGGGGGAATCTAGGAGAAATAATGGTAGCAAATAATTTATCTTAGAAGGAGTTTCAGTTGATGTTTCTTCGACACTCTTATCTAGATACATTGAGAGACAAAAAGGCTCATGAAATCATGCACTTTAAATATAGGTGTATTCTAGGGATGGAATATAAAGGATGATTTACAAACATTGATGAATTTTCTATATTATTAGCAGATTATGTGTTCAAAAGGCTGAGTCATTACTAGGGTGGAATTCACTATGAGATCTCATCACATGTGAGCACATTCCACCAGAGTAATTTTGTGAATGTGATTAATCAATATCCAATCATGGAAGGTAACCTGAAGGAGGCCCCAATTGGTGGCTAGTTAGTATCCTAAGGTTAATCTAGTATATATTCATCATGAAATAGGAAGCACCATAATGAAAATTTCCATCAGGGTAGTATTAGGAAGATAAACTGTGGAAGAATGTAGTTATATTAGGAACATGGTTCACATTAGAAATTTCAATGTGGTAGGTCTAGATATAAGTGACCGAAATTTCTCTAACCCATCATGTAGTGTCTTAATTATGACATTTTGGGTCATATTAAAATGTTTTTAGAGGCTCATGGAAGATAATAAATGATAGGGTATTAGGAAAGGCACCTGAGTTATAAAAAGACTCATCTAATCCTTAATAGGTCAGTAGCTAGTGATCCACCAGACAATCAAATATAGGTATGAGATATAGTACCCCAATGTAGGAGAAAAATCACCATTCAGATTGAACAACAAATTAGAGTCATACTAGATCCCATGTCATAGGGATAGTTATCTACATGCTATATATTATACTCTGTATAGAATTGATACATGGACATCTACTATTAGAGGTACAATTCTTAAATCATCTACCACTTATTTCATATTGATTGATATAGGACCATAACATTCCATTTCATCTTATAATCTAGAAAATATTTTGGGTTTTTGTGGGTTTTATGGATGGTAAACACCATTAGGAGTGCATTTGGAGGATATGAATCATTTGAATACATGGTCTCTAGAAATTCAAGGTTATTGTTCTGTTTGGGATCATTTTTTATTTGAAATGTCATGATTTGATCTAATTTTAGGTATATACTAGTGATTTCTATACCATGATCAAATTAACTATTATTGGAGGATCATTACATTTCTATCTCCATAATATGGAATATACATCCTATAGGGAGAGTTGGATCTTTAGGATGGTCATTCAGGATCAATTTAGTGTACTTTGGATTGTATCACTACTCAGATAGACATCCTTATTCTGGATGATAGTGTTGTACTATAAGGTGTTTTCCCCCAGAATTAACCCATTATTAGGATTTCAATATTGAAAATTTACATGGTTTTCAAACCATGTAAGAGATTTTGTGAAAAATTAGGATTTTATTGGAGTAAACCCTATTTATTTTATTCCTTATAAAAAAAAACCAATAGTTCATTATAGGTTTAATATTTAGTTGGATAATATAAAAGAAAAAAAGTCATAAGACCTCCTGGGGGGTTTCCCATTTTTTTCAATGAAGGATAATGTTACTATGTTTCTATGTGTGGATTATTTTAGATTGATCTAGATGACAGTCCTGGACTGGTATCCCCTTCTGTGTATCAATGATCTCTTGAACCACCTAATAGTTTCCCTGGTTTTATACAATATTTACTTCAGGTCAACATTACAAAAGTTGAGATTGAGATTGTCAGATGTACCCTGTACTACATTTTGGAGAAGGTATGGTTTTATGATTTTCTGCTAATTCCATTTGGTATGATTAATGCACATACAATATTCATGTCCTTGATGAATATAATATTTCACCTGTTTGTGGGTTAGTATGTATTAGTTTTTGTCTATGAAAACTTAGAATACTCCAAATCAATAGACGATCATGGAAAAAATATTTAAATCACCCTGAGTACATTTAGTGAGCAAAAGATTTATGACATGATAGGAAACTAGAACTTCATGATAGATCTTATAAACATCATAGACCATGTCTTCAAATAGGTAGTAGAGGTAGTGGAACCATAGAAGGATTCAACCACTGTATCTTGAGGGAAAATGAAGAATTTGTTTTTATTTTTATTTTTATAGCATTATAAGGTTATTAGTTGAGTTTCATCTTGGGATTCTTTCATTTAGAATAATCGATGTCTAGAATGACAATGAAGGTGGTGACGTTTGTTTGTTTAAATCTTTTGAGGGATATTTCCAAGATTTTAAGAGTATTTTGACCTCAAAACCAATCCTCAAATTTAATATACTTGGAAAGGAATATAACTTAATTTATAACACTTATAGAATTGTACTCATAGTAGATATACTTAAATAATATTGTGTGGTTGATTATACATATAGGAAACTGAGATCACATGAGAGGAATTACCCTTATCACAATCTAGAGTTACCTGTAGTAGTACATTCCCTATGATAATGGAGACACTATATAATGGATAGAGTTATGTGGTGTACATGGACCAAAATCACCTCAAGTAAATATATTCTCATTGAGACCTAAGCCGTAGATATAGGATGTGGGACAAATATTTGTAGTTTTTTTTTACTTTAATGTATCATAAAAACAAGGAAAGGGAACCATAATTTCTGATTCTCTGAGCTTGAAGATATAAAAATGGGTAGTGTGGGAGTATTTTGATGAGTGGTGTACTATAAAACTCTTTTTGGGAAAGCATCATGGTGTCCAAGATTCCCAAGGATGGGTATCCACAACTTTGACATTGTTTATACCTATAATTATTAACGGGATGAAGAACGAGAAGTTATCTAATAAAAATGACCTATCTCTAAGCGATAGTTTTTATGGTGTGGATAAACCATTTGAATGTTATCATGGTAGTAGTGATGTTCTTCTTTTCCTTGAATGAGTATGGGTTCCTTTGAGTAGGTGTGAAGAGATAATGAAATTTTCTGGCGGTGAATAATGATGTGAAAAAGATGTCACAAGATCTCCATAGAGGATAATGGTCTCTAGGAATGAGGACAACTATTGTAGGCTTCATTGTGACAAACTTCACCTATTAGTAGTTGAAGGCATAACATCAGTGGCCTGCTGGGATATTGCAACCTCAACCCATTCTGAAATTGAATTGGAATGATGCAAAAATAAACTTTGTCAATGGATTAGCCTGGAAAACACTCAAGGATGATGTTTTATTGGTGGTTATGGATTAATTCAAGATGGTATCCCACTTATTTCATATCAGGTATTCCTTTACTATATATGATCTAGTTAGTATCTATATGTAGAAGTTATTTTAACTACGTGGTGCACCACTGAGCTTTGTTTTAGAATGAGATCCTATTTTCAAATATTCGTTTTTGAATGGTCTTCTGAAGGATCTAGGATCATATGTTATTCTACGTATACCCTGTCAACATTTTAATGACGGACAGTTTGAGTAAAAAAATTTGATTTTAGAAGATATTTTGTGGGCCTCTGTCTTGGATTTTGGGTGTTCTTGGTTGCAACATTCAACAATATTGGGGTTAAATTATAGAAAAATATTCTATTCATAGATATAAATGAATCATTTGTAGGCATTGTATGGAATTACATTTCATTAAACTATTTTTTTTATTAGTGGAAGGTGAGTCAGTTCTTGTTGGACCTGGTCTCATATAGTATATTTATGAGTCGGTTCAGTCGATCAAAAATTTGTTGGTGAATGCATAGATCTGGAATAAATTTTATAATATACATTAGAGATGACCAATGGAGTTGTTCGTTGGTTATCTTGTCTTATATTTTATGTCTCCTAGGATATTGAAACACCATATCAGGAAATATGAGAAGCTAGCACATAGGATTGTCAAGACGTTTGTAATCTGGAAAGGGTCGATCTAGTGGCCTACCGTTTTCCCCTTCCATGGTGATATAACTCCATGAACAACATTTTCATGTATCACAACTTCAGAGGTATCATTCTAACCATTATCACATTATATAAATCGATGAAATTATCCTGGATGATGGTGCTTCATTTTCAGAGAATTCAGTTCCTAGTGTAGACTGTAGTGAGAAGAATCATTGGGAATGATTATACCTCTAGGGAAAGTGATGGGTAACCATAGGAGTGTAGAAGTGGAGACCTAGTAGAGGGAGTATGCTATGGTGATATAATGGTTATAATTTTTCAAATATTACCCATAATTATTCTTGTATCTACTAGGGGACAAGAAATTATATGGTGGGGAGGATGTAGGATCCCAGGTTTTTCCATGTGCATCAATTTTTATGGTTTGGGTAAACCTCCTTATTCTGGATTTTTTGTTTAAATCTCATTATATATCCTCATTAGAGGTGAGTTGATATTGTTGTAATAAATAAAGTTAGGTAGATATAAAAAATATATTATTCATGGTAGAAAATGACATGGAGCTTAGGACTACACCAAAGTAAGTTTGCGGCAAAGTGTAGTCAAATCCTATGGCCTAGAGTCCTTGGAGGGAAATTTTTGGGACACTTAAAATTATTTAATAAATTTTATTTAGTGTATTTTTTCATCATAGGACCTAACATGGTGGTTGAGTGTTGCATCGTGGAGATGGTGGATGTGTTGTAAGGGTCTTTGTGTGGGGTTTGGTTGGTTCTACCCAATCTAGTTCTATAATATCATGATAACAGGATGTGGTGAAACCCCTAACATGGAAAGTGTATGGTTGAAACATAGTGTCCTAGGATGAATCATGACCTATCCCAACCTACATATGATCTTTCCCATGAACCTATACATGTATCTTAAGATTTTTTGACTAAGGGAGTCTTTAATGTGGCCCATTGGGGGATACCATAGTGTACACTTTGTCAGGTTGTTAAATGGAATAACCCATGGGGCTATTCCATCGTCCTATGTTTTAAAATAACAACTATAAATACTACATATCAATCCAAACTCTTATGTATCCTACGTTTTCATCTAGACCCATATGTCCATGAATATATTTTTGAAGGCTCTCTGACCTCCTTTACATTATATTTACCCCTATCTTCAAGGGATCAAATCATGGTTACCTGAGCCTTCTAATCTTGGGGTTCTGGTTTGAGAGATTGATGATATGACTTTAGAATCATCATCTTATTATTATCTATCATTTTTTCCTCATGGAGAACCAATTTTTCTATATTTCACTATCATGAAATAAGGAAGGGAGAAAGAACTGATCTCTATCTTAGACATATGGGGTTTTTACAAATCATATTCATTTTGAGGTCGGTGGTCAAGAATGCATCTATATTTGTATATTTCAATTAATCCTAGTACATAAAATATTTTAGATCATATTAGAATTCTATGAATGTGACCTAATTAATTGAATAATCCTATAATTGATGAGTTATACAAGCATAGACCTTTCATTTGATCTTGTTTTTTTCCTTTTCTAATGAGACGAAAAACTGTAGCTACCTGATTAGTGTTATAGTAGTTAACATTATTAAGACATGTTTAGGTTGAACAATATCCCAAGGATGTCATGAAATTGTTTAATTTCTTATTAATATAATGACTTTTTTATAACTTGTGAAACTGGTGTGAATGCTTGATATGGGATCACATGAACTATGATTTGGTTAATAATAAATTCTAATGACCTTGGAGGTTTAAAAAAGATAAATGAAATGGGATTTGATATAATTATGATGACAATTAGAATGAAGACCTTATGAAATTTCAATGTCTAGGTAATTGTTAATCTGATAAATTGACCATAATTTCTAGTGACGACATGTGTCATGTTGTAACACTTATTGGCCTTGTCCAGGTACTGTTACAATGCTTATAAGGGCCTTTCTCATTCTTTTGTAATTATCATATGGATCTATATGGGTTTTCCATAATACATGTAGGGCTTGGTTAGACCACGATATAATACTTATTGGGATTAACTCAGTTATCCTGTAATGATTATAGGGTTTGTCCTGGTTATGCTATAACACATATTGGGCTCATTGTGGTTCACGAGCGATTTATTTTAACGACTAAAACCAGGTAGCGTTATTGTTATGGTTAGAATGGTTTTGTGGCCTTCTCAGAGAAATCCAACATTTTTCTGAAGATGAGATGGCTAACCCTGGGTTTCAACCGAGAGAATTGTGTTATGTTGGTTTATTTCATGTGTTTTATTAATTGATTTAACTTAATACCCTATTTTTTCTACATTTTTTAAATATATATATCTGGTTGGATTTTATAGACATGAGAGTGTTAACCAATTGTTGTCTACTCACACAATATATGGGATACTATATAGTACCCAAACAGCTTCCATGGATGTAATTTTGGTAAAGAGAAAGGGACCTTGTGGATGATTGGTACATGCTGGATGGATTGGATCTTGAAGATGAGTTCTACGTGGGGATTCAGATTGGGATCTAGGAGTATTTATTTGAATCTTCTCAGTAAATTATTTGTTTTAAAATCCTCACAATATTTAGATACATTTAATCAAATAATTATTGATTTTTTGGTGATTTGTTTTATTCTGTTATAGATGCATATTATTTGACTATACTGTTTTAGGTATTTTTTCCAATATGTTACTATTTTATGCTATATTTATTCCCCATTTCAGAGGGTATAGTATCCCAACTATATTCCTTATACCCTTTCCATTATTTATTAACCTCTAATATACATGTACCCAAGTCCGAGGTCACATAGACGACCCATAAAGAACACATGAGGTAATTTTAGTCAGGGGATGTTACTAAACATGTTTCATAAATATTTAACTCATGCATAAACCAAGGAAAATAAATGGGTAGTAAAAAAAATTTCATCACAGAATAACCCATTGAAATTAAATGGGGTTAATAAATATTTCATCAATTCATTATTGTATATACCAAGGAAAAGGAACATGTTTAATAAAAATAACAGCATAATAATAAAAAACCATACATAGAGAGGATATTGATCGTATCATTGGATAATATCCCTATTAAAATTTAATTAACACCCAAGGATGTAATCTAAGATAAAATATTCCTGTAAAAGATCAATTGAAATATTTATTGAATAATATAACCATTCTACTTAGAAATAACTTATTTAAAATATAGTAATTTCAAAAAAAATAAAGATTTTTTTTGAAAATAACATTGAAAGCATGTAATGGAAGATTTAATGAATTAATTTTCCATATCAGGGGAAATTTTCCTTCATACTGTGTATGTTAAAACAAATATTCGTTTTAGATTTCCTGTGAAAAGTAAAATGTTAAATATTTCAGGAAATAAACATTACTTTAATTGTTTTTAAATTATAAATCATGGGAAAAATGACTTCAAAAAATTATAGTGTAATTTTAAATACATTTGAGAAAAATTTATTAGGAAACATGGAAATGGAAGAAAAAATATTTTTGAATGAAGGGAATAAATAAAGACAATTTATCATTAAACAAATTCATCCAATCTCATGATTTACTAGTGAGAGGAAAATGAAATGAAAACTTTTATTCTCTAAAAATAATCAAAGTATAACATAATTAATTATGATATTGATTGTTAGGTCCTGAAATTTCATCCTCAAAGGCAAAATCATAAAACAATCATGATAAATAATGAGATTGTGACATAAAAACCATACCTTTAGTATGGCTTCCTTTGTACATGTTAAAAAGCCTTATATAGTAATATATATTTATTATAAATAAATAAAAGATCCATAATAATATATAATACCATATATTGTTTAATTATAACTTTTTATGACATGTTTATTAACATTTTTTTATTTCAGTCAAAATTCGTAGTAACAACTTTTTTATTTTTTATGCAAGTTTTATTTTAGTTGTTTTTTTTCTGGTGATTTGATCATGGTTCTATCATATGTAGAATCTTAATAATTATTTTAATATCTCATTAGATATATATATATATATATATATTGAAATCCATAAAAGTTTAATATATAAAAATAAATTACACTAATCATGAATATGTTAAGCTGTACATATTCATAAAAGCTATTTTAATTTTTCAATGGATGGAATAGAAGAATGGTGAATAATAATTGACATTTATATTTTTATTATTATATCATATAACTTATATATATTAATAACAATAATCTATATTACCATACAAATAAGACAAAATTGAAAAAAAATCACGTCGCTTCGTGAAACTGATTTTCCAAACAAACACACGAGCGACGTTGTCGTTTTCCAATAGAGAGAAAGGTAAGAAGGTAGATGTGATATTATAATTAAAAGATTATCATTATTTCATAAATATGATATATATATATATACAAAAATATATATTATATTCATAATTATATCCAACAATGATAGGTAGTTATGGAAAATAAACTACATCGTGTTGTGAGGAGGAAGTCCGCTGTACACCCGATCAATGATTTCATTTCCCATTTGATGGAAGATGAGATGAATATTTTTTAGGGAATTAAAATAATAACAACTATGTATATTAAATATATTTTTAATTTTTATTTCATAATATATTAAATATATTTTAATGTTAAATAACATAAATTAAATGAAAATGCATGGTCAAGAACTATAAATCTTCTTCGGACAACATCATTATTTTTGTACGTAAAAAATTTCTAGAATGGTTTTCTAGTCAAAAAATGGGTTCTAGGTCATGGGTAGGGATTGAAGGAAGGTATTTTTTTTATGTATTTTATGATCTTAATGGAAATTTATGTTTTAATAAGAAAGGATATGGGGTGTCCTTTTATAAGTGGGGGAGATGACCCATATGAAATTTCATAAAAGAATAAAGTGTAATAAAGTAATTATCATGAAACCTAATCCAAATGGATAAATATTTATATTCGGGATAGTATAAGGGATAAATATATCAATATAATTGGATTTATACACGTTTGGTCATAAATATTGGCCTTATCTTTTGGTTTAACCACATACTAAACCAGTTTTAAAAAGAACTCAAATAGTAATTTTTATACATTTTTTAATATTCATTATGAGAAGATATAAATTTAAAATTATTAAATAATATTTATTATCTTTATTATAAATGTGGAATAAATTTTATAAAATTTAATTCATATAATTTTTATAATTTATTTTAAAATAAAACATGAAAACACATTAAAAGTTGCTTTCGTATGAAATGTTTTATGTATAAAACATTTTATATAAAGGTAAAGATAAAACTGAATTTCATGACCAAAAATGGATTAAATAAAATATAATTGAAATATTTTTTACTTTAAATATTTTTAAAATAAAATCGAACTTGTAAATTCCTTATAAGAGAAGGCATATTTTAATAAAAATCAATATTTATATACTATTCATCAAGAAATTAGTCTTTTTTGAAAATTATAAAAAACAGAATCTATGATAATATTGGAATGTTTATTAAAAAAATTAAGTTTATTTTTTCAAAACATATTATAAATTTTATGATTAAATTAATCTTAAAATATGTGTATAAAATTTAACGAAAGTTATTTTTAGAAAAATACAGATATTAAGATTGCAAATTGATTTATTCTTATAGAATACGTAGAAAAAATATTAGATTAATGAATTTTTCATACTAAATATATAAAATATAAATTTCATCAAAATTACTCACCAAAAGATATTAATTTCATTTTTAATTATATAAACACATTTCATGAAAAAATAATGTTTTTTAGAAAAACCATTATTTAATATTCAAATGATTTTTTATTTTATTTTTTAATCAAATGATACCGAATGAATTTATTTTATACATGTGTAAACCATATAAATTTCAACATTTTATCATTTATAGTCATACTAACCAATCTAATGGATATGTTATTTTAATATACTATATTACGGTTCATTTTGACATTGTGTTGAGTGTATCACCAAATTTAATAGAAATTGAATTTACATAAATAGAATATAATATAAAAAAATTTGGTGTTACATTCTACCCATATTTATTCCAATGTTATTACTAAATTCACGAAGTGTTCTCTCCATGTTTGTTTTTTTTCTATCAGAGGTGTAATTTTCACATCCCCCAAATGACGTCACACACCCCTTTTGAATGAACATGCACACCGACTCTGGGCTTTGAACTCATAGAAATATTCTCTAGCCTCTAATCCTTGGATTAATTGTGGTGCAAGTCACTCTACATTTTATTCCTCAAGTATAATTATTATATTTCTGTTATTATCATCATTATTTCACATGGTTTCTCATTTAATTTATTATGTTTCCCCTCTATGATTTATAGATCCACTGTCTCCTTACATGAGCTTGATATATAACTTTCTTTGATTACGAATTCATTTACAATTTTAAGGCTCTTGGAGAATTTTTATTCCCTTTTATTTTTATTTAATTAGATTGTATTATCATTGAAATAACTCAGTGCATTGATTTTTTTATGATTTCAATGACATAATATACACTTCCTTAGTGTATTGAGGTGCGAGCTCTACCATTACGTAGGTGTTGGAGCACTGGAGTACCTTTACGTAGGGCCTAAATCACTATTATTGTGAATTTTACACTTCCATGGGAGGACTCTGACATTTAAGTATCATCATAAAGGCACATGTATAAGATTATAAAGGCCAATTTATTAACTTTTAATTAATAGTGTTTACATTTACATATACTTGCTTCACTAAATCAACATTGACAATGTTATTTGGGATGATTCATTGATTTATGTATAACCTACTCTTCACTGGGGTGCCTTTACACAACTATAATGAATTGGGGACCACCTTTACACAATTCATGACATGACCATTATGAAACCTCTTTAATAACAACATAACCATTATAAAAACTAAAAATATAAAATAGAATAATAGTTAGGATGCATGTATGTGATAAAATGAATTCAAAATTCTTAAAAACATTAGATTTTATATAAAAATGAAATTCTATACAATAAGAGATGACTATTTTTAAATTCATTTAAAACTATTAATATTAAAATTAAAACATTGAACATAAATATTATTATTTCAAAAAATTTGGATTCCTAAATTTTGGTTCAAAATTATATTTCATTGAATATTCCCCCAATGAAAATTTTAGAATTTTTTTCTACAATTTTATCAGAATCATTGTAAAAAACAACTGATCTGTTAAGGAAAAAAATCAACTATTTTTACCTAAACATTAAAATAAATACAATTTCAACAGAAAATTATAACGATTCATAATATTACAATTTATATCAAATTTTTTCATACAAATAAATAAAATATAAACTAAATGATGTGGGAAAAAATTAATAAAAAGTCCATATCATGTAATTAATTAATTATTTCTATAGAGACATGTTTGATGAAAATTATTCCTGGTTTTGGTTTAATTGGGAAAAAAGAAATGTTGGGTGGGTATGAAAATATGTGAATATGATAGATGATAATTTAAAATGGTATTTCTTATCCTTAACATGAGAACTAGTGTGTTCACTAAAAGAGGGAAAAAATAATCAAATTGAAATTAGCTCAATTGACCTACCCAGAAATCACTTATTTTTTATGAAAGTGAAATGACAAATCACTAATGTAACCCTATAGTATTCCTTCTCAATATAATATAAATCATATTTATGGAAATTATTTCCCTATTGAGGTTTCCAGCCAATGTCTCTTAGAAGAAGTCTAATTTATCTCCATATTTTTTTTCTTGCCACCATCTCTTTAATATTGTGATTTCTTTTTTGAGTTTGTTTGAACCACTCTGGGGTGTTTTTCAGTCAAACATGGGGGAGGTGTCACACCATTAACCATCATTACTATAAGACATAGTGATATAAATATTTTTCTTAATATAAGTTTTGAGACTTACTCTATCATCGAAATCTACTATTATTCACCTAGTGAAAATGTGAAGATGTCATGACCCAACCCGTTGGGACCCTTATGGTTGGTAGTAAGTTGAGCATGACACCCCAAGCCTATCTCCAATAGGAAATGGGTAAGTGAAAGGTGTCATGATTCTATATCACACACATTGTAGGCCTTAACAGAAGGTATACACATACATGCACACATCACGAAGAAAAACTATATTATTGAATGTGAAGATATAACTAATACTAGTATGTATACAAGAAACTAAATCCCATGTCAGAGTACCAGAAAGAATAATGTGATAAATAAAAACCTGTGAAAAATATTGGAGTCCAACCTACTAGTAAGGAGGGGACTGCTATCAAATGAAAATCATGGGACCCATGTCAGTCCATGTAGATCAACTATTCTCCACCCACTCTTAGTCTACCTAGAACTTCGTCATAAGGTTAGTCATTGAAATTACCTGTGTAGATAGATTCCGTGTATGGATGAGTATGCACATACCTAGTAAGACACCCTAAATTCAAAAAACATAAATCATCAAGTGAGTGATTAGATTATCATCATGAAGTAAAGTTGATTTTTTATGATATAGTATCCATAATAACACAAATATACTCAATATAGACCCCAAGACTCCAAATTAATTTCTAAAACATATTTCTAACCGAGGATTCTATTGGAGGGATCAAGGTAACACTCGTACAAGCGAACTGACTCCTCGTATATAAAAACACTAATTTGATCCATATGTGTGGTCATTCCTCAGTATAAAGAAGAACACGTTGAAACATAGAATACATTTATTCAAAAAATAATGGATCATATCAAAATAATATGGGAAAAACTATCCCTATTCTATTTAGTACATTAGGATGTAGATCGTACACCCTGTAAGTCATAGTGGGATCCCAAAAGCCACCTGAGGAAGAATATATAGTATCTCAACTCAGGTCGCCTAGAGGGATACCTAACTCTATCCTAGAAAAATAAATAAATGGGATCAATAATACTATAATCTGGCTGAGATACCTCACTATATCCTCATTGGGATTGACCAAAGGAATAGACACTATAGATACTCATTTTACTGAAGAGAATGTGGGCATTAACCTCCCTTGAGGTAGTACATGACATGTATATGGTATACTATATGTGTCTCAGCTAGACTAAGGTTTTCCATATCCTCTATATTGTTCCTATTTACTCTAGTATGATCCCATATACTCTAACTATTCCTATATACACTGGTCATGTTAGTGTAATTTGGAAATTTTGGGGTACATTGGTTGTATCTGACTACATTGGCTATTTCTTGGAACTATATGCATTCTAGTATACCTAGTTGTGTGTATATACTTGGTAATGTCTGTGCCCGGGTACATAGAGGAATACACTAGGTCACCATAATTTATTAAAATTATATGTTCATATCCCACATGATGTTTGATATTTATCTTTCCACATAAACCCTAATGCTACATGGGGGACCACACTATGTGTGTTCTTGTGAACTATACACTATGTAATTTTATTTTTTCTAGAATCATGAATTTTTCACGAATATTCAAAAAAAAACATCCTCCATAGATCCCACCATAAAAAATCAAATGAAATTTGAATTGAGGTTGATTGAAATCAAATTATTGACAGTGGAATGATTTTATCCACTTAATTTCTCCAGAATCGGCTCCTACTGAACCCCACCATCACATCACCAAATGGGGGATGAAAACCCTTAAACTGGTCTACAATCCCTATCAAATCCCCCATCACATAAAATCACACCTCAATAATTCTACCAATATTGAACGTATTCCAATTGAAATGATGTGTTTAACCAAGGACCAATTTCATAATTATCATTTTTTGGATATTTTATAACTTTTGATGAAACAATACGCCAAAGAAGAATATACAAAGAATGAGGGGAGATAATAACAATAAAAAATAATGAATGGATGGGTCCATTATTTAGGTAAGACTCAAACTATTGAAATATAATGAAACAAATGTTAAGAATAATAATGTACTAATAAGAAATAGAAATTATTAATTATAAGAAGAAATATATGCACCCAAAAAACAATTATCGATCTTCTAATTAATTTGATAGAAGGACTGATCAATTTTCATTAATGGATAAAAATATGAATTAAATTAAATGAAAAAAACCTACGATGAGTCTGACTAAATCACAAATGATCAATGATTCTAGGTCACAATTTTTGGTGATGTTCATAGAATCCTTTGATGAAGATAAACTCCTTACCACCTCGATTGTCAGCCCAATATCTCATACATTCTCGAGGCTCTCATCAATGATCCATCCAAAATACATAGGGTTATCAGATAACCATAGGGTTTTCCATAATATATATTACATAGGATAGTATAAGGCCTAGGTAATTAATATGTATTAAATTAATATATTAATTTATTCTTTTATCAATCCTCAAATGAACACTATTAAATCAAACACCTGACACACCCAAAATTTATGTTAACACTAGGAAAAGACCCCTGATCCGAATTTAATTAAGGTCTTATATTTAACATTCCGGACTCCTATCATGAGTTATCATATTATATTAGAAATAATATATGTGTGCGACATAATATATTTAATATTTTTATTATATCCTTAGTGATCCTCCTCAGCCACAAGAATCCCATGTTGACATAGCACATAAATTTGAAAATTTTCATTAAAATATTCCAATTTTTTTCAAGGAAATAATGTGTCATTATATTATCCCACATTAATATTTTTCATCCTGAAATGATTATACATAACAGAATATGTGTGGGTACTCAAATCGCATTTAGTTATCCTAAACTGATGTGATCTCCTAAAGATTCCCTTGCTACTACGGGATATGCATCAAAATAAAAAATCACCCCTGAATGATCATATTTTACCAATCCTTAATTTATATACTAGATAATCCGTGATGGTAGATTTATACTTGATAAATATCATTACCCTATCGATAACATATAATGATTCGTGCTTATACCTCCTCTGTTGTGACACAAGGAAGAAAATGAATACCAATAATTACTATGATGGTAGGGCTATATAGTATTACACCTTGACAACCCCATATAATATATGGAAATTCCAAAGGAATATAAGAGATAACTTCCCTACCTGATGAAATTTCCAAAATCCTAATTGAGGTGAAGCCATTAGGAATACATGGACTCTCTCTTCATTATCGTAAAGCCCCCATCATCATTATCTATAAGTCCTATGAGGGCTCTAGGATGTCCTCATGAAATCTTAGATTATCTTCCCCGTAATTTTTTTCTGTCACACAAAATTTGGGAAAATGAGTAATGAATCCCCAATACAAGTCTATCATAGTGGTGAAATGAAGGGTCTCCTATACAAGGTCCCGAAATGTGCCGTATAGATGGTGTAATGGTAACTGTTATTATATGGAAACTCTACCAATGGTATTTTATCCTTCCAACTACTATAATAGTCAAAATTTTAATCCTAAAGCATGTATTGTAGAACCAAAATTTCCCATTCAGTCTATAAATATATATGCGGTTCAAATTAAATTCTCAAAAACAATTGAGTCTCAAAGGCCTCCAGTAAATAAATCCATAACCATGATGTGAATCAAGTATCATGCTGTGAAATAACCATCATGGGAACTCTATGAAGATGGAAAATATTCTACACCTAAAGTAATTCCATTCTATCTCTACTTAAATCTAGCCTCAGATAGTCATGATGTGGGATGCCAAAGTGAGTAAGTATATGATCACCCAAATATCATCATGACCTCTTAGTAACCACACATGTCCTATCATGGAATCTATAAATAAACCAACCCACTTCTAATCAGTACCTAATGGTATTGATCCAAACTAGATAGATTGTAGTGCTCACCCTTCACATGCTAACATTTGAGGCATCATGAGAGAAACTCTTCTACACAACTCTTCATACTTGTCCAACAGAACTGAAACTAATGGTTCTGAAAGATCATATCCATATATGGATATATATTAAAGGGGGGATGAATGTAACTCCCTTATAACCTCTACTCATTGTGTCACTAGTACAATCGTCCATCCTCAACAAAGGATGACTTATTATCCACATTCATAAAATCCCTCAGGATCACATACAATGGATATCTTGATATACATGGTTTCACTATTCATATCTACAGTTCTAGCCTCCCTAACATGCTAGAGAAGTGGAGTGGCTACAACTATCAATTGGGGATATACTGCACCATCCCCATCCAATAAGGAAGCGGTAATTAGGCCAATAGCTCTATTGAAACTATCAACAACTATTAATAATATCTTTTGATGAGATCATATTCAACCACAACCCCTTCCATGGAGTATATTTTATATTGAATTGATAATGTTGGAGGAACTGTATCCATTACCTATGCCCCAATATAAGATCTTTCCATGAGAAGATATGCTTCAGACTGTTATGATTAAAATAGATTATAAACCTCACAATAATAAGGTAGAGTTTCAATATATTTAAGTATAAAACCACTACTGCCAGCTCTAGAATATGGACAGAATAGTTATACTAATTGGGTCTCAATATATGGGACCCATATATGATCACCACCAACCTTTTCATAAAAACAATAACATAAATTTCAGAAGAATTATAGAACACCACATAATCAACACCCTACTATGAAAGTCTCATGATGCAGGTTCTCATTAACGTCTTCCAGAACTGCTAAAACTATTTTTTTCTCTTAACCATCTACATGAAAGTATGGGCCTTTCAGTTCAAGATAGACAACAGTGATGAAATCTCATAGAAATTGATGATGAATCATAGATAGTAGCCTACCTACTTAAGGATTCTCAATAATCTAGTCATGCTCTTGGTTGGATCCCTAGATAACATTCCTGAACATTTGTTGGGTTCACTATTACGCCCCCATTTGAGATGAAATGTCCTAGGAAGTGGGACTATGAAATCTAGAACTAATACTTCCCATAAATATGGTACTATTGGAGTATGTCTAGGAAAATCCTCAATTTTCTCACATACATATCCTCTAATATCAAATACCTAAGGATGTCATTTATGATGACTACAATTATCTCTTTCAATATGGGATGAATGATATTGTTCATGAGTCTCATGAATATTGTATGGGAATTAGACATGCCAAGGGGAATCACCGTGTACTCATAGGGAATGTATAAACTTAAAAATGTTATATTCATTGTACCCATATTTCAAATTCCAAGATAGTGATATACCAATTGGAGTAAATATCTTTGAGAATAACCTTTACCCTTTAATCTAGTCAAAGATGACATCTATTCTAGAAAGTTGATACTTATTTTTGTTGGCCAACTAATTTAGGAGATGATAATTTACACATAGCATAAATCTCCCATTTACCACCTCATTGAATAAAACAGAGGCTACCCAGGGAGACATAATCAGCTTGAAAAATCCATCACTCTACATATCCTCCCACCACACCTTCAACTCACAAAGCTCTATAGGGGCTATCTGATATGCTTGTGCCAATATTGGGGATGTTAATTAGTTCATGTTTATGTAGATGAAAATATATTAGTGGGGAGAAAATACTAGGACATATTTAAGGATGTTGTACTCAAACAAAACCACTATTTTACTAAGTTAACATATTATAACTTCAATTATCTAAGGATAATACTTTTCAACTGATGATTAATCAGATATATTTTCTTATGTATAAGACCATAATTATTTTCTCAGGCTTCCTTCTTACCAAGGAACCTCATCTTATCAACAATAATTAACCACATTCTCAATTTAAAATAGGGAATATATGAATGAAATGAGAAGATAAATTCTATAACTAGAGTGAATTTATAAGACCGCATCAAATAAATTAAAATTTCCAACAAGAAGTTATCTCATCCAAGATTTAGGTTTCAATGTCGGTATAAGTTTGTGATGTTTGAATATCCTCCAGTAAGAGTTTCTAATTGAAAGGGTCAAGCCAAAGGATCCAATAGAATGTATATGTCTCGAATAAGTGATGTGGGAAAAAATAACAACTCTTGCTTAAGTCTATCTGTACTATAACTAAATTAGTGAAGACATAGATCAAATGTCAGATAAACTGTGGAACATATAGGTCATAAGCATACACTGCCTAATATTTCAATCATCTTTGACCACCAGATCCATAAGTCTAGCATGGACCACCTATGTGTGGTATTGTAAATTAATCGATACGTTGACGACCTCCTACTTACATCCCATATCATCTACCACCGTTCTCACCCAATGTAGATCCTTATTCTAGTATCTATCTTTTCTTCAGAAATCAATCTATTATCTCCTATTTGTCTACTAAAAGGGTTGGAAAAACCATTTTAGATTTCCTAGACCATTATAGGAGAAACCTCATCACTCCCTCATCCATCTAGAATAATTTGTAGAACCCTAAACTATTTACCCCTTATCTCGAGATTGTATTTGGAATTTCATAGCATTCCAAGATCATATATATTTCCATCAACCACTGGATTCCATTATCTCTACTCTATTTTTCCCACTACCTAAACCATGTTTTAGTTTTTTCACCACCAAGAAGCTCTCCATCACCAAGGCTTTCTCGAGCACCCCAACATATGTAGGAATGAAAAGAGATACTACTCCATCCTAGATATCCTTATGATGAAAAAACTAAAAGGTTTTTTCTCTAAATAATTCATCATAAACCATATCCATGGAATATTTTGAGAGTTTTGTGAACCTCGATGCATACATTTCAACAGCCATGTAGCCCTGATAAAGAAACATAAGCTTCTAGATATGAACCAATCACAACATATATGGGTAGAAATACTAAATTAAGAGAATCTTTAACTTTTTAAGCGATATGGTAACCTAATCAAGCATATAAGTAACCATAATCTTCTATCCCAATACAAATACATGGAGAAGGATCACCACTTGGACAAACACCTAATCATGAGTGGGACTAACAAGATGGAAAGTCAACCCTACAAAATCAATACTATCCTATAATCCTAGGTAATAACGACCCATGAATCATAAGAGTTCTATGTCCCAGAAACTCATGATGTGAACTAAACCTGCACACATCATCTACTGGTACTATATTAGAAGCCTAATTCTCAATGAGCATAGGTAATATTGAAAACCACATTGAGGTAACACCTCCTATAAAGGCCAATGAACAAAATTACCATAACTAGGTATATCATCATCATGATCCTACTATGGTATCCTCGTTGGCTATCATCGTGAATTAATCCTATAAAGTAATGAATTGTGATGATAATAGAGATTAATTGTGGATGTGACATTATATGTATATGAAACCACAACCCATTCCTATGTGATGAATGTACCTAAATATTTTCGACAACCAATTCCAATATGTATTATTTCAACAAGGAGGTTTTTAGAGTCTTGGTGATTGGAAATGTTGGAAACCTCACCAAAAAAGGGTTCACATTCCCAAGATCCGAACATGAGAAATTTCAATAGTGTTACCATAGTTCCCCAACCAACTTTATATCTAGAAAATTTCTAAACCTTGGACTTAAGACAACCACCTATGATTCTTCTTAGTTAAAACCTAACCAACTTTGGATCACCTGACAAGAAATAATCAAAGTGTTACACCCCAAGACCACATCTAATAGGCCAGTGGATGGGGAAAATAATTTAGTAGTCATATCAAATACATTAAAGGTTGTATCATAAGGTACTTTCACACACCCACAAATCCTGAAGCACCAATATAATGTATAAAGCGATGATACATCTAATACCATGATGCATGCATACAACTAAATCCTACATCAGAGTACAAAACCAGTACTTGAATGATGAAAGTTAAAAATAAAAGTCCAAAAAAATTATAAAATAGTCTAACCTAATAGTAAATAGAAGAATTATATGAAATTAAACTCCTTTATTTAACCACAATCCATTTTAGTAAACTATGCTCCACATGCTCCTGGTCTATCTAGGACTCCATCGCACATATTTTCACCTTTACCAGACATGACATGTGCATATAGATCCCATGGGAGGGTGAATATACACATTCCTAGTAGGACAAGAAAACATAAACCATCAACTAAGAAGTTAGTTCATTAATATAGAGGAATGTTAATCAGAATACGAGAAAATAAAAAGAATAACCCATATGTACTAAAGATTGATACCAATTCAGCATGTTAATGTCCCAACTATACAATCATTCTAGGATTTTTCAATAGGGTTCAAGGTAACACCTGTTCAGGATAACTCACTCCCCATATTTGGTAAGAATAATGAAACTCATCCAAGGGGTAGTGAATATAATGCATCACTATAAAGAAGTACACGCTAGAACATATAGGGAATCGATATACAAACATGTTATCACACCCAAGACCTATGGGGGTGGGGGTACTTAACACTTTATATAGCAGTACACTATTATGGAAAACACATACCACATACATAAATATGACATACTTAACCCAACATGGGGAATAATTATATAGATTCACACCCCAATCCACATATAGGGACAAATGACAATTTATAAGTTTAATATCTATAGGGGATCACTCATCCAATACTCAAGATGGGTTAACACTATATACCTAGATCTATATTGATCAAGGGAATAGAACCTATATAAAATCATAAAGACTAAAAATAGTGGGGAACTCAACCTTCCATGGTGTAAGCATGAAGTGTGTAAAAGGTAACACTATATCTCATGTATAGTTTTTGTATTTCTGTGTTACGCATACTTTAATCCTTTACATTGGACCGATCTATTTTATTATAGTTGTTCCCATATACTATGGTTATTCACATGTACTCTAGGTATGTTCGTGTACTCAGGCTGTGTCCTAGTACTCAAGCTATAACTATGTACTTGGTTATTCCTGTAAACCTGGAAATGTCAATGAACATGTACCTAGAGGTACCCACCATGTCTCTATAATTTAGTCCCATGATTTGTGTAAATACCAAATTTTATGTGATATTTATCTCTGTGTGTTATCTTTAGTGCCTCGGGATGTACTACATGACATGTGTTCGTCCGAACTACACACCGTATGAATTGGATTTTTCCAGAATATGAATGTTTTCATAGGTTTCTTCTAATGATAATTCCCCATTCCATCCATCCATATAAACTATCAGGTAACTAAGATCAATGGAATATGGAACATGAATAATCCCTGGTTTTAAGATTATGGATGTCTAACTACCCTAAATAAACTACCATTGAACCGCACAGTCACATCATAAAACCGCAGATGAAACCCCTCAATGTTTACTATTATCCTTGTATAATCCCCCATAAAATCTTGTCACAATTCATTTATTACATCTATCTCCAAAGTGATCTGTAATAAATGATCTATTTCAAAATCAATCAACTGCACAATGACTGGTTTCTTTGTATTGTTAAACAATTAGTCAGAAAAAACACCACTGACTAACATATGTCAAGTGAAGGGAGAAATGAATGAAAAAAGTGAGGAAGAAATGGTTTAAATTTTTTAGGATGGACACAATCCTATTATAGAAAATGTTTTTGATAGAAGAAATTATCATTTATTTTAATGAAATACCAATTAAAATTTTTTAGAAGATAAATGAACACCGGCAAAACATGGATCGACTCATAAATACGTTTTTCGGAAGATTGATTCACATTCAACCAAGTATAAAAAAATATGGACTACATACAATGAAAAAAACATCTTACCTCACGTTTTGGTCAATTTTTAATGAAAAAGGGTTCTACATCAATGTCATTTGTTAGACAACTGATCTATTTTGATGAATACAGACTCATTGGAACATAAATTTCTAACCCATGATATTGATGTTTGTCATGGTTCTCTTCCATGATCCCTCCAAAACCCATAGGGTTATTTTGATAACCCTACAGGTTAACCATAACATAGTTTATATATAGGATAACATTAGGATTATACAATTAAAATAAATAAATAAATAAATAAATAAAAATCTTATATCAATCTACGCATGACCAATCTAAATCCAAACTAGTGATGTGTATGAATATTATTTCATGCCTAGGGTAAAACAAACATTTTTGATTTAATGGTGGTATCTGATTTCAGAAATGATACTCCATTCATAAGTTATTACATTATTTCATAATAAATATATGTGTTTGATATAATATATGATGTGTTTTTATTATATACACAATATGCCTCCGTGGGCCCTGGAATCCTATGATAACTTACTCCTTAGTTTTGAAAATAATCTTTAAAAATTTACAATATTTAATAAGGAAAGATAAAAATCCATTAAAATAGAATCGTAATTCCTTGTGTGTTCTTTTAAATTCACTCCTACACTCAAAAGCACCTGAAACTAATACACTAGATAACAATATATGCATTAAAATCAAAATATATAATCATAAACCAAACATCAGAAGTAGTGAAATAAGATAATCCATTTAGAATTCAATTACAAAAATATTATTGAAAATTAACCTACTAAAGAAATAACATCAAACATGAAAATAAATAATAGGGATAACAAGGATCAATAATCATCATGATGATAAGTGTAATTTATCTATAGGTTATTGTGTTGTCTCCAAAAACATGGGATCTATCCCTAAGGTCTGATTATTAGAATAACATTGTTCCACCAGCATTCCCCTTAGAATTTACACATCCATAATTTTGGGATTCATACCTCTTTTATTCAAAATTTATAATTTTAATACAATGAATAAATCCATGGATTGGTCTACAAGGCATCACGTTTAGTATAATATTTCCTTGTGGATTAGGATTCTAGGATGTTACTTACTTCTCAGCTAATCTTTAGACATCATGGGTTCAGGTGATTCCCACAAGATCTTCTCTCACCTTTATTTATCACCACGTGGATAACATGTTATTACGTTACACTATCTAGATGGGATTGTTAATATATCACTTCTTTGTAGTTCTATAAATCTCACATGTGTACTATGTGGATTTTACATTGAATTTATAACCATAATATATTTATTCTCCCTAGATTTCTCGACTGATATTATGTATGAGATAAACTATACATGACTATTTCAATGATGAGTTTATTTGTACATAGGTTCTAGTTACTCATATGTAACATTTCACAACTCTTTTTTAATTACTTGTATATTCTTATTATTCGAATGAATGTTTATCTTAATATTAAAGATAATTCATTATTTTTAATTTTATCTAGAAAAAACCAAACATTCCATTAATTCCCACAACAATGTATGGAAAATATTTATAGATTAAACACATTACATTTTATACTTATAAATCTATTCAATATAACTATTTAATTTTTTTTGACTTATTAATGAGTTTATTTAGTCATATATAACACACTTGAGTTCCAATTTACTCTTACATAACTGGATCGACAAATTTTCTTTTTTTCCACTAGATCAATATAAACACATTCTAATGGATTTTCAATAACTAATAAATTCATAACTCATGAATAAATAAATGGAATCCTTATTTAATAATGTTAATACAATTATTTATAAGAGTTAAAAAATTATGGAATATAATTATTCTACCAATTTTATTGAATTACAACATAAAAATATGTCTAGATTTTCTGAAACACCAATAAACTAATTCCCATAAGTACCCTGAATTCAAAAAAATATTTATAATTAAACACTATATCCATATGATTTAAACACATGTTCAATGTAAATCCTATTATATAGATATTCGCCCAAAAATTCTCAAACAATATCCAATTATCTCAGTTATTATTCCTTTTGAAATTATTTATTAGGATCCTAAAGACTCAAAATTAATTAATAAATACCATTTACACATGTGATGAAATTTTATCCCCTTTATACTCAACCACTATAATTCAGTCAATTTTGTTTAAATGATAATAAATTAAAGTTAAAAAATATTGAAAAATAATATATTGATAATAAATTCATGGAGATCCTCATATTTGGACATCATTAAATGATTAATGATACTAATAAACTTAAATCACGGATGTGAATGTAAATTATTACAAAATAGTATGGTTTTAAACTTTTAATTGACAATGATTCATCACACATATCTTGGATCATATTAAAAATTAAAAAAAAATCAGAATTGATAAAAATTATCCTTACATAACTCCAAAATTTCTTTTTAAAAATAATATTAATAAATCCAAATAAATTTAAAAAAATTTTAATATTGAAAATAAAATTTAAATACTTCTGTAAAAGTCATGAATTATATATATAGATGAATTTAAATAGGAAATAATTACATGAATTATAGAAATTTCAATATTTCATTAAAATGTGATTACACCTATGTTGGATTATTTTTAAGGGATTAAATATCATGCATTGAATATTATTCAACCTCATAGCCACCCAAGGATAAAAATTCTTGAAAAAACACTTAGATTAACATTATAATTCACTACAATAATATTCATAAATTAATATCTAAACCATTATTACATATTAGGGATAGAATGTTTGCGTCGATAATATAATAGACAATGATATATTACCTTACCATAATCTACCTGAGAAAACATGAGAATAACCCTATAATTGAACAATTTTAAAAAAATATATTTTCAAAATATCTAATACAATAAGGAATCCATAGATGAAAAAAATAATTTTTTTGAAAAGGTCAAGGAAAGAAGAATATTAGGCTCAAACCATGGTTTTTTATGAGAATAGTCTAATAACAAAACCTCTATAATATTTATATAAGAGGATAATGGAAATAGAGTTGATAAATATTTTCTCTCTCTCTCTATCCATCAATCTTATAGTCTTGAATGATTGAAACATTAGGGGGTCTTTCATCTTCAATATTATTAATTAAAAACATTATTATACATTAATTACATTAATGTTCCATATGATTTTATATTACCTCTTATCTAAATAAGTTTATACAATTCCTTCTTCTTCAAGTAAATATATCAAATATAATAAATCAAAATCGGATACATATCATTTTCACCATGACCAATTAGACATTAATTATCACAGTTATTTCATAATCTGTTGAGATATATAAATAACGTAGAATTTATATAATTAGATAGCTATTTATTTCACTTTTAGTATTTCATGGAACATATAAATTTCCAAACATTAAATCAATCATTAAAAAAATGAACATAATTAAATAACATAGTGTCTTAACAAATTTAAAAAATTTAATATTGTATTGATCATAAAACCACATTAAATCTATTTAAATTTCACTAAAAATAAATTTATATAATTAAAATAAATAATTAATATATCTTTATTTGTAAAAAAAATCACATCCCATATCATTACTTTAATTTGAAACTATTGATTATATAAATTATAAAATTGATAGTTTCAAAAAATCTCTAACATATGTATTTTTATATATGGAATTGTAACTGAAATATGACTTACCCAACCAATATAGTCCAAAAAAACCATATATATATTTCAAAATATTAATTATTTTCTTTCTTAAATGTACAATATTTAATAAGTAGGATCATTTTATCATTCCAATGTAATCTCATCATATCGAAATATAAATTCGAGTCCACTAATTAAATATTAAAAACAATATTCCGATTTTATATATGAGTCTTATCCTCATAGTTTCATACATAAAAATACATGATTAATTGAAGGGTCACTACCCACCACAAGGATTAACATGAAATTTAATATGGTGATGCTCATTATCACATCCTCAAAATCACCCAATATGTACCATTGAGAACCTACTTACTCAATAATCTCATTATCTATCTACCTCGTGAGACAAAATTATAGGTTTATTATCTTGTTAACCATAATGATATAAATTTGAGATAAAAAACACAAACAATGATTTTTCAAATAAACACTCTAAAAAATTCTCATATCCACATAAACCATTTCTAAAATAATTAAAAACCAATTAGAAAAACCCAACTACAATTATAATTCAAATTAAAAACTATTTTTTAGTATTATACATACCTAAACCCTTAATAAAGGATTATTTATAAAAAAATCATTATATGTATTATCTTATATAATTTTCCATTATAATTTTATATGACCCCATTCTATTATAAAATAACACACAATCCACAATCCAAATCTATTTGTTTTTTAGAGAATCATTTTTCATTACGTTGAAAATCATACTATTTTTTATTATTTTCAAAATTGTTAAACCATTATTTTTAACAATTTTAAAAAATATAAAAATATATTTATTTGATGAAGATTTAAAATGACACAATTTAAATTCCTATTTTCATATCACATTATTTTTTTAAAAAATTATATTTTTTAATAAGGAAATTTATTTTCTATAAAACAATAAATCCAGTTATAGAAATTCACCTATGTGTTTCATCAATATCAACATTCCAATATATGATTTATAAGAAACAATAAAATATTCAACCCTCTACCATATTCTGTTTCTAAACCTTATAGTGATTTTATCCAATAATTGTGATTTCAAACCAATACCTTACTCATTGTTGGATTACTAATTTTCAATATTAAAACTAAACTAGACACTTCGGTATTAATCTTAGAAAATCTCTTTGAATATACTATTTGTCTAACATAAATTTATTTATGTCCTAAAATGTCTCCCAAAATGGAAGAGTGAAAAAAAAAACAAATTTTATAATCTAAATAACTGGAAGCATCACCCAAATTTAACACCTTAAATAAAAATGTATAATTTTATCAAAAATTTATTATGACCCATCCATACCTTGAATATAATCATAAATTAATTTTGAAAAATGTATAATTTACCCAATGAGACCCACTATCTAAATATATAAATTATAATTAAATAAATAACAACGAAATATAAAATTTAATTAATATAAAACAAGACAAATACTCAAAATTAAAATCAATTGGACCAATGGATGATGAATATGAGAAATCACAAACAAAACAAAATATGGACAAAATGAGAGATTATTTACATAAAACCCCAAATATATGACTTTAATAGACTATATAATGATATTTTGTCCCCAAAAAAGGTGTTTTCAGAAACATTAATATCAATAAACAAAAACTACCATGTAACACAAATATTCCACGTAGTTTGCATACATTGGTAGTGAGTAGAAAAACTCAGTAAGTCTTAATCAATGTTCAAAGATCCCAATTTGTCAATTCATATTAATGAGTTATTTTGAAATTGACTATGGGGTATTATAAGATAAATCCCTAGTGTAATATTTAATCCTAAAAAATTAATTATACATCCTTGGGTTATTGGAATAAACATGTCCTATAAATAAAATATAAAATCAAATAAAATTTATAAAATATAATCCACAATAAATAACACCTGTAATAAAACATTTATTTTACAAAAAATACCATTATTTGAATATAAATTTTTAAAATAAGCAAATTTTAAAAAAAATCAATACATTTCATGTATCACAATTTTCTAAACTAAAACAAACAAAAAATAGCTATCATAGGAAAAATAAAATGGATTAATTTAAAACTACACTAAATTGGTATCCAAATAAATTAATTATTAGGATCTATATTAAAAAATTGTAATATATTTATAATTAATCTATGGGATCCTTATCCTAATAAAATATTTCTATGTCCCGACCCAACATCCATATCATTTACAAAATGACAATTATATATGGGGAATTACTCTATAGGCTCCTAGAATCTAGTATATCATGGACTTATAATGGATGAGATTATTATGAAACTATGACAATATGGTCCTCTAAAAAATTATCACTACATTAATGAATGGAATGTGTATCGACCATTGATTAATGTTTTCTTCCAATATTGTTTAAGATTTATTCAACTAAATGAATAAGAACAATGGGTTAGTTTTTATCCAAATAATATGTTTATTTCTTATCTGTTTATGTATTCATAATGTTCAATAGGATGAACTTAGTCTCACAAAAAAATTGAAAAATATTATAATTTAATAATTGATATAGTAAGGTTATTAATAAATTATGATTTCACTCCTCTCAAACAATTTATTCTATAAAAACTAATATTATTATAAATCAAATCATCCCTTAATAAGAATATAGTAAAAAAATTATTCTACCCATGGTTTAATACTTTTTTGGATATCCTATCATATTTTTATGTCATTGTTTAATTATTATATCTGTATAACAGATCTATGAAATCCCACCTATAAACCGCGAATCCTAATATACTCTTTAATTTATTCACATCTTACCTTAAGTCCTAAAAAGCTGATTTTATAATCAAAATACATATAATAATAAGAGGATAGTTAATTCATTATTCTCAACCATTATGATATTATAAGAAGAATAATATCCAATCTCACTGGTAATATTATTGACCATAGCCACTAACCGAGATAAGACAAGTTAAACATTCCTTTATTCAACATTATTTCCACAATTAAAACATTACATTAAAAAATAGAATAATTATCATGAGAATAAAGTGGTTTAGTTTATTTGGATATAATCTATATAGGTAACCTGTTTCATAACGATTGTGTGCACTTCCACATAATTTCAGCATACTAGTTCTTCTTCTATACATCTCCCTTTTTAAACTCATCCTCATGCTCTATGAAATAGAATCATAATAAAGGGATGTGATAAAAAACATTGTAGATGATAATTAAAAATATCAATTTTTTATCTTTTGTGTCATAAAAATGATAAAAGAACAAATAAATTATAGATAAATATATTATTAAAAGAACATGTAACCATAAAAATAGTTCATATGGCATGATAATTGAAAAATTAATTTGATATGATTAAATTTATAAAATTTCATTAAAATTATAAGAACACATGACATAAATCAAGAACAAAGTAGAATACCATTGCTTAATATCAATGGAGTTTGGAAGTTATATAAACATAGAAATATAACATTTTTTGGCCATGAACCACCACTTATATATCATAATGGAGAAAGCAAAATATTATATTTCCTAAATAAGATGAGGCATTTCAACCTATATCACATATTGGATTGAAAAAAATACACAGTTCACCATTATATAATGAGGTATAATGCTTTACCCAATGAATTTTAGGGATATATATGGACCTCCCATTACAAAAATATTAACAATACTTATGTGCCCCATAAGAAAATATCAAATCATATCAATATTAAGTCACAATAAAAAGTATATTCAAATTATATTTTAAAATGTATTGAATTAAAAACTATATAAACTATATTAGTTGAAAAAAATTCAATCACCCAATTGTAGAACACTATAAATTTATTTAAAAGATGATACAGAAAAACATAACATCATTGAAAAAATATCACTTTTTATACAAAGATGAAAATAGAGGGAAAATAATAAAATAGAGTAACGTAGACTATTTTTAAAAGGGAAGTATAAAGTGAACAAGTATTATTACAAAATTATATTTAAAAATAGGAAATGAGAACAATTTTGTTATGTGAAAACATTGACTTGCATTAAAGATCAATTTAAGAGAAATCTATACTTATGTATATGCGAATTATTCAATTCATATCATAATATATGTAAGAGGGTTTGAAAATAGGAAATAACTTACCAAGAGAGATAAAATTGGGGATCATATATAAAAATTATTTCATTTAATATAGATAATACTTATGTTCATAGTTTAAAAGAATCTATATAACATAGAGAAATATATTTGAGTTATTTAATTCCCTTATAACTAATAGAATTTATGAATTAAAAATACATGAGATGAAGTACAAAAAATGATACTTATAATCTCATAAATTTTATTATAATTATACCACATGAAAAAATATGGGAATGGAAGCACAATTCCAGATAAAAAAATATTTATAATAAGAAGTATTTCTCAAGGAATTGAAAATTTAGACAAGTAACCCTTACCTTTTATCTTGATTTCCTTGTATGTTTTCTTTCCTTAGGTTCAATAAAAATAACTATATTAATATATTATTTCATAATATTATTCATGCCTACTACCCTTTAAAATATTGAATGATATTAGAGAGTGGTATTCATAATATGAATATATTACATGGAAAATAATGGAGTAATTTTTAGTGGCATGATGGGTTGATAGAATGAATCTTGGATTGGGTTTACTGAGCGAGAAAGAAAGTATTTCTTAAATATTATAATAAATTATATGTTAAACTTTTCATTATAAAATCATGTAAGTATAATTTTTTTAATGAAACAGATTATAACAAACAAGTGCATGAATTGGAAAGAGGATGGAGAGAATAAATGAATGATTTCTACAAAATAAATACACATGAAGGGATTTTAAATTTGGTTTAATTATAGAGTAAGGTTGTATATCATCATTATGAAATAATTATTATTGGAAATTATGGAATATGTAATCAATAATTCATAATATATATAAAATCTAAAGGATGATCAAAAAATAATTATTTTATCAAAATGAGTTGGGGAACCCTTACCTTTAAATATATCCTCATAAAGCATAAGATGAGTCGTTAGAACCACGAGAAATTATTTTGAGGGATTTATAGAGGTATATGGATGTGAGATTCAATAAAAATAACTTTTTGGTGGAGATTTATGAGATAATTAGAGGGAGTGAGATCATTTAATTTTTGTAAAAGAATGGTTTTTTTTGAAAACTATAGTAAGGTCAAGGGTAATAATTATATCACATGGGGATTATGTGAATTTAAAGTGATATTTGAATTAGGTTGGTAAATTTTAGTGATACATTTAGTTATGATATTAAAACCTAAAATATTTATAATAGAAGGTCTATTTATCAATTAATGTATTAAAATTAGTTCCAACATATATAGCATATTTTTAGAGTTATTAATCATGATAAAAATTTAACCATGTTAATTATTTTATTCCTGAAAATATAAGATAGAATATATTACAAAATATTGATGCGATAAATATTAATTTGTAATCCCTTTAATATAATTCAACCCTTAAGTATTAGAAAAATAATCTTTTAAATTGAAACATTCCATGTGTTGAAAAACTGTTTTTATAGAAAAATATAATTTTCATCATTAACTGTTTTTAGTGTTATTTTACTTTGAATACCAATTAAGTGTGTGTAAATATATTTTCAAATATTTTTAAAAATAAAATTATTTTATTTATATTATAATAGATACATCTATTTTTAAAAATAAACAATATTCATAAAAGTATCCTTCCTTGAAAAAAAATTTACAGTGGTAACTAGTTTTCACCAAAGTAACTTATCATTTATTTTTTTTAAAATAAAATGGACTATATTATTTAATTAAGACCTAATGAATTAAAATTTAAAATGTATTTATCTTTATAAAATTTCTAAAAGTGGTATAAATTAATTGTAAATGAATAAGAATAATATTTGTTAAAAAAAATTTCTTTTGAAAATATTACGAATGTTCTAAAACAATAAATATAGGTTTGTAAACTAGAATAAATATATCTAAATTTGTAATTTAATTCATAAAATTGATATTTCTATATAATATGAGTTAATAAATTTCTAAATCATTACTATAAACAAATATTTCAACCAAAGGCATAATATTTTAAAAAATAATATTTTATTATTCAACAAAAAATTTATTTTTGAGAAAAATAATAAAAATTTATCTTAAGATAATATTTAAATGAGTGATACATAAATGATTTTAATTTTTTCAATTTCATATATTAATGTTTTTATATTTCATTGTTTCATTAAATAATATAGAAAAAAACTATTTTTATAGTAATATGAATTTTTCTTATATTTCATATTATTCTTACCTTTACCTTTAAATTAAAAATTATAGAAATGTTATTCCATGATTCATAACAAAATATATTATACTCCAAAAATATATTTTTTAAGTATCGTAGATTTACTTGTTCATTTTATAATTCATAAAAATTCTATTTTCTTGGCTAATATCTAAATATATATTTATTATATTTCTATTACCACTATTTATACATTCAAATTAGACAATTGTCTTACAATGATTTATAATTGTTTGTATTTAGTGTTTTTTACGGTGAAAAAATATTAAACATTGTTTTTATTTAAGGTGGACATGTTTTTGCAAAGCTCAATTTATTACAGTCTATCCCCTTAAAAATATTTTCACTCCCGAAATTGATTCACATGTACAAAAATAATTGAGGGTAATTTTATCTCATCTATTCCTCTGGTTCCGTTGTGGGATCTTAAAACATATGAATTTACCAGAAAACATTGAATATATTCGAATAATTGTTTGTAATAACATTAAATCTTAAATCCAATATCTTTATGGTTGTTCTTCATATGAAATCCCATGATCTAGTGGGTTCAATTTTGATATTAGTAGATTTTATTGATATGGTTTGTAATTCTATGGAACCAATACATGGAAGAAATCAACGTCATGAGAGAGGTGAGGAGGGATTTCTGACAAATAAGCTACAAACTTGACATGATCGAGGATATCAGAAGGACCATTTCTTCTCGGGACCAATTTCCCTTTCTACCCAAATATCAGAACCCACTTCCATGAAGATATTTGGAAGAACTACTTTTCACCATTTTTATGTAACATATCATAGATTTATCTACATAAATCATTTATCAAATTTATCATTATTTCAATGGATTATGAATGTTTTGAACTTTTCCTATCATTTATTTGATATGATCAAGACTTACCAGCTTCCCATTTTTAAATTAATCTCAACATATTGGAGTCTTATATCTCTTCCTATAAAGAGCCTCAAATGGTTCTATATAAATTCTATAATGGAAACCATTTTTATATGAGAAATATACCGGTGGGATGTGTTGATAACAACATCCTTTTAAATTCACCGCATAAGATCTCAACATATCATGTAGTGTTTGAGTGGTCCTTTCAGACTGAACATCTATCTAAGGATGATAATAGTGTTTAATATCAACTCTATATCCAATTATTTCAAAGTAATTATCCTCAATATATAGTGAAACCATATATATCCCTTAGCTACAAATATCGTGGTACTCCGAGAAGCCTCAGAACATCACTTATTTATATCTTGTTGAGTTTTCAAGGGATAAATCATATTTTATAGAAATAGAATACATTGAATTTGAATGGTGATCGATTATCACATAAATAGAATTTGGAGATTTTTTTTGTTTTAGGGAATCCTACGATGAAAACCATGTTGATGTTTTCCAATTTTATACATGTATGGTTAATTGTTTCACATAATCTTGTACTTTACTCATCCATCCTTAATATTCTAGAAAACCAACTATTGAGATACATATTTTGTAATTTCTCTCTTCATTTTACTACATAAGAAGTTTTTTATTATTTATATATACATCTTCATACATAATTGAAGAATAAATAAATAGGAGGTATGTTTGTTAACCAAATGTTATATATTTCATTCTGGTTTTTAGGGCACACATATAGGGGATCCAAAAAATTACAGCTTCATCTTTAACAAAGTTGAACTCCAGTATATTCACTACCATTTTATATCTCTATGAAATATTTTTTTGAGAATAATTGATCTATATGGGAATATATGATTGTGTAGTCATTAGGGAAATATATAATTTATCACCTTTCCTTATGGCTTCATGATTCTTCAGTTGAAAATCCATGAGTACTGGGTCTTTCTCAATCCTCATTAATAGGGTATCATAATCATTTATACTATGATAAGAAGGCACAATATTTTCTTTCTTTGGGTGATAATATATTGACCAGTCATAATGTTTTATAAATTCCAACCATATCCATTCGATCATATTCAACACGTCATATTTGAATATATATATTTCATTCTCTAGTGATCAGTATATATATCACACTTTTCATCATAGATATAATGTTTACAAATGTTTGATGAAAATATCACTATCACCAACTCCAAATCATATCTGGGGTAATTATTCACATTAGACTTTTTTTTTAATGTGACTCACAAGTAATAAAGATATTTTTCAACATGAGGAAACAACCCAATACTTTTTTAAGAATCCCTATATATTACAAACTCTTCCCCACTATGGGGACATATATGTATATGAGTGGTGACCAACCTCTTTTTTAGTTCCTTGAAAAATTATTTACACTCCTCAGTACAAAGGAAAATTAATCCCATATGTGTTAACATGGTTATTGGATTTTATTTCGATGATATATTTACCTAAAAGTTTTTATAATACCCCGTGATCTCCTAAAAAATATGGATCTCAGTTATAGTTATTGGTCTAGTATTTTTCTTCATAAAATATATTTTTTATGGATCTACTCACATCCAATTAAAAATTATTAGTTAAACCATGAGTGATAATTTCTATAATAATAATTAAAACATTCTAAATTTGGTATAAATTTTCCGCTTTCACACGTTCTTCTAAACAGTCCTTAATTGATCTCCATTTTTTGTATTTTTCATTGAGTTTTAAGAATATATTCTATAAAGGAAGTAAAAAATAGATCATGATAGTATTCAAATAATATATATATTACATAAATGTTTTTGGTAGAAGAATTAGCCAGTATTGATGAAATCAATATAAAGTCATTATGTCTATTTCTCATTTAGAGGGGTATTTTTGAAATATCCACTATTTAAACCCTTAACTGATGACAACAAGATCAATATTTGAATTTTTAAAAGTATAAATATTCTATGAGTTTATGGAACAGGTTAAAAATATAAAAAAATTGTATTTATTCTTAATTTTAATCTTTTTAAGATCATTGTAGATAGTGAAAAGACACATTGATCCATCATTCTTCTTATAAAAGAGGACAGGTGCTCTATATAGTGAAACACTAAGGAGGATAAAACACATTTTTAAATTCACAATTAGGTACTTATTTATTTACTCTAATTAAATATATCTTATCCTATATATACAATTCGATATAAACATAGTTCTAGGTACATATTAAATTAAGAACATAACCTGATTATCTAGGGAAATAAAAGGTATTTTTTAGGAACACATCAATATATTCTTGTAAAATAGGAATTTGATCAAAACTGTGTCATTATTGTGTAATTTGAACTCGATTGACAAAAATTTCAAGTATAAGTACTCAAAATATAGAATATTACTCCAAGGGGAGATAATCATTATGTTGTCACATGAAAACATGATGATATATAATATAAAATTATATCTAATTATCAAAAAAATTGATATGAAATCTGTGTAGGAATAAAAAATCTATATTTACTATTTAGTAAAATTAAACCAAGTGGGATGAATTCGTTATTTAGGATGTATCTTCCTAAAAATTCTTATCGGAGAGGATTGATATAAATTAGACTTTATCGTCGTTACTGTAGTTGTTTTCACAGATAGTTCATTGTACAATGATTGAGGTTATCATTCAATATTCATAGTAGACTTGTGTGATATAAAAGGAAGAAAATAAATAGAATTAAATAATGAATTAATAGATATAAAATAATGGATAAGTTAACTATATATAATTTTATTATCATGATCCACCTTAGTCATAGTGATTGAATATTCTCTCCCTTGTTCCCTATTTTTGGGTGGTTTGGGAATTGATTCACATAATACTGGAACTCCATTCAGTTTGATTAATTTACTAGTGGAAAGAGAATTAGTGGGATTTTATTTTCTTTTCTTGGAATTTTTTTCATCCATTCAACATTCATGACCTTGATGGATAACTCAACCACATTGGAAACATTTTCTTGTTCCACATAGAATTTTTCTCATGTGTTTCATTCCACATTTTTAGAATGTATGAAGTTGAATATTCATTAATTATTATTAATTTTCACTTGGGTTCCTATTAAATTATATCTTATATTTATTTTCTCGGGATTAATTTCATTATCCAACTTCTGTCTCTAACATAAGTGATCATCAGACAATGTACCAATATCTTCCAATGACTCTTATATCATGTTCCCATCAAAGAATTTGTTAAAGGCAACTAAAGAATCATTTTATATTACTAAAGGATTATGTAACTAAGATAGAGGCATACCTTAGTTATCTTGTGACGATGAATTCATAATATATAATGGAATATTCATTATTTCTTTTCTACTCCCTGAATACTATATGAATCATTAATAAAATATATTAGTAAAATAATTTGTGAGTTACACATTCTGGAACTCTTCCAATACTGTAGAATCTACTTCCTCCCTCATTAAGAAATTCATAACTATATTCAACTATTGGTTGGCCTCACCATTCACATTTTAAAAAAGAAAAACAACCTTCTTGGTTTTCAAAAATTAGAGAAAGAGAAACATGTTTTTCATCACAAAGTTATAATTAATAGAAATAAGTGGATTAGAAATTACACTAAAAGAGGGTATACATTTCATCATAAAACACTCAATAGAAATCATCCCCCTCCTTGGTGTATTTGGAAGATCAATATGATATTTGTTCTTATTATTAGCTCATGAGAGATTCGTGATAATTTAAACATGGTGTTTTTCTTCATCCCCCATTATATTAATCATTTCATTGGGGAATTTGTCACATTATTCCCCACATCCATTGTTAATTTAGTTCAATTTGATTCCAAATATCTCTAAATATAGAAGGGGATAACATGGGAGATGAGGAGTTCACACCCCAAAGGGATAATCGTAATCAATATAATAAAATGGATTCCAACATAAAAACTTTCACCCTTTTATATCATCATATTATCTTTTAATTCATTTATTTCAACCAACATTAATCATAGGTTACATTGTGTTAGGATATCTTATACTTCTCATCCTCATACCTAAAATAATCCTTCAAATTAATTGTTTATAATTGTTTATATTGAAAATATGATCAAATAAATAATATTCAATGGGAGTTTTAATCTAGGTGTTCAATTAGGAATCATTTTTTAGAAACTAGTTGAAAATTATGATAATACTCAATGTTGCCTTTTTAGGCTTAGTACCCCTATATAAATCTATGAAAGATACTATAACTAATTATAGTATCTAAAAAAGGATTTATTACTTGGAGAACCCCATAGATATGAGTTTAACAATATTTCTAATTATTATTCTGAATCTAGACTCACCTCAAAGGCTTTAACTAAGGTAATATAAATCTAATACCAAAGGTAAATAACTAATCATAAAAAATAATTGAAAGTTTCTCTAATATGAACTAAGGTGACCCAAAATAAACAATCCATTATTCTATATAATTTTTATAAATAAAAAATTACACTACATAATTAAGTCAACATCCTTAGAATCAATATTTATAGTATCTAGGTAGATCAACTACACAATGAACATATTTTACAATTCTTGTGAATTTTTCCTCATAAATTCACTATTCTAGTTGTCCTTCTAAACATCACTCAAGTAAAACTTATCCTAATTCAATGTGAAATATAACAATGTGAATGGAATAATTTTAAACACCAATTAAGCAAGAAATAAATACATAAAAATTTTACCTAGGGTGAGATCATAAGCATATGAGAAAACAAAAAATTAGATAAATATATAATATAATGAACATGTAACTGTAAAACAATTTCATATATCATGACTAGAGAATAAAAAATACCATATGATTAAACATATAGCATGGTTTAAAGGATGATAAAACATGATAATTAAATTATTATATTAGGAGAATAAGTTTCCATTATGTTAATATTCTATATCTGGGATCACCACCTACTTCCCATTATGGATCATGCATCACAACATATCTCCCATAGAAGACCAAGTATCATAACTTATTTACCATATCCGATTAGATATCACAACTTATTTTCTATATATTATTTCAAAAGACTACCCGTTTTACCATTATCTCTTGAGATTCAAATCATTACCCAATGCATTAGAAGGCTATATAAGGCCAAACTATTGCTTAATTATTTCCTATACACATGTGTACCATAATGAAACATCAAATCATCACATCACTGAAACACGATAATTATAATGGGAATCCCATTACATTTAAAAAGGTATAAAGTATATAAGCTCATAAAATAGAAACATTTATACTAAATTAAATCATATTAATCACTTAATTCATAAAATTATTCAGAGGTTTATTTAAATTACATAGCATTATAGAAACCTGATACCTTTTTAGAAAAATAGGAAAATTTAATCCAATTTATATAGTTATTAACAAATATTGTTTTTAAAATAAAATTAATAATATAAAATTAATAGTTAAATAATTATTTTTTAAAATAATAAAGCAGAGCAATGACTGTAAGTGAAAACATGGACATGAAATATGAATCCATTTAAGATAAATCAACAGATATGTGGAATGAAATTATTCAAAAAATATTATAATTTCATGGAATTAATAACTTATTTTAGAAGATATATAAAAGTTGAAATCATATATAAAAAGGATTTCACTGACTATTGGAAAAATTTAAGGTCTATGTATAAAATAAACTACAAAAATCAATGAAATATATTTTTGTTACCAAAATCCACTACAACTCAATGAATTTTTAAATAAAAATAATATAAGAGGGTTTTCAAGAAATGATCCCTAAAATATAACTAAATAATTTATTATCCTATACTAGATTAATAGCATAAATAATAAAAAATTCCAAAGATAACAAGGTGTATAATTAGATTCATTTCTTAAGGAATTGACAATTGAGATAGGTAACATTTACCTTTTATCTTGTATCCATCAAACATTATCTATCATCATATACAATTAAAATATCTATCTTAATTAATTATTATATAAAAGTATTCATTCTTATTAACCATTACAATATTTAATGATATTAGTGTTGGATATTATCAAAATAAAAATATGTCATGGAAATTCAATGAGAGCTTTTTGTAGCAAGATGAATACACAAAATAGACAATCAATTGATTCAATTTGTATACAAAGTTAGTATATCATTAATATGGATCAAATGGGATTGTAAAGGTTAAATTATTAACAAATTTAGGAATAAAAATTTGGACTCTAATGTTATAATAAAAGATGAAGTGCCAAAATTTGAATGTGTTGGGAGAGAATAACTAAGTGATTTCATAAGCATGATAGCTTTAAAAAAAATGTTTATGAAATGTGTTTAAATAGATGGATGATTATTATCTCATTTCAAGAGGATACCTTAGATATCAAATGATTTATTATGAAAAAATTAAATTGTAATAAATTTAAAATCAATGGTATTGTCATAAAATAAATACTTGAATCAAAATGAGAAAGAGGTGAGAAATTACCCTGTAACGTTTCTTCGTAAAGATTGGGAGGACTCCATAGAACATTAGGAACTATGTGGGATGTATTTATAGTGTAAGTGGGAATTGAAATTGTTTTATTTATAATCTATGTGTCAAATTGAAGTTATTATATTTTATCCATATTTGATTTCTCATTTTAACACTTATTAATCATGATTAAAATTTGGCCATGGTGATTAATTTACTTCTAAAAATATAATTTTACCTTATTACAAAAAACTTATGTGATAAATAAAAAATTGGGATTCATTTAATCTAATTCAATTTTGAAATATCAGAAAATTGATTTCAAAATTGAGATATTTAATGTGTTGAAAAACTATTTCAATAAAAATTGTCTTTCAAATCCTTAAGTGTACTCAATATTATTTAATATTGATTAAAAATTAAATGAACGTTAATATATTTATATATATTTTATAATACCTTTAGAAAATATATTTCAAAAGAGATTTATTCATATACCTTATATTTAAGAAAATTTTCATTAATTGAAAAATAAACATTTTATCAGGATGACGATTATTTATGAATACAAATTATTCTTTAGGATTAATAAATAAAATGGTCTTTATTATTTAATTTAGACATACAAATTACAAATTTTAAATAGTTTTAATTTGATTCAATTTATAAAAGTGATAAAAATATTTTTTAAATAATTAATATATAATGTAGTTATAATAATTTCTTGAGAAAAATATTAATTAACTTTTAAAACATGATATATAGCTTTGTAAACTATAATTTATATTTTTAAATTCATAAAATAACTCAAAAGTGATTTTTTTCTAGAAAATATTTTTATAAATTTCAAAATCATTCTTATAAAAAAATAATTCCATAAAATTATTAGAATTTCTAAAAACAGTATATTTCATTATTCAACAAAAAAATAATGTTTTTAAAGAAATATAAAAAATTCATCATAAGCTAATATTTAATTGATAAATGAAAAAATAGAGTTAATTTTTTCAAATTTACAACCAAATAATTATTGTCTTTATTTATAATTAATAATGATATTGGAAAACATTTTTATAGGAAAATAAATTTCAGTATTTTATATACACTTATTTCTATTTCTTATAAATTACTTATTAAACAAGTGTTAATCAGTTATTTATAAAAATATATATTATACTTGAAGGAATATTTTATTACATTAATAGTATTACTATTTGAGTTGATATTAAATGATAATGTAACACCCCGACCCTAGATACCCAGATTCAGTGCATTATTACATAACACTGTCATGATCACAAGAAAGATGAAGTCTCAAAAGACGGATTAGTTTAGTAGCCTTGTAAACACTAGATATATTCATAAAGATTACATTACATCAATAAGTGAAAAACTACAACAATATATTTTCTTCATATCCGCTCATACTATCCCTGCAGGTCATTTATAAAATAATTCTTCACATCCTGGGAAAATAAAACATTGAAAGGGGTGAGCTCAGATGATCAGTAAGGATAACAATATAACGGAAACATTCATAAATAAACATAAAAATTTAAGGCAATGTATAACTAAAACAAAAGCCTTTTAAACTTGAACTTCAGCATAATATGGCATGGAAAAAATGAAATAATTCCATTTACCTATTCACATGGATATTCTACAAGTCGAATAATCTCATTAAAATATTAATAACCACTTTCATAATGACATAATACATAATGCCAGACTATCATAACCACGTAGCCAAGGCCTCGTGCCAAGACTACAAATCAGATTTTATCAAGGCCTTGTGCCAAGACACTAGTTTGTCTCATGAGACCTACCGATGAATCGAGGAGCTATAGCGGGCTCCACCCGTCACTTAGTAATTCCAATGCATTCCTCATATGAAATTTTTTAAACATAACATAAACATTCGGTTTACACCTAGTATACGAAATGTCAATACTTTATCCACAAACCATGAATGGTATAAAAATAGCACATCCACAGTCATACATAACTCATTCGATACAATAAGGATGATTTTATTGTATTATATAAACCTCAATCGAGAATGATGAAGGATATTGACATATATGAAAATAATCATCAAAACAATTAGAGTGAAATATCCCCCTTTTTTGTGAAATCATTTAAAAGTCACACTATTTATCAAGAATCCATTTAAAATATATTTTAGAATCAAAGTGACCCATACCAGTTTGAAACTTTTAAAAGGAGTTTTAATTTTAAAACATTAATGTTCATATAAATAAATCCTTAAAACCAATTTTAAAACATGGACATTAATGAGAAAGATTTAGAAGAATAAGTCTTTAAAACATTTAAAAATGGTATTTTAGTTAGAGTTTCTAAACAAAAGAGAGACACTTGAATACAAATAAATGTGGAAATAAAAACTTTTTAATATCATGAGAACAATGGGAATCATGATATACTATGTCAAATTACATTATATACACCACATAAAAGTGATTTGGTGTATAACAACAAAGACGTCCCAATGGAATGTAAATTGAGATGAAATATCTCAAAACGACTGTATCCTTAGGTTAAGGATAAATCAACAACATAATGATTAGTGAAAAATATAAATACACTCAATATGATTGGATATTCAGTGTAAAACAATCAAATGACATTCACACATTTTCTTGTAAAAACAACACCAATGAATTGGATGTTTAACTCAACAAATCGAGATTGAGTAAAAATTACTCTTATCAAGTTCATACTGATGACCTGATAATTTATCAGTGGAGTGATTATGTGTGTCAAAAGTATATCCACAGAAAGGGGAGTGGAATTTATGAAATAATTAAATGAATAGTGATTCTACACATAATCTTGGAGTAAAATAATCAATGAAGTATGCATAAATCCGAAGGAGTGGAAATTGAAATATCAAATTCCCTTATCAATTTGGTAACTTACAAAACATACACCCATGAAAGAAGGATCATACAATGATGATGTAAATATACATAATTTAAAGTATATTACACGATGAATACAATCATGGGCAGTACACAAACCACATGCAATAAATAAATGGTGAATAATGGAAATCTCACAGAATTAAAAGTGAGCTATGAAACCCCTTACTTTGTACTTTTTTCCTTGGTAGACAGTAGGTTAAACTATTGTATATTGGTGAAATAATTGTTATTTAATTATACAATAATCATTTACATTAATATGATATCATATATGATATTTTAACATTGATTTGTTAACAATATCTTAGTATTATCGTCATTTTGCGTGTTAACTGAATCGTTTCCCTATATATTCATTGTTATGTAAGCCGTTTTTGTTATGGATAGGTTGTATCTTATTAATATCCAGAATTATATCAAGTACTTAAACATTTTTTTTCATAAAATTTGAATTATACTTTAATGGATATGAGGGAGAATGAATCTCATCGCGTTAATGGAGACGGTAGTCCGTACGCACGCACGAGCGACAATATCATTCTTTTGATGTTAAAATAATATATAATTTCATGATATATCATATAGAAAGAATAATTATCATGTTATATTTATTATTTAAATGAATTACACATCTTTATTATACCGATCCAAATAATAATTTATTGAATGACAATTACACCACGACATGGAGACGGTAAGCCGTACGTACGCACGTATAGTGACATGCCATTTGAAGGATGGATAGAATACTGAATATGGTTGTACCATATTTATAATAACATCACAGTATATAGAAGATACTGGAGTTATTATTTTAGAATATAAATAACAATGAAAGAAGAAGTTGAAGAAGAAAGGAACTTGAAAGAGGGTGGTGAAAACATTACCTCTTCTTCGGGTTCTATCTTTTGATTTGATCAAAAGGGCTCCCTAGGTTGGCTTTCTGATCAAACTAAGGACTCTAGGTTGTAGTGAGGGAAGTTGAGAGAGTATTTTGTCAGGGTTTGGCCGATCCAAAAGGCTTTTAATGTGTAAATTAGTGAGAAGGGGGAGTGCCCTTTTATAAGAGGTGTGAGGAGCACCATTGGAAAAGCTAAAAATATTATTTTATAATAAATTCATATTAGGTTTATAATTGATTCAAAGTATATTATTTAAAATTTAAGGTGGGGAGGGGTCGAAAACCACTCAACCAATATAATTTAGACAGGTTTCAGTCATTATATTAACCTTATCTTTAAGTATTATCTCTTAGTTAATTAGTTTTTCTTTTACAATGTCTCTTTGCATTTTTATATATTATGGTTAATAAACTTACTATATACATCCAAGATACCCCCAAGTGGTCCATTAATGATAAGAATATCATGATATAAGTCTATTGGATGAACCTTAGATTTTTAGGAATTGAATATAAATTAATAATATAATATTTGTTTTAAAAACTCTTTTATGTCAATTTTGACACTATTGGGTGTTTTGCTTTTGATAAATTCAAAAAATCATTATTACTTCGAACAGAATTTAAATAATGAATCCTAATTTGTAATATTAACCTAGAAAATTATTGGAAGTCATAAAAAGTCTCAAATTACATTTATTTTTATATTTATAATATCAATTATTTTAATATTTCATTAATTAGGTAATTATTGCATCACCATTGTGTCATAAATAAATTAAATTATATAATTTCTAAAAATTATAAATAAAATACCATTATGTATGAAATATTTTTATCTTTCTAATGAATATTTACAATTTAATTTATCTTATGTATAACCCTATATTAAAAATGACTTAGTAAAAAAACTTTGATTTCAACTCTTTTTACTCTTCTTTGAATTAAATAATAATAAATGTCCTAATCTAATACAAGTTGACCTAAATGATAATATTTTACTCCTAAGGTTGTTCTGGGTCGAGATAAATTTTTTCAATAGAAATAGGACATGTGTTTGGGTAATATTAATATCATTTTTACCCTTAATTACCCTATTTACTTTTAACCGTGGTAAATAAAAGTAAAAAGTTACTATTCACAAAAATTATTTTCATCACTTTGAACCACATTTTACTCCTTGATATTAACTGCATCTCCTATATTTTCGAAATTTAACTCACAGAAGTGGTATAATTATGTTTTATGAAAAATTCAGATTTTTAACTACCACTTAGTGGTTTCACTATTCATCAAAAAAATGAATGTTTCTAGAAAAATACAAAACATTAGGCCTAAGATATATTTGATATTATGAATTCAAAAATTATGTCTATTTTACCAAATTCAATACATATCAGTTGCATTAATTAATTTAAAAATTAATTCCCGTCGTCAAAACAAATAGCATGTTTTTAAAAGATAATAACTATCAAAAGATTGACACTTGTTTATGTCTGGTTTAAATGTGAAATTACATCCAATGACCAAAATTGTATTAAATGGTAAAAATATATTCTAAATATACTTTAAAAACACTAAAATAAATAATTTATCACTATTAATTATTTCGATTAAAAAATTTGTTTTTAATTAAAATTTAGTAATTTTCACTATTCATCAAAATATGAACGTTATCCGAAAAGTACCAAAATTTCACCGTAAGCTAAATTCGATATTAAGAATCCAAAAATGAAGTCCATTTCGAATGATAAAATTTATAAAATTTCAAAAAGTAGGTATTAGTATTCATAACGACTAGTTTGATTGGTTGTGGTGTGTTAGAATCTCGAAGTTGCGTACAGTGCACGTCATTGCATTAATCAAAGGGAAATGTACCATGGAAGAGTGGGGTGTTACATTCTCCCCTCCTTCAATAAATTGCATCCTCACATTTTTTTAAAAAATTGGGCTTGAGAATATAATGGAAAGTCCCACATCGGAAAAAGAGTCAATAAAACTATCACTTTAAAAGAATGGAATTGAGGTATAAAGGACACCCAAGATAACCCATACTAGGATTTCATATAGGAAAACATGGATATGGACGATAAAAAAAGTGTTAAGTTCGGATGGAGAGGGATAGAAAACATGATCCGGAGAAAGTTAAGAATAAGAAAATCACGAACTTGTCTTGGGACAAACTGTCATTAGTCTCCCAGTAGGAAAAGTAAACGGAAAACATTTTTTTGTTTTAAGTTACATTTATAAGGACGAGTGATTGATTTATGATATTGACTTAAAACATAAAAATATATACATACTTTTTACGTAGAGTTTCATTCTTTAATAAATTTTTACCACTAACTCATTTTTTCGAACAATGAGTATTCAAGAAGAATTGGTCACAATGGAAGAGCTAGACTATACTTATATAGAAATACATGATCCACGTAGGATAAACTATATATTTTAATTGTCTTTAGAGATTAATCAAAAACAAAATGGTTAGTATAATGTGTTATGATCCCCCAAATGGATATTCCATTGGAGAAAAAAAACACTAATCTTAATTTCTAAAATTAAAACATCAATACCCCAAAGTTAAATAAATAACATTCAATAATAAATTGTCCTTATAATCCTTCAATATAATCCAAACTAATATTGAAACCCAAAACTTATAAGAATGTAGTCATCCACGTTTAATTGTATCTCCAAATGACATTAATTACTCTTAAATTCACATACTTAAAAGTAATTAACCGAATTATTTCCATAAATAACCCAAATCACTATAAATCCATAATAAAAACATAGATAAAAATCCACCATTATTCCCCAAATGAAATCCCATACTATTCTATTTTCCTTGGGAATATAGTGTTCACCACAAAGCGAACAACTTCCAAAATAACATTTATCACTTAATCACCAAATCATTTTCCTATACTAAGGGTATTCATTTGATAAGACATAAGATCCCAAATCAAATTATTATTAATCAATAAAATCATTTAACTAAAAATAATAGTCACACTACCCAGGGACTTCACGTAGTCCAGTGGTAGGTGATAAATCCCAATCACACATTGGATGTGTGTTCGATTCCCACAGATTTGTCCGACGCGATGGGTTGTCACACGGTCTGCGTGTTTTCCTTTTTCAAAAAAAATATTTTATAACATTACCAAAATGAGAGAAATTCCACAAAATAACCATATCATAATTTAACCACAAATCTTATCTCATACCTTGAATTTTCATCCCAAATTATAATAACTTATAATTGCCTCAAACCCAATGATAACATAAAACCAAATGGTTATTTATAACTATATCCACAAGAGAAAATATAATTCTTCCTCAAATATCATTCTCACATGGAAAACTGAAGGGTTGAAAATACAGGGAAAAATTATTCCAAAGTAAACCCATCAACAAGGAGCACTAATACTTTTTAAAAATTTCTCCAACCATTTATTCCCACATAGCTTCTTCTTTGACCAAGAAAATATCCTATAGAATAGGGCATTCACTTGGGTAATGGCTAGGTCCCATACATTTACGACAAATGACTGTAAATGGATTCTTGGGACCATTTTTATCTTCATCTATAGTACTCTTCATTTTTCTTCAGAAATTATTCACTTTTTGTTCTTCCTTCCCGCACGTAAATCATTTATTTGTCCCATTGAGACACTTTCCTGGGTGTTCTCTTCCACATTTCCTGCATGATGGAAATTAGGGATTTCTTTCTCCATGGTCTCCACTGCTGGAGCTCATATCATTCATCACCTTTCTATTCTTTGTTGAGTTCGGGAATTGGTTAATATATATATTATTGATCATATTTTTGGATAATTGATTTTCCATAAAGACGATATCTTTTACGCCTATGAACATTCCATTTTGTTGCTCATTTCCACCACCATTCCCACCTTGTACATCATTCTCAAAGTCACTATGACTTCCTTGGAATCCAGACATTGACTAAAACAAGAAAGCAGTGTGTGAGTAATAGTAGTTATAAAATCATTTAGAGATTAACATGTCACCATATTCTCAATTTGAAACACAGTAGGATTAACCATGGTCATTTACTCTCATCTTATATATATAATAATTCAAATCAATTTGTAAAGAAAATGTAAATTATCCTGAGCATATCCCCCGGGGGTGTCGTAACCAAGAGTGCAGCAAGGCCCATTGTTGTGCACCAGTTCTCGTTCGAGTCGAGCTCAAAGCGGTGTTTTCGGGTTTTACCCCTAGGAACAACTGTTCCAGAGCTGCCTCTACCTGCTCGTATCCAGAAAGGGATGTATTGCACGGAAAACTCAAAAAATCTCTACAATACTCAAATTCTAGGAAGTTCTTCCTTACTAATCCTCAATGTTCATCTTAGGTATACATGCTCTAATAAGATTTTATCTAAATCTAGCTTCCAAGGTTTGTACTAAACTTCCTATGATACCAACTGTAACGCCCCGACTGTAGATACCCAGAGTCGGTGAATTATTACATAACATTGGCATGATAAAAAAAAAGATCAAGTCTCGAAAGACCGATTAGTTTAGTATCCTTGGAAACAGAAGATATATTCATAAAGTTTCCATTACATCAATAAGTGAAAAACTACAACAACATATTTTCTTCATATCCCCTCATACTATCCCTACAGGTCATCCATAAAATACTTCTCCACGTCTGGGGATAAATAAAACATTGAAAGGGGTGAGCTCAAATTCTCAGTAAGGATAACAATATAGCGAAAACATTCATAAGTAAACATAAAAATTTAAGGCAATGTATAACTAAAACAAAATCCTTTTAAACATGAACTTCAGCATAATATGGAAAGGATAAAATGAAATAATTCCATTTACTTATTCACATGGATATTCTACTAGTATAATGAGCACATGAAAATATTAATAACCACTTTCACAATGTCGGAATGCATAATGCCAGACTATCATAACAACGTAGCCAAGGCCTTGCGCCAAGACTACAAATAAGATTTCGTCAAGGCCTTGTTCCATGACACTAGTTTTTCTCATGAGACCTACTGATTTATTGAGGAGCTATAGAGGGCTCCACCCGTCACTTACTAAAGCCAATGCATTCCTCATATGAAAAGTTTTAAATATAACATAAACATTCGTATTACAACTAGCATACGAAATTTCAATACTTTATCCACAAACCATGAATGGTATAAAAATAGCACATCCATAGTCAAACATAACTCATTCAATACAATATGGAAGATTGTATTGTATCATATTATCCTCAATCGAGAATGATGACAGATATTTATGTAGATGAAAATAATCATCAATACAATTAGAGTGAAATATCCCCCTTTTTCTTGAAATCATTTAAAAGACACAGTATTTGTCAAGAATCCATTTAAAATAGATTTTAGAATCAAAGTGTCCCATACTACATTGAAACATTTAAAAGGAGTTTTAATTTTAAAACATTATTTTCCATATAAATAAACCTTAAAACCATTTTTAAAACATGGACATAAATGAGAAAGATTTAGAAGAATAAGTATTTAAAACATTTAAAAATGGTATTTTAGTTATAGTTTCTAACCAAAAGAGAGACACTTGAATACAAATTATTGAGGTAATAAAACTTTTAAATATCATGAGAATAAAGGTACTCATGATATAATGTGTCAAAGTACATTATATACACCACATAAAAGTGATTTGTTGTATAACAACAAAGAAGTCCCAATGGAATGTCAATTGAGATGAAATCACTCATAAAGACCGTATCCTTAGGTTAAGGATAAATAAACGACATAATTATGAGTGAAAAATATAAATACACTCAATATGATTGGATATTCAGTGTAAAACAATAAAAGTACATTCACACATATTCCTGTAAAAACAACACCAATGAATTGGATGTTTAACTCAAAAATCGAGATTGAGTTGAAATTACTCTTATCAAGTACATACTAATGACCTGATAATTTATCAATGGAGTGATTACATGAATAAAAAGTATATCCACAGAAAGGGGAGTGGAATTTATGACATAATCAAATGAATAGTGATTCTACACATAATCATGGATTAAAATAATCAATGAAGTATTCATAAAGCCAAATGAGTGGAAATTGAAATATCAAATTCCCTTATCAGTTTGGTAACTTACGAAACATACACCCATGAAAGAGGGATCATACAATGATGATGTAAATATCCATAAATTAAAGTATATTACACAATGAATACAATCATGGGCAGTACACAAACCACCTACAATAAAGAAGTGGTGAGTACTGGAAATCTCACGGAATTAAAAGTGAGGTAAGAAACCGCTTACTTTATACTTTTTCCTTGGTCGACGGTAGGTTAACCTCCGGTATAATGGTGAACTAATTTTTGTTGAATTATAAAAGAATAAATTTAAATTAATATGATATCATATATGATCTTTTAACATTGATTTGTTAATAATATCTTAGTATTATCGTCATTTCAGGTGTTAACATACTCATTTTCCTTTATATTATTTGTTATGTAAGACGTGTTTGTTATGGATAGGTTTTATCTTATTCATATCAAGAATTATATCAAGTTTATAAACATTATTTTTAATCATAAAATGAGAATTATACTTGAACGGATACGAGGGAGAATGAATCTCATCATGTTCGTGGAGACGGTAGTCCGTACGTACGCACGAGCGACAATATCATTCTTTTGATGTTAAAATAACATATAATTCGATGGTATATCATACAGAAAGAATAATTATCATGTTATATTTATTATTTACATGAATTAAACATCATTATTATACCCATCCAAATAATAATTTATTGAATGACAATTACACCATGACGTGGAGACGGTAAACCGTACGTACACATGTATGGTGACATGCTATTCAAAAGATGGATAGAATACTGAATATGGTTGTACCGTATTTATAATAACATCATAGTATATATAAGATAGTGGATTTATTATTTTAGAATAGAAATAACAATGTAAGAGGAAGTTGAAGAAGAATGGTACTTGAAAGAGGGTGGTGAAAACATTACCTTTACTTCGGGTTCTTCCTTTTGATTTGATCAAAAGGGCTCCATAGGTTGGATTTATGATCAAAATAAGGCCTCTAGGTTGTAGTGAGGGAAGTTGAGAGAGTATTTGGTCAGGTTTTTGAGGAGGAAAAAGGCTTTTAATGTGTGAATTAGTGAGAAGGGTGGGTGCCGTTTTATAAGAGGGGTGAGGGGCATCTTTGGAAAAGCAAAAAATATCATTTTATAATAAATTTATATTAGGTTTATAATGGCTAAAAAGTGGATTATTTGAAGGTTATGCTGGGGATGGGTCGAAAACCACTCAACCAATAGAATTTAGACAGGTTTGAGTTATTATATTAACCATATCTTTAAGTATTATCTCTTAGTTAATTAGTTTCACTTTTTTAATGTCTCTTTGCATTTTTATATTATATGGTTAATAAACTTACTATATAAATACAAGAGACCCCCAAGTGGTCCATTAATGATACACCTATCATGATATAAGTATCTTGGACTATCCATAGATTTTTAGGAATTGAATATAAATTAATTATATAATATTTGTTTTAAAAACTCTTTTATGTCAATTTTGACACTATTGGGTATTTGGTTTTTGATAAATTCATAACATCATTATTACATCGAACACAATTTTTATAATCAATAATAATATGTTATATTAACCTAGAAAATTTTTGGAATTCATAAAAAGTCTCAAATTCCATTTATTTTGATATTTATAATATCAATTATTTTAATATTTCATTAATTAGGTAATTACTGCATCACCATTGTGTCATAAATAAATTAAATTATATAATGTCTAAAAATTATAAATAAAATTCCATTATGTAGTAAATATTTTTAAATTTCTAATGAATATTTACAGTCGACGTTATATTATGTATAACCCTATATTGAAAATTGCTTAGTAAATAAACTTTGATTTTAACTCTTTTAACTCTTCTTTGAATTAAATAATAATAAATGTCCTAATCTAATACAAGTGGTCCTAAATGAAAATATTTTACTCCTAAGGTTGTTTTTGGTCGAGATACACTTGTTCAATAGAATTAGGACATGTGTTAGGGTAATATTAATATCATTTTACCCTTAATTACCCTATTTACTTTTAAATATGGTAAATAAAAGTAAAAAGTTACTATTCACCAAAAAATATTTTCATCTCATTGAACCACATTTTACTCCTCGATATTAACCATGTATCTCGAATTTTCAAAATTCCACTCACAAAAGTGGTAAAATTATGTTTTATAAAAAATTCATATTTTTAACTACCACTTAGTGGTTTCACTATTCATCAAAAAAGGATAGTTTCCAGAAAAATACAAAAAATTAGGCCTAAGATATATTTGATATTATGAATTCAAAAATCATTTCTATTTTACCAAATTCAAAAAATATCAGTTTCATTAATTAATTTAAAAATTAATTTCTGTCATCAAAACAAAAAGCGTGTTTTTAAGAGATAATAACTATTAAAAGATTGACACTAGTTTTTGTCTGGTTTAAATATGAAATTACATCCAATGACCAACATTATATTAAATGGTAAAAATATATTCTAAATATACTTTGAAAACACTCAAATTAATAATATATCACTATTAATTATTTCGATTAAAAATGTTGTTTTTAATTAAAATTTAGTAATTTTCACTATTCATCAAAATATGAATGTTATCTGAAAAGTACCAAAATTTCACCCTAAGATAATTTCGATATTACGAATCCAAAAATGAAGTACATTTCGAAATATAATATTTATAAAATTTCAAAAAGTAGGTATTACTATTCATAACAGCTAGTTTGATTGTTTGTGGTGTGTTAGAATCTCGAAGTTGCGTACAACGCACGCCATTGCATAATTCAAAGGGAAACGTACCGTGGAAGCTTGGGGTGTTCCGGATAATTTTTTATATTATATGATATTTGTCTATATATATTACATAATTTTGTTACCACTATAGATGCCTAACAATTCCTTATCTACCTTACAACATCAGTATATGTTTGGATTATATGCTTCCTGTGGAGTAAGCTAGCGAACATTGTATTAATTTTTTGAATATTATTTTATTAAATCGCGGGTAATTGTACTTACGATCCACTAACCCATGAATACTTCCTCTATTTCACATTAATCAATTATTCTTTCCCTAGGGTAATTCTCTAATTCCCTAGAAACATGAATTCCATTTTAGTACACCAAAATAATTATAACAAACATAAATAATGTTTCTATGATTCATAATCTATAAAACACATAAAAATATCTTTCCCTTACTTAATTTTGGGTTTAATAACCACCCCCTATATTTTGGATTTAAATTTATAACATAATAGATAAATTAAAAAGAATATAATTTATCATTAATACAAAATCAGATTTTTAACCAAAATAAATAGCTTTTTATATATCCCGTTAATGAATTTGGTCATCCTTTCTTTCTTCTATGGCTTTCAGTTGAAGGTAGTTTACTAAACCATTTAACATTCTTTAAGATACCAAAATAATATGTTTTCACCCAAAATATACTCATTAACACCTTATTAAATATCCAAATGAGTATCCCCACCATGTTAAATGATCTAAATCAATTAAAACATATAAAACTAAAGTTGAACACCTCATTTCGAAATTTCCCAAAGAATATTTAATTTTTCTCAAAATTTTATATATACATGTTGGTTATAAAAAATATATATATATCTAAGAATATGATAATTTATAAATAATTATAGATAATCAAACTTATATAAATCTAAATAAATAATTCAAATAATCAATATCATAATATCAATTAAAATGAAATGAATTTTTAAAAAGGAACCAATGGTTGTTCATCAATAATATGCCTCATACCATAATGATGATCATGTCATGGGAGGACTCATGAAAAATAATATTATAAAATATGTTCCATATCACTTTACCACCTATATAGTCAAATATAATGTATTAAAATCATGGGTCATTGAATTTTCCAAACTAAAAATTGAACAATTCAATGATCACCATTAAAATCATTATAGATACGACTTTGTTTAATCTCCTTATTAACGACTCGGAATAATTTTATTTGTAAACATTATTAAAACTCCCCCATGATCACCACACGAACCCCTCCAAATGACCATCACAATCTATATGAACAATTCAATAAATGAACTAGTTAAATTATTATATTATATTTTTAGAAAATTCCAAATAATTATGTTATGATATATTATGATTTCTTGATGATTTTTTTCATAGATTAATGTTCCCCTACATTTCATATTATATGTAATATCAATATTATATATGGTATTCTAGAAAATGAGAATGCAAAATAATGGAAAAATAATAAAACCATTGTGAGACATAGAGAGATTGAGTATTCCATCATTTTATCTGAAGATAATATTGATTATTGAATAAATATTGAGGAAAATTATGAAATTTATCTTATTTAAAGAAAAATAAGGAAGAATGTGGCACTAGGGTGATGTTTTAGGTTTTCCACGTCATTAAAGAAGAGAATGTAAGGTATTATAAATCTATGAGAAATTGAAAGGAGTTGTAATTTGATACATTAGTTCCCTATCACTAATTCATGGATATCACCTATAACCACTAACCGATACAATGGTGTGGTAGAAGAGATATATGATTACGATTTGGTTAGTTATTTTTGAGATGGCCAGGAGCACATGAAATATTCATTTTTATCATATAAATAAATATAATATTTTTTATAGATATTCCTTTCAATTGATCTTAGTGGTTTAATAGAAATATTTATACATTAAATTCTTGGTCCATTGGGATGATGAATATGTGAAATGAGGAATAGGTCTTGAAAAGAAGTTGATTATGGGTTTATATAATGGAATTATTATTATGAATGGAACTTTTTATGGGAAATATAGAAGAAAAAACAATTCATTACGACTTTTACATGTGATAGAACGATAAAGAATCCATTAAATTGAGAACACATAATGGTATAGCTTTTATCTCATTATGGTTACTTCATGAGAAAAATTCATTGTGATAAATGTTTTAAAACAACCATGGTTATAGCCATAGATGCTGGATAATGAATTAAAATTCACTAGTGAAAATAATGTGAAAATAAGTCATGATTTAATTATTATTTTGAAGTTTTTATGAAGAAATTTGTCTTTTGTGATGAAAATTTTGGAGACAAGTTTAATAAGTAACTATCCATTATTTAAAGAAATTATTTCATGTTTTTAATTGATATAAAATAATCCAAATGAAAAACTCATTTATTCTATTTATCATTGTTTTGAAAAAATCCGCTATATTCCAGAGGAAAACAATTCATTGTTTGGACAAAACCACATTGGGGTTCCTATAAAATAATAGAGAAAAAAAGAAACAAGTCTGTTTTTTAATGATTAAAAGATAAAATTGTGGTTTTCCCATCACTATTTGACCAAGATAACTATTTCATGGTTACATTCATTATACCACAATTTTTTCTAACCTTCAATCTCAGAGAGCCCATTACAACAATTTGGTTCACATAAAAAGTCAATTTAATTTCATGATCACTATAGGCTCAAAAAACACTAAGGGATAAGATATTCTATAATGGAAAGTGATTTAACCTCTTTAGAATTTAACTAAGTAATTAAAATATTATATTGAAAAACTAGAATAGCCCGTCTCTACGTATTAATTTCCAAAATAAAATCTTATTTTCCATAAAATGGACCTTCTACACTAGAGATTGCATATAATAAAAATATATTAATAAAATAAAAATTCTATATATATGCAGATATAAAAAATACAATATTTTAATTAAATGCATTCAATATATCATATAGGATAGCAATATAACCAATAATATACTTGTTCCAAAACAAATGTAGAACTAATAATAGATATAAATAAGATATTTACCATAACAAAGCATAAAAAATAATAACATAAGAATCCCAATTCCATCTTCATATAAGATTATTTTCACATACTAAAAAATTACAAGACTCATAGATCATGTATCCATAAACAATTATGTATAGGTTTCTTTCCCATAACTCTATCACAAACAGTATGGTTTACATGAGTCCCTAAAAGGTTATGTATAGGGTGTGAGTACATCATAACCAATATTCAATTTCCCCTAGAGCTATACCTAAATATCAATATAATAAGTGCATAAAATTGATGATAATATTATAATATTGAAAAATATTACAGAAACAATTTATTATAATGCATTGAATAATGTAAAATACACTAGATAGAGTGAGATTATCCTGAAGTCAAAATGAAAAGTAAGTAAATATTATTCAATACAATATAAAAATACAAAAAGTGAAGTTACACAATAATTGGATATACTAACTAAAAAGAAACATTTTTATTGACTTTTGGAAGGGAAACACAGGTACTACAATCATGGAGTTATGAAAAATTGCAAGCTAGGGGTTTAATTAACCACATGATGAAGCCCCTCCCTTGGAAAGGACCCTAATGTAATGAAAGAAGAAATACGTTGATTCGGTGAAGCCAAGGAAGCCAGAACGTTCGCAATCCTATTTCCCTCCCACCATGTGTGGATGACCTCCATGTGAATGCCCAAAATATATCTGCATCTTCTCATTAGGTACTTAATTTTCCATGGTGTAGACCATGTTCCTAAGAGAGCTTGTTGAAGAATAAGGGAATCCGTCTCCACTGCACTGATATGTATATTCCTCTGCTGATAGAGTTTTATTCCGGTGTCCATCGCCTGAGATTCTGCCTGAAGTACATCACCTCTACCGTAGAAATCCGTAAAGGTTGCAATGATAGATTCCGTGTGATCTCTGATAAAATATCTTCCTCTCATTTCCTCCCCATGGAGCGACCCGTCTGTATTCAATTTCAGACCAGTGGGGGGGGGGGGGGGGTTCCATCAAACCCAGTTGCCTTGCCCCACATCATAGATGAGATTGAGTATGGAGGAGTTTGGAATGATAATCCTTACCGAAGCAGTCTCCTGGAATGCGTTGCACCGATGAACCATGTCCTGTAGAAGGTTCCACAATTTGAAGCTGAGGATAAGCTATTATCCTTTCAAGGCCTTATGCCTTACCTCATTCCTATCATACTTATATATATTAACTACCCACAATGTAATATTTTATAAAAGACAAATTGTGTTATTTGTTGCCTATATGGTACCATGGAATACAACTTTGACACACCCATTGCATATAAACCTCACCCAAACCATAACTCTAAAATTGGGATAAATCCCAAAAACTTAAATAGATTCAAATGGAAATTACAAATAATAAATAATGATGAATCCCCACATGTGATTCCACTAGTAAAAGGAGAAATTTATTAAAAACACCATCCATATTATCTGAACCCTCTCAAGAGTAGATAGTGTTAGTGAGAAGTATCACATTGAAAAATTAAGCAAGAATAATAACCCCTATGCGAGATATATCTATCTAAGTATGATAATCATAAAAAAATTAGGATTGAATCATAAAATATCAATGAGTACCAATTTTTTTTTGAATTAATACATATCAAATCTACCAGATCATTACCACTAGGGAGGATTATTTGAATTTGTAATCTCCAGCACCAATGAACTAAAAATACAAAATAAAAAAACATGGGAATAAGCATAAGAATAGAAAACTAAATATCACCGATAAGAGGGAGAGCCAACATTGGTGAAGCCAAATACTATAGAGGCCCACCACCATTTACACTAAACCAATAACCCTTGATTAAAATGGGAGAAGGAATTCCACAAGAGGGGTGATATCAAAGAAATATCAAGAAACCATGAAAATGTGACGTTGAAGAAGACAAATACACAGCACTGTATGAATGTGGGTAACATTATGAGAAATGAAACTAATGGAGAATATTTATGGAATAAGATAGAACCTTGACCATAACTGATTCCATGATAATAAAAAACTACTTAAAATCCCTAATGAAACTCCAAGGAAGAAATAAAAGGAAATAAGAAATTAGTCATTATAAATAATGATATGCATGAGAAGAGAAGAATGAAATTTCTTTGACGTATAATCATCATTTCCTAATGATATATACATGACAACATAACATAATGAAATTATATTAGAAAAGAGGGAGAAAGTGAATGATAAAATAATTAGACCTTTATGGGGAGATCCCAAGGGTTGTATATCTACGAACTTAGTTACGATTTTGGTAGTAGAAAATCTTCATTAAGAGCTCCACACACATAAACACAGAACTATTTTCTATTTATCTAACTTCAACCACTATTTCCAAAAACTGAAAAAACTATGTATGAGATATATACTAATAGAAAGGATATATATATATATATCTATTAAATATATATATTAATAATTACATGGATTTGAAACTAATTGTAAGCATGAAATAAATCATGGAATAATAACTAATAAAAATACTCATCACAACGTGGAGGAAATTTCATTTAATAAATTTCAATTTAATAACAATTTGTTAAAACAATTTTCAATAGAATCATTTTTCTAGTTATACCGAACTCTACACCATGACACTATCATCATAAACAGGATGATAATATTATATAAATGGACAGGTGACATGTAAAATTTGTTTCTAAAAGATAAAAAATATAAATAAAGTGAATATCTATTCTTTTTTGGGAATCAAGAAACTTTATTCCATTGAAATTATGGACTAATATCAATTAATCTAAAAAAATATAGAAATCAAGAAATTTAATAGTTTGCATTACCTTAATATCACAAAATAGCCTCATTCTGTATCATGAAATAATAATTACCAAAGAAGATGTCAAATTTAGAATCCTAGAGAATGGGGAAGATTAAAAATTTATTATTTCTATAAAAGGTAGTTGAAACCTAGATGTTTATATGTATGCTAAGATTATCTTTTTTGATGAAAGGTTATTGGTGAAAATCAAAACATATACCAAATATTCTTTAGAAATTAATGGAACATTATGGGGTAAATAAAATAAAGGAGAGAATATTAAGGAATCACTAGTGGGTTTCATTAAAATATTCCCCAATATCTAGATTATTAGATTAGTATTTTAAAAGAAACTACAACAAATTATAGAGAAATATCACAAAAATATTCATATAGAATCAGCGGGGGTTGAAATAGTGGATTTTAATCACTTACGGTTCCTCACTAATCAACCTTCATCACTAGTTATGATGAATATATAAAAGCTCATGGTGAAAACTCTTCTTAAAAAATAATATTTATGAGGTTAATAAATTTATTTTGTTGATTAATTATTCACATATACATAATCAATTTTTTTAAATAGATATATAATGTTCAATATTCATATTTAATGTTTACATCTTCTATATAAAAGGATATAATAAAATTCAATATGGGAAACTATAATAATTAAATAGATAATAACAAAAATATATCCTTTAATTTTTTTGTAAAATTGTCTCCCATAATGTAATGTTTGTTCCCACAGAAAAAAATTATTTCTCACTGTATAAAATAATAATGAACTTTTAGAACCAATAATAACATTTACATTTATTTTCAATAGTGTTTAATATATTCATCACTTTTCTCATTGAAACTATGGAATTCATTAACCACGTAATTCCTCTAGACAACTTAAACCATCATTCCTATTTAATTAAGAGAAACTAAAGTATATAAATTTTTTATCATTAAAAAAATTTAAGAAACTCATAAATATACAAATTTTTTATTAATCTTATTAAATGAATGTATTATGTATTCATTATCATGGATTCATCCTTTAAGAATGTGTGACAATCATTAGATAAAATTGTTCTCTAATTAATTTTTATCAGTTTGTTATAATTCAATCCACTCATCCACTCATTCCATTATCCCTCAAAATAAGGCTATAACACATTTGAATCATTCATTGAATTATTTATTTTAAATTCAAAATCCAATTTCTGAAACAACACCAAAATTATTTGACATCTTTCATACCCATTGGATAAATATTGTCTTTTTAAATAAACATGAGTACTCTAATTGGGATATAAAAGATTGTGAAAGGATTGATCTCCAATAACCATACAATTACATTGAATTAAAAAAACTAAAAACTAACTCTTTACATAATTTATCATTTAATCATATGGGGTTTGGGGTGACTATTATAGTTATAAAGTGGCTACATTAAAATAATTAGAAAACCCAATCTCTCATAATAGTAATTATGTTATTGATATTAACTTCTATGATATAACCAATTCAACTAATATTTTTATAGTCTTCATAGAGAAATAAACTTCTCATAATTATTAGTTTGATTATTACTTTGTTGCACTATCATATTACAGAAAATAGTGCCTCATGAAAAAACCACTTCCTTTACAGTGAAATATTCTTCTTACAAAATATTTATTAAAAACTTGGGAATCATGAAAGGAATATTATTACATGAAACATATGTAGTCAAGACCATTACAAGTATTATATCATCTAGTAAATAAATATTCATTTAGTTAATGGTTATTGGAGTGTGATTTAATCATTTTAGGCCAACAATTTTCCAAAAGCTTATAAAAAATTCCAAATAGTACCAAACATGATTAATACTACATAAATAAATTATTTATATAAAATATCCCATATTATAATATTAATTTCCTAATTTATTTTTTATTGGTTAATAGTAAAATATAAATCATACATTTAAAAAACATATACACATTAAAATATTTTCAGGAAACAATCTCTCCCTTTTTAAGGATCATATATTGGGGAACTACACTCTCTAAAATGTAATATATGAAAATAATAATAAACATGGTATTTTATTTTGAACTAAAACTTAATCCTCTATTAATCATAAAAATTAATTTTTACTCAATCATTCCTAGATAACATGATGGAGATCATTGTAGGAAAAAAATTATTGAGTAATAATCTAGAATGTATTTATAATAGATGCTTATATTCACAACAAAATAGACTCTAAAACTTATATTAACAACATTATATTATCAAAAAACGATACCTATATATGTACCATCGTTATTCTTTCAAACATACTCATTAAACATGTTAGAATAGTATACAAAATAATTAATTCAAAAACAAGATTGTGAAGATAAAATATTCCATAAAAAACACAATATTTGTATGATAAATTTATCGGGTTTCTATTATTAAAATATCATCCTAAATATATTCTTTTTATTAAAAATTTGTTTATGTCCCATAATGAATATATATATATATATATATGTGGATATGGATTTGTCTTTTCTCCACTTTAACAAATAACATCAGAATAAAATTGATTGGGGGGATGTGGGCTATACTATTGCCTCTAGAATATTAAAGTTGAAATGCAATTTTCAACCAGAATTCACGAAATTTTATATTGGGAATTAGTTTGGTTAAAACATCCACAACTTGATCCTATATAAAATCATACTACATAGTGGTTAATGTTTCTTTTGAATTCTCCTTGATGAAATGGCACTTTATTTCAATATTAATTAATTAGGAATTATTTTGTAGAGTTCTAAAAATTTTTATGGTAATTTTATTATCATAGGTTAGTAAAACATTTTAACTTCACTTCTACTTTAAAATAATCAATTTATATTTTCATTCAAATTAATTTAGTTTTTTATTATAATGGATTTATATATTAAACTATATAGTTTACAAGATAAAATAATATGTCTTCTTAATGGGATAAGAATCATAACTTTTCCTAATGAAAAAAACTCCACCCAGTGCTAAATTTTAATCAACCAATCTTATATCACATTAAACATTCTCACAACCAAATATATCAAGATTTAATTTAATGTTATAAAATTATTCATAGAGATTACATTCTTTAATGATCCTTAGAATATCATTTTCTACAATGAATTGAAACTCCTTAGTATCACCATAATACTTTTCATATAATGTGAAAACATAGACACATCCAATCTCAATGATATTAAATAGTGTCAAACAATAATAAGTTTATAAAATATTTTTTATAATTATTATTCATATCATTATATTTTGATATCATGGTTCCCCTAAAAATCGATTTGAAACTAAAAAAGCATATTTCATTCCATAATCATTCTAAAATTATTGGTCCTAATTCACTTGAGAATTAAAAATATAAAATTTACCACATGAATTTTGATTCCTCAAGATGTAATTAATCTCCAAAAATATTTGAATCGAAAATATATATTTCATTTGGGTATAAAATTCCTTAAAAAAAATTCTTGATTTCTAGTAATGATAAAATCATAAACCTAGAAAATAACAATGCGAGATACCTTCCCACTTTCTTTGATGGAATAACTATTTCCCTCTCTTCATTTCCTAAATTAAAATGTATTTATATAAGAGTAATGATTTAGATACTATTTTTAGATGATTTTTTATTATCTCATTAAGCTCATTCAATAATATAAAAACACAACTTTTATCAACTATAGGTACAATGACTTATTTTTTTTCAATGGACACATTCTCATCAAGATCACCATTGAGAAAGGATGATTTAACATCCATTTTGAAAATATTATATCAAATTTGAGAAGTCAAAATGATAAAAATACTTATGGTTACTTGGATAATAAAAAAATGATATTTATAATGGAATTAAATTTATTATACTTTATAATATCGTTTGTATGAAATAATTTCTTTATTTTTAATGAATTATATATTTTGATTCAAATTATTCTAGAATACATAATTTTTTCTAATAAAATTATTTACATTATCTTTTTAACTAACAACCATGTTTTTTTATCTTAATATAATCTAATTAATCCTTTATGTCATTAATTATCATCTAAAACTTCAATGATTTTTTGAAACACCTTTGTTTAACATGAGAAAATACTGAGGTGTGAAGCACTATCCATAGTGAATTATTTTTTTGAATGTATTTTATAGGATCATAAATGATGTTTTAGACCAACACCCACTTCCTTAATAATAGATTAACTAATTATCATCAATATTAAACACTGGACATGGTTGAATAAACATAATCTTTAGAACCATCACTATAATGTTAATTAGTGGAAGAATTTAATGTTTATGAACCAATTTCTTTTCAATTTTTCTAAATTATGAAGGTGTTACATATAGGTAAAAACAAATAAATTAGTTTTCAAACACCTTTCCATCCCATGTTAAAACAAATTCCACGATTTCATATTATTGAAGTTATATCCACTTTTATTTGCTACATATGAAAGGAAAATTTCTTATACATAGCTTTTATCAATATTGTTTTATTTTACCCCTTAAACCTTTTGATAAAATAAATAAAATTAACCTACAATACTTCATGATTGGGTATTTTCTAAAAGATATATACATATATAATTTTTTCAATGTAAACCATTTTAAAATCACTTTGCTCAAAATTAAATGAAATATACTAGGTTCTCCCAAAAATTTTCAATATCACTCAATAAATGTTTTATCTTCCTCCATATAACACTATTTTTACGGGGTATATGGAATAATATACTCATGATTAATCCCATGAATTTATTTGTAATATTAACTCATTACCCTTATATAATTAGATCTTGTCATCTAAATGGAATGACTTTATGAAATATTGATATACCATTTTAATACTTCTCATAAACTCCTGGTCATATTCAATGATTTAGATTTTTCATCAGGAAAGTGGTTCATGTGATAAAGGTAATGTAATTATTGAATGAGATAATTTATTTAAGACAATCTATAGATTTTTTCACCATTGGTTTATAAATAATTAAATGGAATAGTAATAAGGGTTTCATAGATTAAATTTTTACTAATTTATAGGTTGATATTACAATCATTGATTTTTTACATGTAGTTAATTCCCACATTATTTATCTTTTTCACACATGACAAATCATTAATATTTCTTCATCGAGTCAACCTTCTCATGATCTATTAGATTGATTCATCAAGAAAACTATGTCATAACTCCTTTTCATCAATCAATGTCACTAAATTATATTTTTCAATGATCGTGACTTGAAATAAGTTTACCTTTAGTTGTTATATAAAATTAAATATATTTACTCTATCATAATGTAAATAAAAACATAGAATGTTGTGTTTTAAACCAACAACAAAGAGAGTACTCCTCAACTTCAACTTCTTTTCATTAATTTAATTTAAGAAAATAACTTTAGTTTTTTTTATATTACATTATTAAATATTATAAATCCATGTTTAAACTTCTAAAAACCATTTATTAGTCTTAAATTAGCCACCATATTTCTTTAATACCAATAATAAAGAATAAAATGGAAATTTATCTTTGGATTTCATTATATAAACATCCACCACAGGCATGTTCTTGTTTCTACTCACATTATTCTTTTGATATATTTAGGAAATATTCCTAAGAAATTAAATATAAAAATAGTGAATTTTTTATCAAAAAATTTACGCAAATAGTTATATTTTTTGAAAACATAATTTATAACTTAAAATTGAATCTTCACTTGAAATCCAAAATTTCCAGTCATTCCTTAAACTCATCTTCTTTGACTTGTTTTATCCCTCACACAATTCAAAAAAATCAATACTTATAAAATTTTTAAGAAACATAATTTTATCTAGAATTTTCGTCAAACATTGTAATAGTCATCACATTACAAACTATATATAATAAATGAAAATATTTAAAAATACAATGCATGATGTTTAAACTATAAAATTTAATTTTCTGTGATCATTTTAAACAATGATTATTTATACTATATTCAATAAAAAATTAAGGTTTTTTCATCATATATTTCCATTTATATTGAATAATTGTAAATAATTTTCTACCTTCCCATTATATTAAATTTTAACTTGATTCCATTATTTCTAGAAATTTTAAAATTTTGAAGTCCATCTTGTGAGAAAAAATTCTTCATATCCTTCCTCTTTTCTTGTACTTCACAGTTTCCTCCTTAAATTTTTAAATTTTTTATATATAATGTAATATTTAATTATTTTTGTGAAAAATATTATTCTTGGTTGTTTGAATTGTTTTTCACTGATTTTTAATATTCTATAAACTTATATGTATATTTCTAAAAATAAATGTTTATCCTCTTCAATTGATCTTATTACAATAACACCATTTTAAATAAATAGAAAATATTACTTAATTTTTATTTAAAATTATAATTTATTGAATCTTTGAACATCTTATATTATTTTTCTAGGCACAAATATTCTAATATTATTTATACACAACCAAAATTAATTCTCCACGGGATTTCTAAACATGATTTGGAACATGGGGTACTTTTTAAAATGTATTCTTCTTCTAATATTGTTGAGATAATTTAATGATACACTCCTTAAAATATATATATTTTATGAAATCCTTTATAATGAATTATTTATCTCCTTCACTATAAAACTATTCTTCATTCACCTTATTTATCTAGAATTTCTCACATGGATAAGTAGATGATGAATCATCTTCATTTTCACTTCAATAAAATTAAACTTCCTTTATCTTTAAAATAATAACTATTATTTTTAAATTTAGACAATTTTTTTCCTCTCCAATAGAAGGATACTTCTTACATAACATTAATGTTTCCAACAATGAGAACTAAATTGATGAAAAACATTAACTTTATCTCTCTTATTAATTCAATATTGGTTAATTTACAAAAAATTTGAATTACACCATATCCAGAACAATATAAAGATGGTTTTATATAAAATATTAATTTTCCATATGAATACTTCATGATATTATATAGATAGTAATATAAAAATTCACATTAACATCTATATATGAATTGAAATCTATATCCACTTCTTTGACCTCTTTATAATTCATTTTACTCTTTAAGGATTTGGATGAGATATCCACCCACCATTACTTATCTTCTTGAAATAATTATATTTCATCACATTATATGAAACAAAACCACTTTATATGTTATATATTAAAATATTAATCAACAAAATATCTTTAGTAGAGGAGATATTGTAATCAAACATATACTAAATTTTAAAATACAAATTATTCACTATAATCAAATCCCCTTGTGTTTCTCTAAAACCACTAATAGAGCACAAAATCTAATTAAATATAGTGATTAAATCATCTATAAATTATCCAGTATGTATACAGAAGTAATACATTTTCTAACAATATAGTTAATGTTTTTCCTACTTTATATTAACATTCAATTGATGAATATTATACAGAATATCCATCCATCAAATTTCATTTTTAGATAATCCTAATTTAAAATGTTTTGAGAGGGAACCCCTATAGTATCCCACAATACATGTGTCTTGAAGGATGAAGGTATGTAAATTTCAATGTTCTTCATGTTGTGGCCCAAAAACCATGCCAGATGACCCTATTCCATGTTAATACACCCTAAACATTTCACTCATAATGATCTCTATATCCTTGGACAACCTTCCTATACTATGGATTTCCACTTCGTAATAAATCACTCATACACTAGAATATAGTGTTTATCCCATCATCTATATGATCAACTCCCCACATTGGTGTTTCTCCCTAAATTCCTTCCACCATATATTCACTTCACTAAGGTCATATATCCTATGTAGTGGTTACTTACCTACATTTTAGTTTCTATCCTTTTTCTATGGTGTTATATGAGTATCATCCCAAATTCATTTATTTATATTAATTCCCATAATATATAAAGTCTATTTTTGTAAAAGTAAAGTAAAAAAGGTATTATATTCACTTATATAGACATAAATATTCATTCTATAAAATAGATTCATCATTATACATTTAAAAACTTGTGTAAAATCCTCAATTAAAATTTTAACTACTCCCATTAAAATAAGAAAATTAATATTGTATTATTCATTCCAAAAAGAATTATTTTTTAAAACAATTTTTGTAAATTAGTTACTATTAATTTAATTATTATGGTATGTCATGGGTAGAAATTTTTTTAATCAATCTCACCAAAAAATAGAAACGTTTGAATTTAATTTAAAAAAACATGGATGTTTTGGAAGGAAGAAGTGAACAGTAATCTAATACAAATTATTGAGAGTAGTACCACTATTTTTTTTGAGATCTGAAAAAATTATGGACAAAGGGAGTGGTTAATAAGTGATTAGAAATATTTTATAATTCATCACTAATTAACCATCTACACTAGTTAAGATGAATAAAAACAAGTCTCTAATATACATACTTATATAAATATAAACATTATAAAGTATTCCCATTTAATTTAGTATTATTTTTACGTACCCAAAAAATCAACTAGAACTCATTTATGTATTAGGTTTACCATTAAAAATAAATGACTAAATCCTTATTTTGGAATGGAATCTTATATTTCTTTATGGTCTACTAAAATTTCAATATAAATAATAATGATTTTTATAATTATTTGAGCATATGTGTTTAAAAAAATCTTCTAATATGTAAAAGGTGATCATGATAAAAAATAATTCCTCTTTTTGATATATAGAAATTTGAAACTTCTTTGAAAAATTAACTCTCAATAATGTGTGACTTCATATTCTATCCCGTCATAAAGAAATGGAAATTTAACATCCAAAAACTTCTCATAGGCCACAAAACATATTTATTATTCTTAAACTAAGAGATCCTAATGTATATATGTTCTGGTAATCATTAATTTTTTTTTAATAAAACTCAAAATCTAACTATAAAACAATAGTAGTTCAAAATTTTATATATTATCCCTTATTCTTAATTGTTAAATGATTCCTCCTTTAAGAACCTTTTCTAATAAATAATAATACTTCCTCTCAAATTCATATTTTGGTGTCTCTCATAGATCCATTTTCTGTTCAAATTATTCCACTCGTCCTCACAATATTTAGGAAACACACATTTCTCATTAATTAAATTTGAAATATGAAATTCAAAATACAATAACGATAAAAAATTCCATCTTATATATATATATATATATTATTTAACAAATATTAGACTAATTATGAAAACACCCCTTAACACTTATTTTCGGATTTATAATCATGATGTAATAATATTTTTACAATGAATTGTATATCATTTCTTATTTTACACCTTTAAGTTATATTATAAAACAATTCTTCAGGGTGTATCCACCTCCTTTAAGATAGACTAGTCTACCATCAATACCCATAGTGGGAGAATATTAATCATTAACATTAAATTATGCAATTAAATATATTTTATGAATACCAGTACAAGAATCTTCTCCACTAGAAATAAAATCATATTTTAATGAATTATATTTGTAGCATGATTAATTTTTTTCATAAAAAAACATGTCTATTACCATTTCAACACTTCTAAATAGTCCAAATAATATTGGATCATACCATTATGTTATATAATAAATTAAAACCTGTAATCCAATATAAATTTCTCAGTTTTTGGTTCAATTTATTAGTAATTGAAATCCCATACATATATTCAAATAAAAATTACCACTTAAAAATCATTTTAGAAAATAATCTCCAATTTCATACTAAAAATTTCAGAGAGAATAAATATATAAAAACAACAATTATCAAAAATAATATTTTTGATACATATGACTATTTTTATGTTTTATAAAAAACAATCCTAGATACCCCCTAGAAACATGTTTGGTATACATTAGAAATCCAATGGGTATCCACCAGTATTCTAGAGGCTATATAAGTTCCACGAGATGTGAATAGTTATCCGTCAAGTATCTGGTTCCCATGTAGTACTATATGCACATTTAATCCCAAAATATCATCCAATAAATCTATCCATTCATATTTTCCATCCTTATAAAGATTTTATGTTATCTTATTTTACACTTAAAAAGGAAAAATGAAGATAAAAAACTAAACCCTAGGTTGAGGGTTAGTACAGATTTTCAGTTTCTAGAATACAAAATAATTTTGAATATCCTACCAAAATATAAATGATTATGGTTTTTATGTAAGACATAAATATTCATATCTTGATTTTTTTGACTTAAAATTTTGAATACATAATGCAAGGTTGAAGTTGATACCATCAGATAGACAATATTAAATCACAACCTTTTAAAGGAAAAATGGAGATATATTTGTGAATTGGGTATTGTGATAAATATGATTATATAAAGACTATAGAACGGTGGTAATGTATTAAATACAGAGTGATAGGTCTAAGGAATAATAAGATCAAAAAATTAATCATGTTATAATAATATATATAAATAATTCATGAATATAAACGGAAAATTATGTGAATATTTTGTATATTTGTTCTATAAATTTATATGTTAGGAAGAAAATATTGGTGAGTAATAGTATGAGGAATTATATTTTTAAGGTGAAAAATATACAATCAATTGAAATGAGGGAATAATATCATCGTTATTAGATTTTATTAATTATATATATTCTTTATTGTAATTTATGTTAATGATTGAATGATTGAGATTCTATTAGAGTGATAAGAGGAATAATTATAATAGTTTAAAAATTATTCTCCCCCTTTATACCATATTTGTTAATAACAAGAAAAATACATTTTGGAAAGGGAAAGTTCCCATCGATAAGCAAGGACAAGCCACATGTAATGTGTTGGTGAATGTTGTAAATATTTTTTTCTCATGCTCTCTTTTACATTGATTTATTTTAAGTACGTTATTCTTATATAGATCTATGAATGGAAATTATTAGGATATATTCTGATCCAATGGTATATAAAGGTAATAAAATTTTAAAATACTATTATTAACTATGAAATGAAAGGGTTAAGTAATTGATATTTTGAGGTCAAAACAAGTAAATGTTTTTACGGAAACACTTACGTAAATCCAAACTATGAAAGTAAACATAAAAAAATAAATCAAGAGAAATATTCCAAGGTTTATAAAAATTAGGGTCATTCACTTATGAATTTAAGAGGTAAATTAATCAACCATGTTGTTTAATAATTTATCCTAAGTGAATACTTGGTCTCTTTATTCACTCTATAATGAAAGATTTTCACATTTATTATAGTTAAATACTTCAATGGATTAATGAGGTATTTAACCCAAAAAAATATTTAAAAATAGTTCATAATCAAATAAATGGTAATAAAGAAGGCTAAGAAATAATTATTTAATTTAAAAGGAACATACTCACTAAATTAATCAATAGTCATTCTGAATGATTTTAGGTAAAATAGATATGAAAGAATAAATATAGTTACACAATATGATCTATCATAAAAAACACCTCACCAGAACAATATTGATTCATTACAAAATATTTTCACAAAAAATGTATCTATAAATATTTTAATGAGTGATATGAGGAATAAATGTAATTCTAACAATAGTAGAAGAGGCCAGCCAATGGTGTAGAGGAGATTCTAGATCATCCCCCATTTTAATAATAAATTCTAGTATATTTCTTCCCTTTTATATAGGAATAAATATCCCCTATATATATCATTATATCTCCAATAATATTTATATATTTTTCCAGGATTTTTTTAAATCCAAACCCCTAAGTATATGCATTAGGAACTAAATTATAATTCAATTAAACATATACCAAAAATTTGAGAGAAGTCATGGGCATGAAATTTATAGAAAAACATGATCATGGTCACTACACTACGGAACAAACTATTTCAATAAAACAATTCCCTTGACCATGAATATTATAATTTAATCCATTGTGTTAGATTGTGTATCTCAAACAATATTTATATCATGCTATGAAATAATATCATCACCTCATGATGGATATCAAATTCATAATTTAAAAAAATGAGGTTATCCTCTAAGATGTGACACTGGTCACCATGAATTAGCTATGAATCTCATCCAATTATTATGCTAAATATCCCATATAGTCAAAAAATGTAAAACATCATGTTAGTATATTATTTAGAAAAATAACTAGTACACATCACTTTTCCCATTTCAGTTTTCCATTTCTGTAGCATCAGTCATCATGTAGTCAAAAATTAAAAAAAATTGATTGGATTTCAAATTCCTCATCGTTTTGAGTTTAAAATATCCCTATGAGATATGAAATTTCTATTATAGGGATATTTCACATATTGTTTCGTCGTTATACTACTCCATACCATGTTTTTCATCATCCTCCTCCCCACGACCTCATGTCATTTCAATAAAAATTAATATCATAATTTCTATTGTATTAAAATTTCATGACACATCACTACGGGTCATGAAAAGTATGATATTCCCATTTTTTGGAAATGCGAATTAATGCATTTGGGGATCATGAATCATACACATGATCTATTTAAATTTGTTTAATGTAAAAAAATCATGCATACAGAATGAATCATAAATATGAGGAGTTCCTCATCAACACAATAATTACATATAGAAGGTAAACCTAATGAATTTAAAAAAATGTTCTTCCTACCATGAATAAAACCATTCGCATTGCCCCCTTTGGTATGGAATTTAGTAACATTCCTCTAAAGAGATTAAACATAATATTATGTATAGAGAAAGCGACCTTTCATAAGGCCCCCATGCAATATTTCTAATTCTTAGTAATTTGTTCTTTCATGGAACCAAATCATCCAAAATTATCCCTATACAAAAAAAACATAACTCGATAAGAATTTGAAAAGAATAAATCATTAATCAACAGAATATATATTATAAAAAATATGATGCATAATATTATAGTTTTCATATCCAACCGACCGACACTTAAATAGTTTCTTATTTTAAAATATAAAATCTCCAAAAAAATAAAAAAAACCTACAAATGTTTTTTATACAACATAGTAAAAATTAAATAATTATAAAAATATATTAATATTCAATCATCCAATAAGTAATATATTTTTAAATTATCATATTTATGAAAACCAATAAACCATTACTTTTCCTCCCCCACTCAAATTGATGACATTTTTGATAATTTCTATTCAAATATTTCAACTATATATTAGTACAGATTTCACTCATTAACTACCTCAATCAATAAATCCCTATCATCACTAAATATACTTCTAACTAGAGTTATAACAACCCAAGATTTTAACTTTTATTTTATATTAAATACATACTATGTTTAATGGATTATAACACACAAAACACAAAACTAATATGAGTCATCAAATATGAAAATTACAAGAAGAATAATACTTTTGTAAAAATATATATCATAAAAAAATATGATACATAAATTTTATTTTTCTAGTCATGAATTTTAATGAATGGAAAATAGATAATTAATGTGATATTATTAAAATACGTCAATGTAAAATAAGTGTATCTTTCAAAATAAATATATTTTTATGCTTTGTGTGTGTGTGTATATATATATATATATAAATTATTAAATTAATCACCGAATGAAATAAAAAAATAATAATCAATTAATTATAAATATATATGAAATTATATTTAGAAGACAATAAGTTTAAAAATTTCACTTTTCTACAAAATATTTTTCTCATTATATTTAATTTTCTAATATAAAAGATATATTTACATAATATTTATTTTAATTTGTTTAAATGAAAGTAGTTATTAGAATAATGATGTAAAAATTATCGTAGATTCATTTATTTAGGATCTTTGATAAATGGTTGATTATTGGGTGAATACTAAAAATAAATTGTTTATAAATATCGTCACTTTAAAGAAATTCTTGTTATTTAAGAATGAATTAGAAGTGTTTGAAATTTTTTATTAATTTAATAAATATTAATACATTTAAATAAAGTATTTAAACAATTTTGTGGTTAATTTATAAACACATGATTGAAATTTTAGAACCTAAGTGATAGTTATTTTATTCTAAGAACTATTTTTGTTTGCTGTCTTTAATTGAGTAGTTAAATAGTTAAATTATGTTTTTGATTGGATTGAAAGTCACATGAATTAATTTGTTTATAAAGAAATAAATTCCATAAAATTAATTATATACATTATTCTGGATAAAATAAAGTATACTTAAAATAAATAATAATATTCAAGTTATTATATATTTCTATTTACATTTTTAGTTATATATAACAACAATTTTAAATGGTTTTCACCATATATGGTTTAAATCGATTAAAGAGGGGGATAAACTAAGTGAAAAGGATTCAAATATTACTGAATATTCTTCAAATACTATTGGATGAGTTGATTAAGAGCCTTTCTTATGCTACATTAATATATATTTTAATTTTTTTCCACCTTACCATGAAAATTGGTTTATATTATTTTAATATTAACATTATTTACAAGAGTGTCACTCCTCTCACTTATAAAAGGGAGTCTCCTCTCCTCATTTTTTCCACATAGTTTGAGATCTTTAGCTCAACAAAGATCTTCCAAAATCACTTCCAAAGTCCCCAACACATTTCATATAATTTTATTTATCACCGAATTGATTACCTGATAATGTTTAAGGTACAATGAAAATGAGGATACCCATGAAAGAGTTAATGCTCTTACTTGAGTTCTTTCACATTTCATTCTTCATCCACCTCATTTTTATCTATTTGAACTATAAAACTACTATTAAAAACAAATATTGATTTTAATAATGAATTATTATTTAATGGATAAAAATATGTTGTGAATTTTGTTCATTATGAAAATACCTTTCCATGATTCCATATTTTTTGAATGAAAATCTTTTTTTAATAATTTTTTTTTTGATTTTTCTTTTTATATAGAAATAAAAAGATATTAATTTCATAAAAATTTTGATATGTAATTTAATTTCACTTATGTATATTTTTATCCTCTAACCAAAATTTTCCGACTTAAGTAGACTATATATTTCTGATTATTTAATTGTAAATTATTTAAAAAATGGGTTTCTAATAAATTTTCTTAACACCTCAAAAAATGTGTTTCCAACGTAACTTTTAACTTCATATTTGAAAAAAAGCTACAATATCACCAAACGAAATTAGTTTCAAAAAAATTTTCTTCCATTTTCATTTATGTCTCTCAAAATACATACCTTTACTAAAATTACATATTTTTAATGAAATTAGATGAATCTTTGATGTAAATTTTATCTATTTTCAGGGATATATTTAAAAATATTTTTTAGTATTTACTTAGAAATATAACTGTCACTCAATATTATGTGATAAACCTATTTTTCATAAATCATATTAAGGATTTATATAGAAAAATAAAGCTGATTTATAAAATAAACAAAATATTTATAATAGATATAATTTTTATTTATGTGTGAATGATTATTTCATATTAGGGAAGGATAATTATATTTTAATGATATATTAACATTCAGTATTAATTGATCAAATATAGGTATTTTTTTCAAGGCATTCTAATTATGGATTTTGTTTTTGATTAAATATATACAGAATTATTTTGACATGTGTAAGCGAAGGGTTGTTCCTATTATTTCCATTTGATGCATCAGGTAAAGAATCTAGAGACAAAAAATAATGGATATTTCTTATTGTATGCAACACCATACAATAAAATATGTTTGGAATGAGGACTTTAAGATATGAGACATTTCTTGGTTTAGAGGCCATGAAATTATAAAATATTTATTGGTTATTATACATTGATAATATGTAAGACTTCATGGTTTATAAGAAACAACTATTTGAAATATAACTTCAATGAGGCCTTAATGGTTTGATTTTGATGTATGGAATGTGGCATTCCATCATTTTGGAATCATTTATTATTTTCCATCTAAACTTTTTATCCATTAATATATTTCATAATGAAGTTATCAAATGTATTGTTTTCTTATAGACTATAAAATTCACTATATTATTGATTACTTTTGTACGATTGGTAACTTCCACTATATTCAATCCATTAATTGACATATTATATCATCATGTTATTAGTTATAATTTCCATAGGGTATCAATAGTGGATCAAAGAAATATATGTTTTATTCACTAATTAAAATAAAAATATTTTCAATAAGTTTATAACTTATACATTTTGATTACATTAAAATATTGAAATTTTATCTGAATCTAGTCTCCCATGTCTGATAAATTATTAGATACTTTAGTATGTAACATTTTATATATTATAACAATGTAATAATGTAAAAAAAAATAGATTTGGGTTACTATAACTTCATTTATTATGTTTGGATTCATAACATGTTTACTAAGAAACATGGGAACTAGATTTTAGATGAATATAACTTACATAAGAATAATAATAACCCAAAGTTTTTTAATGACTTTTAAGAGTATTTTTAAGTTAGTACTCAATATTAATAATTATTTGAGATATTTAATTGAATTATATTATTTTTAAAGGACACCTATTGTAAATAATGAAAAACTTATTAATACCCAAAATCAGTGTAGTGATTTCCCTTCTACTAAAATCAATATAACAATTCTTGATGTTAATAAAATTATGACTATATTATATAATTTGATTTGTGTTATCACTAAAAATATTGAAAATTTAGAATATCCTTTTCCATTATTTCATTATACAATTATGTTGGACTTCTTAATTTGGAATAATCCAAAATTCATTAATGGAACTACTAGTCCATTTACATTATATTAGTTGATAAATCCCATTGATGAGACATTTATTAGGTTGGTAAGTAATGATATTTAGTATATTTATCAAAAATTATATTATTTAAAGGGATACACAAATCATTGATGTCATTGATTTAAATTTCCATGGAGGAGGAGGGGATAAAGATAATAGAATGAATTTAATGTGATATTATTTTATAAATATTTTTATCAAGAGATATGAGGTTATATAGAAATAAAATTCATTAAATTAAGATACATGGATGATGATAGGGTTTATGAGTATGAGGAAATCCTTATGGCAATATAAATGCTTGAAAACAAACCTATGTAATCAATAAAGTAATGCTAACCATTTCGTTGAACGGATTAATTAATCCTCCAAATGGAAGTAGTTTCACTATGTCTTCATAATGCGATGATATTGTATCAATTATATTAATAAAGAGTAATAATTATTCAAATATTATATCTTCTAATAGAAATTAATAGAATAAGAGGATGAAAGAGTACCAAGGAAAATAGAATTGAGGTCATTAAGAAGAATGAAAGGATAAAACATCAAATATGTGCTAATAGTCAAATGAAACATCATATTACTTACAAAAAGGGAATGATATTAAATTAAAATTATAGAGATAAAGTGAATATAGATCCTGAAGGAAATGGAAATAAATAATAAAACGATATCATGTATTTAAACTATAAATAAATGTAAAAAAATTTAATCCAAGGCCCTAACCTTCCAGGTAATTTACCTTATAAGAGGCTCTGAAATAAATGCCAAGATTATACAATTACTATAACTGAATTTGAAGCCACTTATGTTGTGATAATTCATAATTCAATCATTAACTATTGATTTATTAAATTATTGATTATAATACTCTTTTATATTTTCCATAAATATTTATTCATAAGTTTACACTATATGGTTGGAGTCTTCAATTATTAAACTTCATGTGAATATCATTATAATAAAAATATATCTTAAGATATATATTAAGATTAAAAAATAATCCCTATTTGAGAACATGGTTGTTTTACATATGATTGAATTTTATATAATAAATATTTTAGGGGTTTAAATGGTTATTTTAAATAATTATGTTATAATGTATAAAATAATTTATATTGAATTAGTGGTATTCTTTATAATAAAGGATTTAATGGTTGACATTTCCTTGGATTTTATATTTAGTCACACTGTCTTTTTTGTGTTAATATGTTACTAATGATTGTACAAAAAACATATAATTCTATTGTAAATCTTATTATCCATTAAAATTATATTTTAATACTCAAATAGTGATAATGTTTATAATTTTTATTTATCATTTAGAATTTGTGATAAGAAATATGTATAATTGACTGAAAAAAATAAAAGGATAAAATTACACTTATAGAATGGAATAACCATGTATATTTTGTAATATTATCAATCTTGATTATAAAATAATTTGTAAAAATATAGAATGATCAAAATAAATTTATCATTTGTAATATGGTAAATATCTCTCAGATATCTATGTATTACTTTAGAAACTCATCCAAAATCATTGCTCATATAGTGGATCATACAATATTTTTGAAGGATATAATTAATAAATACAAATATCATTAGAAGTAAATTTGGAGTTACTTATCATGACAAAATCTATATATGATATTACATAAAGGAAAAGATAAATATATTATTTTATAAAAAAGTATAATTTTCTGGAAACACTTTTTTTAAAGTGGGGGTGAGAATATAACACCCCAAGATTTTTGTATGTGTTTTACTTTGAATAAATACTATGGTGAATACATTGTAACAACACACATTACTATAATAAAATAAGTCACAAAATATTAAAAATAAAATAATAATAACATACTAGCATATAGAAACATATAAATAAGTTATAATTCTAAAATTGTATTATTTAATTTTTTTGATGAAATTTAATGGTAAAAAATTACATTATAAATGTGATTTGATTAATTTAATTAAATTTTACAAGGGAGAAGTTTTAAATGAACTATTTTTTGTAATATTTTGTATTTTAATAAATTTATCAATTTTAAAATATTTCAATACATAAACTATAAAATTTAATATTAAATTAATTATAAATTTTTCTGAAATAAGATTGAGAAGGCCCAACGTTTAAAATTTTAATTATTCAATTATAGCCATTATTATTTACAATTTCCATGTTAATTTATAAGATAACTATATTTATTTTATAATTTATATTTAATGAAATGAACATATTTTTTAAATTTATATTATAAAAATCTTCTTAGGGTGAATTTATTTTGAAATGGTATATTTTCATTTGAATTGTGAAAATTTCATTTTTTTCAAATTTCATATGTTTTATGACTTTATCATGATATATTAGTGACATAAAAGTTTATTAAGAATTTTTGTCAACAAAATATGTACTCAATGAGTTAAATAAATTATTTGAAAAATATTATTTTGAATTTATACACCCATGTCTGATAATTTAATAACTATGTTATATTTTATTATAATCAGAGAACTATTTTTTCTAATTTTCTACAATTTAGTGATTAAAAATTACATTATGTTTAGGTTGAGTTTTAGAGTGAAATAAATATAATTTTTTAAAAAACCAATATATTTATTGATAATCAATTATATACATTATTTTGGTTCAAAATCAGATTTATATTTTCAATACAATTTTTCTGAGAAACAGATTTTCTTTGCATTTTACTTTCAGATTTTAATTTTATTTACCACCTATAAAAATTGAATATTTTAAATGGATTAAATATTTGGAATCATAATACTATAATTATTTAATATGTCCCATTTCATTATTAGTAATAATGAATAACTATTATATTAAATGATTGTCACCATGGTAATATTTAAAACGGTTAATGAGGCGGTTAAACTAAGCATTATGTTTTAAAAAATCACTAAAACATAAATAAATATGATTTTATGATTGGATTTAGAAACATAATTATCCTATATTTTAAACATCACCAATTTTATCCACTCTCCCATGAATATAAATTTATATTATTTAAATATTTTGGTATTTTACAAGAGTTCCACTCAACTCAAATATAAAATTAAACCACGTCTCATCATTTGTTAACAATCATTGAGAACAATATCTCATAAAATATATATGAAAAAACATCAAAAATATAATCCCACATTCTTTAGTTCTTGGTCTTAAAAAATATAATTTATGATTCTTTAGGTGTGTTCTTTCAAGTCACGTTCCTCTTCAACTTCATTTAGATATATTATAACCACATTGATATAATTAAATCATATCTTTATTATATTTAATAGTTTTATATTTATGAAAAAAAATATTTTATACCTCAATTTTTTCTAGTGGATAATGAAAATATCGATTACGCATATGTGCGAAAACCGCGTTAATGAAGAAATGCATATTATTTAACATAACCACCTAACTTGGATGGTTATATAGGTAAATTTAATTAATAAATATGATATTTATGAAATTATTAATAATTTTTATAGATAAATCATTATCTACCTTCATTTATTTCTATTCGTTGAAGAATGAAAACATTACTCCCGCATACCTGTAGATATCAGCCATCATGGACGACGCATTTCATTTTCCATAACCACCACAAGTAGATGGTTTTAAAAGTGTATTTAAATTATAAATAAAATATTTATTATAATATTAATTAAATATTAATTTTTATACCATAACCAAGTAAAAAGGACATGAATGATTATTTAATATCATTCTTGAGAAATATAAGAGTTATGTCTTAAATAATTGATTTTAACAAAGAATTAGGATTAAATTGGAAAAAAGAATATAGAAATAAAAGATAAAAAATATAAATATAAATATGGATATAATATTGAAAAATAATTAATATTAATTTATTATATTGAATATTAGAACATGTGGGATGAAACAAGAACCCAAAGAAAGAGATTAATTTACAGTATAGTTTTTATTCATGATTGTTCATGCTTAAATTTACAGTAGGTTTATAATATCAATTTTACCTCTTAAATTCCATAAATTTCCATATAAAGTAGATAATTTTATATTTTTCATGTGTTAAATTCATTTATACTATTTTTGGTACTCTAAATCACCAAATAAATGTCTCTAAAAAAGATAAACTCTTTTCTCATTTTCATGGGAAATAATAAAATCACTAAAATAAAGTCTATAAAAATGTTAACATTATTTCTCATTTACATTAGGAATATATCACTTATATATCAGTATTTTTTATAGACTTAAAACATTTTTTCCCTAATATATTTTTTTGAGGACATTTTCAATTATATTTGTCCTTTTTAAATGGTTTTAAAATATATCTTCATATCCTTTTTCCATATTGGCTATATTTGTCTCTCAAAAAAGTAAGAAAATAAATTTTTTAGCAGTAATAGATTGACCAATTATCCCTTAATTATGAGAATTAATATTTACAATTATTACATTAAAATATTCCGTATTATATAAAATAAAATAAATGCCTCATTTTTTTGTAAATTTTTTCATTTTAAATAAAAATGAAATGATATTATTTTATTAAAAAAATTGAAAAGAAATTTAATTTCAGTTATGTATATTCTTTTACAAAAAATTTTCAAAATTCTGCGTAGTTTAATTTCATGATTCTATCATTGATAAAATTCTTAATAATTGTTTGTTTATAATTATTCTTGACACCGCATGAAAATTGTTATGGGAGTGAATGCTAATATTCTTTCCCAATAGTCACTATAGGAGAACCACTTTTTGTGGAGGGTTATTTGTGATGGATTTCAATCAAAAAATCCTATTAATAATGGAAGTAAATTCCAAATAGTCCAGTTTAGAAAACTTCATTGAATTTTTTTATTTGTGATGGTTCTTCATAGTTAACCCAATGGAGATACTATTTGTGATTGATTTTTTTCTTTTCATAATAAATACTAGTTCAATACTTTTATATGATTCAATCAATATTTCACCACAAAAAAGAAATTTTATTTGATTATTTGTGATGAATTACTAATTCAGTAAAAGAAAACGGAAAAATGTAAAAAATAATACACACAAAATAATTAAAATAAGAAAAAAAATTAAATTTGTTATAAAATCACAACATTTATGTTAATTCATTTTTTTATAGAGAAAAATACAAAAATAATTTCACTAAGGGGTTAGGGAATTTGGTCTAGTTGGTGAAGGGAGATATATCTTTAATCTACCTGTATGATGTTGAAAATAATCCATAATCTCCTCATAAAACTAATCCTCCAGTTTTCACTAAAATTCTTGATCTCATTGTTGATCTTCCTACTCTCCTATCAATTTATCGTATAAAATCATCCTAATCTTGTAACATCACATCATACTATATTGTATAAAATTCATATTATTAAGGTACAAATACTCTCTTCAATCTATATTATTCAATCTCTTCAGTGGCATAGAAAACAGTTAGGGTCGATCATGAACCTATACCAATCACCCAAACTTAGTGAAGACTTGTTTTTTTCACCCAATATAAGATGACTGATAAAAAATGATTAACATGAGGCTGTATCAACACCCCTTTTCTAGATATGACTATAAATCATGCAAGAAACATCTATCCCATATGTCTCATAAAAAATGTAAATAAAAAGTATAAATATTAAAAATGTTATATTTTGTTAATTAAAAAACTAAAAATATAACTACAATATATCTATGTATATTACCGATGATCAAACTAGAACTAATATAAATGAACCTATTATTTTCCACATAAAAATATATTTAAATAGGATAATCAACAGAAAAAATAAATATACCATAAAAATTTAGTATTTTAAATAAAAATATGTAATTATTAAAAAAAATTACATAGAAAATGTTGATGATGTATCCTGAATTAATGAATTTTAGCACTGTGTGTGAGATCATTTATCCATTGATTATATCCTCTATAATTAGATCTCCTTTGGAAATTATATCCTATAAATTTTGAAAAAAAGTCACTTCCAAGTCTAAGTGCGTCTGTAATAAGGTCATTGAGTCCTATATGACTCGTCGAATACAATGATAGTTTCTCTCTAAATGGATTTCTACTGAAAGATATGTAAAAATGACATAAATGATCACACATAAAAGCCTTCCAATACTCCCAAATCAAGGGTATCATGATATCATCAAAAGGAGTGCATAAAACTGAAAAATATAGAAATATATAGAAACAAAAGTTCAATACATTTAAAAATAAAAAATTATTTATTTATATTTACTTAATATTTCCTGAACATATGATGATGTAACTCGATAAGAACCTAATTCAATGAATCCGATGTAGTATAAAAATAGTTCCTCAAAATAGTAGTAGCTTGGACAATTGTAAAATGTGAAAACATATGGAAACAAGAATAATTAATAACATAATTAATAAATATAATATATTTAATGAAAATTAAATAAAATTGATATTTAAACCTACATACTATGAGAATGATAAATGTTTAGAGAGAATGGTTCCTCTATAATAGGATCTAGAACAATCAATCATTAAAGGAGTTGATCCCTCCTAGTAGATATTGTCGGGTTAACACCCTGTACTGAAGAATTATGAGGATCATCACTAGGTAAAACATTCTCATTCAAGCTATGAAAAATGACACCATGATCTTATTAATCCATCTAAAAAATATAATTATTTTAATTACAAAATATTTTCTGCTAAAAAGTAATAATAATTTAAATATTATAGATCATTTTTAAAAATGAAATTTAGTGAAAATTGTGTTACCTATAAGTAATTGTTATTATAGATTTCAAATATGAATATATAATAAATATTCTTTGAAAAAATAAGAAAAATTCTTCATGTTCATCTTCATCTTAAATTTTATTAGTGCCAATGTAGTCTTCTTCCTCTAAAGTGTCACTAATTTCTATATGATCTTCTATTTCATCATACCTTGTTATATCAAAGTCATTTGATTTATCATTAATATTATTATGACCATAAAAACATAACCATGTGGATTAATCATTGATAAATTTATCACTTGGATTAAGATATATAAATGAAATTATTTTTCAAGAATGTTTTTAATTTATTTTTACTTTAATATAACTACATTAATTTTCGAAAAATAGTAGAGATTTTATTTTCATTTCACTAAAATAGTCATTTAATTTTCGATATGTAACAAATTAATTTTAATAATGAACATTATTAGCCTGATATTCCAAAGAAAATGGTTTTTTTGAAGATAAAATACTTATATTTTTAATATCAATAATTCCATGTCATGGATGAACACGCAACCCTTGATCAGTATCGAGCCATTGAAATTAAAATATTATTATGTAATTCTTCCCTAGATATCACAACTCAATTATTTAATATAGCATATAACAAAAAGAAAATTATCTTTCATTGCGATGATATCATTTTAATCAAACACCAATGTCTATTGATTTTTATCATCCACCATATGTATGTGAATGAAATCAAAATCCATCAAACACATAAGAAATATAAGATTTGATAATTTTTATGGTCAATTACTCAATGTATATAAATGAATATCAATTTTATTTCCATGTTTTGATACCTAGATAAAAAATTATATATAATAAAATTTATTTCATATGTTTAATTATAAATAATTTATCTTACCAGCTATTGAAATAAAAATGAAACATGGTGTTTTTAACATTCATGAAGAGTAGATAGAGTAATTCATCTGAATTTATTTTGATATTATCATCATATAATATATCATACAATTAATATAAATTTACTTTTTTAAAAAAATATTGAAATTTATATGTTAAACTAGCACTTACTTAACAGTTTGGGTGATTTATTTATAATTGAGCAGAATATCTGTATGAGTTTGGTGCGGTTATACGCATGAAATCTATAATTCCTAGTGAACACTAATACCAACCTCATGATAATTAAGTATTGATAATCAATTTTATCTGATATCATTAACCGTTTCCTCATTACAACCCATTCAATTATTTTTTAAGTATATTTATATTCAAAATAATAAGAGGATAAATATCGAATTTCTTCATGAAAGTACATGTCAAAAATTTAACATTGAACTAATGCCTACTTATATATGTTATTCTTCAATTTTTCCTCACACATTTAAAATGGGTACGTCCATAAAAATTGTACTATCCCTCTACATTTATAGTCATAACAAATAATAATACAAAATGTTCCATTTCTTCAATCAAGAATGATGAAAATATTTTTTCTTCAATTTATATAAAATTATAAAAATATACGTTATATAGAATAATCAATCAATCACGGTTTTTTTTCAAAAAGATAACCTAGATGAAAAATATTATTTGAGCCAAAATAACCCATACTAAAGAATTCAGTAGCCCTTTGAGGCTAATAAAAAATAATATTTTCTTAATGACATGTCATACATGACTTTTTTAACCTGGTAATATGTATTATTTTGATACAATGACACAAAATAGAATCATAACCATCAAGATACCTATTATCAGAAATCATCTAATAAGTATTAGATGAATTTCATTACAATGTGGTTAAATAAATTTTGGATTCATTATTTTGTGTGATCTTTAATCTTCAAACCACTCAAGTATAGGATGACTTCAAATTTGGATAAGATCTAATGCCACACTAACAATATCGTTGGTCTATTTAGTGTTCCTAACATGGTATAAACTATGTTTTCAAAACATTTCTTCTCAATATGAATTAAAACTAGCATGTGGATAATAAATAAAATATATCAATATGGAAACTACAAAAAAATATACTGTTCTATCAAATTTTGATCTCTCTATAATGAAACTACTTTTATTGGTTTGTGGTACGTAAAAATGTAATAGGAGACAATGAAGGGAAAGTATATATTACTGGAATAACTGACTGAAAAGTTGGAGTTTAATTTCTTTTATTTCTATCTTTTGTAAAATTATTTCTATTCAAATCAATATATTATATGTAGGAATAATTCTATAATATAAATTGAAAAAATTATTTCTTCCATTATTAATTGTAAATGCATTCTAACACACTGAAATTCTAAAATATGATTATTGTATTCGATTACTTGTATCAAGCACAACAACAAGCATGTAAGGGAAAATAATATCCCTAGACTATAAAATATATTAACACTTTTAAATAAATTCAATCTATTATATAACATTCAATGAACAAGATATTGAGTTAGTGTTAATTTCACGCAATTATGATTTTCTTCGATGACTTGCGTTACACACAAGACTGAGTTTTACAGAACATCAATATATTACTAAAAAATTATTATTTATTACGATATTATATAAAAAACATTAAATTAATAGTAAGTAATAATATTAACCAACTTGTGAAGATATATGTTTTGTAGAAATATAATATGAATTAATAGGTTTCCAATTAATTAGAAATATGTATATGAACTAATGGAATTTAAAGAAATTATTTTTATTTTTAGAATTTTTCTTATCCTAATATATTTAAGAAATTACAATTTTTGTGTGATAGTAGTGTAATATATTTATTATATATTCATTCTAATATTTTTTATATTTTCATATATATTTGTTAAGCATAAGAAAAGACAAAATCCAGTATTTTCTATACAAATAATCATTTTTATAAAGGAAATTATACAGCTTTTAATAAAGAACCTATTAAAATCCAATTTTTTCAACTTTTATAAATTTTATATTTCACAATAATGTTAATAATTAATATTGGAACATAAAAATTAGATTATGTAAAATTTTTGTTATTTTTTGTGAAGATTTAATTTTTAAAGAATATTGAAAAATACAAAAAATTTATTCAAAACATCTTTTTTATCTAATTTATTCATGAGTGAAACTAAATTTTTTATTTATTTTAAAGTTCAGTTAGATAAATAATATAATAATTAATCTAAAAACAGTAATTATAATAAATTTCACATTGAAATTGGATATTAATACATAAAAAACATTTGACATTTCACTTAAAAACCCCGCTTTGTCGCCCCGTCTGTGGGATTAAATTTAAAATAATTTCTTCCACTTATGTAGTTAAAATTTGGGATAATGGATTGAATATTTCTTATCATAATAAATTACAATTTATAATTAGTTCACCTTAATTTTTGAAAAAAATATTTAGTTATAGTGATTAAATCTAATAAAACCGGTTATGAAAAAAATTAGCTTAACAGGAGACTAAACCATATAAGTAAGAGCCAAAATGACCAATACACTTGAAATAAGAAATATTATGGCCATATTTAGACCCTATAATCACATGGGTATACTTTTTAGAATTATTGGTTCTCGTTCAATGCAAAAACAAAATGGGTCGAATTCTTCATCTAAATATTTACAAGATTGCCACTCCTCCTATGCTATAAAAAGGTACTCAACCCACACACATCTCAAGCCACTTTTTCTTGACCAATATATAAAAAAATAAATCCTCAATATCCCCCAAAATATAAGTCTCACCTTGGTTATAAATACATCCAAATAATACCTTTGGTGAAAACCAAAAGGAGTTACCCAATTTAGAAGAAACAAGCTTCCTCAAGATATTTTATTTCATTTTCATTTTCCACCCCTCAAATATTATTATTAAATTATTAAATAATACAATAAGTATAGTAAATATAATTTTGTTTTATTAGTATATGGTTTTTACCTACACACACACTACCATATATTGGTTAATAATCCTTCCATTCGTGTACACTGATCTACCGCCTCGCGAAACGATGATTGTTGATTTTGCTTTAGCACGTTTCATTGTTGGGGATTAATATGGACTACATATTATTTATTATAAATAAAATATCTATAATCTATTAATAATTATTTAATTTTTCACATAGATCAAACCTACATTCATTCCATTTTCTTTAAATAGGATAACATAGTTTGTGAATGTGTGGACCACCGCCTCCTCAAAGAGAGGTGATTTGTTCATGCTATACATGGTGTTTATAAAGGATAGATTTAATAAAAATATATAAAATATATGACATATATATGATACTATAATTATAATATAAATATACATATGTATCATTTACTTTTAATTATTTTAAAATACGATAAATAAAAGAACGTAGTGTAAATGCGTATATATGGCCTACCATCTCCAAGAATAGTGCATTTCATTTTATATCTCCAAATATTTTGGATTATTATAAATAAACATATTGTATATAAAGTTTATATTAAAATCAAGTTTTATATTCTATATAGGATGAAACAATGATATAATAAAAAGGAAAAAACAAGTAGAAAATAAAAAATTACATGAAAAACACGACAATAAACACCCAAAATAATGGATATAATAATGTTTTATCAACAAATGTGTAATAAGATATTATAATAAGATAATATATGATATAAAAGATATTATTATAGTTGTTTTATAATTTATTTACATGTTTAAAAACCTTATACATAATGTTAAATGATGTTAAACTGAAAGGAAATACATGGTAAGGGATTGTTGTCTCACTTTTATTTTTGTGAGGTGTACTTTATTGTTGTCAACATAATTTCCAATATATTTTGTAAATATTGACACATAGACATATAATATAATAAATAATTATTTATTCACTGTATATTCAGTTTCAATATGAATTATTTCAACTAAGGGGAATTATACTTAATGTTGCCAAGTGGTAATCAAATTTTATAAGTCAATTCCTTTTAATTGAGTTTTATTAATTCCTCATTGTCATTAATATTATATGACTATGTTTTTAAATAAATTCTATAACATATTTATGTACATTTAATTCTATTATGTTTGTTTAAAATTTATATATATAATCTTTTCATTGATTGATTCACACTTCAACATTATGGGTTTTCGAAAAATTACATAACAATCAAAATTTGGTCGGGATTGTTTACACTTGAATTTACATCAGTAGATTTTTTTATCAATGTTTTGAAAAACCTTGATTTTTATTTTCCTCTAGTTATTCATGACCTTTTCCAACTATTTTTACCATTTTCCACTAAATGGTACTCAAAATGTTTTATAACTATTTTTTAATAAAACTGGAATTCATTTCTTTATTTAGTTAGAGAACCTGTTTTCAAATAAAAAACCTAGTTTTATGAAATAGTTTTAATTTTTTTAACCATTCCAAAAAGATTTGCAAAATAATTTTTTACCCCTTTTTCAATTAACAATGTTTTCAATGTAATAATCTTGTCACATTCTGAACAAGGAATTTTTATAACCCTCTAACCATAAAAAGGAATGATTTTATTAAATTTTAATACAAGATTGAATTTACAAGGAATATTTTATTCAGTGATTCATTTTCAAGACGAATAAGTTACTTTTTTATGAATTTTCTTTAATTTTATTTTCAAAGAAATGTATTTCAAAATATTTTTTTTATAAAAACGGTATTTTCATTAACATTTTTTTAAAAATATATTTTTATGGTGTTGATATTCATCGATGTAAAAAATCATCTTTTACTCCCGTTGGGATATATTTTATTAATACCATCCTTATTCATCATTTGTATTTTTTCGATTGATTTGGGAAATGACAGTATTAAAATTTACTTACATGATTCCTTTTTATTCCCCTTGAAATGTCTAATTTCTTATGATTACTAGAAATTTTATTTTCCATAATTATCGATATCATTTTTCGTGGATATGTTTATTTACTAAAATATATATAATTTTTACATATAGTGTTTACCTTGAAATGTAATATCATGAATCCCATTATTCTCATGATATTCAAAGATTCATTTATCATTATTCCTTCATAAGGATTTTGAGTCAATTTTTTGAAAGTGGAATATGAAAATTTTAAAGGTTTAGAGATTCTTTTCATAAATAATAATATTATTTATCATTCAATGGTATTTCATCTCATCAAAATCAAAAAACCTTGTTGTTATATATCCTCTATTGTGGAAATATTTATAAATTTGTATCTTCAATTCAATGAGGATATTTGATAAGGAATATTATTTATTTCGATTATTCAGTATGTGGATTGATTTTGATATGTACAAAATATGTGGAGCCTAGTTATTCATATCCCCCTAATGAATCGATAGTCTCATAATATTAATTTGTCGTGCAAATTAGATGGGTTTCTACTTGATATGATAAATAGTTTTTTGAAATGTCTTGACAGAAATTATCCATGTACTTAGGAAACATGATTTCCAATAATTAAGCACTTACCTCATATAGATTCAGTTATTATTCATCCATGAGATTTTTTGTTAAAATATATATGGATTAATATCATTCTTAGTTTTTTTATTAAATGAAAGGTTTTTTTAGTTTCTTACCTATCCATATTTAATTTTCATTATCTAGTTATTTAAATGGAATTTGTTATCAGTTATTTACCTTTTCAAATTAATTTTTCATTAACTAGTTATATAAATGGAATTTTTTATCATTTATTTACCTTTGAATATAATATACTCACTCCCTTATTAGTTATTGATTTCATGGAATATGTGACTATAATTTAACATTTATATTTATTATTCTAATTGATTAATTACTTATTTCATTTAGAATTAACCTTAAGGAGAATTTTTGGTCACCCATATTATGTTTCTGTTGTACAAGATTCCAAGAAGTATTCTATGAAATATAAGAATGGATATAGTATATTTAATAACGTTATTATCCTATATAGAAAAAACTAATTTTGTTATTGGTGTATTAGTTTTTAATATATGACTCATGTATGTATCTGGTTTACTAAGACTACTAAAAAATTCAGTCATTTGGGATGTGATTTACTTGTATCTTATGCCAATGTAATGGTTTCATGACATTAGCTCTGATATTGCTAGGGTTAGGTCAATATAGTTGGAATCTGAGAATGTTTAGTAGAAACCTTGAGAACTGAATATAGGAAAACATAGATTAGATAATATAATCCTAAAAATAAATTTGAGGATAAGTGTAGAAGAACATCATAGAATATTGGTATGGGAGAGATCATGTTTTTCTTCCTATAAATATATCCATGTATGGATTATTAAAGTGGATTTGGTTATGGAATAGATGTACCTTGGGTTAGCAACAATGAGAAGGTGCATCAAGCCCGACTGGGCAGATCCTGATACCCAAAAACAAGCTTTACTACCCACCTAGTTTCACACTTCTAGGGGATACTCTTAGGATAGTTCACATTTTATTTTCAACAACATTATAATAGATATGTATTTGTTATGAAAATGAATAACTCAGGTTAAACCTATGGTGTTCTTGATTGAAAATTAAGGATTAGTGATTTAGATACCCTATAAATTATTATACATTTTTCTCACTATGAATATTTTTATTCATACCATTATTTGTGATACTCGTTAATGGATGGAACCTGAAAGAGTCAAGATAATATCTAAAATAAAGGATATGTTAGGGAAAATGAGAAACCAATTGAGGTGTTGATAGGATTGAAATATATCTTATTTATTGAAAATTAATTTTCCCAAAATATGATTTATAAAATATACCTAATCCAACTCCTGAACTCGCCCATAAAGTAAAGCATAAGGTTTTATAAGGGATCTTTTGGTGGGGACCATAGTGAAAAGAAGGTTCAAGTTTAATCTTTCAAGAAATGTGTAAGGAGACACATAGGAAAGCATCTCAATGGAATGGGAAAATGTTTTATATGTGTGAAACAAATACATAATGTAAATAATTATCAAATAAAAAATAAAACTACGGTGGAAAGAAATAAAACAACTCATAAGGATCAATTTTAGTTCATTTACATAAATATGGGGAACCTTTGCATTATTCGAGTCACATCCACCATTGAGAGGATATACTTTAGACCTTAGAAGGAAGAATGTGGAGATAAAATGTATGAAGTGATTATTAATTGAGGTTTTATTGAATACCTTAGTTAAAAAGATATTTAGTGATTAACCTTATTAAAAGTATGACCATTATATTTATTTATTAAATTATATTAATATAGATTTAAAAAAGGATGACATGTACATTGTGTGGTAACACGTCTATTCAGAAAAGGCCATGACACATATACCCAATACCAAATAGTAATATGGATTTGACACATAAAACTAGTCTATGAAATGTCCCGGTTAGACGATCATTATTTTTAATTAAAAATTTTGAAAAATAAATATGATGAAAATGTACTGTTACATTTTGGGTTTAAAAAATATTTATAGACACATATTTGTAATTATCACTCTTTTTTGGGCCTTAAGATCTATTAAGTCTCTATTTTAGCACTTCATACATCAAAGATAATTTTAGGATATTCATTTTTGGATGTAATGGATTAATTAAATATTTATAAAAGAAAAAATTGAAGAATAAAATTGTATTTATAAAAATATATCTAGTAATAATATTTCATTATATTCTTAAATAGTAAAATAATTACTCATAATTATAAATATGATCAAATTATTTTAATCATAATACCATTATATTACTTGAACTGATGGTATTCTAAATGATAAAAATTTATAGATTTAAATCCCAAAAATCTCTGTTGAGCATTCAATTGTTTGTGACTGATGAGATCAACTAATCCTTATCAATATATAATCTTTTCCTCCTTGAATGTTTATATACCTTCCACTAATGTTCTTCTAATCAGAGACCTCGTTAGATGTTAGACCAGGTGACCAATGTACATAAAATTATCACTTTTCTAGTTGATGTTGTATAAACCATTATCATGATGTCTCATGTGAACATAGAAAATATAAAAGAATTTACTACCAAGTTAGAATTTATATTACAAGGATATAAAGAAATTAAGTTGATGAGAATGTAACACCCCAAAATTCTAATATAAGAACATTGTATTTGATAGAATGTATGAAATTCAACATCAAGACTGTAAGGGAATGAAATATTCCATGACATTAAAATATATTTAAATGTATAAATAAATTCAATATATGATATATATTTTAATTCAAGTGATACTAAGATAGCATGTGTCCCATGAAACAAAGAGTTTCTTCGATGACCCGCATTACACGCAAGACCGAGTTTTACAGAACAACAATATATGGTTCAAAACTTATTATTTAATATAATACAATATAAAATAGTAATTATATTACGAAATATTAAATGTTTTGAATAACTAATGAAAAAATATGGCCTAAAAAATAAAAAACGAATTCATAGGTTTCCAATTAATTAGAAATTAATATAAGAACTAATTAAATATTAAATCAATACTTTTATTTTAACAAAGATGTTTTATCTTAAAAAATTGTAGTAATTACAATAAGTGGGTGATAATATTTTAATATATATATATATATATTATATTCAAAAAATTATTTTAGTTATTCATCCAATGGATTTGATAAACATAAGATAAGAATAAACCCAATATTTCACATAAAAATCAATTTTGTAAAGATAATTTTACTTCATTTTAATTAATTTCCTATTTTAAATCAATATTTTGGTAATTATTTTAAATTTTAGAAGTAAAAATAATCTTATTCATTGAAATTGGAACAAAATAATTATATTTGGTTAATGTTTTGGTATTTTTCTATGAATATTCATTTTTGATGAATAGTGAAATGTTCTAAATTTTAATTTAAAACTATTTGTTCATATAATTTATTTATAATGTCAAATTATATTATTTTTTTTAAATGATTTATTTCATTAATTATAAGAAAATTAATCTATTATTTTTCTTTGTAATCAATTTAAATTAGAAAGTTTATATAACAACTTTTAAATTTTATGAACTTTTTACATTAAAAACACTCAATATCATCCCATATATGGGATTAAATCTAAACTAATTTTCTGCCACAAATGATTTTGTTATTTATAAAAATTTATTCCATATTTTTTATTAGAATAATTTATAATTTCTTATATCATTAAATTATTTTTTGACAAAAAATATTAGTGAAAGTGATTAAAATTAATTAAAATGACATAGAGATGAATTACCTTATCCGGGGACTAAACCTTAAACATAAGAGCCAGAATGCACTAGAAACTTATGGGAAAGAAATTTTATAAAAATATTTATAACCTATCATCCCTTTTATATACCTTTTACCTATATTAAATCCAATTTCAATGGTAAAAATGTGGGTGTAATTTCCTTTCAAAATATTTATGAGAGTATCACTCCTCCTACACTATAAAATGGAACTCAGACCTCCCACATCGTCACACCTTTCATGCCACATTGGATCAACCAATATCTTCCCCAATATATCTTACACATCCCTAACCTCAAATTATAATACTCATATTGGGTATAAATCCATCTAAGGAAGGCCTCTGGTGAAAACCAAAAATATTTAGCCATATAAGATGCGACACCCTTCCTCAAGATCCATTATTTTATTTTCATTTTACAACCCCTTAAATATTATTATTCAATTATTAAATAATAAAATATGTATAATAAATATAATTATGTGTTTAAATTATATGATTTATACTAAAAATAACACACACTTCTATATAATGGTTAGCGAGCATACCATTTGTGTACGATGAATTACTGCATCACGATACGAATATTGTTTGTTTTCATTTACCACATTTCATGGTTGATAACTATACTAGAAATTATAACTATATTATTTATATAATATATTTATGTTTATTTTATATTTATATTGAACATTACTTTTTTCATTCCATTTTTTGTAAATATGATAACATCATTTGGGAATGTGTGGACTACCGCCTCCTCATAATGATGTCATTCACTCATGCTATACACAGAATATATAATGGATAGTTTTAATAAACATATGTAACATACATTTCACACATATTATACTAAAATTATATTATAAATATACTTATATATCATTTAATTTTCATTATTTTAATATACAAAAAAATTAATGGAACGTTCAAGCCTACGTACAGTTTACCATCTACAAAAATAATGTATTTCATTTTCTCTCTAAATATTACAGATTATTATATATATATATATATCTGTGTGTGTGTGTGTGTGTGTGTGTTATATTCAAATCACGTTTTATAATCTGTATACGATGAAAACATGATACCATTAAAAGGAACAACAACTAACAAATAAAAACATAAAGGAAAAACCATGAAATGATCACAAAAAATAGTGGATATAATAAAATATTGGTAAAAACACATAATAAGAAGTTTTTAAAAGTTTATATATGATATAATAGACATTATTAAAATTATTGTTAAATTTATTATGATTTTTAAACTCTTTATATAGGAGGATAAAGGATGTTCACAACAAAATAAATTCAATGTAAGGGATTCTTGTCTCACATTTCATTCTATAAAGAATACATTATTACTATGAAAAAAATTTCATATATATGGTATACAGACTAGCAAATTGACATGTAATGTCATGAATAATTTTTTCTTCATGGTATTTTGTGTCTCTATATTAATTATTCCGAAAAGGGGGATTATCCATAAAGTTTACAAGTGGTAAAGATATTTCATAACTGAATTAATTTTCATTGAGTTATATTACTTCTTAATTTCCTTTAATTTTCTATTAATATGTGTATAACAACATTTTACTATAGATTATTTTATTCCCAATATTATAATGGTTTTTAATATTTTATCTACAAAATCTATTCATTTATTTATTCTCAATTCAACGATATCATCTTTTCGAGGGTTTACATCACAACCTCTTTTTGATTGGGATTACATACAATTGAATTTCAATCATCAGAAAATTATTAATTAATTGTTCAATAAAACATTTATTATTCTTTTCTTCTTGTTATTCATGACTTTTTTCAAGTATTAATACCATTTTATTACTCTTTATGAAAAAAAAATTATAAATTTTTTTATGAATACTTGACTTCATTTATCTCTTTTGATGGAAAACTTATTTTCTTATGAAAAATGTATTTTTAGAAAATATTTTAAAAAATGATATTTACAACTAAAAAATGATTTTTAAAGAAATGTTAACCATTTTTTTCTTTTAACAATTTTTTTACTGAAATCTTCTTGTCATTTTTTTTTGAAAAATTCAAATTTCTAGACATTTACTATGTAAAAGGAATGCTATTTTTACCTCCTACGACAAGTATGAATTTACATTCCATAATTGGTTTTGAAGATTCCATTTCAAGATAAAAAGTTACTTTAAAAAAAATGTTTTCCAAAAGTTATTATCAAAGAAAAATATTATTGTCTTTCATAAAAAGGATATTTTCACAAGAATTTTTTTAGGAGATATTTTTTAGTATTTCAATTAATTAATGAAAAAAACTATTTATTTATACTCCACTTGGGAAAATTTATATGGATGTCATCCATATTATTCTTTTTTATGGGTTTTGATTGATTTTTCCCAAGATATTATTTACATTAAACTTCTTGTTTTCTTGGTACTCCTCTTGAAATATTCAATTTCCTATGATCATTAAAAATTGAATTTTTTATAATTATCAACATCATTTTTCATGGATATGTTAGTTTCCCAAATCATATATAATTTTTACATATGATCTTAAACTTGAAATGTTATATCATGAATCTCATTATTCTCGTGATATTATTAGTTTCATTTATTATCTTGTTTAGCTTGACATGTTTCCTATGATTTAAATATTTCAAAGTGGTATGAGAAACTTTGGAATTTTTAAATATTATTTCACCAATAATAATTTTATTTATGTTTCAATGGTATTTCATTCCATTAACATAAACATCCTTTTTTAATTATCCTACATTGGGGAATTATTTCTATGTTTGTATCTTCTATTAAATGAGGATATTTGTTCAGGAATATTTTTTCTATTGATCAATATAAAGATTTCTTTGGATAAGTACAAAACAGGTGTGCCTAAGTTATAACTAGTCCCTTTAGGCATTCGTAGTCTCATGGTATGAATTAGCTGGATCAATTAGAAGGGGTTTCTACTTGACATGATAAATCGTCTGGTGAATGGTATAAACGGTAATGGTTCCATGTACATATGAAATAAAGAATCCAATAATTAATCATTTTCAATATTTAGATTCAGTTATTTTTAATCAATGATATTTTTCATCGACATATCTATGGATGAATTTCATTCTTATTTTATATATCAAATGAAATGATTTCATAGTTTCAAACATTTCCATATGTATTTTCCATGTTTAGTTATTTAAATGGAATTTGTTATCATTTAATTACCTTTCTATGTTGATTTTCACTTATCCAGTTATTTAAATTATATTTGTTATTAGTTATTTACAAATCCATTTTATTTACTCATTTCTTTATCTGTTGTTGTTTTCATAGAACATTTTATCAATTACATCCCTTTTCATATTGATCATTCTCATCGATTCATTATTTCTACTACCGTACATTACCATTATTGAGCATTTGATCTCACCCTTATTGTGTTTCATTTTCATAGAAATGAAAGAAGTGTAATAAAAAATATATGTAAGGACATGGTACATAGAATAATGATATTATCATCAAAAAAATATTTTATTTAGTGTTTTAATTTTTAATTAATGAATTATATATATATCTAGTTTACCAAAACTATAAACCGTTTAGTCCCTTGGGATGTGATTTAATTGTATCTTATGAGAAATTAATGGTTGCACGACATGGACTCTATTATTTCTGGGGACAGATTACTATATGAATCGATATCATTCATGCAGTCTGGAAAATATTTTAGACCATGTGTAACCTTTCAAAATAATATACCACACATCATAAAGTCATTGATAATCTATTTTAATATATCTTTGAGTATAATATTTTTACCTATAACTATACAATATATAGTTACATCGTTGTTCATAATAATAATATACTCACCATTCAATGAATTTAAATAAAAAATCAGTACTATTTTTCAGATGTCCTGGAGTTAGTAATGTTATATTTATATATATATGTTTCATTCATCAACATCCATGTAAGTATGTTCTATGGAGCTGTGAAAATAGTCTAATATGACTGTTTTTAATCCGTAAATGGAAAATAGATATAAACCATTAGTATAATGTCAAAATAATATATTATGAGGATCTAGAGGAAATGATGGATGCACCTACTCAAAGTGTTTCCAAGAATCACCATCATAAGGATGATTTATTATTTTACTGATATAAATGTTGGATCTATGATCAATAATCAATGATATAGTGTTGTGAGATATAAATTGACATTGCAGTGAATATATAATTGGAAAAAACCTCAACTTTTTTACAAAAAATAATCTATACATTCATTATTGTAACTATTTATACCTTGATTTTACACATGTTATATAATTAGGTAATGAATATTATTCACTATAATATAACAAGCAATCATTTGTATATTCATGTATCTTTTCACAAATAATATCCAAATTATAAACCAACATTTTTGTTTTAGAAATTATTACAGGAATTTTATTCCCCATGGGAAAAATAATTTATCAAAATAAAATATTTCATCAAAACGATTGTTTAATATTCTAAATCAGGATTAATTTCCATAAATTTTTTAAAATTTTAAAATTTTCTTATCTTTCATCTAGGTTATTTTTCCTTCTTATCCAGCTTTAAAAAATCATAAATCCCATAAAATTTTAATCTTGTAATAGATTCATCATTCCGTGTTTTCATTTCACGAACTGATGAGACAACACCATAATGTACATTATTTTGAACTAGGATGTATCTCAAACAAATAAATTATATTTCCTTCTAAACATCATTCACCATATTGAAACAGACAGTCATAATCATTCCCAAATCCAAAATATAACAGATAAACCCTTAAATTATCAAATGTCTCAAATATGTTGAGATCACACTTCTTACATGGGAATGTAATTGTTCATTGTAAAGAAATTATGAATTTCATTATGTGAATGATAAAAATTATTCAACACCCTCTATGTAGATACGACTAATACCAAATCCATTTTGATTTCCATGAAGAATTATCCAATCCAGATCTCATAGTGAAAACTTTTGTCTATTTCTTTGGTCTGTTTTTTATAACAAGATAATCATATTCTTTTTATTATACAAAAATTATTACAATTTTTATCATAAAACAATAATTAAAATATTTTTTATAACATATTTATTTAAATATTTCATTTTAAATTTTATTACAAAATTTTAAATTTTAAAAGATGAATTAATATTAATTTTTATTAACTCATTCTAATATATAGTTTTTTATACTAAATTATATCATTTTATAGTGAATTATAAAAAAATATTTTCCTTTTTTAATAATTTATACTAAATGATATGAGATTGCAATAATTTTTTTTAATTTTCTTAATAACACTGAATTAGTACTAATTTATAGTAATGAATATTATTTTATAATGATTTTTATTAATGTACAATATACTTTATTAATTTTTACTAAATTATATTAATATTAATCTATGTATACTAAATGATATGGAATTATAAAAAATTATATTAAATTATATTAATTTTTAAGAATTATTACTGTTTTCATAAATTTATAGAAATTCATATTATTTTATATACATTAAATCAATTTTTAGAAAATGATACAAAATTATAATAATATTTGAAGAATTAATACTATTTTTAAGTGTTATCAAATAATTTATAATAGTTTATTCTAATTTTTAATAAGTTCTACAACAATATACACTTTTATATTTTATATACTATATTTTGGAATTTATACGAGTTTTTATTTACTTATAATAAATTTAATTAAATTTTATTAAATAATATCTATTTATAGAATATTATACTAATTAATATTAATTTAAGATTGATTAATTATAATTCATAGTAATTTAAATTATATTTATTTTTGTGTCTGTGGTGGATGTTATATCTCGATGAGTGGAAGGATTCATATTTTTTGGGGGTTTACTTTTCGAAATAGTTTAGAGTAGAGTTCTTGTCATAAACTATGAAGGTAGTAATAAATAAGGATCTTATTTCTCTTCATCTAAGTATTTTTTTAGTTAAAGAGCTAGGAATCAAGTTATAATACATTCTTCATTTTCCAGAAATATTTTTCAAGGTTGGGAGTCTCATTAAAGACATATTTAGGAGTTTTTTTTCCTTTGTTTCACTCTCTATAGTTCATGATTTGAGATTAGATGTGTAGAGGCCTCCAATTACCCATGGTGTTGGAAATTCTAGTTGGAGGCCATGCTATCTTTTTCTTATGTGTTCCATGTGTTTATACGGGTGATGGAGCCACATGAGTCCCACATAGATATTTTCTTTCTTCAAATGCAGTTGTACAATTTCATTATTAGGATCGACTATTTGTAGTCTATATATTGTTTTATTGATTACATTTATAGTAGAGCTGTGTTTTTTAATGTTTATTGTAAACATGGGGTTTTTTGCTGGTGGAGTTATCAGGTGGGGAGTCGGGATATAGAGCACCTTTTTTCCTTGTTGGATGATTTATCTATGGAATCATAGGATGATATCATTGTAGAGGTTACTAGGGATTAAGAGAATTTATAAATGTATTTTCTATGTAATTTTTAATGTTAACCCCACAATGTGATGCTAAATATGGGATATACTTATAGCATTGTGCTTCTTAGATTTCAATGGATCCATATTATATAGAAGCTTTTAAGTTGTGGGAGTTGATGATTAAAATAGATGATATGATAGAAAAGGGTTTTTTCCTACCCAGTGTTTCAATGGGGTGGGAGTGCCCTTGTGTTATTATCTAAGAAGGAAAATTGTAGTTTGAAGTTGTGTGTAGAAAACTAGAGGTTGAATAAATTTACAACTAAGAAAGATTACCTACATTTATGTATAAATGGTATTCTTGACTAGTTGAGAGGGGTAATTTCGTTTTATAAGATCAAACTATGTTATGGGTACCTTCATTTGGGAAAAAAGGTGGGAAAATCCCTATTATTTCTTTCCAATATAGTTTTTGGAATTTTTAGTTTGTAGTAATGTCGTTTGTTGTTATCTGTGTAAATTAGTGTTCATGGGACCAATTAACTCCATGTACAATGATTTTTTAGACCAGTTAATGGTTATGTTCATCGATGAAATATTCATCAACTAATGTAAATAGAAGGAGAATTCCAATCATGTTGGAGCTTTTTTGTAGGTTATTCGATTCCACCAGCTATATAAAAATTTTCAAAGTTAATGTTTTTGATACATGATGTGTATTTCATTGTGAATGTGGTGAATCAAAATGGTGTAGCAGTAGACCTATCATAGAAAGAGGAAATTATTTCTAATTAAGAACCCACAAACTTTTTATAAGTTAATAGTTTCCTTGGTCACAAAATATATTATTAGAGGTTTCTGCCCAATTAATGTCATGATAAAGCCCCATTGACAAAATTGAAATGGAAGGTCCAATATTTTTTGTAGACCAATAAATGTGAGGAAAAAATAGATTATCTAAAGGGGAAGTTTGTTAGTGCTCTAGTGCTCTAGTTTCTGGAGGAAAGGGTGATATTTGTGGTATTTATTGATGCTTATCATCTAGTATTGGAATGTTTTTTGATATGGCATAAATATTTAATCTATTATGTATCAAATAAGATACATACCCATGAATATAATTATGTCACCCATGATTTGAAGCTAATACCGGTTGGGTTTACCCTGAAGTTCTTGTATTGTTACCTTTTTTGGGAGAACCTTAAGGTATTCATGGATCATACCAGCTATAGGTATTTATTTTTTGAACATGAAAAAAATTTCATTAGTATAAATATATAGAGTTTCTATAATATAATGATTTTGAGAACTCATACACCGATGGAAAGGAAAATGCCGAGGGTAATGATTTCAATATAAAGTCATTGAAAGATGTTGTTCAGGAGTCTGGGGATGTTTGAGTAGACTTAGAGGTCTTGGAATCATCACACTTGGATGAGAGGGTGTTTTATGGGATATTTTTCTTATTTCAGATGATAGTGTATTTTACATTGAAATATTAGGTGGAGGATTCTTAGTTGGGAGACTCAGAGGCAGAGGTGATGCATGATCATGTTGGCTATAAGGATGATCTATTGGGATTGATGGGGGATGGTCAAGACCAGTTGATGTTTTAGGTGTGACTATTTCTTCCATTTCGTATGCGAGATAGATTCATTCATGTGTTTCATAAATCACATTTGGTGGTACACCTGAGAGTATCGAAGATGTACCATGTTTTAAGGATTTATTTCACTACTAGGAATCCACGTTTTTCCAACGGTTTCAAACTGTTGGGAAAGGCCCTCAAACCGTTGGGAAATATTATCCCAACGGTTTTAGAAACAGTTGGTCTGTGAGGCATTGGGAAAGCCTTTTCCCAAAGGTTCAACGTGAACTGTTGGGAAGAGGCTATTTGGATCTCGTTATACCAACGGTTCAGCTGAACTGTTTGGAAAATCAGCACACATGGGTATAACCGAAATTTTTTAAAACCGTTGGCGTAAAAATATAGGGGGGATATAACCCAGCGGTTTTGAACCGTTGGGAAATGCAGAAGCACACAGGTGTATAAACCAATGGTTTTGAACCGTTGGGAAATGTCACAGCACACAGGGGTATAACTCAACGGTTTTGAAACCGTTGGCTTAGACCCCTATTAATTTAAAATGAAACCACCTGCAATCAACTATAGGATTCAATGAAAACTGTGTGAAAAACATGCCATCTCACAAAAATACACTGCAATCACAAAAAAACACTCATTCTGTGTGTTTAGGAACACTACAATCTGCATACACAGAAAATACACTTTACACATAAAAAACTCACAAAACATCACTTAAATCACCCGTAATAACACAAAAAACACACAAGAAACACATAAAAATAATCATATAATTTTTAAAGGATTACTCACATCCATTCCCCTTGAATGGTTCACATATTGATGTGGTAGAGAGACCAAGAACCAACAAAATGTTGTTTTGTTGATCAAATAGAGAGTGGGATATTGGAAATTCATGTTTATTACTCATATGTGAAGAATCCCCTGCCTCAATTCTGATATATCAAATAAGTGTTATTGGTTTTGCTTACTCCATGATAAATTTGAAATTTTTTTGGTGAATTTAATCATTTAATATACTAACCTACAAGGATATTTACACTATAACCCATATAACCCTTTTGTTCCTAGAGTATAATGATGGGGGAATCATATACTATGGGGCAATGATTTCTATAATGTCAGGATATTTAGTTATATTGTTGCATTTATCAAGGTATTGTTTTGTGTTTAAGAGAGGGATTTTGGTCAGGCATCTATGACACATAGATTCTGTGGGGATAGATATTTACATGATCATGAGAGATATCACAAGCCTAATTTTCAAGGGGATCTGCTATGATGATATCCAACATGGTGTTTTTCAGTGGTTATGATTTATTTACCTCATCTGTTGGGATCACTTTTGAAATTTTCTATCATATTCTAAGATGATAAGATTACAAGGTAATATTGTATGCCCAATCTGTAATGAAAACATTCAGATAATCCCCCATGACAATCTAGTACATTACTACATGAATATTAGTATATACCTTCCATAGATGATTTTTGTATCCATTGAAATTTTAATGATGATCCATAGGTAGAATCATAAAAATTAACCATTTATCACATGGGATCATGGTCCTTTTGGTGGTACACTAGATGGTGAGCTATGATATGGACCAAATTCCCTTGTTATTTGATACACATGTTGTGTGACAAATTATTACTAGTATAGTGAAATATTTTAAGGAATGACAACACCTTGAGTGATTAGGTGTTGGAAGGACCCTTACTTCAGTGATAGTGATGTTATCATATTATATAAATCATATCTAACACTATCATGATGGATAAGGTAGGGGGAATAGGTCACGAGTGACTAGAACCTTGTACCTATCTAGCGAGCTATGATATGGACCAAATTCCCTCGTTGTTATTTCATACACATGTTGGGTAAAAAATTCTAACATGTATAGTGATTTATAATAAGTAATGACAATACCATGACTGATAAGGTGCTAGAAGGACCCTTACTTGAGTGATAATGAAGTTATCATATTATAACATGATATCTAACCCTACCATAATTGATAATGTAGTGGTTAATATAATGGCCTCTCCTTGAGGGATAATGTTATAGATAAACCCAACCATGGGGGATAATGGAGCATTTGGAATGCGATATTAGACCTACCATGGTTAATATGGTATTATTTTAGAAAATGTATTTACATTGATCATAATGTATTAACGTGGATGTTTGTCGAGTGAGATGGATGGTATATGATATATAGTTGTATGAGACACTACCTTTAGTAGTATGGAAGAAGTTGGGAGTTTAGTAAAGAGCTATATTAAGTGACAAGTATTATTCTAGGGCTTGATAAGGGTAAAAGTAGTGGATACATATAAATACGTTGGGCTAGAAAAGACATGTGTTATGATAATTTAAAATTTTGAAAGCGGTAAATTACTACTTGTGTAGATGTAATAAAGTGGTACATGAAGGAAAATATTGATCCTTGCCATTTTTTAATTAGCAGTAATGAAAAATGTGGAACTTTTTTAAGGACATGAATTGATTAGTTGAATGATTTTATAAATATGATTTATTATTACAAATGGTGTGAAAATTATTAAGGCATCTTCGATACATATCTTGACTTTCCTTTCACGTTTAAATTTAATCCAATGGTGTTCATGGATCTCATGAATGAGATCTTCCATACATATCTCAACTCATTCATTGTGGTTCTTATTTATGATATCCTTATATACTCACCGACCATTGATATACACATTGGACACCTACAGAATTTGTTTGTACACTTTGACCACATTATATGTTTTATAAGATCTCAAAGTGTCACTTATGCTTCCATAAAGTATGTTTTCTTAGGCACGTAATCTATAATGATGGAATTTATGTGGACCCAAATAATTCATAGGTTGTGGTGTAATGAGAATGCATACGAAACATGTTTGATATTGTAGGTTTCCTTTGTTTATTCGGGTTTTACATACGGTTCATTTAAATCATTTCCCCTTAAGAAGTTCTTATGACTAGGATTACTAAGAAAGTAGTTTTGTTTGAGTGGTCAGAAAAGATTAAAGAGGTCTTCTTAAAAAGTCAATGATGTTTTGATCCTACTAAATTACTATAAATTATGATTCAGAAATGAGGTCACCAAATTGATCCTTGAGCATGAATTAGACTTATAGAAATTTCTTGAATTGGACATAGAGCTGTAGTATGTATGTGGAAGGATCTATACTGTCCTCATCATATCACATATGAGAATGTGTCAACATTGGAATGATATTAAATCAAAATCATAGTGAATGTAATATTTTCAAATATTTACAACATTTATCATTAAATACAGATACAAGGGTTTGATGTTTCTCAATATAATGATGTGTTATTCTTGATCTATGATGGATATAACATTATTACATTCCATAATAACTGTAACTAGTTAGATTATGCATGGGGATTTTCCTTCTCCTACTAGACTAACCAAATGGGTCTTCCACGGTTTCTACAACATTGATAGTCTAAGTAGGGACATGCCAAGAATTATAGATTCTTCCATGAATGTGACTTATCTGATATACTCGGGTCCTACGAAATCATTCTGCTGTTCTGTAATTGGGTTCAAGGAACTCAAGTTCATCTCCAGATTCATCCACCTATCCAACCCCCCCACTACCCCACCTATACAGCCACCACCCCACCTGTACAGCCCCCCATGACCAGCCCCCTCCCCTTCCCAGCCTAGCCTAACCCCCTACACATCCCACCCCCTCCCCCACCAGCCCATCCCCCTCCCCTCTGCCTAGCCTAACCCCCTTCACATCCCACCCCCTCCTCCACCTGCCAAGCCCCTCACCCACCTGCACAACCACCACCCCCACCTTCAAACCCCCCCTGCCCAGCCCCCTCCCCCATCTGCCGACCCCCCCCCCCCCCGACCTACACAACCCCCTGCCCAGCCCCCTTGCCCAGCCCCCCTCCCCCTCTTTATCCTAGCCCACCCCTTCCACATCACACCCCTCCCCCACTTGTGTAGTCCCCCACCACCCCACCTGCACAGCCACCCTGCCCAGCCCCCTCCCCCTGACTAGCCTAACCCCCTGCACATCCCACCCCTCCCCCACCTGCCCAACCCCCCTCCCCCATCTGCCCAGCCCCCCCACCAACACAGCCACCCCACACACCTGCAGAACCCCCCTTGCCCCTGCCCAGCCCATCTCCACCCCACCCCCTTCCAGCCCACCCCCTCCCCACCAAACTCCCCTACACAACCCCCCTCATCCACACCTCACCCCACCAATCACTCGCGCCTCCCCCACAAATTCCCATAGGGTAGTTGATTTTATGTTTTAATCGTATTTTTTGAGTTTTTGGTGACCCATTTAGGATTTTATCTATGGATAATTTGGAGAAATTAGGTGTTTTAGGATATTTTTGGGAGTTTTAGTTTTGGAGAACTCATGTACATGATGTGTAGTTTTGAGAACACACATCATGTGTTCTTCGTACTTGGGAATGATGTGTTTGGGGAACTGAAAGATTTATACAAGGGGGTGGGTTACACTCCATGTAGTGGTGACTCGAGGTGTGCTAGTAGCAAATGACCATGTAGGGTATAAAGCTATATCTAGTGCGAGGTACATCGATAGGCATTGTGTGTGGGTAGACCTTGTGGGGGGGATTTATGGATAGGTACATACATGGGAACCATATGTGGGGTAAATATTATGTACAGGGTGATACATTCCATGTAGTAGGGAATTTTTCATGCTAAGTGGGGCCTTGTATGTTAATGTACCCAGGTGGGGGTAAACATCATATACCGGAACACATGATGTGTACTTTGGAAAAGTACACACTGAGCAGTCTACGTCACATGGAACGAGGGAACATTTTGGGTTACATATTATGAACCTAAAGTACAGGATGTGTACTTTTTTCTCCTTGTTGTGTTTACCCTATTTTAACCTTGGAGTCCGAATTCGACTTATGAGTTTTCAATTTTGATCATTTTTTCATATAAATTGCCTTGGTGGAATACTTTGTGTGTTTGAATGTGGTCTTTATGATGTTTTGGACTAAAATAATTATTTATATGGATTTCTTCAAGGATTGGATTCAGAATCCTCCAAAAGGTTGGGTTGTGAGATGAGAATCAAGTGTGAGGGTTATGAGATCATTTGTAGGAATGGATTATGAAATATAAGCTAGTTTAGTTCAATGTTCTTTTATATGGATCCTAAAAATTATAATCGATTTGTATATATGAAGAGATCCTATTTAATCCTGACATGCTAGTATCTATTTCTCAATGATAGAATAGTCGAGGATTACCTTTTTTAGGATTGGAACTATTGGAACCATTGGGATGGGGTGATGTTGTGGGATGGATGTTATGGTCAGATTTCCTTAAGATATTTATATACGTCAAAGGGACTCGTGAGGATACCATAGTGGGCTTGTTACTGATTGAGTGACCAGTGTTTTCTATAGCTGTTAATTAATAACTCCCATGTAGGTGTACCCTGCTGTTCCCAAGAAGCTATAGTTTGTAGGCTGTGGATCCAATCCTTTCATCGATAGGGAAGGGTCCATAGTAACGGGCTGCTAACATGGAGTTTAACTTAGTCACACTAAAAAATATTATTGGGTTTTATTTTCACCCAGACAAAAACTCCAATTTGAAAAACAACTTCCCGCCGATGTTTGTTAGCATACTTAACCCTAATTTGTTGTGCTTTATGCAGATTAAATCATAATTGTTTCAGTGTATCATCACGAGCTACCAAAGCTGTTTCCACAGCTTCAACATCAGCCTCTCCTTTGGTATAATTCATAATATGTGGTGGTTTGCATCCATATAAAACCTAAAAATTATTTTTACCAATTGAGGTGTGAAATGAAGTATTGTAACTTTACTCTGCCCTGGACATCCAAGAGGCCCACTGTTTGGGTTTATCAGAAGAAAAACATCCAAATAAACCTCCAAAAATCTATTCACTACTTCTGTTTTCCCATCACTAAGTGGGTGGAACGAAGAACTCATATTTAGTTTTGTTCCCTGTAATCTAAACTGCTCTAGCCAGAATAATAAAGTGAACATAGGATCCCTATCACTGACTACAGCGGAAGGAATTTCATGTAAGCGCACAACTACCTTTAGGAAAACTTCTGCCACTGATTTTTCAGTAAATGGATGTTTAAGAGGGACGAAATGTGTATATTTACTAAGTCTATCAACCAAGACAAATATAACTTCATAACCTTTTGATTTTGGAAGTCCATAAATAAAATCCACTAAAACTTCTTTGCAAATTAAAATGGGAATTGGGAGTGGTTGTAAATGTCCAGCTGGGCTTAAAGCCTCATATTTATTCTTTTGAAATACTTCACATTCTTGAATGAAATGTAAAACTCGACGAGTCATCCCTTACGAATATAAACCTCCTCCTAGGAGGTTATATGTTTTCAAATACCCCAAATGTCCTCCCATCAAAGAGGAATGGTAATGTAGTAATAGTTTTGGAATTAATGAAGACTCACTGGGTAAAACCATTCAGTTCTTATAGAATAATAGTCCATTCCAAATTGTATATACGAGTTTCTCCTCCCTATCCTGCTTGAGTTGTTCCATTATTTTTGAATACTTTTCATCTTGAACCAACTCTATCTTAAGAACACCTAGTTCCTCCCATCTACATTCTGAAATTGAGATCTTCAAATACTCTCTATCCTACGGCACCCTGGATAGAGAATCAACAACATTATTCAATCTCCCTGGTTTATAATTAACAACAAAATCATACGCACATAATTTTTCTTGCCAGCATTGATGATATATTGACTCCACCTTTTGATTAAGTAAGTTATTGAGGCTTATATGATCTATAAAAACCTCAAACCTCCTACCAATCAAATACTGTTTCCAGTGTTGGATTGATAGAACCAATGCCATAAGCTCCTTCTCATAAAAAAACTTCTTCAAATTAGTTTCAGATAATGATTTTCTGAAATATGTTAAATTCCTCCCTTCTTAAATCAACACATCTCCAATACCAAATCCCAAAGCATCACATTCTACCGCAAATCCTTTAGAAAAATCATACATCCTTAGAACAGGAAAAGAAGTCATCTTCTCTTTCAGTAAATCAAACACTTCTTTAGTTTCAGGAGTCCATTTATACCCCTCTTTTTTAGTCAATGACGTGAGCTGTCTGGCTATTTTCCTATAATCCTTAACAAATTTCTTGTAAAATCTAGTAACCCCAAAAATCCCCTCACTTCTTTAACATTATTGGGTTTCGGCCACAATTTAACAGCCTCCAATTTCATTAGGTCTATATCCACTCCTTGAATTGATATTATGTGCCCCAAGTATTCCAGAATTCATATACCAAAGGAACATTTTTTAATATTGGCATACAACTTGTTTTCTTTCAACAACCCGAGTATTGCATTTATCGAATTTAAATGCTCTTCCCAGTTTTTGCTGTAGACAAGTATGTTCTGGCTAGGAGAAAAAGGAGCAGGGGGAAGCGGTGAAACATTCAGGTCATCACTTCCCTCCCCATTAACTATGGGTCAGTAATGTATCTAAAACTCTATATAGGTATCATACATAGAATTCCGACAAGACTGAGAACCACCGCGGGGTGTCATCCTGGAGCAGGGCCAAATCAGGATGTGACCGCAGTGTCACCGCGGCGTGACTGCGGTGTGACCGTGGCATGACCCCGGCGTGACCGCGACTTGTTGGACCGGTCCAGCGACATCTGTGGGGCACCATCTTATGGCCAAGAGCAAAGGTAGTGAGAGGAAGCAGGACAAAATTCCGGCCGTCACCTCCCTCCCCATTAACTATGGTTTGGTAATGTATATAAAACTTTATATAGGTATCATACATTGGATTCCAACAGGACTGAAAACCATTGCGGGGTGTCGTCTTGGAGTAGGGCTAAATCACAGCGTGACCATGGCATGACAGCGTCGTGACCGCAGCATGACTGCGGCGTGTTGGCCCTGTCTATCGACATCTGTGGTGCAACATCTTCCAGCCAGGAGGGAATGGAGAGGGGGGAAGCAGGGAAACATTCCGGTCGTCTCCTCCCTCCCCATTAATATGAGTGGGTAATGTATCTAAAACTCTATCTAGGTATCATACATAGAATTCTGATAGGACTGCGAACCACCGCAGGGTGTCGTCCTGGAGCAGAGCCAAATCATGGCGTGACCGCGGCGTGACGACGGTGTGACCGCGTCGTGTCCGCGATCTGACCGCGGCATGACTGCAGCTTGTTGGCCCGGTCCAGCAACATCCTCGGGGCATCATCTTTTGGCTAGGATTCCAGATAAGTCCTATGTAGTTGTCATTCACATTATAGAAACCAATCTTATGTTATAAAAATAGACTCTTGATTCGAGATTTCAGTATGTTAAAGATATATATTTTATATTCATTATTTTTAAAAGTGGTTTTATTATAAAAACATGACTTTATTTATCAAATAAAACAATTATACTAAATAAAACTTATTCAAGATACCCAATTCAATATAATTAAGCAGAATTAAGAAAGTAGATAAATTCAATTTAAAGCATTCTTAAATTAAAGAGGCTACGAGAGGGACTCTACCTTAAGGAGGTACCAAGCCGTCCACTTCTGCTCTTGGAGATTTCTAGCTAAATCTTTCCACTCCCCCACTGGTTATTTGCACCTTCACACACATGAAAGGACACCTAGCCCCTATGCACACACCCGCATGGCCAAGAGCATGTTCAAGGGGATCCTTACACATATGATTATATGCATATACCAGTCTCCAATCACCTGAGTATTCATTTTTATATATATTCATGGGCACACCTATCCCCATACGTGTGTAATCATTACCATGGTTGACTATACACATAACAGGGGAACCCACATACATATACTTACTTACCTATGAACACACAGGCGAGTCACTCATGACTTGGTGACTCGAAACCAACGAGCAGGGATCAACAGACTACAAAAAGGATATTAAGAACCTTAAAACACATAAAGGACCCTACATAACCAGAGAAAAACCAACCAACAGCCTTAAATCCTTACCTCTATTGGCGAGAACCAAATCCACCTGAACCAACACAAAACGATCCAACGCCCAACAGAAAAAATAATATGGAGTCAAAAACATTGAAATCACCAAAATATATGTAATGTGAGACAACTAGTAATCGTAGAATCATACCTTGGATCAATGACGGTGGACTGAAACAATCTGAACCACTTCTGGCCTCCTTCATAGAATATAACTACTCCATGTCCATAGAAACCAGTAAAAGGCCTAAGTAGAAAATGCGATAAAAAAATAAAATAAAAACTAAACTAAAACATACCTGTCTCCTGTGACTATACATGTCACCGCCCAACATATAAGAACCAAAAAACCACATGGGTTAAATTATGTTCTTGAAGCAAGGGGGAAACAAATCCATATTTCAAAATGATACTATCAAAAAGTACATTCCTATTAATTAACAATTAATCTATCTATAAATGGTATATATTTATTTTGGCTCGAGTTTCAACTTAGTCCGGCTTTGGTAAATATAGGTTTGTTTGGTAAATTACATGGATACACCATTACTATAGGGTCAATATAGGTTGTAGTGTAAAGTATTTGTGGAATGGAAGGATGAAAACATTATAATAAGTGATTAAAACTAATCTCTAATGACCAAAACTTCATATATGTGCTTAAACATGCTAGATCTTGATATCTCTTAGATATTGAGTAGGAAAAATTGTTAGTGATTGAATATGAATCAACATTCACTAATCTGGTAATTATATGTCAAATCATATGATTAATATAAGGATTATGGCATGGAGCTTTTTGATGAAGCTATGACTAGTGATGTGATCATGGACCATTCTTCTGATTTTTCTAACCTATATATTTGTGGTTAGTATGATGTATTTGGAAAATATATGTTTTACATGAACATGAAAGGGGCGTTATTTAATTCCTCATTCTAGTGGAGGGAATACATCATTTAGTAGTTGGAAGATGAAGTATAAGCACCTCCATGTGTGATCAACCATTACTTAAATTAATTGTTTCTTTAAATAAGAATTATAATGTATATAAAGATAGTATTAAGAGCCTGAATAGACCCTTAAACACTAACTTGATTATTCGATCATAGATTTCCATGGGATTTATTATAACTATGTTCCATGGGAGTCATGGAGTGTAAGGACTTTAAATAAAAGTAAATATATTAACATAGTAGAACAATAGATATGGTGTTCCCAAGCCACCATGGATTAGATAAAATTATTTAGTGATTATATGGAAATGAAATCACCCTTTTACGAGATCTCCAAGTGGATAAGATATCGATTTGGATATGAGTGGTCTAACATATGTATTATAATTTGGATGATATGTGTATGGACTGGATGAGGGGTTAGATCAAATAAAATATTCCTAAGAGGATTGGGCCTTATGGTGATAAATGTGGAAATTGTATGTCTAGTGTTTGATGAGGAAATAATTATTAGGAAGGATTGTGCCTTATCTAGGTATCATACATCGAATTATGATATGACTGCGAACCGCTGTGGGGTGTCATCCTAGAGTATGTCCAAATCACGGAGTGACTATGGAATGACCGCGGCGTGACCCCGTCGTGACTGCGGTGTGACCACGGCGTGACCGCGGTGTGACCGCGGAGTGGCCGCGGTGTGACCACGGTGTGACTGCAGTGTGACTGCAGCCTTACCGCGGCATGACCGCGGCCTGACTGCGGCGTGACCATGGCATGACCGCTGTGTGACCGCGACCTAACCGCGACATGACCGCGGCCTGATGGCGGTGTGACCGCGGCGTGTTGGCCTGGTCTAGCGACATCCGCTGGGCAGCATCTTCCGACCAGGAGTGAAGGGAGAGGGACAAGGCGGAGCAACATTCTAGCCGTCGCCTCCCTCAAGGGGGAAATAGTTCCATTTAATATCCACACCACCCGTGGGTCAAATCATGTTCCTGCAAGCAAGGGGGAAACAGTTCCATTTAACAATATACTCATTTTTCATTATGTTTTTTATATATCACGTTGTTGTAATCACCATACTAGTACACTTATCCATTGAATATGCACGTATGCAACATTAGTTGAGTTGAAGATTGTGCACATAACCCTGCTAGAACCTTGCCGCGTCGCACATCTATCTGAGATTGACTAAAGAACCAAGCTTACATTTAAGCAGTCAAACATCACAAAATCCCAAACCAAAATTAAGAAACAATTCCATAAGGAGAGGAGGTATTGAAGGAATTAGAGGGCCTTGTCTGAGGTTCTAGGTTGTTGGGTTCGCCAGTTTCATCACATTCTATAAAAAATGGAGGCAATGATTAAAATGGATAGAAAATAATGACATAGAATAATTTATTAGATAAAATAGTTGTCTAGAAGATTTTTTAATGAGGGAATGAAATGATAGATAATGACATCCCAAGTCATCCAATGTCTTATTTCTTTGACCCTCTAAGTTAGGGTTGTAAACAACCTTGAGTGCTCGCAAGCTAATTGGACTCGCTCGACAAATACTTTAATTTAGTTCAGATTTATTCAAACTCAAGCTGTGAGTAGTGAAGCCGAATTCAATGTTATAATAACACAATCAAGTCGGTCTCAATGGATAATCGAACATCTAATATTTTAACGTGTTATTTTTTTCAATATATATGTATTTAATTTCAAGCTCGAGCTCGAATTCAAGCACGATCTTGTAATTAAAATTATGATAAAACATCTTAATTAAAAAAAGTCGAGCCTAATTGAGTAGCTCGATCATGCTCGAGGTTGAGCTAGTAAATTGATGCTCGATCGAGCATTGAGTATAATAAAATCATTTCATTTCACCACAACTCAAACATTTAATTAAGTTCCATTCCATTGTATAAAATCTCTCAAACATAAATGATGGTAATATGTGAGTCATGGAGACATAACCATAAACAACACTTGACCATCTCCATGACTTGTGAGGCATCTATCCACAACATCCTTGGTGAGTTTAGAGGGTTATCTCCCACAATGAACACTGTTGAGTCTCTGTAGCATCAATCAGCTCTTCACACATTATCCCATCTTCAGGGACACCTGTCCTAGCCTATAATGATCATTGCAGAAATAAAAAAAATGATATTCGCATATTAAACAACACTAAAACAACAAAAAAAATCATTGTTTTACAGTGGAAAAAATGTAGATACCAAAAATATAGGGAAAAAGCAGACATTGTACCCATTATAGTAGTACTAATTGAAGAAGAAGCTCCTCAAATCCAAGGATGAGACCACCCAATCAGCTAAAGTTGAAAGCCACTGAGATTCGACTCCACTATAGCTAATATAGCTCTTGGGGGGTAGGGGTCTGCCCCGACAATCTTATTGCCCAGGCGGGAGGAGAGGGATCCGAGAGAAGGGGAGGTCCCACGAGGTGTTCGGTCATGGGGCGTCTCGCGCATGACTGGAGAGGGGGACGGGGGATGTCGAAGGAGGAGATTGATCTCGGATGTCTCTAAGAGAGGGAGATAAGAGGGTAGGGGGAATGTCACTGAGAGCCGAGAGGGGAGGGTAACGTCGTCTTTAAAGAAGAAGCCAAGAGTAGAAGGGGAATGTCACTGGATGAGAGGGAGGGGGCCGGGAGGGAGAGGCAGAGGAGGAGGCTGAGGCCGGGAGGTGGAGGCTGGGAGGCGAAGGCTGAGGACGGGAGGATGTCGAGGTCGGGGAGGGGAGGAGCACGCAGGGATGAAATGTGTCAAGGGATGGAGCCCAAATTTGGGTTGAATATTTCCCAACGGTTAATAAAAACCATGGGTAATACATATCTTTCCCCACGGTTCTCTTAAACCATTGGGAAAACCAACCTTAAAATAGCCTATGCCAACGGTTATAGTAAACCTTTTCCATAGGTTCTTTTTCCCAATGGGTTTTTTAAACCGTTGGGAACAAAGTGTTGGTATAGGCTCTATTTCTAGTTGTGTTTTTAAGGCCCATGATAAAAAAGGTAGTGGAAAGATCATGGTGAAGTGTTAGTTTTTTCTAAAATTAAAGGTCAAACATCATGTTTCTAGAGGTGTTTTGAATCATTTCGATTTTCATGAGTTGAAATGGGATGATATCTCGATGGAATTTAGCAAATAGATACCTCTATATTAGAGAAGTTGTTATTCAATTTCGGTAATTGTTGATTATTTGATGAAATCGATTCATTTCCAAGTGATCTAGGATTTATTAATAGTTGAATATTTGGATAATAGGTGTGTTGATGTGATGGTGTGGTTGCGATATGTTTTGTGGTATATTTTCAAATATTGGGGTTCATGTTTTACCTCCTGAGTCTGCAGGGGATTACATTATGATTTGGGATCACTGTTGTTCCTAAACACTTCTTTGAACCCTCTAATGTATGGGAATATAGAGTCGAAAAACAAAACATATTATAACATTTTTTGGGAATGAATATTATACTTTGTGAGACCTTTGAAATAAAACATACCTTTTTATGTTTTTATATAATAATAAATATCTCACATCCATTACCATGGACCTTTTTTAGGATTTTTACTGGTGTCTATGTTTTTGTTTGTTGTACTATATATAGGATTGTGTGGTTTTAATTATCGGTCCCAATGAGGTTTATATCTCAACCAAAATGTTTAATCTAGATTGAGATGGGAATAAAGAAGCAATGGATTGAAAAATTTATGATACCAATTACAGTAGTAGGCTATTGGAGTTTATTGTTGGAGTTCATTTATTCTTGAGGGTATCCCATTGAAATGGGAAGTGGAGGATTTTTTGGGTAATATTTCATGCTAGTTTCTAGGCCTATTGAGGTGTTGTGGTGAGTTATCGAGGTTGCGTACCGATTGGAATTTCCACCAAAGAAAGAGAGGATCCATGATGTCCTCCATGTTTCTCAATATCATCAGAATATTCATGAAGTCTCCCATGATATTTAATGTGGAGTGTTGGATATCTATTTTGACATGGCATTTATGAAGTGACCATTATATCTTTACGATAATCAGGAGAAAGTTCTTTGAGGGAGGAAAATTCCATTTGTTTATGTCTTGTGGAGGCATGGTGTCCTAGAAGAATGTACTTGGGGATGAGATACATTGATGTGGTCCTAGTACCCAAATCAGTTATTTTTATGTATTTTTGTTGGTTTCTATGGGATGATGTGTTATTTGAATCCTTTTTGTATCCAACTATATATTTTCAATGATTTGTGATGTAAAATGAGTGATATGGTTTCATCATATGAAAAGGGGAGGAATTTATCACCATTCAAGACACATTATACTATGATTTGATCAAACCAATGTGGGTGAGTATGGGACACCTGGAGTAGTTACTATACAAACATGGTAGTTGGAATTACCTAATATTTATGTTCATTGAAGTTTGGTTTTCTAGTGGTTGCATTTGTTGGTTTGGGTTAATGGATGTTGGATGGCCGTGGTGATGAGGATCTTTAGTTATGAGGTTGTGAATGATATTTTGTGGATGTTTGGTTTGGCACATTTGTCCAGTTGTAGCATTTTAGGTATTACACGATCCTCGAGACCGGTCTCATGGGTATTTATTTCAACCATTTATCTTTCCATCAGGTTTTATTTTGATTCTCAATGATGAGAATCAATTTATTGGTATCTGATGTAATGAAACATGATTTCCCATCCCAATAAATTCCTAGGATTAGGTTTTATAGGTTTTCCAATAGAGTCTTGATGAAGTTCCATTGTGGTTAGAGGTGCATCGGGGCTATTATGGGATTTTATCAAAATCAATGGTTTGCATGACATGAACTAGTATTTGATATTTTATTATCTAAATGGATTCACGACCTATGTTTGGGGATGGAGGAATTCATGAAATAGATTAACATCATGAAATTAATTCATGATGTGTAATTTAATGGGGTTGAGGTGACAATAAATGTGTTACCTGATGTGACAGTGTTGGGTTCTTGGATATTTTAACCATTTTAGCTAACTTCACCTTTATTTTTATTTGGCTTACAACATTCATTTTATGTAAACCCTATGCAACTCTCAGAGGATCTTTATCCCCCTTCATTCCACTTTGATCACTTAGTTTTTGTGGATCCCATCAATGATCCATGGTGATTTCTCCCCTCTCCCCTTGATTTTCCTTCTATTCTATTTCAACCATGTAATACTGTGGTGGATTATTGGTTTGGGTTGTCAGTTGGGATTTGTTTTTGATAATAATTGGGTGTGGTATAGGTTGACTTAAGGGTTTTATGTGTGGTTTTGTTTTGAACGTGTTTTTTTCCTCACCCAGCAGTGTGCAGTGAGTTGACAATTTGTCTTTGGGTAGAGAATCCATCGTTTATAGATTTTTTGAATCATGAAGGTTGGGTTTGGTCTTGTTTGCCTTTTTTGGGGTGTTTTTTATTTCATAATCAAGATAAATTAATCAATTAATTTATATTAATGAGGAAGGTGGAATGATTTGAATGAATCTTTAGGTTTGATAATATTAGGATATGGTGGATTATGAGATCTTCATGCACAATTGAAAATTATGACCATTAATGGAATTTGTTGTATTGTTTTTTGGATAAGTTGTGGAAACATTACATGTTGTTCTTTACATAATATCACCATAAATGAGAAATGAGAAAATAAATTATGTTTTATCCAATGATATTTTTTCCCTATGATTATGGATTGTGAGATAATTCACCTAAAATACGCAACTATAAATGATAAAACATATTTTCAAATATATAATAATGTTATCTGACTTGATTTGATGTGATGATGTGATATGGGGTGGAAGTGTGTGATTTGATTTGTAGATGAGTCATATGGGTATGATGAGTGAGATTTATCCATAATTTTGGGATGGCGAGGTGATGTTTTTGGGCTAATTTTGGGCTAGTGAGTTGATGGTTTGTTTGGACCTACTTTTGGGATGATCAGGTGATGGTTTTTTTCTGTTCTTTTGGGTGGAATGGTGATGGTTTTTTTACTGTGATTTTTGGGTGTTGAGTAGATGGAACAATAGGGATGATTAAATCCTTATTATGTGTTTATGAATTGTGTTGGATACCTAGGTAGTGATGGTATAACATGTTTATAATGCTTAAAATAGATTGGAATGGTTTGGTTGGTGGGATGAAAATATTTAATGCACAAAATTAATGATGAGATGTTTTTTAAATGTGGATGATTCTTAATAATGAAATGAATTATCTAAATAATGGGACGGGTTGAAAATGAGAAATGTGGGTTGTTTCTTGTGTGGTGTTATGCATTTAGAGGTGGAAGTAAAAGTGGTAGTGTTCTAATTTGTTTAGTGTCTTTTCCTTAACCCATAGGTTGGGATTTGATTCGGCTAGTATATATATATATATACACACATCTATATTCCTTGTGATTTCTATGCGCCCCACACTAGCATTGATAACTATGCGCTGACAACCATATATTCACACAAAGGTTGTTTTTCCCAATATCTAAGTTATTAGAATGGAAGTCAGTTTACCAATTCTCTCATCTAGGCTAGTGTATTTTCATTGGCTAGGATAGATAGTGGTTTATTAGTGCACTAGGTGATTAACAAGTTTCATTAGGTGATATTTGATATGAATGTGTTGGGGGGGTGGAACAATTCTTTTCATGCTAGATTAGATGTGACTATTCTATATGGAGGCTTGTTTTGGGGGTCATGCATGGTAGGAGGAGGGAATGAGGTTGATGATATTCATGTTCAGAATACCCTATTACTATCATTATAGTAGTTGTTATTATGTAATGTTTGAGGAATCTTCGGACTAGATGAGATGTTCCATGTTGTGTGGAGGTGTCCTATGCGTCACTAGGAATTATTTGATGTTACTATGTTATAGTGTGCTGGTATATGTTATTCAGAAGATATGGGAGTACCGGGACATAAGACGTCAGGGTGTGAGAGTAGAAAATAAGTGGGAAAGTGGTTTATAGTACACTTTATCTATATGATTTATATTAGGTTATTATACTTTTATTTTGGTTATTTAGTGAGTGTTCTATGATAAGGATGGGAATTTTTTTTTGAAAATATTATTTTCTATTTGGTTCTTCTATTTGATCATTAGTTCCTTAGTATGATTCTTTTAAATTTTAATGATAGAATTTGGTTTTTCTATTGAGTATACCTATATTCCCACCCTAAAAATATAATACTATTTTACACTTTTTAGGAGGACTATATGGATCATACAAGAAATTACTAACATAGACCTTTAGATAGTTGTTTTTTTTGTCAAAATTGTTTATTATTATTATTTATTTTTGGATACATTTATTTTTACTTGTTTTATTTATACATGCATTGCAGGATGGTTTTTGATTTCCTTTTATATTATGTAATAGAGTTTTCTTCAGTATATTAACACTATCTTCGGATCTTATTTTTGTATGGTTTGTAATTCCACACATTTCATGAGATATTTATACCCTCAGTGCTAGTCGATAACCCATGCCATACTAGAGGTGAGACTTGGGAGTCATTATCAATCTCCCTTAAGTGCATTATCATTAATGGGAGAGGATTCATGAAAATATCTCCTGATATATGCCACACGTTTCTCATTATTTTAGGTGACCCTTATTTTTGTTTTTAGTTCCCCATGGTGTCAAGAGGGGATCTATGAACGATCTACAGGATGTGAAAAATGAATAGTAATATTTTATATAATATCATAGGATTTGGTTTTTTATTCCAATGTATTATGGAAATAATATATGAATATAGTATAACAATATTTATAAACTATTTAATCATTTGGGATATATTCATCACCTTAGTCATGGTTGTTACAAGAGTTATGATCATACGATTAGTACCTATATCCTAACCATAATTTTGAAAATAATATAAATCCCTCCCTCAAAAAGATAAGAATAAAATACAATCATAATAAATTTCATAGAATGATAAATGGTCTATAAGTCTGAGAATTGGTAGTTAATTGATGTGAAAACACATAGAAGTTACTTCGTTCATCCATGGAATAAACGTCCTTGAATTACAGCTCAGTGTCTACACTCAAATAATCATCATTTTTTAAAAAACCCTTTATAGGCCAATTAATGTTGAACATAACTATCTCACCACCAAACCTCAAATAAAACCATCAACATTGAATATCAATCAAGGACTATAATTTTTTTAAAAGAATAAAATACTATAATATTGATTTATTCTCTTTTTATATCTCAAGAATAAAGAAATCCACAAAAATGATTAATTCATCCACTATAAAATTAATATTTCATTAATAAAAACACATGGATATATCACTATTATATTCTATAATTATAGAGTAACTCTTTTTAGGTTCATATCCTCAAATCCTGTGATTGTAAATGTTGAGTATGGAATGACGTCCACAATTTCTATTAGATCACATAAATAATTCTCATACTAATATGTTCTATTATTAATAGTAATAAACGAACATCCAATATATTTTTGACTCCTTGGAAGGCTCCATGAAACTATGACCAAGAATTACTTTCTAATTGGTATTGTACCCATAACATTAGTCTTCCTCTTGTTTGAACACAAACTATTTCATAATTTTTATCATTCATGTAATTATTAACTAATCCCTTATTAAATGGTAAATTAATATGACTATTTGTGATAATTTCTAAAAAGGTACTCATTTTTACCTCAATGTTCCCTTACTCTATCCATTCAGGGAATGATAGTTTTAGTTTTCAAGGTGGTGGCTCTTCATATATCTATCTTCTTTATTAGATTTATTTTTATTCCACTTTCAATTTTCCCTCCACTTTATTTTCTTTTTTAATGTTTCTCTTATTTTTCTACGATTAATCTAAAAATCTATAGTTTTTCCACAACTAAAGGTGATACCCTTCAATTACCCAAATGGTTGGAATTTCTTGTATCATAGCAGCACTCCCCTGGAAACTCCATGAGTTGTTTTTCAAATTGCCTAACTCAAAATTCTAGAATCCTCACATAAGTATTTTGAACATTTGAGTCACATTTCCTCCCAATGATGGTATCCAATATTATTATAAAAAATTTCTACATAGTTTCATATAATAAAGTGATTTCGAATTTAAGAGAATTTCCTTGCTAATGTTGGGACCCTTGTCCTATTGTTTTTGGAATTATTTATTTTATTGTTTATCCTCCATACCTTAATATTAATTTTATAATTATAATTAAAATAATTAGCATCTGTAACGTAAAAACCTTGGGATTGGTTTATAACTATCATCATTCATGTTTTTTTGTTAATGACTCTATTTTGGTAACCACCCATATATTTTCTTCTATTGGGTGGACTAATCTACATTTAAATCCTTCTATTGATTAGAAGAATCTACTGAAAGATATCTAATACATAAATTATTTTCACTCACATGGTAACTTATTCACCAAAAATCCTCAAGCCATGAAATCCCCTAATAACTAACATACCCGAGGTAAAAACTTATAAAATTATTGAATAAACAATAACACTTTAATATATAAATAATGATACTTATGAAAAAAATATTGAATCTTATATCATTTATTCTAAATGGAATCATCATCAGATTGATTAAAATTTGAAACATAAATGGGAATATTCATTTAATTATTTGGAGGGATTAATCTCTTTAGAAATTTACTATCCATATCATCCCAAATAGATATAGAATATGGTGATGAAATTTGGATAATATCTATTGATTTTTCTATTAGTGAGAATCTAAAATCCTTAACCCGACCACTTCACTGATAATATTATTGATCTCGAAAGTATAACATTAATCATGAATGTTTCACAATTTTTTGTTTAGTTCTTCATAAAATAACCTAGTGAAATGTATTGAGTTTCAAATCATTAGGACAATCACTGTATTTGTCTCAAAGTGGCTATTAGAAACTAGAGAAACCAATATAGTTGGTTGTACCCCTATACCTAAAGTAAGACATACTATATAAGTTTCATTTTCATTAGTTATAATACGTGAACACCTCAGTATATTTCCTTAACCATGCTCCACTCTTTCTATATTTTATTGTCAATTTTCTTTCCTTAGGGATATATTTATATCATGATCATAATAAGTAACCTATTTTACCTGTCCCTAAGTTGATTACTCTTAAATCAATTATATAACATGAAAGTTAATCAATATGAGAAAATGATGAATAATATAAAGAATAAAAATGATATAAAATAAAATAACACTCATAAAGATCGAACTCCATATATATAAATTCCTAGTAATGTTACTAATAAATTTGGGAGATTGTGAGGTGACCTTAGTTAATATGTAAATATTTTTTTAAAACCTAAAAATAATAAAAAGAATAACTAATAAATAAAAGGGAATAGTAAGTGGTATCTTGGGGTTCATCCAACTGATAAAAATATAATGAATAACATAAGTAAATTAGAACATTGTAATCAAACATAAATAAACATCAATGAAGATAAATATTCTATACCTTAGAAAATATTGTTTCATGAAATAGTAAAGTAAAAAACGTAATTTATTTTACTATGTTTTTTATTATAAATGGGTCTATGTTAATCATTGTTCTTAGTATTAAATATCTAAATTAAAAATCCCCCATTTATAATTTTCATGTAATTTGGATTATTAATGAAATAGGTAACCCAAAACATTATTTAAATGTATTTAATCACCCACTCAACTATCATGAAGATATATAAAAAGTAGATATTCTGTTTAAAAGGTAACTCCCTTACTCAAAGAAACAATGATAATCCCAAATGACTGAAATATATATATATATATATGGTAGAATTAATATAGGATCCCAGTATGATCTATTGTAAATGAAATACTTTACAAAGACACCCCTCCCCTACTCATTACCAAAAGAGTAACACCAAAAACTATGCTCGAATGATAGTTATGAGAGACATCATAAATAGTGACTAACTCAAGAAACATCAATAGACCCTATGAAATGGTATAGATAAAAATTATTCACGATCATCCAATAAATTTATAACTTATAATACAATGTACACCTTAATTTATATCAAAAAATATCCCCTAAATATCTCTTCATACCACAATTCATATTGATATATATATATACATTCTTTATTCTATCCAACTTCTAAAACCCAAATATTGGTAAAAATACATGATCCACATGCTGTAAAAAATCATCCAAAAAAGGGAAAATAAAATATTTTCAAAATATTTTGATCCCGATCACCACACCATGTAATTCCACAAGTAAATTCAATAATTCCATTGGAAAAAAACTTGTTAATTTTTTATATGAAATAATATGTTTTCTCTCTTTTAATATTCACATAGGGCTACTATATTTTCTCATTACTGAGTCATATATATGATATTATCAACATTTTAAAATACTATTTTATCCATGCTACTGTGGAACTATCCAACATAATCACTCTATACAATCATCTCCATGGGACCACACTACGTAACCCCCATTTGTATGGCATGAAAATCATTAGGCGAGCCTAATATTCATAGAAATTTATGCCTCACATATCCACTATTCATTTCCCTTCATTGTTTTCTATTATACCCACACTCTTAAGGTAATCCAAACACCAAATTAATGGTCACTACAAAGCCCAAATTTTTTTAGTTTATAACATCCTTGTGAGACAATGACCAACTCTCTATGGGAGTCTCACATGTCATTTCACCTTCAACTGAATCCATTACACATTCTGCTGCAACATTACCAACATTGGCTCAAGAAACTTTTTGAAGTTTTATAGTCTTCATTTCCCATTCATGAAGAGGATGCTACACATTACTCTAGGTCATGAAGCAAATAAATATCTCATTATATAAATAATTAAAAATTAAAAATCATCAAACATGAATCCTAACACTTATATATAAACAATTTCAAATTTTTAGTTATTTAAAATAAATTCATACAAGAGCCACAAGTATTACATATTCATAGTGCCTCTAATGTAAAAAGCTAATGTGTCTACCCCTTTAGGTAGAGTATTACAAATTTTAATCCTATGAGAATAAAATATCTTTTATATGTGATGTAAAAGACCTTATGAGAAATTCTATTTTCTAAATTTTATGTTCTCATAAAAAAACTATTTATTTTACCAAAATCATAGATAAATTAATTCCCAAAAAAACAAAATAAAACTAAAAATAATTAGACAAAATTAACTATTTAATATCTAAACATATAAAAATTATAAATAATATTATTCATTGAACTCTTACCATCAAGACACAAATTAGAAATTCAAGTCCATCATTTGATTAGAGGAGAAATAATTTAAATCATACATTGATCACTAATTCCATATCCATACTGTTCAATATATGTTTTTGATGTACCTCAAAATTTGGATCAAATATTAGTTTTTTTAATGAATCACCCATCTATATAAGTAAATTATTATCACATAAGAACAAAACTCAATCCAATTTAACCAAAAAACAACCAACAATCATGATATTCTTCACATTATAACCAAATACTAAACAACAAATTTATTGTTTCAAAATGTTAGATAAAATGAAAAAACATATCCCAATATTAAATGATAATGATTAAATCCATTAGTTCTTCCAATGGAGGTTATCATTTTATAATTTATTCTACCCTTCACATTTTAGCTGTGATTTTAAAAAAAAATCACCCATTCATTTTGTTTAATACTTTATCAAAAGGTCAAATTTATTGTGTATCCCTTTCCCATTTTGTTGTTTTCTCATTATATTGATAATGAGGTTCAAATTTTATTTTTTAGTAATTAATTTTTACTGCAAGAACTATTTAAATAATAATAAACTTGGAAATATATAATGATTCCTTGATCGGTTTAATTAGAATATTGATGAATATATTTCTTATTTCATTCTCTAGAAGTTCTCTAAAGAGTCAAATTTCTAGAAATAAAATTTCAGATGATAAATTTAATTTATTCTCTAACTTACACTCTTACAAATGATACCCAAAGTGATCCCAATTTTTTACTGGGATAAAATATTGTATTATATATGTTCGTGTTAACTATTCTACATTTTTATGAATATAAAATCCTTATGTACACTACCTTAGGATGATGGTTTTCAGTATTTTAATACCGATTTTGTTTTTATCATATAAATAGTTAAAAATTATAAATATAGTAATTTTTATTTAGTTCTAAATATAATACATAGGTCTATATTTTCATTATGAACATGGATGGTTGAGTTTATTTTTTTCATGGTTGAAAATTATCTGGAATTCATTGTATATTTTTTACTGCATTATAAATAATTTTATATTTTGTTTTATGTATATTTCTTTGATGTATAGAGATAAATATGAAAAATTAATGTGTCATTTTTCATTAGAGAAATATTATAGAAATATATAAATATTATTTAAAGGTATAGAAGGATGAATCATTATTTAGTGAATTTATTGTTTTCCAAAATCATTTTAACTCTTCAAACTAAATATTAAAGTATAACTATTGTAGGAATACATTTAAAAGAAACCCTCACTTTTTTATGGTGTTATATTTTATATTTATTTTAATTAAAAATCATATAATGACAAGTTCATGTTCTGTAATTATTATCGTATGGTCTATATTTAACTTTTTATCATTATATCATGTTAGTATAAAATATTTATTATTATGGATAAGTGATGTATGTTATTTTCATATATGAATGGGAAGATGATGAATAAATATTATGTTTTTTGAAAAATGATTTTTTTGTTCTTAGAGATATGGGATATTGTTAATTATACATTGTTTTATGATGGATTAATTCAAAAAAATTGATGAATATTTTCTACATGAGGGAATAATAGAAGAAAAATTGAAAATAGAACACAATAGTTAAATACAACTCAATATATCATTAATAAGTTGACTCCAAATTGTAAATTAATTTTGGCACTCATAGAGATAATATTTTAAAAATAAATTTATATATACATTGTAGTGGTTACTTTTTGTTGGAGAAAATTCTATAATCCTTGATGATGTGAGACCCAAGGAAACCTAATGGGGTTGTGAGACGCAAAGTGATGTTATGGTGTACAAAACTCAATAATGAAACATAGTTTTCTGAAAGAAAAATAGATTATGTCAACTCCATGAAATGGTTCATTATCCTTCTAATATAATGGGAAGTCTCACAACTCACTCAATGTTAATATCCTTTTTATTACCATTGTACACATTTCATGGAGGTATTCACTTATTTAATTGATGGTTGAGAATGTGATCATCATTTAGGATTGATGATAGAGAGGATGTAGAATTTCAAGGTTTGGATTATGGATCATATGGGTTTGGTGATGAAGATAGGTGGCTAAACCTTGTTAATTAAAGAAATTGGTTGTTAGGTTCTTCTACTGTATTGATGTTTTCTTGGCCAGTGTAACACATCATTTGGTATCTTTATTAAATTATACATTTCACCTACTAGGTATTTGAATATATATTGTGAATAATATTAGATGTAGTGTTATATCTACAGATAGGTCTGTTTTTTTATTATTGGTTGATTAACATGATATTTTTTTAATTATATTAGGTTTTGAGATCCAAGACCTTATTCCTAGCTCACTTGGTGTGTTGAAGACCATTATATATTTTTTAATTTGGAATTATATTTTATAATAATTTTAAAAAATATTTATATATGATATTCCAATGACATACAAGTTACTATCCCATTGTTGTTTGTGATAGATTTAATCAAAAGTAGTTTATAAGAGTGGAATTATATTCTACATAATACTCATTAAAATCAAAAAATATATTTTCAAGATTATCTAATTACCAAAAATTGAATAATCATCAGAATACTACTTCTTATTTTAATAATGAATGAATAAATGAGATGAAATAAATCATCAGCCACTAAAATAGTCAACCATATATGTAAATTATCTATTGTGGATGAGTAACTCTCTCAATGGACTGTATATATCCACAGTGTGCTACAAACATGGTTTTTTTAATTGTTTTTCGTTTCATAGAATCCAAATAAGTAGATAATGTTCACTAATATGACCTAGCATCAAGGGATACATTACATCCTAGAAATCCTTCCATATGTAATGTACATAAAAGTATATATTTTTCATCAAAAAATAATCATTTAATCGTTACCATATCCCAAAGAAGTATTTTTCCCTCAAATATGAGCTTCATTAATATTTCTCAAAAAATGTATAGTCAAATATTCAATTATGATTAGATTTCCTTATAGATCATAATGATAGAAACATTTTATATCTTTGATCTAAAATTACATCCATTCCAATTAATATCCATGGCATTCACAATTTACATAATAAATAGATAGTGAATACAGATCCATAAATTATATATGAATGTTTTTTAATTTTATCTTTCCTCTTCCCCCAAGTAAAAGTTCATGCCTGGAAATATTCTATAAATTATTCTCCTAAACTATCTCATAGATGATATCTAAAATATTTTCATCATTTAATATTAGTCAAATTACAACAAGTCACCCATAAACAGGTGTTCAAATTCATATAAATCAATCAACTCATGTTTCCCATATAAAATAAAAAATATATCAATAAACCCAAATTAAAAAAAATATACCATATCTCTTATATTTGAGATTTAAATATGAAAATGTATTTCTATGAAATGTAATAGATATCATGAGTGAATAACTAATTCCATTTTACACATTTTTATCAATTTAAATCTCTATAAAAATTAGTATGAAATACATTGAAAAATTATTATGGAAAATATCAATATTCTTTAAAATTTGGATAATATTACATACCTCAAAGGAACAGTTATAGTAGTCCAGATTATTCTTAAATTATATCATGTTGTGTTTATATGATATTTAAAAAATCCATTTTACTCCCATGTGAGCTTACATTTTTCTAAAACCCTATGATTTTAGAATATATTTCCCTTTAAATAAATTATTAGTGTTTGATTACTTCTTTGACACACAACAATGAGATTCAAATGGAAAAAAATATATTATAACCTTACTATTAAATAGATTTCTATAAATTTTGATTTAAAAAAATTATTAAATATACATTAAAATATTTTACTCTACTCATTATTATTTATTAATTCATAAAAAACATAACTCAGTTTTTTTTGTAATGTGATTTTATGTTCCAGAAAAATTGTTTTGTCCAAAAATGTGTCGTAATGTATATATTGAGAGCAAATTTTACATCATTTTTAACATTTTTTGAAATTTTATATTATTAAAATGTTACAACATTTAATAGAATTATCTCAATAATTTAAAAGGTTAATGTTTTTTTTTTCGGGATATATTTTTTTGATGAATACTGATAAATACCAATATATATAAAATTTTCTTTTATTTTCAATAAAATAAGAAATTAAAGAGTCCCATTATTTTTTTAATTTGATATTAATGTAACCAAAGAATCCCTTATTTATAAATAATTTAAATAATTAAAATGTAATCAAAATAATACTTTATTTTGGTATAAGTTCATTTTGGTTCTTAAAATGTATTTTTCTAAATATTGTTTTCTTTTCCTTCTACATATTTATATTAAAACTTATTTATTAAAATTATACAAAACGAATAATAAATAATGTATTCTATATTTGTGATTATAGGGTTAAATTTTTCAAATCAATGCTTTTATTTTTTTTTACATTTTGAATACGAACCATAGTAAATATTTATCACCTTGGTAATAGTAAAATAGTGATAAAATTGCAAGATAAGATCTCAGAAAAAACCAGAAAATTTAATTTATTTAATTTTAGATGGTTTATTATATATATAAATCTTAAATTAAAACATATAGAATCTCAATTCTATTTTACAATGATGATTAGTTTTATATTATTTTAACTTAATAAAATTAAAAAAAAATTAGTCGCTTTATTTTAATATCTATAATATATTTTAATTTTTATAATCATAAAATCTGAAAGAACATAAATTTTAATTTAAAATTTTAATTTATATTTTTTGTGATATTAATTTATATTTAATTTTCTATGTTGATATAGTTACATAAAATGATTACAAAATGTCGATATAGTGCTTATACAAGTAGTAGGAAAATATAGTTAAATGATTTTAAAAATAATAATATTAAAATTTGATAGATGAATTATAGTATTCAATGAATTTAATAATTACTTATAAATTTTAAGGATGTTAATTGTCTTTAAATTATAATTACAATACTCACTTGATGTGATTGAATTCAAATTAAATAAATAGTTCCAAAACTCCATGCAATTATGTTTTGTGTTAACTAATATTATATTAAATGTTTCAAAAATAAAAAAAAATCAACAGGATATGTGTAATTTAAAATTATCTAAAATTTAAATATATAGACCATTTGTGACCCACCTATCACCATAAAATTAAATTTATGACCCTTAAAGGTGAAAAAATGTGTTTCCATAAAAATGGTAAAAATGGGTCAACAATGGGGTCAATCCAAAATATAAGGTCGAAAATGGCATCAAAACATGCCTTTTTTTATTATATTAATATATTTCTATGAAATAACATTTTTCATTTTTTCTATACCAATTTGGAACCATTATACATTTGATATAAATTAAACTTATTTAAATATTTTATATAATTTCAAATGTGTATTTTTCCTTGCCTATAAATGGTAGCTCCTCTTATACATTTTTCAAAAAGTTTTATCACTATATCGTTTATAATATATAAAATAAAAGCATCATATATTCCTTAACCAAATCCTTTAGGTTATAGTATTCCCATAATATGATCCTAATATGTAATCAGGTGTATGCCAATGGAGGCCTCTTAATGAAATTGAAATTGTATTACCAAATTCATTCAATGTTTATATCTTCTTATAACATTTATAAAAAAAAATTTATCCATCCAAAAATGATTAATGAAGAATCATAAATATACTAGGATTTTATTATGATTAATGTAAAATAATTTCCCACATCCTTTATATAATATTGTAAAAGAAAGTATTGCTCGTTCATACGTGTGGACTTGCACCTCCATGTAGAGATATAATTCATCCACCATCATAATTCTTCAGGGATGGTAATTTTTAAGGATTCAAAATTTATATATTATATCTATAACTTAATTATTATTCTATAATTATAAGATATTATCTACCATCTTACTTTTCTATATATTGTAAAATGATAAAATCACTCATTCGTATGTGTGAACTACAACGTCAAAGAAGCAAGGTGATTATTCATTCATTTACACTTTATATGGACGGTAAAAAGTATATATTCAATTGAATTATATTATATTTATGATATAATAATTATTCTATAATGTTTAATTATTGTTATAAATTATTTCAATTCATCTATTGAAATGTTGTAACATCAATCGTGTGTACTTACAGACTACTATCTCCATAAAGTGATGCCTTTCAATTTTCAACACTCCTATATATGAATGAATATAAATGTACATACTATTTATATAAATTATAATTATATCGTTATTATTATTCTATAGATGATAAAACCCTAATAGAACTGTATGTTCCCTGACCATTAAACAAAAACATGGATGGAAAATGAGCCCATTTCCACCAAAATGTTCATTTTGGTGAAGAATTTTTTAAAAAAGGACAATTATATATTACTAAGGAATGATAAATATTATGTTATGTGGGAATAATTTCTATATATATAATAATATTTTACTTATTATAAAAGATATTTTAACATGTATGAAAAAATGTTGGACATGAGGTAAGTGTTCTTTATCTCAATATTGTTTCATTGTGATATGTTTGATGTTATGCACCTATTAATGTCTAAGTTGTGTATATACAAACAATTTTAATATTTATATATTGGATACTTCTTAAATAATGATATTTAATGTTACAATTAATATAATTTTATCCAATGGTATTTTATTTGAACATTACCAATGTTGTATGGGTTTATCATGTCATATTATATTCATTGGAAGATATGTTATGTTATAAAACTACATTTTTTAGGCTTATCTACATCTATATTGATATGTTTTATCATGACTATACTTTATATCAACGTATTTAATGTTTCATTCAATGTTTTTTCTTTCATTGGGTTCATAACTCAAATGATACCAAAGCTGTAAGGATTTATGTTATAATGTCATTTATTTTCTAGATTATTTAAGATAAATATAAATTGAGGGAAATTGTATTATTATTGTCATTTAAATGGAATAAAATTTCCTATATATTGGTTATTCTTGTAATTTTATAATTTAGTAAAATTTTCCTTTATTTTTTACATAAAATTAATAAGTTTTTTTAAAGAAAACCATACCATATTAACTATTTTTTCAATTATGTTTTTCATCCTTCTCGATTTTTTTTATATGATAACATATATTTTTATTTTTTAGAAAATATATTATTACATTAGATACATTTGAATATTTTTATAATGCTTTAAAAAGGAATAATTTTAAAGAAACATTAAAAAAATTGATTTTAGGTTTTTTATAATGGTGTGAAAGGAGTGTTTTATTTTAATTTATAATTTTTATGGATATTCCTTCCACTATGAACACACTATTATTTTATTCATCCTTAACATCTTTCCATTTTTTTCATTGAAATAAATTTCATAATATTCTATAAATTTTAATCTAAAATTTTATTCAAAGAAAAGGATGTTTTTATCATATTTTCCAAGAAAGGTTCAAATGTCCCTTTAAAGATATTTCTTATCTATATCAATATCATTCAAGGATTTTTAAGCATCACCAAGGATATGGAAAACTGATAGTATCCACTTTATATCTCGAAATTACTTATGTTAATGATAATTTAAGGATGGTTTGATGAAATGCATTTCATTCATATTATTCAATTATGTTATGATGAGATCTTTTGGAAAACAGTATCTTTTGTAAGGATTATTCTATGATGAATTTTTTTTAAACCCATTTCATTTCAAAAAATTTTGACAAGATTATATGAGTAATGTTTTATGATATAATGGCACACATATGTTCAATATTCATTATCATATGGGTGGGACCAAAATTATATAACCATCCAATGTAGTGGGTAATGATGGATATCTCATTAGATAATAAAAACTATAACGGTGAGTGAACATATTTAAGTTAGGGAATCTATACACTATTATAGTCATGGGACTAAACCTTTACTAATGAAATGATGTAATGGGGAGTGAACACAATCAAGTATGATAGCCTTGGTATTGATACTTGACTAAGGATATAATATTATATGTTTATGTTGAATGGGACAATTTATTATGCGTCAATAATATTATCAAATATAAAATAAATATCATATAAATGAATAATATTGTAATTAAATTTTAATTATATGTATCTATTCTCTATGTACATTAATCTTTTATGCGTCTAGGGAATTCGTATTTGGGAGAAATATTGAGTATTCATAAAAAAATATGTTATATCATTGTATGTTATGATTGTGTCTATATAGTGGCATTAGAGTAGGATTTAGTTAATTTTGGAGATTAGTATTAGAATAAATTAGTGATAACCATAAGAATATGTCTAATTATAAAGGAACATGCATTGTTATGGTAAATAAAGGAGTTTGATTCTAAAATTATATAAATACCTATATGGATACCCAAAAGGTCATGTGGTTATAAAAGAGATTCACCTAGGGGTAATAACTATAAAAGGGGGTGAACTTTTTATTAACTTGATTATAATCGGTTCACAATAAGTTGGCCTAAGGACACACAATTGACAACCTCTCTCTGGGAAAATGATTGTATTAAATAAAATTTTCATTAGAACCATTATGATAAATGAGAGGATAAAAACTAATGTAACCAATGATATTCATTTTGATATAGGATAAAACATATATACACTTGGTTTTTTACTTCTAAGACATTTAAATATATGTCCATATATTTTTGGATTCAGGAGTGGAGATGGAGTGCAATTCGAAGGCATGATGTGCCCAAAATTAAATTCATATAAATATTAAAAACATTTTATATAAGACATGTAAAATTTTAAAATGAAAATTAGATAACACTTAAACAGAGGATCAAATAAGAAATTAGTGACAATATTTTAGTTCAAAACGTGATTTTTACCCTTGATGAAGCCTAAAATAAGTCAACACGAGGCACTTAGGTATCTTTCCTATTGGTGGTGTGCTCAGTTGGATTACTAATTAACTTAATTTAATTAGTTGATTATTTTAACCTCCCAAAAATGTTTATATATTAACTGCTTTATAGAATCCTGTAGGTTTAGCCACATAAACCCTAGTAGAATTCTAGAGTGTTCTTCCTCTTTCAGTTGGTGAATCAACATCCAACGATTAAGAATCATGGATTGGAGTACATTAGAGAATATATAATTCAATAACTTTATTTAATTGTTTTCAAGTGTACTATTCTATATTGAATGATAAAATCTCCATGTAGGACTAATAAAAATATGTATTACTCTATTTTTGATTAAAATTCTTGAGAACAATCATTTTTTTATTAATTGTGTCAATTATGGCCTTTGAATGCGCCCATGTATTGAAAATTCGATTAGATAGTCTTGTTTTCTAACCCAGATATCCCTACTCAAGATCAGTGACCAATAATATTTTTAATCAATTTATAATCATATGTTCTTATGACTTCCTCCCAAACTTTATTCAAGTTTATTCACGACTGGACCCCATGGTATCAGTTTCTCTCTTCTGGGAGGTAACGAGCATGATTGGAACCATGGAATCATGACATATTTACATTGAAGGGACATGCTGAAAAAAAAGAATGTTTTCGAATAAATTTTGGTTTTTGGGTGATCATTTTGATGATCAAAATCCAAATCATAAATTATGGAAGAACCCTAGTCATGAAGATTTTATGGGTCCACATAGGAAGGAACCATATTCAACTTTGGCAATGTAAGGGTCGGAAATTAAAATCAATAGAAAGATCCTTAATTTTTTTGGAAGAAATAAAGAAAAAATTTATGGAGGGGTGATCTGATATAGCATGATAAGAACGAGTCAATATTTCTAAAAAAAATCTTTATTACACACTGTGTAAGGACTCTATGTTGTGGTAGCTAAGATATTGAAATTTATTTGGGTGAAACGATGTGTATCCCTCATAAACATTTTGTAACCCCATTTCGGGGTGGTTGAGTCATGTTGTGTAGAACCCGAGAAGGACCCCATGTAGAAGGACATGAACAGGTACACAACCATGTACTAAATTAAATAGGTACTACAAGTGTCATTTTTGACACCCTATGAGAAGAGGCATTCAATGTATAAAAGTTCACAAACAAGAGACTCATACAAGGACATGGCCAAGGCACATAGGTGGGTCATTGAGTGGAATGGGAATGAAAGGTAGATTCCATACACACCACAAATCCATACAGTATTACTGAGACATGTACCCCGAAGGACCCGACCATGTGATAGAATTGGAGAGCATTCCACGTGTGTCCCTTCACATATTTTTTACCCCTTAGTTTGTAACACCCAATGTTTTTATAGACCTTTTTTTCCTGAAAAAAATTAAATTTTCATTTATGTATTAGAGTGCAAAAAGTAAACAAATTCTATTTCACATATAGCTGACTTGATGTATAGTACATGACCCCAACTCTGATTACATTACATGAAAGAACAATAGAACGTATGTTACATGCAACATCGACTTCGCATACATTACACATAACTCCGATGTTTCTATGAAACATAATTTTATTATTAGAATTATTTAATGGGATAATTATAACCCAGACATAAAAAATAATTATATAAATAGTAATAATTATCTATCAAATATTTTTAATAATGCTAATATATAAATAAATCATTTTGATAATGAAATATATAATGTTTTTGAAGTAATTATATGATTAAAAATGCTATTTTATTAAACAAACTACATTTCATTTCATTTTATAAAAAAAGAAAATTTAGAAATATTTAGAAATTTAATTTTATAAAATAAACTTTATTTTTCAATTTATAATGTCAAAATTATAATAGGGATATTTTTTGGGATTTTTCTAAGAAACATCATTTTTTTGGAGGAATAGTAAGAAATACTGTTTTTTTTCAATCATCATTTTCATATAATTTATTTATAAGGATAAATTATATTGTAATTTGAATTAGAATTTAAAATATTTTATATTTTAATCAATTAATCTAATGTAGGTAATTAGAACTAATTTTAAAATGGAATTAGATATAAAAACCGATAAAGCATTTGATCATTTTTATTTTAAACCCCCGCATTTTCGACCACACCATGGGATTAATTTTAAAGTAATTTCTACCACTTATGTTATTGGAATTTGAAAAAGATGATTACTTATTTCAAATCATCCTAATTTATGCTTTATATTGAGATCAAATTCATTTTTGACCAAAAATATTATTAAAAGTGATTAATATTAAATAAATCAATTAATGTTATATTAAGCATGATATGGGTCTACGAAATAGAATTAATTCCCAAAATTAAATATACACAAGTAAAAAATCCATTTTATAGAAATATATATACCCTATACTCCCTTGTATATACTTTTTATAATTATTGGTTCCACTGGACACATGGAAAAATTGATGGAATTTTCTGTTCAAATATTTTGAAGAGTACCCCTCATCTTTCACAATAAAATGCCACCACTTCTCTCTCTTCTTCACACCTCTCAAACCACTTATATTCCGAAAATATCTTCTCAATAAACGTCCCAATATCATTTAATTCCTCTTTTATTCCTCCTTTTTGGTATAAATGATTCCAAGGAATCCTTTTGGTACAAACCAAAAGGAGTTACCTAATTAAGAGGTAACACCTTCTCTCATGTCCTTTCATTTATTTTCCTTCTCCACCCCTCCAGTATCTGTATTCCATACTTTTATAAAAAAAAAATTATGATAAATATATTAGTATATTTTTCTTATAATTTATCAACCTACACATACACACACCCCATCTTATGGGTAACGAACATACTTTTTACGAGTACTGTGAGCTACCGCCTCACTAAACAATGATTGTTGATTTTTAATTTTCCGCCTCTCATGGTAGAAATTATGATGAAAACTATGTTTAAATATTTTTATAACTGTATTTAGTAAGTATTTATTCTTATTAATTAATTTTACATCACATATTTTTATTAAATTCAACTAGATATAAATATGATAATTTTATTTGAGGAAATGTTGACTACCAACCCTAAAAATGACGTGATTCAATCATACACTACATTGAATGTATTAAGGATGGATTGAGAGAAATTAAAAGATATATATAACATTATAATTATTCATTAATTATATTATTTACATATATACATATAGGCCATTTTCATCCATTCCTCTAATACAATAATAAAAATGGAAACAACGTTCATGCATATGTATGGATTACTGTCTCCATGAATGATGTATTCCATTTCATACTTATATATTATATAGATTATTATCTGATGTGAAACCAAAATATATATTGGTTAACAATATGGAATTATGAGGTTTTTATAAAACCATATATGTTATTACATATAAGAAATATTGTTATCTAAAATATTTATAAAAAATCATTGTTTATTATACATTTGGTTTGAAAAAGTATAATGAGAGTCAAGACATAAGGTAACAGGATTTTATCTCACTTTTTATTTATTTGAGATACATCTTATGTCCACGACTCATTCTTTTTCTGGGGTTTATGTAATTCCAATGAATTTATTCTATGTATATTATAATTAAATTTATGGGTATTCACATATCCATTTTAATAACATTATTTCAGGGGGTTTATGTTTCAAAAGTTATGTAATCATTAAAATAGTGTTGTCTCAATTATCATTCTTTGAGACCCATGTTTTTTATAGAACTAAATTATTTTTCAAGGTGTATAGACTTCCATTTTAATTGTTATATGATGAATATAATTATTTTCATGATATTTTATGATTCATGTAATTTAATATTATTACATGGAGATTATGATACCATGTAACCAACTGGTAAGATATTATTTATTCGATATTGTAATTTTTCATGATTGTTAATGATTATGGTTATTTAACGAAATTTTATGATCTATATCTCAATAAAACTCATGTGTTTTATTATAATATTTTTATTCAAGATATATTAATCTATTAGTTCCATTTTCACTCTTTATTAATTATGATAATTTTCTTGATATAAAATCTGACCATCAAACTCTCTCTCTCTCTGATCAGAAAACAATTGTATTGAAAAATAATGTTTTCAAAAAAAATTCAAAAGAACTGTGAATCCCATTTTCAAGGAAGAGGTCATTTAATTTTTTTTACAGTTTTCAAAGCATAATTTATATGTTTTCAAAAGTTTTTACATTGAAAAAGGTTTTCAAAAGGGTTTATGTTTTAAAAATAATTTTTCATTGAAAACAAGATATTTTCCTCCAGATATTTATTTACAAGATATTTAAGAATTATTATTACTATATAATGTAACATCAAATTGGGTTACTAATGATTTTATTGGGAAATTATTCAATGATTACCGTCATATTCATTCTCTTAAGGGAATATATATTGATAACATGATATTTATGAAAACTATTTCTCTGTCATTGGATATATGATTTTTAATCCCACATATTTTAATGGGCTATGTTAATAATGAAATGATTATGAAACCTACCATTTCAAATAGGTTATTACATGATTATATGTTTATTATTTCATTTACATTTCACGGTTTTTTATATGAATATATATGTTCTTGAGGAACATTTATGTATTATTTCATTATGAGATGGGTGGGTACTATATCTCCCTCCAAAGTATTGGGTAATGATTTATATCTTTGAATAAAGACTAATATGGTCTTTTGAGTGAACCTTGATTACTAAGATTTCCATGGGAGTTGTATTCTATTTTCATGATCATGTTCTCAATCCCTTATGCCAAATATTATGCTTATATATGTCCCTTTATTTACCATCAATTAGAATTTTATATCACCCAATTATATGTTTCCTTCCTCATGTTTTGAAGATATGCATTATGTTTTTTGTTTATAAGAAGGGTTCTAGTCAAGAAGAACCATGGGGAGATAATGTAGCTCATATATGTATCAGTGTTTATATTTCCATGTTTCCAGATTCCCTGGACTTGTATTGTATTTAGGAATCTGTTAGTATAATGTTTTATGTATTTCACAAATGTGACATAATGTAAATGTATAAAAAGAGAGGCTCACTATATTTGGTATCAGATCCATGTTTTAGTTATCCTTTGGAATATAGGATGATAAATCCTCAGTGAAATCTCTAATGACAAGTGTAGATATAATTCCAAGGATAAGAATACATATATAAATTGTCACAGAGTTTTGGAGAAAGATATAGTGAGTCGTTTCCGAAAATACATCCCTCTTTGGATACTACAGGTATGGGTCTCTATAATAGATTTCCATATGGGTAATAAGTTTGATAATATGAGTTAAGCCTCACTTTGGGTAATATTTGACATGACAACGTTCATTTTGGTTCAACTGGTTTGACACTCTCAGGCGATATAATTTGGGAATCCGATAACAATTTAGGAACTAGATTGAATGATTTAAATATAGTTTTTCTATTAATAACTTTGGATAAACCTATGGTGTCAAAGATTAAAGAAGGTTTCATAATCTATACATCCAATAAGTTACTTTTCAAAATTATATGGTTCCTCGATATGATACATATTTCGCACTCGATGATTTTTGGTATTAGTTAATGGATATAATTAAATGAACTAGGATAATGGTGATTATTATAGAAAATGAAATTATTTTCCTCATGAGAAACCAAACTTCTTGGGACCATGAATGATCAACCTCAATTCTATGCTCACACAACATTCTCAAGCTATGAATCATGGTGGAATTTTAAATGAGAAATGGATGGAACAACATTCTTTTGAGTCTTTCATGAGGCAACACCCACCTTCTTTCAGAGGGAATTCTAATCCACTTGTTTCTGAAAAATGGACTAGTACCTCTAAACATATATTCTATATTCTCCTTTTTTCAGAGCATGGGAAAGTCATTATGGCTATTAATTAGTATGAAGGTAAAGCCTTCCAATGGTTAAAATTAATCCAGAATACGTGGTAATAATATGAGATTTAATCCATGGATTATGATGAGTTCAAGGACATATTTTTCAATAAGTAAATTCCTCAAAATATCTGTACAATGATAGAAAAAGAGTTTCGGGAGATGGATCAACAGGATGATGAATTTGTTAGTATTTATGAGGCTAATATAATGAGACATGTAAGGTATGCTTCAATAATTATCATCTAAATTGAATATAAAGAGGAAAAATTATTTACTAGATTAAAGACATGTATTAGAAGGGCGTTTTCTATAAGAGACATTAGTAGTTATGCCGATATTTTTCATTTTAATGTCATAGTTGAAATGGATGTTCTATTCATGTATCAATCTCATGGATTTTACATGAAGAGGAATATAGAGTTTAATGGAAGACATCAAAACCACTAAGAGAAGATGTTATGTATCCCTTTATGCTCTATATGATGAAAGAAACATAGATAAAATTTCCTTAAGTAGTATAGTAAATGTTTTAAGTGTTTTAGGGAAGGCCATCGAGAAATTTATTTTTGAAGTGTTGGGAAGAAGTTAGCTAATTTTGAAAATTGGGAAAACGGTATAGAATGAACTTCCCCTGACTCAGTGCTACAACTGTAAGGAGAAAATAATTAAGCTGACCACTTCCCAAATCAAAGGGGTGGTGATAATGATCAGAATAAATAACCTCTTAAGCTAAGGGAAAAGTGTAAGTTTCATTAAATATCTGTTTATGATGAGGGGTATGATAATGATGATATTAAAGGTACACTTACCATACACTCTAGAACTGATAATGTCATATTTGATTATGGATGTACCCACTCATTCAAATCAAAAGAATTTTATACAGGTTTTATTATTCCATAAAAACAATTAGTTGTGGAATTAGCAGTGGCACCCCCCAATGGTACGATGATTTCATCTCAGGTCTATTATTTCTCTCTAATTTAAGATTGCAGCGATGTGATTCCTACAAATCCTATCATTCTTCATTTGTTTTAATTTGAAGTCATCATAGGCATAGATTCTTTTTCTATGCATAAATATCACATAAATTGTCTAGGATGGGAAGTTACATTTGATATTTTAAATTTTCCTATGATCACTCATCTATCTGATGATAGACATGAAATTCCTATGAAGATTACATCCAATGTACGGGTCTTAATTACCATTCAAAAGGGTTGTTTATCTCAAATGGTAGGGGAGAAAATTGATATCAAGTATATTTCTAATGTACGATAATTTTTTGATGTATTTCTAGAAGAGTTTTTTAGTCTTCCACAGAAATGTGAAGTTGTACTCTCAATATAAATTATACCTTGTTTCAAAAAAATATCTTACTCACTTTATAAAATGGATCTGATTGAGTTGAAGGAATTGATAAGGAAACTCCATGAAAACCTTGATAGGGGACTTATTTAGCCAAGTGTATCAACTTTAGGTGCAACCAATCTTTTTGTGAAAAATAATGATGGATCACTAAGAATATGCATTTATTATTTGGAGTTGAACAAAAACACTATAAAGATCATATATCATTTTCCCCGTATTGAGGAATTATTTGATCAATTGTGCAGAGATCAATAATTTTCAAAGATTGACCTTCATTATGGAAATAATCAATTGATGGTCATGGAATATGATATAACCAAGAGGACATTTCATACAAGTTATATAAACTATGAATATATAGTGATACCTTTTGGACTTTATAATTCCTCTACTATATTCATTGATTTAATGAAATGAGACTATAGAGATTACCTCGATCAGTTTTTGGTATCCATTATAGATGATATTATTATATTTTCATGGAGAAAGTAAGAACATAAGGATAACATGAGGATTATATTTATTAACCTAGGGAAGGAGATTCTATTTGAATATTATAAAAAGTGTTAATTTTGGTTGCAGAAGGTTTCATTTTTTGGTCACATAATCTCAATAGATATTATAGTTGTAGATCCACCCATGATGGGGGGCTATTTCATGTTGTCCTAGACCAAGAATGGTGACAATGATTTGTATCTCTATTTGTTTATTTGGATATTATTTATAGATTGTGGATAATTTCTAACAACTTTCTAATACTCTTACCAAGTTAACTCGGAAGGGTGTCAAGTTCCACTCGATAGATGTATGTGAGGAAAATTTCATGGAATATAAGAGAAGGTTATTCTGTGAATGCATTGTTACATTACCCTGTAGTGGATATGGATTATTAATCAATAGAAATGAGTCCAAGAAGGGTTGGGAATGTGTTCTTATGTTGAATAACATGGTTATAGTATATACCACATGATTTTTAATGATTTGTGATAAAAATACCTAAAAATGATTTGGATTTAGTGGATGTAATTTTTTCATTAAAGATATTGAGGAATTATGTTTATGGACAATTGTGTGATTTATATAATGATCATAAAATTTTGAAATATATATTCACATGGAATGAGTTGAACATGTTAGTGAGAAGATGGTTATTATTGATTAAGGATTTTAACATCTCATTACATTAACAACTTGGGAAAGAGAAAATGGTGTCTAATGCTTTGAGTTGGAAGTATCATGGTAGGTAATCCATGATCAGGATAATAAAAGAGCCAATATTTTTTGATTTATGAAGGACGGATCTACAAATCCGAATGGTTTTTGAAAAATCATATCTTTATTACATGAATGTTCAACACTGTAGCCAAGTAAATTTTAAGGTTGATTAGATGGAAGATGAATATATAAAAAGATTATTTAGAAATGTTTCTATGTTTCTCCTTTATCAATATAGAATAATAAGTTTCTTCAACCGTGTTTCTATTCTTTCCATACCAGATTTGAAGAAGGGTTTGTTAGTGGAAACTCATAGTTATTCATTCTCAATTCATGTTGGAATAAAGAAGATGTATAAGGAATTGAAATAATACATCTGGTGGGATGAAATGAAGATGTATATCATAGAGTTTGTGTCTCAGTACTTTGTATTCCAACAAGTTAAATATTAATGACAAAAGTTCAAGGGGAAGTTTTATCCATTACCCATACCATAATTAAAATGGGGGGAACATCACTATGGATTTTTTTGTTGGACTACCCACAACCTCTTAAGGGTTTAATGCTATATGGGTGGTAGTCTATCACCTTACTAATTTCATACAATTTATCTCTATCAGAGAAGGATTATCTCTAGATTAGGTGTGTAGGATATACATTAAGGAATTGGTATTGTTTCATCAAGTACCACATTATATTGTATCAGACCAGGATCTGAGTTTTACCACAATGTTCTGGTCATGACTTCATAACACACTTGATACAACTTTGGATATCAAAAGTAATTAGCATCCTTAGATAGATGGTCAGTCTGAAAGAACAGTTCAAACCCTAGAGGATATTTTGAGTATTGTTCTATTGATCTCAAAGGATGTTGCGATCAACACCTTCTTATAGACGAGTTTCCTTACAACAAAAAATTTCAATCAATAATTCAGATGGAATAGTGTGAAGTCATATATTGGAAGAAATGTAGAGCTCAAATGTGCTGGGATGAGGTTAGTGAAATAAACATATTGGGTCCTGATATTGATGATGAAATGGTCGAGACGGTTAGAACAATTCTAGAAAAATATCAAGGAAGGTCAATATCATAAGAAAAGTTATGCTGGAATCCAACGACATGACCTTGAATTTGATGTTTGTGAAAATGTGTTTCTAAAAATCTCGCCCAGGAAGAATGTTATGAGATTAAGGAAGAAATTGAAACTAACCCCTAGGTATATTGGTCCCTTTTAGATTCTTGTTCTTATCGTGATGGGAGTCAATCAGTTTGCACTTTCTCAAAATCTCTCTGAAGATTATTATGTGTTCCATATATCTCTCTTCAGGACATAAATATGTGACCCTTTGCATGTATTGAACTCAGAGGTCATATTTCTAGAGTAGTATCATTCTTTTGATGAGAAACATATTGAAATTCAAGATTGTACATATAAAGTTCTACAAAACCAGACCACTCACCTTGTCAATGTTCTATGGAGAAATCACCAGGTAGATAAATTTATGTAAAAAATTGTGGTTATGAGGAAGAAAAATTTTCCTTATTTTTTACCCGACTGATGAATAAATAGAGATACATTTATTTTAAGGGGGAAAATGTAACACACCTAGTTTTTATGGACCTTTTTTATCTAATAAATTAAATTTTTATTTATATCTTCCAATACACTAAGTCAGACATTCCATTCACATGGAACCAAATTGGAATATGTTACATGAAAAAAACATATAATAATCAATATATAACATAAAATCTATGTACATTACATGTAACATTGACATGGTGTTTTTCACACGCAACACCTACTTCTATTACGTTGCATGAAATACTGATGTTTCTTCGAAGCATTGTTTTATTGTTATAATTATTTAAATAAGATAATTTTTAACTATACATCAAATAGAGTTATATGTATAGTAATAACTAATTTTAAAATTGTTTTATAATGGTTTGATATAAACAAAAATATTGATAATGAAAGATATATTTTTTGGTAAATTCTTTATATGGTTAGAAATACGATTTTTTTTAAAGCTACTTTTCATGTCCTTCTGTGAAGAAATTAAATGTAATTCTATATGAATTTAGAAATTTAATTTGATAAAATTAACATCATTTTTGAATTTATAATTTTGAAATTATCTTATGGTTATTGTTTTGGATTTTTTTGAGAAAGATCATTTTTTGATGAATAATTAAAAATACATTAAGTAAACTTAAAATTTATTTTTCATATAATTTATTTATATGGAGAAAGTATATTTTAATTTGTTTTAATTTTTTTTAGATTATATTTTTATCAATTAATACAATTTATTTTATTTTAACAAATTTCACAATGAAATTGGATATAAAAACATGCCAAACTTATGATCATTTTTAATTTAAAAACCCGCATTTTTCAACCGAGTGTATGATTACTATAAATTTAATTTATACCAGATATATGGTTGGAATATGGAAAAATATATTGTATATTTTTAATAATAATAATTTATAATTCACAATATGTACAATGTATTATTTGAAAAAAATTATTTGGGATAGTGATTAAAATTAATTACTTTGATTAAGGTTAAATTACGCTTAATAAGGGACAAAAACATAACCTTAAGGCCCAAAAAAACCTATAAACATTAAAAAAATCCATTTTATGGACATAAATTGACCCTATAATCCATTTTATCTATTTTTTTATCATTATTTGATCCACTTAAAACATGTAAAACATGGATGGAATTTTCATTTCAAATATTTACAAGAGTGCCATTCCTCCTTCCCTATAAAAGGATAAGAAATCTCCCACTTCATCAAACCTCTCAAATAAGTTTGGTTTGACCAAAATTTATCCAATAATATTCCAAAAATACCTCCATTTCCCCTTGAAGAATCCCTTTGGGAAGAAATTTTTTCGAGGTTGCCGTTTCATAGAAACCAAAAAAAGTAACCCAATTAAGAGGGACCACCTTCTCTCAAGATCCTTTATTTTATTTTTAATCTCCACTATTCTATTATATTTATTCCATGATATTATAAAAAATAAAATATAAAAAATATATTAGGATTTCTTCTTGATAAGGTTTCAACCTACAATTATACACACCTCCATCTAATGGGTAATGAATATACTGTTTGTATGTATAACGAACTACCGCCCCACTAAATGATGAATGTTCATTTTCTCTTTTAACTCCTATCATGGTGTAAAATATGATAAAAAATATATTTATATTTTTTATATATTATATTAATTGTGTATGTAATCTTATTTATTCATTTTATAACACATATCTTTTTTAGTTTTCATTTGTTATAAATACGATATTTTTATTTTGGAAGTGTTGAATACGACCCCGTCAAAGCGATGTGATTCTTTCACACACTACATGGAATGAAAAAAATATGGTTTCAGTGAAAATATATGATATATATAAAATTAAAATTAAAATTTTATTATATTATATACATATATACATATAGTTAATTTTATGTATTTCTTCCAATGCCATAATAAAAACAGGAACAACATTCTTGCGTACGTACGACTTACCTTCTCCATGAATGGTCAATTAAATTTCATACTTGTACATTATAATTATAATTATAATTATATTATAATTAATATAAACTATATTTATATAATGGTTTAAATTTTGTAATCATTATATTATTATAAAGAAAAAATCTCTAAAAAATAAAGATACATGCGAAGAAAAAAGTGAATATTATCTGAAATGAAACCTTTTACATAGGGTGGTTAACAAGTGGGAAATATAATGTCATAATCAAACCTTATATGGTATTTTATATAATAATATGGTTCTATAAAAATATTTATAATAAATTTATATTTATTATACATTTGGTTTCACTGAGTACGATGGGAGTCAAGACATAAGGTAAGGAGATTACATCTCACTTTTTTATTTTAATGAGACACATGAATTGTTCACAACTCTGTCCTTTTATGAGGTGTGTAAAATACCCATGGATGTATTATATGAAAATTTTTATTATATTTAGGGTTACATTCACATCCTTTTTATGAACTTTTGTTAATGTGGATTATGTTTCAAAAGTAACCAAATAAGTAAAATCGTTTTGTCTCAATTTGACTTTTTGGAGACTCATGATTTATTATGCACCAAAATTAGTTTTCAAGGATCATATTCTTTTATTCTGCATGTTATTTCATTTTTATAAATTTACTTCAATGATATTTTTAGCTTCAATAAATTCCCTTTTACTACATATATATTATCATCCAAAGTAACCAAGTGCAATGATTTTATTTAAACAATCTCATCATTTTTTGTGATTGTTATTGATTAAGATTATTTGATAAAATATTAGGATAAATCAGTCAATGAAACACATGATTTTACCTCTAATCAGTTTATTCAAGAAATATCCATGTATTAATACCATTTCCCACTCTATTCTACTTAAGATCATGTTTTTATGTAAAATCTAATCGTCTCTCTCTGGTAAGATATTTATTGTGTTCAAAAAACCTATTTTAAAAAATGATTTCAATAGATATTTGAAGCCCATTTTCAAGGAAGAAGGTTTTATAATCATTTTATAATTTTAAAATATTCCATTATATGTTTTAAAATCAATTTTATGAAAAATCTTTTTAAATGGTTTTATGTTTGAAAATATTTTTTCAATGAAGAAAGGATATTATCAACTATAAATTTTTTCAAAAGTCCTTTAGAAATTATATCTCATATAAGATAATATAAATAAATGCTACTCATATTTAACTGTGGAAATTATTCAATGTATCCATTCCTAATCTTTCTCTTAATTTAATATGCTTTGAGGGAATGATATTTATGAAGCCCATTTCTCATTCACGTGTCATATGTTATTGAGGCCTAATTTTTTCAGGGGTTATTTTAATAATGAAATGATTGTAAAACATGTATATTTTTATAGGATATGATATGATTAAATGTTTATAATACCCATTTAATTTAATGGATTAAGAAATGATTATTTATGATCTCTTAGAACATGTATCAATGATTTCATTATGAGATGGGTGGGACCTATATCTCCCTCCAATGCATCAGGTAAAGATTTATATCTCACGAGATAGACTATGATGGACTTGGTTATCAACCTTGATTAATAATATGGCCATGTGAGTGAACTATGACTACCCAGATGGTATGAGGAGTGAACTCATGCTATTAATATGGCCTTAAGAGTGAACCATTACTATAAATATGGTATGGGGAGTTATACATTACTCTTAATATGGTCATTATAGTGATTTCTTGGATACTATGATAATCATATAATACACTAATGTGTCTACCACACATCCTTTTTTTATTGTTATGTTATGCTTTCATGTTTTTTGTTATTTATTTCCTTACGATTCATGTCTTATGAATTTCCATGATTCATTCCATGATTTATGTTTATGGTATTCTATATGTAGGATTTGATATTCTATTTTCATGATCATGTTCCCACACCCTTGTTCTCATAGTAATGATTACATATCTCCCATGCATACATTTACTGAGATATTGATCTCACCCCTTTTCATGTTACCTTCCCAAGGCTTTGATGATATTTATTATGTTTTATGGGTCTAAGCAGGATGCTAGTAAACAATAACCTAGTTGGAGATAATTTTTCTCACTTATGTATAATTGTTTATGTTTCTATGTTTCCAAAGGTAATAGAATAGTATAGTCTTCGGGAGTCTATTTGTATAATTTTTTACATATTCTATAAATTTTATTTAATTATAATGTATGAAAAGTTTGGGTCGATATATGGTTTCTTTTGAGAAATCCTAAAACTCTCATATCTCTTTTGTTTGGAATTGGTTTTTGGTGAGTGAGTAGCCTATCCTGAGTGTTTTCTTATGTATAATGTGACAGTTTCATCCATTGTGTATTTTTATATAAGATTTGAGATATTCAGATCATGACACTATTTTAGGTGACACTCGATGATTGATGTGATTGCGCTGGATCACCAGTGGATTTCATAATGGAGCCATCATCCAGGGACATGGAAAGGGTCCCCCATAATTCAGAGTGGAACCCTCTATCTTGGATGGGCATGGATACACTATTGACTATCATAGAGTGGAACCCTCCAATTGAGTCAGGTCATGGGTTGTCTACTATCAGAATGTGGAACCCTCTTTTTTGAATAGGGCATGTGTCTTATAACTAACTGTTGGAGTGGAATCCTCCTAGTGGGGTAGGTCATGGGTCCTCAATATTTTATAATGGAACCCTATACCAAGGATGGTCATGCATCCTATATCAATTAATAGAGAATAAATCCTCCACTAAGTAAAATTGTGGGTTCTCTACCACTAGAGTGGATCTATCATGTGCTGTCAGGGAATAGTTCCTCTACCATTAGAGTGGAACCCTGCTACTAAGTAGGGAATGGGTCCTCTATCGAATATTATAATGTAACACTACTACTGGGTAGGGAATGGGTACTCTATCAACTATTAAAGTGGAATTCTCATATTGGAATAAGTTATGAGTCCCATATCTATCAATTAATTGGAACCTAAATCTTCTATGTGGGAATAGTTACTCTACATGGAGATTGTGGCCCCTTAACCATGTGGCATTGTGATGGGGCATGTCTAATCTTGGTTTTTTTTCTGCTGGGTAGGTGTGTGAGATTTTGGGAATGTTTTTAGACTATTATAATAGTTGTAGAATCTTTTCATGGGTTGGTATGTGATAAGGAGATAAAATTTCTATCTTATTTGAGATTTTTTTGAGCCCTTATATATATATATATCCATACTTTTGGATTTTATTACCCTCCTTCCATGTGTTGCGAAAAATGCCGATATAATATGTGATTTCTATTTCTATATTGTCATGATTGCATGTGAATACACTCTGGATGTAAGGGTACAAGACTCAGTGTGTAGTCCATCAACACACCTTGTTGATCCCCTTATGTTTGGACAAGGTCACTATTTCACTTTCCCTAGGTTTAGTTCCATTGTATTTCTTGTTTACTATCATCTCTATTTCTATTCCTATTGTATCTCATACTACCCCATTGTATTTTTGGTATCATACTAGTTATGTATATACTCACCCTAAATGGGCTTTCCTACACCCATTGTGTCCTATAAAGTCAAGATATAGGTCGATGGTGACTACATAGTAGCTACAAGATACCTAATTTTTTAGACCACACATTGTGGTCCAAACATGGAGATCAAAATATGGGATCTCTCAGATTATTACATTGATATTTTTTAGGATGATACATCTATTTTTTTGGGATTATATTTTTTAACCTCACTTTTTATTTTACACTACCATACTATTGACTGTCTACAGGTGTTACATGCATGGTTTACATTATAATTATTTAATATTTTACTATTATTCATATTCCCTTAGGAATAAATATGGTTGTGTGTCTGTGTATGAGTGCTTAATGAAATCCTCCTCATATTAGTTATGCCTTCAGTGCTGGTCTCCATCACCTAGCCTATAGAGGTTGGATTGGGGTAGTTGTTGCTCGATCCCTAGTTTGGGATGGGTCATGACAGACTAGTATCCAAGGTGGTTCGATCCATGGGAAGGTGTTTTTTGTAGTCCCCTTAGGAGTATTTGGTTGGGATTTAGGGAAACAATGTCAATGTGTATCCAGAAAATCTATTAGGATAGAAAATTTAGTGATGGTATTGGCGGCTAATGTATCCATTTACCATGGCCTTGACTACCTTATAGTTTACTCAACATATTTAGACATGGTTTGTGGGGTTCAATGGTACATGATGCATATATGATTGAGTTTTAGAATTTCTTTCTTGATTCAACTTACCATTGCTTATATATATATATGCAATCCTCTGATCATGGTACAACTTGATTATTTATTCAAGATGCCTCTCTGATGATAGCTATCTAGGATAACCATTCTAGATTGTGACGATGATTTGATAGGAGATGAGGCTTAATTTCAGGTTCCATCACATGATATTCTTCCTCAATGTTGGTAGATAGAACAACAAACACCAATTTATAAATAGATCATCCAAATTAAGAAGACTGGGGATGCATGAAATCTTAGTGAAATCTTTGAGTTCCATCACCAGAGGCCACTGAGGTTACTTAATGAGCCATATCATCAAGCAACAAAATTATTTCTAGATTCTATATTCCATGTTTCCAGACTGATTCAGACATGAAAATATCAGGTCGTTGTGCAGGAATCTATCCTTTCCATGTATATTTTTATCATTTGTTGTTTCTTTTTACCAATATGGACGATGAATCAACTCTCTTGGAAATACTTACAAAAGCTATTCTATTAGCAGTAATACACCTCAGTCTTTCACTCAATTTAGAGTTAGAGTCTTATGGTTTCGCTCCATGGAGGGATGACTATGGTTGAGTTTGAAGTGAGGTTCTCAAATCTTATATGGTACTCCCTTGACATGATTTGGCATGGATATAAGTTTGATTAGAAACATTGATGATATATCCATGACAACATGGTACCATTGTGAATCCCCACATTTTTCAGGGTACTGGAGTGGGTTCTAGTAATATAATGTTTTCTTTTAGAGGGATTATAGGTAGTTGGAGCTCATATTGGGCCATAAAACACTATGTCATTTGCAAGCAGGCCCTAGTCGGCAGGATATCGACATTGGAGGTACTATCATGATCAGACATAGACATATTGTCATGTGGCACACGAACCTCACTTGGGACCTAGGTTACCCAGAAGGGGTAGTGCTTTTATTCTGATGGGTGAGGCCACATAGCATGTGACGACTCTATTAGATGTGGAAATGATCATAGACAGAGAGAAGATTGACCACCATGAAAGAGATAGCGCCAAGATTTGGGATATAGAAATAGAGTGAAGGGAGGCCCTCTGGTATATATAGGTGGTAGTAGAGTATGAGGACCTTTTTGGGGGGATAATTCTATGAGAATCTTCCACCACCACCACCACAAGGTTTCCCACACTAGGTTCTTGTAGCTGGTGTTTGGGGTGACAAACATACAGCAGGCATTGGATGCTTATAACCCAACAACACCCAAGATGGTTAGAGGTATGATATATAATTTTTATACTATTTTATCAAAAATATTAGACACAGTATTGATTAAATACTTCATATCTATAATTATGATATGATAGATAGATATCCTAGTAGTTGATTTATCCAATCATCAACATATTGAGGTTCTAAAAGGGAACAACACTTTCGTTATCCTTTATATGCTGATAGTGTAAGATATCTTTTTGTAAAGATTGATTAATGTGAGACCTTTTGGATATCATGATATAATCCAATGATGTAATACTAGGTATGAATTGGTTTTCAATGGAATGAACCTCTCCAGAACTGGATCTGGTCACCATCAAACCAGCACCAAACTCGGCTCGTGCCAAGGTCCGAAGGGCGTTCCCGATCCCCACGGGTTAGCACAAGTGCCCGGGTATCATAAAATGATAATTGGGAACAATTTACCCAAATTTTTTAATACTTAAAACAACAAATGAATCCATGAAATAAAATCTGGATTTTTCAAACGATAACATCTTTTAATAAAAATTCAGAACTGAATTACACAGTATTAAACAATGTTTGAACACCATTATAAAGGTACAAACCCAAGAAAAGACAGCCCATGAACCTCCACATGGAAAGATGCACCGCCCTCAAGCCATCCCCACGACACTATATCATGATGGACCGCTAAAATCCCGAACCAAAGGCATAAAACCTGTGCCCAGTCCTGTGACATAGAATATGGAAGTCTACTTATACCCAAAGGTGTAAGTAGGGTGTGAGCGAAATCCCAGTAGGATTCCACCACTAAGAGATTCCATGTGATAAACATTTAAAGACGAAACGCATGCATGTTTTCAAAAACATGAAAAGCTAGTTACAATTTCTAAAAGATGAAACTTTGAATAAAAACAGTATTCAAGTGGGCTATTTTAACAGGTTAACCCTTTTAAAATAAACACCAAAGCTACTTAATTTTCTAGACAAATGTACCATACGCCGATGGTAAGTATAAAGTAACTAATGAGGACAAGCAATAGGAAATAACCCCTAGGTACTAGCTAACTGTGGGTCCCAGGTACCACGTATCTCGGTGAGAGTAACCATCACAAATATCCATTCTCATGCACGATCCACTAGTAGGGAACATACCCATAACCTATTGGTCCCCAATCATCATCATCATAGTTTAGTTAGATTTGTAAACGTCAATCTTGCTAAGTTAAACTGAGTCCAAACCCCATTGATTCACTAGCATTCTAGTACACTTCCACCCACCAAGATACCCGGGTTTTCCCTTTGTGCTCAAACATGTTCAACAAGCCAAGAAATATAGTTTTAACATGTAGATAACACTTCCACATACCACATTAACCAAACAGCCCCATGTACATCACATAAGTCACAAATTCCACTTTTCATTCAAATGTATTTTGAAATCAAACTCATACCAAAATAGACCACAACACTTTTTTCATAACTTTTACAATCCAACACATCCTTTAACAATTTTATAAAGTCCCTAAAAATATGATAAACATCACATAACATAATTATTCACATTTAAAATGGCTCATTTGAAAGTATAAACAATCCAAAACAGTTTTCCAATATGGTTTCACCTCTTACATAAATCATGAAAACCATTCAAAACATTCATAAAACAATTATAAATAGTGTACCAACGATTTTCAAATAGAAACCATTTCAAAACCATATTTCAAGGGCAAAATCAAACCAATAAAAATTCAAAATAGAATTGGAACCCCCAAAAACATTTATTAAACAACCCCCATGTGTTATACAAACACCTCAAAAAAGTGCACAAAAGATCCACATGAAACACACACGTTTTCAAAATCACTTTTAAGAAGTACAATAATGTTTTACACCTTAAACCCTTAAAAAAATCTTTAAGACCTAGTGGCACACCAATACCCCACCAAATAAAAATTTTCATACCAAACTAGATTTATTAAACCAAATTCATATGTTATAAAACAATCCCAAACAATACCCAACGGGTTACACATGAAAAACACCAGTTTTTTAAGCTAAAATGAAACTGTAAAAAAATTCTTAACCAAATACAACGTAAATTTTTTTTTCACCACACACAGAATATTATGAGAATGAATAATAAGTAATTCAAGAAAACTAAATCATCTAGAAATGATTACACACGGAATCACCTACAGGAAGTGTCAAATCCCTCAAAACTTAGTTTGAAACGTCAACCACACAACTGCTGCACCACTAGGAAGATAAATTCAGACCTAGGTCACAAAATTTGACCAAAAATACACCAAATGAAACCCTAGGATCAAACCCTAACTTCTGGAAATTTTATAACATAATGAAAGAGAGAGGAAACCCTAAGGGAAAAGGAAGAAACCAAGAAGGAATCACTTACCCAAAACAATCCTGAAGAAAACGACCGAAAATGGAATAGAATATGAATTTTAAAACAGATAAAAATTTATTGGATATTCTAACAAGAATGAGAAGGTCATGTAGGAATTAGAATGGGGGAAAAAGAGTAGTAATAGAAGCAGTTATGAAGGAATGAATTTACCTCTTCAAATCTCCCCGAATTTAGAAACCCTAATAAGTTTAGCTCTCAATCGCGATGTAGAAGAGCACAAATACGGTAGATAGAGCATGGACGCGCTACTGGGTTCAAGGGGCACGTTTGAGTCTCAGAATCACCAAATGATCCTTAAAAATGAATATGTTATTAATTAATCAAATTTTATTTTTAAAACTGGAATTTGGCTTTCGGACAGGCCCAATCCCTAAACTAAAAACCCATATACACCTTGGTTATAGATTTCCAAAGGCTCCCAATTATAATTGTGGTGTTAATGTATTAGTGGAGGACATTTAGGAGCTGGAATGAGTGAAAAATATTAAAAAATGAATAAGTTATAAAAGAAATAAAATTTATTTTTAAATCTGGAATTGGGCTCAAGGTTTGGCCCAATTCATGAAAACTCATCTATTCTCCATAAAACCTTTAGAAACTCCCAAAAAAATCATTTATGGAAATTAAAATAAAAATATATTTAAAATAAACTATTTATTTGACAATTCTCCCCTCCATGAAAACCTTCCGCCCCGGAAAGTCACAGTAAGGCCAAAGCAACAACCAAACCCAACTAAGAAACCAAGAGGTACTCCCTTACCAGGTTTCTCCCCCAAAGGTCAAAACACCTCGAGTGATCAATGAAGGAAGGAATACTCTCACAAACCTAACATACACCACTTTCCTGAAACAATAAAGTACATTTAAGCTTTATTCCAAATTAAAACTCCTCAAACACAATCTGAAAAATACTCAACCAATTTACCTAAATAAACAACAACATCGAACAAGTTTACACATACCATTCTTTAACTGAACCATTGGGCACTCTCCAATATCAATGTTTACCCAAGAAAGATGTAGTTAGTTAGATATCTCTGAATGATAATAACTACTTACCAGACAAGGCGAAGGAAAAATATGAGTTACTCGTATGAAGAGACACAAATGGGCTCCCCACCATAAGAGACTACTTAATTTTTTTTCCCGAGACAGAATCAAGACACTAATAGGGGGAGGCCCAAACAGACTCCCTAGTACAAGGGGTATACATCCATTAGAAATTTAAAAAATAATATGAATGATACCCATGGTGGGTATCCCCACCACAATAACCAACCATCTTAACCGACCGGCGTGAGTTGACATGAAAAGACCCCAAAATTAAGGAGTTGGGACGGTCACATGGTTAGTCTGCACAGTTTGAGAAACTGTGTGATAACTATGTGGATCCTTATATCTGCATGGTTATTTTTTTTGTTCATGGTTAGAACTAACTATGTGAAAACCGTGTGCTCAACTTGTCTAGCAAAATTTCCGACCATTCTCCAAAGACTCAATGGAAACCAATGGGGGATGGAATAACATTGTGTGATGACATGGGTACAAGACCCTCCACCTATTTCCAACGAACGAGAACAACAGAAGAAATATGATGACACCATAGGTTTATACTCTTCCTATCATTCATACTGAGGATAGGACTTTGTACAAGGGTTTAAACGACACTGGGGTTTCCCATGACTACACGCCAGCTTCTCTCCGGGACCTATGGCTAGAGCTCAAAATATTAAAGCATCTTTGGCCTCGAAGTTAGGTTGTGGAAACCCCTATATGGATCTTCTTCATTCGATTCCACAAACAACAACACTGCATACCCTAATGGGTTCATCAAGACATGACACACTCCATAACTCACTTTACCAAAACCAGACATTTCACTGAAAAAGGGATCAGAATAAGCACACACATCACACCTTGTTTCGTTGGATGAGAAACAATAGAAGGGAAAGACATGTATAAACAAATTCCTCTAAGATAGAGGCTTTGATGTTTTTTACAAGGGATACATACTCCCAACATAACATAGAACCTGATAGGATTGTGTGACCTTCACCTTTGTGGTCAAAAGAGCACACAACATCACAATGCATCACAGAACATGACCCTTGTGATTGATAGAAACAATACATGGAACATGACCATATTCCAAGTCCCTAAACAATAGATAATTCCAATAAGTGGACACAATATCCTATCATGACCAATATCTCAAAATTGGTGGTTTAATAATAACTCTTGCTTCAAGGAAACTATGAAGAACCCAGATGCCCTCTTAGACACCATCATGACACTCCTCCACACTAACAACCAAAGAATACTTCCACCTTCAATGAATCATGAAAATTATGAAACTAAGGCCTCTTTCAACTTTCCACAAGCTCTATCCCACTACAAGAGGATCCAAAAATCAACTAAATGAATTGTTATAGACTCAATAAACAATGATCTATAAAATATTCCTTATATTGATCAAATGGAGGATTTTCTAATGGAGAAACAATATGGGTTGCACTTCAGTTGTGCATTAACCCTTAATGGGGGCGTACCTTATCCAGTGAGAGAACGCAAAGTCCCAACCAAGCTGGTCCATTGGTCAAAACTTGCCAAAAACCAGATCCAAAAAAATGAATGGAACCACCGTAAAGGCATCCCAAAACATTTTTCAAAAGAGACCACTAATTGTCCCTACGACACTACTTACCGACCAAACACAAACCCAAAAAAACAGTTCAAACAGAAGGGGTTCTTTGACTCAAAACATCACACAACATCAACATTTTCGAAAACCCCTAATAAAAACCATACCAAACTATTAATCAAGACATCATGTTTTTCTTTAAATCCAATTCTTTGAAAAAAAAACTGTTTTTCAGTAAGAGTATCCACCAATGGTACCCCATGGGCCTCAGACATGCATGTTTTTGTGCCACACCAGGCACCCTCCTCATAACTATCCCAGCACTCATCCAGTCATGCCATCAAGCATCCATCATCCCATATAACCCCATGCATGTGGTCACTCATCGAAATACCAAAGGGTAAAACAAAAATTCTTTCCACTTTTCAAAAACAAAATGGTTAACCAACCTAACCTTTTTCTCAAAACTGCTAACAATGAGATCAAAACCCCAATTCACATCTTAAAAAACATTTCATAAAGACACATACATTTAAAAAAGAACTCACATTCATGTTATTCACATCAATTTTAAAACATCTCATCCCATTAAAACACCCTTTAATTGTTTAGAAAACTATATTGGAAACACTTTTGAAAACCATCTTCAATATGGTTCCGGATTTCAAAAGAGGTGTAAGCATACTATTTTCCATTTGAATTTTTTTTTGAAAATTTAGTTCCACTATTTCATAAATCAAAACATTCCATATTTATTTTAAAATCATTTCACAAAAACTTTACACTTCTTAAAACAAAGTCAGTTTAAAACCAAAGTTCCAAGATTGCAAAACTAAAGAACACAAGACAATGCGAGAGGAAACTAGTTTCAATGGGTGACTTGGACATATGGTTGGAGGCCATATTCCAATCACTTCACTTTCACAGAGAGTGTTCTAGGGAATATCCCCAGCTCCACATGGCTTGCCAGGCCCTCCGAGCTTGTTGATACTATTAACCCAACTCTCTTTTCATTTCCCCTAATCATTGTTAAACCAAGAAAACCAAAGGACTCTGAAAGGTCCTGCCTTCCCCTGGAAAATTTAATCCTTCCATGAGGTGTGGTGATAAGGAACACTACCCATTACTAGAATACCAATTCCTAACAATCTGATCTCCATACTATCCCGACTCTTCCCTAAATAACATGACCCAAAGAGAGAAAACCTCATCTGATACCATTTTGTCACGAACCAGATCTGGTCACCATCAATCCAGCACCAAACCCAGCCTGTACCAAGGCCCGAAGGGTGTTCCCAATCCCCACGGGTTGGCACAAGTGCCTGGGTATCATAAAATTATAATTGGGAATGATTTACCCAAATTGTTTTATACTTAAAACAACAAATGATTCCATGAAATAAAATCAGGATTTTTCAAACCAAAAAATCTTTTAATAAAAATTCAGAATTGAATTAAAAAATATTAAACAATGTTTGAACACCATAAAAAAGGTACAAACCCAATAAAAGACATCCCATGAACCTCCACAAGGAAAGATGCACCGCCCTCAAGCCATCTCCACGACACTATATCACGATGGACCGCTAAAAACCCGAACCAAAGGCATACAACCTGTACCCAATCCTGTGACATAGAATAAGAAAGTCTACATACACCCAAAGGTGTAAGTAGGGTGTGAGCGAAAGCCCAGTAGGATACCACAACTAAGAGATTCCATGTGATAAACATTTAAAGACGAAAATCATGCATGTTTTCAAAAACATGAAAAGCTAGTTAGAATTTCTAAAAGAGGCAACATTGAATAAAAACAGTTTTCAAGTGGGCTATTTTAACAGGTTAACACTTTTAAAATAAACACCAAAGCTACTGAATTTTCTAGACAAATGTATCATATGTCGATGGTGAGTATAAAGTTACTAATGAGCACAAGGAATAGGAAATAACCCCTAGGAACTAGCTAACTGTGGGTCCCAGGTACCTCGTATCTCGGTGAGAGTAACCATCACAAATATCCATTCTCGTGCACAAGACACTAGTAGGGAACATACCCATAAACTAGTGGTCCCCAATCATCATCATCATAGTTTAGTTAGAGTTGTAAACGTCAATCTTTCTATGTGAAACTGAGGCCAAACCCCACGGATTCACTAGCATACTAGTACACGTCCACCCACCTAGATACCCGTGTTTTCCCTTTGTGCTCAAACATGTTCAACAAGACAAGAAATATAGTTTTCACATTTAGATAACACTTCCACATCACACATTAACCAAACCGCCCCATGTACATCACATAAGTCAAAAATTCCACTTTTCATTCAAATGCATTTTGAAATCAAACTCACACCAAAATAGCCCACAACACTTTTTTCATAACTTTCACAATCCAACACATCCTTTAACAATTTTATGAAGTCCCTAAAAATATGATAAACATCACATAACAGAACTATTCACATATAAAATGGCTCATTTGAATGTATAAACAATCCAAAACACTTTTCCAATATGGTTTCACCTCTTACATAAATCATTAAACCATTCAAAACTTTCATAAAACAATTATAAATTACGTACCAAAGCTTTTCAAATAGAAACCATTTCAAAACCATATTTCAAGGACAAAATCACACCAATAAAAATTCAAAACAGAATTGGAAGCCCCAAAAACATTTATTAAACAACCCCCATGTGTTATACAAACACCTCAAACAATAGCACAAAAGATCCACATGAAACGTACACGTTTTCAAAATCACTATCAAGAAGTACAATAATGTTTTACACCTTAAACCATTAAAAACTCTTTAATACCTAGTGGCACACTAATACCCCACCAAATCAGAATTTTCATCCAAAACAGGATTTATTAAACCAAATTCATATGTTATAAAACAATCCCAAACAATACCCAACGGCTTACACATGAAAAACACCAAATTTTTAAGCTAAAATGAAACTATAAAAATAAATTCTTAACCAAATCCAACATAAACAATTTTTTCACCACACACAGCATATTATGGGAATGATTAATTAGTAATTCAAGAAAACTAAATCATCTAGAAATGATTACACATAGAATCACCTACCGGAAGTGTCAAATCCCTCAAAACATGGTGCGAAACATCAACCGCACAACCGCCGCACCACATGGAAGATAAATTCAGACCTAGATTACAAAATTTGACCAAAAATACACCAAATGAAACCCTAGGATAAAACCCTAACTTCTGGAAATTTTATAACATAATGAAAGAGAGAGGAAACCCTAAGGGAAAAAGAAGAAACCAAGAAGGAATCACTTACCCAAAACAATCCTGAAGAAAACGACCCAAAATCGACCAGAATATAAATTTTAAAACAGATACAAATTTAATGGATATTATAACATGAATGAGAAGGTCATGTAGGAATTGGAATGGGGGAAAAAGAGCAAGAATAGAAGGAGTTATGAAGGAATGAATTTACCTCTTCAAATCTTCCCGATTTTAGAAACCCTAATAAGTTTATCTCACAATCGCGATGTAGAAGAGCTCCAAAGAGGGGAGAGAGAGAGATTGGGAGCCCTACTGGGTTCAAGGGGTGCATTTGAGTCTTGTAATCACCAAAAGCTCCTTAAAAATGAATATGTTATTAATTAATAAATTTTATTTTTATAACTGGAATTGGGCTTTCGGGCAGGCCCAATCCATAAAATAAAAACCCATATACACCTTGGCTATAGATTTTCAAAGGCTCCAAATATTAATTTTGGTGTTAATATATCAGGGGAGGACATTTAGGAGTTTTAATGAGTAAAAAATATTAAAAAATGAATATGTTATAAAAGAAATAGAATTTATTTTTCAATCTGGAATTGGGCTCACGGTTTGGCCCAATTCATGAAAACTCATCTATTCTCCATAAAAAATTTGGAAACCCCCCAAAAAAAAGCATTTATGGAACTTAAAATAACAATACATTTAAAATAAACTATGTATGTGACAGAACCCATATTTTCCATCACCACAGTCAAGTCACATGCCTTTGTACTGATAGGATGAGATTCTCCTTCATGGGTGGGAGGGATCACATGGTGGTACAAGTGGTTTATTTGAGAAGGAGTATACAACCCATTACAAATCCATTGATGAGTATAGAAATTAGTAATGTAGTATCGTCATGAATCTTGATTCTTTCATTCATGGAACATTATATAGATGTCTTTTGTGGGGATGTTTTGGGACTACTTATGATGTGGGAGATAGTGTTTTTTAACCACTCACATACTGGGACCACTATGATATCCAATGTGGAATACCATAAGGATGCTACTTATCAATGGGAGTTGTGGATATATATTAAATTCCAATGAGATAAGGCCTTCATCAGACCCAGTTTTTTCCACTGGGCATCTCAATAGTTTTTTGGGAAAAGGTTGGACGATAGTTTTCAACTTTTCATGCATTATCATCACCTAAACCAAACCAAAATTAAGAACAAAAACTCCTTTCTAATTATTAGAGACCCTCTTGAAATTTTTTTAGGCATTATATGGTTCTTGAAGATCTATCATAGTTCCAGCTACAACCCGCTATGGGAACACGAGGTTGATATTCTGAATCTGGAATTTTGATACTACTATGGACACTATGAGTTCTTGGTGATTCCCATTTGTGTGATGAATCCCCATAAAGTTTTTATGGATTTGATAAACAATGTATTTCACCTTGACTTAGGCCAGTTAGTGATTTTCTTCATCAAGGACACACTCATATACTCTGCATTAGAGGATTATTATGCAGAGAACTTGTGGATGGTGATTGATTTTCTTCGAGAGCGCCGACTTTATGGAAGGCTATCAATGTTTAATTTCTAGATTCACATGGTTAATTTCATGGGTTGTTTAAATTTTGATAATTACAAATAAATTTACTCAAAAAAGATCTATGTAGATCTTGTTTGGGTTCCACCCATGTGTGTTTCAGATGTGTAGAGTTTTCTTGACTTGGATGGGTACTACTAGAGGTCTATGATTGATGTCTCTAGAATTATATACCCTTTGACCACCACGACACCGAAAACAAAGATTTTTTTATATAATGAGATATTCTAAAGATCCTTTGATCTATTTTTGCTGAGGTTGAGGAGTTCTCATGTGTTTCCCCTACCATAGGTGGGGTTAAAGTACTTATTGTACTGTGGTTCCTTGGGAGATGGACCCAAAAATGTGTTGATGTGGAAGAAGGAAGTTATCAAATACAAGTCGAGGATGTTGAGACCCTATGAGAAGAACATCATGAATACTGACCTAGAGATTGAAGAATTAGTCTTCTACCCAAGGATGTTTAATAACTATCTTATTGGGGAGCACTTTTCGATTTAGTCAGACCATCATAGTCTTAGGCATGCCTTCAAATGGAGGGAGTTAACCCCGAGAATGCAATGCACGTTTGTGTTTTTATAGGATTATGAAATCACGATATTCTATAATTTGTGGAAGGGAAAAATGGAAGAACATTCCCCTAGTAGGATTTCCCATGCTCATTTAGTGCATGAGGATTCTAAGAAGTTTTCTTCATTGAATCTAACCTTGGTGGAGAAAGAGGGTGAAACATGTTTTTGTTGATACTGTTGAATCATCCACTTCTCAAGAATGTTAGATAATCCAAACTATGAAAAATTGAGTCTGAGGTCATTCATGACTTGATATCCAAAGGGGAATCACAATATGGATATTTTAAAATAAGGAATCATGTAATCCTTTTCCATAGACAGAAGGTGGTACTAGTCATGATGTTGTATGATGGGATGATGGAGTTTCATAATTCACCCATGACAATACATCCCGGTGTGGGGAAGATGAAAAACGAAATTCATTTGGAGTTATGGTGCTTCATAATGAGATGAAGTATGGTTAAATTTATCTCTTAGTTCCTCACATATCAATAGGTGACGACTGAGAACTTGGGTCCAGAAGGTTTGTTGTAGCCCCTTGAATTCACAAAGTTGAAGTGGGATGACCTACCCATGGATTTTTTGATAGGTCATATGTGGAATGTAAGGAGCCATGAAACCATCTAGGTGATAGTTCAACAAATCATGATTTCGGTATACTTCCTTACTATTATGGATTTGTGTTTGGTGGAGTCCTAGGGGCTGTTTTATGTGTGGGAGATCATACTACAAATGGGGTTCCCTCGAATGTTGTTTTTTATCATGATGTGTGATTTACATCATGATTTTGGAGAGGTCTGTACGAGGCATTCAAATCCTAGATAAGGATGAGTAAAACCTTTCACCTTAGATAGATGGCCAAACTAATTTTATTATACAGGTGTTGGAGGATATGGTGAGGGATTGTGTGTTTTACGTCATATGGAGAATATATGATGGAATTCCCTTGACAGATCCTTAATACAATAACATCTACCATTGTACCATCCACATTGATAAATTTGAGGCCCTATATGATAAATATTACTGGTCACCCTTGTGCAAGGTAGAGATTGTAGAGAAATATATTGTGGGTCCCGGGTTGGTTCTTGAGATGATGGAGAAGGTCTAGGTAATCCATTAGTGGATGAGGATGTACAAGATCAGATATTAATTTTATGCAGACAGACATCATAGGACCTTGGAGTTTTTGAAAAGAGACCATGTTTTCTGAGGAATATCCCCATGGTGAGGATTTCATAGGTTCCGCTATGGAGGTAAACTATTTCCATGTTTTATCAAGATATTCATGATCATGAAGAGGGTTGGAGAAGAATCTTACCTCCTCATCCAACCCCCATATCTTGAGTGAGATCACGAAGTCTTCCATGTTTCACAGTTGAGGATATACATGCACAATCCCATGAATGTCATTGATTGGGGTAGGATGGACATTGAATATGTATCCACATTTGCAGAACATCTGGTGGAAATCAAAGATCTATAAGAGGGGACCCTATTTTGAAATAGCATCAATATTTTTGAATGATGTGGCATTACAGGAACAGTTAAGAGAGTTCCTGAGAGTGAGAGAGCTTGGTGTGGCCTTTGAATCCAGAGTTATTTGTGTTGTTTTTATTTTATGGGATGATGTTATTGAGGGAGTGAATGTTGTAGACACTCCTTTTTCCTTGTATGACCTTGAAATATTTCATCATATACTTTCAGATCCAGACATTGAGAGAACATTCGATTCTGATTCCCATTTTTCATAAAGTTAATTCCACAAAAATATTAACCACATTTTATAATACTCATAAATAATTCCCTATGTAAATTGGATAAATCATAAATAGAGGCCCAAATATAAAAATTGAGACCATGATTGAGTTTGCAATAGGCTGTTTACAATAGACATGACCTAAAACTGCTCAACATAGTGTGATTGGATGTTTTTCCCATTTTAGGTGCATTCAGTTTGTTAATTAATTGATTATTTAATCCAAAATTAAATGTTAATAAATTCACCTATTTGGTGAATCCACCAAGGATAGTTGCATAAAACCTATAAGGATTCCAGAGAGTTCTTTCTCCTTCGATTGGTGAATCGAAATCCGATGTTGAAAAATAGATAAATCAGAGCAGATCAGAGCACATGGAATAATTTTTTTTTAATAATTAGAAAGTGAATTCACTGACGTTGAATGTTACAACCTCTAGGATGGTATCATCAAACTATGGATCACACCCTTTTTGGTCAAATTTATTGATCAAGATCTTCCCTTTTTTGATTTTTTCAAATTATGCCATTTACATGCACCAACAAACTGAAATGTCAATTGATTATTATTATTTTCTACCATGATATCATTTTTCTTGATCATTAAGCAAGAAAAACTAGCAGAAATCGATATACAGTTGTTTGTGTTCTTTAATCCAAGTTTTTCATGTTTATTCACTGACTAGATATTATAGTATCGGTTCTACTTTCCTAGGTGGTACCTTGACCATTTGGACAACCAAAATCTGAAAATATTCACATACAAGGTATGTATCCACAATCTAGCGATGTTTTCTTATATATTGTGGGTTTTCAGTGATCATTTTTATGATCTGAATCAAAATTATCAATGATAGAAGATACCAAGATGTTAAGTGTATATAAGTTTTCATAAGATCAAACCAGGATCAAAAATAAGCAATCAAAGGAATAGAAATCATTGGCCATAGAAGAATCCTTAGTTTTTGGGAAGAAATGAATCCATAAGAAAAGGTGGATTAATCAGATCTAGTGCATGGAGAACAAATCTACATATCTAGAAAAATCATGGATATATACCGTGTTGTTTGAAGAAGTCATGGCATGTCAGTATCCTTTTATGCACTGGCTAGACTTTTTGATTTTATAATAATGGAAGGACTTTTATCCCTCATACAGAAAGTATTCCCCTTACCGATTGAATGATCCATGTAGAAGAGAATATTGGAAGGACTCCATATGGAAAGACACAACCATGAACATGCCCATGTACTCACGTACATAAGCATGGATATAGACATGGGTGGCACCCCATGTGAAGAGGAACACCATGTAATAAGGTACACATACACGATATAGATAGACAGATATAACCATGGAACACAGGTGGGACCCCAAGTGGCATGGAAACGTCATTTAGATCCCCTACGTGACATGTATCCCTACATGACTGCAAAGCCATGATCTTCCAGGGACACGACCAAGTGACAGAGTGGGAAAACAATCCATGTGGGTCACCTCACATGCCATGTAACCCTTGGTTCCTTTTGAGTAAACATAACACTTTGGTCTCCCCTTTATTTGGACTAATATGTTATCTCTAGAGTTTTCAAAATTGATTTGTTTTCATGTAGAACATGATACTATACTCTTTTTTGGGTTTTGATATATGATGTGAGATTTTCTGAGCATGGTTCTTGTTTAGGGGATTCTCAACAATGATAGTGGTCACACAAGATCACGAGATGCTTTAAGAGTGGAACCCCCCATGTTGGTACAAGGAATGGGACCTCCATTGTTTTGAGTGGAACCCTATAGATCGGTTGAGAATGATGACTCTATCATCCATCATAGTAAAACCCTCTAGCCGGTCTGAGTATGGGTCCTCTGTTAACTATTAGAGAGTGAAACCCTCCTCCGATTTTAGGCCATGAATCCTCTAGTTGTAGAGAGTAGTTCTCTCCTGTTGTAAAAACAAATGGTTCATAAACCTAACGTTTTGAGTGAAACCCTCTTTGTAGGGCATAAATTGGGTCTTCTATAATTCAAAGTGGAACCATCCATCTAGGATTTGCTTGTGTCCTCTGTTAATTACAAGAGGGGAACCCTCTTGCAGGGTCAAGGCATGGGTCCTCTACCAATAGAGTAGAACCCTCTTATGATGTTATGGAATGGGTCATGTACCATTAGAGTTGAACCCTCCTACTGGACATGGCACGGGTCATCTATCCACTATTATAGTGGAACTCTCCTTCTAGGAAGGGAATTGAGGCTGTATAGACTATTCGAGTGGAACCGACCTGTTGGAATAGAGTACGAGTCCTCTATATATCCATAGAGTGAAGCCCTATTGTTGTACTAGGGAACATTCCCTCTACCTAGTGATTTTGGCCCCATGAATATGTGACACATTAGAAAAGTGTGGCCAATCTTGGGTATTTTCTATTGGAAGGAGGAATGGTATTCTAGGAGTGTTGTTGGACTTTTGTAACCATTGGTGACAATTCTATTGGGTTGGGATGTGAGGTAGAGATTTCATTTCACTTTTGTTTGAGATTATTTAATGGGAATATAAATATATAAATATATATTTCTATATCCATACATTTGGATTTGTTTAATATCCCCCCATGGGTTTTGATGATGCATGATATGTTCCTTGTGCTTTTTATTTTTAGCCTCTCATGGTTGGATAAGGACACACATCACCTATGGATGGAAATGACTCGACGTGTAGTCCATATACACACCATGTGGACCCCATTGTGTTTAGATGAGTATAATCTTTATTTTTCTTTGGGTTGAGAAAAATCATGTTTCCTATTTACTATCTACTTTATTTATATTTTTATAGAATCTCTTACTATGCCCCCTTAAACATTTGGGGCATCATCATGGGTGTGTATATACTCAGCCCTAAGATGGGTTTTCTTGCAGGTGTCATGTCTTATGAAAATAAAATATAGGTTGGTGGTTACTACAAAGTATCATAGGGAAACCTAGTCCTTCGACCGCATTTGATGGTCGCAACCTAGAGACTACGATTTGGGATCTGTGATCATTTTATTTTTCATGTTTTTCAAGATGGGATGAAATTTTGGTTGGGAATGTATTTTTTCCTTCACTTATAATTTTACAGTACCATGCTCATGTACTATCTAGCAGTTTTACATGCATGATTTATATTTTATCTACTTCATCTTTTACTATCATACAACTACACTAATGAATCGTTATTTATGTGTGTGTTCATACAAGTACTTAGGAAAAGGCCTCCTTTTGTTACTTATGTATTTGATGTAGATCAAAAAACCATGTAATTTGGAGCTGGGATTGAGGTAGTTGTGGATTGAGCCCTAATTTGGGTTAGGTTGTGAGAAAACAAAAGTATCATGGGTTAATAATTTTGTGGCTGATTAGATGTTTGAAGGAATAGAAACTATTTTTTAGGTTTTCTGTGATGAGAGTTTAGGATGATTATGGATATTTTTTGGTACATTAATGGGAATGAAAAAAATATGGTATAATATGTTCTTTATTAGAACTATTATTTGAGAAATAATTCATTTATATTTTATGGAAATAAGTTTATTATAATTGATAACTTTATGGTTAATATGATCATTGATGTTGAGGTAATCATGGTTAATGTAGATAACAAATTTATTATATTTTTTAGTATATATTTATTAAATAGACAACCATGTGATTGAACAATGATCTAGATAATACTTTCTTAATGTTATTTTTAGAGCAATTTATATACGTGGAACATTGTATTATTTTGGGGACCATATTTCGAGGATTGAAGACTGAGTAAATTCATGGAATCATATATGAATTTATTATTGTTTTATGGTGATTTGGGTTATTTTTGGAAAGGATTAGCATATTTTAAGAGATCATATGGTCATGATATTAATGCGTTTTGTAGGTGATGTAATGATATACTTTATTATCTCAAGGGGTAAATGTTGAATTTGATCATAGATAAAAACATATTATGTGATCTTTCATTTTACTGTGTTTTGAATTTGGTTATACATATTTTGGAGGAGTCTTAATGATAACTATTTTGGAATGGTTTAAGTTTAACATTGGGTATTGTTGTTGATGTTCTAGAGATCAATGTATTATTTTACCATATTAATATTTTTCTATATTCGATATCTTGTGCTGAATATTTTGGTTTTGGTAAATATAACATTAAATAAGGAATGACATTTTATTATTTGACATGTTTATGTCCTATTAAAATTGAATTATAGTGATCCAGTTATTAAAAAACCATCTAAAATCTTCATTTCCAAATGTATGATATGCGATAAAAGTTTAAATGTGTTAATGAATAACCAAATAATGAATTTTTGATTATCAAATGGAAATCAATAAATTAATTATGTTATATCATACTCACTTCCCTGATGGAAAATTATTTCCTAAACTCAAGTAATAAGAAGATAAATCTATTGATTCTTATGTGTAAATTTTCACATAGGTATCAAGGTATGTATTTGGAAACCCATGAGTCCAATAATAATTGATATTTGGTTTTAGAAATATGTAACAATGAAAATATAAGTTACCTAGTAGTAATACAAAATATTAGTTATCAGGATAGAATATACATCATATTTTATTACCATTTAATTATGTAATAATTATAGCAATGATAGTTGAAATTATTATATATTGATTTTTAAGTGGGGTAGAATATTACAGCACAATATTTTTGAATATATTTCTTTTAAAATTAATCTTAATTTTATGATATCTCAATTGACACATGACACAAATATTAAAATGAACAATAACATATTATAACATAGCCACTAAATTGATTGTTATGAATATAATTAACCACAACATTAAATATGTATATACATGTTTTACGAAATTATAATTTATTTACTAATACATAATAAATAAGACTTATTTTTTTGTGATGTCATTATATGTTTCAAAAAATTTTATTTTCAAAAAATGGTTGTGATGTATTTTCTGAGTGGGAATTATAATTATTTGATAACATTAATTGAAAATTCATTTGATTAAAATAATATATTATTTTATGTATCGTTTCCTTATTAAAATTCTGTATTTTTTTAGATTTTTCTAAATAGTTTTATGTTTTTATGGAGTGAAAAATACAGATTTTTATAAAATTTTCATTTATTTTCATTAAAAAATTTATGTAAAATTAACATAATATTTATAATTTATATTAAATATAAATAATAATTCTTTTATTTTAAATAATCTTATTTATTTCATAGTAATTATCATTATACATGATTTTGGAGTACTTTTATATTTGGTCTTAAAAATCCATTTTTGTATAAAATGTTTTAAATTAATTTTATGCGTTTATATCAAAATTCAATTTTACCACATATAGAAATTTCATCATGATAAATTGACACAATATTTTTAATCATGATATAAAATCTTTTGATATAGTTCCGTTTTATTTTGGAATCATGAATAAAAATCATGGAAAATATTTTTAACCATGGTAAGGAGAACATGGGTTAAAACGATGAGATAAGGTAACAAAAACAACCTAAAATTTCAATAATTTAATTTTCTGATATTAATTAGACCACATTCATCATAAAATATTATATTTGAAATTTTATATAATTTTACATTCATAAAGATATTTTATTTATTTTATTTTATGAATATTAAGAAATGCCACGCTATTTCTTTTAATATATATAATATATTTTTTTAGATAAAAATAATATATTATCATTTATAAATTTATATTTTAAAAATAAATCATTTTTAGAGAAATTTTTTTATTATATTGATTATATAATGACCTCAAATTCTAACATAATAATGATACAATGCATATGAAAGCAGGATAAAAATCAATGTAAATCATTTTAGAAGATACATAATTACAATGTTTTGGTGTTACTATGAAATGAAAGAAATTTAATTTGTGAATTTAAATTATAAATGATTGTAAATTTGTTTAAATTCAAGTTAAATTGATATAATTATGTCTTCAAAGAAAAATTAAATGAATAATCCCAAATTTGAATGTAAAGAAATTTTCTGTTGAATAATAATATATTATCAAATTAAAAAACAAAAAAATCCATCTATAGGATAATGTGAACTATAAATTATTTTCAATTTTCTACATGGATCATTTTTGAGCCACTTTTTACATTATAATTAAATTTATGACCCTTAGAGGCTAAAAAATGTGTCATCGTAGCTTAGGTAAGAAAGGATTATCTAAGAGCCAAAACTAGAATATATGTTTTAGATTGATACCAAACCCTATCTGAATTTTATTGGATGATTATATTTCTACCATATAATCTCTTTATTTGAATCAATTTCCATTTATAATCATTATAATTTAGAAATATATTATTTATATTTAAAAAAATTTAACTAATTACAAGTGTGTAATTTCACTCACCTATAAAAGGGAATCTACTTTTATCCATTACTCACAATGTTTTAGAAATATATCTTAAAATATCCCACCCCTAACACCATGAAAGATTATTTTCCCATATTATAGAGCGTCTAGTATTCTCATATGTGCATATATATAAGGATTAAGCCTTAATCAAAAGGAGGAATCTCAAAGAAGATGTAATTGTCTTACCTGATTCATTGAATGTTTATCTAATGTTAAGCCTCACAATTATATATTATGTCTATAATAACAATATTATTTGAATATGATAACTACTATGAGTTTTTTTATTATAAGGGTAAAACCATGTTCCACATCAGTTTTATCAAATGATAAATGAATGTATCACTCATGTGTACCTGTCGAATATGGCATTCATGTGGCAGTATGATTCATTTATCATCATTATGATTCATGGATAGTTATTATTGATTATTTAATATTTATATAATATTTTTATAAAATATTTTTTACTTTGTAATTATAATTAATTATAAAATTATCACCTTCTCATCTGATGTTAAATGGTAACATCGCTCGATCAAACCTGTAGAATATCACTCCCATGATTTGATGTGATTATATTTTCATTTCTACATTGCATATTTGGTAATAAGGATAAATTTAATAATTTTATATTCTATTTATAATATAATAATTATTTATAGAGAATTATTTTTATTTGACACTATTTTTTTCGAACATTGAATTGTTGTAATATCACTCATGCATACGTACATATTATCATCTCCATGAAGTGATGCACAAAAAATTTCTTTAAAGATTTATAAGAATGACTTTGAAAGTGTGTATTATTAATAAATATTTTAATTATATAATTATTTATATTTTTATATGATAAATATATATCCAATTTTATTTTCCTGGAACATTGAACCTGGACATTCATTGATACGAGACCAGTTCTCAAGAAAATTTTCATTTTAATGAAGAAATTAATAATAAAAGGATCATTTGACATTATAACGAATAAAACTTTGTATGTTATGTATTTATATTTTTCCATAGTGTTTTTATAATGATATTTTATTTATTATGATGAATATTGGAAATCATAGAATGAATAATTAGACTTATGATAAGGGTTTTTTGTCTCAATATATTTTTAATTGAGCAATGTTTTATATTATACATCTATTTATATTTATTAGGTGTATATAGTACCACATTGACATGTCATATCACAAAAAAACATAATTTGTGTTATTTAGTTTCATAATTCACATTTTTTATCTAATGGGTTTTTATTTGAATGTTTATGAAGCGGTAATAGTTTATCATCTCAAACTATTTTTTTGGGACACATGTTATTTTTTTTACACATATCTTATTTTATGATGTTTATTTACTACCCATTTGATATATTGAATAAATAATATACTTAGATTAATTATATTTAATATTTAATTCCAATTTATTTCATTTAATGGGGTTATGATTCAAATGTTACTAAAGCAGTACGGGTTTATGTTTCAATCTCATTTCTTTTCTGTACTGCCTATATTAAATTTTCATTGAGGGAAATTATACTGATTTTATGCATGAAACCCCATATATATTATTCTTATCTGGTCATTCCTAGATATTTTATGTATTATTATGATTTTACTCTCTTTTTTACTTAATATGATTGATTAAATTATTTTAAAGAAAAGAATTACATATTTTCTCTTTGGTTAATGAACATAGTCTTTCATGGAAATAATTTTCAATTTTGTTTTGAAATTCATTACCTATATTTTTCATGTTTTATAAATTTTCATTTTTTTACATTTTTCTTAATTTTTAAATATTTAAAAATTAATATTTTTAATGAAATATTTTTCCAGTAATTATTTTTTTCTATTTATACAATAGTGAAAAAAGAATATTTTATTTTAATTTATAAGGAATCAATGAATATTCCTTCCATTATATCTAAAATTTTAATTAAATATTCCTTTATAATTTTCTTTTATTATTTTCAAATAATGGAATTTTATCAATATTTGTGGGAATTAATTGTAAAAATTATTCAAAAGAAAAATTTATTCTTATCATGTTTTAAAATAAAGGTTCAAATATTCTTCTAATAGTTACTTTCATATATTTTATCCTCTTTTATGGATTATTTTTATTCAATTAGGATATGATCTAACGATACTATCCACTATTACTGGCCATATGGGTTTGATGATTCTTATTTAAGGTTGATTCTATATAACCCATTTCTTTCCCATGGGTAAATTTTTTTATGAAGAAACCTTTATGAAACCCATTTATTTTCTATGTATTATTCTATAGTGAAATAAATAAATTATTATGGAACCCATCTCCATTACATGAGTAATAAGATGATGATACGATGACTGTTTTATGCTCTTATGGCACATATATGTATGATTTTCACTATATGATAGGTGGGATAAGAATTATGTAAGACTCTAATTCAATATGTAATGATGAATATATCAAGAGATATAAGGAATTGAATGGGGAATAAACCTAGTTCAGTAAGGGTCACATTACACTGTGAGACTCATGTGAGCATACCTTGACTAAGAAAATAATGTAATGGGGATTGAACCCCATCCACTATGATAGACTTGGATGTGACCCCTGACTAAGGAAATGATTTTCAATGTTTATGTGAATACCATAGAATTATGTATTATGATTATGATATGATATCATAGATGTTGATTAATTTTTGATCATTTTTCACAGTTATGAATTATTAATTTATTATGAAATATTGTTATATCATGATTTATTTTTATTGATCATTGACCCAATGAGCATGATTATTGTATGTTATGATCATGTTCACATTCCATTATGCTGATATTATTCTATCTTATGATCGTTGTTTGATATCTCATATGTTTACCCTTAATGAGCATCATATACCACTTTTTATTAAGAGTACATTTGTCCTATGTTATGAAGAAGGAATGCATGTATGATGAGACAAGAGGGGTTTATTATATATGTAATGATGTTAGAGATGATAAATATTATACTACAATAATCATTTTATGAATATAGTATCCATGAACATTACACATTTAGGGTTCTTTGTTGTGATTATTTTTAATAGGTAGTAAATATTCATCTAAATTATATAATATATATTTATGTGATGTATGGGTTGCTATAAATTGAACTATTAAGTGGACTTTGAAGCATCAATGTTACTTATTTTTATTTAATTTAAATTCTATGATATACTTACATTGAAACATTATAATCTTTAGGCCACTATAGAAAAAATATTTTATATATTACTCATATGAATGAATTAGTAATTTTAGTTTAATATTATATGGACCCTTATAAAATTCATTAGTCATACATTCTAGTGGAAATTTTATTTCAATCCAAAAAAAATTTGAAAAACCCATTTTAATCTTATGTAAATCCTTACAATTCAAAATATGTCAACTCTCATATAAAATTATTACAATGTAAAATATCATATTTAATAAATAATTTCTTATTAGTGGATGAAAAAATATATATAACCATGGAATAATTATTTTTCATCCAACAATTTTAATTCAAATTTATTTTATTCAAAACATTTTGTTCCAACATATGCCATAATTTACATAGTATTTCCATACTAATCTATTAATGTAACTTGAACATTCCTATTTCATAAGCTTCATGTATTCACTTTAGAGACATTAATTCGGCCACCCCTGATATTTTTTATAACACTTTGCACATATACAAATAACATTTACTAACATTATCATGAATTCTCATTCTATTATTCATATTTCCTTTCCATATTTGAATTTGTCTCTATATCCACATAATTTCAAATTCGGATACAAGATCGTATAACTATATCTATGTATAATTACCATTTATAAAAATATATAATCCTAATATTCACTGAAGATATCACATGTACCCCTAGAGATTCATGTTCTCCCCTTTTATCAATCGATAATAAAATCATCACTCGTTGAAATTTAATATAACTCATAGAAATAGATGAAAAAAAATCCATCCTTTGGGTTTTTTATCATGTATTTGAAAAATCTATTTATATAAAACAGTTTTTTATATTTTAGTAAGAAAATATATTTCTCTCCCCTTTAGAATAAAATACAATGACCTAATACAATTTATGGATTTATGGTGATTTCAGATATACAAATTTGACAATTAAATTCAGTGGAAAAATTTGTTAGGTTTATACCTCTTATATAGACAAATAAAATGATGCAATGATGCTATGAATTTTATATAAAATTCAAATAACCAACCACCTAAATCATTTCTAATGTTCCTTATCTTCAACAACTAATTAATTTAAAAAACTCTAATATTTCTATGGAACTCATCACTACCATTCTTAGTGAATTTAATTTGTAAACTTACCAATCTATAAGGTTCCATCAAAAAATACACTATTCTTACTGAATCAAAACAGAAAGTATGAAATATTAAAATAATTGAATAAAAATATTATTTTATACTTGTATATTTTACATCCAAGATAATATATTTATTGATCATTTACCTCCATTAATAATATACATGTGATATTAATAATACATAAAAAACATTAGAAAATAATCATGAAACAATAAATAGTTTGAGACACAACACTTGTTAAATTAATTTCTTCATTTCAAAAGGTTTTTTTTACCATTTTCAAATAAGACTAGTATAAAATGAATTATAAAAACAATAATTAATTTTTATTACATCACTAGATTTGACTATAATATTCATTATAGGAGTATCACTTTTCAAAATAGATTATGTATACATTAGGGTGGGGTTTTAATCCCAGGGAAAAGAGACAAGAATCATTTATTGAGAAAATAAAAGGTTACATTATCCTAATAGAGGGTATTTTATTATATTATATCTCAAGCATGATGAAAATGCCATATATTAATTTATAGAACTAGATGATATCTTTGTTGACACCTTTGTTGGAAATACCTACCACCGCTAAATTTTCTTCCCATAAGACATTAGTGATAATGTGATTGAATCAATGAAGAAACATAAAACATTCAATACACCTAGATGTAAGTATCCTTGAATAATGCTCTGTGACATTATGAACTTCTTGAATAATAGTTGAGGAGTCACTTTCAAGGTAGAGGATATCCCATCCTTTCTGCCTTGCAAAGGAGACCGTAGTAATAAATCGGAGCATTTCAGCCACTAGATATGATGTGATTCCAAAATTACCAAAGAAAAATTAAAAATTAAATCCTATGTAATCCTAAAAAATAGTTCCATAGCCCACGAGAATTTTATTACCTTTTTATTCACCATAAACATGGATTTTAAACCATCCCATATGTGATACTTTACAAAACACCTCGTGTGTATATCCCAAAAAAACCCTGATTTCTCAAAAAACATGAATTCATGATCCATGTTTGAGTAGTGTATAGCCTTAAGAGTGTTAGACTCCCATATTTTTGGGACAATTTTTACCCAAGCCACTTGAAGATAGAAAGTGGACCAACTATATTGTATGGAAGTTTGAGCATAGCGAGCAACATTCAACACTTTTGCATCCAAAACTCAGTAATGGTGAAAAAATGGGGATAAATATATACTGACGTGGACAAGTGCATCAGATTAGAAAGAGTGAATTACAGTAGTCATATATCTTAAAAAAATCATTTAACAACTTAAGAATACCTAAAATTAGATAATATATCATTTTAGTTTTAAAAAAAATAAATCATGGATTTTAACATGGATATTACCATTTATAAATCACTTTATCCTCATACATCTTAAATTTTCAACTAAGATGATATTCTCATGATACTAAAAATTCATTCTGGCCTTATATTAATACTAATTTTAAATTTTCTCAAAGGAAACATGCATCAATTATTACTAATACAATAAAACTTTTAAAACATTTACATTTGGAAAATTTATTTATATACTTGTAGTGAATTTTTGAATTAAAAATCCTTTCATATTACTGTAATAAAATATCCAACGTATCACGTCACACACATTTATAGCATAACTCTATCAATTGTTAAGAATGTAAAATACATAGTGAGAGGGGTACAAGAAAATCCTTATTTACATTATGTTGGTTTTCTCTTAAATATTACTTTTTTTTCATCATTTTATTGGTTGAATAATGCAAAAAATGAGAGGATACCTATAATGATGATTTATTGGATTTTTTGAAATTTTTATCTTAAACTAAAAGTTCATAATATTCATTAGTAAATTAGGCTCTTTGTAGTGGGAGTACACATTTTACAATGGTTTTCATGAATGAAAAATGAATTGGATACACATTATGAGAGGTTTACACACTTTTCAAGGGTTTCACATCATGTAATATGAAATCAAACATTTTAAATAAATAGATGATAGGTTTTTTGTTGTATATGAGCTTCATGGATTACAAGATATGTAATTGGATTACATACTATGTAATAGGCAGGATTCAGGATTTTTTGGCTCCCTCATGAGTAGTTTCTTATTTATTCATTGTATAAATCTATTATCTTGATTTAGAGGCCCTACCTATGTGATTTTGGGAGATACCCTCCCTTTTGTATCACTTTGTTCAACATTTTATCACATTTTTTGTTTTATTTATTATTTAAAAGTACAAAATCCATTTGGTTCTTCTTTTTATTTGGCAACATCTATGTTTTTGGATGAGTATGTGATCAACTAATATTTTCTATCGATTATTTTTCAATTTTTGGGGTGAATTACCTTTTGAAGGATGTTATTTTGGTTCCAGGACAATTTTTTGAAATAGGATTGGTATTTAATATATTGAAGAAGTTGTTTCTATACAATGGGGAAATTTAAGGAATTACATTCCATCCTTGAAAATTTATTTTGGGTTATTAATTTATGAGAAGTGAGATGTGGTTTCAATTTATTTCATGTAATGTAAAATGTTTTAAAAAAAGTGGGTTTCTTGGAAAACAAATATTATTGATTTGGAAATATGTTTTCATACTCCAAAGTGGTTTTTCTTGGAAATGATTTTTTTTAAAAAAATTATGACCAAAAATTTGAAATTATTTTTCACAAGTTCATGTTGGAAACCATAACTGTATTGAAAAAGATACATGGGTAGACTTAGTGTTCATATGAAAGCACTAGGAGGTATCCTTTTATGTTATCGACTGGAAAAACTAAATATCAATTGGATCCAATGTTTTGCCTTTTTAGATTTTTAAGTGTATAATATATACTATCCAATAGGCTATAGCTCCAATTGTGAAGTTTTTTTATTTATAGTTATTTATCTCATGATTTTTATTATCATGATTTTTTTTCTCACATGTTTTTAATTGAGGTTGTATCATATAGATCCACCTTATAGGTTATTTCATGGATATGTGTACCTATTGATGCATGGATATGGTTTCCTATTTTATCACCTATACTTTTAATATTTTTGGTTGGAGAACAAATAAGTATTTTATGAAAACCAAATGGAAAAATATTTACATTTGGGTTTAATTTATTTAAATTCATTGTAAAAATATTATTCAAGATACATTAGTTTCAATATTGATATTAGAAATTGTATCAAACTATTGTGGTATCCTACATGGATTTTCATCACACCCTCCATGTGCTTTTGGGACTTTTGAGATGTTGTATTACATGATTCATGATATGTGAAGAGTGAATTATATAATGATGGATTCTATTGTTGTTGGTGCTTTTGGTTTGGGATGGTCTGGAGGTGACTCTCAGTCATGTGATGGCTTGAAATATTTTATAGATTATCCAAATTTGGAATTGGATTTTATGTATTTTTGGTATCTTGTTTTTTTCTATATTATAATTTTGTTTTTCCTCTTGATTTTCATATACTAAATATTAGTTTATATTAGCTGGTTTTACTTATTTTACATTATGGGATTGTTTGGTTCATTGTATACATGACCTGACTTTGTTTGTCAAATTTTTTTTATCAAAGGGATGCTGAACCCGAAGTGTGTAAGCACTTCCTGTGTTTATTTCTCTGTCTTGGGTATACTTTAGTTAGGACCACTAGAATTCTTATAATAAGTGACTAAAAGGGGCATATCTAGCTCACTTCTGGGCCTGAAACTAAGATACCATGGGTGATCTAGGACTATGACGAGGCCTGAGACTTAGAGATTGAGGTTATTTGAATGATCTTTATGTGAAGTCTATTTGAGTTGACATGTTTCTTTTAAATTTGTAATTTCATGTTTTATTTAAGTTCATACTGTTATAAATCATTTATATCAATATCTAAAGTTGGTATTATGATTTTAGAATATTTTTTTTAATAAATGGTTCTGAACATTTGATTTGATAATTCCTTCAAAAATGATGTTAAAAATATGAGAGAGGATGTTGTGAGATAGGGTCCATAGGTAAAACATCAAGTGGAACCTATAATTATAAAATCTATCATCAATACCATTTATACTATATGTCATGTGGGTGTCAAGAACCTGGTTTGAGTTGTGGATTATGGCATAAAATTTTTTAACAATTATCAACCCATCGATCATAGTTACAAAATACCCCATTAATCAAAGGAGTTCATTGAGTAGATAGAGAGGATCATTAACTTCTTGAAGAATCCTAATGACTCTAAGGTGGATTTTTCAACATATATAGTATAGGGAGTGGGAAGGAGATGTTGGGACATAATTTTGAAAGCTATTTTTTCTATGAATCTTACTTGAAAATCGTTCAAAAAAATTTAATTAGAAATTATACCTTGAAACATTGGGTTCGACAAAGACCTATGATTTTTTGACCTTAGAGAAAGGGGTGTACCATTTTGGAGTATTTATCCCCCTTTATTGAGTTGGTGCATCTAGAATTGGAGCGTGTCACTAATCAGTAGCTGAAGTCTTAAAGGGTTCAGTTAGCATTGAGGCTAGATATTCAGTTGATGTTGATTCTCATGTGCCTCTCGACCATTGTAGAAATTGTTGAGAAGGATGCTTTGGTTGATTGAGATATTTCTTGAATAAATAATTTAGGAATAGATATACTTGGTGTAGTGGTTAGATAGGGTTTATCATCAGTCCCAAAATGTAAGCATAATAGTGGTCTATTTTTTGCATGACTAGTATTAGGGGATATTACAGGGCAACGGTTGGTTTTCTACTCGTAGTGTGAAAGGAGAGGTCTTTCCAAGCCTAACTATGTGTAGGTTCAAATGAAATTTCATCTTTTTGGATGATATAGACATCTAATGCATTCTTATGAAATGATATCCTAGTACTATAGGGAATGATACACTCTTAGCATGTGTTCAAATGTAAATGAAGATGCTTCCAAAGATGGTGGGTTTAATCCTCATTCTAAGTGAGATGTTATCGTGGATAATATTAGATATCATTTTGTAGCATAGTATACAGAAAGGAATACAATTTTAAGCAATCTACCATTAGTGGTACGGTGTTTATCATGTCTTCTATTGTTCTATATTTGTTTTGAACAATTTCAACCAATTATTTTACATCACCAATGTTATTTTATTTTTTCGGTTTGAATTTGAATCTTATGCTACTCTTTTTGGATCATTCAAAGTGTTTGGGAAAGTGGTCCGAACAATGTTTTATATGTCCTTCATGTCGAGATGTGATTGAAAACTATGAGGTGGTGTGGGACTACATAGCTCTTGATAGTGACATATAGGTCTATATTATCAAAAAGTATTATATGAGTAGTGTTAAGGCCCAAATAGACTATTATCACCACCGGGTTTAGTTATTTTCTATTGATGGTGTCACTTATGTTTTATTGTGTGATTGAGACTCTAGATCAGGAAGGGTAGGGATTGTTCTTCCTAATGCTGTTGAAATCTTATTCAATTTTATATAGGTACTAGTTGATTTATTTTCACTTCTTTGGTCTGCAGTCCTCTTGGATATTTGTGTGTGGTCGTCAAGGTCTTTCTAGATGATTTTTATAGTTTACCACCCCAGAGAGAAGGTTATTTTACAATAGACCTTATCCCAGGTAAAATTCCACATTATATTCCATCATATAATATGGATAATGTTTGGTTGGTGTAACTTATAGTCCTTCTTGAGTATTCATAGGGTTAAGTATTTATTCTCCATGGAGAGGCACCATAGGTTTCACCTGTCCTCTTTTATAATATAGAGGATGGGAGCCTTGTACTTTTAATTGATTATAAAAAGATTAATTGGGTACCTGTTAAGAAAAAATATCATTTTGGAAGAATTTCTGTTCTATTTTTACCTTATATGGGCTCATTGGGTTTCTAATAGTTAACATAATTAGGGGAACCACTTGTTAAGATTCAAGTAAGAGGATACACCAAAGAATGAATTTAAGAGACGATATGGGACATTTTATTTTTTGGTTATGTTATTAAATCTCATTAAATCTTCTCTTATGTTTATGGATTTAGTAAATCAAATATCTCATCAGTTATTGGACTCTTTGGTTATTGTGTTTGTGGGTGATATTTTTGGTATAACCCATGTTATAGGAAGATCATATGAACCATTTGGATATCATTATTCAGACATTGAGGTAACATAGTTGGTACTTTAATCATTACAAATGTGAGTTTAAGATATATGAAGTGATGTTTCATTGGGTGGTGATATCAAAGAGGGGGATATCAGTATATTCTGAAAATGTATAGGAAGTTATGGCCTTATATCATCCTAGAAATGTATTTATGATCTGGAGCTTCTTGAGTTTTTATGGTTACTATAAATGGTTTGATTATGAATTGTATAATCAATCATCTTCAATTAAAAATTTAATGCATAATGGTTTAATGTTTTAATAGAAGGAAAACAATCAATGGATTTTTGAGGAGCTTATGGTGATGTTAAATTATACTCCAGTTGTGAAACTTCTCGAATTGGGTACATGCCCTGAATTTTCCAATGATGATTTTCGTACGGAGTTGGGATGTGTGTTGATGTAGGGGAAACAAGTGTTGTCTTATGGTCCTCACTAGTTACACCCTCATGATAATAACTACCCTACCATTTATATTATGTTGTAAGCAGTTATGCATTATCTCCAAATGTGGAATCAATATCTCTTTGGGGAGTGGATTATATTATCTTCTAATATCAAGATCCTAGAATATTATTTTACTCTGAGAGATCTGAATTTTTGATATAGATACTAGGTAGAGTATCTTCTAATTTTTGATATTGATATTTCTAATACCCATGAGAATGTGAATGTGTTTTCCAATTAATTATGAATAAAATTATTAACATATGTGTGAAGGAATCACTTGAGGAGTGGTCCTTAATCTGTTTGTTTACTATGAATTTCTTTGGAGTGGATTGGTTTTAAATGATTCGTGGAAATATGAATCTTTTTTTGATGAGTGAGTTAATTACGAGAAGGCTACATGCACCATATGTCGATGCTTTAGTGAAGGACCATGAACTTGGGAGACCATGAATGAGTGGAATCGGTCTCCCAGTGGAGTTATATGCATTTTTAGTAGGATGGTTTTAATTTTCTAGGATATAGGATATTTTGGATTGTGTTAACCAGTATATTTGGTCTGTACGCCATGTTAATACCAAGATATATAATTATTTGAGACAATGGTATTGGTGAAAGGGGGTGAGGTGGTCGAATATGGATTTTGTTTTGTAGTGTTTTACTTATCAGAGGATTAATGAACAAGACCAAAGCCCTGCAGGTTTTTTAACCCTTACCCATTATGTTATGGATGTGGGATGATATTTACATGAATTTCATAATTGGTTTTTCATAGTCTCCTAGTGGGAAGGATTCTATTTTTGTGATCATTGACAGACTCATGAAATCAGTAAATTTCCAACACATCCTAGAGATAAAGAAATTCACATAGTTTATGGACATATTTGTAAGATATGTTGAGACTTTATAGGGTTCCCTCTGAGGATGTATCTCAAATGGACCCAAAGTTCACATCCAGGTTCTGTAGAGGTATTTTGGACCTGATGGACTCCTAGATTAGATTATTCCACACTTATGATTCACATATGGATGTACTGACATAGAGGTCTATCTAGGTTGTATAGTATATTCTCTCAGATTTCATACATGATTTCATAGGAACTTGGGAAAATAATTCTCCTTTCGTAAAAAATCACAATAAGAAAAGCGATATAGTTTCGATCAGGATGTCACACTATGAGGCTTCATTTGATAAGCTATGTAGATCTACCTTGTGTTGGGTAGAGTTGGGATATCAATCCATGTGTAACTCCCCGACCCTAGATACCCAGAGTCGGTGCATTATTACAAAACATTGGCATGATCACAAGAAAGATCAAGTCTCGAAAGACCAATTAGTTTAGTAGCCTTGGAAACACTAGATATATTCATAGATTTTACATTATATCAATTAGTGAAAAACTACAACAACATATTGTCTTCATATACCCTCATACTATCCCTGAAGGTCATTAATAAAATACTTCTTCACGTCTTGGGAAAAATAAAACATTAAAAGGGGTGAGCTCAAATGCTTAGTAAGGATATCAATATAGCGGAAACTTTCTTAAATAAACATAAAATATTAAGGCTATGTATAACTAAAAAAAGCCTTTTAAACTTGAGCATCAGCATAATATGGAAAGGATAAAATGAAATAATTCCATTTAATTATTCACATGGATATTCTACTACTCGAATAATCACATGAAAATATTAATAACCACTTTCATAATGATGGAATGCATAATGCCAGACTATCATAACCACGTAGCCAAGGTCTCGTGCCAAGACTACAAATAAGATTTTGTCAAGGCCTTGTTCCAAGACACTACTTTGTCTCATTAGACCTACCGATGCATCGAGGAGCAATAGTGGGCTCCACCCATCACTTAATAAGTCCAATGCATTCCTCATATGAATAGTTTTAAACATAACATAAACATTCGTATTACAACTAGCATATGAAATGAAAATACTTTATCCACAAACCATGAATGGTATCATATTAACCTCAATCGAGAATGATAAAGGATATTGACATAGATGAAAATAATCATCAAAACCATTAGAGTGAAATATCCCCTTTTTTATTGAAATCATTTAAAAGTCACACTATTTGTCAAAAATCCATTTAAAATAGATTTTAGAATCAAAGTGTCCCATACCACTTTGAAACTTTTAAGAGGAGTTTTAATTTTAAAACTTTATTGTCCATATAAATAAATCCTTAAATGAATTTTTAAAACAAGGACATTAATGAGAAAGATTTAGAAGAATAAGTCTTTAAAACATTTAAAAATGGTATTTTAGTTAGAGTTTCTAACCAAAAGAGAGACACTTGAATACAAATAATTGAGGTAATCAAAATTTTGTAATATCATTAGAAGAAAGAGATTCATGATATACTATGTCAAAGTACATTATATGCACCACATAAAAGTGATATGGTGTATAACAACAAATACGTCCCAATGGAATGTAAATTGAGATGAAAGCTCTCATAAAGGCTGTATCCTTAGGTTAAGGATAAATCAATGACATAATTATTAGTGAAAAATATAAATACACTCAATATTATTGTATATTTTGTGTAAACCAATCAAAGGTCATTCACACATATTCTTGTAAAAACAACACCAATGAATTGGATGTTTAACTCAACAAATCGAGATTGAGTAAAAATTACTCTAATCAAGTTCGTACCGATGAATTAATAATTTATCAATGGAGTTATTATGTGTATCAAATGTATATCCACATAAAGGGGAGTGGAATTTATGAAATAATCAAATGAATAGTGATTCTACACATAATCATGGAGTAAAATAATCAATGAAGTATGCATAAAGCTGAATGAGTAGAAATTGAAATATCAAATTACCTTATCGATTTGGTAACTTACGAAACATACACCCATGAAAGAATGATCATACACTGATGATGTAAATATCCATAAATTAAAGTATATTACACAATGAATAAAATCATGGGCAGTACACAAACAACATGTAATAAATAAGTGTTGAATAATGGAAATCTCACGGAATTAAAAGTGAGCTAAGAAACCCCTTACATTGTACTTTTTCCTTGGTCGGCGGTAGGTTAACCTCATGTATAATGGTGAAATAATTTTTATTTAATTATAAAAGAATCATTTACATTAATATGATATCATATATGATCTTTTAACATTGATTTGTTAATAATATCTTAGTATTATCGTCATTTCGGGTGTTAACTTAGTCGTTTTCCTTTATATTCTTTGTTACGTAAGCCTTGTTTGTTATGGATATGTTGTATATTATTTGTATATAGAATTATATCAAGTCCTTAAACATTATTTTTAATCATCAAATGAGGATTATACTTGAATGGATACAAGGGAGAATGAATCTCATCGCGTTCGGGGAGACGATAGTCCGTACGTATGCACGAGTGACAATATCATTCTTTTGATGTTAAAATAAAATATATTTGAATTGTATATCATATATACAGAAAAATTATCAAGTTATATTTATTATTTAAATGAATTACACATCATTATTATACCCATCCAAATAATAATTTATTGAAGGACAATTACACCATGACGTGGAGACGGTAAGTCGTACGTACGCACGTATGGTGACATGCCATTCAAAGGATGGATAGAATACTGAAAATGGTTGAACCATATTTATAATAAATCACAGTATATAGAAGATAATGGAGTTATTATTTTAGAATAGAAGTAACTAATAATGAATAAGTTGAAGAAGAAAGGAACTTGAAAGAGGGTGGTGAAAACATTACCTCTTCTTCAGGTTCTTCCTTTTGATTTGATCAAAAGTGATCCTTAGGATGGCTTTCTGATCAAACTAAGTCCTCTATGTTGTATTGAGGGATGTTTAGAGAGTATTTGGGAAAAGTTTGTCTGAGACAAAAGGCTTTTAATGTTTGAATTAGTGAGAAGGGGGAGTTCCCTTTTATAAGAGGGGTGAAGGACACCTTTGGAAAAGCTAAAAATATTATTTTATAATAAATTCTTATTAGGTTTCTAATGGCTCCAAAGTGTATTATTTAATGGTTTAGTTGGGGATGGGTCGAAAAACACTCAACCAATAGAAATTAGACAGGTTTGAGTCATTATATTAAACTTATCTTTAAGAATTAACTCTTAAATAATTAGTTTCAATTTTACAATGTCTCCTTGCATTTTTATATTATATGGTTAATAAACATACTATATACATCCAAGAGACCCCCAAGTGGTCCATTAATGATACAACTATCATGATATAAGTCTCTTGGACGTTCCTTATATTTCTAGGAATTGAATATAATTTAATAATATAAATATGTTTTAAAAACTCTTTTATGTCAATTTTGACACTATTGGGTTTTTTGTTTTTGATCAATTCATAACATCATTATTACTTCGAAAACAATCTATATAATAAATATTAATATGTCATATTATCGTATATAATTATTGGAATTCAAAAAAAGTCTCAAATTAAATTTATTTTTATATTTATAATATTAATTATTTTAATATTTCATTAATTAGGTAATTACTGCATCACCATTCTGTCATAAATAAATTCAATTATTTAATGTCTAAAAACTATAAATAAAATACCATTATGTAAGAAATCATTTTATATTTATAATGAATATTTAAAATCTAATTTATCTTATGTATAACCCTATGTTAAAATTTTTTTAGTAAATAAACTTTTATTTTGACTCTTTTAACTCTTCTTTGAATTAAATAATAATAAATGTCCTAATCTAATAAAAGTGGGCTCAAATGATAATATTTTACTACTATGGTTGTTTTTGGTCGAGATACACTTGTTCAATAGACTTTGGACATGTGTTAGGGTAATATTAATATCATTTTTACCCTTAATTACCCTATCTACTTTTAACCGTGGCAAATAAAAGTAAAAAGTTACTATTCAACAAAAATTATTTTCATCTAATTGAACAAAATTTTACTCCTTGATATTAACTTTGTCTCTCGGTTTTTTGAAATTCCACTCACAGAAGCGGTAAAATTAAGTTTTATGAAAAATTCAGATTTTTAACTAACACTTAGTGGTTTCATTATTCATCAAGAAATGAAAGTTTCCAGAAAAATACCAAAAATTAGTCATAATATATATTTGATATTATGAATTCAAAAATGATGTCTATTTTACCAAATTCAAAAAATATTAGTTGCATTAATTATTTTAAAAATTAATTCCTGTCGTCAAAACAAATAGCAAGTTTTTAAGAGATAATAACTATCAAGAGATTGACACTTCTTTATGTCTGGTTTAATTGTGAAATTTCATCCAATGACCAACATTGTATTAAATGGTAATTATATATTCTCAATATACTTTAAAAACACTCAAATTAATAATTTATCACTATTAATTATTTCGATTAAAAAAATTTTTTAATTAAAATTTAGTAAATTTCACTATTCATCAAAATATGAATGTTATCTGAAAAGTACCAAAATTTCACCAGAATATAATTTCAATATTTAGAATCCAAAAATGAAGTCCATTTCGAAAGATAAAATTTATAAAATTTCAAAAAGTAGGAATTAATATTCATAACGGGTAGTTTGATTGGTGGTGGTGTCTTAGAATCTCGAAGTTGCGTACAATGCACGCCATTGCATTATTTAAAGGGAAACGTACCATTGAAGCTTGGGGTGTTACATTCTCCCCTCCTTCAATAAATTGCGTCCTTGCAATTTTTTTTAAAATTGGGCTTGAGAATATAATGGAAAGTCTCACATCGGAAAAAGAGTCAATAAAACTATCACTTTAAAAGAAAGGAATAGAGGTATAATGGTCACCCAAGATAACCCATACTAGGATTCGATGTAGGAAAGCACAGATGTGGATGATAAACTATGTGTTAAGTTATTATGGAGAGGGATAGAAAACATGATCAGGAGAAAGTTTATAATAAGAAAATCACCAACCTGTGTTGGGACAAACGGTCATTAGTCTCCCAGTAGGGAAAGTAAACGGACAACATTTTATGTTTTTAGTTACAATACATAAGGACGAGAAATTAATTTATGATATTGACTAAGAACATAAAGAGATATACTTACTTTTTATGTAGAGTTTCATTCTTTAATAAATTTTTACCACTAACTCATTTTTTTAACAATGAGTATTCAAGAAGACTTGGTCACAATGGAAGAGCTAGAATAGACTTCTATAGAAATACATGATCCACGTAGGATAAACTATATATTTACCTTATCTTTAGATATTAATCAAAACCATAATGGTTAGTATAATATCTGATGATCCCCCAAATGGATATTCCATTAGAGAAAAAAAACACTAATCTTAATTTCTAAAATGAAACCATCAATACCCCAAAGTTAAATAAATACCATTCAATAATCAATTGTCCTTAAAATCCCTCAATATAATCCAAACTAATATTGAAACCCAAAACTTATATGAATTTAGTCTTCCACGTTAAATTGTATCTCCAAATGACATTAATTACTCTTAAAGTCACATACTTAAAAGTAATTAACCTAATAATTTCCATAAATAATCCAAATCACTATAAATTCCCAATAAAAACATATAAAAAATACACCATTACTACTCAAATGAAATAAAATTCTATTATATTATTCATTGGTCATATAGTGTTCACAACAAAGCGAAAAACCTCCAACATAACATTTATCACTTAATCACCAAATCATTTTCCTATACTAAGGGTATTAATTTGATAAGACAAAAGATCCCAAATCAAATTATTATTGATCAATAAATTCATTTAACTAAAAATAATAGTCACACTAACCAAGGAATTCACGTAGTCCAGTGGTAGGCGATAAATCCCAATCGCACTTTGGTTGAGGGTTCGATTCCCACAGCTTTATCCGACACGACGGTTTGTCACACGGTCTGCGTGTTGTCATTTTTCAAAAACTATATTTTATAACATTACCAAAATGAGATAAATTCCTCCAAATAACCATAACATAATTTAACCACAAATCTTGTCTCATAACTTGAATTTTCATCCCAAATTATAATAACTTATAACTGCCTCAAACCCAACAATCATATAAAACCAAATGGTTATTTATAACTATATTCAGAAGAGAAAAGATAATTCCTCCTCAAATATCATTCTCACATGGAAAACTGCAGGGTTAAAAATACAAGAGAAAATTATTCCAAAGTAAACCCATCAACAAGGAGCACTAATACCTGTTAAACATTTCTCCAACCATTTCATCCCATATAGCTTCTTCTTTGAACAAGAAAATATCCTATAGAATAGGGCATTCACTTGGGTAATGGCCAGGTCCCCTACATTTACAGAAAATGACTGTAAAAGGATTCTTGGGACCAGTTTTATCTTCTTCTATAGTATGCTTCATTTTTCTTCGGCAATTCTTCACTTTATGTCCTTCCTTCCCGCATATAAAGCATTTATTTTTCCCATTGAGACACTTTCTGGGGTGTCTCCTTCCACATTTCTTGCATGATGGAAATTGAGGATTCCTTTCTCCATGGTCTCCACTGCTGGAGCTCTTCTCATTCTTCACCTTTCTCTTCATTGTTGTGTCCGGGAATTGGTTAATATATATTGTTGATCATATTTTTGGAAAATTGATTTGGCATAAAGATGATATCTCATACGCCTATCAACATACCATTTTGTTTCTCATTACCACCACCGTTCTCACCTTCTACATCATTCTCAAAGTCACTATGACTTCCTTGGAATCCAGACATTGCCTAAAACCAGAAAGCATTGTGTGAGTAACAGTAGTCATAAAATCATTTAGAGATTAACATGTCACCATATTCTCAATTTAAAACACATTAGGATTAACCAAGGCCATTTACTCTCATATTATATATATAATACTTCAAATCGGTTTGTAAAGAAAATGTAAATTATCCTATGTATATCCCCCGGGAGTGTGGTAACCAAGAGTGCAGCAAGGGTCATTGTCCTACACCAGTTCTTGTTCGAGTCTAGATCAAAGCAGTGTTTTTGGGTTTTACCCCTAGGTACATCTGTGCCAGAGCCGCCTCTATCTGTTCGTATCCAGACATGAATGTATTGCTCGGAAAACTCACAAAATCTCTACAATACCAAAATTCTAGGAATTTCTTCTATACAAATCCTCAAAGTTCATCTTAGGTCTACGTGCTCTAATCAGAGTTTATCTAAATCTAGCTTCCAAGCTTTGTACTAAACTTTTCTGATACCAACTATAATTCGTTGACCCTAGATACCAAGAGTCGGTGAATTATTACATAATATTGGCATGATCACAAGAATGATCAAGTCTCGAAAGACCGATTAGTTTAATAGACTTGGGAACACTAGATATATTCATAAAGTTTACATTGAATCAATAAGTGAAAAACTACAACAACATATTGTCTTCTTATCCCCTCATACTATCCCTGTAAATCATTCATAAAATATTACTTCACATTTTAGGGGAAATAAAACATTGAAAGGGGTGAGCTCAGATGCTCAATAAGGATAACAATATAGCAGAAACTTTCAGAAATCAACAAAAAAATATAAGGCAATGTGTAACTAAAACAAAAGCCTTTTAAAATTGAGCTTCAACATAATATGGCAAGGATAAAATGAAATAATTCCATTTAATTATTCACATGGTTATTCTACTAGTCAAATAATCACATGAAAATACTAATAACCACATTCATACTGACGGAATGCATAATGCCAGACTATCATAACCACGTAGCCAAGGCCTCGTGCGAAGACTAAAAATAATATTTTGTCAAGGCCTTGTGCCAAGACACTAGTTTTTCTCATGAGACCTACCGATGCATCGAGGAGCTATAGCGGGCTCCACCCCTAACTTACTAATTCCAATGCATTCCTCATATGAAAAGTTTTAAACATAACATAAACATTCTTATTACAACTAGCATACGAAATGTCAATAATTTATCCACAAACCATGAATGGTAAAAAAATAGCACATCCACAGTCAAACATAACTCATTCGATACAATATATAAGATTGAACTATATCATATTAACCTCAATCGATAATGATGAATGATATTGACATAGATGAAAATAATCATCAAAACAATTAGAGTTAAATATACCCATTTTTCTTGAAATCATTTAAAAGTCACACTATTTGTCAAGAATCCATTTAAAATAGATTTTAAAATCAAAGTGTCCCATACAAATTTGTATCTTTTAAAAGGAGTTTTAATTTTAAAATGTTAATGTCCATATAAATAAATCCTTAAAAGAATTTTTAAAACATGGACATTAATGAGAAAGATTTAGAAGAATATGTGTTTAAAACATTTAAAAATGGTATTTTAGTTATAGTTTCTAACCAAAAGAGAGACAATTGAATATAAATAATTGAGGTAATCAAATTTTTTTAATATCATGAGAATAAAGGGATTCATGATATACTATGTCAAAGTACATTATATACACCACATAAAAGTAATTTGGTGTATAACAACAAATAAGTCCCAATGGAATGTAAATTTAGATGAAATCTCTCATAAAGGCTGTATCCTTAGGTTAAGGATAAATCAATGACATAATTATGAGTGGAAAATGTAAATACACACAATAGGATTGTATATTCTAGTGTAAACCAATCAAAGGTCATTCACACATATTCTTGTAAAAACAACACCAATGAATTGGATGTTTAACTCAACAAATCGAGATTGAGTAAAAATTACTCTAATCAAGTTCGTACCGATGAACTAATAATTTATAAATGGAGTGATTATGTGTATCAAATGTATATCCACAGAATGGGGAGTGGAATTTATGACATAATCAAATGAATAGTGATTCGACACATAATCTTGGATTAAAATAATCAATGATGTATGCATAAAGCCGAATGAGTGGAAATTGAAATATCAAATTCCCTTATCAATTTGGCAACTTACGAAACATACACCCATGAAAGAAGGATCATACAATGATGATGTAAATATACATAAGTTAATGTATATTACACAATGAATACAATCATGGGAATTACACAAACCTCGTGCAATAAATGTGTGGTGAATAATGGAAATCTCACGGAATTAAAAGTGAGCTTAGAAACCCATTACTTTGTACTTTTTCTTTGGTCGACGGTAGGTTAACATCTTTTATAAGGGTGAAATAATTGTTATTGAATTATAAAAGAATCATTTACCTTAATATTATATCATATATGATCTTTTAACATTGATTTGTTAATAATATCTTAGTATTATCATCATTTCGGGTGTTAACTTACTCTTTTTCCTTTATATTCATTGTTACGTA